>OY734942.1:5494985-6864178 GCA_963457585.1 Spergularia bocconei | reverse complement strand
GGTATCATCCATAATTTTTGCTTGATTTTTGCATATACTTTGGTTTTTCAGGTTTATATCTAGTGTTTGACCAGAAAGTTTAGAACTTTTTGTAGTTTGATCCTTGTTTGCTCATAGAAGATCATATTTTTCTGTGAAATTTAGTTGAGAAACTTTGTATTTGGTGTAGTATATAATTTGCTCAGGAAAGTTTTGGGTGTTGTATTAGAATATCAGTATGATGGGGGATGTTAGAATGTTTTCGACGAGAAAAAGTCTGATAGCAGCTCATAATCTTTTAAGAGAGTTGGAGGCTAATGAGAGTTTGACTGATGAGATGAAAAAGATCTTGGTAGATATTGATGTAGAACTTTCTAAGACTTTATCCCTTGAGAGTGAAACGAGTGAATCTGTCGAAACCCGAAGTGAAAAGGATGAATTTGATGAGGTTAAAGAGAGACTGAACTGTGCCAAGGAAAAGATCATGGTTAGGGAATCGAATCTGACGATGATTTGTGAATCCGGCCCTGAAGCAGCCTCCGAGTACATAGAAGCCGTTCAGGAAGTGTGGAAATTGGTGGACCAATTGAGGGGTATGAGTTTGGAGGAAAATGAGGTGAAGGAAAGCATTTTGATAGCTGAGGATGTTTTGCAGATTGCTATGGCAAGGTTGGAAGAGGAACTTGTGTACATTCTTGCTCAAAAGAGACAATCCTATGAATCCAGTAGGGGTGAGGATGATGATGACGGATCAGACGGCAATACTAGTACTGTCGATGAACCTGGCCAAATCATCTACGACATGATCGAACCAGAAACAATTCCTTTCCTTCAATCAATCAAGAATGTCATGTTTGCTGCAAACTATGATCAGGAATTTTGTGCAGCATATACAAGAACCCAAAAGGACGTTTTGGAAGATTGCTTGATTGGTCTAGGAATGGAGAAAAACAGCATAGATGAGCTGCTCAAGTTGGAGTGGTCCATTCTGGACTCGAAAATTAAGACATGGGTTCAGGTGATCAAAACTGCAGTTCAGGTCTATCTCACAGCTGAGAAGCGGCTGTGCAGACAGATCCTTGGGGAGTCTGACTCTGCTGCTTCTCTCTGCTTTGTTAACACAACAAAGTCTTCTATGTCGTGTCTTTTGATCTTTGGCCATGCCATGTCCCTAGGGCCTCACACCCCCGAGAAACTCTTTAGTCTCCTTGATATGTACGAGGCCTTAGCAGATGTCCGTGGGGAGATCAATAGCCTCTTCTCTGAAGAAGATGGCTCGTTTGTTAGGGCGGAGTTTCAAGAGGTCATGGAGAGACTAGGAGATTCTGCGAAAGCGACATTCTTGGGATTTGGGGATGTAATTCTATCTGATCCATCAACAGACCCTTTTCCTGGAGGGGGAGTTCACCTTCTCACCAGTTGGGTCATGAACTACATCATAGTCTATTTACCGGATTACTGCAAGACTCTCGAAACTCTTGTTCAGGACAAAGGTGAAGACAAAGAGCTCATACTGAGACAGCCAACTGCTAAAGACAGCTTGCTGGGCGTTCATCTTCGATCCCTTGGAGATAAGTTGAAATCCAACCTTGAGAAGAAATCCCATTTATACAAGGATGTTGCTCTGCAAAATGTGTTTATGATGAACAACCTGCATTACATTCAGCACAAGGTGATGGGTTCTGAACTTCGAAGGATAATTGGAGATGAATGGATCAGAAACCAGATAGTGAACTACCAGCAGCACGCAACTAGCTATGTGAGGACTACTTGGAGCTCAGTGGTGGCCGCACTTAGGGATGACGGAATTCCATCAGGGTCAGGTTCAGGGGTGAAGGCAATTCTCAAGGAGAAGATCAGGGTCTTCAGTGTTGCTTTTGAGGAAGTCTACAGGAACCAAACTGGATGGATTATCCGTGATGAGCAGCTGAAAGAGGAGCTGAGGATTTCCATCTCTCAGAGAGTCATTCTAGCATACCAGAGCTTCATTGGCAGGCACAACAAGTATGATATTGAGAAGTATGTCAAGTATGATTCTGATGACTTGGAGGATCTGCTCCAGGATTTCTTCGAAGGATCCTCGAAATCTATACAGCGCAGGAGATGATTTTTGAAGGAAGGAGAAGGAGAGACTGAGTAAGAAGAAACGGGGAGACTTTGACTGACATTGTTTGATTTGTTTCTAGATTTGCTTAGTTTCTATCCCCTTGTGTGAGATGATGGTTGTCATTGTATGTCCGATTTTCACCCATGTTTTGGTGTAAACAGAAATTACTGTGTAATTTGGATACATAGATATTGGATGGCAATGTGTAAAACACACATTTTGATGCATAGATAGTAAATGGAATCGTGTATACATCAAAATCAACCAGATTCAAGTAGAACTATGGCTTTACCCTATGATGAGGCATATGCTGATACAGAGTGTAGCCGAACCATCACCTCCAGTTATGCAGCAGAGCTGCTACATTGACATTCTACAGGTTTATTCTAATTAATCCGAGGTTTTCTGCACAGGGCGGCCATAGGTCTATCAATAGTGATCATAACTTAGTTATGAGCCAGTGACAGATTAACGGTACAGGTACTATAGTGTAATGCCTCGAGGTCAAGGGTCGACATGCTAATCAGCTCAAGCAGGCTATTTCGTTTGGCAAGATTTTGGCATGACGACCAGGTGAGGGTGTAAGTCGAATATCCACTGAAAACCCTATCTCGTCCTAGCAGGGTAGCAGGGACCGTCTTGCTCAATGGTTGTTTTTGTTTCCTTAAGATCGAAGGATCACAAAATTCGGATAATTATAAGTCGTCCCATGTCTACATAGAGCTGACATACGTCTCATGCATGAACTTAGCAACTTAGCAAGTCACATCTGAACAGTTAGAAAAACACCAGATGACATTCAGACAACTAACCAGGAGGTTCAGGACCATATATTCATTACCAACTTCAATTTTTTAATTACTTACAAAGTTGGCTAATGATAATAATAATTAATAAAACAAACATATAATTAATCATGTAACTCTGAAAAGTACCTTGTGAGAAATAATCAAGATATGATGGTCTAGTTGGGAAAATTCAGGGATATTTCGAGTAGAAAATTAGAATTCAAATTAGTAGCAGATGATTATAACAGGATTTTTGGTCTGAGACAAAAGTTTCACACGACAGAATTTGGTCAATGGTCAATATGTGATTGCTGGCTTGCTGCTAATTTGCTAAACAATTCCAATGGAATCTAGTATTGCTCAATCATGGCTTTCATGAACATGGTCTAAGTTATCATCTATTCATCCATGGAGATTGAAAATTGAATTGACATAGTTTAAATGGTACGTCAATACGTCACGTATTGTGGATATGGTAAACACATTATTGTAGTGTGCAAATACACGTTAATATAAGTTATTAAGTTATTCCCCCTAAAAGACCAAGAAGTACGCTGACTCGGTCGCTCCATTTAGTTTAGGGATATGCTTTTCAAGGGAAAATATAGTTCAAAACAAGATTTCAGGTTTTTTTGTTGTATGTGACATGGAAAGCAAGAGGGACTAAATCAGAAATTCGTGTTTCGAAGAAAATATATTGTTCTTGGTTGAAAGCGGACTGACCATTGCAACCTTTTCCCGTTCTCCCCTTTTTTTTTTACGATAAGAGCAGGCGACGAATAGCTCTTCACAATTTAAAAGCCTTCCTCTCAAGGTTGTTCTTCCTCATTTCTGCCGAAAATGAGCCAAACAAAGCCTTCCTTGAGCGACACACACAAAAAGAGTAAGAGTGGTGTTCTCCGTCGCCCCTAGGTAAAAAAAAATGTTCTTTACCAAACTAGACACGGCATAGATGACAAAACTTCCTTCCATGTAGATCTACTTCCCCCTTCAACACATGCCTGGAGTTTTGATTTCAAATTTTCAATCACATAGAATGACAAATTGACAATTACCCAAAATTATGCACACTTATCATCAAACATGCCATTCAGAATTAACAAGAGTCTCTTCTCAATTTCCCACTTGTTCCGGGTTGTGTTTGTCCGAGATGTGCAACACACTGCATCGTGGAGTATTCATCATGATTCATGACCATTACCAACTATCTGCTGATGGAACAAGACGGTCAAGAATATGATGATCGAACAGCATGATACAAATCTACATATCGGTAAATTGGACATTGAGGGATAAGTTGAAGCTCAGAATTATGTTTCCTACTGACATGAGACTATGAGAGTGATTAGGAAACAAGGATTCATTGACAACCTTAACAAGCTAACATTGTCCGACCCGAAAATACTATCTGTAAACAAAATCTTCTCGGGTGGCGTGGGGGGTAACGGCATCAGGCACGATAAGACGAAGAAGGGGAAGGAGAACCAGTTCAGTTCAGACTTCAGAGCCACCAGTCCTACTGCAAAGGAAAAATCTCGCTCTACATTTAAGAAGAAAAAAAAAAAAAAAAAAAAGACACACCAAGTCATTCTGTAGATTTACCTTTGTACCATTCTGTACTTCAATGAAGAATTCCCTGAAGAGGTTACTCCAAAGACTCTCAAATACAATTTTACACTGATATGCTAGTGCTACAAAGACAAATTATGAATGTACCAAAAAAAAACAAAGACAAATTATGTCCTACTAACTTTTTTTTTTTTTTTTTTATTTAATTTTTTTTTTCTATGTTCTTTAGAACACATCACGCACAAAGCAGGTTTGATACAATAATCGGATCTCCCTTACCTCGGAAGCTGACACTTTTTGACAATGGTATTAGGTCCAAACCCAGTCTGAACGATGAAGTCTCAATGTAACAGTTATATGGAAGTAAAATTACAACACAAACCTAGAATATCAGGCAAAACACAGATATTTGTTACAGGGTGCTAAAAGGAAGTTATTGTCTAATTGAGCAACAAAACAAGCCATCGAAAGGAAATATAAAAGGGCATGACTACTTACTGGCTAGTGGCTACTGTTAGTCATCTTTCGGAAAGATAATGAAAATGAGTGAAAGAATGCTTCCATTTTTGGTCATACCTCGTTAAAAAAAAAAAAAAAAAAAAAAAAAAAAAAAAAAAAAAAAAAAAAAAAAACTCAAATTGTTGTGGCTATCCTTCATCAAAATTTCCAAATCAGCACCTGGTTTAGACTTTAATTAATAATCCAGTAGGTTTATTTCCAATAATCAAAGACTTTCCTTTCATCACAGCCTTCAGTCCAACATTTCCTCTCTTAATAACTCGATTTTCAATAGCTTCAGATTTGATCTTACAAATGGATTAGTGTATCACTATCAGAACAAAAGGAGCAGCATTTCGTTAAGCTTATCAAGGGATATCTAAGATTCTAAGCTGACAACTCAATCACTAGAGACATTTGGACAAGCAATTCTCTTACACTATACTATCGCACTCAATGGAATACGAAGGAATTTAAGCAACATGAGCAACCAACGAACAAACAGAGGTTCACCAAAAGTGAGCTCATTAATATTATTGTCAAAAAGGCTGGTTAACAAAATTTTATTGCACGAAACTTTTAAAGAAATACGGCTTACATAATCGGCTTTTGTTCTATACAGCAGTGAGCTTCAAAGTCGAACCATCCTGCTCAAACCACTGCTAAAAGACCTGTTTCACCAACACTGACACTCTGACAGTTCTCCGCAATGTAGCTGCCACATTGGTTTTTGGTCAAAGAAAGGCAGATGACATCACTTTTCGTATGGGACAAAGTGGAACTTAGGAACATCTGGTTATTCTCTTGTACATTAATCACTGCCTTCGATATACTGATTTGACTGGTTGTAACTCATCTTCTCCTGTGCAGGAAATACTATAACCAAGAAATCAAATAATCCTATTCTAATCATGATGTAAGGGACACCCAGCCCCAGGAAAGCAAAGGCCTCCAACTTCCGAGCAGATCTCACACAAGCTCCCACTGTTAATAAGCGTACTTTCCTCCCAATTTTGTAATATTTCTTTAAACTAACCAACTGAGCATTCAAGTAAGATAGTACTATATTTTCCAGGATCACACGATGTATTCACAATAAACAAGAACAGGGCACACGTTTTATGCCACTCAAACACTTTACATAACATAGCGTTCAAAGAAGATATCTAGAACTAGAACATCACAAAATTTATGGAGCACTGCACTATAAATTCCTCAAGTAAAGTCCTAGTCAGGACATAAAATAACACCCCAAGCATAACTGACACTGGCAATGCAGGCAAAGCTTTCTGATAGACAGCCAACAGCATCAAGGTAATTCCAAGACCAGCTATTATAGCCAGATAGCAGGCATACACCGTCATAAAATCATACATCGCTGCCCTGCCAACCAAAACACTGTAGAAGATGAAATCCCCAAGACCTAGCTTGACCGCACCAGAAGATCCCAACCCAATCCCTTCAAAGGCCATATTTTCATCCGAACCCCTCACTTCCTGCACACGCCGCTCAACAGTCATACGGTTCTCAAGCAATGGCACATCATGGTCATTATTTGGTATTGCCTGTCCCTCTTCAGCATCAACTAAACTTCTATCACTCGGGACACTGTCAACAGTCGATGGTCTCGACTGATCAGTACTCATCTCTACATTTATCCTATGACCATTATTCTCATTTTGATCCCCATTACCCCTACCCTCCCTCCATAACCTCCTCTCCCCCCCAACACCACTCAACTCATCCACATTAACGGGACGAGCTTCATAGACCAATGCCGGTATATCCTCATCCCTAGCAATAGCAAGCTCCACCAATAACCTTAATGGTCCAACAGGCAACAAAACCGCAGCCAAATCATACAAAGACATAGCAACCAAAAGCACCCAAGTAGTCCACTCAGGCAACATTGTAAACCAGTAAGCAACCAACACCCCAATCACAACCAAATAAGCTTGAGTAATTACAATTGCCATCTTTGACATAAACACAGCTAAAACACCGACGACCGCGAAATTAAACAAAACCACCAAGAATGTGACAGGATCAACAGGCAAACTCAGCTTTTCTATCAATAAAACACCAATTTGACCACCCATAAACCCTAACACCATAAAAGCAGAAAGCCCCATGTAATATTGCAAGAATTTGGTGCATCTAATATAAAACAAAAACACCAAAAAAAAGGTGATTGCAGTCACAACAACCACAAACACAAGAGAATTCAAAAGGGCACCTGTAAATTTGTCCCAAAATGAGTCTGAGGTGGTCTCATCATAAGCTAAGTTAGCTATGGTGATGATTGAATTCGACCCGGATGATGCTGATGTGTCAGAATTCAGGGTTAATACCAAAAAAACCACCAAAAACATGCAAATTGAAACTGGGGTTATGATTCTGACTATTTCTTCACCTAGTGTGTCGATTACGCTTGTGGGTCTTTGGTTTCTGTCCATTTTGAAGTTGAAAGATTCAAACTTTATGAGTTTTTGATGGTGGAATTTGATAAATTAAGGGTTTTTCTTCGATTATAAATGGGGGTTTTTCTGGGTTTGGTGGTGAGTTTGAAGAGGGGGATTTGCTAAGATCAGACAGTTGGTCTCACTTACTTGAGATAGAAGATTTTGGCAACAAATTATTAACCCGGGAATATCAGAAATGGTAAGAAAATTGCAGTTTTTGGGGATTTCTCACCCCAGATTTGATTGTAAAGATTGCCTTTGATTCAATGCGAAATGGACCCTGATTCTAGTTTGCAAAACGTTCAGTAACCAGACCACATGCTCTTTCTCCGTGGAACACGGACTTGACCAACTTAACTAGAATTCTACCTCTTGAGTTTGAGCCTTCTAGATGTGAAGTATTAACATTCGTGAGAGTAAGTTTTGCCGGCCATTGTATATCATATTATGTGGCTAAAGTCCCGATTTAATGATTAGTAAACCCCAGATCGGTGGACGCCCCCGAACGAGGGTACGTGGAAACTAAATGTTGATGGCGCGACCTACGGTGAGAAAGGTTGTGGATTAGGCTTTGTGTTGCGCGGCTCTCAAGGAGAAGTTTTACTTTCAGGGTGTCAACAATTCTGCGAGCCTTGGGAGCCTATTATTGTAGAGCGAAAGCTATGGAATTTGGCATGCGAATGGCTCGGCAACTAGGCTTTACGAAGATAAATTTGGAATCTGATAATTTGCGGTTAGTGTCGATGATTAATCGTAATGTTATGCCCTTATCTCCTTTGGGTAATATAGGTAAGGTTTTGTTTAATTTGTGTAAGGATTTTGAATCGATAGTTATTGTTCAAGCATTACGGGCCTGCCCTACTTCATATAGAGAGATTTTTTTGAAGAGAATACTGCCTTCAAATTACAATTCTTCTAATTCCAATCAACCTCGCAATCAGTCCACTGGGAATCGTGGAGGTTTCAACAATTTTGGGGGACGAGGAGGTGGTCGTGGGAACCGTACTGGGGTTCGTGCTAATCAAGCTAAAGCCATCTCTCCTGGCCCTTCTGCTACCGGTAACGCCTCTGCATCAGCACCCCCTACTTTCACGGCTGCACAATCACAGTATCTCATGAATGTCTATGGCAGCTCTCCGACTCCTCCGAATCAATTTTCTGGTAAGTGGTTGTTGGACACAGGGTGCTCCAATCATGTGACAGGTGATATCACTCTCTTGACGAATCTTGTGTCTATCCCATCGTGCCCGATAGGACTCCCCGATGGCCGTCAGGTCCATGCCACTCAAGAAGGGCGTGCTTGGCTCTCTGACACTCTGACCCTATGTCACGTTTTATTTGTCCCTGAGTTGCATTGTAATTTGATATCTATTTCCCAGCTTAGTGACGACTTAAACTGTGACATTATAACTAACTCTACAATTTGTACAATTCTGGACCGACGGACGAGGAAGGTGATTGGGACGGGTGAACGTTGTGATGGACTATATTACTTTCGCGGCATGTCAGCTTTACCCTCAACTATCCAGAATGTCTCCACGACCACGTCATCTACGCTTCAACTTTGGCATAGTCGATTGGGGCATCCGTCAGAAAAAGTGGTGAAGATGTTGCCGTTTTTATCTCGTAGTCGTAGTCGTTTAAATAAAGTGTGTGATATATGTCATAGGGCCAAACATTGTCGCACTCGCTTTCCTTTAAGTGATCATGTTGCTACTCGAATTTTCGAATTAATACACTGTGATTTATGGGGTGCTTATCCTATTCCCTCCATGAGCGGTGCTCGGTTTTTCCTTACCATTGTCGATGACTATTCTCGAGCTGTATGGATATTTCTTTTACATGATAAAAAGGAGGTTTTGCGTACGTTTATGTCTTTTTTTGCCATGGTTGATCGACAATTTTCGCAAACAGTAAAGATGGTTCGGAGTGACAATGGCACGGAATTTCACTGTCTTCAGCCTTATTTTGAGCAATCTGGAATTTTCTTTCAAAGTTCGTGTGTTGGTACCCCTCAATAAAATGCTCGGGTTGAACGTAAGCATCGTCACATACTTAACGTCGCTCGTGCTCTACGTTTTCAAGGTGGTCTGCCCACGGCATTTTGGGGGGAATGTGTACTAGCCGCCGCTCATGTTATGAACAGGACGCCCTTTGCCGTTCTTGGAAATCGCACACCTTACGAGGTATTATTTGGCCGCCCCCCGACCTTTACGGATCTCCGTGTCCTCGGGTGTTTGTGTTACGCTCATAATCAAAAATCTAAAGGTGATAAATTTGCTAGTCGAAGTCGCAAATGTGTGTTTATGGGATACCCGGTTGGCAAGAAGGGCTGGTATCTCTATGATCTTGAAACAAGAAAATTCTTTGTTTCACGGGATGTCACATTTTACGAGCATGTTTTCCCATATATTGATCCTATTACAGCAAATTTTGAACCCACTTTTCCAGGGGGGGCGTCTCCCGTGTGGTCTGATGATATTGACGACGATTTCGGGTATGCTCCTCTGCCGACCCCTGTTGCCGCTGCGCCTGCTTCACCCAGCTCTGCTCCTCGGTCTCCTGCTGTGACCCGTACTAGTGACCCGCTAGTCACAGTGCCACCCTCTCCGGCCACTATGGCTGCTGATCCCGTCGAGCATACTCCTCCCCAACCACCCAATATGGGCCGTGGGCAACGAATTAAGAAACCCAATGTTCGTCTCTCTGATTACGAACTTCAGTCCGTCTCCAGTGATGATGAAGAGCAAGCCGCCCCAACTAGTGATTCCGATTCCGCATCACACCATGTCCAAAGTGTGCAAGTAAATAGTCCATCATCGTCCGCTTCTCGATCCTTCCAATCATCGTCCTCAGGTACTTTGTATCCTATAGCAAATTATGTCAATTGTACTCAATTTAACGCTGCCCATCAAGCTTTTGTTGCAGCTATTGACTCCATTCGCGAGCCCCGCAATTACAAGGAGGCTGTGCAAGCTCCCGAATGGCGTGCAGCAATGGAGTCTGAGATGCGTGCGTTGGAAGCCAACGGTACCTGGAGTCTGGAACCACTACCTCCCGGTAAGAAGGCGCTAGGTAGCCAGTGGCTCTACAAGATCAAATATCACTCTGACGGGACTGTGGAACGATACAAGGCTCGTTTGGTGGTGTTTGGCAACCATCAGACAGAAGGAATTGACTACGATGAGACTTTCGCACCGGTCGCTAAGATGACTACGGTCCGTACTTTTCTTGCGGTTGCTGCGGCTAAACAGTGGGAACTTCATCAAATGGACGTACATAATGCATTTCTTCACGGCGACCTCGATGAGGAGGTCTATATGCGCCTACCCCCTGGCTTTGATGAGCCTGATTCTAAGCACGTGTGTCGTCTCCGTAAATCGTTATATGGGCTTAAACAAGCCCCTCGGTGTTGGTTTGCTAAACTTGGTCATGCTCTTCGTACATACGGTTTTACGCAATCCCGGTCTGATTATTCTCTTTTTACTTACTCCAAAGGTCCAGTGCAATTGTTTGTTTTGGTCTATGTTGACGACTTGGTTCTATCCGGTAATGATTCCGCTGCTCTCTCTCGTTTCAAATCTTATTTGAGCTCCTGCTTTCACATGAAAGACGTGGGTATTTTGAAATACTTTCTCGGCTTTGAAGTGGCTCGTAATGCCTCTGGCATTTATCTTTGCCAACGGAAATATGCACTGGATATTGTTCACGATACCGGACTTCTCGCAGCTAAACCAGTTGCCACTCCTATCGAGCAGAATCACCACCTTGGTCGTTCTACTGCTCCGCTTTTATCCGATCCTTCAGCCTACCGGCGATTGGTTGGACGTCTGGTCTATCTTGGTGTTACTCGCCCTGATCTTGCCTACTCCATTCATATCTTATCTCAGTTTATGCAAGCACCACGTCAGGATCATTTGGACGCGGCATATCGGGTTGTCCGATACCTTAAAGCCACTGCTGGGCAAGGAATTCTGCTCCCTACGAAATGTAATCTTCAACTATCCGGTTGGTGTGACTCTGATTGGGCGGCGTGTCCCACCACCCATCGTTCCCTCACTGGTTGGTTTGTTTTTCTCGGCGATTCCCCGGTGTCTTGGAAGACTAAGAAGCAACGCACTGTCTCCCGATCGTCCGCTGAATCTGAGTACCGTGCTATGTCTGCGCTTACCTGTGAACTTAAATGGCTTCGTGGTCTTCTTTCGAGCTTGGGTGTTTCCCACTCGCTCCCAGCCCCTGTATATTGTGACAGTCAGTCTGCTATTCACATTGCGCAAAACCCCGTCTTCCATGAACGTACCAAACATATTGAGGTAGATTGTCATTTTGTCCGCGATGCTATACAAGATCGTGTCATATCTCCTAGTCATGTTTCTACTACTGAACAGTTGGCGGATGTTTTCACCAAGGCTCTCGGTCACTCTCAGTTTCAGTATCTTGTGTCCAAGTTGGGCGTTGTTAACCTCCACGCTCCAACTTGAGGGGGGGGGGGGGGGTAATGGACTTACCATAAGTACGAATGTCTTGCATATCAAGACTTCCCTTATCTATGTCCTATATGCGGTATAAATACGAGAATTGTAATTCAGAAAAGGAGGCAATTATCAATCAATACAAATCCTATTAATATTAGACGTGGGGGTAATCAAGCGTCTCACTATATTGCCCACTTTGTCCCGCTCGACTACTCTTGTAGAGTTTGGGTGTATGGTGGCCCGGAAGGGTTTCTTGATGTAGCTTCTGCGGACTATATGTCCTCTTTCATAACTTAATATGTCATTTTATGTTTTGCCCTAAAAAAAGAAAAGATAAAAATACAAAACTGCAATTCATAAAACAACAATTCAAGCTACTTGATCATGATGATCTTCATTATCTTCTCATGGACAATTTTACTTGATTGAGTTAGTTGACGGGTGTCATCTCTTTACTTTGAAAAATAAAAAGGTCGTTAAATCGATTGTCTCATTTAATGTCACATAACAACTCACGAGTTTGAGATAATTCATTAATAGAGAGTCACACGACATGTACAATACTCGTGATCCCTCGCTTTCACCTTTCAAATACACATTTCCTTGCTCACACTTTCCTCCACTCATGCAAATTTCATTTTCTTACTACAATAATTTCTCGTTATCACATCATATCCACAATTCTGAACTAATGGACACAATCACACAATGTAATTGAAATGAGTACAACGCTAATCTAAAGAACAAAATGTAAAAATGATTAAGGTTGACCAACTGGTTAGCAAACCAACTTACCTAGAAAATGTCGCGGGATCAAATCCTCATATCCCCACTCCCTCGCAACATTAGCCGCTCCAATAAAGTCCTATGTACAAAAAGAAAAGAACATAATGTAAAGGTCAAGAAACCAAATGAACCCCAAGTACAACAAAATTTCCCAAAAGAATAGTCAACCCTAACATATCTCAACGGCCTTTACAATATGGTCAATAGATCAAATTTCCCAAATAACTTAAAAAAAAAAGCAAAAAAACACAAACAAATTTGTGTTTGTGCATTTGTGTTCAAGCACTAAACTAAATTACATAGAACTCACAAGTCACAAACTCACAAGTGAAAGCAAAGGGTTTAAAGATATTTCGAGGGCCCACAAAACAAAGCTGACACACCACGTATTCTTAACAAACCCAAATATCACCACCATCACACAAATCAACGGCCGATAACATCCCATCACAAATCCAACGGACACAACACAACACCCCCACAGTAGCGTACACTACACCGCCAACCACTCTATCCTACCCCCTCACCTGTTTTAAAACCCAACCCCCCGTATTTCTACACGATCTCAAAAACCCCTTCATCACATTTCTAGGGTTTATACCAATTCAAACACCCTTCATCGCACACACACACACAACACTGTCTTCTTCCCCAAAATTAAGGTTCTTTTTCTCTCTCTTCTTTTAATCCTTCTAATTTGAGTTAATTGTTTGATCTTATTAATTGTTATTATGATCCTTCATCGTGAAGATTGAATATCGATTGATGTGTTCATTTTCATGTTTTTTTTTTATGAAATTTGTTTCGATAATTTTTAAGGGTTTTTAATAAATGGGATCAGATGTTGTTGTTTTGGGTGTAAAGATGGTAAATTTGTGTTGTTTATATGTGTATATTGATTTTGTTAATGTTTGTTTTTGATTGGTTGAATTTGCCCTAATTGGTTTTTGTTATGTTGTTATTACGCGATTAAATTGACGTGTTTGGTTAGCGATTCCGTTCGATATTAGGGTTTTGTGTTTTTTGTCTTTGGTTTGTTATAATGGGTTGTCTTCAATGTGAAGTTTTAGTTTGGAAATGTAGGAGGGAATTGATGGGTGATGGGTGATGGGTGATGGGTGATGACTGTTGGTGTTAGTTGTCGGAATAGAATTAATCGGGTCTCGGGTTATGGAGATATCGAAACGTGATTTGGGATAGGTTATGGTAGCACTGGTAGTATTGCTGTAACATGGTGATTCATCACATGTTTTGTTGTCGCTGTTGGATGATATTATGATGGGTGATGGGAGGTGACTTTTGTTATTACTTATTACTCGTTGGAATAAAATTAATTCGTTCATTGGGTCTCGGGTTTTGGAGATATCGAAATATGATTTGGGATAGGTTATGGTAGCGTTGGTAAGTATTGCTTTTGTAATATGATTCTCATTTGTATGTTCATTGTTATGTTTTGAAGGTTGGAAATATGGCGTTTCTCAGTAGAGCTGGGAGTATACTGAAACAGACTGTGAGTAAGCAGATTGGCTCGCAGATTTCAGGATCGAACCCTTCTATTTTTCAGGCGCTAAGATGCATGTCATCTTCTTCATCCTCAAAGCTGTTCGTTGGAGGTAATTTTGCACCCTACTGGAATGGTTTTCTCATGCTGTATTTTGTGGGCGTTTTTTTAAAGTATGCTTGTGATGAAATGCAGGACTCCCTTACTCGATCGATGATTCAGGATTGCGGGATACTTTTTCTCAGTATGGTGAAGTTATTGAAGGTGGGTTCTATTGCAACGTTTAACGTATTGAAATACTGGATTTTTCTGTGACGGATGGTTTAGCTAACACTACCATTTGAAAACTGACTTTGTTTTGTCGAGGCTTGGTTATATTGCTGTATAATTTTCTGAAAAAGACATATTAACTGCTCCTAATGAATTTTCTTTGGCTACGTTGTTTTTTTTTACTGCAACTACCAGGAGGTAGCCTATAACTCTGGTCCTTCATATGGGTTGTGATATAGTTTCACTAGGAGAGAGTATGGGTTTAAACATTTTGATGAATTATTACATGATTTCACGTTCTTTATGTTAAAACCGTTGCATGTGAAGGCATTCGAGGGTAGTTTGTTGCTGGCTGTTGTATGACGTGATTGGTGATTGTGCGTAATTAAATTCAGTTTATTTTGCATTGTAATGAATCTACCTTCAGTTCTATTGGATGCTCTTCTAAGTTCTAACACTGTGCTCTTGGACTTTCCAGTTCTCTTGCAAAACTAGGATTGTATTGAAAGTTAAAGGTTTTAACTAATTCTAGACTTCCACAAGTTATGGTAAAAATGCAGTTGCATGTTGATCATTAACCTTTTTTACCATAAATGCTAACATGCTTGCAAGATGTGGTATTATGGTTCTATGACTTGTCTGCATCAATGACTTGTCCCTAATCTGCTTTCACAATTTCTGTACTTGCTCTATCTCTATCTATGTCTTCCCTTTCCCTTTGCACAGCAGAAGTGATTTTGGAGTATCGATTTGACAATTTTAGTTTACTATTGCAGCTAAAGTCATCATAGACAGGGAACAGCAGAGGTCAAGAGGGTTTGGATTTGTCACATTTGCATCAACTGAAGAGGCTTCTAGTGCTATTCAGGCAATGGATCAACAGGTATTAATCTCCGTTATTAACCGCATTGTTTGTACTTGTTTGCACTTCTGGTCATTTGTTCTGACCAGATTTTGAGTTGTGGATGTTTAAGAGCATATCTCTATGGTATAAGAACAATCAATCGTAAGTTGACTTGTGGTTTTTCTTAGTCGCCTTTGTTCTTGTCTGGTTGATTGATGGTAATCAATGTGAGGATAGTAGAATCTCTAGGGTTTATTTGTCGATGGGCTAGTCTTTGTGTAGGTTTATTTATGTTGCAACAGCTGTGTCATTCCTTATAAAGTTGGTGAATTTGCTGGCTTGTACCTGGTTTGACGGTTTGCTTGTCAATTGTGCAGGATCTCCATGGTCGTAGATTGAGGGTGAATTATGCGGCTGAGAGAGCTCCCCGTCCTTTTAGTGGCGGCGGTGGTGGATTCGGAGGCGGTGGTGGATTCGGAGGAGGTGGGTATGGAGGTGGTGGATATAACAGCGGTGGCGGTGGATATGGTGGAGGTGGATATAACAGCGGTGGTGGTGGATATAACAGCGGTGGATACAACAGTGGAGGCGGTAGTGGATACAATAGCGGAGGCTATGGAGGCAACCCTGGTGGCTATGGAGGCAACCCTGGCGGCTACGGAGGTCCTGGAGGTCAAGGAGTTGCTACCGGAGCTAGTGATTCCTTCTTTGGTAGTGGTGTTGCCGGTGGAAATGCCACTGCTGAGACTGGGTTTGGCAGCAGCGGATTTGAGAACGCTGGTTTGGGAACTGATACATTTGGAAGCCGTTCTACTGGTGCAATGGGTAATGATGCTGGGGACTTTGAGCCAACTGGAGCACCAGTAGGAGAGTTCAAGGAAGATGATGAGTCTGACGACTTAGCGAAGAGGGCTTGATGATTCCCGTCAATACCGTCAAGGAAGAGTTGGTGGCAGTGTTTTCAACATATTGAAGTGAGGCAAAGCAGTAGCCATTATCTTCCTGCAAATATGGTGCTGGACATTCGTTTTTTATGACCAAGACTGTCTCAGTATATTTAAGTTCTTGTTGATCGTGTTTTCGATGCAACATACTTGGCTTTGTTGGAGTCAGTTATGGGTTGAAATTCTTCTAGGATTAATGTTAGTATTTCCGAATTGTTGCCTAACTAATGCTGTTCTTCCTTGTTCTCTCTCCCCTTGGTCTGGAAGACTGTTACAAGGCTGTAATCTGGATTTTTAGATGTCTTGTTTGTTTCTGGTACTGCCAGCCTTTGAGAATAAATTTTGAACTCCCACACCTTGTCAGTTCAGCTGGTACATCACGGTCTATATTCTGTAGCTTCGCAACTACTCGGCTGCAAGATCTTGACTACGTAGCTTAATCGTAATCTACAAGCTTGAGGGTTAAATCTAACATGAACCTGCGTCTGTTTAACTGGTCGTGATTCATTTGTCTGTCTGGTAACGCTTTCTGGATTGCCTTGTTTGCAAGTTCAAGTGCGACTGGGGTTGCCTTGTTTGCAAGTTCGAGTGGACTGGGGGAAACTGAAAACACGTACGAATACACGAAAAAAATCTGCTATTCTATTACTTTTGGCAGTGTTGGTTTCTCTTTATACATTTGCATCACAAAATTCACCACTTACTACTTTACTAGTGATCTCTAACTAGAGACACCATGGCCTTTTGAGCTCTCAAGATAGCTGGAGAACCTTGCCTAGCTTTCTCAACAATCTGTTTTATCAATAGCATGTCGTCATCATCTTCGCTATTGTAAGAGTCATTTGGGCTGTCTTCACTCGATGGTATCCCTGTTATACTGATCGGCTCTGCTTCTTCTCGTTTATCAGCAAGCCATGTGTTGCTCCGAAATCCCATTTGCCCATCCTCTGTACTCTGTTTGTTGACTTGGACCCGGGAAGACTCGTTTTCCAGTTCATTCAGGTTGTTGAGTACCCCAAAAGCTTCATTGTACGCATCAAGAGCATCCCCTGACAAATTCATAATCAGAGGCTGTGCATTGGGGCTAAGAATTTCTCTGGCTCTTGGGCTGCATCTGGACGACGAAGATCCACTATTTGAAACATCTCGCCAACAATTACTTCTCTCAGTTATTAGGTGCTGTATGTGCTTTTGGCTTTTTGCCAGCTCTGCTTCGAGTTCCATTATCCGTTCTTCTAGGCGCATCTGAATGACCTCATGCAAGCGTAAGCTCAGTGCACGAGGTGAGACTCCATCTTTCACTGATTGAGGTGTGGGTATGCTGTGTGTGCCTCGATCAGGCATAGGATCTGAACTGGATAATCTACGTACAAGATCAGCCTGTAGTTCCCCATACACCAACTCAGCAACATCCTTGTCAGACTCCTGGTTCAACTGCATTGGCATCGAAAACTACATTAGCAACACAGCAATCATTCATATCTAGACGTTGTCAAAAAAAAAAAAAAAAAAAACACAGCAATCATTCAAGTAACTAGCCCGAAGGCCTCATAATAACATTTAGGGCTTGATTAGTAGGTGAGAACTTCATTGCAATATAATGGGTCTATACTGCTCGAAATAAATGGGGAACCGAAGGAAAGAGGATGACTGAATGTAACTCCCATTGCAATGGTATCTCCATTCAGTGAGTTGATCGCCATGGTTCAAATGGATCCCTCTCACCTAAATTTCCACTTTATTTGTATTAAATAAAATCCCATTACATTGCAATGCGAATCCCACCAAACAAACATGCTCTTAGAAGATACAACTACCAGGCAGTCCATGATGCAACATAAGATAGCAGCCTTCACAATTTATACCGTATTGATTTATATCATTTCATCTACTAGAACAGAAAATCACAAGGATGACACTCATTTAATAGGTACACAGGTAACACAATAGCTGTGTTTGAATGAACTGCGTCTATACTATACTTGGGAGTCAGATGTGACTTGGACGGACAAAACTCTATATACAACATTACAGTACTAAAGAGTCACTGGCACTCTGATAGTTAGGGGGGAACTGAGGTAGGCTAGCAGAGGCAGCAGGGTTTGCAAAGTTGGGAGTTTATTGAAAATTCATGTACTAATGCATATCCGACTACAGAACTATTGGGATTGCTGATAATTTATATTCATGCAGTTGACATTTTCTTCAACGTTTCATCTTTTAATATTTTCACCCCTCTAGAGTAGTCAGTTTCTGTGTCCATCTCCACCGAAATTGGCTTTCCATCTGACTATTAATTCATGAAATGAAACACAGATATTTGATCCAACAAAATAGCTTTACCTCTCCTGGCATAGTCAATCTTTTCATGCTCAGTTCCAGTCTTTCCAACTCAGCTTCAAGCTCAGCTTCGATATTACTGATTGATCCATTTTTCCTCGGAGACATTAATTCTTCATCAGCATATCTTACCAACACATTTGTATCTGTTTGGTTGGAGAACACATCCAAGTTCTCATTACCACTTGACATTCCAAGTATATCCTGTGAATCGTCATCATTGGTGAGCTCTTTCACAGTTAAAGAATCTTTCATTTCCAGCTCATCTTGAAGATCTTCAACTAAATTTTCACTTTGCTTCAAGCTGTCCTTCACCTTCTCCAATTCCACCTTATTAGCTATTATAGTAGATAGTATGCCAATTGAGATCCCAAGAAAGAAAAGGGGTTGCACACTTGAGATTCCTGACACAAGTGACAAAAATACAAAAATAAGGGGCGATCAACATAACCTTCAAACCAGAAGAGGAAATATCTCCAATAATCTACTGACATCGGGTGAAGAATGATTGTATAGACTAATAGGGAGTATAAGGCAGTGAGCATATGGGGATCATGGCAAAACATATATTCATCACTAACCACAAAATCTAAAAGTGTGATTACAGCAAAAGTGGTAGCAAAATAAGCTGTCATTTAAGTCCAACAATCAATCAAAGGAGCAAATGTCAATTAGCTCCCATATGCAAATGTCAA
Organism: Spergularia bocconei; assembly: GCA_963457585.1. Classification (NCBI taxonomy): domain Eukaryota; kingdom Viridiplantae; phylum Streptophyta; class Magnoliopsida; order Caryophyllales; family Caryophyllaceae; genus Spergularia; species Spergularia bocconei. Next base: position 6,844,920 of record OY734942.1, on the reverse strand, counting down.
TTCGTCTCTTACATTCACTGTCAAATTTACTAATTACATCAATACAGTAAGTAAACTCGTACGTCATTAGAATGCACGTCTTAATCGTCTACGTATTCCCATAACCATAGTCTCCGTCATTGCTTTCTGAAATATTTAAGTTTTTTGAATATACATCCCCGAAGAAAAGCCCCACCCCTCTCCAGGCGGAAGACTGCAACACTAGAGAGGATTGCTGACAGGCAATTCGAAAGTGACTAGTCTTTACAAAAACAAAAAAGTTGTCAATGTACAACACAAGTCTTATCAAAATGTCTCTTAATTGTTATCTTTGTGTTGCCTTTATAACTGGATCAAATTGTAATAATAGCCAATGTAAGTGCACATGGGACTTCTTCCTGCTCAAGTTTGACGAGAAATAGAATAAGGAGTCTAAGGACATGTTTACTGCCACATTTACCAACCAAAAATTAAATAAAGTCGTGCCACTGAAATATACACCCATGCAAATGCCAATGATTCTGGCCCTTGCCTTAGTTGCCTAGCAATTCTCTTGTGCTATCAATACAAGATTGCACACTCAGCGAGGCATCTAGAAATGGTGCTATCACAGGCACAAGACAAGTAATTTTTCTATTAAGTCATGTCAGCCTCAATGTATAGCATATAGCGGAACATCATAACTTGTTTCCCATAATCATCCCAAGTGGAAGCTGTGGAACCAGACCGCAAGTTCAAAGGATAGCAACCCAACATCATCATTAGGCTATTTGTAATTACCTACTTGATACATCTCAAGGAAACTTTTTTTTTTCTCAACTAAGATTTTAACCATAAACACATAGATATAGACATTATACCTTGAAAGATGGCCTGTAAGTCACAAGAATTTTGAGGTTGAAATACCATAGACAAACATTTCAGGTTGAAATATCATAGACAAGCATTTCAGGTTGAAACTTTGAAATACCAACATTCAGTTATCAATCATATATCATGTTGGGAAAGTTGAAAGGAGAGCTGAATATAATCGACCCCCTTTTGAGTTTGAAGCATTAATCTACACATCCTTGTCAGTTTAGAAAAGGGTACAAGAATCAATCAGAGGGAGCAATACTTGCACAATCCATTTTTTTTCAAGCAAAAAATCATCTAGTAGAAGTAGATAAATAATCGAGTTGAAAAAAAGGTACCTGCTTGGGTATCAAATTGCATCAAGTAGCTGCTATAGTGCGGCCTTTTTATTTGGTTTATACTGCTAAACTTCTTTTTTGCATAATCCACGGCATTAATTTGTGGCAAACGAGGAACTCCAACAGCTTTTTCAGCCGCTTTCAGGTGATTTTCCTGGTAGAACCCATCCCTGAATTCCCCACTGGACCTACTGATTACTCGTTTTCCATCACTGACAAGAAATGGCCTCAAAGATGGAGTACAGGGAGATGAAAGTGGGGTTCGAAGATATTCCTCCACTTCTGCATGATCCCTATGCATTTGAGCCATCAGGCAACTGTCTAGAGAACTGCGTGGCTTGATAACCTGCAGCTGAAGCCGCCTGCTTCTCACAGAATTCTTGCTTCTTCTGGAAGCATGTGAAGCCCCCGTTTCCCAAGTGCTATCTTCAGGTATATCACTCATATCAGCATCCAACCCATAACCACCCCTATATTTCTTATCATTCCTGAATTCCGGGGAAAACATGGATTGGGAAGGCACGCTACCATCATCACGTATCCCACCTTGTTGTTCCTGATCCAAAGCACTAGACCAAGTACCATCCCTTCCTACAGGACCGTCTCTCCTTGATGTTTCGGCAAATATCTCACCAGACTGATCACCCAATCCAATGTCTGATCTAACACGCGACAACTTCTTCACAGGGCACGTCTTGTCACGTATCCTCTCAATCAACGACGGGGATTGAGGCTCATCAAACCTTCCAGAATTAGACCCTGGTGAACCTTCATTATCCTTCAAAACGTTCTTCCAGTACTTGGCTAAATATCCAGCACCAGCAGCTGCTGCCACCACCCACAAATCCATATTCCAGCCTCACCTAAACACTCCAAAACCGAGGTTTCGCTACCCGAATTCAACAACACTAATGCTCAATCCTTCCTTAATTTCCAATATCAAAATCTTATTCCAAATAACTTTCATGAATCCCATAATCTCAATCAAACAAACTCCACATATTTCAACCAATTTAATCAAGCAAAACTCTTCAAACAAAGCTTCACTCACACACCCAAAACCCTTATACAAACATACACAATTCAATTATAAAAATGATACAATACAATGCAGCTTTGTATATCTTCCACAAAATTAACCCAAAAATTTCATCAACCAAACAACATCCAAAAAATCATAAACCCTAACTAATTGGAAACCATAAAAAAAGACTTACTCTTCATCTACAAGCTTCAAATGAAGAACACCCATTACCAGAAACAGGAAAATGGGGGAAAACCCAGAACTTCAATGGTGATGAGAAATCAACAAAATTGAGAAATACCCAATTCAATTCAACACAAAAACTGCAAAACCCATCAACAAAATCATCCCATTTGGCCCAGAAACCCTAATGTGGAGAAGATTTTGATGAACTTTCTTTGACATATAGGAACAAGAAAACAGGCTTTGTGTTTGTTTTTTTAACACATTTAATTAATAGAAGAGTAAAGAAGAAGTCACTTTTGTTGTTTTGCAGAAAGGGTAGTCGAGAGAGTCTCTGAAGTTTGCTGAGAAATAATCTAAAGATTGCAACTTTGGATCAAAATAAGAAAAAAAAGAGACGTTATTTTGGGTAATTAATGAAGGGTGATTCTTGTTCTTGATTGGCTGGCAAAAGAGGGCCCTTTAATTCTGTTATCTCAAACTAAATGTTGGGTGTTTTGATTATTTGGGACACATACAACCGAAGTAGTAGTTCGATAATTCCTGACCAAAACAAGAGGGTGCAAGACTAAGGGTGGGTTTGATTGTACATTAGGAGGTGGAACCGGCAAGTACCGTTCTAAGTTTTAACGGTGAAATAGTTTTTTTTTTCTTTTTTCTTTTTTTGAGAGGGACAGTGAAATAGTTAAGATATGGAGAAACACAAGAATTGGATTAGGATAAGAGGGGGCAATTGGTAATTAAGATTAAGAGGAGTCGTAAAAACGTGGGGAAACAAGAGGGTGCTAGATCAAGAAATGAGTCGAAAAAGCGTGAGCGAGTGTTAGTAACATTAGGTATTTTTTGAGAAGCAAGGTTGACATAGGCGCATATTAATTTGATATTAACATGATTAGAGCAAGGTGAGTTGGAATTTCATATCCATGCAACATCGATCAGCTCATATACATAGTAACAACTTAATTATTTGCTACAAAGATAGTTCTCACCAATATCATTTTTTCCTATTTTAAGATGGCTTGAGAAATTGGCAATCCTTATCTTACATATGCATTTTTAAGGAAAGTGAACCTTTTGAAAGCCTCCAATTCTCCAACCCACAGTGATACAAACCAAATTAAATGGTAGGCTAGCCACCTTTTTTTTTTTGTCAATGTGCCGGTCTCCGATCCGAGGAGACATAATCTCTAAGTACAATACTCAACTCAAATATGATCGTGCTCCTCCAACTCTTTACAATACATGTTTAATTTGACAATCGATATCCATTTTTACACATTACACCTAGTAGACTACTATACAACTCAATTACTATCTACCATCATAATAACTTACCAAAAACAGCTACAAAATTGAACGAAACTTCTACCATCATATTCATATGTTTTGTTTTATCACAGAAAAAACCAATAGTAACTAGGAACTTAAACACAAATGGCGTTGTATTGTGTTAGGCATTCTGCATTTGGCTTACCTTCAATACGAATTTTCCTTCTTGTAGATGACGTGAAAACCCCCCGAAACCGATTACATTATATATGTAAAACTTTCCCGACATACATTAGAGCCTTCAACTTAAAATGTTGCAAACCACACGGTATTAGCCACTTTAATTTCTTTGACAATAATTTTGCTGAAAGATAAATAATCTCAAGTACATACAATGCAAGGATTAGGTTCAAATGAGAACTCTACCTTATATGGGAACCATGAGAACTCTTTACATCCCTTGGATATAAAATTGGATGGGTGAGATTTATCTTTTTTATTTTATTTCTTTTTCCCTTTTCCTCATTCTTTCTTTTCTTTCTTTTCTCAACAGCTCTTCTCCCATCCCCAAAATAGAGGCCGATCGACCACCAAGTAACCGCCGGCCAAGTCACCGAAAACCACCGTAACGCCGGCAAACGTTTCCTTTTCACGGGCGACCGGTTGGCGACCTTGTTTGAGCCGTCTTAGTCGATCGCCGGAGCCTCCATCGCGCTCCACATGCATTTCTCTCTCTTCCTTTACCCTCTTTTATCACCCCTTTTCCAAGCCATTCCCCACACCGTAATGCCACCCATCGGAACCAGCCGCACAAATTGTGCATTCTAATTGCCGTGAATGTTCATCTTCTCAAAATTAATTGTACAATCTATAATCATAAAAGGTACATTCTATCTTACCCGATTGTGCAATTTAAAGTTTGATGTTCATGGTGCATTAGGCATCATCTAATTGTGCATTCTACTACTACTAATTGTGCATTTGAATATACTTAATTGTACATTCCGATTTTGCATTATCGTTGGGCCGAAAACCTGCCGGAGAGGGAGAAAAATGACGCGAGAGAAATGTGGAAGAGAAAAATTGAGGAAGATGGGAGATAATAGGTGTTGCGGGGGCGCGCGGGTGGTGGGCTCGCCGACGTGGCGAGTCTGATGGTCGGAACTCCGGTGGCTGGTGACGGTGATAGTGATGGTGGGTGATGGGTGGTGTACTAGTTGTCGGGGCTTGGGAGGGAGGAGGAGAGAGAAAATGTGATTGGGTTTGTTTGATTTTGTGGGTCTAATCTTGACCCTTCATTCTTGTAATCTAATGGTATATAGGAGTTCTCATGGTTCTCATGAGAAGAGGTGTTCTCATGAGAACTGAATGCTTTGATTTGAGTCATTTGACTAGCTGAGATTAGATCAAAGGTCACACAAACTTCATCATCTCTTTAATTAATTGAGTCAATCCTTAGTCCTTATGACACAACTCCAACATAAATTGTAGTTTCAAAACTATTTATAATGCATATTTATCCATTGAATCTGTAAATGTATTTGGTTGATTTATATTTTGGCAATGACGAAATTTCTTTTTTTTTACATTCATTTTTTGTCAATGTATGTATATTGTGTTTGCTAATATTGATTCAATTCGTTTCCACCAAAAAAGAGGAAAATTAGATGAAATTAAGATATATATTAAGTAGTTTTAATTTCTCATTCCAACATACAAGCTATAAATAACTCTTGATTTAATTAAGTTTGCCCTAATAATTAATACAACCCATAAAAATAATCAAATCCTCTCTCCTCTAATCTCAATCAAGAAAATCCAATATGTTTTCAAACAAAAATACGAGTATTATCATTTTCTTCACATTTCTCACATTATTTTCTTTCTCCCATTTACAAGGTAAGAAATTCAATGCTAAACTTATAAACAAACTATGTCAAGCAACGTACGCACCAACGGCATGCATCGACTGTGTACATGCATTCTACACCGATGTCGAAACTGACATCGGTGTCCTCTCCGCCACTCTCGAGTGTGCCAACAACGATGCAACGAAGCTCGAGATCGATCTCCAAAATATTCTCGACAGCGGTACAACAGGCAGTGCCACCACCGAAGCGCTTTGGCAATGCCACTCGATAGCATCAGCCATCATACAATATGGTGGGGTGGTGCTCCATGATGTCCAAACTCGCCAATTTGATGCAGCCAAAATTACAATCGACGATCAAATATTCAAAAGGGTGGGTGATTGCAGCAAATTATTTGCTAGGTCTGGCGTTACGTTACCTCCTCCTGTGTTTTCGGGGATATTTTCTGTTGAATCTGACTACAAAATTACTTATCAGATTCTTTCAACCCTAACCCCTTGATTTTTGGGAGTTGTTGATTAAATTTTTTTTTTTGTTTCGTTTAAATTGCAGAATAAATAAAGCTCGAATTCTCATATTTTTTTTAAATTAGTTATTTGAAATAAAGATGACTCTCCTCGATATATATCATTTTTTTTAATTTTTAGATAATGTAAAACATACATTCGCAACCGTTACCTCAAATATGGTAGGCTATACTAGCTAGCCACTTTCTATGTCAATGTGCAAGTCTCCGATCCGAGGAAGACATAAATCTTAAGTTCAACACACGACGACTGAAAATATCATTGTGCTCCTCGATCAGTCCTCAAACTATTTACAAGACATGGACCACGAAAATCGATATCCATTCATACATATATATTACACGTTCACACCTAGTTACAACATACAAGTAAGTTTACAACTAGTTACTCCGTACTAATCTTACTATCAACCATCATAACTTAACAAAAATGCTATAGAATTGAACAAGCCGGCAAAATCTTTTTTTTTTTTGAAACGAGCCGGCTAATTAAATCTTTAATCTAGCCATACGGAGTACAATTAAATGCTTCGACTTGCTGAAACTAAGAACGAAAATCAAACAAAATTTCATCACCTCTTTAACTAGTTGATTCAACATGTTCTAAAGAACACAACACACAACTCCAACATAATTGTACTCTAACCTACAAAACGTATTATTTTGGAAATGACTTTAATAGTAACATTTTTGGTCCATAGTATGTCGTTTGCTACTATTAATTAGTTCGTTTCAGCAAAAAAAAAGATGAAACAATAGATGAAATTAAGAAATATAAAGGCAGGTTAAATTTCTCATTCATTCCAACATATATACAAGTTATAAATCTTATAATTAACTCTTGATTTAATTAAAGTGTGCTTCAAGCTAAGCCCTAATAAAAACCGAGCCTTATTGTCTTTCTAATCTCAATCAATCTAAGATAATCAAATATGTATTCTTACAAAGACATCATAATTTTCTGCACATTTCTGACATTATTTTCTTTCTCCCGTGTAGTACAAGCTAAAAAACTCAATTATAAACTTGCAAACAAACTATGTCAAGCAACGTACGCACCAACTGCATGCATGGACTGTGTACGTGCATTCTACACCGAGGGTGAAACTGACGTCGGTATCCTCTTCGCCACTATCGATTGTGCCTACAACGACGCAACGGGGCTCCTGATCGACATCTACAACATTCTACGTACCGGTACAACGGACAGTGCCACGACCGACGCGCTTTCGAAATGTTACTCGATGATAGATGGCATTATACTAAGTAGTACTGGTGTGGTGGTCATTCATGTCGAAACTCGGCGATTTGATGCAGCCAGAATCGAAATCGACCTTCAAATATTCAAAAGGTTGAGTGATTGCAACAAATTACTTGCTGGCTCTGGTGTTACGATACCTCCTCCTGTGTTTTCGGGCATGTTTTTTGTTGAAGCTGACTTCAAATTTACTTATCAGATTCTTTCTTCTCTGATCCGATAATTAACTGGAAGTTGTTAGAGATTTTTTTTTTTTGTTGGATTGTAGATGCCAAAAACATGCCATATGACCTTTTTGGGGTTTTAAATCAGTACACGATAAGTTGTTAAGGTATAAAATCAATTATTGAGACTTAAGCCTATGTTTGGAATGCACAATATGCTAGCTTATTTGCCCAAATTAGCTTATTTGACTAGCTTTTTAAACTCTTTCACCAAAAAAGTTGGTTGGTAACAGCACTAACTTAAATAATAAGCTAACTTATTTAAGAAGTTATTAACCCATGTAATTTATTTAAAAATAAGCTAGTTTATCGTAATTTTATTCCTAATTTACCCTCATTTATTTAGTAAATTAAAATGAGATATAAAATAAATAATGCATTTCAATGTAATTTTATATAAACCAGCTCTTATATCAGCTAATTCTACCTTACTATATTAGCTAAAAACTTTCAGCTACTATTACATCTATTATTTTAGCAATTGACTACTATTTCAGCGTTCAGCTACTATATCAGCTACTTTCACCAAACATAGCCTAAAAATCAGTCCACACTTTTAGTTAAGATGATTATCTAACATGCATGGTATTAGAGCGGTCTCTTTGATTCTAGGGTCTCGAGTACAAAAGCCAGTTAATTTGCGGAATGGTAACTGTCCGTCCAGACTGCAAATGCTCTGGCGAGAAAGGTGGGCTCAAGCCGTAGAAGGTGAGGTGTAGTGCGGCGATCTAGGCGTCGCGTGTAGGAGAGAAAAAACTATTTTGGAGTTTTTGGCCCATATTAGATGAAATCGTCCAATGGACACTGTTGGCCTATCAAAGCTAATGTTTCGATTCAAAACAACCGGAGCGTTCTGACTGTGTCTTGACTCGAAAATGCCCTGACTCGAAGTTGTTCACATTTAATCTTACCATATAGTTTTAGGCAACAACCACGTTCACCGGATTCAATTAGGCCATCTCCTTTACCACGTGTCATCTTAGTTAGAAAGAACAATAAAAAAAATCGTACTGTTTCCAAATCCATTTAACACTATTTGCACTTAACTATTTTACCTATAAAACTAACGGATAATATCTTTTGTACTGATCTGTTATATAAAATTAAGAAATTATATCTTTTTTTTAATCTTCCATAAGTGCGATATTCTAATATGGCAAGCAAAATTATGCGAGAAGTTGATCGTTGAAATGAATCCTTAAAATAAATTTATGGGGCTATATAAATCCCTTTCGCCATTTTGATTAATTACAACGTACGAAAAAGAGGGTGAATCAAAACTACATTGATGTGAATCATATCATTTATATTAAAGTTGAAAAATTTTATTGATAGAAATAATTATACATAAAATTGTAGGCTCAAACAACAACAACAACAACAACAACAACAACAACAACAACAACAACAACAACAACAACAACAACAACAACAACAACCAAGCCTTATTCTCAAAATGATTTGGGGTCGGCTAACATGAATCGTCATCTAGTAACCGTCTTGTGTACGCCATAAAATTTCAAAAAACGTTGTAGGCTTATAAGAAAATAAAATGATAAAAGCTAATTATGGCTTAGCCTTGTAATAAACTATATTTTAATAATTAATACGGTGTACATTATTAAGCACAACGATTCTCCGTCAGTTCACTTGTATCCTTCTAGTACTTGAAAAGTATTCTATATAATGTATTTCATGTTCAAATATGACACTTGCTAGAAAACACATAACAACAACAAACATAAAATAGTTGTAAGCAAAACTCTCAACAATTACTCGGATTTGTCTCCGACAAGAGTGCAACTTTCAGACCATATAATTAATCTCAGATTACCTTGGCAAAATCTAACTAAAAGCAGTTATATGTTCTAAAATAGAAAATGCGGCCGATTTGTGTCATATACAGTTTGCATGTGTATTGATGACTAGCCTGATTTAAAGTACAATGCAATACTGCAGCTCATCTCATATTAGGTGGCTCCATATTAAACAGTAGCATGAAATCATCGGAAGCCGAACATAAGAATAACTGGATTAGCCAATGTTACCTTATAAGCCGTTTCTCATAAAGCTCAACCCTGGAATAAGTCAGCGATATGAGTTGCAATAGAAGATTCACTCAAAGCATGAAGAATTGAAGACCATCAACGGGATTGTCGGGGAAATAATCGGGCCTTGAGCGAAACTAAAAGACAAAATAGTCATTCACCCCTACGCTACATACATATGTGTCGTGTTATCCTACATAACAACATTCTATGTATATGAATTTAAACCAAAAATTTTAGCATCTCGGAAAATCAACAAGTTAATCATGTTTGTTTGTCCTGGATACCCTTTCAGTCATGAGAACATGATATTAGAATATATGATTCAAACACAATAAATGATACGCTGAAAGACAACACACACTTTGCAAATGGTCCGTATATGATTCAAACACAAACCAAAATTCATCTACTCGTATAAAATTTCAATTTAAAAAGTAACGAACAAAAGTTTACAAGAAATCCAAAAGAAATTACACGATAATTGTAGCTAAAACAAGTAAAATTACCTTTCAGTTGTTTTAAATACCCCAAGGATACAAGCCCTTTGAACTTCTTGTTGATTTTATTTGTTTTTTCTGATTTCATAGTCGAATTTTACCTAGTTTCTTGGGAAAAAAGGGGAATTTTTTTTTGATGAAAATGATTCTCTGATTCTTTCTACTCGATCAAAGAATGAAGTTTCCCGCTGTCGAATTTTTGGGTTTCTATTTTCTGATTATTTTTGCGTAATTAGCCTCTTTCCAGCTCAAGATTACAGATTTACAGGGATGCGTTAGGGTTTTTTTTTTTTTTTTTTCTAAGAGCTGGTGATCAGGGATAAGGGTTCGAGTCTAGTCGAGTCGACATAAACTTTCGGGTCGGTTGGTTTTGGTTCAGGTCGTATAAGGTGGGGTTTTATCATTTTGTGTCGGGGTCGGTTTCGGGTCATGATTAGGTTAAGTTATTGATTGTTATTAATCCGCATCATTTCAATTTATTGGTTTTTTGGGCAAAGTTAGTTGAAATTATTTAGTTAGTAAGTTAAAACCGTCAACAACAACAACAACAACAACAACAACAACAACAACAACAACAACAACAACAACAACAACAACAACAACAACAACAACAATCAAGCCTTATTCCCAAAATGATTTGAGATCAGCTAACATGAATCGTCATCTAGTAACTGTCTTGTGTACGCCATGAAATTTCAAAAACGTGGTAAACCTTTTAGGAGTATTTAAACACTTTCAAAGGAAGTTTTATAAAGTCGTCAAAATAAATAAAAAGGTTTAAAAAATATTGAAAAAAACATATGAACTTTGAACACAAAGTAAAAAAGTTTTGGGAAAAGAGTTGGGAAAACCAAACAAAAAAATCAAAAGGAGTCAGATTAAGTCCTCCGCATGGATAAAGTCTTTCAACACTGCCCTATCCGACATCATACTCTCTTCAAACCCTAGGAAGCTCATATTACTTCTAATAATCACTTTCATCGTCCAACTCATCTTGGACTACTAATACTATCACTTCCCCACCCTTCTACTCTTCTAACCGGCGCGTCACTAGGCCTCCTCCTCACGTGGCCCATATCATCTCAGTCGGTTCTCAATCATCTTATCCCCGATGGGTGCAACCCCTACGTTCTCCCTAACAACTTCATTTCTTAGCCGGTCACGTCTTGTATGTACACACATCCACCGTAGCATGCGCATCTCCGTCACACTCATCTTATGAACGTGACACTGTTTCACGGCCCAACATTCTGTGCCATACAACATTGTCGGCCTAATTGTCGTTCGATAAAATTTACTCTTCAACTTGTTTGGCATTCCTCGATCACACAGAAGTTTTGTGGCATTCTTCCGCTTCAACCAACCTAATTTGATCCTATAAGCCACATCTCCATCTAATTCTCCATCCTATTGAAGAATCGATCCCAAATATCGAAAAAAATCTGATCCTTGAACAATCTTTCCATCCAACCTGATCGTACCCGTCTCCATTTGCCTACTGCCGCTGAACTTACACTCCAAATACTCGGTCTTGCTCCGGCTTAACCGAAACCCTTTAGACTCCAAAGGTGCCTCCATAGCTCCAACCTCCTCTCCAAATCTTCTTTCGTTTCCGAGATCAACACTATATCATCTGCAAACATCATGCACCATGTTATATCATCCTGGATTGACCTCGTCAATTCGTCCATGAATATAGCAAAGAGAAACGGACTAAGTGCGGACCCTTGGTGCGGACTAAATTAAAACCGTCAACATACATACAAAATTGTTTTAATTCGGATAATAATTAAGTTGAATTATTGACGGATCATCATCCGGTCGGTTCATTGTCAGGTAACAAGTTACTATGGATCCGGTTGAGTCATTGTTGGGTTGAACATTATCGGGTTCTGTCGCTCGCGGGTCGTGTCGTGTTGGTGTCAGTTGATTACAAATTTAGGTCGAATTGGATCGGGTTTCCAAGTAAGTCGTATCGGGTCAAGGTTGCCAACTCCAGGCTAACTGATCCAAACCCGAGTGTCCGATTTGGATTTATCTGAACTCGAATGTCTGCTTTCAATTATCTAAACCCGGAATAAGATCTCTTTTTTTTTTTTTTTTTTTTTTGAAATGAATAACTTCAATAAATAGGATTACGTGACCGCGGATACAAAATCCGCTGCCGCAAGGTCTAATACATCCGAAGGGCCACTATCAACCCACACCCTAGTAGCATATTCTATCGGACTCAAATGCGCTACCAAATGAGCCACCTATAACCTGTCCTGCGAACATGACTATAAATACACGACTCAAAACGACTAGCAAAAATATAAATATCCGATGCAACTAAACCAAAATAATTAGAAGAGAAAGAACCCGCTCGTAACGTCTTGATCAACTGCAGCGAATCCGACTCTAAAACGACGTGCGACACACCCTGCTGCCACGCGATCTGGAGCCCCAACAACGCAGCTTTCGCCTCCGTGATATTCGGATCCCACCTATCTTTCACCTGTCGACATCCCACCCTAATCACCTCCCCCTCACTCCCCCTAACTACCACTCCAAGCCCCGATCCCGCATCCCCTAGAGTAGCACCATCGACGTTCACCTTAACATAACCCGCCGGCTAAACGTTAAGAAAATCCAAAGTCAGGCTCACGCTAAACGTTTGAGAATGGTAATGGGACTTGAATTTTTTTATTTTTTTTATGACAAACAGCGGGACTTGAAATTTTTGACGGACAACAAGTTATGAATTACGAACTGGACTACACAAGTTGACATGTGGCCATTTTTTTTAAAAAAAAAGAAATTTTTTCTTTAAACAAGTTTGCCATCGTTGCACCGTGTCAACAATGGCAACAAAGCGTCCCGCGGCAATTCCTTGCACCATTGTCGTAAATATAAAGGTTAGACTTCTAACATGCTTTGGACGTGTATAACACATCTCATCGAGATTAACCTGGGATAAATAATGTTGAGGTTCATTATAAGCTTGCTATTCAACTATTGATTAATGATACCGCGAATTTTGAGGACCATATGAATGCAATGCGTCCATGACTAGCCGTATGTTCATCGAGAATGACGAATCTAACATAGTAACACTAGTACAGAGTAGCCAGTAGGTGTTAGTTCACAATGTGCCGGTATGATTGCATGGCCAATCCTCCTTGAAGTGAAATGTACCGGTGCTAAGAAGCAAAGCTAGTCCAAGGAATTGATAAGATCTTTGAAACTAAAAACGAGCCAATCAGCTTTTGCTGCAACAGCCTCTCGTAGTTGCACTCCGGCATAACAAATGAACAAGTCCGCTCCACCTGGTTGACGAGCCTGAAAAACCAAATATGCCACTAACTTTTAACACACTGAATAGATTTCAACATGAAACATACACCAGAAAGAACAATTCCTTGCAAAAATACCGTCTTTCTTTTAGATAGATAACATTTTTTTGAAGGGGTTGTACGGAGATCCCTTCTAAGAGCAAATGAGCAACCAAAATCGCTAATTTTGGGTCAGAAAGTAAGCCAATGACTTTGCAGACATTAGTAATTACTAACAGAAAACATACAGATTGCTAAGTGTATGGAGCTTATGTTACTCTAATAGAGGCCGGGGGAGATGTGAGATAGTGAGGGGAGCCCTCCTAAGATGAAGTCAGAAACCGAACCAGTACTTCTGAGTTAGAAGGTACAGGGTTTACTCCCAGAATGCAGTTCTTAGTAACCGAAAACACAGATATAGCTTAGCATGACAACTTTACTGGTTGAGAGACGGGGGAACAACCAGAAGGCTGTCATGATGATATAATCTGTGACCAGGTTGTTTTATCGAAGGAAACCGTGGAAAACATCTAAGGCAGTAGAACAAGTCAATTCAGATAGTGACCCGAATTCATGAGACACTAACATAAATAATTGCACAGGCTAGCAAAACAAGTCAACGTAAGAACTTTATCTTTCACAATAATTTCTAGCAGTCGAGATTCCTTGCCTCTTTCAATATATATACACGTAAATAGATCATAATCACACAAACAAATTGCATAAACAAGTTATTCACTCAACCAAAATAAGATAATGCCAGAATCAGATTTCGTACCTCAAGATCTGTTGCTCCATCACCAATCATGCCCAGCGTTTTAAATCCATGAGCCTAATAGTAAAAAACCTCATCAGGAGTTTACAAGAATATCCTCCTAATATAAAAAAATTAAAGAACTGCGACTAAACCAACCTTCCGTATTCTTTGAACAGCTACAGGTTTTCCTCCACTCCTCGAGGTAGGCTCATTCTCATCGAACCCCAGAAACTCTCCCGAACTTCCAAAAAGCATTTGATTGGCGAAAATGTTGTCAAGAGGAATTTCAAGAATTGATGCCACAGGCTACAGGAAAAATTTGAACAAAAAATGATTGTCAATTATTAATAATTAATGTTTATTTAACAGTTACCAACAACTTCATTTATGCTACATGAAAGCATTGTGAAACTTGTAAAAATCTGCCGGCTTCCTAAGTAAGGAAGGTTTCAGACTCAAAGATTGCTGCTGCTACAACTCTACATTGTCATACCCAAATCCATGAGCATATTAGTTCATATTTTGATACTATTGAAAAACTTTCTATGTCAACACCTTTCTCATTACTTTTCACGGTTAGCTGCCGTCAGTTGTATAGATTACCATAGAAAATGTTAAGTTATTAAACGACCTTTTATTTCACAAATTTACTTGCAAGAGCCATCTCTAATAAACGTTCATCCATCAATTGATATGTACTAATGCATAGAAATAGACAGATAGTGGCAGCTACAAGCTACTACAGGGCTTACATTAATCATCTGACGGAAGCCTCCAGAAACTAGATACACATCAACATTCTTAGCCTTGAGCTTCTTCACCAAGTCAGCTATTCCGGGAGAAAGTCTGTTATGATTACTTACGTGGTCAACAATGCAGAAGAAATGAAGCCCATCTAGATAGTTGAGAACCAAATGGAATACTACATAATACAAAGATACAAATCCTACAAACTAAGAACCACATCACAGACTATTGAGCCTTTAGGTAAAATCAGATGAATTGACATAGCACTTAGGCCTTCAATCACAAAGCAAGAGATATAGAACCTGTGGAATAACATACTTACAGACATAGCCCAAAAATGAAGTAAGCAACAATTGGATTCGATACAATGCCATAATCACTATTTGCATGACTTCACTTTAATTAATAAGGATGCTAGCTCACACACACATCAAAGTTAGCCTGTTTGAAAATGGTATCCTAGCCCCTGAAATGTTTTGATGATATAATCATGATACCAACATATCTAACAACAAATTGAAAGGGATAAAATATGATAAATTAAGAGAATTACATCATATTTAACCAATCATGTTTAAATTTCTCACACATGGATAACATATTAGATATCTATGAACCACATGTAACCCACAGGTTTGTTTTTAGCATACCTTGGAGGCCTTTTCTGCAAGAAATCCTCGAGTTGGGCAAGGGATGGGTTTATCAAAGATAATCTGGCAGCTAATGCCTCTTGGAATGTAACCGATCCATTCATTGCTCTACAAGAAGAGAAGAATAGGCTTGAAATTGGAATCTAAGTCAACCAAACTGGATTAAGGAAATGAAAGGGAAAAAAATCCTTCAGAAGAATTTCAACCTTGATGTCCATTCTGCAACTGCTTTTCCAGCACCACAAAATTCAGCAAATTCATCAATACCTTCATCTACGCACACAGTGCTATCCACATCAAAACAAACAGCCTCTACGTTTCTCCACAAATCAAGAACCTCTGCATTGACAAAGCATAATATTCATTTATAGGATGCAAACTAAACAATGATCATATTGGAAGCAGCTTGCCAATTAAACGGAATTACACAATGCATTCTTGCATACAAGGACTCAAAAAGAGGACAGAGAACTCTCTACAGATACCATAAACTATTATAGTATGATTGTTGGCACAAAAGATTAAAAGATACTGTCATAGAATCTCTACATGACAGAGATACCAAAACCGTATTTTGCCATTTCCAAAGAAGAAAAAAAGTAGTTATCTACAGTTGAGAACAAGAGAAGCGCAAGGCAACATAAGGGAACAATATTACAAAGAATTGTCATTTGACAATTTAAGAAACGGGAGAAAGACGATACACTGATAACATTTCCTTTCAAACTGAGATTTTATACAAAAATCAAATTTACGGTAAAGAAAAGGAGCACCCTTTTACTCAAAAAAGAACTCAGATCATAGCTCTTTCGAACTAACCCAAGTAAAGTTAATTTTTAATTAACAGCAACTAATCAACCACGTTATTACTGAACAAGAATGGAGTCATACGCATGCATACACGAGCAAGAAGATGAAACAACGAGTACCATACCCTTGATAATGAGACACATATTTCACACATGTTAATTAGAATAGCAGTTCCAAATAACCTTTGGAAGGCAGTGTGTTATCAAAGCGATTTGTGGTTGAAGCTTCAAGCGGCTTAATTTGAGAAGCTGCTGGTGTAATCAACTTGGAAGTCTTAATCATCCCAAATGGACTCTGGCGTAGGTTTATAGTTGATCTGGGAAACGAAACAGGGAGAAAGGACCGCCTATACTGCTGTAAGTGACTGGCAGGAACTTGCACAATATGTTCACTAATCAAGGATCCCATCACCATATCTGTTGAAAACAAGGTCCACGAAAAATTTGAGAGCAACATCACTTATGTAAGTGTACTATGCAATTTCAGAACTTATGTAAGTGTACTATGAATTTCAGAACAGTACAGCATTTGAAGGGCTATAAACTTGATCTACAAAGTGCAGATCCACTGTTAGATTAAAATGACATGCAAATTTAACACAGCGATTTCCTACAGATGAAAGCTACGTAAAATAAATAAATTAAAAACAAAGGTTGGTGACTGCCAACAGAAGTACAGAATAAAAGATGTGAGCTCCATCAACAAGAACATTACCCCAATCCCTTTATTTCCCTCACATGGGAAGGTAATGGTGGTCAGATGATGCAACTTTACCCCTCCGGATTATTCAAAATGAAAATTGTGTCGAAAGTTGCATCGACCCCATAACTATCAAATATATAAATCACATACAATAGTGAGTAGCTTTATTTCACCATATTCCAAAGGCAAAGAGTATTTGACTCGACTTAAAATTGAAGAGAAGAGAACTTATCTTAATACTTGATCAAACTCTGGAAGTTGTTTTCTTCCCTCTACAAGGATTTTCTTACAATTATACAGCCCCATGCGTTCTGGTTAACTTCTCAAATCCTAATCACTAAAGATAAAAATCTACAACTTTCGATAGCAATCAAAAGGGGGAACTTCTGGCAAACATAAAGCTAAAAGCATGAAAACTTTGGTATGCCAACTCTGGAGAAGAATCTGCTGTCAGTCGCAACCAAAAGTGTCAATAAATTATGGTGCGGAAACGTCCTGGCCCGACATACACAACCACAATAGTAAGAAAAAAGACGCTACACCAAATAGAGTGCAATTACCCATTTAATTAGCTAATCCTCTAACCCAAAGCCCTCCCAAACACCTTGTTGAAAAATTCCTTGTAGTTAATGTAGGCTGAACCCTCTCTTGAGCTAGACCACCATCAAGTAACCAGACCAACCGCCTCTTATATATGTCTCTCACTCAAACTTTAGCTCTCTCTCTTACACTTTATTGTACTCTTTCTGTTCTCATTTCGGCATAAGAAAATGCCTTCCTTTCTCTTCTCATGGAAGCCCTGGCATGTGTCCAACAAGGCAGTTTTGACCCTCACGGGCCCATTACAATTCTCAATCAATAGCTATTGTCTTCCTCGTCACGTGGACACTACCCAAAACTCTTTTACACCAAAAAGAAGACTAATTTTCAGCAAACATTACTAGCACATACTCCATCCGTTCTTTGGATTGTTAATATATGGTTTGAATATGTGAGAGGAATTCAAACCAAATTACCAAACATTATAAATCCAAGGTGAAGGAGAAATTAACTACACTAACTAGTATTTACAAGGTAGAAAATGTACTTGGACTTTGGGAAACTCAACATGTTCTCCTAAGGTAAGGAGGTGTGAAAGGGAAGAGTGTGGGTTACAAGAAACAGCGTGGACATATCCCACTAACACCACGCACTACATGATCATCTCAAATCCATTCGATATTTCTATCACCTATATATCAAGCTTTATCCGGTTGCTTGATCACGTATTGCCCTTGATAAAAATGGGTTCCTCAAATCAGCCACAATAATTGATTTCGGGGAAAATGCAGCCTCGGAAATAGAATTTCACGGACTCACGGTATCAAGAGCATGAACAATGTAAAGAATGCTATGTCTAAATTTTTATTCTTGATCCAATCAATTGGAGAAGCTGCAACGGCTATTATCATGCTAAGTTTACTTAATTTTATGTCTAATTACATCCTTCAATTACAAGTTAATCCATCCCTGAGTATCAATATAATCATGCTTTATTTCAACTCTCTCTCTCTCTCACACACACATTTTACTAAATTGCGTTGCTTTTAATCTTCGAGATTTCGTTTATATCTCTTGGGTAATCTCTGGTTTTCTTGGGATCATTTGTGATAAAGGCTTCACCTTTACACTTCTGCACCATATGATACAACGAAAATTCTCGTATTCAACCTTTTTCGATGTATAATGATCTTTTCTGAGCATCTATCTAACACATGGTTGATAAAGTATAGGGAAATATCACCAAATTTAGAGGGAAATTATAATCCAAATAGCTCAAATTCAACATTATTATCACATAGAAATCATTATCACAAAAAAGTTTGCATCTTTCATTTACAAGGACATCCAAAGTTTACAATATACAACAACAATCAGATGATTCAGATCACAATCACAGCATATTCACAATTTTAAAGGTAATCACGTTCTACCCTTTACAATTAAAATTTAACAAAATTAAAAGAAATATACAGAAAAGAGTGACTTACCAGTAAGTTACCAATAGCTTGTTGATGAAGATGCTGAGAAAACAAAAGAGAGATCTGTTATCAACAAAACAAAAGGAAAGAAAGAACAGTTTTCTGAATGTGGTAATATAAATTATTTTTTTTTTTAAAAAAAAGTGCGAGAAAAGGGTATGTGTAATTTCTACCTTGCTGAAACTCTTGAGAACGAGAAATGAGTTTGGTGAAGTGGGTTGTTCGTTCTTTCGGAAGTGGGGAGTGCAGTGAGCCAGTGACAGGGCACCCACGCCACCCAGATACCCAATTGGACAATAAGCAAAACACGCCTCAGATTAGAGCCGGTAAAAGTTGACACGATATGACAACAACTTGAACTAACATGAGATAATTGGGTTAGTTTGAGAGATCTCGAAAAGTTTAATTAGATAGGTAAACCGTAAACACGAGTAGCAAGAGTATATAATCGGGAAACAATTGAGTTAGGTCAATGATTTTACAATCCGTTTGTTTGTAATACCAAATTACCAACACAAACTTTGACACGAACACTGACTTTTGTCATCTCGACATCGAACGTCTCCTCGTGTCTAGTGTCCTATAATTTTTGGGCTAACGTATCTAGTCGGGACATTGCGATGCTTGGTCTCGTGCTTCATAGTATACAAATCCACTATGCCCTATTCAAAGCCGAACCGAATAAGATTGTTCGTTTCACAAGTCTAATCATGAATTAGTGCGGGTATAAATTGGTGAGAGTGGAATAGAATTGGAAGAGAAGCATTTTCACAATGAGTATGCTAAGCAACATTTGCAATGTGCAACTCCAAACTAGCTAACACATGCAATTATATTGGTTGATCAAAGTTGAATATAAAAGTTAATATCTCTATTTCTTTTATCTACATATCGACCCGTACCAATAAAATTAGAATTTTTAATAGTACTTTAGAGTGCGGTTTACAACCATTACCACTAGAATTAGCAAAACTCGTAAACATTTGATGATAAAATGGACAAACCACCTCCACAAGTAACGTAACCATACCACATTAGGGTGAGGATTTCTCTCCTACTCCCCATTCTCTTATTACGGACAAGATACCATATACTATGTACATAATACTCAAGTAATTAGTACCGTTTGCAATTGGTTAAGCTAAGTGCAACAAGCCAACCACTCCCCTCATTATCATCTCTACTTTACATAAGTTTTGGAAGAAATGTACATCATAATTCACCTAATCCCTCCTCTCTCCTACATATATCTAAATTTGCCTCTACATCCGAAAAAACACCTTCCTAGCAACATAACATATGTAACCATGTATAAGTTCCCTAGGCATTCGACTCCGTTAGTAAATGAGATAGCGTAATCTGGTGAGATCGAAGAAAAATATAGCAAGTTGTGAGTGGCATTTCGATATGGGGGATTGCAAAGATGATTTTTCGCTGTCCTCCTCGTCCTCGTATTCGTCTTCTTCCTCCTTCGATTACGAGAATGGACGTGGCTCATCGTCGTCGACTACGCCTTGCTTAGATCATAATAAAGACCATCAGCTAAAGGATGATCAATGCTTGAGGTTTGTTGATGCAGGGGAGAATGGCATCTACTGGAATGAAGTTGTAAAACGGTTCAACCAAGTTGCTCTTTGTGATTCTCAAGACTCTGTCCCTACAATTGATGCCTCCCATTTCGCCTATTGCATAGGTAAGACGTTTAAAGTTTTAGGTATAATCGTCGCACACGACTTTTAATGAGTGTGCTAGAGTCACCACTAAGCAATCGTTGCATACGGTAAAATTGTTTTCTTAGTAACTCTTTTGTGATGTACGTTTTCTTTGTTATTAGGAATGCAACAAAGTCCAGAATTTGCAAATGAGCTACTTCAAACATTGAGAGGAAGAAGGAACTATAACATGAAGCTCACCAAGAGGGAGCTCTATGATTATTGTCATCGCCTTACTAATCCACCATATGATACTACTAGGATCTTCTTCAACATGTAACTATATCATTAACTTATACTAGTATATAGTACACTTTCATTATAATGATCGTCGATCGTGTGCATGCATGAAGTCGATGAGAAGTCGCATTCATAATCAGAGTTCAAAACTTGTTAAAATACATCAATAATATTGGGCCCCACCTCATATATAGCTAACATTTTGATGATTTTGTTTCAGGTGTGATAGAGATATGGATGGAAGAATTACAGAGGAAGATGTCAAAAAGGTTAGAAAACAAAATGTTCTGTTCAAATGTTATAGATTAAATTTTGTCACAATTTTAATTATATTAAAAGAATAATTACCACGAATTGATCATGGTATTGATGAAATTCTTTGAGCAGATGTTAATGCTAAGTGCATCTACAAATTCCTTGAGTATGAAGGAAGAAGAAGCCGAGCGGTTAGCTTCTTTAATCATGCAAGAAGTTGACACTCAAGAAAAGGGTTACATTGAGGTATAAAGTCATCAACTTTAAACCAACTACGTGATAAAATCGAATCAACTTTTGTCAGCTCTAACTGCCGTTCCATGTTATACAGTTACATCAGTTGAAGAATCTCTTTAAAGTAGCCTTAGCAAAAGGCGGGTACAGTTCGACTGAAAATGTGTTGACAGAGTCCTCTACTCAAAACTTTGATAATAACTTATACAAAGATCATCATCATCAACAAGAAGCTATAAGCATGTCATTGCCAGAGATCTTATTCCGAACATATTGGCGACGAGCTTGGATCGTAACACTTTGGCTAGTGGTTTGCATAGCACTATTTGCCTGGAAATTTATACAGTATAAGAATAGGGCTGCCTTTCAAGTTTTGGGCTATTGTGTTAGTGCAGCAAAGGGTGCTGCTGAGACTCTCAAGCTCAACATGGCTCTTATTCTCCTCCCTGTTTCTAGAAACTTGGTCACTTGGCTTAGGAGGAGCCCTTGGGTCACCTCTGTTGTTCCCTTTAATGACAACATTAATTTCCATAAGGTAATTAAACTTCGATACTTTTATATATTTCACTTTGAGCAGTGGCAGAACCAGAAATGCATAGCTAAATGAGGCTATTATCTATAAATATTGGACAACCACAATTAAGAATAATACAGTTTACGTGTTTACAACTAATTATTAAGAAATGTCGTACTATAGCAAAGTCTATAGTGTTCATTAAAAATGGTCACCTAGGCATGACACCTCGAGTCCGCCAATTCAATGACTTTTAAGTTAAGATGTGAAACCTATAGTCTGATATCTGAGTTAACTTTCTACCTGTTTTATATTTCGTCGTATAATACATCATTTGAATTAAAATAGGGTGAGCTCTCCAATTTGATTAATTAAGTGCTCTAAAAATTATGTTATTAACACTTGGAATAATCTTGTCTTAGTGTAGCTAATTGCAGGAGGGATTGTGATAGGGGTGATCCTACATGGAGGTACTCACCTTGCTTGTGACATACCAAGAATAACAGGAAGTAATTTATTAATTTTTCAAAGAACATTTGGAAACACATTTGGTAACCAACAACCCTCATATGTACAAGTGTTGTGCACAATTGAGATTGCCTCAGGCATTGCAATGGTTATTTTGATGGCAATTGCCTTTGCTTTAGCAACCAAGGTGACTCGCCGCCGGTCACAATCGTTGCCCGGCCCTTTACGTCGCGTTACGGGGTACAATACGTTTTGGTACTCTCATCACCTCTTCATCATAGTCTACATTTTGCTCATCATCCACTCGATGTTCCTCTTCCTTGTCAACGACTTTGTTCAAAAAACGGTACGCTCACCAATTTTAATTTCGACCTTAGCTAGACCTGTTTCCCTTTCGTCAAATGTTAAAGTTCTAAAGCTTATTCATGTACTTAATGAATGTCTAAACTTATTGAACCTAGTCGTCTATTCATGTCTAGACATGGATGTACTTGGCAATTCCGGTTCTAATATATACAGGGGAACGGATTTATCGAAGCATAAGATCGGAAAATTATGAAGTTGATATCCTTGAGGTACTATACAATTTGAACTTAAATATTGTACTGCTTTGATTACAAACTAGTGAACTATACCACCTGAATTGAATTGGTCGTGTTTTCAATTGCGTCACGTGTGCAGGCAAATATGTACCCCGGAAAAGTCTTACATCTCAAATTATCAAAACCAGCTAGATTTACATACAAAAGTGGCATGTATGTGTACATCAAGTGCCCCCATATCTCTCCTTTTGAATGGTATGTAAAATAATGTTCATTTTTCTGTGTGTCCTAATCTTCACTTTGCACCTAGTGGTACTTAAGAACCACATCATGTATATTGTCAATAAAAGGATTTATTTGATGATGAGCAATCTAAAAAGGTATGGGAAGAAATATTTAATGACTTGTTAACTATATGTTGATGATATATTTCAGGCACCCGTTTTCTTTGACATCAGGACCAAACGATAATTACCTGAGTATTCATATTCGAACCCTAGGCGATTGGAGCTATTATATACATGATCTATTCCAAGAGGTAATAAATTCAAGGGTGGCACTATGTCTAGCTAGATCATCAATTACGTGCTCCACACCCCTACATGAGCCTAACACACGGGTCGTGGAGCAAATGGTTTTTGCTCCGGCATTTTCCTAAATTTTGCACGAAGTTATAAATTGTAAATTAAACATCGTGATGATCATTTTCAAGTTAGTATGTTTATGAGCTTCTATTACATTTTGGCAGGCTATGATCTCAAAACCGTTAAGTTACCCTAAAGTATACATTGATGGACCTTATGGAGCAGCTTCTCAAGATCATGTCAAATACGACGTCGTTGTACTCATTGGCCTTGGCATAGGAGCGACTCCCTTCATTAGTGTTCTCAAGGACATAGGAGATGGGCTTCAAAAACAACCGTCTAATCAGGTTAGAACGAGTTTTGAATAAGACAATCTTATATGATTTATATTGATACCATGTAGAGTTGTCGCTTAGACAGTAGTTTACGTGGCCATTTTTACAAAGTTAAGGCTCTATTGTTTAGAATTTCAGGTTACTTAAAAAAATAGTGACTTTTTCAAGCTTTTATTATTAAATTGTATATTTCGACAAATATATGTTGCTTCGATGCTTCTCATGCATATGACAATCTTACTCAAGTTTTTATTTTTCTTTTTTTCATGTTGTATTTTAGTTTAGCGAGGGAGACGACATTGAACTAGGTGATGCGACGAGGGGTCCTTTAAAGGCCTATTATTATTGGGTTACAAGGGAGCATGGCTCCTTAGACTGGTTCAAGGATTCCATGAAGGAAATCTCAGAAGCAAATAAAAAACAGGTAATTCTTTTTTTTTTTTTTTGCATGTTATCGCGAGACTGTCTTATATATAAAAGTCGAAACTATATTCTTATTCTTATGTAGTCATATTAACGTTTATATTTATTATGTATTGATCAGAAAGTGATAGAGATGCACAACTTCTTGACTAGTGTATACCCTGCTGGAGATGCACGATCGATTTTGCTAAGCATAGCTCAAGCCTTGTATTTTGCGAAAACTGGCCTTGATATATTATCTCAAACGCAGGTGAAATCTACTTGGCTGAATTAAGCTCTGATCTTTTACAGTTTACTACTCTTAATTATCTTAGACGGAGTAGAGAGTATTAAAAGTATATATATTTTACTGTAATTAGGTAACTGCGTAATTACTGTTGTATCCTTGTATACTCGATATATATATATATACGATGAAAGTCATCGAGCCTCAGTTGAGGACTCTTCCCTAATCTCATATTCCTATATGGTATCGATCTAGGTTACCTTCTTCTTCCGCTGCCCTAATCTTTCTCTGAGCCTCAGCCGTCGCCTACCTTCACCATGGTTGACGGCGTTGTTCACGATCCTCCACCTCCTCCTCCTCCTCCTCCCTCCAACGACAAACTTCACCCTTGCTTCTCTGTTACTAACATCAAAGCACAAGTTAGGTTTGTACTTGATGATGAGAAGATCAAGTATGATACTTGGGCGAAGCTTTTTCGTCTCACCGTTGGTCAATATCAGCTTCTTGATCATCTTGATGGCAAAGGAGCGAAACCGACTTACACAACATGGAAAGCCATCGATGATGTGGTGCTCAATTGGATCTTCGCAACTATCTCCGATGAACTCGTTCTCGGGATGGTGAATGATGTGGATTTAGCCTCCGAAGCCTGGTCTCATCTGAAGGCTCGCTTCCATGACAATAAGGGCTCCCGTGCGGCTGCCCTAGAACAAGAGTTTGTTACCCTCCGTCTTGAGCACTGCTCCTCCCTCGAGGAGTATTGCTCTCGGCTCAAATCTCTTGCTTCCCGTTTGAATAGTATTGGAGCTACGGTGTCGGATCAGCGTCTTGTTATTCAACTTACCAATGGCCTCACCGATGAATATGACACTACCGCCAATATTATCCAGCAACGTGACCCTATTCCCACGTTCATTGATGCTCGTTCGATGCTTGAGCGTGATCGGTTACGTCACCTGCGCAAGTCTCCCTCTACTGCCCTTGTTGTATCACCCGCTCGTGCTGATTCGCCCACCTCCTCTTCTCTCGTCTCCTCTAACAAAGGGGGGGGGAAGAGTAAGGGCAAGTCCAAGAACCAAAAAGGCTCTCGGCAAGCCTCTGGTAGCGGGGTATCGGGTGCTCCTCCGCGCACTTATGCTGCTCCTCAACAACAGTGGCCCTATTCTACGTGGTTTCCCTCACCGTGGGCTGTACCTCCCTGCCCCTATCCCACTGCCTCGGGCTGGGCATGGCCACGGCCTCCTGCCCCTGCTGGTCCCGGTGTTCTAGGCACCCGGCCAGTCATGCAGCCTCATGGACAGGCGCATTATACTGCTCCTTCGGACACAGGGTTTCACCCCACTGACTTGAGCCAATTCTTCGGCGCTATGACACTTCAGGCTCCGGATTCTACTTGGTTTATGGATACAGGTGCTACCAACCATCTTGCCTCTCATTCAGGTATGCTTACTGGTTTACGATCTTCCAGCAGTATTCCATCGATTAATGTTGGTAACGGTCATAGTATTCCTGTAGTTGGTAGTGGATGTCAAACTTTGCCTACAAAATCTATTCCTCTCGCCCTAAACAATGTCCTCTTTACGCCTCACATAATCAAAAACTTAATCTCCGTTCGTCAATTCACTGTTGATAATAATGTGTCCGTCGAATTTGACCCGAATGGTTTTTCTGTGAAGGATCTTCGTACGGGGACTCTGTTAAAGAGGAGCAATAGTTCGGGCGAATTGTATCCAGTCACACCCTCCGTGTCGTCATCCACAACGTCCACCAAACAGCCTCTCCCAAAAGCATCCGCCCTCGCCGTACTTCCCTTCTCGGTGTGGCACGGTCGTCTCGGTCATCCGGGACATCATGTTTTAGATTCCCTTAAGCAAACACAATCTATTTCTTGTAATAAAGCACCTCGTGCAACTTTATGTCATTCTTTTCAAGTTAGTAAGCATGTACGCTTACCGTTTTCGGATTCATCTAGTGTCACTGTTGCTCCTTTTGACATTATTCATAGTGATTTATGGACGTCCCCTCTTTTGAGTCATGATGGTTTTAAGTATTATTTGGTTTTACTTGATGATTTCTCACATTACTTATGGGTTATTCCCATCAAATACAAATCCGAGGTATATGGGAAATTTTTGGAGTTTGCTAAATATATTCGCACTCAATTTGAGCGTCCGGTCAAATGTTTTCAATGTGACCTTGGGGGTGAGTTTGACAACACTCCATTTCGTACATTTGCTAAGAACAACGGCATGGTATACCGGTTTGCGTGTCCTAAGACTTCTCCTCAAAACGGTAAGGCGGAACGCATGCTTCGTCGACTTAATGACATTAAGCGCACCTTGCTCACTCATGCTTCTTTACCGGAAAATTTTTGGGTTGAAGCTATTGAAACGGCTTCTTACCTTCACAATCTGCTCCCAACTAAGGTGCTTCGCAATTGTACGCCAGTCTCGGTCCTTTTTGGTCGACATCCGACCTACGACCATATTTGTACATTTGGGTGCCTTTGCTATCCTAACCTCTCTGCCAACGCTCCCCATAAACTGGCTCCTCGTTCTGCTCGGTGTGTCTTCTTGGGGTTTCCGTCGAATTTTCGGGGTTATCGCTGTCTTGACTTGGCTACGGGTACGGTCTATCTTTCGCGACATGTGACGTTCGATGAAACTGTGTTTCCTTATCCGCAGCGTGGTTCTTCACCATCAGTGGGTCGTGACCTCCATCCTGATTCTGCCCCGCCTTCTTTGGGTCTTGAGTATGCTTTTCCTCCTGCTCACTCTCGCCCTCCCCGACGTTTTGGTGCTACATACCAACGTCGTGCTCGTTCTCCTGCTGTTCCTGCTCCCGGTTCAGAGGGTCTTCCGCGGTCCGCCACTGTCCCTCCGCGGAGCGCCGAGCCTGCTCCTACTGTTTCTGCTCCCGCGCCTGCTGCTACTGTTTCTGCTCCTCCGGTTCCGTCAATGTTCCGGCCTGCTCCTGAGACCACTCACTCTATGTCCACTCGTGCTCGTGCGGGCATTTTTCAACCAAAACAGCCCTTGAATCTTCATGTCACCACTGCTCCTGATGTGTCCCCGTTACCCAAAAATCTGTCTGCCGCTTTATCCGATACTCATTGGAAGGGCGCTATGGATGATGAGTACGGTGCTCTTATGCATAATGGTACATGGGAATTGGTTCCGCGTCTGCTGGTGCTTATATTCTTCGGTGTTTATGGTTGTATCGTCACAAGTTTAATGCTGATGGTGGTCTCCAACGCTATAAGGCTCGTTTAGTTGCCAATGGGTCTAATCAGGTTGAAGGGGTGGATTGTGATGAGACTTTTAGTTCGGTGGTTAAACCTGCTACTATTCGCACCGTCCTCTCTCTAGCTATGTCTCGTCACTGACCGATTCATCAGCTTGATGTAAAGAATGCGTTCTTGCATGGTGACCTTCAAGAGCAAGTTTACATGCATCAGCCGCCTGGATATCGTGATCATACACGGCCTAATCATGTGTGTCTACTGCGGAAATCGTTATATGGTCTCAAACAGGCGCCCCGTGCTTGGTTTCAGCGGTTTGCCTCGTTTGTTCTCCGCTCTGGTTTTACAGCTAGTGCCACCGATGCCTCCTTGTTTGTGTTTCACCATGGGTCTGAGTGTGCCTATCTCCTTCTCTATGTTGATGATATAATTCTCACCGCCTCCACCACTGTGTTGCTTCGTCGCTTGATTACGCTACTATCTGGTGAGTTTGCCATGAGTGACTTGGGTCCCTTAAGTCACTTCCTAGGGATTCGTGTGACCCGTAGTTCCCAATGTCTCTTTCTGTCTCAGCGCCAGTATGCGCTCGACATCCTAGAGCGTGCGTCTATGTCTGATTGTAAACCTACGACTACTCCGGTTGAGGTTGGCTCCAAGCTTGCTGCGGCATCTGGTCCTCCGGTCAAGGATCCGCGTCTCTACCGTAGCTTGGCTGGTGCTCTTCAGTACCTTACGTTCACTCGCCCGGACATTACCTACGCTGTTCAGCAGGTCTGTCTGTTTATGCATGACCCTCGTGAGCCTCATTTTCACACTTTAAAGCGTATTCTGCGCTACCTTCGTGGTACTCTTGCTGAGGGTCTCGTTATTACTGATAGCCCTGCCAATGGTCTCACTGCTTATACTGATGCTGATTGGGCTGGTTGCTCGGATACTCGTCGTTCCACGTCTGGGTACTGTGTCTTCCTGGGTGATAATTTGGTTAGTTGGTCGTCTAAGCGGCAACCTAATGTGTCCCGTTCCAGTGCTGAGGCTGAGTATCGGGGTGTTGCTAATGCTGTTGCTGATACGTGTTGGTTGCGTAATTTGCTGCTTGAACTTCGGGTGCCTATTCCTCGTGCTACTCTTGTGTACTGTGACAACATTAGTGCTGTCTACATGTCTAACAACCCTGTTCAACACCAGCGTACTAAGCATATTGAACTGGATATTCATTTTGTGCGTGAAAAGGTGCAGGTTGGGCAACTTCGTGTTCTCCATGTTCCTGCTGATTATCAGTATGCTGACATTTTTACTAAAGGCCTTCCTCGGCCTCTCTTTGAACGCTTTAAATCCAGCCTGAGCGTTCGTCCTCCTCCCGCTCCGTCTGAGGGGGTGTAATAGTATATATATTTTACTGTAATTAGGTAACTGCGTAATTACTGTTGTATCCTTGTATACTCGATATATATATACGATGAAAGTCATCGAGCCTCAGTTGAGGACTCTTCCCTAATCTCATATTCCTATAAGTATATGTAGAGGCTTATAATATTATTATTGATCGAAGAAATAAGAAGTTTAAGTCGTCACCATATGTTTTATATTGACACGTTAAGCCTAAGATGAAGAAACTTTTGTAGGTTCGGACACATTTCTCTAGGCCGAATTGGTTTAAAATATTTTCAAATTTGGCTCGGAGACATGCAGAATCAAGTATTGGTAAGATCATTTGAGTCGCACATAAGATCAATTTTTCTCTACTCATTAAAAATTGATGGATTTTTATTGTTGGGGAATTTGAATTTTGTTGATGGGTTGCTTTATTTGCAGGAGTTTTCTATTGCGGCTCGTTGAACTTGGCCAAGGAGCTAGAGGGCTTGTGCACCAAATTTTCGACAAAAACCACTACTAGATTTGTGTTCCACAAGGAAAATTATTAGACTCAATCCTTGATTAATTTTGTATATATATAGTCAAATTTATTTAATATATGAATTCATAGGCATTTGAATAAGAAATAGTTTAGGGTCCAAATACTAACTGATCACTTGGAAAAAAGTTGCACTAAATATAAAAACAAAATCAACCTAGAAGTTATCTGAATCTCTTCCGATTTTCCATTTGTACGATGTTGTCGACCTTAAAAGGTGCACTGTTGAACTAATATATGAATACGTGAACATGTATACATGACTTTTTTTATGAGTTAGATGAACTTGTAATCCACAATTTTGACACAAGTAACTTTTTTTCATTCTAAGAAGAGCGTAACATTTACCCCACATGAAGAAAATAGCTTAATACTCCGTAGCTTACATACGCATGCTTAAATCAAACGTAAGATTGAAAGTGATCCAACAACAACTAATTTCAAGTGATTTCGTCGTTGTACCAAGGAAAAAAAAATGAACAATATTATTACTATGCAACTTTTAAATCCCGGGAATTTCAGGCTTTTGGCATGAGAAACAAAAACTCATACCGTACTAGCTATTACCCGCCCAAGGTTAGTCACTTAGTCATAATGTTCACATATTAAAAATAGAACGAGGCGCCCATATCGGTGATGAATGTTGAATCGAAGAAGAAATCGAAATCTGGCATGATCCCTAAATTGGGTAGAAAATGAACACAAGTGGAAAAAAACCTTTTACGGAAAAAAAAAAAACAATAATATTCCGTATTTCACTATTTTCTACTCGATAATTGAGGGTCGAAAACCCCGTACCCCACTGAATCAGGGAACAACACTAGTCCATTTCCATTGACATTATCGTGAGGAGACGTTTTAGTATAAAAGCATTATCGAGTGAGTTTCTATTATGTTGAGATTGTGAACTGAATTAAACGAGACTTTACGTTGTCTATTCGTTTCCGTTTTTGTGCCACCTTGGGAAGGACTTTACATCGTCTATTCGTTTCCGTTTCTGTGCTACCTTCACGGGTATACCTCTCCTCCATTGGGATTTTCCGTTTTCGCCTTTGCCCGCCAAACCTTTCTCTCTCCCCTCCACGCAAAACCCCAGGAGGAAGAGAGGTTTTAGCTACACAAATCACTCTCTCTCTTCTTCTTCAACCCCAGCAACGTCATTGAAGGATTTCTGGTCTTCTGAGGTATACTCATATTCTCTCTCATCAGTTATTAGTAACTTTACTTGTTTAAAACAAACCCATGTCTTTTCTTAATCAGTGATCACAAGTTAGATAGGTTAATTAGTGATTTAGTGATTAAAGATTAGTAAATTTGGTTATATATTCTTGCTTTGCTTAGAGACCCTTTTTGTTAAATGTATTGTTTTGTTAAATCGTTGATGAATTTTAGTCCAATTGATTTATTGGGGTTATATTTCAATTTGAATTGATGTCAGCCTGCTTATTGAACCGAATTTGGATGCAGATTTGATGGATTGTGTAGCTCCTCACTCGATTTTGAATTACCCGAATTACCCTGATTCGAGTATTAGTACCTCTAAGTGTTGTCACTTTGGCCTTGTAAGTCTGCCCAACCGCGATTTTGTTGGGATAAACGTTCGTTCAAGATGTGCAGCATTGAAAAGGTTAGATTATACGCATTTTCCGGGTGTTGTTGGATAGGTTTTGTTGTCGATTTCACTGAATGAATCACGGTGATATGGCGTATTTCACATAAGACAATGCTAGGTGGGAGGGGGGGTGGCTTTGTGGGATAACCCGTATCAGTGTAAAAGATGTGGGTAAGTCTCGTCTTGATGGTGTTGATGTAATGTCGCGCAGGTGTGAGTACATTGATCTCCATAATGTGGTTATACCTTATGAAAAGGCATGGGCTTTGCAAAAGGCTATTGTTGAAGAGAAGAAAGCATTGATTGAAAAGAATGTGGAGTGTGTTGATACCGTGATTGTGCTGCAACACGCACCTGTATATACCCTGGGTACTGGTAGTTCGGAGAAGTTCTTGAACTTTGATG
Organism: Spergularia bocconei; assembly: GCA_963457585.1. Classification (NCBI taxonomy): domain Eukaryota; kingdom Viridiplantae; phylum Streptophyta; class Magnoliopsida; order Caryophyllales; family Caryophyllaceae; genus Spergularia; species Spergularia bocconei. Next base: position 6,813,141 of record OY734942.1, on the reverse strand, counting down.
TGGATAATCCTCCTTATGAAGTTTTTAGAACTGAACGGGGTGGCGAAGTTACCTACCATGGACCTGGACAGGTACCGTATTTGATATCTATATAATGTCTTCTTGGGGTTGTGCATTTATTTATTAAATCTTGCCACTTTCTATGTTAGTACTCTTTGCGGATGCATGATCTCTTCCTGATGTGATAATGTACCGAAAATCCAACTGCAAAGTTTCTTCTCTCTATTGATTATCCCAAGAGTGGCGAAATTTATTAAGTAGTTGCTGATTTGTGTTCTCTACTGCATAAAGCGTTAGTACAGGCCTAGTGATGTGGTATCTGGTTTGTTGTGCTTTATTGAATGGCTTTTATGCTAACTGAATGCAAGTTTTTGCTGTAGCTAGTTATGTACCCTATTATCAATCTACGCAACCACAATATGGATCTTCATTGGTACCTCAGGACTCTCGAGGAATTGGTGATTCGTGCTCTCTTTTCAGCGTTTTCTATTGAAGCTTCCCGTGTTGAGGGCTTAACTGGTGTTTGGGTTGGTATGAATGCTTTCTAAACTGTGCGTATTTCCTTGGTTTTCTTAATACATAACAGTGAGATGTGTTGGGTGTAATTGTGTAAACTGCTTATATGATTCATGAGTTATGCACATCTTCCAGTCTTCAGGATGATATTATGTAATATTAGAATTACCAGTTAGCATTGCCATGAAATACAAGCGGCCAACCTAATTAAAAGCAAAAAAAGAGCAAGGAAAGAGTAAGACCGAAAGACCTACTAGCTTTTAGAACTATCTTCTCTGTTTTTTTTTTTGTTGCCAAAAACAGCCTTTTTATGTGGTTTTATTTATTTATTGTAAAGCACTGCCCACTGATGGGTTTCTTCATCTTACAAGTTTGTGTGTTATTAAGCCTTTTCCCTTTCATCTGTGTGTGTTTTTAACCGACTTTCTTCTCATTCCAACCTCAAATTTCTACTATGTAGTTCCTTAGGAGCTAGAACTAGGTGCAATTATGGCTTCTCAGTTGGCATTCAAAGTTTGTTGGACTTTTGACAACTTGTGAAAGAGGAGTTTGGTTGCAAGATTTATAATTGTAGAACTGTAATGTGTTATTGTAAGGTGTTCAGATGGGAGGATTGGAATGTGTTATTGTAATGTGTTAATTGGTTCTGTAGAAAAGTGTTACTTCGTACGAAGGAGACCTAAATGAAGGTTGATTTGAGCTAATCAATGGAAGGGATCAGTGATAAAAGCGAAAGAAGGGAGGTTGATAAAAGGTTGTGAAGAGTATAACCGAATAAGTATTGTATTCGGGAGAAAGGGTGAACTGGAAGAAATGGAGGGAAAATAGAGTCAAAAAGAGGAAAAGATGATTCATGGAGTCAGCTGATTTTAAAGAGGACTTAAAATAATGATTTCCGTTGGTAGACATTTTGCTACAAATAACCACCGGTAGTTTTTGACAACCACCACAAAAAAATAAAAAATAAAAAATAAATAAAAAAGAAAAAAAATAAAAAGGTAAATGTAATGGCCTGTATAAGGTTTGAATTTCCCAATGTAACTGTGTTACCAACGTGATTGAGCATTTACAGTTGTTTGACTATAAGTTCTATGACCTCGTCCCTCTGGTATGTTAAGACTGAAGTAGTTTTGCTGTAGGAGCTTGCATCCTGGGATTTTTTCTCACTGCAAATATAGAAACCGGTTCCTCTTTATTCCTGTGATATCATTCTGAATGCTTTTGCCAAATCATTGACCTCTCCTGATCGTTTGGTGGTTGAAAACCAGATGTCCAAAAAACCATTATTGTGCCTATAGTTTATGACCAAGCTGTGGTGTTCTCTCTCTTTATCGCTCAAACTCCACTGATCTCTATTGTATGATTCAGGAAGCCGGAAGTTAGCAGCAATTGGGATACGAGCATCTCAATGGATAGCATACCATGGATTAGCTTTGAACGTTTCTACAGATTTGAAACCGTTCAAACAGATTGTACCTTGTGGAATACAAGACGGTGAAGTTGGAAGCATTAAGCAATTACTTACAGAAGTTCAGGCATCCTTCGGTCAGTCAAGTACTAGTGAATTCACATCTGACAATTTACTGATTGATATTGCCCATAACTCTCTGGTAAAAGAATTTTGCGAAGTTTTTCAACTTGAACTTCAGCAGAAATCCCCGCCTGAAGCTTTTCTGGAAGAGAAACAATTCCATTGAGCTCTTCTTGAAGATGCAATACATGACCCTAAGGAATAAGCAGCAGTGCCGCCCAAACTGGAACAGGCTTGAGTACTTCCACTGGAACTTCTCATTGGATGCATTTTGGGTGAAGCCTGGACGAGAAGTTGATCTATATGTTGCACTCAGATTGAACAGAGCATTGTTGTGCACACTGCTTAATGACTTCGGACATTGCTCTTTTCTAACCAATGTTCTGGATTTCAGTTGAAACTCCCTCTGGTGTTGCACTCGTGCAAATTGTGACTAAGTGCACTCGTTTCTTAAGCTTTCTTAACCTATGTACTGGATTAGTGGATTCCTCTGGTAACATTCTTAAGAAATTTCAAGTTCTTGTGCTTCTCGTCTTCGAGTATAGTGGGAGGGAACTTAAGTCAATTTCCGCTGACCAATATCAATTTAAGTGAATTTGTAGTTTTGTACTTGCTAGTTCATGTGAAGCAAGTAATATGTATAGGGATAATAGGTTAACCTCCAAAAATGTTGCTCGTATCGAACCCCAAATTCCCAAACGTTGTATGAACTGGGGGGGATTTGAACAAAATCTCGGCACAATGCTTGAAATGAAAACCATGGTCGATAACATTCCGACTTTCGAAGTACAGGATGATCAGACAGGGCAATTGTAACTGCTGAAATACCAACTGTCCCCGTGAAATGTTGCCATCGGCACACAAAGTCGATAAAAAGAAAAACCGTGCAAAATGATTCAAATAGACAAATACCATTGAAGACAAGGATGCAGTATATTCAATCGGATCAAAAGAAGATTACAAAGTTGGTGCAACAGCTTGTATGCATATGTGAACAGCAGCTAATTTGCACAACGCTCAGTCTCAGCATCATATAGGGCTTTTCCCAGTATACAACAAACAAAAATCTCGCAACAAAGAAAAATTCACTTCCTGGTGTTCCCCAAAAAGAGTTGGTTCCGGGATTATTAGAGGAGTTTACAAGAAGATTTCCTCTAAATGGACTGGAACAAAATCTACACTAAAACACTTATTTCGTCAACGTCAAAGGAAACACTAACACAGTGTTCACGTTTAGGTCTCCAAGGCAGATGCTCCAGAAATAATCTCAGTAAGTTCAGTGGTGATAGATGCTTGACGAGTTCTGTCACCATTAAAAGTTAAAGATTTAATCAAATGCATGAACAAACATAAAAATAATGTTTCAGCATCTTTTAGCATTGAACACAAAACAGTAGCATGACATGAATGCGTAAAAAAGAATAGCACTCAGTTATATGTATACAAGAGGGAGAACAGAACCTGTTGTAGGTAAGTGTGAGACGATCAAGCATTTCCCCAGCATTTCTGCTAGAACTGTCCATAGCAGACATCCTAGCCCCTTGCTCACTGCAAGCATTCTCCAAGACCGCATTGAACATCACCTGAGACACATTAAATCATTAGGAAAGATAGCAAGCAATTCAAATGCATTGTACCACGAATACAGCCTTCAAGAATCTCAATGATAGGCAAAGATTTTTGTCAACACATTTGATGAGCAAGTAAAATAGCTACTTGCACTAATTATCAAAGCCCTGGGGCAGTCTATAGATAAATGATTTCCCCAGAAGAGACAATACACCAAGAGTCCTGGATGGTCTTAAAAATCATGCACCATACCACCAACTGTCGTCTTGGTCTTAAAGTAAGCTCAAGCTAAGAATACTTACACAAGAAAACTGGAACTCTGATAGATTCTGGAGTATCTCTGACTTGGACTCGCCACCTTCAATCTCATAAGAGTCTAGATCTCCAAGCTTGCCACCAGATTCAGACTCCCTCTCCACAATCTACATAGAGAAAAGCTTTAGCTTTCAGCTAAGTAACACAGAAAATAGCAACGAGTTTCCTCCAGTCAAAACCAATACCTCAGGAGATAAGACAGTTGACACAGTTGGCAAAAATGACACAACTGAGCTGAACTTGTTAAATACAATCCTGAGCGCATCATATTCCACATTTTTCAAAATATCATCTGCAATCGCAGACACCTGCAGAAAAATTTCAAAGATCATTTGGACGATAAAGAAATGACGGAAACACTTTCTTCAGTTGAGAATTTAGCTAGATCAACCAAATCAAGAACAAGGAAAAACCTTCTACCTAACTCATACCATACAAATTAACTGAAATTTATCTAATCCTCCCCCCACCCCCTCCCCCAAAGCCCCAAAAAAAGAATATCCCTGCCACTACTTTATTCTTGCATATAAATTCCATCAAGTGCAATTCTTGACTCAATTGTCATTACAGTTCCTTAATTTTCATTATAGATCGTGCAGAAACTAAGGAAAGGCTGCGACATACACCCCCTCCCTGGTCCCACCTTGCCATACGTAAGAGCCATTGAGGTAATGTTTTCACTGTCTTGGTATACATTTTATTTAAGTGCCTAAAAAATGTCACAACCATAACATGATATATCAATTGAGAGGTTTCTTGAGTCAAATACCCATAAAGCATATTTCTAGAAACAGTTAAAAAGGCCAACTGTTGCTAAAACTTCTTTTATATTTAAGAGCTAAAGGCTAATTTCAACCTGCTAAAGTGGTCGTAATTTTCTGGCTGTCTTGGTATACATTTATTTAAATGCCTAAAAAATCTCACAAACATAACATGATATCATCAATAAAGGGGTATCTTAGTAAAAAAACCTGAAGCATATTTCTAGAAACGACTAAAAGAAGGCCAACTGTTGCTAAAACTTCTTTTTATATTTAAGAGCACTTAGCTAAGGCTAAATTTCAACCTGCTAAAGTGGTCGCTCAACTCAATATTCTCCAACTTATTAACTGCATACTATACGTCACTTCCACACAGGCAAGCAATCCCTTCCAGCAACTAGTATGTCCACCTCTTTCCCTCTTGCTTAAAGCTATGCGCACTACGGAGAACTTTGCATCTACTCCAAGAGGCATCCTCTTTCAAATGGTCAGCAGACCCAAGTATAGCACAGGGAAAAGCCAAGCATGTTTGAATTTTTATTTGTTCAAAACGCACTCACAGAAATTCAAATTGACAAACACACACAAATAGATGACATTGTGATAGCAAGGCCAATAACGATAGGAGCAAAAATTGACGAATTCTAGAACTATACTCAAGTTAGATACACTTGCGAGTTGCGAGAAATTAAATGTAATCAGGTTCAGCGAAAAACCCATGCCCCTAATTAGGTTCAGCAAACTAAAACAGGCAACATTCTGCAAAGTAATCTGTCAACTTGCTTGGTGCATTGGACAAGCATAAAATCACACCTGTGTATAATTCAATGGGTTTTTCTGAAGCTCAGTCAAGCTGAGTTCAATATCCTTCTTTGAATCACGAATAAGCTGCGCCTTAGCCTTCTCCCCGAGAATAACATATTTGTTTGCTTTGTCAGGACCTGCCGCAAAAAAAAAAAAAAAAAAAAAAATCGGACACATTTGAAGTTGAGAAGTGATGCAAACCGAACCACAGGTGAAAGTTAAGATCATAACAATAGCAGCTCAGGTAAAACAAATACCAGCATTCAGCTTGTGGACTGCTTTGCTTGTTTTGACAGAAGTTGAATTGATACCACCACAAAGACCTTTGTCTGAGGAGATTGTAACAATCACATTTCTCTTGACATCAACACCTAAAAGTCCAACAACAAATTAGTAAATACCCCTTGCAAAATCATTACATCCACGGTAACGCCAACAGCAAAGGATTTAGAGAATAATCATTCGTTTTTCAAATAAGGCAGAACGTGGCAACTAATTGTGAAGAGCCCTCAGCCACAATTATCCCCACACAATTACAAAGTTTAGAACAAAAGCAACACAGAGATAAACACATAAAATGAGTATGGAGCCCCTAATAAAGACATCGATTTTGTGCAGAAAATCAATAGCCATCTCAAATTTCAACTGATATATACAGAGCAAAGAAAATTCCACGATTGACCTTTAACTCTTAAGTCTGCTAAGAACAACTGCAGGAGAATAACAAAACCAAAACAAAAATGACAACATTAAGACTGTTCAAAATACATATATAATAGTCCAATATAAAGCTTGAGCCACTTACTTTGATTCCTCAGCTTAAGAAAACATAAAAACATATGCCAGCCACACCCAAGTTAAAAATATTTCTATCTAATGCTAATACAAAGTGCAATGTGATAAGATATCAAAAGGTACTCCACATCTATGTTTTGGTAATCAACTCTTCACTTATTCTGACTAGCACTTGATTTTTCTCCATTTTGTAGATACATTTTCTCATGACAGCCTATTGTTACATAAGATTTCTCATCAATATACAGTTCTCGGTTTGTGATTAGCTTCAGCCCCCTTGGTGCATTCATGTCTTTTAGAATATGGTTGGCAAGCCTCAGGGTCTCAGAGCTTACTCATCAATAGAAACAATCATGACCAATTGGAACCAATAATCAAACAAGAAAACCACGCATGGCATAAATAATTGCAATAAAAGTAAAATGCTTACTGGGAGTGTCTCCGAGAAGTGCAGTGAAAGGTTGCCATAAGCCACGAGAGTTTTCAGCTTTTGTTTGAATTTGTCTTAGCTTTGAGGCTGCAACCATCTTCATAGCCTTTGTGATCTTCTGGATGTTCTTAACACTCTTCATGCGGTTTCTAACTGCATTATCACGTTACAGATCAAAGTCAAAAGATGTTGCAAAAATTGGAACAAATACAACACCTACAAAACTATAAAACCAGTATCAAACTTCCATTGTTACTTACCAATTTGAGTAGAAATACAACGAACACCCGGTACAACATTCTCCCTGCAAACATAAACTCAAAAGATCAAAACTTGAAATATCCAAACAAAACTAAATATTATATACATCATCAATTTTTAGCCCCATGAGAACAATTATCTTACAAGAACCTCATACGTCCTAAACACAGACCAAACCCTCAAGCCAATGCTAGTAGCTGAATCCCAGACATCCACTCAACAGTCACACAATACCACTGATGTCACATCAATTGTAAAGGAAGTTTGGCAAACACCCCCTTTGGAATTACTCTCCACAGTCTCCATGACACCACCAAATACATTGTTACCCAAGTAGCTAGTGCGTTCATCCCTAAGAAAACTCGCTGTATTGTTTGCATTACCTTAACACACCAAGATTGCAGTTCCCACACATTCATCCCAAAACAACCCACCGTAGAAATTCTTTACGTAGATGAGTACCTAGCCGAAGAAGGCTATGTGAATCTAACAGGTAATATGGCGAACCTAGCCAGCCACTAAACCCCATAAGCTGGAAGTTGGGCATGAACCCACCAGACTCAACAAGTAGCATCGGGTCCTATCAAAAACATCTCCTCAATTTACGAATTACAAGGCCACACCTTCCTCAAATAATCTACTGTGAAAGAAATGGAGCATACCCTCAATGAACTCTTAACAAATATCGAAAAAGATCGATTATCGATAGTAAGTCGATCAATACGCAAAATGGGCTACAAGGGTAACGTAAATTGCATTTTCAATCAAACATTAAAAAGTCCACCTTTGTCATCAAAACCAATCAATCTAACAACCCCATTATTCATACATTAAACACAACCCAGTTTATACCATGATAATACCACCTCTCATTCAATCACACATTGCGAAAAAACCGACGACATCGAAACTAAAAAAAACCCGAATAAAAAACGATATGATCAATCCGCAAACTGCGAGCATTTGACCAAGATAAGATTCCATAGTCCACCAGATTACGCATACCCAAATGTTACAAAATGAGATAAGAAAATCAAAACAAATCCACATTCAATCAAAAATATCGGCGATTTAATTAACAAATAATCAAGATCGAAACCCTAGAAAATGGGGGGAAATTGAAAATGAAGATCGGATGAGGGAGAGAGGAATTACTCGGAAGAGAGGAGAGAGGAGCGGATGGTGGGGGTGGTGTTGGAGTAGATCAATGGATGAAGACGCTTTCCTTCACGCCTCAAAGCTGCCATCGCCATTGTTGATTTCTTCGGAGATTTGGGGGAAAAAAATGGAGTGGAGATGAGAAAGTGTTATTGAGAAGGAACCCTAGAAAATGATATTGCCTGCCTGTGTTTTGTGTGTCTTCAGGGGGGGCTTTTGGTTTACTCTCTTGAGTGGCTCTACTAGGCCTTACTAGACCTCGAGTGGTTTGTGATTTATTCTTTTCACTCGGACATGGGTGGATAACGAGTCGAATCGAATATGAGCCCAAACTCAATATAGTTTGAGTTCGGATATATGGATCACTTGAATAATGTAGCTCGACCGTCTTTAACTTAATAATCGCCACCATTCCGTCTTCAGGGGTTTAGGACAAAGTTCTAAAACGGGGTTCTTGAATTTTTTTTTCACTATAGGTACTTGTCAACGAAGCAAATATTGAATGAACTATTGTCACACATATTTGGACATGTCAACAAATTATTGTCACGTATATTTGGATATGTCAACAAAGATATAGTCACACACATTTTTAGACATGTCAACAAAATAGTGTCACAAATTTGGACGCGTGAAGAAAAATTATGATGAAAAAGATACACAAGGGAAAATGAAGAAAAAAAAAGCACATAACATAATAAATGTGTTAAGATATAACCAATTATTGGGCCTCAACCATTAGTTTAGACTTTTGGTTGAGTTGGCTCTTTAAGATGGTATCAGAGCCTCAGTGACCATGAGGTCTCAAGTTCAAATCCTGGAAGCCCCCTCCTTACTTTCAAGTGGAATTTCCTCACAAGGTTTGGATGACCTTTAAATTTCAAAGCACAAGGTTGGAGCGCCTGTGCATTTAATCCACGTTTCCTGCCCCAGTGGGCTTTAACGTGAGGGGGAGTGTTAAGATATAACCAATTATTGGGCCTCAACCATTAGTCTAGACTTTTGGTTGAGATGACTCTTTAAGAAAATGGTTGAAACGGAATAAAAGGTAAAAGAAGTGCGTATAACCAACAACCAAAAAAATGTACAATATTGACATTTTTTCATATACTGCATATGACCGTATGTATCAAATTTTTGATCGAGAGAGGGCCCTTAATCCTGTTAGGCTATGCGTGGAAGTCTACTCCCCCAGACCCATTCACGCCTCTAGTATTTGGATTAGATAATAGTCATAATACAGAGTAGATGATAAGGTTAGACTACCTTTATGTACTTGGCAAGTTCTTGGCATTTTTCCCTATTGGCGCCATAACTCTCTCTCTTGGCACTCAACAAATCTCTCGACACTTTGACATTTCTTTTGCTTAGCTATAGGTTTGAGCCAATTGTCGATTGCTCATTTGATGAAAGTTTTCTTTTTGTTTATATTAGAAGCTTAATTATTTGATTGTACACATATATCACAAAGGTATACTAATATCATTGTTTTTATTTTTCAATGCTCCAAATAGAGAACAATCTTGAACATTATGCGTGGAAAATATGGAAGATCTTGAGAGTATAGAAAAGAGCTAAAAAAATAACATTTTTTTAATTCGGTTGACAGAGAGATCAAGTGTCAATGTGTCATTGATAAAGATAGTTTTAATTCGCTTAACCCAAGTATCCGAGCAATTACAATAACAATTACCATGAAATGTGTACTACAAAACATTACACATGTAATCACAAACACACAACTCACCCAAATGAGGAGTATAACTAGGAGAACGATGTAAGGTCATCCATGATGTCAAAATTCAACCTTTGACAAATTCCATATTTTTTTACTTCTTCTCCAAGCCTCTTTGCACATTATTGATATTTAAATAAAACACCACTTGTTCAATCAACATAAAAAAAAAACGCTCTCCTAATACTTCGAGTGTTTTCCTAGCGCGGTGCAAAGAGTTATCCACAAAACTCTAAACGTAGATGCCACCTTGGTAGTAATCTCTAGTCGGATTATTGACCCGACCAGAAAAGATAAACATCTCATATTAACGTTCGGGTCAACAAAAGGCTACAACGACGTCGTAATCATTAATCCACTTAAAAAAAAGACCCAAACCACCACACCCAAAACCAAAACTCACAATCAACGGCTCCACACACACATCGGCGATGAACTTCTGTTGCGCGCTTTCACTTTCTCTCTCCTCTTCCTTCTGAATAACGCAACCCTAACCAACAACTCAACAATACAACCCCATTCTCGAGGAGAGAGAAAGCTCAATTTATAGCTTTAATGGCGGAAGGAGACGGCCGCCACCTCTCCCCGACTTCAACTACGGCGGTGCAGGCGGCGGCGGCGAGCACTTCATCTTTAAATAATCAACAGGCTTTACTATCGCATTCCACTAAGAACAACTCTCATTTTTTCGGTGAGCCTTTCATCTTTGCGGCGCTTTTGTTAATTGTGTATCAATTACGCAACACATTTTAGATTGTTTTGGAAAATTTCTCGCAGTTTCGTTTTTGTTGAAGTTGTTAAATTGTTGCGGATTGTGTGTTGGTAATTTATTCAATTTTGATGTTTGACATTTGCACATTTGAACTGCGTGAATATTACGAAACGAGTTATTTGCGGTGATACATACATTACAGTGCGGTTTAATTGATTATGTACTTATGTTAGCTGCATTGTGATACCAGTGGTTCTGGTTGAGCTGTGTTTGATTACTTCAAGACCTACAGTTGAACGCATCTGTTGCGATAGGTAGAATGATAGCGCAATAGGCGAGTGCGTGAATTGGAATGTATTTGGAAGACACTAGCAGTTGCGGCTCTTGATAGAGTGTTTTTATCAGCGTAGCGATTGCAGCACATGGAAGTTTAATTTGACAAGGTGTCTCTAGTTCGAGTGGCTGTGTTAGATTTAGGTTGATGGCTCTTGCTGAGCTGTTTTATTCAGAAGTAGACGTATAATTAGAGGCATTTGACATGGAGTATTAGATTTGTTGATTGCGAAAAATGAACACTGCTGGAAGAAAAATGTAGGTTAAAGATACGAGGATTCTTGTTTAATAGTTTTAAGTAAACTTTGCCTTCATGAGTGGCAGGTTAGCAAAGTGGTCGGGATTGGATAATTTCTGGAATTTCCGTGTGGTATACCATCCTTTGTGGAACTTCTGAGTGAACCTCTTAGCTTTAGTGTGATGCCTCAGACCTGTAGCTAGATGTATTTGATGTGTAAAATTTGGTGATAGCGGAATGGTATGTAGTCTTGGTGAGTGCACCAATGGCATTGTGTGTGGAGGAACCAGACCTGTCAAGTATTTTAGATTTGATGTAAAATCAGCTTTTACCATTGGCCAGTTAGCGTTCAGTTGTTGGGGAACTTAGACATGAAAGAGCTGCTTTTCTCGAGAATGTCATCTCTTGTTTGGAACAAGGTGATTTTTGTCAACATTATTATCTCGTTTGGTGCCAATTGAAAGGATAAAACAGATATGCAAAATTTACACCCTTGAGTATATATTCAAACTTCTTAGGGTTTGGCTTGGACATCACAATTATGTGCCATGTGCCAACTGGTTTTTATCGCTCTTACATGACACTGAACTTCAGAGTGCTTATTCTATGAATCATAATGTTATCGCATTTTCATCATTTGGTAAGAGCGACAATCTTAACATGTCGAGGACAGATTTGCATGATTCTTTTTCCTTTCTTTCTATAGTTATGTTATTTAAGTTTCATGTGACTTCAGGGATAGGAAATCATGAGGTTGTTCTTTACTTTTGCTGTAGTATGGAAGGAATTCTTATGGGGAGCCATTGCTGGAGGTTTTGGTGAAGGAATGATGCACCCAATTGATACTGTAAAGACGCGAATTCAAAGTCAAGCTATTCTATGTGGCTCTCAGGTAACTCACTGATTGTTCATCGTAATTCATTCTCTTCGCATGTTTAGAAAACTAATGAGTGTTACTAATATAGGCCAAATGTATTGTTTAAATGTTGTTTATTGCTTCAGGTCTCTCTTTCTATTCTAGTGTGTATATTATAGTTTCAAGTTTATTAATATCTACTACTCTACTTGCAGAACCAAAAAACTGTGCTACAAATGATAAGAACTGTATGGGCTGCCGATGGATTAAGAGGTCTTGTATGCATAGACAGTGAATGCTTATACTTCCTTTTATAGATGCCATTTCTGTAGTTAGCTCACTATTAGGGATTCTTTTGGCATTTTGATAGGCTTCTATAGAGGAGTGACACCTGGATTTACTGGATCACTACTAACTGGAGCAACATATTTTGGTTTCATCGAGTCTTCTAAAAAGTGGATTGAGGAATCACATCCAAGTCTTGGTGGTCACTGGGCTCACTTCCTTGCTGGAGGCATGGGTATGCTGTCTGCTGTATGATCGTACTACGTTTGAGTGATTAATTGCAATGTTGGTTTTGACCTCAAAATTTGCGATGTTGCTTTGCCTTAGGGAAAGTGTTTAGCTGCGTCTCCTGTCTTCCTGATATGTTAAGCATACCTTGTATACCTTACTTATTAGTATTCGGAAGGGTGTACTTTGTGCGTTCAGCCTGTGTCTTGTGTCTCTGTGAATAGCTGTAGTCATGATCATCTGATTTTTTTCCAATCGGTATCTGTGTTAGCCTGTAGGAGCTACAGTGGACATATGCCATATTAAACTGGAGTACATAAGTGAACCCTAATTTTATTTAAATGTTGATATCTTTTAAAAATGAGGACCTTACTAGATGAAGTGATTAGGTAGTGTCCTTGCTGGTAGATTGTTAGCTCACGTGCTAAAATACTAGCTTGCAGGTGCTAGAGATGTAGGGTGCCTCAGTAGATCAATCATTTAAGTACTTCTTGTGATCTTTGAACTAGTTTTGGATTTTGGAACTGTATAATATTTCCATAATTGTCTCTGCTGCTTTGTGCTTGTATTACTTGATTGTTGTCAAGTTCCCATAATCTCTAAAAAGCCAATGTGTATTCATGAAAAGTTCATTTCTTCTTCCCTGTGCTTTTATGGTTTAAAACAATCTATTGGTTTGTGTATGGTGTCCCCTCGTCTGCTCTGATTTGTTATAGCTACATCTTTGTTTTTGTAAATCTGTCACAGGAGACACACTTGGCTCTTTTGTATATGTTCCTTGTGAAGTGATGAAGCAAAGGATGCAGGTTCAGGGCTCAAAGGATTCTTGGAGCTCTGTAATCTCAAAATCGCAAAGTGGCAAGATTCCTGGAGTGCAGATGTATGGCTATTATAATGGAATGTTTCATGCTGGCAGCTCAATATTGAAGGAACAGGGCCCAAAGGGTTTATATGCTGGGTATGTGTACTTTTGGGTCATTAGATCTCCACTTTATTTAGTTATTTTTATCTGTATTAGAAGAAGACTCAATATGAGCTTCATACTCTAGCTTTCGTTCTTGTTTTGAGTTGGTCTTCTTGCCAGCCTGTTAGTAGGATTTTACGCTTGTGTAAATTTGCGGGGATAAAAGTAAAGGACTTGTAACTTCTGCCTTTAGTGAATAAATTTCTCTTTGTTTCAGTGGTACACCATCTCTTTGCCCCCCACCCCAGACATGTGTAGTAAACTAATGAAGGCTTAGAATCCATGTCATCTTTTTATCCGGAGGCCCTGGTCTTTTTGCAATCTCAGAGACTCTATACTGTACTTGCCTTATATTCATTGTTATTTCATCGCCTACAGAATTTATTTGCCTTCCAGATTATTCAACTTTCTTTATCATGTTTGTTCTTTGGCAGATATTGGTCGACTCTTGCAAGGGATGTGCCTTTTGCTGGTTTAATGGTAAAAAGACTGAGAACTCCTTTTTGGATTTTGTCTAAGTTTCTCTTAAATGCGCGCATCCGCATAGACACACCCACATGTTACAATACATCAAGAGTTTTTTTGAGTGTTCCGTACTGACGATTGCGAGTATTCATATTCTGCTTTCACAAGTTTGGATAAAGAGATTGGGTTTTAGGACCAAGAGTAGCTCCCCGATGTGTACCTTATTGCACTTGTTGGGCAAAAATTTACTTTTCTTGAAAATGCAGGTTATGTTTTATGAAGCGCTCAAAGATTTGACAGATAGTGGGTTGAAGAAGTGGTCACCTACTGCAGATTACCAACTAAATAGTACTCTGGAAGGATTGTTGTTGGGAGGAATTGCTGGAGGTGTGTATTCTTCTTATTCATAAACTTGTATAAGAGGGTCCAAACTTATGGTCGGACCTATAAGGTCTTACAGTAGAAGTATGGAAATTTAAGATGAAAGAGTGAGGTTTTAAGAGAAAACTGAAAAAGGTTTTGCCCTTCAAATGAATTTGTTACCTCGTTTTATCTTAAAAGCTTTAGGCCTTTCCATAGCCCTATAAACTTATGATCTCATAGTAGAGTTCCCTTTTCTGGTATTTTTAACTATAATTTCTGTCATTGGGTTATTTTAAGGCCCCCCTGTAAGTATACAAGAGAGTTCGGATTTAATAAGAGAGTTTTCCTAACAATGCAGGTTTAAGCGCATATGTGACCACTCCTTTGGACGTGATCAAGACTAGAATGCAAGTACAGGGGCCCGATTTAAAGTAAGACAGCCCGCATCTTCCCTCGGGCATACGATTGTAATTGTATCCTCTGCATTACCTTGTTTTTTTATTGCTAATATCCTTGTCCTCTTATTGCGGTGGGTGGATGGGGTCGGTTTAGTTTGATGCTCGTACAGTGGCCTGACCTCGAATGTATCTTCTTCTTGTGCCTGAACTCTTACTCCTGTAGTCTATAAAGTGTCTACAGACAGTAAGGAACCTCCATGATCTGTTCAAGCTATCTATATCTAACTATAAGATGTATCTTGTAAAGGGGAAAAGTGACATCACGTAGCAACTAAACAGCCGGGGTTGTGAGAGGTATTGGAAGGGATATCTGGTGATACCACAGAATATTAAATAAACCCCAGTTGAGGGAAGCATTGGGTGGCTTGTATTGTTGTACTTGCCTCCTATGCGTTTCATTTACTCCTCAAAATGGCGTTATTTTACACGCATAACCCATCTAAAAAGCTTGCATGTTCCACATAAGTCCTCATGATACCTCCATGTTTGGAATGTCATGAGCCTAGAGGATGCGGAACAGAGGAAGTGTTGCTATAGGCAACTAGAGAGTGAATACCTTATGCATTGTCATTTTAAGTTTCTGTTTACAATTTGAAGAATGGATGCGGCTTAGAGTATCATCTATGCTTCTGGGTTCATCCCGAAGATTCTTATACCTTCAAAAGCCTGTCTTCGGTGCTTGAGGCCTTTGTAACTATTTGTAACTAGTCTGTCTTGTGTGGCTAGGTACAAAGGGTGGTTCCACGCAATTCACAGGATGTGGATGATCGAGGGACCGACAGGAATGTTCAGAGGTAGTGTCCCAAGGGTTGTATGGTATGTCCCTGCCTCTGCTCTGACATTTATGGCTGTGGAATTTCTTAGAGAGAAGTTCAATGGAGAGTTACAAGATAAACACGAAGAAGTTGCAAGCATCTTAATCGATAACAAAGGATCTCTACCTGAAGTGGCTTAGAGTCACTCAGTCGACATGACTGCCTGACATTCTTACCCATCATTACTTTTTTGTCCACGGATGGGGCTTGTTGTATAGATTCACAAATTTGTTAAGCACCACTTGTAGTTCTTGTTATACAATGACAGAGAAAGAAGATAAATCATAGTTTTAAAGTTTTTTTTCCTTCTAAATGTCGTTGATGTATTGTTTAGGGCCCGTTCGGTATCACTGCCGTTTTCAGTTTTTGGTTTTTTTGCGTAAAAAATTTAAGAGCCTGTTTGGCCAAATTTTTTAAAATCTGTTTCTATTTTTCAGAATCAGTTTCTTTAAAAACTGTTTTTTGAAAAAATGATGAGTGTTTGGTTCAACATTCTAAAAAGCACTTTCATTTGTTACTGTAATCTTTTTTATATTTTTGTCAAATTAAAAATATCTCACAAAAGGAGTATTTTTAGAGAAATAGAAACAGAAACACCAATTTGGTGCTTCTGCTTTTGGGGGTCAATATTTAGTATGTGTTTGGCCTAGTTTTTCAAAGTGTTTTTACTCCCAAAAATTATAAACTTGGCCAAACATAGTGTTTTTTAGAAGTTCTAAACTATTTAATAAAAGCACTTTTCTAAATTTTGACCCCCAAAAGCAGCGCAAATTATACTATGGTCCCAGGACCACAGGTAGCACTGTGGTCCGAAGGGTATAATGGTAATTGTGCGATAGAAAATAAAAAAAAAAAAAACTCTGCAATTCTCCTTCCCCGCAACTTTCCCCCATTTCCATTGTTAATTAGTCTCTCTCTTCTATTCTCCTACCTCTCTCCTCCCCTCTCCCTACGCGGCCACTGCGCCACCACCACTCGTCGGAAATACTCGCCTTCCACGGCCACCGCACCATAAAAAATTAAGGTATGGATCTTAATCTTGGTATCCATGGATCTTGATTGAAATTCATATGGATCTTGATAAATACATATAAATCCATGAACAATTGTTGTAAGATCCATGAATTTTAGTGGTAAGATCCATGAACTTACTCCTTAAAATCCATGGATTCTTGTGGTGGAATTTATGGATTTTTGTAATTTAATTTTTTTTGGGTTTGAAATTGGAGGAGGGAAGGGAGGAGTTAGGGATGGGGGCGGGAAATGATTGCCGGCGGAAGGTGGTTCTGGTGGTTTCGATTGGGAGGCTGCGGCGGTGGTGGTGGGACATATGCAGGTCGGGTTGAGGAGGGAAGGAGTGAGGGAATCGTTTTGTTTTTTTTTTTTTTAAATTATGACGAACCAATTATGTGTTGCCAAGTGTCCCGGACCACCTTGCTCCTGGTGGTCCGGGGACCATGATATAATAACTGCAAAAGCAGAAGCACCAAATTGGTGTTTCTGTTTCTATTTCTCTAAAAATACTCCTTTTGTGAGATATTTTTAATTTGACAAAAATATAAAAAAGATTACGGTAACAAATGAAAGTGCTTTTGTAGAATGTTGAACCAAACACTCATCATTCTTTCAAAAAACAGTTTTTAAAGAAACTGATTATGAAAAATAGAAACAGATTTCGAAAAATTTGGCCAAACATGCTCTTAAAAAAGTGATTTTATTAAATAGTTTAAAACTTCTAAAAAACACTATGTTTGGCCAAGTTTATAATTTTTGGGAGTAAAAACACTTTGAAAAACTAGGCCAAACACATACTTAGTTAAATAAGTTACAATATTAACTTTAAATTGTTGGGGTCTATAATAGTCATACAGAAAATGAAAACTGACAACTGAAAACTGAAAACCACTTTTTCTGGTTTTAGAAAACGGGGCTTTGGTTTTCAAAAAAAACTTAAAACTGAAAACAGAAAACGATACCAAACAGGCCCTTATATGTTTGTTGTGTTGTCTTCACGGCTGCGCCTAATCGATTTGGATTTCATTACCAAAAAAAGCTTGTAGAGAGGAGAAGGCAGTTTAGCCAGTTCAACGAGGTGTGTGACTTTTTCGGCAAATCACCTCCTAAATCCAACGAGGTGTGTTTTGCTTCATGGGTGAGTTGCTGCGCCTCCACTGGGTAGGATTGCGTCAACTTGTGAGGTACGTATACCATTGGGTGCACAGCACTAATATTACCCCACCTGCTTTCTGACCTAGGTTGAACTGTTCGTCCACTTATGCAATTTGTCAAACTAATCCGCACCTCTTTTGTAATCTGATTAAAACCGTTTCCTACACCGATAATCTTAACATTTATTGACTTGAGACGAGATTTTACTACAACAAATCAAACCACTTGCTAATTCCATAATCTCACGCTTTTTAACTAACCTATCATACCCCACTTACTCGGTTGAGCGGTTCGTCCACTAGAGCAAAGACCAATTTATCAAACTAGTCCGACCATCACGGTGATCGGTTAAATCAAAATCGCATTCTACCTCAAGTTACCATTTTTCTAACTCAAGTCAACACTTTTATGATTCGACAATTTTCTACAACAACAAACCCAACATATCCCCAAATAACCGGTTTATACTACTCCGATAACCCAATAAACTAACATTTTTTTAACTCGAAACGAACTCTCGTAATCTAAGACTCCCTCCACGGCCTCCACCCCAAAAACAACAAAGCCCTAAATACCCAAAATCCGCCGGAGAGAGTCGACGGAGAGAGAGAGAGCGTTTTCACTTTCAACACATTTTTTTTTTTTTTTTTTTTTGTGTTGTGTTGTTTACGATTCTTTGCCAACAACACAAACCCATCTTTCATCCCTTTTCCTCCCCCAAAAACCTGAACAACAAAAATGTCGGACGCCGAAAAACGTTGTTACTACGAGGTACTAGGTCTCCCACAAACCTGCACACCCGACGAAATCCGATCCTCGTACAAGAAACTCGCCCTTCAACGCCACCCCGACAAACTCATCCAATCCGGCGTCGCCACGGAGGACGCCACCGCCGCCTTCCAGGAGCTCGTCCGCGCGTACGAGGTACTCTCGGACCCAAAGGAGCGTAATTGGTACGATTCCCACCGCTCTCAAATCCTTTATTCCAATTCTAGCTCTAGCTCTAGTCGTAGTAGTAATAATTTTGGTGGTATTGATACATTCCCGGATTTATTCTCGTATTTTTCGGCCACGTGTTATACCGATTACAAGCACCCGAAAACCGGGTTTTACAAGGTTTATGGAGATGTTTTCAATAGGATTTTTGTGAATGAGGTGGAGTATTGTAGGAAGATGGGGTTAGGGGTTGGAATTGTGAAGGAGGCGCCGGTGATGGGGGATTTAGGGAGTGATTACGGACAGGTTACGGCTTTTTACGGGTATTGGTTAGGGTTTAATACGGTGTTGGATTTCGGGTGGGTTGATAAGTGGGATGCAATGGCTGGGGAGAGTAGGAAGGCGAGGAGGTTGATGGAGGAGGAGAATAAGAAAGGGAGGAAAAAGGCGAAGAAGGAGTTTAATGACACGATTAGGGGGTTGGCCGAGTTTGTTAAGAAGAGGGATAAGAGAGTGATTGAGATGAATGTGAGGAAGGAGAAGGAGAGGGAGAGGAAACGGGAGGAGGAGGTTAGGAGGAAGAAGGAGATGGAGCGGGAGAGGTTGGAGAGGATTAAGGCGTATCAGGAACCGGATTGGGCTAAGGTTGATGAGGAGTTGGTTGTTGATGAGGAGGAGGAGGAGGAGGAAGAGGAGGAGGAGGAGAAGCGGGAGTTTTATTGTGCTGCGTGTGGGAAGAAGTTTAAGTCGGATAAGCAGTGGAAGAATCATGAGCAGTCGAAGAAGCATAAGGAGAAGGTTGGGGAGTTGAGGAGGTTTTTTAAGGAGGAGGATGTTGAATTTGAGGGAGGGGTTGGTGGTGATGATGAAGGGGGATCGGAAATTCAAGAGGATGTGGTCCATGTGGAAGTTAATGATGAGAAGGGTGATGCGGGTGTTGATGGGTTCGTGTCTGCAGAGGATGATGTTGATGACCTTGGAGAGCAGTTTAGGGAAAGTGTTGATGTTGTGGGGGAGAAAGATACGGATGGAGTCCATTCTGATCATGACGTTGTTGAAGATGAGTTAGACGAGGAGTCTAAGGGAATTGATGAGCTTAAAGAGGGAAAAAATAAAGATGAAGTGTTTTCTGATTGTGAAGAGGGTGTTGGTAACGTGGAGGACCATAATGGGGTTGAGCAGGCTGCTGGTAAATCTGATGAGGAAGTGAGCATTCTTGAAGCTATGATCTCTGGCCGTAGGCGTGAGAAACATGTAACTTTTAAAGATCAATCTGGTGAAAAGAGTCAGGCTCAGAGTGAGGATGAGATGGAAGGCATGGAGTATAATAACAAGAAAGGCAAAAAGAAGAGCAGAAGAGCGAAGAAAGATAAAGGCAAAGCTTCTGATGGTTCAAATGATCCAGGCGAGAGTAGTAAGGCATCTGGTGGTTCGAAAGTTGCAACTGATGGAGATGAAGATGACGAAAATCATGACAAATATGGTAGAGCGAAGGCTGGAAAGAAAGCTGCTGGAAAAAAAAGTACCTCTAAGCGAGATACAGATAGCAAAGCCAAGAACTCATCTAAAGGAAAGAATCAAAAGGTAAGTCAGAATTGCAATTCTGATTGTTAATTTTGTGACACATCATGTAAGCGATTATGCATTGTGGTACTATTCAGCCATTCATTTTTGTAGCCAATCTGTTTCGTGAAGGGATGTGATTTATCTTGAAAAAGGGTTTATTTATAATTTTTGTTTGTACATTGCCGATGTGATGTTGACACTCCTCTTGGCACTGGGGTAATGATGGTATTGTACTTCAGAGTTTAGACCATTATGGAAAAGGTAATTGTTGGAGCAAATTTAAGACAGATAGAAGCATAGAACAAAATAGTCTGGTGTTGAAATTTGGTAACTAGTCTGCCTTAATTACACGCCATATCTCTTGGTAACCTGTCACTTGTTTTTGTTGCTCTGGAACTGTTCTATTTACCGCTGGTCTTAAACCTTTCTAAATCAAGTAGAGGAGTTGATTATAGGATTCAGTTTATGGGGGAATTAGAGAAACAACAGCAGGCGATCTGGTTTTGGACTTCTCTGAAGTCGGTGCCTGTCATTTAAATGTTTGTAGATTCACTCAACATGTTACCTCACGGGAACAATTCCTTTTTGACTTGGCACAACTGTGGATTTTGTTGAAGCTTGAAGATCTATTTAGTGACTTGCTCTTCTCAGATTTAAGAAAATCAATTTGAAGTGTGCTTGCTAATTGTGGTACTTTCTATCTACTATTGTAGGACAAATATGCTGACCCTGTGTGCGAAAAGTGTGGGGAGGAGTTTGATTCCAGGTAATCTAGAAATTTTTGCCCCAAGCTTTGTTACAGTGTTCTGCTTTCATTCACAATATTTCACACTATCGGGATCTGTCAAGTGCTTAAGAGGTTTTCATCTTGTTAACAGAAACCAACTATACAAGCATCTAAGTGATACTGGTCATGCATCCTTGAAGTCTAAGTGAGTGGCTTGGATGTATATATATCAAGAATTCCATTTTCTTAACACTTGGGAGTGGGAAACAAGCAGTTTTTGTTTGATGTGTTGCTCTGGTAGAAGCATCTGAAGCGACCCTAAAAAAAAAGCATCTGAAGCACAACTGAACTATCTCTCTGAGGATGTAACGGAAGTTAGAAACACCGCATATTAGTATATTTCTACTTTACTTTGGAAGTACATTTCACGCACTCGGCTTTTAGGTGGTGCTTGCTGTCACATATCCTTGCACCGTCAATTAGAACGTGATGACCGGTGCCATATGATTTGCAGGAGAGGAGGTTGAAGAACTTATGTATCTATGCCACTGGGCTCTTGTGCAGTTGTGTTTCTCCTTAGTTCTTCATATGTAAAAGATGAGGAGTATATCTGATGGAAGTACAAAAGAAACTAACAAAAAAAAAGGATTATTTTTTGGTGGTATACTTTAAGGCTAATGTAGGCAAGATCATTAGGTTGTAATGGTATTTTATTGAATGAAAATCTCCCATATGTTGGGTTTGGATTTTGAAGTAAACTTTTGGGCAGTGTTATCTCTCAAATGTACTGCACGCATCAAACACATACCAACATGGATTGGTGAATTGGTCCTTTCCGACCGTGGATTTATGCTTCGGCAAACTTTCTACCATTCGTGATTGAATACTTTGCTCAATATACACAGACAATCAAAGGATTCAGCAATATAAGATTGCCGGACTTGCAACCTTGAATTGCTGAAACGATTGATTGCAAGCAGCAATCTCGACTTTAACTCGATTCAATTGAAAAAAAGACAGCCTTTGTCGTATGGCTATGGGCGATGGTCACATTTCATGCTGTATATCGTGAATGCATCAATTTTGATCTGTATGCACTCCAACTATGATAATGCGTGGGAAGACAGCGCGGACTGAACTTCAACATGTTCTTTTTGGCAACTGGAAGCCGTCTAGTCAATAATTACACAGATCACAGAAAGAAGTTTTCTGAGACGCTAAGAAGCGTAACTAATTAATGACTAGTGTTCAGATAACAAACAAGAACAGTAGCTTGTTTTGATCTCTGACACTTGCTTAGTTTTGTCTAAGGCGACTCTAACGATTGCTCACATCATTTCTCCAAAAGAAAAAACTGTACAGGTTAGCAACGAGACATTGAGAATTTGACACCTTCTGCATCAGAGAGGTTTTCTGACAGCTTCCTCGATGTAGGCTGATGCTTCAGATTCCGAAAGTAGTCCGCTTTCCGACAAACCTTTAATTAAGGTATTGGCATAGGCCTTGGCTGGAGCACGCAGAGATACCTTTCCAGATTTGAAGTCCTCCACATCATGAACATCGCACCTGAAAGTTAGAGCTTTTCAGAATCTAGCAATTTTCAATACAGGCTGCTCAAATTGTAAGAAAAAAAAAATAGTAAAACGTACGTCATGGTCAAGATGGGAATGTCTTGCTCCTCCCCTAACAGGACAACATTGTGATACCAACCGCTCTGCAAATAGATCAACAACTTCTTGAATTGGATTTATATACATTTACAAGGAAACAATCAATGAATTTCTACAGTCCGTGTTATCAACTCATAATAAAAAAATTTGCAGACCAAAATTAATTTCCGAGCACAACCAGGTGAGAGGGTTTGGGCAGGGGGAGGGGGAAGCTCACCCAGGATGGACACCAGGAATACTTGGCTGACCTAGAAAAAACTATGGCTATTTCAACTTTGTATCATTGTTAGAATCTATTCGAAAGATCAGACGTGGGAACTAGTATACGTTGAGGACAGACGAAGTTATGTTTTGCATAAGAAGTAGACTAGGAGGTGGACATCTAAAGAAAATATAAAAAAAAGTTGGTAAAGAGTTGCATTTCTCACCTCAATAGCCTCCGGGGAGAATGAACCAGTACTCTTGATAGCATTTAAATCTTCCAGATCGAACAGAGGTGAACTGGAGTCCCCAATCATGTTCTCTTGTAACAGAACATCATTAAACTGCTCCAGCCTATATAAACAGAAATAGTAGTACTGAGTTTAAATGAGTACTGAGAATTCTACACGAAAGCCAATTATCTTAAGCAGTGCCAATTGGCACCTGAGTAAACAAAAAAGTGGCATACAAAATAGACCAAAAACATTCCAAATGTTATTACCATCATACAGCTGTCGACAAAGAGGCTTGTTTGGCATACTCGAAAAAGATGCAAGGCTACATATTACTTACGTGATTTTATACATGCAAATGTGAGCTTTATCTGGTGAAATACTTTGGGGATGAAGGAAAGCAACTCCGCCAGGGCCCCATGTCTTAGTAGATTCACGGCCAAAGAATAGTCTGTGAGGGATAGTCTTCCACATGACATCTTTTGGTGGGCTTTTATCCATAGAACCGGAGCACGGCTTTTGCATACCTTCCACCTGACATTTGAAAAATTTAGAGCCAGCGCAAGGGAGACATTATTTGAACTATCTATGAGCATAGAGCAAAATTTTCAAGGATATTTGTATTAAAACGATGCCGATGAACTAAACATGAAACACTTGATATTTATTAAACATAATGCCACGTTGCATCAGCCTGAAACATACACAAACAGTCCAATTCAACAGGTTGTTGCAAGAAGGATCTAACGTAAGATCAATCCAAAGCGAGGCAAAGATTAACTCCTCAGAGGGCACAGTAAGCCTGCATTCTATTACTTCTATAAATAATTACAAGAGGCTTATTGCTGTTTTCTTTCAGCTTACCTGTCCTCCTTGAATATAACAGAGAAATCGTGGTCTCCACATATTTGATCCATAGGTCGCATACCAGACATCAAATAGTCTAAGCTCCTCTCGCCATGTAGATGAAGCCTCCTTCTGATCTGTGCTCCACAAAAGAATTGTTAATACAAAAACTTGAAAGCTTAGGGAGGAGGCATTCGACAGCTGTTAAACTCTACCTTGAACCTCGTCGAACTTTAGTTCTGAAAGAGGCTGTATGATGCTCGTGACAGCATCTTCTATATTCTCGGTTTCAGAATCAGAGCTTGTGTCTATTAACAGCTGTTCCAAAAAGTTACTCCGTAAGATCATAGAAACTTGATGATTACAACTTACAAGCATAGCGTTCAAGTTAAAATATGAAGACTACTCAAGGTAAATAGAGATCAAACAGGCCTGAGTTATGCTTTCATTTATAATTCATCCAATTCTAAAGAGGACGCCTTTAGAGTGAATAATCTGTCCTACTCCGAACATTTTAGGTTTCTATTGAATCATAAATCTCCCAATATGCATTGCTTTAAATCCGCTTCTCCAAACTCTTCATGACAATATTCTGGAAAGAGCCATATCAATGAAACATCCCATTCTGGCCTCCCGGAGACTTCATCACAATGCCCGATGATGCAGATTTTCAGATACTCTATGTTTCTTAATCAGGAATCTGGGTTTTATTCAGAAACTCATTATTTTCTTTTCTAAGGGCCTGTTTGGCCAAGCTCCAACTTCTGCAGAACTACTTCTCAGAAACAGTTTCTGAGAAACGGTTTCTGGAGGAGAAGCCCCAAATTGGAGCTTCTACTTCTGAAGAACAAATTTACACTAGAAGTGCTTCTCAGAAACCAGAAACAGTTTCTCAGTTTTGGGTGTTTGGCCAGTTTTCAGTTTCTATGACCCAGAAACACTTCAGAAACACTTCAGAAGCTTGGCCAAACACACCCTAAGTCCGATAGGAACCACTTACCTGGCCCCTGGTTGGTCACCACTCATCAAGAAAGGGGGTGTAGGGGGTCACCACTCATCAAGTCATCATCAAGGTTCAAGACAGTATAAAT
The DNA here is from genome assembly GCA_963457585.1 of Spergularia bocconei. NCBI lineage: Eukaryota > Viridiplantae > Streptophyta > Magnoliopsida > Caryophyllales > Caryophyllaceae > Spergularia > Spergularia bocconei. The sequence continues at coordinate 6,788,110 of OY734942.1, read as the reverse complement.
TAAGAAGATTACCTTAGCAGGAGGAGCTTTCTTGCTTGTTATCTTCCTGGGCAATCTATCGGAAAGGCTTGGCCAATATTTCTTCATGTTTTGGCGAACCTTCATTCATTCCAAACAACAACAACATCATCATTACGCGGCTTAATGGTTCCCGCCATCAGGCAGGGTTGGATGTAAGCAAGCCTTAATCCTATTGAAACATACAGAGACTGCACACGGATGACACATAACAGATATTCATTCCAGAATTTCTAAAAATGATACTGATTTCGAAAGGCAGGCCAAAAATTGTAATATAGATAAAAGAACTCACAGTTTCTATGACACGCCATGTTGATTCAAATGGATATGCCTCAGAAGATCCACTAATCGGTTTTTCTTCTAGCAAGACTTGCACACATGCGTTAACTGAGTTTGCCAAAGACTGGAGATTATATCCACCTTCTAAAGCAAGCAGAAGTTTATTTGGAGCGAAATCCATTAACTGCACATATATAAGAGAAGTCAACTCAGCTAATGCATTCTTATTACCATATCTTTCTGTTTGATCACTTTGATGCACTAGCACGATCATAATCACGATACCTTTTGAAGGTATATTATAGATACATTACGATACCTTTGAAGGATATATTAGATATACATCATGAACAGAAACTTTAATAGCAAATAGCCATTCAACTGTCAAATCAACCTAAAATGTATCACTAGCAAACACTTGCCTTTACCATACGATCCAAAAAAATAAACTAACCTTCCTCAACAAGACAGAGTATCCATATGGGGTAATACAACAACCACCAAGAGGGTCCCGAGCAGCTGTTGCAAACAAAATAAGGTGGTTAATGCTTTATAAGCTACAATTGGCACATCCACATATAATCATTTTGCCAAAGGAGGCAGAGTAAAAAGGTTCTAAATTTAAAGTATGATGGATCAAGCATCTTAAGTTCAACCAATGGCTGTAACAACATTTATGGCCATTTCATACACTCTTACGATACACCATTAACACATGCAAATTTTAGTGCGTGGATTGCATTGGCCTTAACTTTGCAAATTCTACATTGCATGGATGAAAAGTTGACAACTAATAAAGCTGGAAGATTGTAAACTCATGTACATTTAGCTAAAAACATCTAACCCAGCAAAAACATAAATGTTTTTGGACGAGGGACAAGGGTAATAGTCTGAATAGTTTGCTATGGTGAAAGGTCTTTCACTCTGGTCCCCAGAGAGGGGTATCAAAAAAGAATAGGAGATTAACGAAAGAGGTTCATCATATTTGGCTTTGTTAACCTGCATCGAATCCTGCAGAAACTATAATCATGTCTGGTTTGAATTCCTTGGCAACTGGAGTTAGCACATAATCCCAAACTGCAAAGTAGTCTGGATCACCACAGCGACCATGTTCCCAAGGCACATTAATATTGTATCCTTCCCCAGGCCCTTCCCCAATCATAGTATGAGAGCCATCATCAGTTCCGGGATAGAAACATCCAAAGTCATGCCTGAAGAAAGAGCGATTAGGAATACCATAAGTCATTTTCAGAACAGAAATGTGATCGCAATATGTAGCCCCAATACTGAAGTCATATGGAAGCCAATAAAAAAAAGGAAAAAAGAAGAACCAGACAACAGGTAGTCTGTTACATTTCATGCATAACTTCATTCAGGTAATTGATATGCAATACCACGTTGAGGATTACCTGTGAACTGAAAAGAAAAGAACGCGAGAATCGTTCCAGAACATTTTTTGAGTGGCGTTGCCATGATGTACATCCCAATCAACTATTAAGATCTTTTGAATACCTAATTCTGGCTGAAAAACAAATGTGAAAAATCGGCATCATTCGACATCCGTGGAACAGAACTAAGCACATGATCAGTGACAATTTAGCTTTAGTGAAGAACATGAAACGGAAACTCACTCTTTCATTCAGCAAATAACTAGCGGCAATAGCCACGTTATTGAATAGACAAAAGCCCATTGGCTCATTTTGCTCAGCATGATGCCCAGGAGGCCTCACAATAGCAAAAGCGGAATCAAGATCACCTTTAGCAACTTTCTCTGCAGCCTACTTGGAGAAACATAACAACTTAGGCAATGATAACAAATTAACAATGAAACAAGAAGTAGGATAACAGGCACAAACTTGACTTCTATGACAAGTATCACAGTTTGGCATATAATTTACCATAAAAAAATTAATAGTTTCTTCCAATACATTTCTAACAGATAGGAGAAAGAGAATACATGTATTCCTTTCTATTCTTTCCTTGGAATATGTATGTCCAGGAAAGTCATTTTCGGAAGTCTGAAACCAGTTCTCTACAATATCAATGCACATCTATGGAAAATTCCCTATATGTTAATATGTAGATAAAATATTCCTCTGAATACACTAAAATTTATGTGTTGTAGAGTACTAGGCTACTCAGCTGTTTTTCAATAGTCTAATAGAAAGGCATGTCCAAAATGCATGAGTAAAGCTAAGAACAGCTTGCTAACACAGTAAACAGGATACATGAGAGACACTCAGGTGTGTTAAGTTGGTGATAAATTCTGATACATCTAACTAAGATGCTCCCTGTGTAAGTTTTGTGTATATTATGACACAATGAAACAGTTACTAAGACTAATCATTTAATGCTAACGATCCAGCTGAAATATATCTACAAGAATCTGTTCCCAGTTATCGGAAGTTGTTGAAGAGAAAAAGGAGGCTGGGAAACCAAGCAATGGAGATGAAAGATTAAGAAGATCAAAATTTATTATTATTATTACTTAGTTTTTTTATAAAAGTTCAATTTTTTGGCCTTTATTTTGGTTCATTTTAACTCTAGGGGAGGAGGGACGAAATGGCGAGAAAAGAAGGGTCATTACAATCTGATATCTAAGCAAGTCATACTCCGTCCATTCCGTTCAATTTCTGTAAGTAAATCCTTTTCAGGCAACTCTTTCCAATTCTTTACGTTTTCTTTCATCATTTTTGTTGTCTCAAACTATTTTCTCTCCTCAAAGTTGCCCCATGTGAACGTCTTAACACTCTCTCTCTTCCCACCCCAATCTTGTGCTAAAACCAGTTGTAAAGAACTGAAGGAAATATAAGGACTGCCTATTAAAAATAAGGCAAAGTCTCATATGAGACGGTCTCACGATAATTTATTGTGAGACGGATTTAGTAGTCTAAAAAGTGACCCGTTTAACATTCATTGTGACCATTATATTGCTTTTAGTTATCTTATTAGTTTACGATTTAACCACATAAGTTGTGATTTAAAAGGGTCACAAGATATATAATTAGACATAATTTATGAAATAACTCATATACTCATTTTATATGGGGCGTTTTAATCTTATGTTAAATCAAAACAATTACTACAAGAATTATAATGGTTACTAAAAATGCAAAAGAGATCACTATTTATATCAAGAAAGATGGTCTCACAATAAGTTAGTGTGAGACCGTCTCACACAAGACTTACTCTAAAAATAAATAGAGACCTGTGTCTCATATGTGAGCTTCATGCAGTATCAAACTATGCACCATATGCAATCGTACCTCAACAGAATTATTACTTTCTCAGAATAACAGTCCAAGTAACAGTTAGTACATTAAGACTTCAGAGTAACCTCAAAAGAAGGCAGAAGAGAGAACACAAAAAAGCAGAATTGTACTGGCACAGGAATCTCACTAACTACGTTCCAGGTTGGGAGTAAGACAGTTACGCTCACAGTGTAGTGAAGAGATCAGTTCGTCTCAGAGGTATCAGGCATAATTTTGCTTTTCTAACATCAGCATAAGATCTCTAGTATGACGTCTCAATTTACTTAAGCAAGTATTAATCCAAATTTCTAAATGTCTTCTTCAGTAAAAAGAATAAATAAAAAACATCTAGATAACTTTATCCAAAAAGATCAAAAGAAAATTCTTGGGTTCTAAATTTCTAATTGCACAAGGCAAATGAGCAGATATCAGGCGTGTAACACATGACACAGAACTCTGTGCAATCAAATGGTATTACTTGACAGACAAAAAAATTGTGACATCCCATAAAAGAAGCAGCTTAGTATTCTACTGAACTATGACTTTTTACCTCTAGTACGGAGCCTGCAGCCAAGTAAGCAGCTTGAGATGAACCCTTATTTAAATAAATCGAATTAAATTGACCAGCTATCCCATTTCTCTTAGAATCAAATTGCTTGGAGCTTATAGTTTTAATCATATCAACATGGTACTTGGAGTGAACTAATTGTATATACTTATCTTCTGCCTCTTTGGCATTTAAAATCTCACACCTGAAGGTTTAAAACAAGGGGGGTTAGCATACACAACGTAACTCGGTAAATCAGTTATTTTCAGCACAATCAATTCCCAGCTACAAAACGTAATTTGGAAATCCACTCCACAATTTTGGTAAGAATACATGACTATTAATTTCAGTATCAGGCAACCATTACAAAATAACTATAGTTAACACATAACCAGATGAGTATGCACATGATTCGTTTTAATACAAGCAGTTTTTTCGCTTTTTGCTTCCACTACAGACTCATGGCCTCATAAATTTCCTTCATGAAATCTAAATCATAGTTAATGCAGAAACGCAGGCGTGAGGAGTTTATGTCAGTGCTATTCAATCCCACACAATAAATCTATCTTATATCATCGCCTTATAAAAAAATGATTCAACGTAAGTGGTGATGCTTTGACACGAGATTGCCAATGACATCCAAAGTCCAACCAGATTGCAAACATGACAACTAAAAATCAGAAATTCAGAAGAGACAAAGTCAAAAATGTCACGTAACGCAATATAACAGAGCTGATGTAAGAGACAATTGTAAAGCAAGACACTGACCATGATGTAAATGACTTATATAAAACCCTAGTTTTCCATCTGTGCACGATTGACCATAAGGTGATAAATAGTGCTTTTATTGCTTCTCAAATAGTTCTAGATCTTGCCCTTGATAGTATCTACACCATTTATCTTGAGCACTAAGAAAACTAATAGGCATACTGCTTTATCTCATTTCTGTTGTGGGTTAGTTTCCTCTCCATCTATTAACCACTACTCTGAAATCAGAATTCCTCACCAATTAAAACTAACGGCATTGCTTAAAAAATTAAAATCTATATTCCACTCTGCTGATTATCCCTCAACCTTGATGTTTGATATCATAGCTTCAAGATATCTAGTAAGTCTTATTTCTAATATAGGGACATCGAAATTCATTATCCACAACTTTTGTAGAAGTTCTACTTCATAAAGTTTAGCTCCTTACATCCATGAAGATCGATCCTCATTTTAATCCAATATGTTTTTAAATTTAATTATTCAAGGATAGACCATATAGAGTGAAGCATCTTACTTTCAAACCTCTCACGTCCCCTAAAAAATGCTGCCACCATACTCCATGAGGGACAATGCTAATAGCATAATAGAGCTTCAAGTATGAAGACTACCGCGAAAAACATCATACAGCTCAATTACAGACACGTTGGCAACAAAAACCATTGAGATCATGCTTCTCAGATCCAGAATCAACCTCATAAAATGATCAATAAAGACTCTCCCAAGTTAAAAAGGTGTGAAAAAGATATCATTATAACTCTCAACATCATCCAATTACCTTAGAACCTTGCTTCTAGTAGCATACTAGTACTCCTACTACTTCATGAAGCCACGAGTCCATGACAAACCCAAAGTTAAGAGCTGAAATCACCAATTTGAGACCCACCCATCGGCCAAAGGAAAAGCCAAAGTAAAACTCTCTTGCTGGTGGCCAGCTCCACCTTCCTATCCTAATAATGATTCCACATGACGATTCATATTAGCCAACTCCGACTCACTATAGAATTAAGGATGATCTATATTAAGGTTACCAAGTTCACCTGTCTCCCACAAAAGCCTTTCGAAAAGATTATCTACTTCTCCAACATAAATAACAAACGATGTAAAGAACACGTAACTCCTAAGCAAAGGAACCTCGAAAACCCTATTCTCTTCAACACAAAAAATCTACTACAAGTCTACAAAGAACACATAACTCTTCATTTCAACCAAAGTTAACACATTTACTCCTAATCTCACAAAGGCAACCACAAAATCTACTGAACAATCCAAATTTAACACCAAAAAGACACCTTCAAGATGAATCTTCATTAAATTCACATGAGAAACCCCAAAATTCACCAACAATAATCAAACAGCAAAAAAAAATCTTACAAAAATTCAACCAACAATACAAAAGAATCAAAATTCAGCACCAAAAACACACAAAATCCCTAATTAAATTCCTTAAAAAAAGTCAACCAACAACAAAAATTACAAAAACAACAAAAAATAAAAAGAGGGGAAAAAAGAAATAACCTATGAAGAAGACCAGAATCAGTGAGCTTCTTCAAAATAACCCTAATTCGATCAGGGCATTCAGGATGATCACTACCATCAGAAGTGTGATGATCACACATCCTATCATCATAAACCAACCCTACTCTCTTCCGCACCATATCATTTCCCTCTGAACTACTACTTCCTTTTCCCTCCATTTTTCTTCAAGAAAAAAACCCTTGAATCTTCTTTCTCACGCTTCTTTATCAGACCCACAAATGAAATACTAATTTCTTGGTTTTGTTTCTTACTTATACAAGACTTTTTACTGGGTTTTGAATGCTGTGATATTTTTTCTTTTTTTTTTTAAAAGATATGTACTTTTTTGGAGGGAAAAGATACTGTGTGTGTTCTTCTCCCTTTGTTCCTCTTTTCCGAGGAGATACAGTGAAGGGATGTGAAGTGAGTTTGGTTTTGAATTGATTGCAAGATTTTGGGGGGGATTTGGTCAGTCAATCTATTGATTTTCTCAACACTTTCTTTTTGTAGTACAATTTTCGAATTTCAAAAAGTCGATAATTAGGGTTGATTTTACGATAAATGAACATTTTCGAAAGTAAAATGCATCGCGAAAGTCAGTTCACGGTAATTATATCGTGCGTGTATAAGAAAAACTCGAGAACTAAATGGAACAACTAAGTAGACATTTAATTACGACTTTTAATAAATTTTTACTACATTCATTCCGTTGTTAGATGTTAGAAGATTTGGTCAAGTGAGAGTTGACTGGGATTGACATATATGTTGTCACTTTAACTAACCAACGGTTGTACGGTGGAATCGTGTGTACGGTGCTTCGTACTTCATGCTCCGTCTTCTATGTTAATGATACTCGTACAGTAACATGCTTTTAGGGTTTTATTTATCAGGGTTGATTTTACGATAAAGATCACTTGAATTCTATTGATAATTATATAGCGTGTATATAAGAAAAACCTCGAAGACTAAATGCAACAACCAAACATTTACAAAACGGACACGATTTAAGTAAATTTTTACCATGTTCTGTTGTTAGAAATTAGAAAATAAGTTGACAGTTGACTAGAATTGCCGCCTATGTTGTCACTTCAACTAACCAAAGGTTATATAGCGGAGTTGCGTGTAGGCTATAGCCGTGTACGGGGTTTCGTGCTCCGTCTTCTATGCTAGTGATACTCATGTAACATGCTTTTAGGGTTTTATAAATATATGTAAAATTTATCTTGAAAAATGACCATTCTATTTAGATAATTCCATGGAACTATGGAAGGATTTATAATTTTTTGACATAAAGGTAGCCTAATCGTTGGCCAAAAATAATATAGTAAACCACATCTACAATGTTGGGTACTTCCAAATTTCAATGTCTCCACAGATATCTTTGCATTTCTGGAGATCCTGCGACTCCTAGGCTTGTACATTACTATACACAGTTGTTGGGGGAGCTAAGCACACAAGCGATACCAGCAACGAAGTTTGTACGAATCAATCAAACCATGAAGTTGGCTGGAATGAAGTACACGATGTTGTACTGAACGTAACTAGGGGAGCCAAAACACTGCACAGAACAAGCGTGACAAGGTAACCCATACACAGGTGTAATGCCAAATTCTCTCACACTGCACTCACGCAAAATTACAGGAAGCCAGCATCAGGCATCCAGATTACAGCAGCTGCGAGATGCTACATAGACGTATTGTATGGCATATGAAGTAGTGCCGGAGTATATTGAACCAAAGATGTATCAGTTCTACTTACCCTATATTCACAAAATGCTTTGATTACCTAACAGGTTAGTGCGAGTTGTAATTTTGTACGTTGGACGATAGAGATGTTAGTGTCATTCATATGAGCAGCCAATCCATGCACAGGTCCAGGGCTATCAGCTCCCTGGGAGCCCAGGTTCTTCCTTGACTTTAATTTCGAACCCATCTTCTGGTTGCTTCAACTTGACAAACCTGTCGAAACACTTTTGGAGTTCTCTCTCAAATTCCTCTTCATCCTGCAGACACGAGGTAGCCAAAGGAAGGACAGGATCACGGACTTCAGGACTCTCTTTCTTGATGGGAATTTCCTTAACAACTGTGGCAGGTGTACTCTCAGCCAGTTGAAGCTCCATTGTGGCGGGCTCAACTGGTTTTGGTACAACGGTATCAGGGACGCCCACTTCGTATCCTCCTGTCATGTCAATGTCCATGTCTTCATCTGCATACTCCCGGAATAAACCCCACAAGAAAAAGTTTTGATTTATCTCTGCAGTAGAAGTAAATCATCCAAGTGAGACCTGAGAAGTTGAAAGAGTCAGTAATGAAAGTTATTAGATTCAGAAATAAGGTTACTTTGAGAATCCTCTGGTAGATGTCTCGAAGAAAAAAGCAGCAGCTCCACTCCGTCAAACTCAGTTCTCAATAGCAGGTCACGGTCATCCAGAAACTTCAGAAGAGAAGTAAAATTTCGCTCCAGTCTGCAAGTAGATAAACATTTATTCAGAACCTTTAACTCGTGATGCAAAATACAACAAAAGAAAGTCGAAAAATTTAAGATACACAGCGGACCTTCTAGGAGTGAGAAAATATAGACCAATGTCTAGCACATCAGGGACATCATCCTCAAACAGATTCACCCAGACGTTGAAACGAGGCACTAACTCAAACTGGAGAGTTTTCGGCAACTTTTTGGATAAATTGAAGGCCTTTCTGTGCACCTTGCAAGGCGGATGTGCTTGAATCCCATCAATGGATTGACACACCAAGACGTCATCCTCATGCATGATATTAAAGCTTCCCCTGTTGAAGCAGGCAACATCATGTAAAGAATACAAACAGTTAGCTTATTTCTATAGCTTAGTTTTTTTTATTTCAAAATCTTAATTATTGAATGACAATAGAAATCCGTGACAGACTGACAGTAGCTAGTAGCAGCTGGCTTGGAACAAGAAAAGTGTTAAGAGTAGCATATCAAATCTAAGACATGATATTCAACAATACGCTTGTGCATTGCATGGTTAATCTCTAGTTTACTTAAAAAGGTAGAAAGAAGAAAACTGTAACTCACTTCCACGTGGGAAACTCTGCAGGATGGTTAAGAAGATATCTATCAAACTCAACCGTAAGGCCCAAAGACTCCCTACCATCAGAACCAAAATTCTCTTGTTGAGTATCAGCACGAACAACCAATCCTGTTCATGACCCAAGATATTACAATCTATCAGACAAATCAATAAAGCATACAACACTGAAGAACACATTTTTTAGAAATGGAATGTAGTCACATAAACAATGTCATATCACTGGACAGAGCAGGATGCAGGCATGCTGCTAGTAGCAGATGCTTTGACTTGATAAAGAGTTTAGCTAGTAACAATGTCAATATAGATTCACTTACCAATATTGACCAAAACATTCAGAGTAAGACGACTAAGTACACTTGTTTTCAACATGAGTTCTCCTACTTTTCTCTTCTCAGTTATTATTTCTGAAGACCTCTAAGTTTTGAAGCTAAGGTCAAAGATAACTTGGCCACACAATTAAAACATTAAGCATTTGAACATGTTAAGCTTTAAACATTCGCTAAAAAACAAGTCACAGGAAAGCATACAGCTCAAACTACTGAAGAACATTTCTTCATCTAATATTGGAAGTCGTTGAAGTTTCGGCTATATCAAATCATGTTATCGGCTTCCAGAAAAAAGCACTTCCAGACTATGCGCACTAGTAAATACAAACTTCATACGACATCTTAATAAACAGTTTAGCAGTAAAAAGAGGGCTACTAAGTGCATTAGACCGCCAATAACATACCTGAACTTACAACAGGTAATTTATGGACTGATTGCACAGAGGCGTGCTCCGAACTAACATTGGCACTCCCTGCATTAGATTTAGGAACTTTAGCAAGGTGCAAGGTCATCCCAGCTGAAGTTTCTCTGGAGATTTGTCGAGCAGGGCCTTCATCTGAACAAAAATCATGAAGACCAGTTATGAAGTGATCTTGCACACAGAGCTCAGTTCAACCATTAGAAAGATTGAATCAACCATTGGAAAGATCTAGCTTCTGTGGCAACCAGAAAACGTAATACGTAACAGATAAACCAAGGACTAGAAACTTGATCAAATATCTCATAGAACATTCATGGAGCATAAACTCCCCTTCATTTAAGAAATGCTTATGAATCAACATACCCGCGCTTACAGAAGGCAAAGCCGGAATTGATTGTGGATTAGTGTCCATTGAATTTGTATTGCCTCTTCTTGCATCTGGTTTAGAGTTATTTCCAGGAGGCAACGGCTTAGCAGCTCGAGGTTCAGGCCAAAGTTTCCGTGCAGGTCCTTTTTCTGAAAAAAAAATGCTCATTAGAACCCTGTGGAAAAGTCACCGTCATTCTCAAACACTTGTCTGAGTTAGTAGAAGACCATGTTGATTACAACCTTGACAGTAAGAGAATAAAGTCCAATTCTATAAAAATGCTCCTTTAATTCACTTCTTGGTTTACTTATCTCAACACTTCAAAACTTTTAAGGCTACGTCAAACAGTTACAAACAACATCACCAACATATGATCAATATATTAAAGGAACCTCTTTAAGAAATCTCCAATGGAATTGGGCCTTTTTGTAGATGTTTTTGTTGGGCAACGCGGACACATTGTACTTACCTGCTTCTTTGATTCTATTTGCAAAACTTATTCTTTAAACAATATCCCGTTAGCAAAACATATGCCAAAAAAAAACCTTCACTTCAAACTACTACCTTGAAGAACAATTGAGCTGTAAAAATTTCCAGGGCAAGCAGGCAATCCAAGTGAACAAATACACGAAACTTGATATGATATCACATAGAGCGTTTATAAAAGCATAAACCAAACATTCTTTAAGAAATAAGAACCCATGAATTTACATACCTGAATTTACGGCAGGCAATTTCTGAAGTGGCTTTGGAGAAATATGACCTGAGTTCATATTTTCTCTTAATGCATTGAGTTTGGGAATTTTTCCAGGAGATAGTTTGGAAACTGGAGTTTCCTGCCAGGGCCGCCGTGCAGGTCCTTTGTCTGGAAAAAAATACACATGAGGACAAATTCAGGAGCATAAGTTGCAGTGAGAAGAAAATTAGACAATAGTTCAACATTTAGCTCTCACACTCTTACTCTTGCTTGTAACAAAGTTAATACAATTTATCTCTAATGAGGGATGAACTTATTAACCACTGCATTTGCAATGAACCAAAACAATTTAAATTATAGAACAAAACTCCATAAAAACAACAAAGGTAATAGAAAAAAACTGGGAGAGGTTAGAACAAATTATTAGAATTAAAAACTTTGGATAGGTTCTGAAAATTTCAGCAAAAGTAGCTTCAAAAGTAGTTAAAGAGTTAAACCGTAGACAAGTTTGAAATCCACTCAGAAGAGTTCTTACAATTTCAGAAAATTAGAGAAAACAGTTCAATAAAATAAGTTGAGAGGACAAAACCTTACAGTGATCATTCACCAATCTCCACAGATAAGATGGTACCAATGTTCACAACTTATCATGTACTACATAGAGAGGGATTAATTAATTAATACCTTCAGAAGGTGAAAGCTTCACATTAAGTGAATTGTTAGGCAGGCTCCTATTACTTTGGATCTTTTGAAATCCAGGGGGCGCATCATAAGGATCTTCTTTCACACTGAATTTTGGAGGTGGACTTGTATACCTACTACCACTCATAGCGGATGAAGGTGTTCTGCCCACTGTAGGTGCGCGAGAGAAGTTTGATTTGCTCGGTGAAGGGAAATTTTTCTTTTGTGTGCCAGATTCCAGCTTCATAGCTTCCTCAGGGGTTAAATACATTACTTTGCTGTTCCGTGGTGGTTTCCTAATAGCAGACCTTGCTGTTGGATCACTAGGCTCTTTGCTTGGAACTGCAGAAGAATCATTATATAACAGAATTACCAAGTCAGATCAAGTGCCACACCGAGTCATAAAGGAAGTTAGTTAAGTTCTAGACAAACCCCTTTAACAGGTACTACGTAAATTCTTAGCTCTTATATAAACAGGAGACCATTTTTTTGGTGTGATCATCACCCACTTCATCTTATAATCTCTCATTCGCATCAGTATCAATTTTTGCCAAGTTTGTCCATCAAACTTTATCTGCAATTGCTTCTAGTAATTCACATTTCCAGCTTAAAATTGCTAAGACATTCTACAGTTGTTGTCATTTCAACAATATTTCAACATTACTGAGAATCTCAAATGGGTTGAAAAACATGTGCAATTCTTTGCTGAGAGAACCTAGCTATACATTCACTCCAGTGAAATTTCAATAACAAATATACAGGTTGTCAAATCAGAGGTCCAAAACATTTGGGGAAGAAGAGGAGCTTTTATCTTTCCTTTTTCGGTGACAGGTAGAAGAACAATTACCGGATTTTGATGAAGGTATCTGATTACGTGAATGGCATTCTTCACAAACCCAATCGTCAGGGTCACCTTGATGGAGTATCTTCATGCAGTAACTGTATAAGGAAATGGTTCAGTCAAAACACTGAAATTTCTAAAATTTAAATTACTAATCAGGCTTGCACATGAATAAATTGACTGCGAATAGAAATCAAAACTACGCAAGAAAATGCCAGGAAACCATGCCCCATGTCACTAGGTTCTTCATCTATCTTACTGGAGCAAGAAGCAAAATGCAAAGGTCATCCCCAATCAGTAACAGAAGACATCCAGAAAACATAAGGCTTAATAATATGGGATGTCCCATTTCTGATACTAGTCCTGCAATCAAAACTGAAAGTACATGTTTATGTCTCCTATTTCGTATTTATTTTTGTCAAACAAAATATAGTCATGAACAAAAGCTATCATATTAAGAAACACATAACGTGTTTCAAAATTGCCAATAGGAGAGATATAGTAAGCTTCTTAAGCCCTTTCTTCCAATTTCAGCCCTTTCCTTCCAAACCAACTATATCATACATGATATAACGAGATCCCTCCACAAATCCATAATCTACAATAAAATCAGGTCTTTTTCAAGATCAACACCCTTTTTTGAACTAAAATCACATAGGCCTAAAAACTTATCCCTATGAAGGAGCAAATTTCCAATATGTCGGCACCCCTATCATCCAAAGTCTAAAAGAATTTGTATCTTTTCAGTTAACAAAGAAAATAGCACACGCCATCAACTTGTACATGGTTGTATAGCTCCATTTTAAAAATTGGAAAGCTCAAATCAATTTAGAGATACATTTTCTAAACTGTAGAAGTAAAATTACGACAGAAACTTGATACAAGAGCAGGCACATGATCTAGAGGGAACAATAATTAGCTGGAAAGCGGAGCAAGCAACCAAAAAAATTAACTTGGAGGCTTCCAACACTTTCTAGCAAGAGACATCGACGAGGATGAAACATCATATGACATAAACACAGTTATGCTTTATTATCGGAAAACATCGGTGCCTCAAACAGATACATGCTTAAAAATGGAATTTATAAGAAGATGAAAGGCACTTTACGGGTGTTCGCGCGTAATCTTGCATTTACAGCAAAGCCTGATGCAACCTGCATAGCCCATATCCCCACATATCTCACAAGGTTTCTCCTGCGTATCAGACAAGAACAGAGAAGCAATTGACATATCCGATTAGTTCCTTCAAAACTACAGATATGAGTATATCACTAGTCAATTACCTAAAAAAACTCACATAGGAAAATCATATGGCTTCAGCTACAGGAAAGAATCCATCTAAAAAAACGAAGCTTACCAGTAAAATGTAGAAGCATTACAAAGAGGGCCAGCTACCTGACAGTTAAGGACAAAGAGGCCTAGGTGTAGGTGTGTTTCAAGATGTACCAGTCATCAAATAGGGAGATGAGCAATGAGCTAAACTACAAACATTAGCCACCAAGCCTACATCTCTTCTAAGACACTTATCCCACTGCTTGAGCCATATGACCTCAAGGGAAAACAATATCCCAATGTGTCCAAATTGTCAATATTGAGTGGCATACCCGTTTCAGAATGAATTGGATGGTTTTCATAGACGTAGCCACAGATAGAAAGCAAGATATAAGCTGATGTATTGATATAGGAGAAAGAGAAAAAAAGGAGCTCTGTTTTACAAGAAGGTAGCAAGTAGCAACTGCTTACTGATGTAAAGAACAACAACAAAAATGCGATGAGAGTGATTAAAAATGGAGTCCTGTAGCTTGACATAGTTGAATACATAAGTATGTATTCATAACCATACAGGTCATTCAGACAAATGGTATTGGAAGTCATCACTGTCATGTGTTGGGGACAACAATACAGCAGCTAATGAGAAACCAAAGAAAGTTTACAAAAATCATAATGTATGAAAATCGAAGTTAATGTACGAAAAATGAAAACCTCAGCAAGCTAAGCAAAACTTGAGGGCTCCAGTTCATTGTTCCATCCTAATTTCTATCTCCAAAGACTCTTCAAAGAACTTCAGCATTAGCCACAATATCTGCTACCACTTTTTGGATTCTCATACCATTATTCCACTAATTCTAATGAGACTTGCAGTAGAATAAGGAGGTCATACCTCATACAAAACAGCAAAAATAGAAAGCTGAGAAGAACATAAGTTTAATTAAAAGTTCCAACGTAGTAAGTACGGCTTTCTCGGAGTATACAGAAATGGTAACTTGGAAAAACAGGGGAGCAAAAAGGTGAAACCATCTGCAAATATCCCACTTTCCTCCAAATGAAAATTAAGGAAATCAAAATATTCCCATGACACATTTGTCTAGAAGCCCCATGCGTACAAACAACAACAACAACAACAAAAAGGAAAGGGTAAGTCCTCTTAATATAAAAAAAAAAGGGCAGGATCCAGGGCCAAATAGACATGATCAAAGGACTAATCATAACTCAGTGTTACATGATCAGCAGACTCAGTGGAGTTTGCGCCCATAAATATTGGAAGTTATATCAACCAGAATCTAAAGACTTAAACCCATTACCAAAAGGGACCATACAAAGTGCATAAATAGCTCTCGTTGGCCTTTCGTTACAGTCTTAGAAAACTATCAACAAACACCGTCTCCCCAATCATTGAAATTGAAATCGCCCTTTGCTGTTTCAAAAGTTACTAAATGTGACAATAAAACGATGACAACTCGATGCAGGCTTAGCCTAAGGTCAAACACAACATGGAACTTAGCTCAACCCTAAGAGGGTGCACAACGGTTCAGGTGTATGTAACCTCACCTCTAAACAGCTAAACAATGGTTGACTAATACATAATAATAGAGTGAAGAACATTAGGTCCAGAACATCTACGTACTTCTGTAACTACTTCTATCCCTAAACGGTGGTCGTCAAGTTTAAGAAACGAAGGAAAACAGAAAAGCTACCATGTTTGTCCCTCATAATTTTAGTATTTATCACAAACAACAGGAGGGCATACTCATTATCCTCAAAAACTGTATCAGTGTATCGTACTTAGCCTTAAGTGCCTCTTACAAATAAGGCTCCTACCCAAGGATGGACGGGGGTGGGTCAGATGTATGCAACCTTACATGTGTTCTAGAGGGCTGTTTCAATATGATGTGCACAATTACAAACAGGATACTTAAGCTTCCCCCATAAACTCGAATTTGTTCTCATTAGTCCCAATATAAAAAATGGCCAACTCAACACTATTATATAGAAAACAACAAAGTAATAAACAACAAAATAATAGGACATTAGATTCAATCCATTGTAATTGATCCATATAATTAAAGAAATCGCTAATCAAATACTTTCTCAACACCGTTGGAGAAATCAAAGCAATCTTATTGAACCAAGCAAATGATACAACATTGTCACTTGCCATTACCGCGAAACTTCACCACACATTTCACAATAAAAACTAAGAAACAGAGAATCCCCAAACATAAGTACACACATTGGTCAGGCTTCAGCATACAGAGCTAGTTATATTTAGCTACCCGTTTTGGAAAAACCTTTCACAGAGAAAAAAGAAAAAAAAGGAACACAGTACAACATTTCAACAATCATCAGTAACTAACAGAAAGCAGCAAGGACAGTAAAGGGAGCATAACATTATGAACATATTCAAAACGGTGACCAAACTTTATATCTTCCCCAATGCCTGCGGAACTTCATGTTAGTCGACCCCAAATCTTCGGACACTAGGCATTGTTTCTTATAACTAACCATTCATCCACACACTTCAATAAGCTATAATCTCTCCCAAAAAGAAAATTGTCAAAGGACCCAAAGTACAAAAATACAAGAAGCAGTACAACAAAAACCAAAGCCTTATTCCCAAAATGATTTGCGGTTGGCTAAAATGAATCACCAATGTTACGCCATTAAAAAAAAATAAAAAAGAAAAGAAGTTCAAGGAAGAAAAATAAAAAAATCAAGGTACATTTGTCCCTACACCATGTTCCTTCACCAATAAGCTTTCCTTTCTACTCATTTAATATACACTACTCCCTACTTGTATAAAAGTTCAGGAGATTGCTGCTGTGGGTTTTTGAGGAGAGAGAAAGTGAAAATTAAAAAAAGGGCTTTTTTTTTATAAAATTATTATATGACCCAATTGGAACTCCAAATTAATCAAAGTATCCACAAAATCATTAAAATCTTCAACTCCCAAGATTTATTCATATTTCATACTACTTGCTGCTCATTATTTTTTTTACCCTTTTCAAGAACTTCAAAAACCCTTCCAACAAATTAAATAAAATCATACTAGTAAAAAGAAACTTCATTTATACGATTCTGCACAAATGGACCAAAACCCATCTTCAACCTCACTATTTTACTAATTACTTAACTAATTTTTCATCATATATGATATACCCACCAAAAAATGCAAATAATTGCAAAAATGAACAATTTTCCTCATATTAAAGCGACAAAAAATTAATTAAATCACAATGCAAGCGAAATTAACCCAAATTCAACTACAAACATAATCCTGCATATTAATCTACTCCCAAAACAGGCAAATTTTATAGAGTAACAAAAAAAATGGGGGATTAATTAATTAATAAAGCTAAATAAAAGAAAGAAAAAATGATGGGGAAAAAGAGTAAAGTAAAATAAAGAAAATTTACCATGCAATTATTTAGTGGTGGGTCACCCATGAATTGTTGTTGTTTTGGTGGGTTCCTTAAAAATTGTGGGTTGTAGTCCTACCTACAGAGATTTGCTGAAGAAGACACCGACTTGAGGGTAGAGAGAAAGACAGAATACGAGCAAAATTGTGTAGTGGAAGTTATTGAAGTGGGGATACGAGTACGATCATGGAGAGGGACTGAGGGAGTGATGAAATGTAACACTCACGAGTTACGGCTTGGTTGGTAGAGAGGAATTGGATCGGTAAGAAAAATAAATGAAAGGAAAATCTAATAAAATGATTGTTTATGGATGTTTCGGTTCAATAATTGTAAAGGTTTTGGGCGAAATGAGATGAAGGAAAGTGTTTCTTGATACTTGTTCCGTCCTAATTCAAACCCTCGTATCTTTTTGAGTGAGGCTAATGATATGGAGTAGCTATATATCCCATGTACGGAGTATTATACTTTATACAAGAACATTATATAGCATTAGAGCGGAAATTGAGGGGAATTGACCCACCATTTCCATTCACAGTAGTAAATTAATACGATCACCAAAAGTATTATCATGGTTACAAATAATGTAAAAAGAGTCACTTTGTAACATAGTATAATGGTTTCTCAATAAATTATTGAGAGACCGTCTTTTATAAGACTTTGTGAGGAAGCAATTGCGAGTTTAGAATAATTTTGGTTTATTCGTGATTGTGTTGTTGGTACTGGGGAGTCATCAGCGATTGTAAAGGTAATTAAGATTGTGTGCAAAGTAGTTGTCTCTCGAGTCTCGTCTGGTTGTTATGGAAACACTATGATCATGTATTGAGTGGTCGTTTGATAGAGCTTGGAAATTCAGAATTCTCATAATCTTTTATGTTTAAGGAATTTCACCAATTCAAATTGTTTGGTTGAATAACGGCCACTTATTAAAGTGGTAGATAAGTCATCAAGGAAGTATTTTTTAGCCACCAAAGTGATGAGGGTGGGATCTAAAAAACAGCAAAGTTGTATTTGGTATTTATAAAACACCAAAGTTGATAAACTTGTTTTTAAAACACACTTAAAGCTATTTGGGTATTTATTAAACACCAAAACAAATGGAAACATTAAAAAAAAAAATATATGTTCTTACTTATTGAAATTAAGAAATACTAGGCTCGTTTTACAATAGCTAAAGATATGGAGTAAATCCAGTTCATTGATCTCAATAAAAAAAAAAACAGATCACATAATAATTCAGCAAATGTTAAAAAAAAAATACGAACATGATTCAACGGTACCGCGAAGTTCAAAATGTAGCATAAAAACTTGTTTAGAAGCGCCAAAATCCTTGCGCTCTCGCTATATCAAGTCTAGGACGGCTCTCAATTAGACTTCCCACAATCCTAGGTTGTAATTGTAAAGTTTGTTGGATATGAATTAAGCTTGCGCCGTGCCTTCGTAGAGAAAATCGATGATGGAGAATTGGAGGAGAAGAAGATGAGTGAATTTTTTTTTAACGCATAAAAATAATTTAAGAGATAAAATAAAAATTAACATTTTTTTATTTGTTTTGGTGTTTAATATTTACCCAAAAAGTTTGTAGTGTGTTATAAAAACAAGTTTTTCAACTTTGGTGTTTAATATATCCCAAATACGACTTTGGTGTTTATTAGATCCCACCCTCCTCACTTTGGTGGCTAAAAAAAACTTCTTTGGATAAGTCATTTCCATTTTGTATGAATTGGAAAATTTATATTTACAATGTTCCCATGATTTTAGTTTTCTAATTTATGGGAACTCTAAACTCCATGACTTTTTTGTCAACCAAAGGACCGTTGAGTTGGTTATTCATCAATGAAGGTAGCAGCATATACCCCTTGAGGAATGAGGATTTTCTATCCATTTTGTGTCTCACTCTTTATCCCCTCCAAGCATAAGCTTGCAAACCTAATTTACATCATTTAATAATTCATTTAGCTTTATAATTTAATTGATTTTTTAAGAATCTGTTTGGAAAGGTACAGGGGGCGGGACACAAGAATGAGACAGAGGATCCTCACCCCTCCTTCAATAAGGATCCGCCATAGTGGATATGAATACATGATAGTAGTGGTTGAAGTGTTATTGCACCAAATAAGATACGAGTATCATGATTAAGCTCGACATGTCTAGCTAGCAGGGGCGTATTAGTACAAAAAAATAAAAACAACGAAGTACAATTCAATAGAAAATGTTGTTCCACCATGCGAGAAGCCGACTCTTTTTGGTTAATTACCTCCCTCTAAACTGATCAGATATACGAATTACTTTAATCTGGTTTGAAATGATGGTAAGCCAATATATGAGAGGAGGATTGATCAAATTTATTTTCCTTACTATTATTAACTTATTATAGTCTTTTGATGAATTGCCATGGACCTTTATTTTTTTTTAACTGAGCAAGAAATTGTTTAATTAGCATATCCTAAGGCAATGGATATTCACCATTCATAACATATGGATGATCAACACATACAATATTGATGAGTTATATTAGTTAGCTACTTCTACGCATCTAATCCCCGCATTTCATTCCCTTCTAATGATAATGCACACTTGTTTTTCCTTGCCTTACTACAACACAAACTAAGGCAAAAAATGCACAAAATGCATGCACGTAAAAATGTACAACATTGTTCATTGTTAAATCTACAATATAATCTAAATCATAGAGAAAACTCATCAAATTAGACCTTCCAAATCTCTCTCAAATCGAAATTAAAACCATGGAAAATAATCCCAAAAACGCCGAATTCCTAGTCGTACCGTACCCAATGCAAGGTCATGTCGCGCCCATGATGAAGTTGGCCGAGTGCATTGCTAGCCATGGCGTGAACGTAACGTTAGTCGTAACGGAGCACAATTACAAAGGTATGCTTACCAAATCGATGATTGATCGGACCGATGAGGAGAATCGTAGACGACGAGTGACGCTTGTCACGGTTCCTGACGGTCTTGAACCCGAAGATGACAGGAAAGACCATGTCAAGGTTGCTACGTCTGTTTTTAAGGTCATGCCGGACCATGTTTATAACCTTATTGCCAAGGTTAATAAACAAGGAGGAAATAATAACAATAATAATAATATTGGTGGTGGTGGTAGAATTACATGTTTGATTGCTGATATTGTTTTTGGATGGGCACCAAAAGTTGCTGAAAATGGTGGGATTAAGTTGGCTTTATTTTGGACCTCTTCTCCTGGTGCATTAGCTTCAACGTTACGCATTCCAGAACTTATAGAGTCTGGATTCATTGATCAAGAAGGTATCTTACTAACAACTTTTAACACGGATTTCTGGATCATTTGAAAACAAACAATTTATCCTTACCTAATCTAAAAATTTGCGTTGTTTATTCAGCCACCTGTTCATGTAAACTCTTATTGTTGTTGTTTGATCATGGACATAATTTCTTGGAGCTTGAGACTAAACATATTACTCGTAATTAAAAACACGTATTACAATTTTCTATAGTCTATCTAATTAAGTTTATATGGTCGAACATAAGTTGCCTTTACAAATTAGTGTTACATGACTACGTTACCTTAATGTCACAATTCTGAATTCGCACCTGATTATTGCGAAATTGGGAGTAGTAACAAACTAATTCATATCCTGATGACATTTTGATTTGATATGCAGGCAATCCTCTGAAGAAAGATGGGGAAATCCAATTATTATCAGACATTCCAAGCATGAAAGCAACAGAGCTTCCATGGTACAACCATCCTAAAGAAGGTTTCACAAAAAATGATATGTTCAAGACATTTTGTGCAAGTGAACAAGTCATAAGAAAGGCAACATGGCTCCTCTGCAACTGGTGCCATGAGCTTACACCATCAGCAACAAAATCGAACCCAAATGTCGTACCAATCGGACCCTTACTCGCTGACACGCAACACAGCGAAACCCTGTACCCTGAAGACTCACTGTGTTTACTCTGGCTCGATCAACAGCCTCCAAGATCAGTCGTTTACGTCGCCTTTGGGAGCATTTCTACCCTGACGCAGAACCAGCTTAACGAACTGGCTCAGGGCCTCGAGCTCTCGGGGAGGCGATTTTTGTGGGTTGTAAGGGAAGACTTGACTACTCACACTGATGAAGTCGAACTTCCTCCAGGGTTCGAGGAGAGAGTAGCTAGTTGCGGGAAACTAGTAAAATGGGCGTCACAAGAGAAGGTGTTGGCGCACCCTTCTATTGCGTGTTTTTTAACGCATTGTGGTTGGAACTCGACTATAGAAGGTTTGAGTAACGGGGTGCCTTTGATTTGTTGGCCTTGTTTCGCAGACCAGCCGTATACACGAACGTGTGTGTGTGACGCTTGGAAGATTGGAATAAGTTTGAGTTCGGAAACTAGCAATAATGCTAGTGATGGTAAGATAATATCGGCAAACGAAGTTAGGAGTAAGATTGATGAGTTGATGTCACGTGATGACTTGATTGCGAATGCATTGAAGGTTAAGGCAACTATTCAGTTGTGTGCATCTGAAGGGGGAACTTCGTTTACAAATATGAAAGGCTTCATTGAACAAGCACAAGTTTAATTTAAAGATACACATGAATGGCTCCTTCAATGTGGTTAAATTTGGGTACGGTTTTCGTTGCCGACGACTCTTAATCATGTTCGGACCTTGTTTACATGTATAAATAAACGGAGATCGTTTACACTAGTCATACATATACCAGTAGTATAAGATTCTTGGTAGTAGTAATTTATGATTACAAGGAAAATTGTAACTAGTGTGTAGTAAGTTTGTGACAATGGAAAAAACTGAATTCTGTGATCTGAGTCTAGTCAGTCTACTCACCTAGTACCTCAAATGTTTCTAACCTTTTCTTTTTATTGGAGACTTGAAGAGGACATATCTACTCCTATTCGACTAGTGTCATGTATGATTCAATTTAAATAATATTATATTTATATCATATGAGATTCTTTCATTGAATTCAAATCAAATCGATCATATCGAATCAGATCTCGCGCGGTATCAATTCACCCTAATTTAACCAATTAATGTTTAAAAACATTCATTAAATGTAGTTGAATCATACAAAGCCTAATCTTAGTATGGTATCAAGATGACATTCCATTGATCTTCTAATAAGGAGTATTAGTAACTGAAGATATACAACATTACGTATTCCTCAACAAAATCGAATTATCACATGTACATATAGTACTAGCATATTCCAAATACTCCTTACCACCAAAGAAAAAGACCCAAAACAATCGAACTCAACAAGAATATGAATCAAAAAGTTATACTACTCGTTCTTGCTACTGCTCTAAGTATTGTCTCTTTCGAAACCAAGTTGTTGTCTATCAAAGCGGACCAAGCATTAGTTGATCGTCTATGTATGGCAACAATGAACCCGGAATACTGCTTCAGATGTCTCAAGTCTGATCCAAGTAGCACGACCGCGACTGACATTGGTATAGTGCAACTAAATATAGTATGTGCTACCAATGACATGGACTCACTGTTCCAAGATACAAATAAGCAAAAAGGTAATACCTCGGACCCTAAGGTGCAGGAAGCTCTCGACTTTTGCTTGTACCGATTTGTATACTCGAAATCAATGGTTAACGAGATTTCGGACAAAGTGAAAGCTAGAGATTTTGTGAATGCACAAGGTACAATTAGTACTGGTATTCTGGGACAATTGGATTCATGCAGAAGTTTTATAAAATCAAAGGGGGTTGCAGCTTCATGGGACGGAAGCGCGGCGTCATTTGATATAGGTTATGTGTATACTGATTGGAACGTTGTCCTCTCCATTCTAAATGTTTTGAAGAAATGAACTTATTTTACAAAATCATAAATTTGAGAAATGCTATAGAACTATTCGAGTAGTACAATTTGTTACCTTCTTTCAACCTTCCTCGATTCTCGATTGTTCGGATACTATGCACCGAAAGTCTTAATCTAGTGATTAAAATCAAGGTATCAGATTTCAAAATATATTATTTGGCGGTCTAAGTTCGAGTTCCTTACCTGTGATTATACCAACCTTCGCACCTTCTAATTTCTCGATATCTCCTTTACAAAGAGGACAATATGTCAATTGTCATTTGACTCATTTATGTACTATGTTTGGCTACTCCCGAGTCCTTTTTGTGGAGACACTTCAACCACTCATCTCTACAAGGCCAAAATTCTCAATATCCCCCCTTCACAGTTTCTCTTATGCCTAACAGAAAAGCCACTTCAGTAGAATATGACATTACCAAACTTGAAAACAACAGAAACCAGTAAAGAATTGTAGAAGGGCACATGGCAACGACACGAGGATTGCGCGGCCAGGATATTCGGCTCCATGCTGGCCCAGCGCAGCGCAACTTAGGAGCCGAAAGCAGACCGGGGCTGCCCCCAACAACAACAAAAGTAACCTCACACCAGCCCCAAAGAGGGAGTATGTAATTAAGTACTAAACATAGATGTAACAAAGTGACATAGGAGAGTACAAACTAATTAAATAGTCACAAGTACTCATAACTCATAAGATCCTTCTACAATACATAGTACATACTTCTGCCAACATAGGGGTGCTCACCAGAGTAAAATACTACTGAAGTAACACTCTCTGCTTCCCTACTAGCTAATTCTGGATATACATAGATAGAACAGAACCAATAACATACAGAAAGAGATTGAGCATCTCCTAAAGTTGGCAAGTAAGTCGAAAAATACCTTCCGAAGTTCATACTGTTCTTAATATGCTAGGTGAAGGATGGAACGGATGACAAAAATATCCCTAGCTACTATATGCTTAATCGAAACTAGTAGTAGCGCCAATCAACATGTTGCTCGAATTATACCAGTATGACGCCCGTGAAAAACCTTCAGCATCCCATCCGTACCAGCGTTAGCTACTTTAAACAGCCGATCCTCAATCTCACATAGACATGATACCTGAGACCATTAGAGCAACAAGAGCCGACCATAAGCTGATGCTGGCCAGCTTGATTCCATGGTTGTCATCCAGGTTTGATCCAGTAGGACCCATACCAAGCCCTCCTCCTCCAAGCACCCCAGTGCCGGTGGTTGGGTTGCCCACATTTGGGGTGGTACCGTAAGGGGAAGTGGTGGTTGGATTAGTACCAGTACCCATACCAGTGCCAGTGCCAGATGTAGGGCTGCTAGTGCCAGTACCTGTACCAGTGCCGTATGTAGGGGTGCCAGCGCCAGAAACTGGAGTTACGGGGACTGTGCCACCACCGCCAGACACAGGAGTAGAGGTCGGTGTGGTGGGGGATGTTGTTGGTACAGTTGTGACAGGAGAAGTACCAGGAGAAGTGGTACCCGTGCTGGTAGAACTGCATCACATTAACAAATTGATAAGCCGAGTAATAATCATACCGAAAATCACCATAATAAACATGTGGGATTCTACAAAAATTTAACACATGATCTGATACTGTGACATAACAAAGTCAGCAGCTAAAAAACTACATGAAGGTCAAGCAGGTTTCATGAATTAGTTTAAACTTCTATTTTATTTTGATAGCGCAATTGCAAATCAGCTCAGAGGTTGATCATTCACTTCAATCCCTTGTCATTTGTCATTTACCATAACCTTGTCCAGGAAAAGAACCTTGTGAATGCCATAAATTTGGCTGGATTGCGAAATTTGAGTACGATTGTGAAAGTGGAAAGCGTAACTCATAAGCTAGATTCTCATTCCAATCCTTTAGAAAACTCCAAAACAGAACAAATAGGATCCAACTACAAAAAGTATGGAGTAAAGACCAGTAGACCACCCACATGCTCAAACACATGTGTAACAAGAATAAAGTTCAGGACAAAATTCTAAGGTGTAAAAAGGCTACCCTGGCATCACATCGGCGTCTTATTTGTCACACCAAAACTTGCTTTCAGGACTAATATGTTAATGTCACCAAAGTCTATTCACTTGTGGTCGTGGTTTAGCACATATTGATCTATATCTTATCGATTACACCTAACACTTGGTAACCTTAGCAATTAGCACCTTTTAAAAACAAAAATACTTACAAAGCTAACATTACCATCAAATATCATAATCGAGGAATTAAAACATTCAAGAGCCCTGAAAAAAACATATACTAGATTTTACGACAGATGGGAACTTGACAGACTAGAGATGCGAAAACATCCAGAGAAAACTAGGACACATATTAAACAGAAAATGACTAATCCCGGATAATGAATTAACTAACAAAGTGCTGTAATGGTCCTATATATTTGAATAATAAGCTACTTTAAATCTTCCATGTGAAAGGCTGATTACTAGTTTAGACTTTACACAACTGTTTTGGTGGATTCACTCAATCTCTCCTTTCCACAAATTTTGACCATATAAGACGGGCCGTCTTAATTCAAGGACATGAATACATGAGGAGTGCTACTGAAGGATCGAGACCAACCAATACATAAAGGACACATTTTTTTTTTCTGAGGAGGTATAGGAGCTAGGCGGGTTTCTGGAAAGTTCGAGAACTCCACCCTAAACAGTCCTTTCGAAGAAAGACCGAAGGACCATCCAATACATAAGGGACACATAGCAAAGCACTATTAACTCCTACATAAAGAAAATATCATCATCCTTTAAGAAAGTGCCAGCCACGTGGCAGTCTAGCCTTAAAATTAGGGAGCTAATAGATGAGTCAAAAAACACAATCATACAAGATGGACATGAAACTACATGACAAAATTGTGTGATTCTGATTTGCCTAATGTGAAAAGCAAAAGCGGCCTGGCTGAGATATCTTTTACGGTTCACCAAATAATTTACCATAAGATAAGATTAGAAAGTATTGCTGTCAAAATGAAGGTCACAGTGACAAAGATGTTCCTTCTTTCCACCACCACAAACAGGAAAAAGTTAACAACTTTAGGCAAAGGTCTAATAACATGCAAAAGTGGTCTCTTTACTTTAACCTTAGCCTCTAATGAATCAACATCAATCATTCCCACCCTAAAAATACACAATACTACCGATCGTGGTTTTCGTGGCCAAATTACGTCAAAACCTCTATGAGGCGAAGAGGATTCAGACAAGATACAGCGAGGTTTGAAGGCGATGCTCCGACCACAAAGCCAACACGCTAACACGGTAACACCTCATCGACATACTACTGTCTGTACTAAAAAAAAACATGGACGGACGGATGGTCCTTCGACCTCAAGACTTCAATTCCAAAAATTGTGTTATGAACCTTAGTGCTGAGGGTTTAGGTGAGAGTTGAAAAGCAAAAGATTGAATTTTGATCTTAAGATCAATTCATCCTACTTTACATTGAAAACAGTAAAGCAAAAAAAGCAAACAATTCTATTATTGGATGACCTCAATACAACGTTGGATGGACCACGGACTTCAAAGAAGAGGTTGATGAGAATCTAACAACAGGACCTAAATGCCTAATTCAAGCACCCAGGGAAGGAATTAACAAACATGCACCCAGGCAGCAAAAGGAGATGTGAACATCGAAAATGACATTTTCCTATTTCCTTAAAACAGAAGATCATGGCACGGAACTACTCAGTCGCCTTCATAGTGAGATGATGTATCACCAAAAAGATTGTGACTCGAGATTAGGCAAGGACTCACAACTCAAATGTATATCAACAAATCATTCAATTCCCTGACTCCATAATTATACCCGATATTCAGAGAAATATTCAGCAATCGAATGAATGTTTTCGAAACTAATTTCTAATGACAATCGAAACTGAGATTTCCAACCATTTCAGAAAAAGTTTGAGATCTATATCAGCACTTAGTATATTCACACATGCTTTGCAATAAACCATCTCTGCATATGGGATCTGCTAATTTGGAACATGCTAATCAAGTAACACAACCATATACATGTACCCGGCAAAATAATAAAGCAAGTATATATGCAGATATAGGCAGACACTAAAAACTAAACTTTCGTGTCGAAGACATACCCAGAGCTTCCTGAGCTCGCAGAGAATGAGCAGCCTCCACTACCTGCAAAATTCATCAAATCAGACACAAGGAAAGAAATTAGAATTACCACATGTGTCAGCTTACAAACTCGATAATCCACCAATTATAAAACGACACGTTCTGGCATAAATACAGTCTAGTTCCAGCTATACCATTAGTTAACATCAAAACTAAACAAACATTTCTACTAATTAATCGAAATCGAGATGAGATGTTAGATGGGTAACGTACTGGGGTCGGAACTAGAAGGGGTGGCAGTGCCTTGGAAGTCACAGGTGGCGCCTTTCGCAGCATTCTTCTGGTAATAGCTGTTGGTAGCATAAGAGCAGTGTTCTTGAATAGAGTTAGGGTTGTAACATTGCCCATTTGGTCTGATAGGGCTACAATCTGCCCCTGCTCCACAAGCATAGTCTATTGCTTTCTGGTATGCTGCAGATTGCAGGCCAGGCTTACACACACAGAATGTTGCACCTGCACAACAATTTTCATTCTCATTTTGTTAGTGAAATCATTATTAATCATTTTCCCATGTTCTAAAAGTAGTAAAAACAGCTAATTTTGTATGAAATACTTCATTTGGAAGGTGTATTTTGCAGTGCTATTAAAAAAAAGATTAAATCTTTGAGTTGGATTTAGCCATTTAGGTGGTTTAGTTGTTAGCTAGTGCCATACAACTACGAAATTTTTTTGCTTTACTAGTGAAATGATTTGGGTTTTCTAATATGGACCGCTCTGTCAGGGGCACTCAGCCCATGCTAATTAGAGAACATAATCACACTCCATATTTCAGATTATAGAAGTAGAAAAAACATTTAATTTTGAGTGTAATACTTCATTTGGAAAGGTGTATTATGCAGTGCTATTAAAAAAGATAACATCTTTGTGTGGGATTTAGCCATTTAGGTGGCTTAGTTGTTAGCTAGTTCCATACAACTACGAAAACCACAAATTTGCTCCAAGATAATTTGACAAGTATGCCAATTTGACTGAACAAAAGGGGGAAAAAAGTAATTTAACAACAAAAAATTACTAGTAAATTACTAAGATGGTTGGACAGCATTAGCACCTAGTAAAAAAAGGTTCCTACAACAAAGAAGAAAAAATACTCCGTATAAGGAAATCATCAAAAGAAGGAATATACCCAATTTATAAAAAAATGTCTAAAACAAAAAAAAAAATAGACTGATTTCCCTATCCCAAGTCCCTAATTCAAAGAAGAAGAAAAAAGTGCCCAATAAAAACCACTTACTTATCCCAAAAATAAGATTTAAAAAAAAAAAAAGTAAAAAATATTAGCACCCACTAAAGTAAAAACACAAAAAAAAATAGTACTCCAAAGAAATGAAGCATGATAATAGATTCATTAAAAAACATTACCAAAAATAACACAAAATCAAGAGTACCTCAAAAACAATAAAACACAAACATTATGAAGAGTTTAAAGACATGAGATAATGTACACAAGAAAATAAATGGAACCAAAATAATCAAGCAAATATTAGCATAAATCCATTTTTTTTTAAAAAAAAAAGGACCAAAAGCAAAAGCTCAAAAAAATATGGAGTGCATAATAAAAAGATAAAAAAAAAAAAAAAAAAAACTTACTTGAGTGAGGAACCATGGCTAAGATTAACAAGCCAAGAACAACCTGAAATATACCCATATTATTCATATTTCTCTTGTTTTTTTTAGAGGAAATAATAAAAGAAGCTAAGGTTTGTGGGTTTAGTAGCAAGGAAGAAAAGAAGTCAGAAAGTCGGTTGAGTAGTACTGTTGAAAAATATATTGGGAGGAGAAGTAAGAGAGAGGGGAGATATATGGTGCAGAGTATATGAGAGTATCTGGTATTATGGGGTTTTGAGCTTATTGCGCTTCAGGGGATGTGGGGGGTATATTTCAAGGACGACGATAAATAAATAATTAAAGTAGAGTATACTATACTATACGAGTACATTTATTTGTTTTTAATGTAAAGTGAAAATGATTAGAAAATGTTAATTGTAGCAAGGGATTTGGAAAGGTATGTGACAGCACAAAACGGTGGGAAATGAAGGTGTGGGAGGAGTGTGGCCCCTTGCTAAGTTTCGTATGTGTCGGCTTGCAAGGTTTTGTTGTGACCTTGCCTGTGTTTGTACTTTTTGTTTCCATGTTCTTGCCAATTTGCAACGGTCATTTCTTTAGGGATAGAGATATCTTAGATTGAGGCAACAAAATGATAGACTTATTACACTAATACGGAGTAAGTAAGAAGTTACTACGTAAGTTGTGGACGATTTTTGTAAGGATTACTGTATTTTATTTGAATATGTAAGAGTATGTATTTTGAATTAAACTTTTCATTTCATTTAAATATGTGAGAGGTATTCAAATGAAATACTTTTAGAATGTTTATGAAGAGGTGGGAGGAGTATACTTTAAAGTTGATAAAAGTTCACACGCTAATGTAACACAACACTAGATGAACCTAACACGAGTTCAATGGGTTTTGCATTGCCGTAATTTAGCATCTTCTAATTAAATGTGCAAACACAGGTAACACAAAAATGGGTTAGGTTAATGTTAAGATTTCACTCAAGTAGATTATACGACTTAGCTCATTTAACACAAGTTGGCATTAAAACAGACAAATGTACACCAATATGATAGCACAACACGAAAAGTGACATAAACTTATTGGGTTAGCATTGAGATATATCGACACATGTAGTTGTCCACGATTAGAATTAATATATTAACGGGATTGGTTTAGTGTCAAGAAATTACAGCTTTCGCTCTTTTACTAATTAATATATGTTCCTTACCTGGCTAATATCTTATATAGTATTAAGGTATTCCAGTGTGACATTCAATTCTTATATTGCCGAGGTTGGTGAAGAATGACAGGGCATGACAGATCCTCTGTCCCATTTTGTGTGCCACTCCCTGTACCCCTCCAATCAGATTTTAGGAAATCATTAAATATAAAAATTAAAATGACTTTTTTGAGGTTATAATATAGATTTCCTTAAGTCTGATTGGAGGGGTTCAAGGAGTGGCACACAAAATGGGACAGCTGATCCTTATTGAATAACCCCAATTCGTTGTTCTTCCTTTGCTTTTGATCTCATATCCTGGCCAAAAACTTGTAGCGTTGAATAATTCGATTTAGTCAATAACTCGATTTAGTCAATAACTGTACTAGCTTAATTCACCATGGTCCTTGATCCTACATTTTTATGGTCTACTAAAAGGTTAAGACTAAGGCCACGTTTAGGTCTCACAGGGAGTATGTTTGTTTCCAGCAACCTGAGACCTCGTATTTGGTTGCATATTTTGACCTCTACAAACCCGTTCCTAACGTGTTAATAAACCCACCTTGAATTAGGGTTCCAAATCCCCTCCCCCCCTCCGCCCGGGATGAGACTGATACAATCAAATCGTATAAGAATTGTCAAAAGTAGAAATAGTATGTCAACCCGATATCAGTTATTGAACCAAATGAGGCCTAACAAGTTTCGATCAGGGCTAGTTAGTATCCTTCCTAGTCTCCTAGGTTCTAGTTTTATAAGATGGTCTCCTATATGATATGAGTATATGACCTGACCTATCGACTCAACCCACGATATGTCCGAAGCCAAAACCAGTCAGACAAATGATTACGGTCCAAACCAAAAACGGCCCAAAACCAAAGACAACGTATAAAGCGTGAGCCTCAATTTTCATCATATTTTTTCCCCCAAACTCGGAAAATACTTGACGGAGCAGTGAAACAATGGTGGTTCTCCTTCAAAAAAAAACAATGGTGGTTCTTCAACTCCCACGCCTGACCAACTCTCTCCGTAAACCCTTCGACATCGACGCCGCTTATCTCCACCGTCAATCTCTCCTCCGCAACCTTAATCTTCCCAGGTACGCTTCCACTGTTTTTTTCCCCTTCAATTTCACGCTCTACTGTTATCACAACAACTTACATCACTGAGCTTCGTTTTTTTCTTTTTTTTTGATGTTATAGTCATGCGAAATCTCTCGATGAATCGGAATTGGCGCGAAAACTTGTTTATAATTGGGAACAAGGTAATTTCAGCCTCTTTTTTTTGTTATTTTGATTGAATTTGTGGTGTGTTTGATCAGAAATTAGGGCGGAATAAGTTGTTGGAAGTAAGCTATGATTATTTATAATTATTTTTTAATTGATCGAATTTCTGTGTGATAATCGTAGTTTTAGGGTTGAAGTGATGTCATTTGGTATGAATTTTGTAATTGAAGTTTTGTGATGTGTATGGAATTGGTGTTGTTGGATGTAGCGTCTGCCGAAGTGCGGCAAATATACAAGCAGTTTATCGGCGCGGTGGTGGAGCTGATAGGTGGGGAGCCGGTGTCGGAAGAGCTTCATGAAGTGGCATTGGCCGCGTATCGTTTATTTAGTGATACTGGTGAGGAGGAACAAGATAGAAGAACGATTATTGCCGGAAAAAAGTATAGCTTTTGTTCTTGCTCTTCAATTCTCTATCTTTCATTGTATTTTTTGTGTGGGGTTTGGTATTGTGAAATCGTGGCCATAATTGTGTTCAGTATTTTCGATAACTTAGACTGATGAACGTTTCTAGACTGTTGGAGCGGAAAATTTAGTTGGTTTTTTACCCTTTACGATTTTTCTATGCCATTGCTTCTTTTTAGTTATAGTAACAAGGCGAACTTGGCAGATAGAAATGAACTTTGAGGCGGCCAAGTGCTATTCGTAAGGAGAGCACATGATCAGATGATATGATTGTTTAGATTAGGAGGGCCGTGATTGCTGGGCCAGGAATGTTCTCTTGATATTTCTTTTTACTTTTTACTTTCATTTTTTAGGCATTTAGGTTGCGTTTCACTACTTTGACTCCATGTATTTATGAAGCTATTTTCTCTTCTTATCTGGAAAAGTTTTTTTTTTTTTTTTTTTTTTTTTTTTTTTTGACTCATATCTGTTACAGTCTTGGTGAAAGGGAGGCCTAAAAATGTGAACTTTGAAGATGATAGAAGTAGGCCCTCGTGTTATTGCTATTAATTTTTCTCTTTCACATCATAGTGTTTTTAGTTCCTTCTTGTATCTGGGTAGAGATGGGAAGGAGCAAAGACTATAAACTGGATGTGGTGTCGTGTGTAGACCTTGGTAATCGTGGATGGATTTAAAACTATCGCTAGCTTGTCTTTTCTCCTTTTGTCTTTTTTTTTTTTTTTTTTCTCAGATGTAGGTCACCTTGAATGGATGTATTCATGTAAGATTAGTGGTATTGTCTAATACAGGGCTAACAGTTGCCCCATTCACTAAATATGGCGATGATAATCTTAACTTGTAACTGCAGGTCAGAATTGCAAAATTTACTTGGGCATAATGTTGCTGATGGTAATTTACAGAAAGTAATGGTCTTGGCACAAAAACTTTATGGTACACAGCCTAAAGATCGTACAGTCATCCATATAGATGAGACCCAGAGTGACGATGACATAGAGTTTGGAATTAATCTTGATTTTAGACCTCCTTCACGGTTTCTGGCGAATATATCTGTTGAAAATGAGGACACCTTGGTAGCGGAGGATTATGTTCCTTCAACTTCACCTTACATCGATCAGCCTGCAGTATCAAGTTCTGCTGCTGATAGGATTCAGTATGATCTAAATTGGCTGAGAGACTCATGTGATCTCATCGTACAAGGAAGTGTCTCGCAGCTTACACGAGATGAACTGGCCATGACAATTTGTCGGGTTCTGAATTCTGATAAGCCTGGTGAAGAGGTACTTAAGTTTCTGTTTATTACTAGTCTCCAGATAAGTTGTCATCCTTTGTAGCATCCTGGAGTGACTGGTAATTTCACTATGCTGTAGATTGCTGGTGATTTGCTTGACCTTGTCGGGGATGGTGCCTTTGAAACCGTACAAGAGCTTATTTCGGTGAGATACAAAAGCTTTATGGTCCTGGTTGCATTCTTCTTTGCCCTGCATGCATTATTTGGTTCATTCCTGTTGTTGTGTTTCACTTTAATGTTGCTCTTTTTATGAAATCATACTTAATCTTTTGGAACTCAGATTGTGGATCTTGGTGTACAAGGAATAATTTAAATGTAAATTTGTGGAAAATAAGCAGGCATATCACATAATTCTTGAAAGTACAGTCTACATTGGATACTGAGTATAGATATATGTGCAAATTTTGGGACTTAGGCTTCATTGTTGTATAATTGGATGGTGAATTGATTTTTGGGTGACTGGTTTAAGTTCTGGACGCGTCTGTATAGCTGAGGAGTTGATCTTTTGTCATTTTAATCTGTCTTTATATTGTACAGCATAGGAAAGATCTTGTTGAAGCTATTCGTCACGGTTTCCTGGTACTGCGATCTGATAAATCCCCGTTGAATGCTCAACCCCGTATGCCCAGCTATGGGACTCAGGTTTTCTGCTGTTTTGTTTCTTTTGTTTATTGGTTCTTTCGAATAATTTGGTATTCTACGTTGCCTGGGATTTTCTATTGTTCAACTACCTCAATATTGAATATTGTAGGTTACTGTTCAAACCGAGTCCGGGCGGCAGATTGACAAACTTAGACGCAAAGAGGAAAAACGCCACAGACGTGGAATTGATAACGGGATTGAAGATGAGTTCTCTGGTGCAACGTTTTCATCATTACTTGAAGCAAGTGAGAGGAAAAATCTCTTTGATAATGTCATTGGAAGTGGACCAGGTTCAGAATTAGGCATATCTTCACTGCCACAAGGAACAGTTAGGAAACATTTTAAAGGGTATGAAGAAGTCATCATTCCCCCGACACCTACTGCTCCGATGCAACCTGGGGAGAAACTGGTATTATGTTGATCCCTAGTATAATTTCTCGTCATATCTCCTTCCATTTTTGAAATTGTTTCTTGGTGGACTGTAAATGAATACTCTTTTATGGGAAAGAATCAGTTTAATCTAAATAGTAACAAGGCAGTCAGCAATCATTCCTTGACGATTGCTATTCTCACCTGAAAATGATTTAGAAACAGTGTTAAAGAGCAAATTTTGATAAATTAAATAAGGTAGCAACAAGATTGCAAGACAAAGCAGGTTATAAGCATTGTCATTTTACCTTTTCGCTTAGAGTACTGCCAAAAAGACCATTGGTAAGCTCTATAAGTAGGCCTTGAATTGTGGAATATTATTAATTACTAAGCTATAAACGCTCTGGGATTTCATGTATAGTCAGTCTCAGAGAACATCTTGGAAGCCTATTTCTATGTTGGAACTCAAGTAATTTGTGGTCTCCGTTATACTGTGTTAGAATTCTTAGAAAGTGCTATGCGCTACCTTCTTTTGCCCCAAAATATATTGCTGAACTGTCGGTACAATTGTACAATATAACTAAAGACTTGTGCTGGGCACTTCCTTTTGACTAAGTTTGGAGGCTGTATATGCGCCGTTATCCTTATTAATCTAGTGGGTAAATACTTTACGCTCCTACATTATAGCAAAAGTTAAGTGTCACTTTGAACTATCTAAAACTTCAATCATTGTAAGCTTTCTGATTATAAACAACCAAAGCAACGTTGTTAAGAATTACCAGTTATCTGTTTGAGCTCAGATTTAGTGTTCTTTTCTTGTTTAAATGTAAAGGAATTATACGTTTCGTTGCATGCAAGTTTCTATTGCCTGCCCTGTGTACTCTGTCCTCTCACTTCTGTTTTTCGCTAGTGAATGTTCTAAGAATAATTTTTCACATTTTTCGCTCAGTATGTGGCAGATTCTCATAGCGACTTACCTGTTTGCAGATAGAGATTAGAGAATTGGATGATTTTGCCCAAGCTGCTTTTGAAGGCTATAAAACTCTCAATCGTATCCAGAGCAGGATATATCGGACTGTATACCACACTAATGAAAATATTCTTGTAAGTTATAAGCAAAACTACTCTTGTATTGGTCTCAATTTAGAGGTAGCGCATTTTGAGGTGTTGATGTCATGGTTTTAGGTATGTGCGCCTACTGGAGCTGGCAAAACAAACATAGCCATGGTTGCTATTTTACACGAGGTATGATTTTTTGGTTATGAGTTTTGTTAGTTGCTACCGTCCCTTAACTGTCTTTTCGGTGCATTTAATGGAAATCATTAAGTAATTAACAATAATCAATCATCAATAATCTTACTAACGAAGTCTCAGTGTGGGGGGTGTCATTAATGTCATAAGCGTGCACGAGAGGCTGTATAGGGAAAAAAGGTAGCAGAGGGCCTTCTGCCTTTCAATAAAACTACTGGCAGTTTGATCGGGATCATCATCGATAGTGAAGTGCAACTGTAGCTAAGTAAAGAGTGGTTTGCATATCATTTGTGAAATCTTTTATAGATTAAGCTCCAGTGAAGTTGATTATCACTGCAAGACTTGATATCTAATTATGGCATGACTGAATCAGCACTTGTTTTGATAGATTGGGCAGCATTTTAAGGATGGATACCTGCACAAAAAAGAGTTTAAGATTGTTTATGTTGCTCCAATGAAGGTAAGCTTCCGTAACAGCTTCGCACATGTCTTGTTCTTAGTCTGTAATTTTTGATAAGATGATTCCTAATTGTTTTCACTAGGCATTAGCTGCTGAAGTCACATCGACATTTAGCCGTCGTTTATCTCCGTTAAACATAATAGTGAAGGAGCTTACTGGAGATATGCAACTTTCGAGGACTGAACTTGAAGAAACTCAGGTTGCTTTTCATCAATTTTCCGCTCCAGGCCTGTAAACGTGATGTGATATATTGCTTAAAGAACTCATCTTTCTGCTGTATTTCAATCAGATGATAGTGACAACTCCTGAGAAGTGGGACGTGATAACACGCAAGAGCAGTGATATGTCACTATCAATGCTAGTCAAGCTTTTGATAATTGATGAAGTACACCTGTTGAATGATGATAGAGGTCCTGTGATAGAAGCATTAGTTGCTCGGACACTTCGTCAGGTAGGGGTGTGGAATTTTCACTAATAATTAGTCCATGTGGATTTTGTACCCAGCGCATATAAATTTCTGATTAACAATTTACCCGTGAGGTAGACATTGGAGCTGGGAGCTAAAAATTAGGAATGGCAAAGTTATCTTGTTGTGGACTTCTTGTCCTTTGGTTGTGTAGTTGCTTCTCATAAGACTTTTTCCTATCTAAGAGCTGCTGGTACAGATTCTGTCACCACCACGTGTCTGTGTTTTTTTTCTTAAATATAATCTTTCTGTCGCTCTAGGTTCTCAAGCCTTTATGTAACAATAACCATAATTATAAGTTGATAGGAATTTGAACCTTCTGTAATTGTGTTATGGGGAGTGATGAGGACTCATTGTTCTTGCTTACTTATTTGTATGCATTGATGACATCCTTTTAACAACAAATAAAGTTGACCTCAGGCCCCGTGTGCCTAACAAGGATAGTGCTGTTGGAGGTGTTTGGGGGAGGTTCAAGGATGTTTTTCCATGTATGCCCAATCTGGATTTCTTTGCGGTTTTTGATGTATTTAAGTTGCCATGAAACATTGCTGACTAGTATTACAAATTTTCATCTAATTTCGTCTCTCAATCACATCCCCAAGCACAAAATACTGTTTCAAAATGCTAACCTCTGTGATAAATGGGTAATGCAGTCACAGTAGCAACTCCTGTTAATTAAGCCTCCGACAGGAATATGGTAGTGATCAATTGTGTTGAAAGCTTTATTCTTAGCACAGGCTGGTTAGGACTGTGTGATTGGTTGTTTTTGCTTCTTAAGCTTTTACAGTATTACTCCGTCAATAGGTGGAATCTGTTGTTTTGCTTCTAAATTTTTTACTCCGTCAATAGGTGGAATCTGTTGTTTTGCTTCTAAATTTTTTACTCCGTCAATAGGTGGAATCAACACAGTCCATGATTCGCATTGTTGGCCTCTCTGCCACTCTACCAAATTATCTTGAGGTTTGTGAGCAAAGACCTTTTCCACCTTTTTTTTGATGTCTGATTTCACTATAAAGCAATTCAAACAGTCGTGTTCATGCTTGAAAATCATTTAGGTGGCACAATTCTTGAGGGTAAATCCAGACACAGGGCTATTCTTCTTTGATTCCACCTATCGTCCAGTGCCTCTCGCACAACAGTATATTGGCATCACGGAGAAGAATTTTTTGGCTCGTACTCATTTGCTGAACAAAGTTTGCTACGACAAGGTTGTTGAGTCACTGAAGCAAGGCCACCAAGCTATGGTTTTTGTTCATTCTCGAAAAGACACTGTGAAAACAGCAGAGCGATTGGTAGGGTTATCTTTTATGCTTTTCATGATCTCATTCTACAAGTATATGTGATTATTTACTTTTTTGTGTAGTACTTGTAGTTTTGCTTGAAAATGATTTCATCAAAGTATGGCTTTAGGAAGGGAGGGCAAGGAAAATTGCAGGGCTTGTTATTTTGTTTGCTCATCTTATCAAATGTCAACTGCAGGTGGAGCTGGCCCGGGATAGCAAAAATCTGGAGCTCTTTCAGAATGAGACACATCCGCAGTTTCAACTAATTAAGGCACATACCTTACTATTATATAATATTTCTTTCCTACCATAGTAGCATGACTATGGTCAATGATGCGTTTTATTATTTTTGCATTTAGAAAGAGGTTGTCAAATCCAGGAACAAAGAACTGGTTCAACTCTTCGATAATGGGCTTGGCATTCATCATGCCGGAATGCTACGTGCTGATAGAGGCCTTACTGAGCGACTTTTTTCTGAGGGGTTGTTGAAGGTAATTAGTTTCCTGTTTGCCTGGGTGTTGTTAAGATCTTATCCCGCTTCTTTACTTCAATGTTTTGAGTGTGTTTTAGGTACTTGTCTGCACAGCTACTCTGGCATGGGGGGTAAATTTACCTGCTCACACTGTTGTAATCAAGGTTTGAACTTGCTCTTTTCTTTTTAAGCATTACAGTCAGTCGAGTTAGAATCTTGATATGATTGCTCACGATGTTACTTGGGCTCTGGTCGGATATCAACACGAGAAATCCGAGTTTCTGACTTCCCATGACTGAAAATACTAGATATGACTATATGAGAGACTCTGAGCATATGGGACACGCCTGTAAGAGACCCCTAAAAGCGAGATAACTGAAAGCATGATGATCTATAGTCTCAAGCTGAGGCTTGCTAGCGCTCAAATCTACTCTTTTGTACCTTAGGTGAAAACCCTTTCTCACAAGAACATTTTTGAACAATACCTTACAATTCGTTTCATAGCAAGATAGATAAAGTCGAAATGTGAGAAATGTGTTAAGTCCTGTAATTGGGCTTAGGCCCTCCTTTTGTAAATGGGTGTCAGCGTCAGGGAAACGGGTCATGCGGACCGTTTTCGAGACAAGTCACTTCGGGAGCGCTCGATCTTCCGGTCATGACCATTCCACGTCTATATACAAGTTCGACCGGGTCGTGTCAGATTTGGGTTCGAGCCTATATTGTTTCCGGTCAGTGGTGGGGTTGTGTCATTTGGGAGCGCATTGATTTTGGGTCATTTGAATCTGGTCAGTTAGGATCAAGTCGGTAGTGGTTTTCCTTTTAAGATATTCTAAGGTTTTCTAGGAGCACACTACAATTATTTTAATCCTGTAACTTTCTAATACATGAAATAAGAGATTTTGAGCTTTAACGATCCGAGCATCATGGTGCGTGGCCTCGGCTTGTTTCATTCCAAGCTCAGCTTAGGCTCGAGTTTGGGCTTGGTCCATTTGAATTCTGGCCGAGCTTTGACTGAATCGTGCCCAAAGGCTTAGCAAGCAGGCATGGGTCTAATTATACCCCTAGTTCTATAAAAAAAAAGTTCTTGAATCTGCCCGATTTTTCTAGGTTTAGACTCATCTATCTCCACCGTAATCATAGGTCTTGGTTTGGTGTATGGTAATAAAAATTACCCTCTAAAAGTTGATGTTACCCTTTGCTTAAGTAATTAAATTTAACTTGTGCCTCAAGCAAGCCTTTCTTTGACCAGGGTACGCAAATATATGATCCGAAGGCAGGTGGCTGGCGGGATCTCGGCATGCTTGATGTTATGCAGGTTAGTTTTTTTTTTTTTTTTTGGCTAGCCTAATACCCTATTCTGAATTCAATTTAACTCGACTATGCATTTTCAGATATTTGGGCGTGCAGGAAGGCCCCAGTTCGATAAAAGTGGCGAAGGCATTATTATTACATCTCATGAAAAATTAGCTCACTACTTGCGACTACTTACTAGCCAACTTCCTATTGAGAGTCAGGTAATATCTTAAACATTGTTTTTTGTCAACTACTGTGTGGCAGTTTTGTTCTTCCTACTAGTGACTGTGGTAGCTGGTTTATGTGCTTTTCCATTAAAATTAGCTAGCCTTGTGT
Source organism: Spergularia bocconei (assembly GCA_963457585.1). Classification (NCBI taxonomy): domain Eukaryota; kingdom Viridiplantae; phylum Streptophyta; class Magnoliopsida; order Caryophyllales; family Caryophyllaceae; genus Spergularia; species Spergularia bocconei. Next base: position 6,748,317 of record OY734942.1, on the reverse strand, counting down.
TCATGTTTGGTAGCAAGGGCTTCAAACCTTTGTATGAGGGGTTTTGTGGGTATATACTTCTGAATTTTATTATTATATCCATAGCTTGTGCTCTGGAGCAGATTCATAGTTACACATGGTGCTTTTTGAAATTATAAACGGAGGAGTGCAATTTTTTAAACCCTTTGCATTATTTTATTCAATATCTTTGATATCTTGTTCCTTTTGCAGTTTATTAGTTCCCTGAAAGATAATCTGAATGCTGAGGTTGCACTTGGTACTGTTACCAATGTGAAAGAAGCTTGTGCATGGCTTGGGTATACATATTTCTTCCTAAGGATGAAGATGAATCCATTAGCATATGGTATTGGATGGGATGAGGTATGAATTTATGATTCTTAACTAATGTATGTAGAATTCTCGGTCAATTCTATATTTCGGTGATGGGTTTATATTTGAAGTCTTTCGTTACAATGTGAAATGATAGCTATTTAACTCCTTTTTTCACCTCTTTGGTGAGAATCATTCTGTAACTTGTGGCTAGATCATTGCAGGAATGAAGACTGAGATTACATGTTAGGAAGAATTCATTTTTTTTTTCTTCCTGTTTTGCCTTAAGATTTTGTGAACCTTTGCTCACTTTGCTGCGTTAGTAAGTCATCATCCCCTTCTGTTAGTGTAACATAAAGGCTCAAGTCTGAAGTCGTTTCACTTGGTTTAAGGAGGAAGGGCAGGTCACAATCGACAGTTTTCCACTAGTTGGTTATAGTGGTAGCAATGACTTCTACATATGTTTATATAGAAATCTTCATCACCATATTTAAAACATTTGTAAGCAAGAAATGATTCTGCACTGCTTCCTTAATTGCTGGGAAGCACCTGTGTAATTGACTATGATTTAATGATTCAGCATTTTTAAGAAGCTAATTGCCGAGCTAAGCACTAAGGATGGCTTCCATATTATTGCGTTTTCTGCTTACATTTTTCATGTAGTTTTGGTGCATCGTTTGCGAAGTTAAGCTCTGTTTTGATGCTTTGTTTTGAGAACTTTTGACATTATGTCTTTTGTTTGTATTTAGGTGGTTGCAGACCCTTCTTTGGGTTTGAAACAAAGAGCTTTTATATCTGAGGCTGCCCGTGCCCTTGATAAAGCGAAGATGATGCGTTTTGATGAGAAAAGTGGCAACTTCTATTGTACTGAGCTTGGTCGTATTGCCAGTCATTTCTATATCCATTATTCAAGTGTTGAAACTTACAATGAGATGTTAAAACGTTATATGAGTGACAGTGAGGTGAGTTTCACAAGTTAGTAATTTTCTTTGATTCATATGTGTTGCTGCTCTCCTGTGCCTTCTATTTTCTTGCCTTATCTCCTCGACACTGCAAAGCTATGAGATCTCCAATATCTGAGCAGAATTATGTTAGAACTTCTTTTATGTTTGGCATGCGCTTACTATTATGTTATTTTGAGTTGGGTCGGCGCCTGTCTTATATATGTCTAGTACAGAGAGGTTATTTGATAAATTGTTTACGAGTGAGTTACTTCTTTTGGTGTACAGATACAACCACCATAAAAAAACCTTTTTCCCCAAATGATTGAGCTTTTAGTGTACAAATGTTGAACTTAAATGACTCAAGCATGTTATCTCTTTTGCTTCTAGCCTTCTAGATTTATGGAATTCAGTTATTCTGTTTCTTTTTGCTTCATTTTCCCCCTCCCCTACTTCAGGTTATTGACATGGTGGCACATTCTTCCGAGTTTGAAAATATCGTTGTTAGAGAAGAGGAACAAATGGAGCTAGAAGATCTGGCACGTCGATGCCCATTAGAGGTTAAAGGTGGTCCTTCCAGTAAACACGGGAAAGTCTCTATTCTCATTCAGGTATGGTCTTTTTTTTTTTTATATATATTTTATTTTATCTGAACCGAGTAAAGGTGTTGCCGGTGATCGATAGGTCACGGGTTCAAGTCCTGGGAGCAGCCTCTTGTCAAATAAATTGACAAGGGAAGGCTTGCCCTCATTACACCCTTGTGGTGGGACCCTTCTCCGGACCCTCGCTTGTCGGGGACTGCGCTGGGCTGCCCTTTTTATCTGAACCGAGTAGGTTAAACTATCTGAAACTGATGATATCTGATTTTTTATCCTTTTGCAGTGTTACATATCTCGAGTATCTATAGGTTCATTTTCGTTGGTTTCTGATGCTGCATATATAAGTGCAAGTTTGGCTCGTATTATGCGTGCTTTGTTTGAAATCTGTCTTCGAAGAGGGTGGTCTGAGACAACAACCTTCATGTTAGAATATTGCAAGGCAGTTGATCGTCAGATCTGGCCCCACCAACATGCACTTAGACAGTTTGATAGAGAGATTTCCTCAGAGGTTCACTCGACGCCCTTTTAGCTTAGATTTCTTAAGACAAGTTAGAACTTGCTGACAACTTTGCTATCATTTCAGATACTGAGGAAACTTGAAGATCAAGGGGCTGACCTAGAACGCCTTTATGATATGGAGGAGAAAGACATCGGAGCACTGATTCGCTATTATCCTGGTGGGAAGGTATATTTTCTCGGTATTAGTAGCAACTAGCAAGTTTTTTTTTTCTTCTTCAAATTTATTGCATTGTGTATCGTGGTACTGGAGAACTATGATGCCCAGACTGTGTGATTGTCTACTGTCTAGTTTCTTCACCTTAAGAAGACCACTGCAGATGATAAGATGGGGTCACAAAGAGGGAGAAGAGTTCATAGTGTTGAACAGACAGGAGGGGCTTCCATCATAATTTCAGGAATCAAACTGTGTTTTTGCTAGACTTTAATATTTCATCTTTTCTTTCTCATGCCTGTTACCCTATTCGAAAGTTTAGAGTCACAGGAGTCTTAATTCTAACTGGCTAAACTTCTATTTGGCCGTCTTGCTGGAAACATTGCAGCTAATGAATCCACTAACTCCACCATTCCGCCCAGGCACCCATTATGTTCACAGTCCTTGAAATGAGGAAGAGATAGAGATGGAGGGAGAAAAGGCATGTGCCATTAGCTCTGAAAGCTCTAGACATGATAGGGTTGATGATTACTTGATTTGCAATCCCCTTGTCAGCAGTGATAGACTGATAGTTGCTTGGCATCCTCATCAGTGGTGGTGGTTTATCCGCAAGTTGCAACATCCTGTTCACTGCGGTTCGAGCATGACTGGATTTGCATCCATGGTGGAAAATATTTGGGGACCAAGTAATAGAAGTAAGAGAGAGGAACAAAGGTCAAAGAATGGGTGGGCAATCATACAATGGATTGAGAAATCATCTCATTCTACACTGCTAACCAATCAATTTAATGAATTCCCTTTCTTGAATTTGTTTTCCTCATCTCCGTTTTTGGATTCCTTTCCTTTTCCCTATTATACATCAAATACCCCCTGAGATAAATAGGACGGTTTTAAAATATTTATCATAAACATTTATATGAAATCTATTGGTTTTTAACTTAAAGCTTCTTAAAGTGTAATCGTTTAATCTTGAAACTCACAGATTTTATTACTTCCTTATGGTTGACCATCATTTGACAAATATTTTCAAGTGCTTTTTTCCTGTCATAGAGAAAAATATTTAGAACCCAAAAGCTTAAGAGGTTTAGAACTTCTCTCAAACTTTTTTCAAATACTAAAGAAGATACACCAATCCTACTAAAGAAAGACATTCATATCTCCATGTCCAAATAAAACAGCTGAACTCCTGTGTTGACTGTGTCTCCAAGTCCTTTGGAAAATTCCATGTTGGATCCTTGGAGGATTAGTCGACATCAGACCCTTACTGTGTTCCTGCAACACCTGTGTAGAAACGGGTACCCACTTATGGCAAAAGCTACCGGGTTTTGGTACTGATATGTAGTTGTGGGTGTGTGCTTGGCTGGTCAGATATAATGAAATCTTCTGGGACTGAGTGTCTGAGTGTATAGTCAGGTTTTATAGTTACGTTTAATTACCCTGTTAATTTTCTTGTTAGATCATGCTTTTGTGGCTTTCTTTGGAACTTCCCCATCACAAGTAATTCCAAAGCTCCTCTAGTTTCTGAATTTTATTTCTTTATATTTTCTTTTTTGAGGGAACACTTATTTCTGTTTTTTTACCTCTGGTTTCCGTGCTACGACAATATTCCTTTCGTGAATGAAATGTTTTCAATCTGTTAAGGACATATTGCATCGAATGTGAAGTTTCTATGTCTACATTTGCAGGTGGTGAAGCAATATTTAGTATATTTTCCTGCAGTCCACTTATCTGCTACCGTCAGCCCGATCACCAGGACAGTCTTGAAGGTTATCTTACCTAAGTTCTTTTGTTTTGAGTTAGCTATCTGTCTTGTGTGGAACAATGGAAATCTGTTAAATTCCCTTTCTCATGCTATTAGATATTATGCATCTTCCGATGCAGTAAAAGACTCATTATTTTATAACTTTGGAATGTAATGGAATAAAGCACAATTGCTCAGTAAAATTTCCATGCTTCTTATATCGTAAAGATGCAGTCGATCAATGCCGCAATATTCATTTTGAGTAATCCAGAAACCTCCCTAGGTTTTTAAGATAGGTTTAAGGTTGCATACATCTGACCTTCCCTTGCGTCGCCATAGGCGGGAGTCCTTGAGGCCTTGTTGTTGGTTTTGTGGCTGCTGCTTTTTGTAGATGTTATGTTTAGTCATGTATCGGAGAATGCACATTTCTAATTTATTGCTGGTATTCAGATTGATTTACTCTTGACCCCTGATTTCACGTGGAAGGATCGTTTTCATGGTATGACCCAGCGTTGGTGGATTCTTGTCGAGGTATCATTCTAACTTATTGTTCCTGATATGCAGTTGATTAATTTTTATGTTTTGATCACTGAGTCCACTGAATCTGACAAATTAATCCTCTATTACTTTAAAAATGGGAAAGAGAAAATGAAGCTGAAAATCTTAATGATTGTATCTTCAGATAGAAATCTTCCATTGGAATGGTTGAGGTGAAGTAATGGGAGATAGTGACGAGATATAAAGAGCAATGGAGAAGATGGGCGCAGCTGGTGGAGAGAGGGTGGGAGAAGGGGTGGGAGAAGAGAGAGAGGGGGCTGGGTCCTGAGGGAAGTGTTGGGTACATGTGCAGTAGACTAGAGTCTAGCGGCATTGGCTGGGATGTGAGAGGGAGAGTTAATGGGATGGAGTGGGAGGAGAGGAGTGTGGTAGTGGAGGCAGCACAGCCCCACGGGTGGGGTTGGCATCAATGAAACAAAGATTTTCTGGATTTGAACTTTTATATAATGAAGAGAACCTTGGGGTTGCTTGTCCCTTGGCAATATGCAAATGGTTAGATTTATGAGGTTTAGACATTGAACTGCTATTATTTGGCTGGACCCTGACATGGGTACTGTGTTTTATTTTCGAAAGAGTATTTTGGTAGTTAGATCGCTTTGTGTAGGAGAGGCTCTTGCAAAATGATATCAAAATTTATGGTGTGTCCTTGGTTTGTCACATTTTAGTTACTGATTCACTAGTAATCTAATTAGCTGTTCATTTGTGCTTGTGAACAGGACTCTGAAAATGACCACATATATCACTCAGAGCTCTTCACGCTTACCAAGCGGACTGCCAAAGCGGAGCCTCAAAAACTTACGTTTACGGTGCCAATATTTGAGCCACATCCATCACAGTACTACATTCGTGCTGTTTCTGATTCTTGGTTACAAGCAGAATCATTTTACACCATTTCTTTGAACAATCTTGCATTACCTGAGGTAGATGTGGAATTGAAATGTCTTCTTTGAAGCTCTTTTTTTCCCCTCTCTAGACAGTATCGTTGAGAAATCTGGCATTACGCGAGATAATTAGGAATTGAAATGTACTTTTTCTGAGCAAATTTTTGTTTCTTATGTTCATCCAGGCTGGCTCTTCGCATACTGAATTGCTGGACTTAAAACCTCTGCCTATGACCTCTCTTGGGAACAAAACCTTTGAAGCCCTGTACAACTTTTCACACTTCAATCCTATTCAGACTCAGGTCTACATCTATTTGTATTATTGATACTGTGGTTTATGATACCTGAGTAGCGTTTAATGGTCCTTGGGTTTTGTAGGCTTTTCATATCCTGTATCACACAGACAACAATGTTCTTTTGGGAGCTCCAACGGGCAGTGGGAAAACCATATCAGCTGAGCTTGCAATGTTTCGGTTGTTTAATACTCAGCCTGATATGAAGGTTAGTTTTGGATAGCTTGTCCATTGAGTATGGTCAGAACCTTGGTGGTTTATCGTCTTTATCTATATATTTCTTTTCTGTCAGATGTCAGAATATTGATCTTCTAGATATTCAGAAGTAAGAAATATGTCCAAATGGGTACCCATTTAACAACTGATAACTATGTCCCGAATCTTACTTCCTCCATTTTAGTCTCCTATTTATTCATATATGTGAGGGAATTTTCAATAAAGGGGACAACAATTGACTAGAGTGGAGGAAGCAATCAGTTTCACGTTCTGTAAAAAATTCAACATTTCATTTCTTGCAAGGCTCCTTATGTGAGCTGAATTCTAACTGTTTATCTGGTATCAAACTGAAGGATGTTGAAAGTGATGTTTTTCAGCATTTTGTATCATGTTTAGTTCACACTTTTTAATGTACCATGCACCAGTTATTCTATAAGCTAAAGTTCACATGAAAAATAGTTTGTAGACTTGCCTTAGGGGTAATTGGATAAGATTATGCTTATGTAGGCCCAGGTGTTGTCAACGAGCTTTATGAATCTATTGATTTTTGTTCTTGTACTCATGCAGGTTATCTATATAGCACCTTTGAAGGCCCTTGTCCGAGAAAGAATGAATGACTGGAGAAAGCGACTCGTAACTCAGCTGGGAAAAAAGATGGTTTTGTTTTACATCATTCTCTCTAGTTGCTTTCTTGGATCAGCACTCTCTTAGCGACTTGTGCATCGTTGTTATTAAAATTACCTTTCGCTTAAACCCTGTTTTCCAGGTTGAAATGACTGGTGATTACACCCCAGATTTGATGGCCCTTTTGTCGGCTGATATCATTATTTCTACTCCTGAGAAGTGGGATGGGATCAGCCGAAATTGGCATACTCGAAGTTACGTTAAAAAGGTGCAATTTAAAACTACTTTCTGGTTTATTATGCTCGTTCACTGCTTTGACATATCTTCTCCTATGTGAAGACTTCATGTACTTCTTATCCTCTTGGCTCTCCTAAGGATTTCTAAAGAAAGCCGTTTTACTTTGCTCAGTTGATGCAGACCCCTTTACACTGTGTATAGCTCTGTCATTCTTATCTAATAGATTCGTGGGCCGTTTGTTTGGAAGGAATCAAGAAAGGGAAAGGGAGTTATAGACCCTGATTCCCTTTTATGGTGTTCATTACACTTTTTGGGTCATTCCCTTTCTCCAGTTTCTCTCAATGGATTACCCCAAACTCCCCTATGTTGATTCCTTACTCCCTTGAGGGTTTCAGCCATTACCCATATTGGGGTTTTGAGTTGCCCACCCATAATCAGTTCATCAACATCACCACCCCCACCTAATATATGCTACCACCACCACCCAAGAACTGCTAGTTTGCCACCACAGTTATCTCTGCAAGCTCCGGCCACCGCACTCACAAGCTCCAACCATCTAGGGTCTGATTTTGGCACCTATCATTTTCTCTCCTCGACTTCCACCACCAACTCCCCTAATCAAAGGCCCCTACCAAATAATTGCACCACTGGAATTAACGAGATCTACCACCACTTACCTCCCAACACCTACCCAGATCGGCACCAAACAACTTTCTGTCACCAAAATCGCAACATTATCGAGGCGGAGTTCGGTACTGCAAATGCAAGTAAGGTATGGGCGTAGGATAGGGTAGAGATGAAGCTGGCGATGAGGAAGTGGATGGATTTATATGGGGAGGACTGAAGTTGGCTAGAGGAAGAGAAAACTTGGAGCAGCCGTGCTCATGGTGAGAGAAAGGGTACAAAATTGTTTATTTATTTTTTCTAACCAAACACATGGGGGAATAAAGAGGGTTTAATTCCTTTCCCCACTTTTCGCTTTCTTATTCCCTTTCTCTTTCCCCCACTTAAACCAAACAGCCCTTCCATCTTTTGTCCTGGTTTGGCTTGGCAACAACTTTTCTTAAACAATTTTCCCAAACCAGTTGTAAGCCAGTTTTATACTCAGTTGCTGACTTGCTGTATTATAACTTTATGGTGGCGTAGGCCTTTTATGTAATGCTTTTGGGCTGTGGAACTGTGATTTTGGTATGCCCAAGTCCTGAATATGCTGATTTTAATTGTCCCCAGTTGATGGCAGCTTACTTTGAACTGTGAAGACTGTAGTGTAATACTTAGTTTCTTTTGTGTTGTAGTCAGTTAATTAAACATGTATTCCTTTACAGGACTTCTCTCACAGAAGAAGCAATGTGCACTATCTGTATAGAAATCAGTTAATTACACGTGTTTTACTGTATTAGCCTTATAATCCTTTCTCATGTTAGAGGCGGTTTGGAAAGTGTGAAGATCTTCAAATATCTCCAACGTTGGTCTTAAGCTATTTATTACTCTTGCACAGCCCTGCGATGTTAGGAAATGGATAAATGGAACTACAATGTTTGTTTGTGTTCCCTTGTTTGTATGTTTGATATGTTGAGAGTAACCTTCTGTTACAGTATCTTCATACTTCTGTGGTATATGAATATGGGGGCTAACATCGTTTGGGTACGGTATAAGGATCACTGCAGGCTAGATGCAATACTGCTTGTTTATTGTATATCATTGTATTGATACAAAATTAGGAGCATTTGAACATTGACAAGTCATTATGTATGTGCATCTCTGTTTAGTTTCTGTTGTTAACTGTTTGGTCATTTGATATTGAAGGTTGGGCTTATGATTCTGGATGAGATTCATCTACTTGGAGCTGACCGAGGCCCCATTCTTGAGGTATGTGCATAGAGATATTTACGAAGAAGACAGGAAAATTGTATTCTCTAGCATGCTGATATAAAAAATTTCTAGCTCTCTTTTGTATATGGGTGTCACCCCTTTAGGTGTCTTTTTTTTATATGGGAGTCACCCCCTGGGTGTCCTTTTAAATATATGATATCCTATCTTACTTATCGAAACAAAAATATAAAATTTCTCTAATAGCAGAAATGAAGCTGTGGACGTTTTATGTCGTCTCTGATGATGTCAGTTCATGGCCGTAGAGCACGACTTTTTGAATAGTATTTGGAAAACTGAGCCTTGTTAGTTGCGTGTTTGCTGTTTGCTAATGATGTTTTGAAGATCTCAGCAACGAAATGTGTTTTGTGCTGCTGAACTGGTGCTACCCTTAGGTCTTAATTGTCATCTGTGGATTGAGTAGTGATTCAATACAAATCAATTTCTCCATTTTGATGCTGTCTACACCGTTTTTGAAGCAGCAAAGGGATGTTCATGAGTGACATGTGTCCTCATTCTTATTTGGCCCGTATCATGTTAGGTTTGTGGTGTTTTTATTTGGTCAGGAGTAAAGATGTTAGATTTTCTTTTGGCAAAGGCTCCAGGAAAGTAGAAGATATGCAGAGACCATTTGGGTTTGATGTTAGTTTTCTAGCGCTGTAGATAGGACCGGTGATTATTAGAGATTTCAATACTGTGATCTGCTATTAAATATCTGGACTGAGGACGTCTAGTGGTGAAACTGTGGAAGACCGCAAGATTTCAAGTATAGTTATGTAGTTGGTGGATTTATCTTGATGAAGCCAGGCAATAGAGGAGAGAGAAAATCAGAAAAGTAGAGAAGGCAGGATGTAATCGCGTTGAGTTAGAGTCTAGAAAGCAGACAGACATAAAAGTTGCTATTATTTACTTGGTTTGCATTAATGATTCATAAAAGAAAAGAGCCGTAAGACTAGGATGTAATTGATCGGACTTTCAATAATGGTACTTACAGGTCCTACATATTTATACAAACATATCATTTTCGTTCTATACTAATATCAGACGGGATATCTGTAGGTCATTGTTTCAAGGATGAGGTATATATCATCGCAGACAGAACGTCCAGTACGGTTTGTGGGTCTGTCAACAGCTTTGGCAAACGCAGGGTATACTGTCATGTTCATAGTATTTTTTATTTTATTTAGTCTGCATTGTCATCTTTAGGGACTGTTGCAACTATATCTTGCTGCCTTTTTATGTTCAAAAACAGATTGTAAAAGCCTTCCATGTTAGTAGTGTAGTAAAAAATGGTTTCTCTAACTCGAGCGTGAGTTAGCGATGGAATGATGTTACCATGCTCTCATTTACAATTGTTAATGTTTATTAGTTTCTAGACAACTAACGAAAAACCCGGTTCATTTTGGCCCATAATCTAATATTAGATCAACAGTGACAGATGACTAGGTTCTGTGCCACATTGTGCTTGGTTCTTGATACTCAGAATCGAATTATCCTTTACATTCCCTAGACTGGCCTTATTTTGGCTCATAAAATTGTCTGTGCTTCTAATATTGTGAAGTAGCAGTCAGTCGGTGCGATTCCCAAAGCATTTTTCATTTTGGGTCATCCGTGCGCAGGCCCTCTACGTTTCAATAGAGGTAAGGCTTGCGTACATCCGACCCCCCTTACCCCGCCTTATGGTGGGAGCCTTTATGGCGCTGGGGTAAAGATGTTGTATAGATTTTGAAGTCAAAGTATGCGTGCATTTGTTTATCGATACTCTTTCATGAAAATATGTCTTTTTTTATCAATAAACCTTTGCAAGCGTACAATGACTGTGTTTTGGCCAAATGCACCGATGCTTTAGAAGGTGTCCCGTTTTGAGTAGTGCCCCCTTTGATTCTCTTTTATGCATATGTATCTCGATCCTGTAAGTTGTGATTGATAGTTTTTATTAGTTTATTAGGAGATTTTCCTCACTTTTATTTCTTTCCTTCCAGGGATTTGGCTGACTGGTTAGGGGTTGGGGAGACTGGGCTATATAATTTCAAACCCAGTGTTAGACCTGTACCGCTTGAAGTCCACATTCAGGTCAGTAGCTCAAATTTGTTCTTGCCTCAGCTTCTTGTTAGAAAGGTTTAGATGATGCTGTGTTATTGCTTAGCTTTGGTTAGTTTCGGCCCTTTTCTTGCCTGTCCCTTGCGGTTACTAGGAGATTTGAGTTTCGCAATCCATTTGGCAGTTTGCGTTCTATCCCGATCCATTGCTCATATTGAATCTCTTAGGGAGCTCTTTGATGTGATAGGCTGGTGTTTATTTATAAGAGGATCCTCGCTAGGATGATAATGGAGTTTATAGCAAGCTTTGTGTTTGTAGTTACTAGTTAGTTTACATTCCACAGTCCAGTTATTGTGTCGTGCTTTTAAGATTGAGAGAAAATATGTAAACAAGAAGAATACAAAGAACAAGTAAATGGTCGCGAAAGAAGTTATATATTCAAGATTAATAGATCGAACGAGGATATGGCATCCTCATAAGATGATGAGAGAACTGATCACACACTGCTTGGATTTTGTTGTGAAAATATTTTGGGGGAGTTTGCCAATGAAGTGGCGACATAAATAACGCTTTCCCAAAAACGTTTTGTATTATGAGACAATCTGGAGAGATGTGAGAGCTCGCCGTGGATCAAAGAACGTAGAAGGTCCCAAAAGCAGAACTTGAAAGCTTTTTCTTTCCCCTAATTTACCTAGCCCCACATAGCCTAATTCTTCACCAAGATGGTCAACTCGAGGTGTGAGTTTCATTCCGGCAAGATTGGTCATAGGTTGTCCAAGATTCGAAAAGGACAAACCCCAATACGCAGGGCAATTGGGAATTTTGGAACCAGGGTATAAAGGTGTATTTCCTAACTACTAATAAGGATGCTGAAGTAATGTGATCGTAGTTATGGATAAATTTTGTGCAAATCTTCAGATGAAATGAAAAAGTTGACTGGAGGAGAGAAGATGACATTGCTGTTCAATTCCCTACCTAAATAAAAATAAAAAACGATTCAATTTCAATGGAGTACTGGTTGTCAAAAATGATGGTGATATAGATTTATCTTAAGGTTCTGATTCTATTTGTGATTGTGGGTTCGAATGCTCATATCCCCATCCGGCAGCATTAGCTGCTCCTTTTTACCCGAAAAAAAGAAAAATTTAACTGTCTCAATATCTTAGAAAACAGTTTCAAATTAGAAGCACAATTTATTTATTTATTTTGCTAGAATGAGGATGGATTTCTCATTTGGATGGCTTGTGTCAAGAGAGGTTGGACCGTTGGACTGCTTTCACAATAGAAAATTCATGTCAAATAAGGATAATGCACATTGTTGGGATAGAGTGGTGGAGTTTGGCAATACAAAATCTTGAGAGGATGGTCATGTGACTGATAGGTCCGTTGTAATACCACATCTTACCACATCTTACTAAGGATATTGATAAAACCACATCTTACTAAGGATATTGATTAGACCGTATCTTACCGAGGATAGCGATAGGTCCATTGTAATACCGCACCATCTTGAGGAAGTGAGGATACTGGATTTTTTTTTTTGACGGAAAGAGGGAGTGAGTGAGGATATTGTTTGGGTCTTATGAGTTCTTTAAGGGGCTGATAGTACTGCTCATATCAACTGCGGAAATTTCCTGTCCTGAAGCCGAAGTGTTAAGAACTCCATAAATTAGCAAACTTGTTCAGGAGTAGTCGTAGGATGAGTGAAGTATATGCTTGAGGACATATATTGTTCAAGTGCTCAAATGTATACAGAACGATCTTTAGGGAGTTAGAGATTATCTTTTGAATTATCTGTGGTGTGGTTTTGAGTTGACATTCAAAGTTTCAATTGTTTGGAGGATTGCATGTTTCTCAATTATGCTTGTGTAGTCAATTTAAACCTCCTTTTCTTGTTTAGAGATTATTTTCTACTTGCGTCCTTATATACGAAAATTGTGATGTCTTGTACACAGATTTGGCTAAATAAGAGGTCATAAGTATTGCTTTTCTACTTGACTGAGTAGCTAACTAACGGCTGTTTCCTTGACACAATTCTTTTGCTATTTCTGAGATACGCTCTCGCTTATATGATAATCTGATTCCCTTATTATAGTGGTTAATCTGGTTATTGACTTGGCAAATATACCATTCTTCTAGATCATGTTTATCTTTTGCTTGAAGTCTTTTGGACAGCTATTGATAAATTCTGAGGCTTTCAAATTAGTAGGGATACCATGGGAAAGTCTATTGTCCAAGAATGAATAGTACTCTGCTAGATCATGTTTTTATTTGCTTGAAGTCTATTGAACAGCTACCTGATCAATTCTGATGCTTTTACAATTAATAGGGATACCCTGGGAAGTTCTATTGTCCAAGAATGAATAGTATGAACAAACCTGCATATGCCGCCATATCTACTCACTCGCCTGCAAAGCCAGTTCTTATATTTGTTTCATCACGTCGACAGACGAGACTTACTGCTTTAGACCTCATTCAGGTATCAAGAGGTTTCCTATCTACAGATTTAGCTTTCCTTAATTCTTCCCATATGCCTTTGTCGGCTGATTAGTTTTATCAAATTTTCTTGTTCTTGATGCCACTGTCTTGTGTTGGTATTTGAAGTATGCAGCATCCGACGAGCAGCCGAGGAAGTTTTTGAATATGGCTGAGGAAGAATTACAGATGATGCTTTATCAGATTACAGATCAAAATCTGAGGCACACATTACAGTTTGGTATAGGTTTACATCATGCTGGATTGAATGATAAGGATAGATCTGCCGTGGAGGAGCTGTTTGGAAACAACAAGATTCAGGTTTGTGATCATCTAAGCTTTAATCGAGAATAGCTATTATAGTCTATGTAGAATCATGCATTAATAATTATCTTTTGATTGTTTTTTTCTTTTCTTTTTTTAGTACTAAGTTTTCTTCTCATAGTTGAACCGCTCATTCTCCAAAAAGTTGCTCTCTTGCTCTCAGTTCTATTAACCCTTTGATGAAAGTCTGTACCGTTGCTGAGTTCAAACATGTTTCCTGTACAGGTGTTGGTGTCAACTAGCACATTGGCTTGGGGTGTGAATCTCCCTGCACATCTTGTCATCATCAAGGTTAGTGAAGCCTAGAGAATGCCTCCATGTTGGAGTACATGGGTCTTGTTATTCTGCCTTTGCTTGATCCGAGTTGTCGAAGATGACTTTTCACAAGTGAATAAGAAGCATAGTCAAGAACATATGTATACCATCTTGTGCTTAGTCTAGTGGTTGGAGCCTTGTGCAGTTGTGCTTAGTCTAGGTGTTGGAGCCTTGTGCAGTTGTGCTTAGTCTATTAGTTTGGAGCCGCAGCCTGTTGAACTTGTGTTGTCAGGTTTGATTCTTACTACTAGGGCTAGGGAGGAAGGTTCCCTTACCTTCCGTCCTTCTCCAATGGGCTAGGCTCCAAAAGGGCCATGCCTGGGTTTTAGGAGGCCCAGACTAGGGGGCCCAGGGCCCCACACTTATATTAGTTCCATTTCCAATGACTCCTGTAATCAGTTGTGAAGTAGCGGTTGACATAATTTCTATTATGGGTCAATGGTCATATGGGAACAGGCTTATAACTGTAGCTTATGTCAATTCATTGTAGCTGACCCCAATCATTTTGGGAACGGTGTATCTAGGGTGTAAGGTTGCATACCTCCAACCCCCGTATCTCATGAATTGCGATGAGCGGGAGATTTTGAGGCATTGCAGGAATCAACCGGCTATCCTTTAGTCTTCACTTACCATACGTGGCCAGTTCATTTATTCTTTTTTGACAGGCCACTTCATCAACGTTCATTCAAGATCATACATACATCAGTTCTAATTAGATTATTTTCCAAACATGATGCAGGGAACTGAATTCTTCGATGGAAAGATGAAAAGATATGTTGATTTTCCTATCACAGATATTTTGCAAATGATGGGTCGTGCTGGACGACCACAATATGACCAACATGGGAAAGCAGTTATTTTGGTTCATGAACCCAAAAAGAGTTTTTACAAGAAGGTTAGTACTTTCTATGTTTGGAGAATTCTCTTCTTTCATTGTAGATTTTAAAATGGCTTAAAAGCTTGTTCTTCGATTGCAGTTCCTTTATGAACCCTTTCCTGTTGAGAGCAGTCTCAGGGAACATCTTCATGACCACTTCAATGCTGAAATCGTGTCTGGTACAATTTGCAATAAGGCAGATGCCATTCACTACCTGACGTGGACATACTTTTACCGTAGACTGGTATACTTTCACTGTTTAAGGTCATCTGTCAATTAGGATACTTTAGCTGGTTGCTCAGATAATCTTTGTTTTTAAAGGGTTTAAGGTCTTCACTGCTGCAGTTTTGTACTTTTGTAGAGGTGCTTCTTCTGCTGACATCCAATCGTATCTCTTAAACAGATGTTTAATCCAGCTTACTATGGCTTAGAGGGTACAGATCCTGGGATCCTTAGTTCATATTTATCAAGGTAATAAGAGCTGCTTGTTTTCTGTAACTTCTGAATGTGATGCATTTTTACATCTTATTAAACTTCATATGGCAGGTTGGTACAAAGCACATTTGAAGATTTGGAAGACAGTGGTTGCATCAAAATGAATGACGATAGTGTGGAGTCTATGATGCTGGGTTCAATTGCATCTCAATACTACCTCAATTATTTGACTGTTTCGATGTTTGGGTCCAATCTTGGACCAAACCTTTCACTTGAAGTGAGTGTCATTTTTGTTTTCTCCTAGAGACACTCTTTAGTTCTTGAACTAATAATTTTCTTCCCTAGGTTCTCTTGCATGTGCTTTCTGCTGCTTCTGAGTATGATGAGCTGCCAGTGAGGCACAATGAGGTAACAATAAACATTATATTATATTCTGTAGAATGAGTCGGCTTTTCTAAATCTTGTTAAGCTTTCTTTATTAAGGTACATAGATGACTGCATACTGAAGCATGAAACTGGTTTTGAATCACATTTGCGCATGTTGGAATTTAACATTGAGAAACTTGCTCATAAATGCTAAACAGATTTATTCTGGTGGTCACCGAGCCTCAAATTATAAATATCTCTCAAGTCATGCACATTGAAGTTTGAAGTTTAATGGTGGATGCTCATAAACATTACTGCTTTATTGTCATTAACTTGTTTCTTTTTTCTCTCTAAATAGGAAAACCACAACGCAACATTAGCTCAGTTGGTTCCGCACAAAGTGGACAATAATCGACTTGATGATCCACATGTTAAAACAAATTTGCTTTTTCAGGCAAGTCCTCAGCATTAATATTTTGTAGATAAAAATTGACCTTGCTTTTGCTGCATTGTTGAGTTATGTTTTTTAGTAAGCTGACTAATTTATGCAAATCATATTTGAAATTCAGGCACACTTTTCTCAAGTAGAAATGCCAATCAGTGACTATAAGACGGACCTTAAGTCTGTTTTGGATCAGAGTATACGTATAATCCAGGCTATGATAGACGTATGTGCTAATAGCGGATGGCTTTCGAGCGCACTCACTTGTATGCATCTTATGCAGATGGTTATGCAGGTATTCCCCTCTCGTCTCCTAACTGATTTTGCCTTCTGTACTCACCACTATCTGATCATGGCTGCACTTGGGTTCCGTCTCCCGTTTATGTCGTGATATTCATCTGCAGTTGTGTTCTGACTAGGAGTGAACGTATTGCAGTATAGTATATATCTTGTGTTAGTAAGTTGGTCGCCAATATCAGGCATCGTTTTGCTTAGTGCTTGACTTACAATATTGTGACTGTAAGTCACATCACATGTTCATGGCCCACCAGAAGACATTATGTAGGCGGTTTCTTCTTCTCTCTCCTATGTGCAGCCTGATAAGCATAGGTTGAGTTAGCTCGAGAACTCGTGAAGCTTTTCTAGTTTTGGTTGGATAAATTTACACTGGCTCTATTTGTGCATGGCAAGTGCAGTTATGACCTTATGGGTTGTATGATACATTTTTAGGGTTAAAATATCAAATTAAGCACCAAGTGCGTTTGATCATCTTAATTAAGTGATGTGGTTTTAATAAACTTCTCCCAGTGCATAGGCAATGCCATTGTAAAGGCTGAACCCGAAGAACAGTGTGATTCGCTACATGGATTTTGTCAAATTCTCTAGTTGCAATCCATTGACTTTCGGCATATCTATCTTATTCATTATGTGAAAACTAAACCAATTAATTAGGAAGGAATTTAATTGAGGGGCTTAATGTTGATATAAATTGCTCTCAGTTTTTTTTTCTATTATATATATGTAATGAAACATAAGTGATTGTTTGTATTTTGCTTAATTTTTCTTCTTGAGCTCACACAAACATGTGGAATTCTTTTTTTGCTGTACGAACAGGGTTTATGGTTTGGAAAGAATGCTTCATTAAGGATGTTACCTTGCTTAAGTGAAGATGCTATTGGTATGCTGGTGAAAGGAGGTATAGAAAACGTGCAGCAACTATTGGGTCTATCTAGGGCACGTGTGCATAATATACTCGGAAGGTTGTCAGATTCAAGTTTATACGAGGTAAAATCAAAAGAAAATTATTAGAACTATTTTTGGCGAGGCATCATTGTATCGATTTGTAAGGCAACGGTGGTTGCAATGTCTAGCTGTGGGTCTTCATTCAAATACCAGCTCCACAAGCCAATCTAGAGAGAGCATACTCTCTCCCTGTCAACCTAAGCAAAACTTAGATTTCCCAATCCCAACTGAAACACACTGGTTAAATGTTTGAACTCTTGATCTGGGAGCTTTTGACATATGAGTGCAATGTATAGTGCAATGTATGAGTATCACTCATGACCTTGAGCATCCCCGGACCCACCTTATCCCCAATTTTTTTTTTCAAAGGACATTCAATTTTTATCGGTTCTTTTTTGCTGGCTAGAATCCTTTAGTTTTAGCTTTTGTAACTGCCGCTCTTATATTGAAAGAACCCTTGAAATAGCCCTTTGCAAGGCTTAGGATGTACATTGTCGAAAATCATTTTACGCTCCCCTCTATTAGCGAAGCCTAGTAAGTATTCTCTCAAGATAGGTGTATAAAATCAATCCAAATTCTGTGAACACCACTAACCAAAACTATTCATCTCTTGATTATTTCATTGATTGAATGATGTGCTGGTGCTCGCAGTTCCCAATCTCACACTTCATTATCTAATATAGTTTGTGATTGCGTAGCTGGAATGTTTTGTATTCTCTTAAATGTTTATCCCGTGTTATTTGATCCCTATTCATCAGGAGTTACTGAGATTCCCTCGTATACAAATGCATTTGAGAGTCCAGCGGAACAAAGAAGGCAGTGGGAACCTTCACTCTCTTAATATCAGGCTGGAGAATCACAAGCGTAAGACATCAAGAGCATTCACCCCTCGATTCCCGAAGGTATTTCATCACAGTAGCAAACTGGGGCTCACTTTATACTTTGCTTGTTTGACTGGATGTTGATGTGAGACGTCTCTAGCCAGACTCATATTAGCATTAGTAACTGACGTAGCAACTTATGTTGAATTTGAGCCAGGAGAAATTGAAATTTGTCAAATCGAAATGCTGTGATTGGCCTCTTTTTCTATTGATTTCTCAAAAGAGCAAATGTTTTGTGTTTTCAGTGACAATTGACCTCATCAGACATTAACAGATGTATTAATTAGCTCATAGATAGTTTTAAGCTGACTAATGACCCCAAGATTGTGAAATAGACTAGTGACACTGATTCGATATACGTTGACAGGTTAAAGACGAAGCCTGGTGGTTGGTTCTCGGTGACAGTGTGTCCTCTGAGTTGTTTGCGTTGAAGAGAGTTTCGTTTGGTGACCACCTGGTCACACATATGAAACTGCCATCTGCTGCAGCTGTTAGCCAGGTGCTCTTTTTTTTTTTTTTTTTTTTTTTTTTTTTTAACGTGAAGCTGTTAGCCAGGTGCTGGTTATTTACTTATATGTATTTCTGTGTTTGTCCTATCTGGTATCTAATTCTCTGTTACCTTTTCAACTCGTCCGGTTCTTGGTCAATTCTGATTGCATGGAGTAATCTTTTGGAAGCAGTTGTAGTACTTGACAATGTTTGGGGCCTTGAGGGAAATTTTGGTGGTTATGTCAGTTTTATTAATTTCTTGAAACTCCGAAGAAGTTCCTTGTTTTACTTATGGTGCATTGTTCTAGCGTGATCAGTCCTCTTATATTTCGTGGAGAAGTATCAGAGGCATTGGTTGAGACTTGAGACACAGGGGAGAGAGTGTGTCCAAGGTCTTATCATTTGACTGGATTTTCAATTTTTTGTAGCATCTAGTACCAAGTTACCTCTTTGTGGTTGCTTGTCCAAATCTGATGCTTAATGAAGCTTGGCGAAATACAGGGGGGTAGGTATAGAGTTACGGTAGTTAAAAGGTGAGGAGAGAAGGTCTGTATAGTTCAAATTCGTGCTTCTTTGCTCCTTCAGTCTGCCTTGCGCACCTCAGTGACAGTGCTGCTGTGAGTGAACGAGAGGCATATTTATGAGTAGGTGAAGTGGAACTTGAGGATGATGGTCAGAGCCTCAGAAATTTCACCTACTTCGGTGCTTATCTTAGTCACCCTTGCACATATACTAGTATATCTGTTCCTGGTGATGTTGACATGTCAACTGAAATGCAATGATGTTAGTAATATCACTTTATCTGAACAGGCATGATACACGTTATAAGTCCACTAGCTTTTATAAAATGGCTGTTGCTCCTTGTACTAGGGTAAAATGATGAGATGACCTTTAAGCTACTACTTGGGAGTTTGGATGCCCTCTCAATTCCCATGGGTCATTACTCATTACCTTACACTGCTGCTTCTAAGAAGAAAGGCAATTATGTACGGGTTGCCGCCTCTTGTTCAAACTTGCAAGCCTTCAAACTTCAAGGACCTTTGTTTTGATTATTTGATTGTGTGTACTTCAAGGATGTCCGGGGCGTTCTGAGGGATATCGTGTTGATCTTTACTTGTCAAAATACCTTCTGTGATTTGGTGAGTTCTATAGCATTAAACGGCTCTGTAACGTTTTACTTTCCGATTCCAGGGATTGAAGCTTTACTTGGTCTCCGATTGTTATGTTGGTTATGAGCTGGAGCGCTCACTTGTGGGACTGTTTGAAACCGGCCAGTAGAACTATAAGAAGCCTGTGTGCATTCAAGAGCAACAAATTTGCAGCTTCGAGGTTTCACCAAGGCATCGTTTGCTGTGGTTCTTTACCGTGTGAAGCAGTGTCGAGGAGAAGAACCTCCCAATGGTGCCATACTGCCATGCATGTAAGTCTGATCTGATTCATGCAATTACGGTTGATCAAGTACGTCTCGTCTTATTACTTCACATTTGCTAACTGTAGTTCAACCATATAGCCCGTGTATTGCATAGAGTTAACTACAGATGGTGTATGTATACACCGTATAAATATATAAGTGTTGTTCCATTGTACATCTGTTGATACACTACAGTAGACATCATCAACTGCACGAAGTCGGTATTTTTTTCTTATTGGCGATGAATATCCCCTCCTTTAGTATACTAATCGTACGAAGGGGAGTATCGAACGAGTAACGGTTCTTGTATGTATATATACATGAAGAATGTCAAAATGGGCATGAAGCCATGAAGGTAGCGCTTGAATGTTTTGCATTGATGACACGCTGGTTAGACCTTTTTCTTTGTTTTGTTTTGTTTTTAGGGTTGGTTAGACCTTGTTTAGAAAAGCCGGGGTAAGTGCAGATCAACGATACACAATGATTTCTACACACAGACAATATCCATATGTTTTCGTACTCACTGTTTCACTTCAACCTCGGAGCTAAAATTTTAAAGTTGGGTTACTGATATATTTTACATTACTTTGAAATAATTACAGATGTGAAAGCTGAACTCCGAAGCAACTAATGAGTAACTTACGACGAAAAACTGATATGTTGAATCAACTACAAAAATTTCACAAAGACATTGATACATTATGGGATTTCGCGGTCGTAAACCACACAATTCACAATTAGTTACTAGACCAGATACTATGACTTTCGATTTACTCAGATTGGTCCTGAACAAGAGCTTTAGCAACAGCTTTGTCGATAAGCTTCCTAAGCGAATTCATAACTTCTACCTCACGCTTGGCCTTCTCTTCAAGGTTATACTTGGCGAGAGCACTCTTTTCCTCAGCACTATAAACCTGATTTTCTTTTCGAATTCGAATCGCATTCATCTTGATATGCCTACTACCACTCATCACATACCCAGCTGCCTCATGCTTCTCGATTTCCTCAGGCGTAATTCCGACTTCTCCTCGACGTGGAATTCGCTTCCCTTGTTGAACGTATTGCGCTATCGCCTCGCCTTCCCCCGGCCTCATCGCACCTCCGTAATGTGTAGTGTGCCATTTTGGTGGCTCTGGTAACGGTTGCGGCCCTATCACTTCTTCTGGCTCGCTCGTCATCAACTCGGCCGCCTTCTTCTCCGCTTCCAATACCACCTTGCTGATCGACTCTCCAACCTCGGCCGTCTTCTTTTTCTTCCTCTTCTTGCTCCTCCTCTTGCCCTCGCTTTTGCTTTCGCTGCTCGAGTCACTATCACTGTCACTGTCACTGTCACTGCTCCTTCTCCTGCTCTTCCTTTTCCTACTACTCTTCTTCTTCCTCGATTTCGACGACTTTCGACTTTTTCTATATTCATCTTCGGACTCGGACTCATACTCGGACTCGGACTCGGACTCATCAGAATAATACGATTTCCTACTCTTCCTTCGCCTCGAACTCGAGCTCGAGCTCGAATTCTTGCTTTTCTTGTTCCTTCTCCGCTTCTTTCTATATTCATCATCATCGGACTCGGAATCAGAATCATCCGATTTCCTACTCTTCCTTGGCCTCGAACTCGAACTCTTACTCTTAATCCTCCTATCCCAGGTGCAAAAATAGGATTCGTTAGAACCAGACTCGGTATTCGTGTTCGTGTCCGTGTCCGTATCAGTTTCCGATTTCTTAACGTTATTTACGCTAACCCTAACCCTAGTTCTCTTCTTTCTCGTGTCTTCCGAATCAGAGTCTGATCTTAAACTTGTACTGCGGCCGCGTTGGCGGCGGTAATTATCGCCGGACTCATCAGATTCCCGAGAGTAACGGCGGTTCCGGCGGTCGGAAACATCTCGACGCATTGATTTTGTCGACATGTTGATTGTTAAGGCGTGAGAAAATTTCCTTAGAAAAATACTGAGGTATTTGTATTTATACTTTTATTATATATGGTCGGTGGTTATAATTTCCATATATACTTTTACTATATGTGGTCGGTGAATAGGCTCAATGGAAAATATCCATAAGTCAATTTGGCCGGATATAATTTCTCGGAAAATATAAATATGCTGCACGGGTGCGGGCCGGACATGTAAACTAATAATAACCACAAAATCAATCAAATTTTACGTTTTAGTTACATCCCCATCTATTCTTTCCAGAACATCGTTAATGCCCGCATTCTCTCCTACCTTTTTCTAGTTCGCAGTGAAATGGTACACGAGGTGATTCAATCGGGACAGAAAGTCCGAAAGAGTACACTGCAAGTATGTAACCTTCCATGAGTCACCATGTGTCAAAATGAACTTAATACTGGTTGAATCTATAATGGACATGATGTGAGACTGAAAAATAAATAGAAACCAACTCTCCTTTTTTTTTTTTTTTAGACTGAACTTCGGTTTTTAAAAACTGAAAACCGAAAATAAAAAACGACACCAAACATGCTCGATAAGAATTGGGTCATGACTAGGATTAACGTGGAGAATATCCAATTTTGAGGCGGTCACGTACTCGAGGCTATAAAAAGGCAAACACACACCCTGCTCTCACAAATTAAACCACAACTCACCCAAAAAAAATAAAAATCTCCGAATACTGCAAGATGAGCGATCAGGCAAATAAACCCATTGCTACTCTTAGGTTTGGTGATATTAGCATCCTGGCGAATTTGAGGAATAACTTGTTGGAAAGTGGCCAGGTTGAGCAGGCGAAACCCCTTACGGCGATGCTGACGAAACAAGGCTGGTACGAGGGTAGAGGACTTGGCAAGAATCCCCAGGTTGTTGCTCATCAGGCTCATGTCCTGAAGACTGCGGGTTCGGGCCCATCATTCAGATTGAGAAAGACCGATCGAATAACCGGGAACAGGATTGAGGTTGCTAAGGTTCAGGAGGTTGTAGACTTTAGGTGTGCTGATACTCTTGATGAAGACCAGCTTTGAGCGATTGCCGACTACATCAATATATATATCAAAAATATTCAAGTCGATCGAGTCTTGTCTAATTAAATTAACTGAATAAATTTCATTCGAGTGTGTTGTTTTGTTTTGTATTGTATTATTTAAGCTTTCTGACAAACATTCGAGTGTTCGTTGTTATCGTTTAAGAATATAGAGTCGAAAGAGGGTTTCTTTCAATTCGTTCTTGGTTTTGCCCACTAATGGTTACGATTATTACATCAGATAATTTGCTTCTACCCTACATTCATATCTGATCCTCGCATTACTATTTGATTTGGTTGTTTGGTTTACATCCACAATTGTTGAGAGAATTTCGCATTGAGTCTCCTTGAATGTGTAAAAATAAACATGTTGTTAAAACAAAGATCCATAAAGTTCTCTGTGGTAATCTACAACTTTACTAAGCAATTGATTGGCATGATTCCAACTCAAAAGAATCTCAATCTTTATCTCGATCAAGACCAGCTTTGAGAAATTTCGTGTATGATTGCGGACTACAACAATTTATCAATTATTCAAGTCTTAGCGAGTCTTAGCTTGTCTAGTTGATTATATACTCTTTGTGTTACATCCTTTGTGTTGCGTTGTCTAAGCGGTAACAGAACTAGGATCTGTACGGTCTAAAAACGAAAAGACACAATCATCTTGGCATTACTATTTGATTTGGTGATTTGCATTACATCCACAATTATATCTGACGAATGTAAAGAATGATTTGTGACCAAGTCGCTTCCTATAAAATTATTTCCAAACAGCGCATGCTTTACTCACAGACTTCATCCTACAAAACCTACATTATTGCATATATAAAAGAAAAGGGTGAGATTTTCGGGGCCTAATTCTAATCAGGTCTCGCACAAGGCCCCCAAAATCTCCAAGACGATGACTAAAAATAAGGCCAAGGAGGGGTGCTAAAGAGAAGGTCCAGGGACACAGGAGGAGAGGCAGCCATCTATATGATGACCTTTGATTATTAATTTGTTTTAACGGATTTCACGTACGTTTGATATATATAGTTCGTTTATATACATTGACGACTTAGGAAAAAAGCAAATTGGTGCAACGTCATGTCAGGTTCCGTGGCTGCAACCATGAGAGTCAATCTAGTTGGGTAGCTATATTACAAAAGATTATCATCCCCTATTTATACAGGAAGAAACGTGAAAATTGTAGGGCAGCTATATTACAAAAGGCTATCAGAGAAACATGAAGATGCCCTCGGAAATTCCTACTTAGATTGATCGAGTCCCCCTGCTTGAGCCAGTTGCATGAACGTTCCGTTCTCCATCAGTGCAGATCGTACAGGACGCAAAAGAATTATCTGAGCCTTCATTCTGACCTCTCAGGTGAAGTCTGAAGTTCAGAAGGCACAGTGAGACATTTAGTATAAAAGCAATCAATCAGGAACTATATATTGTACCCATGCTTATATAAGTATATCAAGTATGAGTTAGAGAGTAGGGACTAGAGTAACAGATTGCTCCCAAATACATTTATTCGTCAATTGGCATGATCAACCTAGCACCATCCACGAGACCACGTCTTAGAAGATTAAAGACTCTTCCCACACACACTTACTACTTACTAGTCAATCGGCAAGACCACAGCATAGAAAGCGTAATGTTTTGTCCGCAGGATGACCTTGGATTCACTATCCATCTGAATATCTGATCATGTTCAGAATTTTACTACCTCAGATATAACTAACAGTAAATCCAATGAGGAGCTCCATTTTAATTACCCTGAGTGCAAATGTAACCCCTAAATCGAACACCTAAGTTAAAGCAGTAAATTTCGTGTAGACTCAGTATCTCTAAAGCCTCTGAATTGTAGGTGCAACAGCTTTATCTACTATCACTCTATCAGGATCATATTCTAGGCATGCTAGTTCAGTTTTTACGGCTCTTTTAAATTTTTGAGATGTCGCAGTATGCCTGATTGATCAGTGACTTAGGATTAAGTTTAAGGATGTTGCCCATAGACCTCTGCTTAAATTAAAACAACACACCAGGGCCAAAGCATATATAGCTAGCTTATTTAATTTCTTTTGTATCCGGCTGCTTTTACAGAACTACGCAGCTGGTTAGCTACTCATTTGTACACTTTGGTTACACCGTTGCGTTCTCTCCAACACCAAGGGATCCTTCATTCCGTCTTTAACAAGTTAATAACAGACAAAAAAAAAACATGTAGTACAGATAACTTTCACATAAGCTCAACCTCCACGGACAAAACCCCAAATTTACAACCCAAGCCAATACATTTTGACATTTAGAAGAATAAACTGTCAGCAAATTCGCGCTCCCTTAGGCTCCAATTTGACAAGAGACTTCTACACAAACAGCAACGCCTATAGTGTATTCCTCACCAAGTTTCAAGTTTCACAGCGCCTAGACAGACTTAACACCTGACCCATTTATATCTAACCTATACTAACTCAATCCAAACAGAGCCATAATAAGTGTGTACTAGAGTACTAGCAAAAGAATTTAACTTGTTAGGAGATAGCAACATGTAAGAGAAGTTCGCACACAGGCTACCTCTAATTGCAAGTTTGCATCTAAGTTCTTCTCAATTGCTGGCGAGTTGTGATAACACCAAATACGACCACAATGCTCACCAATTGCTCAATTGTTACAAGAAAGAGGGATAAAAATTCCTATAGGAACATTATAATCAAGAAACATGGAACTTAAAAATAAAACCCACACAATACACAAATTCAACATCAGGAAAAAGGCAATTAGAATATACCTGGACGGTGGACATACAAGCAATCAAACGTCAGTCGTATCTTATGACGATCTGCTGCATTTATCTGATGACCCCCAGGTATCGGAACAAGGCTTCCCTTAAAGAAACATGCTTCTACAAATTCCGGAACTCCTTTGATTTCATCAGTCCTACCAAAGGTAGTTTTTGATCTAATGTCACACCAATCAAGTCCAGACTTATCTGCCTCCCGAACCAAAATCTCGTGTCTTGATCTTTGCTGAAAACCAAAAGAGCCATAGAAGCAGAAACGCCAAGGACCACATGAAGAGAAAAAATCGTACAGCTTAACCCAAGAATCCTTTACTCCATACTCTTTCATGATCCATACAACTTCAAATGGATGAGTATTTATCAATAAACACAAACACCCATGAACAACACCTACGCTTAGCAAATCAACCATCCTCACATCACTATCCTCGTAGAAATTAAAGTTGTAATAAGTATACTTATCCACAAAAGGCACATCAGCCACCCATGCTTCAGACTGTACGTCGAAACAGGTTATGCGAAACATCTCTGAACCCCAAAACACCCAGTGTAGTAAATGATTCTTCATAAGCACACCATTTTGATTTATATTCAATTGATCATTGGGCAGGTCTATATTGTCTACCGATTTCCAAGTATTCTTCTTTAAGCTATACACCACAACCTTCCTACTCAACCCCATGTCACCTAAAAAATAGGTATATGGACCTTGTAAAATCTTAACAAGTTTATAATCATGGTTTATCTCATCAAACCCAAACCCGGAACTTAACCGAAACTGACCTTCCATGACAGGTATGCTTAAGTCAGGGATTACCTTATATGTGCTAATAGATGGGTTGATAATCACATGTTTATGAAAATTATCAATGCGCATGTCCAATGTTACTCCTACGCAAAGCAAGCCATTGTAAGAGCCAACAATGGAAACAGTACCCTCCAACCAATCTTCAAGAGCACGCGGTAAGGAGATATGAATACTAGTGGCTGAACTCGGTGAGTCTATGTCGATTGAGTATAGGTCAGTTTTGTGTTTATCAGCCAAAATAAGGAGCCTATTTGCATCCGATGAGAGGGATTCACGAAGCTGCATTGCAACGAATTTCGGGGATGATATTAATGTGTTGTAGGATTTAGATACACACTTAAAACGGACAAGTGATTTGGCGGGTAATTTGGGGAATATCTCTTCAGTTATGATTTCTGAAGGGATTACAACGGTTGCTCCTTCGGATCCACGAGCACGGCTAGCCATTGTAGTAGGTCTGGCAGCCCTAAACAAGCCAAAGTTACGAGTTCAATTGAAAATCTATGCCATTATTGGCAATTGAAATTTCGGAACATATGGTATACACCCTCCATTTCACCCATTTCTTCGCATTTGTTCTAGTTCCCTTCACATATTCGAACAAATGCGAAGTAATGGGTGAAATATACAATCACAATTGGGAATTGCACAGAAATTGAGACAGTAACAACTAACTGGAACAAATTTAACTGGAACAAATTTAGCAGCCCATATCAAAACGCAGTAACATTATACCTAAACAAATTACGAAACAATCCCGAATAGGAGACCACTTTATTGGGTTAAAAAGTGACTGTTCTAACATTGTTCGAGATCATTGTACTGCTCTTAGTAATTGATTTAGTGTACATTACAATCACATTACTCGTGATTTTAAAGGCACACATTATAATTAGTCATAATTTATAAAGTGACCCCTTTACTACTTCTCAATAGGAGGTTATAATTATAAAAACGGTTTTTCTAACATGTGCCCACACGGTACATCATAAGAGTTAATTTACTCCGTAAGATTCTCACTTCAAAAAAATAAATGGGATCTCATTGGTTAATTGAGGAAATCACCACTTAAATAAGGAAGGATATTAGTTCTTATCGTGTTGGGATCCTCTAGAGTTGAAAATGAACTCTACTTGGTAGAGTTTGCCTAAAAAGGCAAGAATTAATTTTTTAACAATTTATTTGTGACCCTCAAAATTCTTTATTTTTTGTCTTATTACTTGTTTTGGTAAACTCTACCAACTCTACCAAAAACAAACTCTAGAGGATCCTTACCCGTTCTTATCATGTGCCCTATGGACGCATGTTTAAAAAATCGATTATAAAACTAGAGCAATCACTATAAGTGGTATAAAGGCCACTAACAAGTAAAAGATGTCATTACGTAAACAAATAAGATGGTCTCACAGTAAGTTAATACGAGACCATCTCCACACAAGACTTACTCTTCCGACTGATCATGTGCTTGATTAAATACGAAAAGAAAACAGAGATGAACACCATAGAGTTTCAAGAGGAACTGTAACTTTGAAACAATAATGTAAGCTAAAATCCAATCAGATTGAACAAGAAACAAGCATAAAATTAATTAAATCATGCATAGATTGGGGGAGAAATGGCTACGAACCTCATTCGGCGTATGATTACTGTACTAGTTTCTCTGCAGTTTTGGGAGAGAGAAAGACAGGAGAGTGAGAGAGAGGGGGGAAGCTTATAAAGAAAGTTATGGAAGACAAAGGGTCCAAGTGTCCTAGTCTAAGTGTCTTGTGCATGACGCAAGTAAGGGTGTGCAACAGTCCGAAAGTATGGTCTTATTTATCTACTTTTGAGGCAAAATAAAAGCAATAATTATTGTACTATAGGAGACGACTAGAAATACGGAGTAGCTCATTAGTACAAGCTGGGAACACGGAACTACGGTTTGAGTGAACACAAGTGACTACCAAACACATCACTACATAGTATCTCTCCCAACTGGCGTGCCAGTATCCATACTGTGTCGGACACGGTTGGCGTCCGAAATCGTGCAACATAGCATATTATATATACTAAAGACGGACACACAAATCACAAAAGTATTCCCGAACATTAATTAGAGGACATATATTATATAAAGTCTGGAGTAAATTATACAATGAGAAACATCTAGCCAACTGTGATCTGCTACTATACTAGCTAGTCCATGTTTGATCACTTGTTCACATACGAACCCATATACTTATACTGGTGCAGCACCCTGCAGCACGGCGTCCATCACAGCACTCGTTTTGTCTGCATAATCTTCTTCTCCTCCTACACATAACTAAGTGACTACAATATGTCACTTAGTTATATCCCGTCCTAGAGTAACAGATCAGATTGCCTCTACATACATATACTCGTCGATCAATTGGCATGATCGACTAAGCATCATTCGCAAGGCCAGAGCATAGACAGCGTAATAATTTGTCCGCAAGAATTACCTCGATCAGACTAGTAATCAACTAATCATCATACTCTTGGAGTCACTTTATCCAGTTGGTCAAGTTTAGAACCGCCCTCACTTACAAAAACTACAAAATAAACCAAATGAATAGCTCCATATAAGTTAATAGTCTACAAAATTAGCCTAAAGAAGAAGCGTATAGTTCAAGTATCAATTAGCCTAGATTGATCTTAGAAGTTATAAGCTTACTCCATACACGCAGTATCTTATTCTAGGGAACACAATTTACGACAAAACACACGAACTGAAAGCTTATACTGCTCAATCAGGAATTCAGGATCATATTCTAGGCACGTTAGTTCAGTTCTATGGCTGTCACGACCCCTAACCAAACACCCCCTTAGAGATGTTGCTATGTACTCACTGATTTAAGTTTCGGAACATGGACCTTTACTAAAATCAAAACAACACACCTAGGCCAAAGCATAGCTAGCTCGCCTAGCTGAACTCGTTGATTGGTGTCCGGGTGCTCATACAGAACTATGTGTCTACACTTTGGTAGTTGTTGACAACAAAGACTTGCGAAAATGTTACTCTTAACAATACACACAATACACATATTCAACATTAGAAGAAAAAAAAAATTAGAACATACCAATGATCAGAAAAGGTTAGTCCTGCGGTATTTGAAGAGGATCTGCTGCAGCTTTTATCAGTCGACCACCAGGAATTGGAACAAGGCTTCCCTTAAAGAAACACGCTTCTTCAAATTTACGAACCCCTTTGATTTTCTTAGCCCTGCCAAAGATTTTAGATCTAATGTCATACCAAAAAATCCCAGACTTGTCTGCATTCCGAACCAAAATTTCATGTTTTGATCTTTGCCGAAAACCAAATAGGCCATACAAGCAAATACTCCAAGGATCGAAAATTTCATACAACCGAACCCAAGAATCCTTTACTCCATACTCTTTCATGATCCATACAACTTGAGATGAAGAACTTCCAATTACTAAACACAAACACCCATGAACAACACTTAGGCTTACGACAAGCATCACGCTATCTTCCTCCCACACATCAGATATCGACAAAGGCACATCATCCACCCATGATTCAGACTGCAGGTCAAAACAAGAAATGCGATACCAGACTGAAACACGAAACACCCAATGTAGTAAATGATTCTTCATGAGCACGCCATTTTGATTAAGCGTCAATGAACCAGTGGGATTTTCTATACTGTCCACCAATTTCCAAGTTTCGTGCTTCAAGCTATACACCTTAACCTCCCTATCCAACTCCATCTCATCAAGGCCGTAACTCTCCACAATCCTAACAAGTTTATAATCATGGCTTATCTCATCAAACCCAAACCCGAAACTCACCCGAAACTCACTATCTATGTCAGGTACATTTAGATCAGGGATGTCCCTATATACGCCAGTAGATGGGTTGATAATCAGTGGCTTATGTAATTCATCATCGTACGTGTTCACTGTCAAAACTACGCAAAGCAAGCCATTGTACGAGCCAACAATAGAAACAGTACTCCTTAACCAATCTTCAAGGATACGCGGTAAGGGGATTGGGACAGCAGTGGCTGCTGAACTCGGTGAGTCTATGTCAAATGAGTACAGGTTAGTCTTGCGTCTATCCGCCAAAATAAGGACCCGATTTGCGTCCGAAGAGAGGGATTGGCGAAGCTGCATTGCAACGAATTTTGAGGATGATATCAATGCATTGAAGAATTTGGATACACACTTAAAACGGACAATCGATTTGGCGGGTAATTTGGGGAGAATCTCATCAGTTATAACTTCTGAAGGGATAATAACAACAATTGCTTGTGTGGTACCACGAGCGCGACACTCCATTGTAGTATGTTATCGAACCCTAGACGACAAGATGAAATTACGAGTTGTTAAGATATAACCAATTATTGGGTCCCAAGACTCCCAACCATCAGTGTAGACTTTTGCTCGAGTACAATAAAAAAAATCTACGCCATAATACTTTTTGGAAAAAGGGATGTAATGCTAGAATATGATTGATGAGATACACGGAATGAGACAGGAGAGTGGAATAGGAGATCCGCACTGTTATTTACCATTTTTCTCCTTCACGTATTGGAACATTATACAATAATACTCCTATACAATTGGGAATTGCATAAAACTGAGATGGTAATAACAAACTAACAAATAATTCGAACAAATTGTAATTTTTTTTTTTTTTTTTTTTTTTGCGGAAATCACACATTTCGAGTGATGAATTTATGCTAAAATTCCAATCAAATTGAACCCAGAAAAAAAAGGTATAAACTGAATTGGAATCAGAGTAACATTATGCCAAAATAAATTACGACATAATTCGAGATGAAATTGAACAGCATAGAGTATGAAGAGGAACTGTAACTTTTTTACACCAGAAATTAAATTATACATAGCATAAAATTAATTAAATCATGCAATATAGATTGGGGGAAAATGGCTACTAACCTCTGCAGTTTAGGGGAGAGAAAGTTATGTTATGGAAGACAAACGGTCCAAGACTCCCAAGTATATATCCTGGTTTAAGTGTCAAGTGCAACAGTCCGCTTCTTTGGACCGATCGTGAATTGTGATGGGATGACATGAGTCGCAAATTATATCATACTTCCGGGATCATGAGTCCACGACAGTGCGTGCTGCATGGTTTGACCTGTAGCCAAAATTGACCCTAAGAGTGTTACACAATACACCCGAAGACTGCCCAAACCTGACCCAGCCCGACCCAAAAGTGTCCCGGATAAACGGTGCACTCGAATTGGCCTAACTTGAACCAATCTTACCCCGACCTGTATGACCCATTTATCAGGTTTACTTCAAATCACTTAGGGGTCGTTTGGATACCCTCAAAATCTATAGGAATTGTATTTTCCCAGGAATTGTGTTAACATGAGTTGTTTGGTTACCATAAAGTGTAGGAATTGGAAATTACTAGGCATTTCCAATTCCTCCAAAGTGTATGAATTTAATTACCTATGGGGGGGCTAGGTAAGTAGAAATTCCCATGGGAATTGAATTCCCTTATTCATCCAAACAAATTTATCCAATTCTCATACTTTCTTAATTCCTACGATTTGCAAGTTCATGGGAATTTCGAATTTCCGAGTGTATCCAAACGACACCTTAGATGTAAACTTTAGTAATGAAATTGAAGGGACATTCTTACTACTCCCTGCGTTGTATAGATTATTTACGTTTCATTTGTGTATCACACGCATGACAATTCTATACTCTGTAATACCAATGTGACACTATCTATTATTATAATAATATTATATCAATGTATGTGACACTGTACCACTCACATACATGACAATATTAAATGTGATACTATCTCTCACACATGACAAAATTTGAAAATAATACAATTAATTAATACTACTCCTTTCCCTTTTATTTTTAGATCACTTATATATTTCGTTTGAGTATGTGAAAATAATTCAAATTAAATGTAAAGTACATAATTAAGCATTTAGACGCATACACTGAGCATTGCGTTGTCGGGCTGCGCGGTAAACACGAGCAGATGACAGTCGACGCAGGGGGTGAACTCTCAAGGGCAGCCGGCCAGAAGCTAACTTCCAGTCATATGCATGAACCAAACTGGCTGTCAACAACAGGACCATTTTGAGGCCTAAACTCAACCCAGCACATCTCATACGGCCCGCTCCAAATGGCATCAGCTTAAAATTAACCTCTTCTACATCTGCATTCGGACTTTCCCCGCCCGGCAAGAATCTTTCGGGTCGAAACTCTCTCGGGTTGGCCCAAACATCTGGGCCATGTCGAATGCAGTACCCCTTTATCTCGTATAGTTCGCCTTGAGGCAGGCGGAGTGTTGTTGATGGGTGAAGCCGGAATACCTCTTTCATCACGGCTCGGAAGTAAGTTAGGTTCGGTATGTCAGCTTCGGTCACCAGCCGGTCCTGTCCTACAACTGAGTCCAACTCTTGTTGTACATTGGCTAAGATTTCCGGATGGTGAATTAATTCTGCTACGGCCCATTCTGTTGTACTCGATGACGTATCCGTCCCTGCCGATAACAAATCCTACGTACCATGCATGAAGGAAAACGAAATCCACAAATAATTGTTAAAGTTGTTCACAAATTAAATTGTTAGTTTCATTTCATGAAATGTGTGATATTCCGAAAATTTAAATTACGGGTTTTTGAATAATGTGTCTACATTATACACGTTAATGGTCTAGTTGATATAGATAATGACTGATGGTAAATAATCATTGCGCATCTTATTTCTTCTTCTTTAGCAATGCAACAAGGGTAGTTGTCTACGAGACTACACTATCGATTGAGCTGACTCGGATTGAGCAGCTTGCATTGTATGACTCAGCTCGGATTTCTAACATACTACATAACTACACTCCACTAAAAATGATAGAGACTTGCGATTATTCAAATACTAAACTAATCACATCCATATATTATAAAGATGTTGGAATAATCTAGAAAAATCTAGATTAATGTAAATGTTTAAGAAAGATGTAGAAGTAAGAAGAATGTGCTAGAATTTGTGTAACAATTAGAAGAAGAAGATTAGCTAGAAGTTTCAAGAATGTCGGTCAAAGAATGATCAACCGACATTGCATGCTATAAATAGCACAAGGTGCTATCAATTGTAAACAATGTACACAACAATTCAAGAAAGAATAAAACAAAATTAAAGTAATCAAATATTACCAAAAATGTAATTTATAATTTTCAACAACTTAAGATCATTCGAATCACACAAGTACGATTGAGACTCGTGAGAAATTCCTGCTACATCTCCAAATTTCCGTAGTGGTTGAAGGAAAATTATATAGTAACTCCGGGGGCCGGGTATATTGCGTTTTTGTACCCCTCTAATAGTACTGATGAGCAAAAATGTTAATTTGACGAGTAATGACTTTTTTTGGTTAGCACGGACATATAAATTGATGAACATATTTTTTTTCAATGTTATTGCATGATTTGTTATGTATTTGACTACTGCTTATACCATGAAAATTAATATACTTTATGTTTGCTCATCAAAATATTAGCGTATGCTCAACAAATTAGATCTCATCGAAATACTCTGGGGGTACGAAAACTGCATATACCCCAGGGGGTACGGTATAACAATTGGTGGTTCAAAATATAAACCAGTAGTATTGTATACGGAGTAATGTATATACATATGTACGTCTGATGTACATATATAAATACAAGCATATACTTTTGTGACTTTTTTTTTTTGAAAATTAGACGCGGATGTAAAGAAAGGTAGATCCAAGTTACAAACATAACCACAAGAAAGGTGATTTTTTTTCTTTAACTTTCAATTTCTTCCAGCACACGATCTCAAAAAAACGTATAAAACCATATAAGCTGTACACATTAGAAAATCTTAATTATTATGAGCAACAAATTAATTTCCTACAAAATACTTTGTTGTTCTTTGGTTATTTTGTCGCACGTCTTATGTATCTATTAAACCGATACTTTATGTGTCAATTTAAACTTACTCTTCTGAAACTAGGGTGCCGAGAGAAAATGGTAATGCATCCGAGAAATGCCTAGTTTCACAGGATCAACATATACTTATCAAAGACCAGAGATCAGAATATATAGTTATTATGGTACGTAGCTCTCTAATTAGCTATATCAATCATAAAATTTCTAGTGCAATAATGAAAAACTAGCATTTGTTCCCGTGGAAATCACGGGAATGTTTTAACATCTGTCCTTTACCTCTTTTTCCTTAATATAAAACAAAAAGATATGCATGATGACACACCATTTTCATTTATCAGACTTTTCGCAAGCAAACTTATTTTGACACAATTGTTCTGAGTGTTACAAATATTTTTTTCTATATATGCATTTGAGTTCCTTTTTCTTGTCTTATGCTCCGAACTTGGGGAACGAAATTGGAATTGACAACCCGATTTAACGATACCGAAAATAATTTGACTTTATTATGTGATAAAACTTAAGTCGATGCAGGCCCTGCGCAAACTCCTTAAATGATCCATGAATCCCCTTGATCTGGTTCGCAACTGCTTGCTCCAATAAGTAGTCTGATGGCACAACAAAGGAGTAGTTGTTGAAGTTTAAAACTCCGGCAAAAACCATCATCTCCGTCACCAAAGCCTTGAATTTTTCGGCCTCAACATTTCGATAATTATCGGTTCTCATCATGGTCTTGTAGCTGAAAAGCCTCCGCCCTAGTAGCACCCTTGATAAAGCATTGGTGGTGCATATATCGATAAGCCGTCCTAGTTGCACTGGTCTTTGTCCCGCCTTTGCTAGCGCGTCTATCATTATCAGTGAAGACACTTCCTCCTATTTAATCATATATTAAAGCTGTTAATTATCCTTCAATTCCCCCATCCAAGTCCATTCTTAACATTACTCGGCACGCTAAGGTGGGCGGAGTCGACCATGTTATCGAAAAATTCTATAAATTTCTGGAAAACAAACTTACTTAACATACAATATTGTTTCTCACCAAATTATTAGTCAAGACACTTCCTCCTACTTAATCATAGGTTAACGTAGACACGTAGTTCATACGACGGAAATCGCTAGCACCATGCATCATGCATGGCTGCATGCATCCACGTACGTTTCATTCATGAATCAGTACGGAAAAAACTTTAAAAAGCTAATTACAAGATTACCTGACGAACACATCTAAAGTCGTTCAAAGCCTTAGCCGCTGCGAACAAATGTAGGGAACAAATTTTTCTAAGCTTGCGCCATCTTGGTCCGCATCCATACGGTGCAAAAACCAAGTCTTGGTAATTATATATCATGTGTTTTGCTCCTGCATTTGGGTGTCTACTTGAGAAACTGGTGTTATTTACGATGGATGGCGACGCAGTTGGCCCCGTCGGGGTGGTGGAGAGGAGGTAGCAGAGGAGTGTGCCCAGGGCTATGGCGGAGAAAATGAGCTCTAAGGGTGTCATGTTTGTTATTTTGGTACTTAATTTGGTGAAAATGATGATTGAATGATTATTAATTAAAGGTGTAGATACAGTAAAGTTAATGATTTTTTTATATACTGTGGTCTTATATCTTATATATAGACGGCTGGGAAATTAAGTGAGGTACATACCACATACATACGTATGTGTTAGTAAGCGACGTCCTCAATTCAAAGTAGGAAATAAGACAAAGACTGATGAACAACTAATTAAACTATACTCCGTATATAATTATTTCAAGCTAGTCAATAAGTTTCATTTTGGACAGCAAAAATTAACTTATTTCACACGAACTTTCAATTTTTCCAAGCAGATTTAAAATGCACTAGCTAGAATTCGGAATCATATATAGGCAAGATAAGATAATCGAACAAGTACATGATGAATCTAGATTCATACTACACCCTTCATTTCTTTCATTTCTTTGCGTTGGATCTGAGTTTCCCTCGGAAAACCCGACTCAACGTAAAAGAAATGAAATAATGGAAGGAGTACAAACAGAATCATCAATAACGAAAATGTTTCCTTCAATAAAATAACGAAAATGTCAGGAGTCTATAGTGAAAATTTGGGGCCGTGTCTTGTGTGTATTCATGCCAAAGATATACCGATTGTAGAACCATTGACGCTAACCCGCCTTATTTGATATTTTAGTCCTAATTTTGTTGACCCATTTAGTTAGACATGTCAGGATATCACAATACTACATCAATAATTTCATGTATGTGTTGGCCGATAAATTTGTCATATAGATTTTTGGGACATTTAAGCACAAAAAATACTATAATTCAATTCGTAGTATATGGGTCGTTGAAGCGTGTCATCGATCTTCATGTTTGAAATCTCAACAACAAGCTGATAACCTTTTTTTTTTTTTTTTTGTAGAAAGGAGTAGCTAATGCTGTCGGGAGGGGGTATAAGGATTTGAACTCGGGACAACCCGACAGATTGAGTTTCTAACCATTATGCCAACATTGATCTTCTCATTTAAATAATCGTGCTTATCTTGTAAACTAATTTTTTTTTTCAGATAACGGGCCAAAAATATAGTCCGACGATCTTTAGAAAAGTGTAACATATTAATTGCCAAATTTGTGTAGTAGAGGAGTGTGGCGGCTGAGGCAGTGCCGCAGTGGTGTGGAAAATCAGCCCGTATGCGGTTGGTGGGAAACGATGTTTTGAATTATTAAAGGTGTCTAGTCAGAGTGATTCGTTACAAATCATCAGAGTTTAATGTT
Organism: Spergularia bocconei; assembly: GCA_963457585.1. NCBI lineage: Eukaryota > Viridiplantae > Streptophyta > Magnoliopsida > Caryophyllales > Caryophyllaceae > Spergularia > Spergularia bocconei. The sequence goes on along the minus strand of OY734942.1, from coordinate 6,710,831 downwards.
GACCTTTTATAGTTTTATATGCAGGAAAGGAAAGGAGAGGGTCTGAGAGGTGAGTGTGGATGATTTCACATCTAAATTCCAAATTTCATGTTGGACAGGAAAAGTAGTGAACCAATTTCGAACTCTCAGTTATTATAGATTTACAATATAATGCTAATTAGAGTTTTGTCGTGGATGTTGTAAACCTTTAATTAACTACTTTTTTTATGCTACCAGGCCAAGTTCTTAAAAAAAGGGTTGAAATCGAAATAATGTATAAAGAAACAAGAGTGAATTTTCATACTACGAACATAATTAATTAAATGCATGATTTAAGCTTGTTGTATCATATTTCAAGTTTATCGTCAGTAATTTTAAGCGCAAACTTAGAATTTTACTATATATATAGTACTCTACCGGTTCTTGCGGTTGATCATTATGTGTGTGACATAATTTACGTTAGCTTCACAAAAAGTATTTGTGTCCAAGCATTATATACACATACACCATATACCTACAAGGCTACAAGTAATAACACTGTCTACTAAAAATGCTGTAATGGCCTTAAGGACTTTAATTAGATTATTAGGGTACGTGATTATGCATGATGTAAGTATGTAACAAAATAGTGAGTTTGGCATAGTGTATTACAGTGATTAAAAAATAATAATAAAAATAAAATAAAATTTGTAAGAACCAAATTACAAATTAAGTGGTCAAAGGTAAGGCGGACAAATTAAGTCGAATTGTACGGTTGATTTCTTCTTTAAAAGTCTCATTCTTTTGCCTCTTTGGGCTCTTTCATGCATGTTCATTTTGTCGGATGTATATACATCAAATACATGCAATGCCGGGTAGATATATAGCGACGCGAGTAGCCAGTGTTTTACGTGCGTGGCCTTTTTCCAGTAACGTTAGGTGTATACTCGTAACCATATATACACTCCGTGCATGTGTGCTGACGTTTGTGTTTTTGCACTTATTTTGACTGAAATAATGCCCACTTTATTACTCCCTCCATTTTTTTTTGGTTCTTTACGTTTGGTTTGAATTCCTCTCACAGATTCAAACCAAACGTAAAGAACCAAAAAACTGGAGGGAGTATTTAGCTTAGCTTTATTTCTCTTGAAATTACGACAAATAATATCGTCTACCGTCGTCTTCTGGATCGGCTTTGCACTCTCTCTCCAATTTCAATCTTTAATAATTTAGATGCTTTGGAATTCTTCTTCAATTCGATTACTACGTCTATCTTGATTATGATGTGTAATGTGTATATGTTGTGTTGGTTTTTTGCAAGTCATGAATTATCCAGTAGTACTCCGTAGTTGTGTATGTTCAAATGCATGAGCCAAGATTTTTTTGGTGATTGATAATTAAGTGGTCTTAAAATACATTATTATAGCCTAATTGTACTTGATGATCTGACTTCCATTTCACTGATTTGTTAGCTCATTGAGTTCTATTTATAAATGTCATGGACAATAATGAGATCGAGGTGGTAGCTTGGCGATTAAGCGACATAAGTCACTATCATTCATGTTACATTGTTATCTGGATTTAAATGTCGCCTCTAGAATTTTTAAGGATAATAGGGATCCCGTTATCATTCTCGGCTCTACAGCTCTGTTTGATAGGACTTAAAATAAGTAGTTCTCTGATCAGAGAGTCATTCAGATCAGATCAGACTCATTCAGATCAGATCAGAATTGCTCAAATAATGATCAATGAATTCGGTCCATTATTGATACTAATTCGTTGAAATTCAATCAATTTTTCAACTATATATTTCAGATCAGATCAGTTCAGAATCATTAAAATCAGATCAGATCAAGAGGAATCAAATCAGATCAGATTAGATCAGAAAAATACAGTCATATCAAACCGAGTCTAAGTTACTTTTCATCAAGCAGGACCTACGATTTAAATTATATCAGAACTACTTTACTCCATAAAACACTTTTTATCAAGCAGAACCTAATTTAAGCATTAAATTACAGCCCGACCCAACCATAAAACTTCTTTATCATTCCTCAAACCTAATATATATGCAACCTACCAAATTACAAAGATGTGTATGTGACCAATCAGTTATCAGAAAAGGTTATTTGAAGAAGATCTGTCTAGTGTCGACTGTCGACCACCCGGAATTGGAACAAGGCTTCCCTTTAAAGGAACAAAAGCATTATTAGTCCTGCCAAAGCTTTTAGATCTATTTTCATACCCTAATTATCTGCATTCCGAACCCAAATTTCATGTTTTGAATTTTGCCGAAAACCAAATGGCCGGGCCATACAAGCAAAAACGCCATGAACGGGAAAAATGATTGTACATACGCTATAAGGGAAGGGATTGAAATCACTTTAATACGTACCGTATTGAATCATATACGGAGTATATGAATGCATATTGCACAAATTAAATTAAGGTATGAAAAATGGAAAATCAATTACATGACTCTAGTCTAACGTTGATAGTCTAATAGGTGCATGCAGCCCTATTGAGTAGATAACGCAAAAGAGAACCACGCTATACTCGTATTAGTCGTATACTACGTACATACCCATGCATGACTGCATGAGGAATAGTTAGCCGCGCGCGGTGTGAAGCCAGGAAATTAAGGGAGGCAACTAGTAGTCTAGTTTTTTTTTTTGGTATAAAGGAGCAGCTAATGCTGCGGGGGGTGGGGGCATGAGGATTTGAACCCGGGACAACCCCCAGGTAGGTTGAGTTCCTATCCACTAGGCCAACCTTGATCCTCAACTAGTAGTCTAGTAGTTGTGTATATATGGCGGCGAACTCAAACTTACAATTTCTTAATCATTTATATCACGGCCGGAAAAGAAAAAGCAGATCAAAAATGCAAAACAAAAACAAAAAAAAAGATAAGAAATGACAAACAAATCAATAAATAAATAATTCGATGGTAAATAGTTTATTATAATAACGCCCAGTAATAAGAGCTACATTACATAGCGTACTAAACGTATTACATTATTATAGTAAATATAGTAATATAGTGATTTAATAAATAAACCACACATTTCGATTATCCTATTCGAGTAATCGGATGATACTGCTCTACTAGCTCAGCTGCTGGTTTATGAATCATCATCAGGTGTATGTTTACAATAGCGCCTCCACAGAACAACAGCCGCCATCCCCATCATTATAGAGAGAAATAACCCAATAATTGACATAGCCCAAATATATCCTTCTGGCACTTTCATTGTTTTTTTTCTTTTTCACTTCTTAATTATTAAATGCAAATCTCGATATTAAAAAAAATGCACAATGTATAATAAGTTGATGATAAGAAATTAAAATGAGGTCGAATAATCCTCTATTTATACTGTACTGCCACTCTACTCATGTGCATTTGTTACTTAACTTAGTGACCATATATAAAAAAAGGTTTATTCATATTTTTCTTACCATAATATAATGAGTAATTAACAAGCTATATATATAATCAAAGATTTTCTTTCTCAAAGACTTTATTTTCACATGCAGTAAGGATCTTTATATTTTTGGATACCTCATATGCATGTATATTTACTTTGCCTTGATAAAAAAAAATGTCGCAGAATAATTTCCTTCGTAAAGGTGTGAATGGGTTTTATTTGAGGTTCTTTAAATCTGATGTGTGCTATTTATGAAATGGTACATATATATACTGTAATATATAAATTGATTTATAGGATGATATGTTTCCTTTTCTTTTTATTTGTACCCAAAAAAAATGGTCGTGTTCAGACTTCAGACCTACTTAGTAGTGGTTTACATTTTAGTTATTGAAGATTTTTCACAAGCATGCAATTGCTTCACACTTCACAGTACAGTACATCTTTCAAACGTATTTGACCATCTAAATAAAAAATGACTTAATTCGTACGTACACCTTTTAATATAAGTGCTAATTAATCCCCATAAACGTACACATACAGTAAAAAAATGTTGATCAGCCCAACACGAAGAACCTGAAGATAAGCAGCAGGTTTTAATTTCGGGTACGAATTTATGAGTTTAATTTAGTCGAATTTTGGGCGAAATTGTGTAGCTTCTTTGTTGGACCAAGTTATACATTGCTCACCCTACCCTATGTATGCCACCCCGCGCGGCCGTAGCAGCTATTGTCGATCGGACAGTGTTTATGAGCCTATGACACATAATTATACGGACTATATATCTGATATATCGACAACATGATATTCTTAATTACGTCTTTATACTACGATCACCTCACTCAATAACGTACCAATCATTTGTACAACTTCGGACTTGTTTTAGATATAGTTATAATGTCATATAGCATAATTGTTAGTTTGTTATTGCACTCTAGAGTAATAGGGCACATGATGATATCCTTTCTTCCTTATTTTAAGTCGGGATTTTGGAATAATTTTTCCAACGAGCGAGAATCTTACCTAATCAAGAAAGGAAATTAACCTTTATCATGTACCCGAAGTTTTAATTATCTACTACAAATTGTACAAGTGATAGGGTTGTTTTATGGAATAACACATTGTGGATGAAGTTCGAGGGGATTTAGGAAAGTATTAACTACCTTTTACGAAACTATATATAGACGAGTCGTAGACATAATTTTTATTGTATCTCATACTTGTGTAGAGTAGTATTCTTCGTGGTCTTTAACAAAGACATTATCAATCGATGGCACCCATTGACGAGAAGATTCGGGAGATGAGCCAGGCGGAAATAGATGAAATACAGGAGTGGGATGATATGATGGATTATATGCCCGTTGATAGCTTTGAACAGGGGTTGTTGGGGGGGTATTGTGCAGCCGAAGGCATAATGTTGTCGGATGAGGAAGACGATAGGCCAGCTCAAGTTGAGGGGAAGGAGAAGGAATGGGCCCAATGGCGGCCGAGTGAAGAGCTATTATTAAAGCTACTCCGATTAGGAGAATACGAAGTTGGGAAGAGGGTCATGGTTATGAAGCATGGGAGCATGAGGGGGTTGGAAGGAAACGTGACCGAGGTTTTGGAAGGGGGGATGGTAGTGGTGGTAGAGCTTGATGGTCAGGGTGAAGTTACTTTCAATGTGCGTGATCTTATTGGGGTTGTGGAATGCGATCCTCCTATAACGTATCACAGTTTCGACGAGGAGGGATTCGATCGATTCAACGCAGAGGTGAAGAAGGCTGTAGAGCAGCAACACGCAGCAGATTTGGCGAAGAAGGAATGCTCAAGGCAGCTCAACCAGATGGTCATTCATGATGATTGATTTGGCTTTGTTCTTCGTTCTTCTTGTATGTATCGCTTGATTTTGATCTCTTAAAAACAATGTTTATGTAATAATCTTACTTTTCTATATATTGTGTTTTCGTCTTCTTAGGCTATATCAGACTCTGGAGGCGTGCCCTATACTACTCCGGTCACCAGTTGATTGCTATGAGAGCAATAACTTAGCCGCCATTTCGAGGTTCAAACTCTCAATGAATTACGATCTCTACATTAAAATCTCCGAAAACAACGATCAGATATATAAGACATTACTATCACCATATATAAGACATTACTATCACCAGGAATCGAAACAAGCTTATTCGAAATCAGGAACCCCTTCGATTTACTCAATCAGTCGTCATACCAAAGGTTTTGGATCTAACGTCGCGCCATTAAAGGTCCAGATCGACTTGTCTGCCTCCTGACCAAGATCTCATGTTTTGATGAATAGTTCTGGTATGAGAGCAACAAACGGAAATACTATTCAACAATATATACATTCATACACCAGAAATCTTAAAAGCTCGTGCCCGCAGTCGGTTTACCACCCACAAATCAAACAATGAAAAACCAGTATGCTATCTCCTAACCTCTGAGTTCACGCAATTATCTTTGAGACCTAATAACCAAAAGCAAATTAGCAAAACACAAATTATTAGGTACCCCTGGGGTACCTAGAGCTACGTACCCCCGGTTTACTATTCACACGTGAACAGTAATGAGCGAAAATAATGAGTGAAAATTGGGAAATAATGAGTGCAAATTGAAAAATAATGAGTGAAATTTGGGAAATAATGATTGAAAATTGGTTTATTATGAGTGAAAATATATAATGACTATAAAGTGGCATAGAACGAGTGAAAATTAAAAAATAATGAGTGAAAATTGAGAAATAATGAGCGAAAATTGGTTAACAATGACTGAAAATAAATAATGACTCTAAATTGGTATAGAATGAGTGAAAATTGGGAAATAATGAGTGCAAATTGGGAAATAATGAGCGAAAATTGGTTAACAATGACTGAAAATATATAATGACTATAAAGTGGTATAGAATGAGTGATATTTGGGAAATAATGAGTGCAAATTGAGAAATAATGAGTGAAAATTTGAAAATTAACGAGTGAAAATTGAGAAATAACGAGTGAAAATATAATGACTACAAAATGGTATATAATGAGTGAAAATTAAACCGGGGGTACGTAGATCTACGTACCCCCGGGGTACCATATACCGATTGATCATAGTTCAAGACTACTAAAGTTCAACACAAACTACAGGTAATGAATGCCCTCTAAATCAGCTTTTTAGGGCATGAAAATAAAATTCTCGTCACAGAGTTCCATGATCTCTTCATCTGGGACGCAATGTTGCATAACCTGGTGCGTGTAAAGATTATTTCTCGCATGTCTCGCCAGTTTATCAGCCATGGCATTGTGGTTTCGACTGATGAACTCCAAAATGACTCCGTCAAGCTCATGAAACAGTTCCCTGCAAAGGCCACAGAAATTAGAGAGTTTATCCTTTGGTTGCTTGCTATCATTCACTCCAAGTACCACTAACAAACAATCTGAGAGGATCCGCAAGTCATCTATTCCGGCGAATAATAGCTTTAGCTTCTGCTGTTGTCGCGTACAGATCAGGAATAATGCAAGAGTTTATCCCAGCAATCCACTTACCCTTCCTATCTAACAAACAGCAGGCTAAACAAGCAACGGCAGTCGTGTGATCCAAGGAAGCATCAATGAACATTATATTACTAGCAAAACGAAGGTGGTAGGGAGCACTAGGCGAGGCTCAAGGGGGAGAGGGTCTGTTGAAAAACAGTAGGAAAATTCAGAAGAGGGAGATGTTTGCAGTAGCTATAGTCGGATATTAGTTGATTAAAAAACCCAAGAGTTGATCAAAAACCGAAATTATAACTGGTATCTTCACTTACATAACATCAAAAAATTGAAAAATCATGCACCTATATAAACACCTCCCACTCCCCAAATTACACTACTACTTTGTCTTTACTCCATACTCTTTCATGATCCATACAACTTGAGATAAATTAGTATCTGTCACCGTCAATAAACACAAAACACCCATGGAGAACACCTAGATTTTGTACATGAACCACCTTATCCTTTTCTTCATCGAAGAAATCAGACAGTTGACCAGTAAATAAATCCATCAAAGGCAGGTCATCCACCCATGATTCAGACCGCAAGTCAAAACAAGTAATACGATACCTCATTAAACGCCAAAACACCTTAGTGAATCTGTAAATTGTTCTAATAAGCACACCATTTCCAATTGTCGCCAATGAATCTGTGGGCTGCTCTATATTATCCACCAATTTCCAAGTATCCTCCTTCACTATACACCCTAACTTTCCCTCTACAACACCGTGTCACCTCCATAGTAGTCATGCTGGCTGGTACCTTGCGCAATCATAACAACTTTGTAGTCATGGTTTGTCATATCAAGCCCAAAACTTATCCGCCTCTACGCTTACGTGAGGGATTTCTCGGTACATGCCAGTTGATGGGTTGATCAACACATGTTTATAAAATTCCTCAAAAAAATGTGTACACTGTTAGAGTTACTCTAAGCACGCCATTGTATGAGCCTACAAGGGAAACAGTACCCCCAAGCAAATCTTTAAGGATATGTGGAAAGGAGATTGGCACAGCAGTGGCTGAATTTGGTGAGTCTATGTCAATTGAGTATAAGTTGTTGAGTTTACCGGCCAAAATTAGGACTCGGATTGAGCCCGATTAGAGGGATTAACGAAGATGCATTTCGACGAATTCCCGGGATGACATCAAGGTGTTAAAGGATTTAGATACACACTTAAAGCAGACAAGCAGTTTGGCTGGTAATTTGGAAAGAGAATCTCTTCGGTTATAATTTTGGAAGGGATTACAACCATTACTTTTCTGGTACCGCGAACGCAAGTAGCCATCGTAGTATGTTTCAGAACCCTAAACAAGACGAAAAATTATGACTTTAATCAAAATTAATGAACAAATACTCCCTCCGTTCCAACCAAAATTTTCCATTTCTTCAGATTACCCTCCACATATTCCAATAAATGCGAAGAAATTGGTGAATTATACTGGAGTATCACAATTGGGAATTGCACAAAAACTGAGATAGTAACAACTACGCAACAACACCATTACCTCAGCGTCTTAAAGGCTCCCACCATAAGACGGGGTAAGGGGTGGTGGTCTGGTGGAATGTACGCAAACCTTACACCTATTGAAACATAGAGAGACCGCGCACACGGATGACCCAAAATGAAAATTGCTTCAAGAATCGAACCAGAACAAATTATAACAGTTCAATTTAAATCAGACAAACATTATACCAGATTAAATTTCGGAATAATTCAGAATGATTATAGGCTTAATTAACGACGAAAATAAAACAGAGATGAACACAGAATTCAGAAACAGCAAATAATTTAAAGGGAATAATAAAACGTAAGCATCTAGAAACTGTAAAAATCTGCAGAAATCATACATTTGACATGCAGAAAGTGCTAAACTTTCATTCAAATTGAACCCAGAAAAATAAAATCATAATTTTATGTACGTAAAGGTCGGGGATAAAATAGGAAATGGGTACTAAGTACTAACCTGATTCAGAGTATGATCAGTGGAAACTTCTCTCGGAAGTCTGAGAGATGAGAAGAGGGAGCTGGTTTAGAAAGTAAAATATATTTCGGTGTCGGTTCTGTGTGTCAAGTGTACGACACGGGTTTAGAAAGTAAAATTGAATCCTTGTTAAGTAAGGTGCGTAAATTAATCGGCTGATCAAAGTTCGAAAAGATTTTATCGCAAGTTAAAGCCAAGAATTTTATCTAACTCGCATTAAACTTTTTGAAACTTTGTGTTAACCGGTTAGTGCGTGGAGTCTCGTCACTACCGCATATTTGGGTATGGAATATTTAAGGTGGGACGGATGAAACATGTACGAATCATCGAGCATGTGATTTACGCTACACGATTAATATATATACACACCGTTTACCGCTAAGAAAAGCAATGGCCATCAACAATACGAACATTGTGGAAACAGAGTAGATCTTTTATCCCATTTTGTGTCTTATTTTGTGTGTCACATCAATTGGAGGTAAGATTTTGGAAGGCACTTGCGTAATACTAATGAACGAGAAAGGGTAGGGAGTGACATTCATGCAAGTCCACATTATACATACGACTTATTTCTCGAAGAATCTAATAGAAGGATAACGGACAATTTGAGTCATCCTTTTAATCAGAGCATTACATAATCAAATATACAACAAAAGGCACCACGATAGGAGGAAAGGAGCAACTTTCAAGCAATCATAGCATACCGATGGGTAGTGATTTTTACACTCTCAATGTGAAAGAATGTGTGACTCGTGAAAAGAAAATCACCGAGTATGTCCAAATCACTACCCCATTCTACAGCTAACATATGCAATGACACAATGCACCATGTTAGCAGGCCGGGCCGTAAGCATGGGCCGATAGTCGACGAATCGGGTGGACCATCAAGGGAACCTTACGTTGTAAGGTCAGCCCATAAGCCTCTTCCATATTCAGCTTCTCCGCCATAAGCCCATCAGCCAGCTTCCAGTCATATGCATGGGCCAAAGTGGCTGTCAGCAACTGGACCATTCTCAGGCCCAAACTCAGCCCAGCGCATATCCTACGGCCCGCTCCAAATGGGATCAGCTCAAAGTTATTTCCTTTCACATCGGCGTTGGGCCTCTCCCCGCCCGGCAAAAATCGTTCGGGTTGGAACTCTAATGGGTTAGCCCAAACATCTGGGTCACGCGCAATGGCCCATACATTAACCAACAAGGTGGTGTTCTTTGGAATGTGGTACCCGTTTATCTCGCATGCTTCGTCCGCCATCCGAGGCAAGGAGAGTGGCGTGGACGGGTGAAGCCGGAAGACCTCTTTCATCACGGCTTGGAAGTAAGTTAGGTTCGGTATGTCTGCTTCTGTCACAAGCCGGTCTCGGCCCACAACTGAGTCCAATTCTTGTTGGACTTTGGCTAAAATATTCGGATGGCGAATCAATTCTGCTAAGGCCCATTCTGTTGTACTTGATGACGTGTCCGTCCCTGCTGAGAATAGATCCTATCATGCCAATGAGAAAAATTACAAAGTCAGTACTCGTTGAAGATGCCGTATCGCTAATTAGTATGAATGAATTTCCTTCTATTAAGAAAAAAAAAATAAAAAAAAAAATAGAATTAATTCAATTGATTACTTTGATCTCCAACTTATTCAAATTTTAGGTTATTTAGGAGGAAAAGAACACATTAACACACCTATGGATTAAACAAGGAACAATATATATATGTCAACACAAATATAAGAAAAATTGGGACAAATCTAACAAGTTGAGCGGAAACGATCATGCGACTTTAAAAAAATCATTCAAAATTAGGTGTACTCTATGTTACTCGAACTATTTATATCACTTTACTTATTCGTGTGGTACTCGAAACATTTGGACACATGATTTACATTTGTATCCTTCATTTTAGACAAAAAGTACGATTTTTTTCATATACTTCTAAACTTCTAGTTATGTCTAACCGTCTAAGTAAAATATGTTGTACTCCATTCTAATTAATTCTTCACGAGAGGAAAACCATAGCATAATAGTACTAGGTAACTCCGCACAATCAGCCATCTAATATTTGTCGATATCCTATCGTTGAATGGCTGGTAAAGAAGGTCAGGTTTTGGATGCGGTATCTTCTAGAAGAAGAGATTGGGGAATGGTAGGTGGGCTAAACAGAGGACCCTGATGATGATTGTATGAATGAAGAGCATACTTTTTAGTTTTAGGTTTGTTTTCGTACGTACTGTCATTTTCATGCTTGTGAATGTTGTGATGATTGTGGACCTCTTCTCCGAATTCTTTGTGACAACTTCTCGCCACTTTTAATAGTTGTGGAGTACTAAACATTAATTGTACTTGTTTTTTTTGGGTACATATAAACAATCGAAATGTGATATTAGGTATCTATACTAGTTTGCATTTATGGCCGTGCTACTTTATTTACCACTTTGGATACCATATGGTCCTTGGAGGAGACTAGTTAGGGTAAAATCTTAGGTGGTCGTTTGGATGATTGTAGCAAATGTAGAATTTCTCGGTAAAAGTCTTAGGTACACTGTCGGTGGTATTATGAAATCTTTTGTTTTCCAACTAATTTCATTAGGGAAATGTTTGGTTTAACACAGTGTGAACAATGTACTCCGATCCGTAATAAATATATAAGACAACAAGGGATATTTCTAACCTAACATAGTAGTGTTTGGGCTAAAAATGACATTGTGTTATACCCTACCAAATACCATAGTGCTACACCTAGCAATATAATCTCACAATGATCTCGTAGGTCGGTCGGTGGCGTTATGAAACCTCGTGTTTTCAAAATGACCTCTTAGAAACTATTTCATATCGTATAAGACAACAAGGGGTACTTCTAACCTAAAATAACTATTTTTGTACGAAAAATTAATGCGATAATCTTAGATTCAGCCAACTAGCATACTACATAACCTAACAACTCCATAATGATCAAAGCACAACGTAGTAATGACAATAGTAATAATCTAAGTGCTTTGGTTGAGAGCTTACCAAGAGTAAGGCCTTGATTTCGGTGTCTGTCAATTGTCCACCTTCCCCATCAGCATTGTCCTTCAAAGATATTAAGATGCTTAATAAATCCGTACCATGTACGCCACTTTTGTTTGTAGCCTTATGTTCCTCCAAAATGGTACTCATAAAGTTATCAAATTTCTTGTGAAGCTTCTTCATTTTAGAGGCAACCCCTTGTAAGTCGAACCATTCTAATGCCGGAACAAAATCGCCGATGTTGAAAACTCCGGCAAGAACCATCAATTCCACCACCATATCCTTAAATTCTTCGGCTTTTGGGTCCATATCGCCGGTCCCATCGCCGAATACTCTCTTCCCTAACATCACCCTTGATAAGGCATTGGTGGTGCATAGATTGAGAAGTTGTCCTAGTTGCACGGGCTTTTGTCCGGCCTTTCCTAGCGCCTTTATTAGTATCGACACTTCTTCCTATACAGATTGCGGGATAGTTAAAAAAGTATTTTATGCCATAATAGTCGTCATCTATGAATCTCAATTAATAGTTGGCTATCTATGCAATAACTAAACATGCCAAATAAACATGGTAGGACCATCTCATAACAATTTTACAAACTCGTACATAATAATACACAAAATTAATTACTCGTTAATTAGTTCAGCTAGCAAGGTCATAGAACATATCACATCGACATAGACCTTATTTTGACTCTTTTAGCACCAAACACGAACATAAAAGATGCAAGGCGAAGGTGTAATTTTACACACTTTTGTTTTCTAGACGGGTTCTTTTTATAAAACATGCGCTATGAAAGATAGTACTCGCTCACCTACTCTTTAGCTATTGCCTAAATAAATCTTGCCGCAATTAAAATTCATGGTTACTTGACTTACTTCTAGTTTAATTTTATCGACATACAGAGTACGGAGTAGTAGTTACAACAGGGGGGCAAAACACCTTATAATCAAAAAGAACATTTAATTTTCCGCATATGACCCTAAAAAAAAAGACTCATTTACACATCTTAGATAGTACGGAGTACAATCTTCGTGTCCAAGCCGCTGGGAAGGGAACAAGTGGGGGCAGCTAGCTGAGACCCAAATATTGAATGGGGTCGAATCAGTAGAAGTTCCAAGTGTACATTATAGATATTTTACGTGTATAAATTGTCACAAGTCTTCTCGTGGTTTTCTATATTATTATTACAAAAATTTTGAATTTCTACATTTTAATTATTCCGCCCGGCCTTAATCTAAAATGTTAAATCGGTCTTGTTTCCAATCTGTTTGCTTGCAGTGAACCTTGTTTAAGAATCGATCATTTAAGTAACTTCGATTTTAGTGATTACTCCCTCCGTCCCAGTTCAAACGCCCCATATTCCATTTTGGGACGTCCCACTTCAAACACCCCATCTGTTTTGGGACATATTTCTCTCTCCTACTTTTATTAAATTATTACATCATCTCTCACATTATCTCTCCTACTCTTATTAAACTCCACATTCTTTCTCCTTCTTTATCCTAATATTACCCCACTACACTTATTATATCAATTTTTCTTATTCCACTACAAAAACGCCTTGGGGCGTTTGATCTGGGACGGAGGGAGTACTGACTTATGTTAATGACAACTATATTGTATGAGGGTCGTGTTCATGTAAAATTTAAATGGGTCGATAATTTTGCCTAAGGCGAATATATTTATTAAATGGACTAGCTAGGTTTAATGAATCTGTCTTGACAATACTATTGTCGTGACAAAGTGATCGCTCTTAAATTGTTAAATGTAGGAATTAATTAATCGGGACAAATGAAGTTATATTCTTAATTAATGAAAACTCGGCAGTTGATCCTTTTTAATTACTTTAATTAACACACAAAACTACAAAAGTATTGTAGGAAATTGAACAAAAGAATTCTCATTGACTAATATACGGAGTAATGGAAATTAAAGCTGCATGCAAACTGAGCATTGATTTTCTCTTGAATATCGTCATTTACACACTAGTGTCACACAACATACAATCTCAGCTACCAAAAATGGGGAAAAAAAGGTAAACATTACCATCAATAGTTCAGTTTCTTACTTAAAAAAGATTAAGTTCCCTCGATTTCTTTGGAAATTTAACGCATATTCAAACCAAACATTAATACTTTAAACAAACGCATGGAGTAGTTAATATAGAAATATGAATTATGAATTCATATATAGAATTAATATGCATACTACAACAATTCTATGTCCATTGTCCCATGCATGCACAGTATTTTAACAGGAAATGTTAGTGAATTAAGAAGCTAAGAATTAATGGATTATACCTGACGAACAGGTCTAAAATCATCCAAAGCCTTGGCAGAAAACAAGTGTAGAGAGCAAATTTTTCTAAGCATACGCCACCTTGGTCCATAGGGTGCAAAAACCAAATCTTGATAATTATAGGCTATGTGTTTTGCTCCTGAATTTGGGGGTCTACTTGAGAAATTTGCATCATGGACCTTAAGGAATTGCGTTGCCACCGAGGCCGATGCGGCCACTACCACGTGTACGTACCCCAGCCTCATGTAGAGGAGGGGGCCGTACTTCTGCGCCAGGGCTGCAAGGCCCTGGTGCGGAGCTGGCCCCATGTGGGGAAGGTTTCCCACAATGGGCCATGGTTTCGGCCCCGGTGGGAGCGGTTTCGGGTAGCGGCCCAAGGTGGTGGAGAGGAGGTAGTAGAGGAGTGTGGCTAGGGCTATTGTGTAGGAAATTATTTCTAAGGGTGACATTTTTTTTCCCGTTTTAGTAGTTGAAATAAAGGAGTAATGGAAAATGATGTTTGAATAAAAAGTCTTGAGTAAGAGTTTGATTTTTGGAGAAGAGATTAGTTTGGTGTTATATAGGAAAGGAGAGGGGTGTTTGTAGGGGAGTACGTGTAGTAATAATCAACTTACGTAGTATATGGAACTATGGATCTTTAATTTCTACCAAACATAAAGGTAGCTAGCATAATATATCAATCTTATGTAGGTGGAATCTTCATATATTCCATATTTTTGGTTAATTATTTACTTAGACAGTATACATTGACTCGAGTTTATTACTCGTACTATCGTACTAATTAAATGAGGATTCTCTTTATGTTTAATTTAGTGTCTTATACTACTTTTTTATGCTATCAAAAGAGTGAAACTCCCACCTACATATATGCGTGTGTTAATGTCAGGAAGAAATAGAATTTTTTTTCGGAATAGAGCTCAAAAAGCAATGTTAAACAAAATGGGTTGAACTTGAACTTATTCAACCTTATGGGGTGCAGGTCACCCCATTGGACAAAACCGCCAGTAGTAATGGCGGTATTAAGTGTGTCAAACAGTACGAATATGGCTCGAGAGAGAAGTCATTGACAACCTTAAACCGCCATTGGGACTGACGGTTTTAGTGTGAAAAAAAAAAACTTAAAACCGCCAGTCCCAATGGCGGTTTTAGGTGGCAATGACTTCTCCTTCGAGCTTGATTGGTACTGTTTGACACACTTAAAACCACCATTACCACTAGCGGTTTTGTCGACATGCACCCCATAAGGTTGAATAAATTCAAAATCGACCCATTTTGTTTAACATTTTTTTTATCCCTATTCCGAAAAAAAAAACATTCAAAGAAATAAAGGATTAAACTAATTTCGATTTCTAACTCTCAAGTGTTACAAAAAGTTCACTAGACATACACTTGGCATTTGTCTTTAATTTCCTAAATGAGTTTAAGGATTATTATGCATGCACCATAATTATGACTAAATGACCAAAATGTCTTCATGGTAACCAACTTGATGATGACAATATCACATGTATGACTGACCTAAATTTGTATTGAGGTCACCCTTTACACACACAACTACTGTTACGGAGTACTTGTAATGTTTTAAACAAAATTGTGATCTAATTAATCTAAATTCTAACATATGCATGTGTAAATATAAGTCGTTTTCATGTTTGTGATTGTACTTTTAGTATTCAATCAATATATATCCCTGGCGTATTTCCCTCGGCCTAAAAGTATTTGGGTAATTCAAAATCATGAGTATTTGCAATTGATGATTGAAAAAATGACATCAATAATATCTATGAGTATGACTGATAGTGTAAATTTTAATTAAAAGCATTAATTTAGTTTGATATCATTCCTCCTCATGTGAGACAAAAATTGTATAATGAATAATGATACTCCATTATTCTTGGCCGGATTCGTGTAAGAAAATCGCTAAATAAATTTTGCTCAAATATTGTGCGAAATATTGGAGTGTTTCGCTATATGAGATGCGTAAGCATAAAAATTCAAATAAATGCAATAGACCACTTTTTCTAAATTTTTGTTTGTTATTTACAATATAATATATAAACAATATCTAATGAAAATAATAGATGGTGTAGATTGATTTCTAACATTATGTACGGACGTACGGTGATGAAGGCAATTATGATACTTTGTGGTACTTGTCAAGATCCTTAGTATTACTCCTATCTAACTATCTTGTGTCTTCTTAAGAGTTAAGACATAATGCTACTCTCTCCATTCATATCCAAATGCCCCATTAACTTTACAGTTTTTGACTTACCATATTGTGAGCCATATATCAACCAAATGAATGACTCATTTGCTATAAATTTAAGGGGAATTGGGATAGAGCATTGCATAATGGAGTATTTGCTAATTTTTACACTAAGTGAACATATAATTTGATCTAAAGGTGTGCCCAAATATGGTTCGTCAAAAACTGCAAAAAAATGGATCATTTGGATATGAATGGAGGGAGTAGTACAGTAGGGAAGGCATGCATGCATGTCCTTTTTATCTTTTCGATGGTTTATGTTTAAGATTTTCCATTGGGTTTGAGAAATTGAGAAGGACAGATTTTGTTTAGGTATTAGTATTACACCACGAGAACACCCAACAAACCACAAGATCTACCAACGAGTGAACAGTGATGGACTACATAATCTTCAATTCCTTCTAGCGATTGTCGCGTAGCTATGTACTAGCTAGTAGAGAAGAGTTTAAAATAAATTTGTTTGTTTTGCATAATTATATATTATGTCCTTTAAATTATACTAAAATACAACGAGTAATATATACTAGTAATTTACACCAAGATTTATTAAATCTCGCAAAATATATAAGCCACGTCATTTTTACACATATACGGAGTATGTCATAGCATGACAATTTTGCATGTAACAGATTCACTCAAAATCTAACATATTATTATTATTAAGTTACCACTTTAAAATTAGATCTTTATATGTAACTCACGCATACATCATCCTCAAATTACGTAATACATATTATTATTTAATCTAAAACGATAAACGAAAAGCTTGGATATATTTCTTGCCATTCTATCATATTTTCACTAGTTTCTCAGATCAAGGTGATAGTACCTCGATCGATCTTTAACATTATAGATTATTGTTAGAAATAACAAATTAATACTACTCCTAGCTAAAAAGATTTTTTAGTTTCTTTTTTGCAGTTTTGAATTGCCATGTTGAGACTATTTGTAGACTAAATGAACGACCCGTTTACCTTGAAATCAAGTAGAGTTGGTTGATTGCAATGCAGAATGAAATACTCCCTCCATTTTATTAGGTTCTTTGCATTTGGTTTGAATTCCTCTCACAGATTCAAACCAAATGCAAAGAACCTAATGAAATGGAGGGAGTACAAACTAAATTTTAGATTCATTTTGTCTAAATATACCTTCCAACATGGCAATTTAAAGCTGCAAAAAGAAACAAGAAAATCTCTTTGAATAGAAGGGAGTATAACTTTTGGAGAGGACATTTGTAATTTCTCCATAATTAATTGTCCACGTAAACACCCGACAAACCACAAAACTAACTTACGACGACATTACGAGTCTGAATTCGGAAATAGTGAAGAGTGAAACACGTACATTATGCGTACCTACCTCCATTTAGTTAATAGTTTTTGTGCCCTCGTTGTCTGGTAGTTGTAGACTAGCTGACTGCACGTGACATCACTTCCAAAAGCTAACGAATAATCAAGTAGGTGAGAGTGCCGTGAGACTATAACTTCTACTGTATTTCCTTCGTATCGATTACACTTACGAAGAGGATCAAAGTTAACCTTGCGATTGTTAATTAATCCGTTAAAGGTTAATTCAAGTTTGAATCCTCATATTTCCGCTATATTTAAAATATCTCCTTATTTTTTTTTTGTACCAAACAAAAATTGCATCTGCGATATGACAGGTGATGAAACGAGTAAATAAATTGGTCTCAGCCGAAATTTATTGGTGGAAGTTAAGGTGTTGCCAGGATAGGGCCTCTTTGGTTCTGTCACTAAGTATCCCTTTAACTATTGTCCTTCGAGGGTAAGCCTATATATATGCCGGTCTAACCCGCTCCAGAACCGGACCTCTTGTCGGGATATGTTGTTATTGAAAAAGATAACTTCTATGAAAGATTGCACTTCTTTTGCTCCCCGTAATTTCAATTTCCGAACCAACTAAGGCCCTGTGCGATTGGACTGCATTTTTCTGATTTGATTTGATTTGAATTGGTCGGATTTGATTTGATTTGAATAGATTTGATTTGATCTGAACTGAATTAACTGATAAATTAACTGCAACTAGACGAATTAATAACTAAAAATAGACTACATTCATTGATTGTCATTTGGATAATTCTGATATAATTTAATTTGATTTGATTTGAATAAATCTGATCTGATTTGAAAACATTGTTGAATAAGTTGAATCGCACAGGGCCTAATACACACTACATTTCATTAGATGCCATAAACCATCTTAAATGAACCGAGTACTCCATTAAGGATAGTGAATAATATCATCTTATGTTCACACTGTAATTGATCTATACTTATCTATTAATTGTCTACTATTTGCGCCTACGTGGCAGGCTTCTAACAAAAACGCTTATGTGTACCCAAAAAAAAGCCAGGTCACGGCTGAGGTGTCGGCTCCTACTTCAATTGTATCGCAGCCTCGCAGGCCTTCTCTCCCCCTGCTTTCCATCGTTTCCTGACTTTCCTCCTCCTCCTCCTCCATTCATCTTCTACCGTTTCTATCAAACCACTCCATCTTCTTTTCTATTCGACCCACCCCCTTCATTTCCTTTTCTTTTCAAACGATGAATACAACGTATCTTCATTTCCATTTTCTTTGTCTCCCTTGAGAATTTCAAACGTCCAAGATTTCGAATTGGCCAAGAGCTACGGCGTCGGTTCTTATTCCAAGGTCCCTTTTTTACCTTCAATTACATGCATTTCAACGTCAGTTGTTTCACAGCAGTTCTACTTGCTCAGGTCAGTATCAATTTTTCGATTTAATCACCCAATTTTCGTTTTTTATTCATTTTTTTGTTCATTTTTGTATGAAATTGACTTAGGTTAATTTTAATGAATTTACTCAATCTGATTATGATACTTCGTAATCATCGGTTTTGATTAATTTGGAGTATATTGGATTAATTAGATTTTATTTTTGCAACTACAAAAGGATATGAAAGTTTGGTGGTTGTTTGGCGTTGTGATCTTCGATACCGGTTGATTGCTTACCTATCCATTGATGCTCCCGTTTTGAAAATTTATTGCTGCCTTTTTGTTCTGTCTCTCAATCATTTGTCAATTATTCTTTACCATTCTAGGTTACCTCTCCTTCGCGAGGTTCAATTTTGGGTTAGATTCTTCGCAGGCCTTGGTAAGTTTTGTGGATTTCCTTGCACATTTTTTCTTGGAATTCCCTTCTCCCTCAAAATATCTCAATATGTATTTGCGATTTTGCGAAAATTGAGTGGTGAGTGTAATGCTTTTGATTGTTTAAAACCATTATTTTGGTTAATTTTTGCTGCAACACACAAGTTAAAGCTCTTCTGTTTTTACAAAGATGTCATTGCCACATGGTCGTAGGGTCGCTTTCTTAGTGAGTATGTGACAGTGGTAAAATTGGAAGTCATAGTTAGTTTAATCACTATATGTCTGTGTTATGTTAGATTACATTTGTTTATGTATATATATTTAGGCCTAGGAGTATTTATCACCATAGTGGTTAAGCATCTACAAACAGATGCTCTTCACAAATTATTATTTTCCAGACTACGTGTGTCTTGATTTAAGATGATTAGCAATGGTTCAACTCTCTAACTTTCAATTATGGCAGATGGTTATATGTGAAAGCTGCAATATACACGAGTTATTGTTCTCACATGGCGCGCTTTTATTGCTCGAACTTGCCTTTACCTAAAAGTTAGACACGCTAGCTAATTCGAGGGTGGGTGCCATGAGAATTAACAATATACAAGCCTAGAGAGTTATATTATTGAGATCAACCATCGAGGTGATGCCCGCCTGTGTGCTGGATGTAAAGTACAAGTGACCACTGCGTTCTCTTACCTGGAATCTGATCGGACAACTGTCGGCCACCACTTCCGCCATCAGCGCCTCGCCCTTCTAAGCAGCAGCAACAACAACATCTTCTTAGTACGACCTTTTCAGACCCAGTTCCTATGACAAGTCTATCAAGGTCTGATGCAACATTATATTTCTACCTGTTTCTTTGTCAATTTTTTTTGATAAATTCTGATTATATCAGTGTTTTACACTTTAATTGCCTAATTAATGTGTGTTTACGCTCTATTATTAGATTAATCGTTAAGTTCTTCTGTTTAAATTAGCAACGGTTTTGAGACTCTTAGCCCATCTTTGTATGTTTTATAGTTGTCATTTTGATGTGGGCGAAGCTCGGCTGGTGATGCATGGTCATAGGCGAAGGTAAGCTTTATAGTTAGCATTGGATTATAGGTTGACTCAATTATGCAATATTTTCGAAGTTGTATTGGCGTTTGACTGTTACGTTATTTCATCAGCCATTTCAGATTGCTTCCCCTTTGCTAGCACAATTTTTGGACCAGGTTGCTTATTTAGAGGTAAGTTTTCTAATTTGGTAGTTTGGTAGTATATCGTAACCACGTCACCTTGATGAGTTCTCTGATCTGGAGCATCATTGTGAAGTTTAACTTAGGTACTTAAATATATTTCACTTTGAGCTTTACTCTCTGAAGATGATTAAATGAACTTCCTTTTGTTTCGATCATGATTTGTTACAATTTTTATAATCAAATACTAGGTACTGAAAATGTTTCTAGATCTCTTTTAACCAACTTTTTTGTACGTCTCGAATGATTGATTTTTTAGGTTTCATATTTGGATGACGGATGATCTATAACTCTAAATTTATATTTCGCTCAAGTCCAAACTTATTAATGTATACATTGAGGTCTTTCAAAAACCTTTGGTTCATGACGAATATGAAATATGATCATTGAGATTTTGTATGAAGTGTGAAGAAAGTCAGATGGGACTTACTTTTTGTTGGAAATTTAGATTACGTATCTATCATATTGGTGATTGCTTTCATAAAAAGTGTTGTCATTCAGGTGTGTACTCTCAAATCAGTGGGCTTTATGGCTTTCAGTTTCTTATCAGGGCAAATGGTAATTTTTAAGGGCAGTAAGGTTTACCCTAATGGTGACGACGTAGGGTCTATCAATAATGAAAATTGGGACGGGAATGATCTTATCTTAAGTAGCACAAATCTTTTTCAAATTATGATATATTGAAGTGTAATGTAACTTGGCGGTGTACCAAAAAAAAAATAACTGGCGTGTCTTAACTCTCAAGTGCTTTTGCTATCAGTGTATGGTGTCGTTTTCGATTGTAATTCCTATTGTCAAGCTAAATTGATGATGATAATAAAAATAAGAATGAATCTGTTAGTACCCTGCTGGTGAAACATAGAACTTTGGATTTGGTTGTCGGGTTTAATAAGGAAGTTGTTTGTTAATTAGAGTATGTTTCATGTTTTTAGTGACACAAACATATGAATTCGTTGAGTGTTAAATATGACTATACTCAATCAACGTAGGTGCTCTTCCTTTGACGCATGCCTTGCAGGTTTAGGTTCTCTTGATGCATGCCTTCAAGTTCATTATTTGTCTATTCTTGGTAATTTCTGGCTTTGACTCCCGAACAGCTTGCTCAATCTATCTTGGCAAAGGCCGATGTGGTGGTTCAACTTAAAACAAGGATCTTGATCACAAACTATTACTAATGTATCATCACCAAGGCAATTATTTAACTGAAATGATTCGTTATTGCAAGAAATCTCCGTGGCTATGCAAAGTCCAAACCCCCCTCTATTTTAATTTTCTGGCTGTCACTTTGTTGTTCTGATGCAATTTGCTTGGTCCATTGTGGTTATGATCATAGCAATTGATGAATGATATATTACTGAAATTATTGCCACTTCAGTTTCAATGGTGTTTATGTCCACTCACACACAAAAAATCTCATTAGGATCACTATATATGAACTTTGAACTTTTTTATAATTCTTAAAGATTTTTGTGCTCTGAACTTCAGGTTACTAAGTGTTTATTTGAGATCGCTTGACTAAAGTGAAAAAGGTAGGAGTTTTCTACATGTTTCCTTTAACTGTTTAGCTACACATATCTGGCTCTGATTGAGATTTCCTTGGTACCGACTATTTTTCTAGAATCCTATCTTTCTTGCCACGTTGTCCCATTTAAACTTTTACGAGTAATTCTCACTGCATATTAGAAATTTGTTGCTAATAGCTTTTCTTTTGATGGTTCAAAATATATGTTGCTTTCCTTGAAGTTTAAATTGTAGCTTATTCCTTTTGAGCACTTTTTCCCTAATTCGTTTGTTGCCCAAGTCATTTTTGGATCCTTATACTTTGCTCCCTTGACTTTTGACTTGTGTAAGTGTAATTCATTTGGTATCTGTCAACAATTAGTATTTAACATTTTTAGGTGTGAACTATGAAGACACCTATTATTTGTGTATTATGAATGACAAACATGTTCGGAGTTTCAATTTTTTTAACATTTTATCCGAAATTTCTATGTTCTTTGGATGGCTTTTAGCTTATGTGTTTTCCCCCTAAAAAGCACTCATCAATAGTAGTAGCAGGCAAGACTTGAAGATTCTTAAATTTTTATTTAAAATTTGCAATTGGAATTTCAAATACTAGCTAAGATTTGACCCCAAATTTACCACAACAGCCGCAAAAATAAAAATATCCCCCTTTCTTCTCTTGATTTTGTAGTTTGTACACATGCAATCATGCATTGTTGACCACTATAAAGTTGTGTCACGTTCCGAGTCGATGCACTTTTTTGGGGTCTTAATTTTGATATCAGTTTGCTATGTGGAATAGGATCGGAGGAAAAAGTTTTGAACTGGTCTAGCTTTACATATACAAAAGACAATAGAATTCTTAATGTAATGGTGTTGGGTTGTGCAAAGATTGAGCTTTCTAGCTCTTAGTAAATGGTTACAAGTGAGGAGCCTTTGTTTAATGAAAATTAGAATTCATAATAAATTAGAAGCGGTCTAGCTGTAGTTAAATAGGACTGTTATGGACGCTTCGTCATAGATGATTAGCTTGCCAGCAATGAACGGGGGACTGCTATCTCATCTGTACTCAGTAGCTTGCTTTCTAATGTTACATGCTTCTTGCCAGGGAACATACTATTGACTCTGTTAGGAACCCGCTTTGCTGGAGGTGGAAGTCTTTATCTGACTTCAGGTATGTCTTTCTCCCCTTCTTACGCTCGCTAAATGCTGCAAGTATTAAGCAGGCAATATTTTTTTGTTGCTAATGTGATACCACCACCTATTGTGATTGTATAAAGTTTCATCTTGCATTGGGATAGTGAGTGGATAAGATACAGTTTTACTATTTGGAAACACCTAATTAAATATGTAACAGATTGTATATATCATCTTTGGCACCCTTTAACAGAGATTCTGTATCATGGTTATAATTTAGAATTTTTGCAACTCTAGAGCATTGGTCATTTATTTTTCACCCTCCAAGCTACTATACATGCTCAGTAGAAAATCATATTGTACGACATAATCGATATAATAGAAGAAGTCGTTCTTTGGCTTCCTTTTGGATTCACATGAAGTGTTGCTTAAAGTAAAGTAACTCTTGAAGATTTTGTCAAATAAGGCCAAAGTGTGGTTGTCAATAATAACTAACAACCTAAATCTAAAATCTTTAATAGAGGTAAAATTGGTTATGCTAAGCCAATGTGCACGCTTTTGATTAAAAAGCCAAAAAAAGGAAAAACATTGTTATGTTAGTTGGTAACCTGGTATTACTATCTGTACTATATAAGCCCTCTTATTAATTCATCCTTGCTGGTAATTATGCTTTATCAATCTTTAATGCAAGTGGTAATCTCTCCATTAGTTGCTAGAGACGTGTTCGGCTAGGATGCAATTAGAAGCAAAACCTTAGTATAAAGATAGTAATTAGTTGCTAGAGCCGTGTTCAGCTAGGATGAAATTAGAAGCAAAACCTTAGCATAGCAATTTGCTTTTTGTCTCTTCACACTTTCGTGTGTATGGCTGTATGGGTAGTGTATTTTGAAATGTCGTCTCATACTCTCAACGTCTCAGTAGTTGCTCATATGAAGTAATTCTTTAAGAGACCTATTTCTGTAAGCTGATATAAACTACATGAGGTTTTACCTTCAAACCAACTAAATCTAATTTTCTGTCGAGTTTTTGTATTTCTGTTTTGGGTTCCTTATTTTGGATATAAGTGGCCACTGATCTCATTCTTGGTTCTTTTCGCTTTATGTCGTGTAACTGGTTTATGGTGACATCGTTTTCCTCTAAATATTTTACAGTTCATTCCCTTATATATAGCATGTTGGTGGCAGGTGGTCTTAAGCTTCACCCTACATCTGACCGAAGAGATACTTTTGTCAAGATCGAATCTACAGTACGGTGGTAGTCATTCGCCGGAGAAATGCCTTCTCTAAGATTAAAGTTTATTCTTTGTTTTCAGATGATACAATTATGGATGCATATTGGAGTGTCAAGCTAAGGAGATATTCATGCTACTAACGGTGTATCTGTGATCAACTGTCTCTGCATCAAATGAGTCTAATGATGTGTATGAGTACAGTGAGGTCAAGTTTCCTGCTCTATCGATCCCATGTCCAGTTTGATCTAAGAAGAGTATGAATGTAAAAATTTAGGCAGTACATATTGCATTTGTGATGGCTGAGAAGCTTACAGTTTAGTACATCTTGAACTTTATTTGCAATGATTTATCATAGAACGATTGATCTACCAGTTAGCTGAATACTTTGCATGGTTGCATTCGTCTGTGCTATACATGGTATAGGATAATCTCATAAGTCGAAACTCATCACATAGTTGTAGCCCTTTCGGAAGGTCAAAAATGCATAATTACTCATCGTCACTTTTCTCACCTGGCATCTCCCTAGAAAGCACAATGGATGGGGATTCACATACTTCAACCAGGATTAGCATGTATGGTAACATAGTTGAGCCTGACTTCTGCAAGAGGACATTTCATGGGCCTGTTTGCGCCTGTACATAGCAAACAATGTTTACTCAGTATGTTATTCGTTAAAGTATAAACAACCATTATACAACAACAAAACGAGTTGATATATACATGAGATGAGAAGTTAGACATCCATGGAAAAAATATTCGTTTCAAAAGTAAACCATAAATTAAAAAAATGAAGCCAAACAAAAGAAATGTGATCAAGCCCGTGATTTCCACGGTATGCCCTTCTCAGATAATGTCGTCAAATTTGAGTTGTCAATTTCATTAAACATGTCACGCCTCAACAAACAAACCAAAAACAGTCCCGTGAAACCACGGGGACAAAAACTAGTTGTAATTGATTTGTCATATTATCACCTTCCTAGCTTAGCTTAGTTTTTTTTTTATGAGTAAAGATTGATTCTTACCTGGGTTTTTTGCCAAACACCACCTTTTAAGTTTCCAATTTTGACAAACACCACCTTTTAAGTTCAAAAACCCCAAACAGCACCTTTTAAGACCTTTTCCTTTGACAAACACCACCAAAAAAAAAATCCAGCCCATTTTCTCTTGACTTCGGCATTGACACACTCTCCGATTCTTTTTCGTTGCTTTCTTTTCTTCTCTTAAGGTCGAGACTTCCTTCCCGAAAAATCTATCATATCAAGAATCTCTCTAATCTCCCTCCTCACCTCTAATGGAGGTTTAGACTCGACAATTCTAAGCAACAAGCATCATAATCATCGTTAAAGGTACGAACAACACCATTTTTACCCCTTTACCACTCTTCGAACTTCAAGTTCACTCCATTTCACCTTCATTTCATCAAGTTCATCTAACAATAGCACAACTATGTACTATTCAATTCTCTTCTTTTTATCGATCAATCAGAGAATGGATCATATCTCTTTGTTATCCAATGATGTTCCAACACACGCAAAAAGCCAAATCAAAGTCGTTAAAACTCTATCTAGTCAAACGAAGAGAGAGCATATGAGAGTAAGAATGATAGAATAAATCAAGAATCCAAACAATGGTTGAGTAGAGAGAGGGGCGAAGAAGAGTGAAACAATGAACGGGACGGGGGAATATCGAACTCAAAAGAGGAAGAAGAAAAGATAGGGCGAGTCAACGCCATAGTCAAGAGAAAATTTGGCCGGAATTTTTTTTGTGGTGTTTGTCAAAAGAAAAGGTCTTAAAATGTGGTGTTTGAGATTTTTGAACTTAAAAGGTGGTGTTTGTCAAAATCGGAAACTTAAAAGGTGGTGTTTGGCAAATAACCCTTCTTACCTAGATTAGTAGCATAATTGTATGAGTTATGATTAGTTTTTGATTCTCTTGTACTTGTATATAAACCGATTCATATCAATGAAATTAATCAAGCTTTCATGTATAATCATCTCTTCCCTCTCATTCACATTCTCTACACGAGAAACTCACAAAAAAATCTTTTTCTTTTCTTTGTTTTTTGAACAGGGATGATAATATCTCATTGATGAATATCCAAACAGGACTTACAATAAGATATATCTAAAATACTACGAAGTACCATAAATTGTATAACCAAGAAATTTAAGTGAACTACAGGTCAAACATAACTCCTTATTCATAAATTGAAATTCGAGGAAAGGAATTAAATGTGTTAGGATCCTCTAGAGTTAAAAATCAACTCTACTTGGTAGAGTTTGCCCAAAAAGGCAAGGATATATTTTTTAACAATTTATTTGTGACCCTTAAAATTCCTTTTATTTTGTTCTATTACTTGTTTTGGTAAACTCCAACAACTCTACATAAAATAAACTCTAGAGGATCATTTCCCGAATTAAAGGGCAGATGAAACAAATAAAAATATCTTGTTTGAACCAATATACGGGCTGATTTAAAAAAAAAAAAAAAAAACCAATATACGGGCTTCTCTCAGTTGGAGGCCCTATCCCTGCGCTGGGCCAGTGAACTCCCAAATTCTCGTTTATTGATGGACCAAACAAAAATGCACTCGTCCTACTTTCCGTCACCAGAGTTTGCTTAAGCGTACACTTGTAGACGAAAAAATTCCGTGCTATAGACGATTCTATTCTATATTTCATTTATTTCTTCACATTGATCCGGGTTCAATCTCACAAAACCGGATCGACGCAAAGAAATGGATAAAGTATTACAATGAATACAATGTGTTACACAATATTTGAAAGACCAGTGGAGCAGGTACAAAGAGTGGTCGGTCGTTACATGGTAAACGTTGATTGATTAAATTTCACTGTCCTATATACTTGGAGCTAGAAGAGTAGCCCAGCCTTGCCATTGACTGTTGCCCTACCACATCAGCCCTGGTCATCCTGACCGGAGCTCCACCAGATTCTAACATACCGGTATCTTATTCAATCCCGATCAGGAGTCTGGCCCTCACTATCGAGTCCTCTCACTTCCGCTCCACAAGCTTGCCTCAGTCTCGCTTGGCCTCGGCCAACTCCAATCTCCACAGATTTATCAAGAAAGCGTACTCTTATCGCCCCTGTATGATTCTTAAATCCTGTTACTTGCACAATCGATCTCGCAATACACAGCAATCAAACTAAAGGAAACATAAAAGATACAAAGAAAGAACTCCCAGGAATCTGCAAAAGCTTCCCTTCAATTGAAAAAAAGGTAAACCCCCAAAGTTTACGCTTTCTGGACAAAGAGGAAAACATCACAAATCCTCCATTAACACCTACAACAATATACAACAACTTCCAAGACTTTTGAGTTTTAAACCACCTTAAACTACCGCAAACTGTTAAGAACAGCGATTTTGTGCACATTTCAATCATTGAGTTCTGTTACTCAGACTACATGACAGCTTCTTTACCACCAGCTGTCTCTTTACTCGACCATCTCTTCATCCTCGTCATCCTCGAGTGCCCGAATCTTTAACTTCTTTGCAGCCTGAGATGCAGGATCAGCCTTTGGTCCATTGGGGACCTGGATCAAGACATCAGCCTTCTGCCCGGTTGCAGGATCCACCATTCCGCCATTCTTGTCCACGCGATATGCTAGGCCGTCCATTCCAGCATCAATGTAGACTGTCGAGTTCTCATCGATTTCTTCCTTCACAAGCATTTTTGACAGTTCAGTAACCACCTTCCTTTCTAGCCACCTCCTGATGGGTCTTGCACCATAGACCTGACAAACCAGAAGAAACAATCAAGTCAGGATCATAATTAATTAATAGATGCACAGCTTCTGCAATGCTATAAGACAGCCAGGTATATTGAAAGTTTAAGAACAAGGAAACAAAGTTGTATGGCATCGAGTACTTACAGGATCATAGCTCTCAGCCAAAACATAATCCAGAGCGGCATCTGTGACAGCCAAAGCAACGCCCCTCTCAGCAAGACGTTTCGCCACATCTTTCATTTGCAGCCTTGCAACCTTTCTTAGTTGCTCATGCGACAGAGGATCAAACACCACAATCTCGTCCAAACGATTCAACAGCTCAGGTTTAAAGTGCCTCTTCACCTGTCACATAATAGGAAAACTGTTAATCAACAGGTTTCGAAACAAACAACAAAATAAACAGAAAGTATCAAGATTCAGGGAATCAGGGGTATACCTCCGTCATAACTTTTTCACGAGCTGCTTCCATAGTACTCTTGCCCATCAGTCCAGACAAAAGATGCTCGGCTCCAAGGTTAGAAGTCAAGATAACAACAGTGTTTCTGAAATCAACAGTCCGGCCTTGGCCGTCTGTCAACCTTCCATCATCAAGAACTTGCAGAAGAGTGTTGAACACAGCATTGTGAGCTTTCTCCACCTCATCAAACAAAATGACACTGTATGGCCGCCTTCTCACAGCTTCAGTGAGTTGCCCACCTTCTTCATGGCCTACATACCCTGGAGGAGCACCAATCAACCTGGCCACAGAGTGCTGCTCCATGTACTCAGACATGTCAATCCTCACCAACAGATTCTCATCATCAAAGAGTTGTTCAGCAAGGGCCTTGGCCAGCTCAGTTTTCCCAACACCAGTCGGACCCAAGAACAAAAATGAACCAGTAGGCTGTTGAGGTCGCCCCAGGCCAGCTCTTGATCTTAGAACCGCCTCTGCGACTGCCTCAACTGCATTGTTTTGGCCAACAACTCTTTCATGCAGTCTATCCGCCAGCCCAATGAGCTTCTGTTTCTCATTTTCACCCAGACGTGTAACTGGTATACCAGTCCAGCGGCTCACAACTTCAGCGATTTGTTCAGGCCCAACGGTTTCAGTCAGCATCTCACCCTCAACAGCACTGTTTGATTCAAGCTTCTTAATAGCTGCTTCACATTCATGGATCCCTCCATAACGCAGGTCTGCAGCTCTTGCAAGATCGTACCTTCTTTCAGCCTCTGCTGCTGCTACAAGGAGCTCTTCTCTCTTCTGCTTCAATCGCCGAAGCTCATCAATCCTTTCCTTCTCCTTTTTGTACTTCATCATCAGAGGCTGAAGTGCATCCCGCAAATCATCAAGCTCCTTTTTGACCTCCACGAGGCGGGCGACACTGGCCTTGTCCTTCTCTTTCTCAAGGGCATGATACTCAATTTCTAACTGCATTCTCTTCCTTTCCATGTTATCAATCTCCTCAGGTTGACTGTCGAGTTGAACTCTCACATTTGCACATGCTTCATCCATCAAATCAATAGCTTTATCAGGCAAATGACGGCCAGTGATATACCTGGCAGACAACTGTGCAGCAACTACCAGAGCTCGATCTTGGATTCGAACACCGTGGTGGCCTTCATATTTCTCCTTCAGCCCACGAAGGATGCTAATAGTATCAGGAACACTCGGTTCTGCAACATAAACCTGCTGGAAACGCCTCTCAAATGCAGCATCCTTCTCCACATACTTCCTATATTCTTCTAAGGTTGTTGCACCAATACAACGGAGCTGGCCTCTGGCGAGCATGGGCTTAAACAAGTTGGCTGCATCCATTGAACCCTCGGCGCGACCAGCACCAAGAACAAGATGGATTTCATCAATGAACAAGATGACCTTTCCTTCGGCTTCTTCTACCTCTTTCAGCACAGCTTTCAGCCTCTCCTCAAATTCACCCCTGTACTTCGCTCCTGCAACTAAAGCCCCCATATCCAGAGCTATAACCCTCACATCAGCAAGATTACTGGGAACATCACCACTCACAATCCTTTGAGCCAGGCCCTCAACAACAGCAGTCTTACCCACACCTGGCTCCCCAATCAGAACCGGGTTATTCTTGGTCCTTCTAGACAGTATCCTAACCACCCTACGTATCTCCTCATCACGGCCAATAACCGGATCAAGCTTCCCAGCCACCTCAACCAAATCTCGCCCATAAGTCTTGAGCGCCTGGAAAGTAGTATCTCCAGAAGCACTCTCCACTTTCCTACCTTCTTTCCCTCGGAGCTTCTCCAACTCCGCCTTCACCCGAGCCAAAGCAACCCCGGCCTCATTAAACAAACCACTGACCTGGGAATCCTCAATAACCCCCAAGACGAGGTGATCAACAGCCAAGTGGGTATCACCACGAGACTTCTGGAGGGTCTGAGCCCGGCGAATGGCCTTCACCAAAGAAGTCCCAGCCGGAACATCATCAGGGGGAGGGCTCTGGGATGGAAGATTCTTAAGAGCCCTACTCAACACCCTCTCCACCGACTTCACGGAATCATCACCCCCTCCAGCATGAGAGATCGCCTGGTGGAAAATACCACCAGATTCGCCAATTAACACACATGCAACATGGAGAGGTGTGATTTGGGCATGCCCAGAACTCACTGCCAAATTATGAGCTTCAACAAGAACCTCATTTGTCTTGTTGGTAAATTTTTCCGGATTCATTTCTACATTTCACCCAAAAAAAAAAAAAAAATCAAAATCAGACTTTGATCTCTCAAATTAAAATCTACAAACACAACTAGTAAAACACAAAAACCCACAAAAAAAAGTCCAATTAATTTAATAAAATCTCTACAATATCGATCGAAAACACAACTTCTATCAACTCTGATCATTTTATCTAGTAAATCTTTACCTCATACTGTAGATATAACCACACTAGAATCAAACCTAATTGATACCGAGTACTTGCCTACCAGAAAATCGACATGCATTCACAGTATTCGACTCTACAAAGGGTAACGATTTTGCCAAGACGAAAATTACTACCAATGGTTATACCATCATTAAAGAATAGTGCTCCCCATCACAATAACGTTATAACAAAAATAATACGACCCCAAGTACGATAACCTCGGCATTAGCAATCTCTGCCTCGGCAAAATCATTACCCTTTTACGACATGCGTTCCACATAAATTGAAAAAAAAAAAAACGCACGGTACCAAAAACTAAAAATTAATTAATTTTCAATTCCATACAGTAACATTGTAAGTATTTGTTTCAATTAAATCACAATCAAAGTAATACCCTTTTCGCAGAATCAATACACAAATAATAATAATCAATAATATTGACCAACCATTAAAAAATCTAGAATGAAAACAGAGCAACATGATCATCAAACATTCACAACAAAAACAAGAAATTAAACAAATGGGTTTTAAATTATTGCAAAAATATAACACATGCATCAATAACTTCAACAACAATCAGATTAATACAAGAAGGTTATTATATTAAAATAGAGAAATAATTGATGAAAGAAAGTTACCTTACAAAAATTATATGGGCAAAAAGATTAAAACTTGCTGAGGAATCGTAATAGAGAAGTTGATTTGATTGTATGTAAGAGAGAGAATTTTGAGAGAGTTGTGTTACAAGTGTTTGATTGTTTGGAATGAGGGGAGGTGGGGGAGGTGGAGGGCTTTTTGTTGAGAGTGAAAGAAGTGTCAGGAAAATGGAAGGTTTCTCTGGAATTTTCTAGACTCTTTTTTTTTTTTTAGGGAACTAGACTCTTCTTGTTCCTTCTCAATTACTCCACTTTCTATTTTTGTAAAACCCAATAAAGCGTAATTAATTATTTTGCTCAACCGTAGTAATACGGAGGGGGAGGGAGTTATATTAAGTCGTAAATTGTAATTCATAGGAACGGAGGGAGTATCGTATTCTTTTTAAAAAAAATAGTTGAGGATCTGTTTGGTTCAAGTTAGTTACGGTCTGGCCTCTAGTTTCTCCACGAGTATGGTAAAATGGAGGTCTAGACTATGGACTTATGGAGTCTCTCGATCATGTCACAACAATGTATAAATTGGGTTCGTTAAGGGTTAAAAAGGATCTAGCGGTTTTTTTGGATGATTTAAGATCGAGTCAGATCGGTACTACTCCGTACCTCCAACATTACTCATCTCATCATGGCCGTATAGATTGTCAAGACTGTAGCTAAACAAAATTTGTAATTTCTATTAACAATTAACAATAAAGTGAAAATATACATAATAAATCCGATAAAAGGCTAGTAAAAATACAACTGAATCAATTTATTTGGTTTTTCTTCAACCACCTGCATCGGCTCCCATCAATCTAAACTCATGCCTGCCTACGTCACAGACCCACAGCAAACTCATTCAATGGAGCCAAACGTCTTATATCTCATAGCCATTGCCGCAAGTGATAGGCTGAAAGGGGATTCTTGACGGAAAGCAACAACCGTCCCGGGACATGTATTGCTGCGGAACATCATGAGCTACATGGATGCTGAACCATAAACCAAGCCAGAGTAATTAGTATGGTACTAGCCTGATGATCTAAATGCACAAACACATAATGTATGCAGTACCACACGAGATCAGGTCACGAACAAAAGATAACTTTCTCTGCTGTATTATTTCAAGTATCTAATATGAACTCACAAACAAATGAAAGACGAAGAAATGAGCCTTGTAACACACAATCAAAGGAAAGGTGAGGATGAAATACCAAGATCACCAAAGATAACCAGCAAAAAGAGTAATTGAAAATTAAAAAAAATTAAAAGAGGATGGAAACAACTAAAGAAACGAAGGACACCAACTAACTAGACAACTTTTCGAAGCATTTCTAGCTCTATGACATATCCGTCGTCATTTTACAGAAAAACAAGTGCATTCTTTAATCTTTCATGGAGTATAACATGAAAAGAAAAGAAAAGAAAAAATTATTTTACACACAACAATTTAAAAAAAAAAAAACAGATTCTACAAGCAGCAAAATGTCCTAGACAACACCTTTTATTGCACAAACCTTGTCATAGCAAGAGAGTCACATCTGATGTTGATCAGATCAGACTTCATTCCTCGTCACTGTCATAAACAACTGCCATCCGGCGGTGTGTGGTAGGCTTCTTACGAGGAGACTCCTCATCTGACTCATACTCCTTGCGTTTAAGGCTGCCTCTAGCCTCCTTCGCGGTCTGCTTTGGCTCCTAAGAAACAAAGTGTGTAAAGAAGTTAGCTATAACCAATGTCATGAGTAGCTGGCTGCAGTGCAGCCATGACGACTGACCGATGAGTCAGTATGATGCAAAATTGCAAAGAATGGATTCAGAGAAACGCCAGAAATTTTTAGTTGATATGCATGTATCAAGCATATGGTTAACAGGAAGTACTATTAGAATAACTGAACCGGTCGTCTAAACCACGAGAAAACAACGCATCTACACAGGTATTGGCTATGGAAATGGTTATCCAGGTATTGCAGTTACTATGTTGTTTCTCATATAGTTGCAATCTCCTGCATAGCTTTACCCATTTATTACTTTCTTGTTCCTACAGTAACCCATTTAGACATATAATAACAAATAAATGAAGTAAGATCCACGGTAAGACATACGAGCAAGTGGCATTTGCTGAGAGCACCGTACAGATTGTAACATATTGAGGCCTAAGGAATGACCATTATGAAACCTTAAGTTCAGAACAATACTTAGTCTCAAAACACCAGAACAACTTCTTGAATCATGTATCACAACATTAAGCTGAAGATCCAGACAAGTAATGTTTCTACATACCTCGACCTCCTCCTCTGAAGCTCCAGCTTCAACTGCTTCTTCTTCAGGCTCAACATCGCCCTCCGAATCCTGCCATTCTGGCTCTGAGTCCTCGTAGGGTTGAGGGGCCTCCTCTTCTTCGCCATCAGTTTCATAGTATGATCCCTCTTTGTCACTGTCTGAGTAATTCGCTGGGCGTTGAGAAGATTTAAGAGCAGATGACTTGCGAGGAATATCTTTAAGGTGGCCCTAGAAGAAGAGAATTTATTATCAATACAAGCTCATAAGGTACAACCCATGACATACAGGACGATGATAGCTTCATATCCATTTACCTTCTTCGCATTAATAATGCGCTTCTCAGCTCGAGCTTCTGCCTCCAACTCATCCTCAAAATGCCGCCGGGAACCAGAACGTCGGGAATCATAATAATTATCGTCATCCTGTAAGAACCGTACAGTATTCGTAGCAACAAATTATTTGATATCCATTTAACAAGTAATTTGCAGCTTAGAGATCCAAAACTGTGTTTACATCAAATCACAGAGGGTAACTATTTTAAAACAACAACATTACCCTCATGCCTCAAAGACACCAACCTAGCAAAGGTGGGAAAATCCCCTGGCTTACAGATATGAAGGAACGTGACAACAACATTAAAATATCCCTCCAGCTCAGATTATTCAACAGAACACTAGTAACAAAGAGAGGCAAGTGTCTACTACGGTTCAAAATATGGCTTTGGTTAGGGTGGAGAGATGGGAGAACAATTATGATGATGGTGATTAGGTTTACCTTATGCCTCATCAAATTGTTTTACTATTCTAATTGCATATTCAAACTAAATTTACTCTTCTCTTTCTTTTTTCACAATCTGTGGGCTTCCTTAACTCTAGATTCCCTCTCACTATCTAACTGTCTACCTTTTGCTTTGTTCACTCTTATACAAACCTTCGTTTCCTTTTTTTCTTTTTGTCTTAACTCACCCACCTCCTCTCTTGCATCTGTTTACTTTTAGCATTATTGTTGATTGTTGATTTGTTGTTCTTTGTCCCTACTGCGTACTGCCTTCCCTCCTCTTGTCTCTATCTCTTTACCTTTTCATTGTTTTACCACTTTATATGGCAGGCATGGTTAATATCCCTAAATCACTTTAGAACCACTTCTCTTGTAACTGCTATGATAAAGATAGAGAAGTCGAAGAGAACCTCATCAAGTGCATCCTCCAAGAACCCAGGAGAGAGTTGGCGTCCTCTGTTCGATGGCCTCGGGTACCTCTGACTCACCTTCTCACGCCTTCGAGCAAGTGTTGAGTTGGCTCTGATGGTTTGACTTTCAGCCTGAAAGAGCGTATATAAAAACCAGGACAGATATACAGGTCATAGCAAAAGAATGTTATCTAAAACTACTGCTTACTTTTTCTTTCTTTTCTTTTTCCTTCTCAGGATCAACATCGGTTATGCAGTTCTTAACCTTATAGACCTTTTTATGCCTTGAGTCAACAAGTGCAGTCAGTAGACGATGAGAATTTGACGACAGTGATGAAGGCATGAATCTCATTTTCTTTTGAATCTTCCCTTGTGATTGGAGAATTCCCTGAGATTTACATCCAAAAAGTTAAGATTACCATCAAATTCAAACAGTAAATAAACAGTTGTTATAACACTGAAGCAACTGATCACAGGTTGCCTAACAACCCAAAAGTCAAAACTTAAATGCTTCTAATGCAGATGCATTTGGTATCAACAGCCACCCAAAAATTGAGCTCCACCTTCCCTAAAAAAAATATTGAGCTCCACCCCACCTAAGCCTCTCAAAATTTAATTGGAACTATCACTCCCACAAAATTTCCCAGTCTGTCTACTAAGGGGCTGTTTGTTTTGGGGTCTTAAAGAAAGGGAAAGGGTTTCAAAAGTGTTCATTCTCTTTCTTTGTGTTTGGTACCACTTTTATTCCCCAAAATCAGTTTTAGAATTCCCCCAAATCCCTCCATCTTGATTCCCTCACCCCCCCAGGGTTTTCTCCATTCCCTATTTTGGGTCTTCAACCTACCCACCTTTGACCACCCACCAACCACATTGACCAAACCTGAGTATGCCACCTTCAACCCGAAGACCACCAAGGAAAGCCACCAACAACCTTGACCACCCACCCCACCACCGTCGGACACCGCTTTCGCCGTCTGCGATGGCGGCGCAATCGTCGTTTACCTCCACGTGGCCTTCTTGTAAGCCCAGATCCGGTTTCTACACCACCTTACACCGAAACCATAGCCTTCCATACTTCTCTCCACCACGCCCAAGTCTTCCTGCAACTCTTTCTCAACAGCTTCAAGGCTCCGATGATCCAATCCATCGTTGTACCTTGGTTCCAAAGGAGATGGGAGGTGTTGAAGGAGACAAAAATGGAGAGAGAGAAAGGGGGTGCGGTGCCACGGTGGTTTCCGATCGGGAGGTTAGTGGTGAATAAGGTAGATGGTGGTGGTGCACGGTATATTTTATGGTGGAGAGAAGAAGACACTGTATTACGTAGTAGAGTAGGAGGACTAGGGAATGATTCACTTCTTTGTGAACCAAACGATGTAAAGAATATGAGGGGATTTCTTTCCTTTCCTTTCTATTCTGTTACCTGATTCCTTTCCTTTCCTCCCTGTGAACCAAACGGCCCCTAAGTTTATAAAGACTCTGTTCAGCCTCCACTTGCGGTGACGGAGTAGTGGTGGTGAGAGAGACGGTGGTGTATATAGAATGGTGATTGTGAGAGGGAAAGGGGAGCAATGGAGTGATGGCGTTACTCATTTCTGTTAAAAGCTCTACCATTTAGTTTCAAATTGGTCAAACTATATAGGGATATGAATTATGATGGCATTGCCCCATTAGAAGAGAGATAAAACAAATTATTAGATTGTGGTGGCTACACCAATGATGTGGCCATTGTAGAATTGCCATTGAAGTAGATGCTTAAATCCCAAATTCTTCGTATTATACGGAGACTTCAACAAAATCTGATGATGAATACAATACAGCAAACGAAACAAACAGAGGACAAGACTGGAAAAATGCATCAATACTGTAACAGAACTACTGACCTTTCCATGCCTAAGGAAAAGGTATGCGTTATCATGCTGAGCATCCTGCACAGATATGTCCAGAACCTCATTCCCAATGTGTAACTGTAGACTGCCATCTGACCACCTCACAAAACGTGTGTTGCTTTCATGCTGGAAAACAGACACTAAGTTAGAACACTAACTTCAGCAAAATCTACTGTGTGATCAAATTAAAGAGTATGTAGCATTATAAAAGTTGAATCAATTATCTAACAGGAATTGAGGATCTGTGCCAATGTTCAGGACTGACTTGTGGTGTTCTACACAATGACATTATCAAGTTCTCTTGCTGTATCCTCATTGAAGTAGAAGATATGTAAGGTAAAAATAGAAAATAAAAAATAAAAAGAAAATCAAAATATTAGTAGTGGAACATGTCAGGAGCCCCCTGTGCCTGTTTGTCTACATATACATATACTCCTATCATCCAATGTCTTTATCTACATTTGCAGAGAGGTGGGGAGAAACCAATGGACACGGATACTCAAAGAAAAATTGCGATCCAATAAATTATTTTGGACAGACAGGATTTCCCAGCCTACACTAAATTTAAGTTTCATCAACAGACAGAAGAATGTACAAAGCACATGTATAGTAGCGGAACCCAGAGCATATGGATAAATTATTGACTTACAGCTACTGTTCCATCTGACTTTTTCACAGTTCTCCAACGCACGATGTTGTTCTCCAAGCGAATTCGCTTTTTTGTACCAGATTCATCAGTTACAAAGACGTCCTCTTCCACATACGTCTTGGGATCAAAAGGCTTCTGATCAATGCCCATGATATTTGAGACTCTAATCAAATTCATCTGCCGCCAAAGGAAAACTATCACCCAAGGAAATGATGTATTTGATAGTTCTCAAACATGTAATACTTAATAGTCTAGAATCAAGAGTAAGAAAGCAAAATTTTGCAACCAAAAATGCAAGAAATTACGTAAGTAAAAAGAACAATCATCATTGACTCAGAAGCCAACTGACAATTCACATAGATAAGCGAGTCGGCACATTAACACATTGATTCAGAGGGAAAGTATTATGTTTGTCAGAGCACAAGTCGGAAGTACCATGAAGGAATCGATATTACTATGAGAAAGAAATCAGGGAGGCATGCACCAAAGTCCAAATCAGATGTAATCTGGCAGAACACACAAGAGGCAGACCCAAATATTTCGTATTGGATAGAACATATTGACGATTCAGACCATCAATATTTTGTATTTTTACTACATAGCAATGAGATTTATACTGGATTCAAATAAACATTAGATTGTTTAAGTTGACAGCTAAAACCATTGGTCAGTTCTGCAACACCAAGTCGCCAATTAGTAATTCCTATCTTTACAGCAAATAATTATAGTAAGTCAGTATAATGGGATTCACAGAAACCAAGGCATTATATTGTCACTCAGTTTTATATGGGCTGCACTGAATCACAGGAACTATAATGAAAAAAAAAGAGCAATTTCAAAGGTGTATTCTAGAATAAAGGTAAAGCCATTGAAACACCATCCTTTGGGATCTGCATAAACACATGTTAAAAAGTTTTATTGCTCCTACTGATGGAAGCCATTAGCATGTTTGACACAATTCACCTTTTTGGACAAGCACTGCAAACTTCAAACTCGTAAACTAACCAAAACAAAGGATCAACGTCCGAATACACATCTGTTCACACTATATTGCTGAAGTATACAGAATTAGTGTTTAACCTTCTCAGGGCGTGCAGGAGGTGGGCGCAGAGGTATTTCCAACTCCATAGGAGGGCCGAGTGGTTTTTCCCTTAGCTTGTTCTCAAATTCCTCATCTGACCCATACAATGCTTCATCACGCACTAGATCATCCGGTCTGAGATTATTGTCATAGCTTTCTTCTTCCTCAACAGGGTATGTCTAACAAAGAAAAATAAGCATAGGATGTTAGGCCTTCTTATATACATGTCTACTGAAAATGTTACGGCATTATACAGCACATAGACATCAACAATTTACAATCTAAAATCTTACTGGTTCTTGCTCCATATCATGCTGGACACCATATTCAGCTGGTTCTTCTTCATCAGAATCTCCAAAAACATCACGAATTTCAGCAGCTGATTGAGCCAAATTCCTCCCCTCTTCAGGAGATTCCCTATTCCATGAAGTAAATCTCACTTAAATACAAGATACTATTCAATAGCAAGTGAGACATAATGATGGCATAACATGATGTGTCAGAATCAGAATAAAACATGGGAAAATAGCATTAGATGACACCAAGGGGGGTGAAAGAAAAAAAGACATGACTAATAGTGAGTAAACACTAAACAATATTACATTATTACCCCAGTGCCTCAAAGGCTCCTGCCTATGGCGAAAGGGGGGGGGTCGGATGCACGCAAGCCTCACCCCTCGGTTTTCAGCATAGGGATCCTGCCTACGGATGACCCATAATGATTGTATCGAGAATTGAACCAACCGAGTGATTATTCACAACACAAGAAGCGCAGAGAGTTTTGTGAGCCATTATGGAAATATGCATAGCCTAGGTCCTTTTACTACCACCTAAAAAAGTCCTCACATGCACTTTCTAATCCTATTTTTAGCTACCCTTAGAAATGTGCATTTCTCAGATCATAGAAATGTGTAGTTTAAAGAAAGTCACAGCCTGTGGATCCAGTGATTGTTTTAGGAGCTTCATTGCCAAAAATTCAACACAGAAACAAACAATGAGGAAATAAACAAAAAGAATTTGCAAAGAGAGTAGAGACAAAAGTATGCTCTGTTTACCCTGGGCTTCTCGTCTGACCAACTTCTTCGTCATCTTCAGGGTCAATATAATGAGGTTCTTGTTCCTCAGAATGTTCTGATCCACTATTAACCACATCTCTTCTTCTACTAGTCGCCACTCTTTGGGGATAAGCTTCTTTTTCGTCACTGTCTGTTCCTCCTGCCTCGCTTTCATCTTGATGCTCACCCACATCTACTTCCTGAGAACTTTGTTCTCTCTCACCTTCACTTTCCTCTACTCCATGCTCCTCTTCCCGATATTCACCTTCACTTCCACCTTCTGCTTCCCCTTGCCCCTCTAGTCTAGGTTCACCTTCAACCTCTTGCTCGTCTACTTCAGCAACTCCGTCATTTTCATCCTAATCAAACATCATAATAATTTTTGTTATAAACAGTTCAGTAAATGCTACGTAGGTTTCGAAAAATATAAGGACTTTGCAGAGAAAGTCACAGCAACAAGAATAATTGGCTCACTGACAAGAATAAGTTAAAACCACTGCATCAAAAGCTACCCAAAGGAACTAATACAACTATACAAGCAAAAAGCAATAGACCAACTTCCCAAATTCGTGATCCCATCAACGCAACTCTTCAACATATCAGAAAAGAGAATGTCCTATGAATACGCATTCCCTTTGCTTTATACCTAAAAAATAACACGGGTACTTGTTCCGATTTGAGTTCCTCGTAACTCAGACGAAAATTACAACTCCATACAAGATGACACTCAGCACACTCCAATCCAACAACCCACCAAGGGCTCACCGACCCTCATTTCAAACCCTTACCAAGGCACAAACCCCAAAACCACAGACAGCTTCAGAACCTGGGATATCGACTTTACCAACTAAGCTAGCTGACATCCAAACTCGTACACAGAACATACACTCCAAAAGACAACAACTTTCTCAATTCCCACAAAAACCCAGATCAAATTCACCAAATTAATCAGAAA
This sequence comes from Spergularia bocconei, assembly GCA_963457585.1. Lineage (NCBI taxonomy): Eukaryota > Viridiplantae > Streptophyta > Magnoliopsida > Caryophyllales > Caryophyllaceae > Spergularia > Spergularia bocconei. The sequence goes on along the minus strand of OY734942.1, from coordinate 6,669,805 downwards.
TCCACCAAAATTAACAAAACCCAAAAGGGGGAAATTTAAATTAACCCCTTTAACAAGCTCAAAATTGAATTCTACACCAAACACAAACAAAACTTTAATTAAAAAAAATGTAATTGACAGCATAAATAAGAGAATTAAGAAGAAATAATACAGAGATTAAACTGGGGCGATGCTGATTAGATTCATGCTCAGAATCAACCTCCTCCTCTTCTTCTTCTTCATCCTCGGATTGATCCCCGAATAAATTTTGCATCATCTGGTGTCGTTTTTCTTCCTTCATCTTGAAGCTACTGAAGTTTCTCTGCTATGGAGATTTGTGGGTCTGCTGCGTTTGATTTCGTCGTCGTCGGCGTTTCGAATGGGAGTTTTTTTTTCAGCGACTCCGACAGAAAAAAAATCCACCCGACTACTCGGTCCTCTTCCCGTTTTGTTTTTGTCCGGTGGTTTTTTTTTTGTTAAATAATGAAGGGATGTATAGGGGTTTGGGTTAGGTTAGCCTAATTGGGGAAGATCGAGTTATCGAGCTGATTTAGACTTGAATATTCGATTGGAATAAATTATCGTAAATTGGATGTGATTTAAATTATGTGATTTGAAGTGGTAGTGTAATCCTACTTGAGTAATTGGTATTGTTTTTAGTAAGGACTATGTTGACTTTGAGATGAAAGTTCGATTAGAACAGAACTACTCACCGGAATTCAAGCGTACGTTTTTTTCAACGGGAATGATAAAATCTCATCTCACTGATAAATAATCAAATGACGCTTACAATAAGGTAATCTAAGACACTGTTGCAGATTATACAATCACGATAGTTAAATAAACAACATATTACTATATTAGAATAGCTTATTGAGTATGGAACTACATCCAAGATAACTTATTGATCACGTTAGATGTGTTATAACCGCCTTCTTGATGAAGAAGTTGACGGAGGAGCAAAGACCGTAAAAGCTCCAGTGCGTTATCCCCGGAAGAAAATATAAAAACCCAACATCAAATCGCACCTTCAAATCTAGCAACCAGAAGTAACTAATCCTAAATTGAGAAAGGACTTTTAGAAGGAAATGATACATTCTTGTAATTTAAGAGTATCTCTTATTTATGTTACACAAACTAAGGATAGACAAGAACGAAAGTGTAAGGAATAAATCAGGCCGGGAATGACCAAAAATAGCCTCGCCTAGCGTAAGAAGAGATTGTATAATTAGAGATTCGAGGGAAGGGGGTGGTTGGTGTAAGAGAGGGGGCAGAGGAGAGAATGTGTTTATCATTTGCTAACCTTGAATTCAAACATACCTAATTAATGGAATGTGATAAGGCTTTTCTTAGATTATAACATACAAATTTGGAATCGGATATATATTATAGTTATCAGTACTTGCTACTCACAATCACAATCACAATCATATGTTATCATATACGCGTAATTTATTCGTGTATAACTATAACTTTTAAAATAAGGAGGATACGAAGATACGAATCTAAAAGTTGTCAATAGAATCCAAAATCCATAATGGGTTTGTTCAAAAGACGTAGTTGTTGTAGGGCTTGTTCGACAATATATTAGTAGGAAGATTTAATTTAGTGTCTTTTACAAGGTCAAAAAGCTCAAAATATTTATCATCATTTTTTACAAGTACTCCTGTAACAGCCCGACCCATCGTCCGTCGCAACACAACCCAATAAGATGGAAAGTCACCCCTTAGGCCCGTAAATCCTCTCGTGGGCTCTAAAAGGTGAAGGCCTTGTTAGTAGTATGATGGTAGGAATCTATTATAAACTGATCATATGAGCATTTTTTTCCCAATGTGGGACAAACCAATTTCATAAACCACTTTCCAAATTTCGTAGTTTTACAACTCCATTCATTCTCTTCATTTGTAACTGTTGCTTTAAACTTCTCTCACGTACTCATGCAAAGCGCTAACAAATGGGGAAAAAAAACTGAAGGGAATATGTTTAAGAACATTTACTTTAGAAGATCTAGTTTATCATCTTATTGTTCGTTGCTCTCATAAGATAAATAGAAAACAACATTGTGCTCTTTAAATACTAAAGTTACGTCAAATAACCCTCATTCTAAGTTGGATTACTAGTTAAAATAACATTCCATATCAACTTAACTTTTTAAAATTGCCTCCTCATTACTAAAAAATAAATCGGTTTTTTCTACCGTATTCGCACATGGCACGTGTTAATAACTTAATTCCTTCCTTATTTTGGTGTGTTCACTTGAATAAACAAATATATGAGATATCACCGACTAAATTAGAAAATCGAGTGGCCTATAAGCATGCAATAGAGAAACCGAAAACAAATTCCATTTATTCTTGTTTCCTTTGCTTCATTGTATGGTACTTTGAGTTTTTATTACATATTTACTTTTATGCGTATGCTGTTAATTACATAAATCGAGATCTCTTTTTGGTGAAGCTTTAGTTTGCTCCCATGAACTTTTGGCTCATTGGTGAAATTTTATCGACTTATTTACTAGGTATGGATTGCGCATTCGCGAGGAACCAAAAAAAAGTGTTTGTGCGTGGAATCTCTCAACGATTTTTCTCCTGTCTCTTGGATAAAAACTGATGTTTAGTTCCTCGGTAAATTTGGTTTATAAATAGTCGATCAATTATATATTGTTGTGCCATTAATTAACGAAACACAAATTAAGTGGTGTATTCTTTCCCATGTCACTATCTATTTTGTCTCACTATGTCTTGTTAATCGTACATCAACAATTCATCAAGAGTTCAAGATCATTTTTTTCATGAAGTTAAACAATATGCTTTTACTCTTGAAATGCACACCTTCATTATCTATCAGATATGATAATTACAGTGTATGCATCTGAACTTCTACGTCAAAAGTAATTTATTAAATTAATGAGAATAAACTCATTTTGTAATGTTGAAGTATTCCATATCTCCATTAATTATCCCAAACTTAATAAATGTCACTTCCCTATCATATAAATGAACCATTTGTTATAATAGAGCTGTTCATATTCGTTCACATACCCACTTTTATATTCACCCAAAAAACTTTAATCATTTCGTCATGGAATCTTCATGGATATGGCTACCAAAAGCGACAAACCAATTAAACCATCAACAAACCCTTTAATAAATCCCAACTAAACCCATATCCAAATCGTGCAAACTACTTGAAATCCTCCACGTCTTATCTCTCACGATAAAATCATGTTCTCACAACATATTAAAATACACCAATCCTAAATAAGATACATTCTAAATCAACACCATGCAATTCACATGTGACAATAAAACCAACAAAAAATCAATCAACACGTGAAAAGTTGAAAACTCAACCTTAAATATCTTGCCAAGTTCATTCACTACAACTTTCCCAACATTTCTACACTAAACAAACAGTAAAAAAAAAACACACACTCCTTGACTCCTTTACAAAAAAAAAATTACCCTTCCGGAGCAGATCGACAGTAACTCCAGATGTCAGTAAAAAGGACACTTGTAACGTAAAACTCCAAAAAGCAAAACTCCCACTCTTTCTAATTCCATCTTTTTACCCCAGTAAAAAAAACCAATCCCACAATCCCACCCTCACGAACCGGCGGTCCCAACACCAAACCGGACCAACAAATCCAAATAATTAAATTAACTAAACCAACATAATAAAAATGAAATAAAAAGCATAGTATAAAAAAAATAAAATAAAGTTTTGTGTGTGTAATGTAAATGCAAAGACTTTATCTTTCTGCAACAGCTCTCTCTCTCTCTCTCCTCCTTTTCTCTCTCCTCGACGCTGATTTCTCTCTCTTCATTTTCTCTCTCCTCGATTCCACACTCCTCGAACTTCCGCCCTAATCTCCTACTCGATTTCTCGCAGCTTCCCCAGCTTCCGCCCCAATTCAATTGTTAATCTTCACTGTGACGCCAATTGTAAGTTCCTTTTTTTTATTTTGATTTTGTTTTTATTTTGCTTTTTTGGAAAACCCTAATTTTCTCTCTCCTCTTCGCATTTCTTCCCCCTCATTTGGACTCGGTTTTGTTTGATTGTTTGCTGCTTTTGTGTTTGTGTCGTGTTGTTGAAGTTTGATAGCCACATCGAGTAAGATGTTTTTTTTTTTGTGTTGATTAATTTGATCTGGTGTAATGTAATTAATATTGTGGTGCTGTAAGTGTCAGATTTTGTAATTAATGCTGATTTTGTGGTGTATTTGGTGTAAATTTGCTGATTTGGGAGTGTTTTAGGGTGGTTTTGGTTGTTTTTGTAGCTCAATTGGGGTTTGGGGTTAGGGGGAAATCTGTGCATGTCGGGTGATTCCGTTGGCGGCGTCGAATTTGGTACCTTTTAGGGAGAATCTGTGTGTTTAATGGGTTGCTTTCGCGGTCATTATGAGGAGTGTGTTTGGAAATGAGGGTAGTAATAATTAGTATACCATTTCAGTCACTGTGTTTTTGGGGATGTTCGTGGTCGGTCCGTGGAGCCTGGATGTTCGTTGGAAGGACCGATTTGAGGATGTGTCTGCGTTGCCACTAATGGATCTGTAGTATAATTTGTTAGGGTTCTTGAGCAATTGCTATTGTAAGGGACTTCGGAACAGTGCTGCCCTTCTCTTTCGCTTTGTTAGCTTGATTTGGGAACTAAGGATTCACTTCTGGAGGATGGGTTCAAAAATACAACTAAACGTTATATGGTGGAAACTTGCAACGACAGTTTTAGTGCTCTAAAGATGTTAGCGGTTCAACAACATAAATTTTCATTTTCGATAATTAGGGAAGGCGGTCCTAGAAACCATCTGCGGCATCTGGACATGGCATAGCAAATCTCTATCTCCAAGGATCATAAGATTGTTTGCCATCTCTCGTGACAGTGTCATCTTCGTGGCTTTGAGTTCGTTCACAACCTATAGCGTTGTTATCTAAGTGGATTCCAGCTTACGGTGTCGCCAAAGCAACACAATGATGATTGATTAGTAAGATTGAATTAGCTGGTTTAATTTACGAATTTGCAGAACAAAGGTGTGAAATATGTTTGCCATCTACTTTGTAGGTTTTATATCAGGTTGGCCTAAATGAAGGTGGTTAGTGATGACAGATTTATTGTAATTACTTATAGTTCGCAGCACGGTGATATCCATTTGTTTATTTTCTTTTTGTGCGACACACTGCTGCATAAAGATGTGTCATTATTATATGCCATGATCCTCTTTTCTGTTATCTAACATTGTTTGGGTGTAGTAATTTCATTTCAACTAAAGTGATCTTTCTAATGAAAAACTGATTTGAAGTGTTCATTTATGGGTTTAGTTGGTGTTAGGAAATAGATATCGTATTCTCTATAGAGCCACTAGAGGATCTGCCAAAACAGAAGCTAAACCTTTTAAAAGTTTCCCCCGCCGTATACTCCCTTGTGTTTTACTGTACTAGCTTTGATGGTGGATCTGGGAAGTGGAAGATGTGCAGAATCTTCACAGATGTAACTCAAGGTGCACGCTACGGCCTGGCTGAGGACATTGACTGCAACACGTCATCACATAAATTTGGATTTTTGTAGTATATGATTTGGATGTAGATTTGGCATATTTTCGGACTCATCCTGTTTTTTGCCAAACTGATTTCGTTACTGGGCTATCCTTTTGCCAGCCAGGATTTATTGTTGTTATTGCAGATTTTCCTTCTAGATAGTGATTTTTTATTCCAAAAATAGTGGATATCAATCTCCTTCCTAATATGGCTTTCACTGTTATCTATCTCTCTATCTACCTCTCAAGAGAGATGCAATCCAAGAATGTTTATTTGTTTGCATGCCATTGGTTACCAGTTTCAGGGTTAATATTGCCTAATTGAGTCGAATGACCGTCTACCCTGAAGAATTTTCGTATTCATATTTGTTGAGGTTTACAACTTCACATGAGGAAGAGTTATTCTATTAACTGGGATTTGCTGCTTCTCACTTTTTATTTGATATAATAATGTTGGAATAAGGCTTGGTTGTTGTTGTTGTAATAATGTTGGAGTATCACTGCATCTAAACATGTCAAACGTGATATTTTGATAGTGTGTGTTCTTATCGAGGCAATATTACTGACGTGAACATTCAATCAACTGTAGGATTTCTAAATTTGCTGGTTAAATTAACGCTTTCTTTTACTTTCGGTTAGAATTACGCTTTGGTAATCGATAACCCCTGCTTCCCCCACCATCTTTCTTTTTTACTGTATGATTTGTGTATGCCTCCAACTGAGCTAAATGGATGTTCTTCAACTTGTATGTTCTTATTTTTGTCGCATTCAACTATGCAAACACTCAAGGTGTTGCCTGATCCTTCAAACCACATCCTGAATATAAATGTTTGACTTGTATTTACATCTTCGCCAGGTAGCTCTTCCAATGCTTATTTAAGCTTCCGCAAAGTTGCAGTCAGGATAATCTATGCCTGGGAACGAAGTTGGTGATAGGGTCCACAATTTTTTTGACCAAGGTAGCTTGTCTCAGGATCAGCGTAATCCACAATTTGCTGAAGGAAATTGGCCAGGCTTTCATAACAACGTATGGGGTGCGAATGAGAGACAGATTGACAGATCTTTGAATACTAGTTCCAAGAATTACAGTGCACAGCAATCAGGTAGCTGAAATTTTGTACCTTGCTCGTTCCATTCCTGTCTCTCTGTTGGTTTTTCCTACTGTCTAGGGGTTTCATTAACCTTGGAAAGTTTGAAGTTGTTTTTGAGATCCACCTTTTTGTATAATTTCCTGAACAAAGTACTGCTTTATGTGTTCATGGTCCTTTTTTATATTGTGTAGAGATCGAGAGAGGGCAGACCAATCAGTTTTCTCTGGCTTCACATGGGCTGAACTTTACACAGTCAAGTGTCAGGCCTGAATTTAATAAGAGTCCAACACAGGTCCAGCAGCCGAATTTGAATGGATTTATGCATACACCTCAGGTTGTTAATGCAAGACAGAATGAAGCAAGCTTTCCCGGAGTGGATAGAGGAACTGACCGGCACAATATGACATCTAGGGGTTTGTCCATTCTTGAATCACATCAGAGGGGTGTGCCCCAGCATAATAATTCAGCAAGTTTTGGAGGTTCAGAAGCGCAGATGAATTTTAATTTTCTTGGCGGTCAACAGCAAATGAGCGGTCAGCAACCAGGAATGTTGCAGTCATTACCTCTCCAACAACCTGGCATTAATGATGCACAGCTAATGCAACAGCAGCAGCAGGCCATGTTTAGACATATGCAAGAGCTACAGAGGAGGCAGCAACTTCAGCAGTTTGAAGCAATGCAAAGAAATGCAATGAACCATATGTCTACCTTTCCAAATCAGTCAGTAGGGCAGCATTCACAGGCCATTAATGGCAATACTGTTCAGGATACATCTAATTATCCATGGCAATCCCAGGTTATGGCCAGTGGCACCAACTGGCAACAACGTGGACACCCTGGAGCTGCGCAGGCATACTCTAATGGTCTAGTAGCCCCTGAACAAAGTCAGGCAATGCGCTTCATGGGTTTGATTCCTCAGCAAGCTTCCCAATCTTTGTATGGGGTGCCTGTATCTAACTCAGGAGGCAATAGTCCGTTTTCACAGAATAACATGGACAAACAGGGAGTTTTTCATCCTCCTGCTCCAAGCAGTTCTTTTTCTGGTAATCCATATGCTCAACATGCTGAGCAAGCCAGCATGCAGGATGCGAGAACAGCGTCTAGATCTGGATCTGAGGGAAAAAGTTCTTTTTTGAATGCTTCTAGTCAAGGTTTAGAGAATACAGTTAATTTGGGAGGCTTCAATCAGGTCCAGCATGGAAAAGTATCCATGTCTGATGGTGGTGGACGGAGTTTTGTTGGTGGTTCGGACATTTCTCCTGAAAAAACTTCAATGCAGGCTGCTGCCTCTCAGTCGACATCTTCACAGGCTGCCGTTGGTTTAGATCCAACTGAAGAAAAGATTCTCTTTGGAAGTGATGACAACATTTGGGAGGCATTTGGGGCTGGGGCAGGGGCATCAGCTCCAGTGAATGATGGAGCAGATATGTTTAATGGTTTTCCTTCTATGCAAAGTGGGACTTGGAGTGCCCTCATGCAGTCTGCTGTGGCAGAAACTTCCAGTGGTGATACTGGGATGCAGGAAGAGTGGAGTGGGTTAGAGTCGCAAAATTCTAGACCACCGTCTGGGAATCAGCATCTTCCATCTTCCCAAGACAATGAGAAGGTACCACCTGTTTGGGTTGACAGTTCTCAAAGAGCCTCACTGGGCCCAAGGATGACCGGCAATGATGTGAGTTCCAATAATGCAACATTTAATACTAATTATATGAATAACTCCAGATTGCAGCAGCCATTTTCGAATCAAAGAAGTCCGCCTACAGATAACCAGGTTCTGCAGGAAGGCAGGAGGTGGTTGGACAGTAACTCGACAAAGCCACAGGCTGACGAGAAGGTACATGAAAGTCCTAATTCTTCCAGAGAAATACCCAAGGTTGATACTGGCTTTTGGAGCCATCGTCAAGGTGCATTTTCGCCCGAGTCTGCTCCGGATTCGAACTCAAGGGGTGATTCTGGTGGACCTGGTTTGAGCAATATAAATATCAGTCATGAATCCAGTCAAAGGCCTCCTGATACCCATAGCCTTGATCTATGGAAATCAGTTAATTTTTCTACTAAGCCTGTAGGTTCTGGAAACGATCAGCATATCTTGCACAAGGCACAATCAGTATTGGATTCTTCTGTTGATACTCCTGGTGGTAGAGGTGCCGAGATGCATAGGACAGATAATGGTGATGGAAGGGAGAATTCCAATGATAGCCACCAGAGTAGTTTCCCTAATCATGGCTTGACTGGAAATTCACGAGAGAATGTCTGGTCAAATTCAGGTGATCGCCATTATTTGCCTGGGCCCCAAGAGACTTCATCTGGTCATGCTGGTAGAGGAGTTTCTGCTGCCCGCAAGTTTCAGTATCATCCAATGGGAGATGTGGAGGTGGATGAATCTTCTTCTGGGAAACAGGTACATTCTCAGTCTATATTTCCTTCCCCGGGTCATAACGTACATGAAGTGCAACCAATGCTGCCTGGTCCAGCAGGCTCCAGCTCGACAGCTATGGAAAAGGTTGGACACGATGGCCATTTCTCTGTCCATATTTTTCCTTCCACCTAATATCTGCAAGTGACATTTTTGCTGTCTTTGTTGCAGGGTCGAATACCTGGTTTTCATGGAGGCGTTAAAATGTTGCATGGAGGTTTGTCTAATAGTGTTCACCCTGGATATGTACCTAGTGCATCTGCACCCTTTGCCAGACCTGGGGAACATTCTTCTCCAAACCAACGTCTGTCACAAAGGTGGTGTTTTCTTTTGCTTTTTTTGTACTTTCAGGTCATTGATTATTTTTGGTGGATTTCTACTTAGTGGTCAGAAGCAACCTCTCTTTTGGCGAATTTCTATGAGTGGTCAGAAATGACCTCTCTGTTACCTGGGGGAAGTGCGGTCTTCATTGTCTGGTGTGAAGCTATCAAATTTTACCTTTCCAAACACTGCTTGAATGTTATCCTTATTCTGGTTAGTGACTGTTGTTGAACTAAAAACTACTTTCTGGAGCTCGAAAAAGAAAATGACTTTCGGGATGACCCATAATGAGAACTGCATTCGAGCATTGGATTGACTTTCTGCTACTTCACATTATGAGAATCTCATAAACTTTAGCGAGCCACTTAAGTTTGTTCCATTATCTTTAATTAAGCCAATTTATAGCGTGTTTGGCTCCTTTGGGTTGGGAAATACGCCCTCATTTTATGAAAAGTCCTTTAATTTAGACCCTAGTATTGTTAATGGAGAGAACCTTAGGTCTCATAGATTTGTGTGAGGCCCCTTATGGTTTTCTTGGGGAAGAGTTTCTCCATGTTAGATTTACAGTCATACAGTGTCCTTTTACTGTGTTGTGCATATAAGCTAAATGTAAGAATAGAGTTCATAGAGGTGCTCATATGGTGCTTTTGGATTTCAAATTTGCTTAATTTGTAACTGGAGTGAATCCATTTCCATTGGAGCCAAAGACTAATTAATCTTTGGCTTTAGGATGTAATGTAATAAAGCAAAATGGCTTTAAAAACTGTCATCTGCAAATTTCATTTTGGGTCATCCGTGCGCAGTCCCTCTATGTTATAAAAGGGGTAAGACTTGCGTACATCCGCCCCCTCCCCCTACCTAGCCTTATGACGGGAGCCTTTAAGGTGCTGGGGTAATGATTTTATAGTGATAACAGTTCAGTTTTGCACTGGCCAAAGGACTGGGATACAGTTCACGATTGGAAGCTTGTGAAATTTAGTACATTTTCTATTCATTGCTTTCTGTCATCGTCTGCAAAATGTTGGCTTTAGAGGTATGCTGTGGTGCTTTACAAGGCATGGATAAGATAGCATTTAGTCGAGGGAGAGTGAAGGCCCCTTGATGTTATATATTCTACTTTATTTCAGCCTGCCAGTGGTCCTCAGTAGTTACAATGCATTTATTTTAATTGGTGATTTTGAGTTCATAAATCTATAAGCCTTTTTTCTAGTTGCATGTTCATTGAGGCAGCTTGTCCTGTTGTGGTGCTGACTACGTATTCCTATTGCAGCCAAAATATGCTTGAGCTTTTGCACAAGGTTGATCAAACCAAGGATCAGAATGCTGTCTCCAATTTCGGTTCAACTAATTACAATAGATTATCGGACATTCCAGCGAGTGGACATGTTGGACCTGGTCAGAGCCAGTCTTCCACGTCTCATGGTTTTAACTTGCAGTTAGCACCTCCTTCCCAAGGAATTGCCCATTCGAATTTGAATGACCCTGGTCAAAGTTCCCTGAGAAGTGTTGGTTCCCCCAATTCACGACTTGTGCCTTCCGAGAAAGGGGACACCACTAATACTTGGCTGGCTGCAGGCGCTTCCTCTCAATGCTTACCACCTTCACATAGACCGCCTCCAATGGAGTCTGGGAACGATAGATCTGGTGGTTTAGAGGGCGCACAGTCAAACATGAAGGGGAGCCTTTCTGCATCTTTGGCTTCTAATTCTACATATTTGAGAAATCCATTTCAGAATCAGCATATGACTGCCGGAGGTGATCAATTGATGGGTGGTCATCAATCTTCCATGATCTCTTCTGATCAGCATGCTTTTCATGATCAACAATCAACTAGTTCTCAGAATCAAGTTCTAGCCAATCAACCTGTTGGTAATATACACAACAACTTGGCGTCTGATAGCAATAGGAATCAATTTGGTATGAGAGCCCCAATGCATCAAATGCCAACCTCTATGCATGCTGTTATGGCTGGAATGAGAAAGGATATGTCACCGGTTGGACCTCATCTTTGGAATCCTCAACAACAGTCGATGGGTGTCCAAGCTCGCAATGCTGCAGACATGAATTCCTTCAGTCAACAGAAGAAGGGTGACCTTGATGGCCCAAGAAGTACAGACGCCGTAAGTTCACAAGGGATTGCAGGTAGCGAAGGACCGACAGTAGCCGATCCACGACCACCTGGAAGCACAGCGGGTGTCTCACAGGAAGAATCACTGGGGAGGCAGTCAATGGAGGTTTCTCCTTCAGATTCGACTGCTAGCCAACAAGATGCGGATTTCCATCCTACTTTAAGACCTAATAATAACTATTCCTTGCTGCATCAAATGCAAGCTATGAAGACAATGGTCATGGATCCCAGCCATCGAGAAGCAAAGAGGTTAAGAGGTCCGGAGAATGGTCCAGACGCTCCGCATATGGCTGGAAAGGCAGCAGAGCCTTCCATTGGTGGTATGACTAGTATGGTTAGAGATTCATCAGTTGGTCAGACCTCTGTTTCTTCTGTGGATGCTAAGATGCTAAGCTTTTCCCCTCAGTTAGGCAATAGACATATTTCTTCCCGGCTACCGCATGGAGCTGTTGCCTCCCAAGATATGCTTTCTTTCGGTCGTCATGATCCTCAAACATTTGTTACTGGCAATATTAATAGTAGAGCTCTGCATCCCAGCATTAGTCCACAGATGGCCCCATCATGGTTTGAGCAGTATGGGACCTTCAGAAATGGGCAGTTGCCACCTGTGCATAACATTTCAAGAGTTCCTATGGTGAAGAATGTGGAGCAGCAGCTCATTAAGCCACCCAATGACTTTGCTGTACAAAATTCAGTGCAGCTAGATAATACAGTCACTGACAATAGTCAAATTGCTAATACTACCCAAATGACAAATGCATATTCTGCCAGTGAGCTAGTTTCTCCTTTGCATTCATTAGTCCCCCATGTCTCTTCTCCGAGTCCAGTTCCTATGAGGCCTAAGAAGCGGAAAACTGCTACGTCAGATCTTATACCGTGGAATAAAGAGATAGGGCAGCGCCTCAAGAAAATTCAGAACATCAGGTGGGTAATTTGGTTTTCTGTATTTCTAAACCAAAAAGTTGTTCTTTTCAATAGATACTGTCTCTAGCGAACATTTACCTCTATAACAGCCATGGATATTGTGATATAGTTGTGTCCAACATTTCATTGTAGTCTAATTCATAGATTTTAGATCTCAGGTGATGTTCATACTGAGATGGGCGTGGTAAGGATTGTGATGTCCATTGTTTGGAATTTTTATGTCATGCCTTGTACTGTTATGGAGTTGTTTTGTTTGTTACCATTGCAGCGTGCATTAATGTTTCGTCATTCTTGCTTGCAGCTCTGCAGAAGTAGATTGGGCACAATCGTCAAATCGTTTAGTTGAAAGGGTGCGTTCAAGTCATAACGATTTACAAGTTTTTATCTCATTTCTCATCTTCATTGAGTATTGACGCTCAAATTTCTGTGCAGGGTGGGGATGAAACTGATTTCCTTGAAGAAATGTCACCGATGGCTAGATCAAGAAGGAGGCTCATTTTGACAACGAAGCTTATGCAGCAAGTATTTTCTGCTCCCTCACCCTCTGTTCTCTCACTTGATGGAAGATCCAACTACGAATTTATCATGTATTCTATCGCAAGATTAGCATTAGGTGATGCATGCAACTTGATCTGTGGCATGGAAAGTGATTTACCAACCGACAATGGAAACCCGTAAGATTCGCACTTCATATATTATTTTCTTAAGCCTCTTTGGTGTAAATAAATTTTGACTTTTGATTGGATGTTTTGTTATTTTAGCCTGTCTGGGAAGGCAAAAACCTCAGAGAGAATCCGTGATCAGTATTTCTCTAAAGTAGCGGAAGATGTCACTAACAGAGCCAAGGAACTGGAAAATGATCTACTTAGGTAAGCTCTTGTATTATGTATGCTCTATGTCATCAGAGCTTTCCACTTCTCCTGGTCGATGCAGCTTGAGTTTTGGTTGAATGCTTTTCAAGTACCTCTAATCACTTATCATTGTTGATTAATGTTCAGATAGATCTATTAGATGAGGAGGGCTCTTGTATGCCCTCAAATGCCAGGCTTGTAGTTAGCCACCTTATGTGGCGCTTTAGCTGAAGAACAATATTGTGATGTTGCCACCTTATGTGGTTTTTTTTGCAATATTTTTTTAAACCTTTTTATTTATTTTGACGACTTTCTAAATTTCCTTTGAAATTGTTTAAATATTTCTAACATGTTTACAACGTTTTCGAAATTTCTTGGCGTACACAAGACGGTTACTGGATGACGATTCATGTTAGCCGACCCCAAATCATTTTGGGAATAAGGCTTGGTTGTTGTTGTTGTTGTTGTGGTGGAGGTTCTTTGGGTTTGCCATGCTTTACTTCTGTTGTTTTAAGGTGGAAACTGCTGAGTTTTTGGTGATAGATTGATTGACATTTTGTGGGTAGGCCATGTTTGTGTCTTCGGCATAAGATAAGGCTGTCAGGGATCTTCTCAGCTGCAGATTTTGTAACATGATGACCGTGTATCGTTTCTAATTTTACTAGATAACAACTCTATTTCCGACTTGAAAATATAAACTCTGAACCGATTGGAGCCCAAATGCTTGTATTTTTTGGGCCCTTTGGAAGCAATCTCTGGAATACTTTACCTGTCAGGTTCTCATCTTTTATTTTCTCTGTCCATAAAATCTGCCGTTGGCAGGATAACTGGGTGCTCCATGACGTTTGCTGGATTGTCAAATGCTTTTCTGTGTTTAATGGGGTCTTTAATTTTTATATACAGGATACAACAGCCGGTTTTAAAAAAATATCTGTTGGTTTGCATTATGTCCATTTTCACCATTCTATGTTCCAACTTATGTTTTTTGTACCATATATGCTCTCAACTGATTTTCACATATTCTGTGCACAGATTGGACAAGCGTGCATCAATTTTAGACTTCAGATTGGATTGTCAGGATCTGGAGAGGTTTTCAGTTATCAATCGTTTTGCCAGGTTCCATGGTCGAAGTCAAGTCGACGGGGTTGAGGCCTCATCGTCCTCTGATGGAAATGCAACATCTCAGAAACCTTCTCCCCAAAAATATGTTACTGCTCATACCATGCCTAAGGCTGTTCCTGAGAGGGTACAATGTCTGACCATTTAATTAATTGATTTTCCTGCATTTGGTTCTATCGCATCCACATTGCCTCATTTCCTAATGTCCCACTTCCCCGTAATTGCACACCGAATTGAACCACACCAAGGAGGATGCGGAGAAGAATGTGGATTACTAAGATTGCCTTCTTCACTGAACCAAGGCTGTTTGATCCTCATGCAAACTAGGAAATTATGTTATTCTTGATAAATTATATGGTACTGTAAATCTCCTGTGAAGCGGTAGAAGCTGAGGTCGCTCCCACTTGTTTTTCATGGCATATTGGGGAGAAACAAAGCCCTTCTTGGCTTTTAGAAGTGTTCAAGTTTAGATAGCTAAAAAGGTTAGCACATTTATATGTACGCATGTTGCGGTGAGTTTGGAGTAAATTTCTTCGCCGTCCATGTTGATAGATCAGGCTTATGATGACTCGGGTTTCGTAGCTGGAACTAGGGATGTATGTTCTCCTTTCTTTCACTCTTTTCCCTTGTCCTTTTTTTCTTCTTCTTTTATTCTCCTTATAAATGATAAGTTAGTTATTGGGCTGCCAAGATTTTGTTGGTTGTAAAAGGACAAGGGGTGGTGGCATCTAGCTCTGCATCTCTGCAGCAATGGTAGATGGAGGTTTCTGTAATGTATTTCGTCATATGTAAAGGCATTGGAGATAATGATAAAAATGCGATCAATTTGCAGTCGGATCTCCGGTGGCGTCACTTCTTATATGTATAAAGTTTACAAGACATGCTTGCTCGTTGCGAATAGTGAGAAAGGTTTTGTTCTTGCTCCAAATCAGGTTCCTCCCAATTTCGGAACATCTGTTTTACTCCCAAGACCTTTCGAGGTTCTCATGTACAATAGTACCAGTTTCAGCTTGGACAAGTGATGATGTTTTCGATATCGTTCTCAATCTAAAAGTACTCGTACGATCAACTAAAATGTAGAAGTTAATTTGATGAATAACATTCCAGACATTTTGCCATATTCCAACTCCAATTAGACGTGGCCGTTCCCGTTGCTCAGATCGCTCTTTGTGAACGTTTACACTAACAAAGGCGGACATAACAGGCCCGGTGAACGTGTTATGAGCAGTCGAAGTTATTATCTCTTGGTCTACTAATTCTTTAACAGCTCGACCAAGCAAGACCGTAGTGAACTACTTGTACAACAAAAGGTCTATGGGATATTATGGGATACTGAGACACGATACAAGTGCCTTAATCTTGAATTATTTCTCTTTTTTCGAGGTCAAGACCGTCGTGGTATTTATTTTTTCAAAACAATTTTTCAAAACAAAATCAATTCAGATCGAATCAGAAATTTGCATTTGAATCATACGAGTCCGACTGCAGAAAGGTAAACAAACAAAAACTTACAAAGTTACAAGTCTTACAACTAGCGTAACAGTTACGACTTAACTACTAAGCGCGAAGCACAGAAAAGCAGAGAAGCCAAGGACTCGGTGGAGAGAGAAAAACAGAAACGATGTCGTCGCACCAAACAAACACCAACGATCCACGGCTGCCGTCCGCCGCAAGACCTTTCAAACCGTCGCTAGTACCGCCGCAGGAACTCCCCGTCGACTACTCCGGCTTCCTCGCCGTCTTATGCGGCGTTCTCGGCGTCATGTTCCGAGTTCGTCTTCTTCTTCCCTTCTACTTTACGCTTCTCCCATTTCGATCGCTTTTTATTGTCTCTTATTCAATTTCGATTATTTAATTTCTCTCAATCTAGTATGATATCTATACTGTGCCGGATCTCAATGTTAATTTCAGCTAATTTCATGTTTTTTTACCCTAATTTTTTGGATTTATGATTGGTGATATATTGCTGGATCTTTGTTTTACAAGTTTAATGTAATCGATCAAATTTTGTGGATAAATTACAGTGTTTGATTGATCAAAATTCAATTCGCGAGACGAGATTAGTTCCGTAGTAGTATTAGTATTTTGGTAGGTGATTTTAGATACCGATGAATGAGTGTTATTTTGTTTTGCGGATTTTAGCTAGCTTAGTTGGTGAGGTATGTTGCAATCCGAACCCATTGACTTTGGTTCAATTCGCCTGATGAGGGTAGAGTATGTGCCAGTTCGATACAAAAGAATGATTTATTGCACCGGGTTTTGCTAGCTTAGTTGGTGAAGTTTATAGCAGTTGTTCCATTGACTTTGGTTCAACTCGCGTGATTAGTGTTCACTACACCGGGGTTTAGCTAGCCTAGTTGGTGAGGTTTTTTCGATATTGTACATTGGACTTTTGGCATCTAGCTTGATTTTGTGCGAAAACTAGGAAAAAAATGGAATGGGACATCATTTTAATGAATGTAGTGATGTGCTTTTGTGGAGTTTTTGTTTGATAACTTAGTTGGTAATGTTTGTGGTGATGTGATTTTGTGGAGTTTTTGTTTGTTAGTAATTTGCTGTCTGTGATCCTTGCAGTACAAGCTGGGATCTTGGCTCGCAATAGTCTTTTGTGCTCAGTCGCTGGTGAACATGAGGAACATGGAGACTGATCTTAAACAGATCTCAATGGCAATGATGTAAGTTTGCCTCGTATCTTTGTATTTCATATGTAAGGTTGGATATGTTATACAGTTGTTGTTGTCATTATACTTGATGCCATTACTTTTAAACTTCCTGGTATCCGTCATAGTGATAGAAATATCTTAAACTTCGTATATTAGAAAAGCTGGTACCTTTTCTGCTATTTTTATGTCACAATTCCGACTTCATAAAGTGCAAGTATATGTTGGTCATTATGTTGCCAATGTAGTCCTGAATGCAAAGAACCACCTTTTCTGTAAAACGGGCATACTTGTGTATGAGATAAGATTTAATTGATGCAACTATCTGTATATCTATCTCAAAAATTCAAAATTCTGTTCTTGATTCCTTTAGAAGGCTGTGTCTACTATCGTATGTAAAACCATGTCCAATATACGATGGTACGAAATATGATAAAGTAGTGCTAATCAAATGAATATGCTAATCAAATATTGTGTCACACTCGAACATTGCCCAAGTTAATATTAGCTTCACTTGAGTTGAAGCAGCGAGAAGTTTCTGTTGTCCTTTTCTTCTCTGTCTACCAGATATCTGGTGCAGTACATAGCCCTTAGTGGTAAGTGGTAACGATTAGGGGAAAGTCACCATGGTTCTTATGAGAACAGATTAAGAGTGCACTTGTAATTCAAGTTTGAAGGACCGAAATGCCACATGTCTATGGTTGACATTTTTATGCCCTTTCTGATGTTATGAAGTAGAAATGTTCTGAAATCATGAATTGAGAAAGTTGATATCTGAGAAAGCTTCCAGTAGCTATTTTGAATATAAGAAAAAAGTTTTTTTATTTTTTATTTTTTATTTATTTATTTTTATTTTTATTTTTATTTTTTGTCAATCCAGAAATGTAGACGATTCATTAATTTTCTAAAACTAAAAGGCTTTAGAAACTGAAATATGGTTAGGTAAAGTTGCTTGCAATGTAGGTGTCAATAATTTTGAAGACTTATCATTCTTAGATTTCGGCGGAGTTGATTTTTTGGAGTTCACCCAAAATAGGACCATGTAATATGACGAATGCGTACAATAGATTTCCTTGCCTCAACACTCTCAAACAGTCAAATAGATCACAAATGCATATATTGAATTCCTTGCAATAACAGTATACCACTCAAATGAAATCTCTTTATGCCCATACACATGCAACAAGCAAGGGTGATGCTCACGAAAAATGCCAGGAACCATTAGAATCTCTTCGCAACTCCATTTCACAAGACCTTGTCTAAATCCGTTAATTTTCTCTGTCATCTTCTCAAGACTCTTTACTCTTTACTGTAAACCATTTACTTGAACCTCAGATATTTGACTTGTCAGAAGGTGCTATATGTAATTGAAAGTAGAGGACAAAAGTTATTCCAGGTTATGCTATAAGTGTTAGCCCCCATAATATGTTTCAGATTGTATGATTGTTTTTTGATTTGGAGGTCCAGGTTTTATGATTGTTATAATAAGGGGTATTGGACTAGATGGCTAGGTAGCATCTACACCTCTCATTGTGTTTAGCATACTTGATTTGTATCATGATCCTCTGTAGAAATTGGAGGAGAAAAATTCAGGAAATCGATTACCTGGAGCTTGAAATTAAAGCTGGAAGGGTCAACAGAATCGGGGATGTCTCATTACTTATGGTGGCTTGATTTTGGGCTTTTGTACATATACTCCGTATTGGTTATTTTATATATAGCGTTTAATGATCTGAATCAGTGAAAGTTTAGTGGTCGTTTGGTTGCCATGTTAAATCATGGGAATTCAGAATTCCCATGAATTGAAAAAATTAAAGTTGTTTGGTTAACCAAATTCATAGGAATTGAAAATTCATGGGAATTTCCAACTCCTACAAAATGGAGGAATTGGCTTACCTAGCCCCCCCCTTGGTAATTGGCAATTCCTACATGAATTTACTTCCTACATTTAACCAAACAACTTTGGGAAAATCCCATGAATTAGAAATTCATAGGAAGTGAAAATGCATGGGAATTCCAAATACCCGTATGCAACCAAACGACCACTTAGTTGATCTCAGCTCATCTTGTTATGTTTGACATATAACGTTGAGTAGGTGTTGCCTTTGTCTGTCTCTGTTTTTTTTTTTTTTTTTTTTTTGAGATGAGAGTATCGGTTACGCTATACTCAATATAATGTTCTATTCTAAGTTTGGTTTCCTAAACTTTTTTTGGTTGTGTCGTGTTATGTTGGCAGGTTTGCGATAATGGGATTGGTGACAAACTACATGGGACCTCGACCGGGCGCAAAAGCTTGATGTTTTATACTTGATAGTTACTTGAACCTTAATTTTTGAGACACACTTTAGCTAGAAAGTATTTTTCAGTTCTGCTTGGAACCTGTTTTATGTGTATGATGTTCCTTTCAAAGGGGGATTTATTGGACCACTGATTCTTGAAAAAAAGTTACTAGATGATTTTTGCCTTCTCGTCTGGTTGTTGTGTCATTTCTGTTGAAGTCATCCCAATCCGAAAAAGGATGAGATGGGTTTCAGCTTATTTTTGAAGAACGAAAACTAATCTCCATCCTGCAACCACAATAGAAGAATTGCCCCCTACCTCCAGTGAGACAGCAAGGGAGTCATCAGAAAGCTAATAAGCTTCAACTGTGTATGTCAATCTACATCATACACCCGATGCAGTACTCCAATATAACCAGAATTCAATTTTATAGAACGCAGCAGTTCAAGATTTCCTGGTACAGATACTTCAAACAGAAACGATGAACCACACAAATCACTTTCATAAAACACATCAGTTCATGATTTCAAGGTACAACTACTTCAAACAGAAACGGAAAATGAATTATGGTATGTACAAACTGAAACCAACATCGCTGATATGTCTTAAGCCATTGATAATGCCGAAGTATTTAGGACGACATCATCTTATGACAGCATATCACACCACTACACCAGTGGGCACCCCAAAGTCCATTTTGATCACTTCCAGTCCAGCATGTCTAATAACCACAAGACCTCCTCCTCAGAACTAGCAACATCACAAAAATCCATTTCTATTCCGAAAACATCCAGCAGCCCATCGCTCCCATGATGACTAAGGAGCAATGAGATCCAAGCCCTGATGCCAGGGATGAAGGGGTGCTCAGGGGAGAAGTTGAGGTAATCAGAAGCATGAGCCCGATACGATGTCTGATCAATGTAATCAAACAATGATTTGTAAATAATGTAGGCATATTTGTCAGAATCCTTTCGACCAACCAACATGGAAATGCTAGTAGTTTGACCCGAAGTCAGGGAAAACCTGGGTTCAACAGGGAACATCATTTTGCAGTCATCCCCCTTGAGATGGTTCCTAAGCACGTCAGTGATTGCAGCAGGGGGGTTTTTAATGCCTACTCGGAAAACAGGTCCTGGTACCACTTCAGAGAATATCAACTGCCCTTCTGCCCATATGTCTATATAAAACTCCAAGTCATTGAAAGACAATCTAGGAGGAAGAACAGCCTTGCTCCGCTGCCGTTTGTAGAAGGTCTGATAGAGTTTATAGTATGACCTTGTAGATGATGAAGATCTCTTACAGATTGAAGGCCATCTCCTGGCACATACACATTTCCAAAGATAATCATCTCGAGCAATTTCATTCCATTGCTTGCAAACCAACATACAAGAAGCAAGGTCTACACCATCAAGTAAAGGAAGGACAGCCTTCAAAATTTCACATGTCATCTTACCAGATGGGTGAAGATTGAACTGCATTGTTAAGGCCGGGAAGAGTGAGCTTCAAACAAAATGATCAATTGCTGCACAAAAGAAGGAAAATATGGTATGAAGGTTTATATTCTACAGTAAAAACGAGGAAGAAAGCAACAGATGCAAATAACCAATAGATCAAAACAGATGGAAGATGTGTATGCCAATATTAGAATGTGTAGAATAAGACAGTGGGGACAAATAATCAGTAGATCAACACAGATGCAATATTGAATTTCAATAACTAAAAGTTAGAGTATGCCAAAACATAAGAATGGGAGGAAAGCAACATGAACGAAATATGGAACTAAAAAGTCAACCAATCAAGTAAAAATCCGACAAACAATAGGAGATGTGAAGTGGCTTAAGCACCTCTCAAAATATAAAAAGTTCTCTTTCCCTAAGATAAATTCAGAATAAATGTTTTACTTCCATTGCAATCATTACTGGCAGGCTGCAAAGCCACATCATAATAAGTTGAGTGAGAGATTACAGCCTATAAAAATCGAACCTCAACACAAATCTCTCATCATGATTACCTTTGAGGAAGTGGTATTTTGCATTACGAAATTTCCCAATGTCCTTCAATATCAGCTAAGCGTGTCAAAGTTTCATAATATTGATGCATCAAATAGCTAACTGCAGAAATCGGACTATAGTACTATGATCACTGACTAAAACATTAGAGTTCTTGAAGAATATCCAACACAGAGCTTCGTTGATTTGGCAAGGTCGTGAACTAAATTCTATGGGTACCAGTTAGATATTTCCCAACTTTTTATCTATTGTCTCTATTCTATCACTCACTTCTATCTATGAGAGACCTAACTTTCAATTACTTGTTTAATTTGTGAAAGGCTATCTATTGCAATATGCAGCAGTCTGTACTAATAATACCAATGTCATTACCTACATATTATCTGTTACATCCCTGTCCCGTAAACTGAAATAATATCAATGTCATTTCCTACATGTTATCTGTTACATCCCTGCCCCGTAACCTGAAATAATACCAATGTCATCTCACAAACAGGATTACCAAGACATGTAGGTGAGAAAGTCACCCATCCATCTTTGCTTGCTTTGCCATCTAGTCTATGATCTTGTTGCTCTCCCTTCCTACGAAAGCGCTTGTTTCCCATCCCCAGCAACGCCACCCCCCCCCCCCCATAAATTCCTCACACATGATTTGCATACATGCCCAAACTTGGATAAAACAATTGATTAACGTTTCCAGTGTTCCACGCCACACTACTGCAAACAACTTTTAACGACTCTAACTAAAATCGAGAACTCCATAAACAAAGTTTTACGCTTGTAGGCCTATTAGGTCCCGAAACACATCAAAAGTCAATCCCCAAATCATTATCTCCCTACAATTTCCACCCAAAAATACCTCACACTGTCACACACATGTTTATTGTCATACTTCTCCAAATTCCACTCCTTAACACTCCTTTGATTTATTCTTTGTTCCGAAACCCTTCGACATCGAAATGCACCTCATCATCCTATATTATTATCACACCTGATCCACTGATCCCACCCAATTCTCACTACTATCATCTAATCACATTTTGCAAAACCAAATATTTCTCATTACCCAATTCCAAATTCCCCTAATTTTAGGTAATTAACATTAATCCCACCATCATTTCAATTAATAAAAAAAATCAGCAGAAACTACAAGAATCACACAAATACCAAAATTGCATCACAAATTCACAATTGACTGTACACACCAATCTAAATCATTATTGTTTATAATAATTAAAACATTTAAACAAGAAAAGATCAGAAGATAATGAGACATACCGAAGTTCTGTGACTTTTGCCGTGGAATTTGGGAGAATAAAAAAAAAAACCCTAGAAAAATTGATTGAATTATATAGCATATGATTCAATCAATTGTATGCCGGAATGTTTCGATGGATGGATACCACGGAATTAGAGGGAAATCCCAGAATTATGAGATGTGAGAAAGATGCTTTAATTTTTTTTTTTTAATTTCTTTTTGGAAGAGAAGCTTTATTAGTTTAGGTAGAAAATGATTGCTGATCTTCTGATAACAATGTCAATGCGACGACGACGTGTAGCCAAAGCTAAGGCCCTGTTCGGCAACCTATGTTGCACGAGTACGAACACCGATATTGACACCGGGAGGACGCGGACACCAGGACACCTCAATCTCAAAATGTAGGACATCGACACCGCTATTATTTTTTTAATATAAATATATTAAAATAAATTGAATATTATTATTTTAATAAAATAAGGAGAATTTTTAACCTTCAAACTTAAAACAATTTCAAAATGAAGATATTACACACATGATCATTGAATATGTCAAGGGAAACGCTAAGGAATTCGAGATTAAGAATGCCTGTTTCGTCTAAATGCTTGCTTAATGTTTGTTTTTTGTGTCCTATAGGTGTCCGAGAGATGTCCAACCGGTGTCATGTGTGTAAAAAACCGGGTTATGTGTCCGAGTTGAAAAGGAATAAATCGTACACCGGTCCGACGTGTCCGACTCGTGTTCTCCTGGTGCCCTCCTGGTGTCCGTGTGCGACACCGTATTGGACACGGACACGACACTTGGGAGAGGTGTCTGTGCTTTATAGTCGGCAACACAATAACAAGTAGAAAGTAACATTTTTGCTAACATTTTGAAAGTAGTATTTTAGGTAAAAAAAAACTAAGGGCCCGTTCGCCATCACGGCCGTTTTCAGTTTTTAGTTTTTTTGGATATAAGATTTAGCTTAACTAGTTTGATGGCCCGTGCAACGCCCGTGCTACCTATGTTTAAATGTTAAAATTACGTAAACGAAATTTTTATCTAAAACCTAAAATCTCATTTAAAATACTCGTGTGATCTTTGTACTGTAATTAGATGGAAAGTCACATATAAAACCTAAAGTCATGTTTCCAACACCCGCAGGATATTTGTAATGTAATTAGATGGAAACTCACATTTAAAAACCTAAAATCTCATTTCGAACACCCGTGCGATATTTGTCATGTAATTAGAGGAAAAATCACCTTTCAAAAGCGAAACTCCCATCTTGAAACACCCGTGGGATATTTGATCAAATTACCATAAATCAAGTAATTATATACTGTATTATATAACTATTTTTCATAAATCAAGTAATAATGTTATTTTATTAGAATAATATTATAATATATATCTACTTACCATATATATCTACTTTAGCTTAGAATAATATTATCATATATATCTACTTAGCATATCCTATCTTAAATAACCATTATTTACAATATAATAATATTATTATATGCCACGTGTCAGCGTGGGAATTGAGCGGGTTCAGGATTACATATATACTATTTTGCGTGCCCGTGCCGCGCACGGGATTCCTATTTGTATCAATCATACTTGTTTCACAAAAACATTCCATACATTGTACACATAAATGTCACATGTTGAACATTATTTAATTTATGAAAAATATATAGTTTAATTTAGCTATGAATTTATAGTCGGCTATCACTTGAAGAGTATATGATATCCTTATAAATATGTTGATTATACCACCTCCATAAAAGTATAGATGACCATTTGATCAAGCTGAGGGTTTGACTTACAAATATAAGAATAAGTATCCATAAAGAAATAAAATAATAATAATGAAATGTACATCGTGGGATTCCTATTGAAAAATACTTTCACAATAAATGGATTATGAAAAATATACTTTCATGTAGACCTTACATGACCCGAACTCAATATAACTCAACCCGCTTTGAGCATACATGAAATTGATCTGACCTCCTAATTTCCAACTCTATTTACATTTTTCATTTATTGTTATTTTTGTTGAGATTACTAAGAAACCTATAATTCTACAATCATCTTACCAAGACAAACATATTTCCCTTATAATTTACATCATTATCTTTATTAATTTATTGACTGTCTTTAAAAACCATAATAAAGTCATTGACTATAGGAAAATTTAACGTGAATAATCCCAACTTTCACTTTCTCTCCCAAAATAATCCCAAGTTTGAATTATCCCAAAATAATCCCAACTTTGAACTATGTCTTCCCAAAATAGCCCCTTCCCCAATTTTACCTACAGTAGCAGGTCACCAAATTCATTTAAAAGAAATTGTCAAAAAAATAAAAATAAAAATAAAAAAAAATCGGTTTTTATTATCTCCTTCGCTTTCCCTCTCATCCCCCATCCACCTGCACCACCACTGTCGATCGGACGGGAGGGAGATTCGTGGAAGGGCATGAGCTACGGTGGTGAAGGGTCGTCGTCGGCCGTAGATTCTAATGGTGGGTCCTTACGGCTACGTGGTGGAGGTGAGTGTGGCTCCGGTGGAGGTTGGTAGATGGATAGGGGGCTAGTGGGAAGGGACGACTCAGGGAGGGGGAGAAAACAAATGACAGATGATTGGGCTTGGCCGCTTGGGGTTCTACTTTTTTTTTTTTTTTCTATCTTTTAATTTTCTTGTAATTTGTAAACCATTAAATTTATGTGGATGAATGGTCGAGATTGATTTATAACCTAAATTCCCTAAGGTAACCTGTTTAAGAGGTTGTAAATTATGAAAGCTCATTTTGGGAAGATATAATTCAAAGTGGGGATTATTTTGGTATAATCCAAACTTGGGATTATTTTGGGAGAGAAAGTGAAATTTGAGATTATTCACGTTAAATTTTCCTTGACTATATACAATATTGTGTTAATAAGGATCATGTTCCAGATTATAACTTTTAACCCAGCTGAAGTTTTTGAAATATAACTCTTTCAACAATAAATTACCACACGGAATAGTAAGTAATAGAGAGAGAACTTTATAATCAATTTTAAGAATAATAACTAACTTAAAGACTTATAATCCCTCCAATTTTGATGATGGAGTTGCATTGTAAATGTCACGCATATATTGACCCTTAATGTATGAAAAGATACACTTTAGTTGTACATTATAAATGTAAATAAATATTTTTCAGAGTCTATATTATGGTCGTTATTTCAAAGTATTATTTAGTCTAATTGTTTTCATCACACGTAACATTATGCGAGAAATCCAAAAACTCGACGTGGTAGTACATGAGCTGAGTCAACTGAATCTTATTCTTGAACCCCTATTCATGAACCGATGCTACATGACAGAATAATGTTCAACTTGAACTTGATTTCGATTCTTATAAGAGAATGAAACTTTTGAAAAATAAGAAACAATAATAGTCAAGAAGCCAAAAAAGAAAAAAAGAAAAGAAAAAGAGAGAACAAATTGCATAGACAAATTCATGAACCAATGCTACATAACACAATAATGTCCAACCTTATTCATGAACCAATTACTAACTCTTCGTATGAACTTAATTATTCACTACTGAGTATATTTTAACACATTGTTCAATCTAGTTTAGTATTTTTGAAAATAAAACTCTTTCGAAATCAATGACCCGCACCCCCGTTTTGATGACTCATCAATCAATAGTCAAGTTATTAGAAATGATACCAATTAAACAAATTTAATATAGATATGCATAGTATTAACTTACTAACATAAGAACTTCAATTCAATGTATGTCTAAAAACCCAAAAACAGTGAACAAAATTCGAGATGATGACATCAAATAAATTTTAGTAACCAGATCTAAATAAATAAAAAAACTAACATCACATAAAAATTACCCTAGAATACCCAACTTGACAGCAACTCGAATCGAAACCAACTCGATTCAACATGCCATGAACTTTCATATGACCTTACCCCCTCTGATCATACCTAGAAAATTAAGGGGGAAAACTACAAATCATATAAGCAAACCAAACATTTGAAAAATTAGAAACAATAGTAGTCAAGAGAATCTAAAAAAAAGGAGAAAATAAATTCTAGTCAATCTTTTATATCGTATTCATTTATAATTTTTTTTTTCTCTACAATTTTTTTTTCTTTTTTGAAGGGAATCTCTACAAAATTATTACTCTTTGTACATACATACTTTCTTCTCTACACTCTAACATAGAAGGAAAACTATACTGCTTGAATTTCATTCATTTCTTAATAACGCGTTTGATTTTCTACATATAAGCATTGCTTAATGTAGTTGAACTTTTTTAAATTTAACTCTTTCAGCTCTAAATTACCACACGAAAGAGTCGAATGGTAAAATTACAATAACATATAAGTTGTAAACGGAGAACTTTATATAGTCATTTTTTATAATAATAAGTCACATTTGTTTGCATCAAACTAAAATTGTCATGATCCGAAGAATCCAATAACTCGACGTGGTGGAATCTGACTCAACCAAACCCTATCCGTGAACTATTGCTGCATAGCACAATAATGTCCAACTCATAATTAATTCTAATAATAATATGAAAATTGGTGCTCAAGAAGCCACACACACACAAAAAAAAAAAAAAAAAAAAAAAAACAAATATATAGACAAATTCATGAATCAATGCTACATAACAAAATACACCATGCCCAACCCTATTCATGAACCAATTACTAACTTTTTGTATAGACATATTTCCTTCATTGCCTACTGAGTAGTATTTTCAAAACACATTGCTTAGTCTTGTTAAATATTTTTGAAATAAAACTCTTTCGACACTTGTACGAAAGAGTCAAATTGGCAAAATTAGTGAACGCAAATCTTTGTAATCACTTTCTAAACAACTCGTAATTCAACTTAAGATTTAAACTTTTCTCCAATTCTCTATGATTTGCATTTTCTGTTTGGACCTTCTTTTTTTGTAAGAGATTTGTTGCAAAATAAAAATGTTCACAAATATTATGATCATGATTAACAAATCGGAAGAGAATCATATATTTTGTATAGATTGAAAATAATTTTCATTAGATTGTTCAATTAATATTTCTGCACTTATTAGATTTTAAAACTTTCCCTTTTCTATTTAAATAATAATTATTTAAATATTCAACTAATTATAATTTCTAATTGTTTATTATTTTTCCTTATTAAATTTTTAATATTTTATATGTATTTTCATATCCTAGTAATGAATAATGGTTTTTTATTTCCATCCAATAACATTGTGCCAAGTGTCCATCAACGAAGGGTTGTACTCGGGTTTTATAATATATACTAGTTTGATGGCCCGTGCAACGCCCGGGCTATTTATGTTTAAATGTTAAATTTATGTAAACGAAATTTTTAACTAAAACCTAAAATGTCATTTCAAACACCCTTGGGATATTTGTAATCTAATTAGATGAAAATCACCTTTAAAAACCTAAAGTCATGTTTCGAACACCCGTGAGATATTTGTAATGTAATTAGATGGAAAATCACCTTAAAAAACCTAAAATCATGTTTCGAGCACCCTTGGAATATTTGTAATGTAATTAGATGGAAAGTCGCATTTCGAAACCTAAAACCCCGTTTGGAACATACACCCGTGGTATATTTGTAATGTATTTAGATGGAAAGTTACATTTCAAAATCTAAAGTCTCATCATTTTGGACACGCGTAGGATATTCGTAATGTAATTACATGGAAAATCACCTTTCAAAATCTAAAAATCTCATTTCAAACACCCGTGGGATATTTGTAATGTAATTAGAGGAAAAGTCACCTTTCAAAAGATAAAGTCCCATTTTGAAACACCCGTGGGATATTTGATCGAATTGTCATAAATCAAGTAATAATTACTATATTACATAATCCGTAACTATTTTCCATAAATCTCCTCTAAAAAAAACTATGTCCATAAATCAAGTAATAATGTTATTTTATTAGAGTAATATTACCATATACAATGAACCATAATATTATATTAATATATTATTATATGACACTTTCTATAAAAAAAAAAAGCTTTTATATTTATTAATTTTGACCTAATATATAATATTTTGTATTAACCAATCATAGATGGCCAAGTGCCCGCGTAGGAATTGAGCGGGTTCAGGATTACATATATATATTAGATTAGATAAGTTACAAAATGTGTTTTAATTGTTTGGCAAATGCACATGATGTCCCTAATTTTTGACGTTTTACACATGGTGTCCCTCCTTTTGAAACTACTACTCTTTCGTGTCCCTCAGTTTTACACAACGCGGCACATGGTGTCCCTGGGTCTAACTCTGTTAACAGGATTCCGTTAAGAGATGACGTGGACGTCATTAGTGGCTGGCGGAAAAATAATTAGTGCTGTTAATTATATGTTAATTAAAAAATAATAATAAAAGATACATAAAAAATAAAAATTCTCTAAAAATTCCAAAAAATTTCCAAAAAAATCCAGATATTGATTTTTCCAAAAATAATTTCGAATATTGATTTTTCGAAAAAATTTTCCCCGAAATTATGTTATTGGTGAAAAACACAGTGCACATGGTATCCCTGAGTTTTACACATTTGTACGCATGGTGTCCCCCAATTTTACAATTTGTGTATGTGGTGTCCCTTAATTTTCCAATTTAATGCAAATGGTGTCCCTGATTTACATTGAATCCGTTTTTTTTAAATATTGATTCCTAATCGTGATTTGTGGTTATATTAGATTCCAAATGACTTCATAACTAATGTAATTAACATAGCTCATGAATGCCAATCGCTCCGGTTTTCCTAAAGCAAGGTCCGAGCATTCACTATTTGATTAACACATTATGAATAAAAAAAAAGGATTTAATGTAAAGTAGGAACACCATTTGATTAAATTGGAAAATTCAGGGACACCACATACACAAATTGTAAAACTGAGGGACACCATGTGCACATAATAAAACTCAGATAAAGTCTTTGAGCGACTGGTCAAATTGATAACTACCACCCATTGTTGCCCTTAGACGACCTAACGAGGTTAAGTCTATTGGATTAGGCCATTGGAAAGTTGCCGAGTTAAGTTTAAGACCTTTGCCCTTACGAGGTATAGTGCCCGCTAGTAGACAAAAAGGACGGGCATAAACAACCAAGTTTAACATACCATCAGCAAGATGAGTAATGGCACAAAAACAATGGTCACTCCACATGAAAATCAAAGGCGGGATATTCTCTTTTTGAGGAAAGACACTATAGTCCGTGAAAGAAATTTGGGATGATACCCCTTGGCAGATTTCATTTTTCGGTAACAGTACCAAAATAGCTGAAGGATAATAAACCCTAGTCATCACATTTAGTTGCAGAATAAGAAATTCTTTCGACCAGGATCGTGCGTCACAAACTAAAAGTCTGAGTACACAAGCATGATGATTACTAGGATTTCCAGATAGAATTCTAGACAACGGTGGATGGTGTTTAGATACCGAGATAGACGAAGCAGAGATAAAAGGAAATGTTAGGTGCAAAGATAAAGCAAACACCTTATTATCTGCAACGAATAGATATGTTTGGGAATAAGGGTCTTGGAAAGAATAATTTTGAGGGCAATCGCCGACTAAAATAGGTATTGCATTTTGAGGAGGTGGGTGAGATGTCCGCTCATAAGTTCTAGTAACCTGGAGAGATAATTGAAGATCAATTGGTGATGAGGGACGTGTGTTTTGAAGTTCATTCGGTTGAGCGCTCGGAGAAAGATCGATGTGATCTTCTGGAATATACCGAATGAAATTGGGTTCTCTCGAAAATACTTGCTCATTTAAGTTTTCATCCATGTTTAGAGGAAAGTTTGAATTTAGAACTGGGATGAGTTGCGTAATTGGTCGGAACGTATTACTCTTAAATAGGCGATAAGGGAAACTTGCAGAGCACACAAACAACTCGGCGTACTTTACGGAAAACGAAAATAAAACTCCATAAGGTAAAGAATAAAGGTTACATGGATATCCACAACTCGGGCACTAGACCAGACATACAGTGACGTTAGTACAGATGTTGGTTGATTACATGTAGCTGTGAGAACTTTATACCGATACAAACGGATGACTGGTATTTGGGCAACATATTCATAAAGGGTAGATAGTCAAGAAACCTTTTTTAGAAGACCAAAGATATGGTTGTTGTTGTCGCCAAGGAATGCGGCGTATTTTGGGCAAAAATTTGTGTGCATGACAGAATATGTACAACCCTAATTTTGTAGTTATCCCTCAGTCAATATTTAGTAATAGTCACACAGAACCACCTAAAAACAAGGAAACATGTCTAGGGCATGTGTATTGAAATTATGAGGGAAGAGTGGTCACTTTCGATAAAGATTCTCTCAAGAGTAACATCTTAGCGCCAGTGATACCCTCTTTCCGATCGATTGAATGGAAGAGAGTTGTGTCATCTTAGTGTCGGGATATTGTTGGTGAAATCAAGAAATAATTTTAGAGTTCCTTGTTCATTTTAGAAAAGTTGGAGAACCATGCAATCAGACAAATGGGTTATGCCGACAATAAGAGATATGAAGTCCTCATGATACCCAGTCAAGGATTTGTTGTCACAGTTTAAATCTTTAATAGTTGATACGACAAATGAAGTATGGGACTTTGAAATTGTCAATTAACAGTTTAAAGGATACATGTTATGAGAGAACGTATCTGATCTGCCCGATAGAAGAGTTTTGCTGATAGGAAAACACGAGACACGGATTTCCAATAAGGATATAAGGTGTATCCCAAGGTCTCTCCACCAAGAGAGGTGTACAGATTCAGAGTTCGAGAAAATTAAATCCACGATTTATTGGCCCATATGAAGTACTCGAAAAGGGCCGGGAAGGTTCCATATCGGCTAGTTCTACCACAATTTTTGTCAGGAGTCCACAATGTGTTTCATACTACCATGCTCAAGAGATTTGTCCAATTAGAAGAGCAGATAGTCGAATTCAAACCAATCCAACTAAAACCTCATTTAAGTTATGAAGAACGACCACTAGAGATTTTGGGTCAAGAAGTCAAGGTACTGAGGAACAACGCTATTCCGTTTGAAAAGATGCATTGATACAACCACGATGAAAGAGGAGCCACTTGAGAGAAGGAAATAGTAATGTTAGAGAGCTTCCCACACCTGTTCGAATCTTGATCCTGTGAGTTTCGAGACGAAACTCTCTTTTAGGAGTGAAGGATGTAATGACCCCTCTTTAAATATAGTAGTATGGATAGTGTTGCAAGTTGTGAGACTTTTGGTGTTTGCGTAAGGACGAAAGTATTGGAAAATAGACAAGAAATGGATGAAAGAAGGAAACGACAACACTAATAATTATAGCTTGTAGTAGTGGTAGTAGTAGTAGTAGTAGTAGTGGTAGTAGTAGCAACAACAGCAGCAGTAGTAGCAGCAACAACAATAAAAGAATCAACAACAACAAGAAAATGACAAAAAAAGGTAAGGAACTTTGAGGAAAAGAAGTGGACAGGGGAAAGAGACGAAGGTGATAAGAGAAAGATTATGTTTTGCGGAGGAATTCTTCCTCTTTTGCATTGCTACCATATGCAACAGCTGCTCCCTGTACCATCCTTGTTCGTACGCAAATTTCTTTCCCTATAAATAGTTTCATCTTTCGATCGTTTTTCAGCGCACCAAACACTCGAAATGTTACAACAAACTGAAGTGTTTCAGACCAAAATCACACCACGTATAAAGTGAGTTACGAGTGTTATAAGATTTCGTAAAGATAATTTACGAGATAGGTAGTTGTTACGTACGTACGAAAAGTGATATTTTAATAGCGAGACTCTGTCGAAATAGTCGTCGTCACTTAACGTAACCAAGGTATAATTCTTAAACTATTATAAAATTATTATTGCTAGAACGCCGTTATTATTTTCGTACACGTTTTCGATAATTGATATACTTGTGGCGAATGGTTATTACGGTGCAAGTAACTCGGCGGAATTACCCCAGTTTGTGAACGTCACCGTATTAACTACTAACCCAAGAGTAAATTATGTTAGTGGTAAATAGTAACTTCATGATTAAAAAATAACCCGGCGGAATTACTCCAGTGGTGAAAATAATCTTAGAGTGAATAATTTCCACTAAAGGACGACTAACAATTTGACTAGATAACTGCCACTTTTAGAATTTGGACGTCGTTAGACCCTTGGACAGTAATTTAGCGGACTAATCAACTATATAATCGGAATAACAAAGTAATCGTAAATATTAACTTACGCGATTTTACTACTTAGAGCGAGCGAACGCACAGGAGGAACATCACGGCAATTCAGGAATCAGGTAAGGGACTTTCTTCTGATTTAGCTTATATTATTATTTTTCGTATGCTTTATAAATGCTTATTTTTGAAAGAGGATCGAGTATTGTGAATTCTGAATATTTTCTGAACTACTTTTGAATTGTGGGTTAGTTAATGTTCTGACTAACTGTGAACTGAGGATATCCGTCTGGCCCTGCCAAGGGATTAAACTAGCACTGAATGGGAACTTCTGAACTAAGAAAAACTATTACTACCCACTATTGAGAACTATTGTATATTTATGATTATTAGGAATTGAATCAGGTCAGAAGTAAAGTTATGTCAGAAGGTCAGAAGTAATCTCAGCCACTCATCTTAATAATCCACTAACCATCGTAACTTTAGTTGTTCCGTAACTCCATTAACTATAGCACATAACTCCAATAACTTTACAACTCTTACTTAACAATATTTAACTAAAATACGTGATTTCAACTTAACTCCAATAACTTCAATAACTAAAACACGTTTTTCTAATATAACTCCAATAACTACAACACGTAACTATAATAACTCCAATAACTATAAAATACGTAACTCCACTTAACTCCAATAACTTTGATAACTTTAATAACTCCAATAATTTCACACACTCAAATTCATAACTTTAACAAAAAAAAAATTAAAAAAATTTAAAAAACCACATTTTTTTCTCTCTCCTTCTCCACCCGCCCACAGCCACCACCACGCACCACCACACCACCGCCGTTCCCATGCGCCGCCCACCACCCCACACGACCCCACCACCACCACTCGAAGGGCGCCACTCTGGCGACCCCACGGAGGCAGTCATCTCCCCGCGCCACCGCATCCATCGGCCTCCACGTCCGTTTTTTCTCATATTCTCTCTCCTCCTTCACTCCCTTTCCCAGCCTTTATCGTCAGCCGTCGCCGCCCGAAAACCGTCCCCAACCCCTCGCCCTACGCCCCCGACCACACGCACCACCACCATCGCCTCAAATAGGAGGGTTTTGAGGAGATGGGAAAGTAAGTGAAGGGGATAATGGGGAAAAGGAAGGGGCTATGGTGGCGCGGAGGGGCGGCGGGATGGTCGCGGGAGAGAGCCGATCATGGTGGATGGGTCGGCACCGGTGCTGGTGGTGGTCGGGGCCGGTGACGGTGGTGGTCGGCGAGGCTGGGGTGGTCGGGTGGGGGGGGGGGGGGTTGGGGGAGGAGAGAGAAAAAGGGAGGGGTGGGTGTTTTTTTATTTTGTGTTTTGTATTTTTCTTTTTGTTTATTTGCTTTAATCTTGGCCATTGATCTTGGATGGATGTGTGCCTCAGATAACTTCTACTTCTGACCGGATGCAGCCCCATGATTATTATTATTATTATCTGTCTTACTGTTTTAGCATTGGCTTGATCCGGTTAGATTAGAGACTGTCTTTTACTGAGTTGTTGAGCTCACCCTTTCAATAATAAACTCTTTTCAGGTGACCATCATTGGCTTGGAGTTGAGAATTGAGTGAGATATCCGGACCAATTTAACCTTGTAATTACTTTAGATGGCAATTGTTGATGCCTGTTTATTAATTGTCGGATGTACAATACTTTGTAGTATTTGTTTTGGACCATCGACGATAGATGAATAAGAAATGCTTAGCCTACTTTTGTGGG
Organism: Spergularia bocconei; assembly: GCA_963457585.1. Classification (NCBI taxonomy): domain Eukaryota; kingdom Viridiplantae; phylum Streptophyta; class Magnoliopsida; order Caryophyllales; family Caryophyllaceae; genus Spergularia; species Spergularia bocconei. Next base: position 6,635,280 of record OY734942.1, on the reverse strand, counting down.
TAGCCGTCTGTTATGTTCCAATATTCGTTTTGGGGCATGGCATAAATACTCCGTAATATCAATATGATATTTACTATGAACAAAAATAAAATGTTGCGATTACTTTGTGAATATTTTGACACCAAACATAATAATAAAAAAAACAATATCTTTTCTTTTGTCAATAGATGGTGTGATCTTACACACATTATATGTCTTTTAAGTAGACCTGGCAAAATTGACCGAGACCCGAAGGTCCGACTCGAAATACTTGACCCGAACATCTGAATTTGACCCGAATTATTAATCTGAATTCAACCCGAAACCCGAAATGACCCGACTCGAACCCGAAATTGACTCGAATACTGTTTGACCCTATATTGACCCGACCCGAAACAGGCCCGAACTGAAATGACTCAGACCCGAATATTCAAACATTTAAAGGAATCGATTGAACAAAATGGACTTGGATAGTTATATCATATCTTCAAACAGTCCAATTAACAATAAAATTTCAAGTTAAGATAATATTAGACAAAATTTGATATTAATATGTTTAAATTTGAACATTTTAGAATGATTTGACCCGAATCTGAAACGACCCGAATACGACCCGACCCGATTTTGACCCGTAGTTGAAACACCCGAACTAGACCCGACCCAAACCGAACCCGACCCGAACCGAAATATACCCGAAATATATGACCCGAAAAGTGACCCGACCCGGACCCGACCCGATTGACCCGTTTGTCAGGTCTACTTTTAAGCATATGTCATGGTGTGTGGGATAAATATTGTTATTCCGGTGGAATTTTAAAGTGATGATATGTTATTATAAAAATTAAAGTTATAATGGGTATGGGAGTGCCGATTAAGGTAGAGATTGTTTTGATGCAAACTTACAGTTGATTAATGCAGTTTGAAACCCAATTAGAATATCGTTTAGAAAATTATCTACACTAAAATTAATTTTAGATTATTTATCCTAATATAATCTTTTTTGAATACCAGTCAACAAGTCAAATAGGGTTTAACCAAGTAATACGGGTAACAAGCGGGTCCGAGTTAGAAAAAAATGGGTCATGGCCCAGAAAAATGCAGGTCGGAATAGGTTTTGGCTAGTGTAAAGAGAGTACATAAACCCAATATTGTTGCTCATAAATCCTTATTTGTATTTTTTTACGTTGTTTTGAATTCTCCTAGGTGTTACTATCCCAATAAATTTTAAATTTATACTCCCTCCGGTTCAAATTAAACTTCCCGCTCCCTTTTGCGCACTCCAAAAGGAACACTGATAAATAATTCTTAATGATTTATTTAAAAAATACATTTAAAAGCTAATTATCACCAACATGTTTATCTTACTTCTCTAATTATTCACTCGACAAAAAACGTAATGGTTTGGAAATGAGGAAGACAAAGTCGAAACCTTTAAAAAGAGCATGGGAAGTTTAACCTGGACCGGGGGGAGTATTTGTCAATATGTAGGTTTAAATCTGAAATGTTGGAATTTTTTAATATTTCAAAAGTAACATAATACAGTGATATTTTCACATGAGCATTAGAATTTCCGTACATTTGCACGGGAAAAAAACCTAGTAAGTCTATAATTACATCACACTAGTTCGCCACTCTTGCACACTAGTTGTACATTTTGAGATTGGGAATCCTAAAATTGTTCACCTTGATTTACTCTCCCTTCTAGTCTAGTTATGATGATCGTAGTTATTTTGATTTTTTCTTCTCTTCATATTCCTGTTTACACAAGAAAGTCGATTGACAGGTCATGAGATGGGCGAGGAATATAACTCATAATAGACAACCTTAAAGGGCTTTTGATGTTTTTGGAATTGAGATTACGGATGGTGAAAGTCATGAATCAATTTGGAAAAGGTATCATAAGCACAAATGTCACCCTCAATTAACTTATTCTAGCACAAATGTCATCCACAACCCACTGCCACACCACCCAACACCCAGATGATCATGCGTGCTAGGCAACGGTGGTTCTGCGGTGGTGGAGGATAGATAATGTAATACCCCAGATTTCAGAGGAAGTTTCTAAGAGATTAAAGGCTCATGTGATGTGCTTAAAAGGATTGATAGTGCTACTCATACCAACAAAGTCGACTTTCCTTTTAGGAATCTCATTTGATAAGAACTCCACAGTTAAGCGTGCTTGACTAAGAGCAATTTCAGGATGGGTGACCTCCTGGGAAGTTCCCAGGACGCGCATGAGTGAGGTCAAAATGCGACGAAAGGACCCGTGTTGGTCTGTGAGGTCAGCCCACAGCCTGGCGAGCTGCCATAGGTGACTACTTCCGGCTCAGTCGATGAGCCGGGGTGTTACAAATGGTATCAGAGCAACCCTGCGATCGCGTGTTGATCTTGTGGTCAGGAGTGCCCAAGTCAGCAGCCTAGCGGGGGAAAGATCCTGGAGTTAGACTATGGTTGGCTGCCAGGCGCAACGAGGACGTTGCGATCTTAAGAGGGGTGAGTGTAATACCCCAAATTTCAGAGGAAGTTTCTAAGAGATTAAGAGCTCATATGACTTGCTTAAAAGGATTGATAGTGCTACTTATACCAACAAAGTCGACTTTCCTTTTAGGAATCTCATCTGATAAGAACTCCACAGTTATGCGTGCTTGACTGGGAGCAATTTCAGGATGGGTGACCTCCTGGGAAGTTCTCAGGGTGCGCATGAGTGAGGTCAAAATGCGCCGAAAGGACCCGTGTTGGTCTGTGAGGTCAGCCCACAGCCTGGCGAGCTGCCATAGGTGACTACTTCCGGCTCAGCCGATGAGCCGGGGTGTTCCAAACCATCCTAGTACTACTCTCGCCCAAGCACGCTTAACTGCGGAGTTCTGATGGGATCCGGTGCATTAGTGCTGGTATGATCGCACCCGGGGTGTTACAGATAAAAGGGGGGTTGGGAATGATTGGTTTAATTAATTTTTTGCCCTTGTTAAAAAAGATATCAATCCATTCTTGAGTTGAACCAAACAAATTAGGATAAGTTACGTAACTTGTCACTAGAGCTGGCCATGGGTCGGGTTGAGCCGAGTTAGGGTCGAGTTAACCCGAGCCAGGGTTGGAAAAATTCAACCCTGACCCTGACCCTACTTTCCAAGGTCAGGGCCGAGCCAGGGTCAGGGCTGGTAAATCTCAACCCTAACTCTAACCCTGCAGGGTTTGACCGAGTTCTGACAGGGTTTGACTAGGGTCAGGGTTGGAAAATTCTAACCTTAACCCTAACCCTGCAGGTATCTGACCGAGCTCTGACAGGATTTGACCGGGGTTGGGTTGGTCGATTTTCAGAAATTTTTCTAAAAAAAAGGGATTACGATAATTAGGATGCCTAGATATCTCGAAAAAATCAAAACCCATGTAGGTTCTTCACTTACTCTTCTTACCCAACTTACTTTTGTTTGGTTATTTGATCAGTTCCTTCTAATCTCCATTGTTACGGTCAAGGTTAGGGTCAAGGTCAGGCCAGGATCAGGGTTAGGGCAGGGTTAGGTCCGAGTTAGAGGCGGGTTTGACAAGGGTTTGACTAGGGTCAGGGTTTGAAAAACACAACCCTAACCCGACCCTACTTCAAACAGGGTCGGCCGAGTTAGGGTCGGGTTGGGCCGAGCTAGGGTTTGACCAGGGTCGGGTCAGGGCGAGCTAGGGTTGAACGAGCCAGATTCATATATGAATTACAGCAGCCCCCTCGTGGACAAGCAAGCTGGTACCTCTTCAAACCCCAACTTGAAACAAATTATCGCCCCATTAAAAATTCGGTTCATTATAATGTCACCAAACTGGAACTGTGATCCATTCCATGTACCACTATGACCCACAAACAATGCAATATAAATGTATGTTAGTCTCTACAACTTTTGGGTTATGACGACAGGTGTCAGACCACATGTAGTTTGATTATATTGCGTTAATAATTTCTATTACAACGTTAGAATAATGTAAGGAAACCACAATACCTAGAATGAACAACGTGTAACCATATTAAAACAAAAAACATCTACAGGCGTACAAGTGACTAAGGGATAGAGGCATGACCATAAAACTTTATTAAAAAAAAAAAAAGATAGATTCCACATATTTTCGACATGAACCATATCCCCAGATTTCAAATTGATCTTTCCATCATTCAATCATATCTAACGAAGTACATATCAGTAGAGCACTCACAACCTCACAAACATATGAGATTCAGACACCAAGATATGAAAAAGAACAAAAATACAAACCTCGCTTTCGATCCTTTTCATTAAAGTTGGCGTTACAAAACCCCTCTGCAATAAAAAAAATCAATCCGTTAGTAAAACAACAAATGCTAACACATCATATTCTCGTTAAGTAAAATATTAAATGAGGAAAGGCACAAACCTTTTACAAGAATTTTTATAAGTAAATGAGCACCTGAATGATCCTCTACTTTCATACCAAAGTAAAGCAAGACCTCTTGAATGTAGTCTCTAATTTTCCTAGCCCACTCCAAAACCCTTGCCTGATAATAGAAAGAAAAAAAAAACCTCCCGACGCTCAAAGAGCTTGGATTCGAATGACCCAAAAAACTGATACTTCATGCTATATAAAAAAACATACCTGAATATCATTATTCCCTGGCTGACTCGTACTCATTGTAGACCTCAAGGAGTGCCCAAAGTCGTCTTAAACAATTAAAGCCAGTCAATGATACCCTTCCAAATTGTTTCTGGAAATCGCTGCCTCAGTGCAACAGTGAAGTCTCGATAGAGAGTAGAGCCACAATCCTAATTAGAACCCTTGAACAATAGTAATCTTGTGAGGAAAGAATCAACTTAGGCAACGTGGGATCAACAGGAATTTGGGCCATTATTCTACCTAGTTCCGTTAGGTCCGCCTCATCATGAAGTGCTCCAATTCTGTTCCAATTCTATGGAGCACTTCGAGTGACTTTATTACTATGTTTACTGGTGGAGTATCTATGTAGCAGAAAAAAAAAACTATGTTAAGACTTCGTATCAAAAGCAAAATATGTTCCAAATTTGTTCTCCGAATTTCTGGCTCAGTATTGTGTTCCAGCTGATTGTATTCTTAAGCAGTGTAAAGCCCGAAGCACTTTCCAGGACCTATTCGTCCGATCGATCTGCGCGTTGATCAGCTAATACCTTATATATTTTTTACTGCCCTCTAGTACCTTAAAACCTGATCTTTGGTCATATGACTTCATTGTGACGGATCCTAGATCTATCACATATCTAATCCCATTGTTTGTGAGAGGTGTCTCTACAACATCCCTGGCAAGCACTACCTTACGATCCCCTTCAGGTATAGGCTCAAATAGCTTTGCCTGCCAACTTGTCGGTAAATTAGCATAAAGTGGGCATATTATTAGTTCAGCAATGTTTCCAGACAAATCCTTTAGCGTAATCTTCAAGCTACTCGTGCAATCACCCATCACAAATATCAAAATGTCACAAGTGTTGAATTTGCAGCGTAGCAAGTGTTGCATCATATAAAGAATCACCAAATTCATTACGTGGTTCCTGTAAATAGTGTATGTCAACAAGATAACGCCTCCCAGCAACTAAAAGCCAGTCAAGTGGTACTCGCTGGATTTGATGATAGTAAGGCTTTGCGTTTTCTTCTTTGTGTGCCCACAGCCCACATAATGGATAAGGAAAAGGCTAGCGTTTTAAATGGGGCAACTATAATTCTAAACACTGATTGTAGTGATCTCATGGACAAACAATTAGAATGAAGTGATCTCTACATACCTTCACCAATGCTAGTAAAATGTCTGTTGAGACCGTCCTTTCATGGGCATCATCAACCATAAATAACAAGAAAAGAAGTTGAGACTATGACAATTGAAGCAGATATGAATTATTAAAACTAGGTTTGAACCTCGTGACATCACGGAACTTTTAATGGACCAAGTTCATATACATAACTTCTTGTTACTTAGTATAACACGACATAAATGGACGTAGCGTAGCGGTAAATGGTTTCCATTAATGATATAATTAATTGGGAAATTTTCCATATACCCCTGAGGTTCCCGAAATTTTCAAGTATACCCCCAGGTTTTCGAGCTGTCCAGCGTGCCTCTAAGGTTTGCAAAATGACATTTATTGAGATTTTTCACTAACGGTCTCTAACGCATCCCCAATTCAGAGTTTTTCAATGCATATCTGGTGTCCCATTTTCGCGACCTGGTCGATGCCATCGACGGTTGTAACAACTCAATAGCTAACTTGAACAACGTGTTGAATGAAAAGATTCAAGAGAAACAGCAGAGAAAGCAGATGCTTGTGACAAGGCTTAACCAGCTACTAGAGATTATTCTTGAGAGTGAGTATGTATATGTGTCGTCAATATATGATGTGAGGTTTGTAATTGCAAGGGGTGAGCTAAAGAGTATTGTTTTGGCGGTTAATCCAAATCGTGATGATGAGATAGTTGATCAGATGATGAGGTGGCGCCTTGTGGTGGTGGTGGTGGTGGAGATGGGCGAGGGTGGGGGAAGAGGCGGAGCAAGGGTGGCTCATGGGTGAGGAAGTGAGGAGAAAACGCTTAAAAAACGTCATTTTGTAAACCTCAGGGGCACACTGGACAGCTCGGAAACCTGAGGGGTATACCTGAAAATTTTGGCAACCTCAGGGGTATATTGGAAAATTTCCCTAATTAATTTCATTTCATTTCGTGATTTTCGTAAACTAACAATATCTTTTCTCATTGTGACACGTATCATTTGTAAGATTTTTTCAGTTAACCTATTAGTGTTATTACTAATTATTTTACCCGTACAAAATGCATGCCAATGTAAAAATACTATTATACATCATGTCACTTTTAAATTTTTAAAAAATTCAACCTTTACAAATTTAAACCAAAATATTGACAAACATAAATTTAAAATTCATCGAGATAATAACATTTCAAAATAATACAAAAATGACAAATAAGGATTTATGACCAACAATATTTGGTTTGGGTATTCTCTATATTTCTGTAAACTTGCCAAAACTTATTTAGACCTTTTTAAATCAAGATCCATTTTTCTAACTCGGATCGGTTTATTACCCGTGTTTCTTTGTCAGACCCTAATCGGCCCGTTGACCCTATTTAAAACAAAATTAGGACAAATTTTAAGGGCAATGATACTAGAAGAAATCAAAATAAATTAAATTAAGATTGTTTTTTATTACGAGAAGGTAACTCATTTCATTAATGAAGCGTTAAACGACACTTACAAGAGGAGTAAATCTTACAATAAAACTGATCTAAAGTAGTACCAACAATCTTACATCCGAAGATATCAAGTAAAGAGCAGTTCGAGCACAACTCCTAGCTCATGGACACATATGTTCCAAAAAAACTTTTCGATGTCGAAACATCTTTACAAGTGGAGAAAATCACACGGTGTTGTGTTATGATTCCTTGGACATAAAGACTATATGAGTACAAAAGATCTCGAAAATTCCAACTCACCTTTCCCTTACCTGCAAAAGTAACGATATATACATCAAGCGCTTGTTGATCTGACAACCTTTAAAGTGGAGACCCTAGATTTACAACTTCCAAGACTACCTGTCTATAAACACAATTCCGAAGAGGAGAAAAAGCAAAACCCATCAAGAGGAGTGCAGCTCAATGAGGAAAATTATTAAAATAAAGCGTAAAAGGTACGAAAACTAAAAGTCTAGCAAAAACGAGCAAAAAAAACAGACTGGGAATGGCCAGCCTGAGAAAACAATGGCAGCCGGGGGAGGATTGTTTCCTGGTTTTACTGAGAGAAGGAGTGGGTTAGTGAGAGAAGCAACTTCAATTAACATAATGTAAATTAAGATTAAGATAATGATACAAAAATAGTTTGTCTTACAGTTGTTTCATTAGATAATGTTTTCTCTAAGAGAAATTTGAATAGAAATTAAAAGTTATAAATCTCATTACAATACTATTACTAGTTTTTTGACCCGTGCAATGCACGGGAATTTACAAATGTTCACTTAAGATAGTCTGTAAAATATTACATTAAAAATATTATAGAATTCAACCTATGGAAATTATACTGTAAAATCGACAAATAAAAATATAAAACTTATTGAGATATGACACATATGAAAATTGAAAGAAACACAATGATTTTAAATCCATTGTTCAAGACTAAGTGGTTTGTTTTTCTATGTGATCCATTGTGTTTAAAATATAAGTAGAACCCTTAAATTAATTTCAATAACATGCATGTCTAACCCTGCCCCTACTAACTTATTTAGTCTTATACTCGACCACTCGTCGTCTTTGTACTCGACAACTCTTATCTTCCTCATAACTTTCTTTCTCGGTCGATAGTCGATCCCCTGGCCTCCCCACTCAACATTTATAGGTGTCCCAACAATCCGTTGTTAACTCATATACACCGATCACTAATCTCCAACCCTCACTCATCCCAACCAGCCGACAACATTCTAGCCGACACCCGTCACCTCAAGTACGTCAAATGTTTTATCTTACCCGTCGAGTCTTTACATGACCTGCTTGATGACTCTCCCACACACCCGTAAAACATTCTAAAAGCATACCCACACTCTAAATTACTTAATGTCACGCTACAGGCGAGCTCTTATACTTGAAAACTCACTCTTCTCCCTTTTATACTGAAACACCCCCCTCTTTCTCTATGAATTCTTTTACCCCATCCCTTTACCCAAGCCACTTCTTATACTCAATCCCAAATAACACTTAACCTCTCGACTTCTTTACCCGTTGACCTCTGTTATGTGACACCATTCTATTCTTATTTTCGCTTTAGAATACTTTTGACCCGTGCACATGCACGATATATAATTAATAATGGTTCTCTAAATAATAATATAATATTTTTTTTTCTAACATATGCCCACATGACACATGATAGAAGTCTCATTTCTTTCCTTAATACTACTTTAGATCTAAAATAACTTTTTAAAAGTTAACCTAATTAATGTGGTAGCTACCCGACCACCATTTTCTTTATCATAAACCAAGAAAGTAGAATAATAAAATTTTACAATGATATTATTGATTGATTTAAATTTAATACCAAATCGAATAAGTATTATTAAAGTATTAATATGATATAATATCGTTAATATATCGTTAAAATTTTTCCTAATTAAATATTATTCAAAATTGTTGATGAAAAGGGGTTAAAAATGTATTTCAGGCCTATTTTATGACCTTAGCACCATTCCAATCTTTACCCAGTCTAACCTACTTGGGTCGACCCGTGTTTGAACTTACGCGTTTTTCATATACCAAGTGACCCATTTTACCGATCTAACCCATTTTGAAAAATTAAAATGTTACCATTCTTAATAATCATAATCTTAAATCTTGAAATAAGTAAATTGAAAATCATTTCGGTTTGAGTATTGATAATCTTCATCCCACCGTCAACTTCCTTAATTACTCGATAACCCCCTTCTCGTCGACTTTTTTGGATGACATATTCATCTCCCTCCAATATTTTCAATGGCACCCACCTTAATCCTACTCAAATATCTCAGTTGAATCTTAAACATGGACTCTAAAAGTCGATCCTCTTACGCCTCGTAAAAGAAAGTCGGTTAACATATGTAAAATAATTCTCGTATATCGACTCGTCGTTTTCGTTGTTGTTCTCAATTAGTTGTTAGAATTTGTTGTTGAGGAATTTAATGGAAATGTATCATAAACCTGAAATTTTATTATTTTATGACATCAACATTTGTTTTAGAAGTTCTTGATCACCAAGTGTAAAAATAAAATTCTTAGTGTTGTCATGAGAATAAAATATATTTTATCTGACCGTAACAAAATTGTCTCATATATCTTCAGCCATAATTAATATTTCCTTCATTATTTTATTCTGACTAACGCAAAAGAATCAATAACGCCTGACTTTGAATGAAAAAGTCAGTGAATTAGATTTCGGCACTTGCGTATATGAGTCTAGTTGTCATTTTTCATTCACTTTTTTTTTCTTTTGTCGAAGGTGAAAATATGTGTGTATATATTTATAGTCATTTGCAAAATATCCTTGTTGATTTCTTATCGTTGATATGTTTGTACTGAATGCATTTGATTATTTCCTTCCTTCCTTATCTGTAACATAATATATTGCATTTGATCTTGAATATCTTGTTAAATGCAGTTAGAATCTAATCTAAATATTCTTATCCAATCATTTGTATTGCTAATGCTGACATGTCGCCTTTTTACAAAAGTTTTGCCACATCAGCTTTTTATGCACGCAATTATTAAAAGTAATAGATTATTATTATTATTCCACACTAAATAAAAGGCGGAATATCAACTATGATATTACTTTAATTATATAGAAAAAAAGACGTGGAATGTATTTATGACCCGTACTCAAACCCCTACGTCATTTGAACTTGTATTTGATCCGACTTGTAGCAACCTGGCCAATATGTAATCTGATGTGACCCGTTTAGCAGATATTTTTGGGCGTGATCTAATTTTTTTTATAAAGTAAGTAGAATTTAAAAGTTAGAATCTCTCCTACCCTTCACCATTTGACTCACCTTCCTAACTTCTTACCAACTTAGTGGTCGTTTGGTTGACATGTTAAATCATGGGAATTTAGAATTCCCATGAATTGAAAAAATTTAAGTTGTTTGGTTAACCAAATTCATAGGAATTGAAAATTCATGGGAATTTCCAATTCCTACAAAATGGAGGAATTGGCTTACCTAGCCCCCCCTTGGTAATTGGCAATTCCTACATGAATTTACTTCCTACATTTAACCAAACAATTTTGGGAAAATCCCATGAATTAGAAATTCATAGGAAGTGAAATTGCACGGGAATTCCGAATTCCCGTATGCAACCAAACGACCACTTATTTGATCTCCTACTCGACCCCTTAGCCTCCCGTTAATTTTTTTTTACTCTTGAACCCTTATAATGTTGACAACTTGTTTTCTTAGACATTCACACAACTTGTTTTTAACTTGTATATATGGGCGTGAACGTAACAACTCTCAACCATACCATGAACTTTTCCAATTGACAGCCCGACTTGAGTTAATTTCTTAGCTAATCCCCTTATGGGTGGACAACATGTTATTCAACGCCCACTCACCCCAATCAATTGTTCTCGCCTACCCTTAATCTTCGAGAATTTCTTATCTAACTTCCTTAATCGACACTCCCACACCTGTTACATTTTTTAAATGATATACAAATTAGGGTTCAAATTGGCTTTATCAACTTTAATTTTGAAGCAAAACGAGAGTTGTTAGGTCGACAATAAATATTTAGTCCTTACAAACCAAGCGCGGGCCCAGCCCACCCGGCAGCCTTGAAAATAGAATTCTTTCTCTCTCCCGGACGGGGTCGTTGGAACCACTGCATTCGGTGGATCACAGAACTATGTAAAATTGGACTATCACGCCCTCTATTCTAGCTTCTTTTTTTAATACTCTACCTTGTAGAATATTTTAGAGTCTGATTGTAACACCCCCGAATTTCGGCTAAATTTTAAAACATTATTTTAGTACAAAGACCGCCAAAATTCGATAATGGTACAATCGATATACAAAGCTGACAAGATTAAACTTATTTATTACAAACTATTGAGACGATACAACGCCTAAACAAACATCTAGTACTATTATACGCAGCGGAAGTTAGACACTTCTTCAAGTGGAACCCAACAAATGCATCCATCACAACCACCTGTGGTAGATTTAAAGCACAAAAACCACAGTTGAAAAAGTCACGAAATTGAGTAAGCTAACACCTCAACTTGTAAAAACCAAAAGCACTTACCTTGGTTTTCAAACATTTTATTTTTCATTTGAAAACAACACTTAGCACATTATCAACCCACAATCAAAATCAGAGCATTAATAACCATAACCATTACATTATATATAACACAATCCATTCCACACCATCTTACCGAATTAACATTAACAAGTGGGAGACCAACATAATCCGTGAGGCGGTGTAACCAGCCTGCCTACAATCATAATTTCAAGGCGGTAGAACCAGTCTGCCAAGGTGGAGTAAGTCCAACCTACATTATACCAACCAACCAAGACAATCTAGACCTTAAGTGTGCACACCCCCTATCAAGTATTGCTAACTCAATAGAGTAGTACTAGACGCCTACAAGCCCTCTTGAATACCTATGCGGTGGGGCAAATATATACTAACCCACTTGAAAACCTATGCGGTGGGGCGATACATATCTAATACTATATATTAAAACCTGAAACCAAGTCTTTCCTAGGACGACACTTGGCATACATCAATTGGATAGAACATAAAAATAGCATTAAATACCATTATCGGTTAGGATATGGTAATAAATTATCATACATTAATTGTATAGAACATAAAAATAGCATTGAATACTATTATCGGTTATGATATGGTAATAAATTATTATAGAGTAGTATAGTAGTACCTAATTTATGGAATATAATCATTATGGTAATTATTTATTAGAACAAAAAAAAAGGCAACATATAAAACGAGTATAAACAATATAAATAAATAGCCCGGGCGTGGCACGGGCATGCAAACTAGTACTTAGAGTATAACAGAGTTTGATAACCAAAGCTATTAGAGCTTACCAACAGTCTCAATCTTATCATTGTAAATACATTCAAACATAATACAATAGCCAAACCATAGAAATTCCGCATAACCATATCACAACATATATCAATCTCAAACATGCCAACCAAGTAGGTAAACAAGCCTGCATTAACAAGTTCTCCACCTATCAAGATACTACGTTTTCATCCATCCAATCCACACTTAGCACATATTTTTGAAAGGTTTCTACAATTTAGAGAAGGGTTGAGCATGCTACCTTACCTTCTTAGCACAGGCAACACAAAATTAGACAAGGTAGCACTTCTCGTTCACGATTCCATCATCTACAATAGCACATCCAACAACCCAAATTCAATCTCCAATCTTATTCAATCATCCAATCTCTTCTTATAACTCGAACTTTATATCTTTAACCTATATACCAATCATAATCACGACAACTAAGGTTCTATTACTCTAACTAATTTATAACTCACAATTAAAACACTAATAACATGAAAATTCCAAAAGACTCAAATAATTTTGATAAAACAGAGAATAAACCTTCAAAAATCATACTTTTATTTACCCATATTAATCCCTTATTAAACCAACTAAATTCCTTATGTAAAAATCATCCAAAACCCATGTTTTTGGCCTAATTAACCTTAAATCCGAAAATTAGTAATTAAATTCCGAAAAATCAGAAACTAATTCCAAAAATTATGATAATGTCGAAAATCATTACAACATACTAATTTTGAGTTTTTAGAAAAGATTTAAATTACAAAACTAATTTCTATTATCAATTTCAATTACGCAAAAACCTGAACAAACCCAACATACTTCTCCTAACCAAAATTTCGAGAAACCCTTATATCATAATTCATATCAATCTAACAATAATATCAAATCAACAACAAGAACAAGCACCAAAACGAATTATAGTAACCCCAATTTCATAATTTCATTATAATCCCTCAATAATTCAAATCTAGCATAAATATCACTCCTTTGATATTAAAATTGATCCTACTCAATTACCCATCTCATATAATGACTAATTAAGCATAAGAAGCACAAAAACGAACTAAAACGAACGAGAATCGAATTAGGTATTAATGGAGTGTGAAAACAGGGGAGAGAAAAAAGGGAAAGAGGGGGTTTTGTGTTACCCAATTGATCGGAAGAGGGAAGAGGGGTGACGGACATGTGGCTGGGATGGCGGCTGAAGGCGGAGGAACGGCGGCGTGAGGGTGCGTTCGCGCGGCAGCGGCATGGGAGGGAGAGGAGTTGTGCGCGTTATTATGGACCGAGAATCGAAAGATCAATTTAGCTAATCCAAATGTAGAGACACTTTTAATTTTCGAAAAACAAACTCGATACCCAAATTTGTAACTCATTTCATAAAAAAATAAGGGTTTTTTTGCGAAACCCTACCTTTAAAAGCCCAAAATTTGCGAAACCCTACCTTTTAAAAAAGAGTTGTAAAATACTACCTTAAAATAACAATAGTTTGTGAAAGACTACCTAAACAGGTTTCTCCGTCTAAACTAACAATTGCTCCTACATTGACCGTTAGTTGACTTTTTTTTTTTTTTTTGAGATAAAATTGACCTAATTTCTTACCAACACGTTCTTACCCAAAATTGATTTCACCTACCCAACCAAAAAAGCCCCCCCGAATCCTGAAATTGCTTACCTCATAATCCTGATTTCTTTCGATCGAAAATTGTTGGAAGTAATTGGACTAAAATTAAACAATTTTGCCAAAATCAAGTTTGCAATTCGGCTTCGCGTGGTTGTGCATTGCACACAACCAACGTGGTGGCACAGGCGTGAGAGGAAGCATGTGGCTGGCTGAGGTCGACGGTGCGCAGCTAGCGGCAAAGACGGGTGCCTGCGTCGTTGCAACCATTGTGACTGGCTGGACTGGCTGACGATCGCCAGGTTTATGGACGGTGAGGGCTTCGACGGACTGGACTCATGGTCGACAATCAATTATGTTGGGTTTGAGTGTGATTTGAGAAAAGTTGGGTGTGATTTGGGGAAAATCAGGGTAACTGAGTTATATGTATGTTAATTAGGGGGAAATTTTCAATTGCGTAATGTCCTATAATGTCCTCCAGTTGCTTGTAATGGAATCCACGAAACGTGGAAACTCCGCCAAATCTATAATTTGGGGGGAAGTTTTAGTCGATTTTTTTTTTAATTTTATTTATGATGGGATTTTGGTTAAAAAAGTGTTGGTGAGAAATTAAGTCAACTAACTGTCAATGTCGGAGCAACTGTTAGTTTAGACGGAGAAACGTGTTTAAGTAGTATTTCGCAAACTATTTTTATTTTAAGGTAGTATTTTACAACTTTTTTTTTTAAAGGTAGGGTTTAGCAAATCTTTGGCTTTTAAAGGTAGAGTTTAGCAAAAAACCCAAAAAATAATTATAAAATATCACGAAAATTCGGGATATTACACTGATTATAAACCAACCCCCATCCCGTGGAAAAAAGGTAATAAAAATCTTTCTCCACCCGTTTGAGGAAGCAAAAACAAAAGGCCACTTTTGAGCTCATTCCCCTCTTGAAATTGTAGCTACACGGTCAGCGAATTGTAACAGGAGTTTATGGAACCGCTGTCACAACTTTAGTATATATAATACTCCGTAACAAATAGTAACTTAAAATTACACTGGAAAACAATATTTATTGTATGTACTTCATGACATGCTTAAAAGTCAATTTAATGTGTACAAGATCACACCATATCATTTTATCTTTGATGACAAAATACTTGTAAAAAATCGCACATCATTTTATTTTTCTTCTTCGAAGATACTGCCTCCTACCCAAAGAGATCTTCATGTCTTTCTCTTTGGATCGATTTACTATGATTTTCCCCTTTCAAAACTTACCTGATATGGCAAATTTTAGAGACTATAATGCCCTTACTAATTTTCTGTTAGGGACTAATTACTCATCTCTCAAACCCAAATTCTCTCACCAGTCACCAACTCACCACCTCCCTCAACTGAGCTCCAACGACCCTGACATCTCCACATTTACCCACCACACGGCCACCATCATGAGCCCACCACATGACCAACATCATTAGCCTACCACACGACCATCGTCATTACACCAATATTATTGAGACACCTCGCGACCACCATCATTGACCCTGATCTCAACCTTTACCCACCAAAGATGGCCCATGGGCAGAGGGCTGAAGAGATCGTGAGGTGAAGAGAGGTGACAACGGGAAGGGATCGAGATCGAGAGGATACAAAGGAGTCCGATTGGTGATGGCCGAATCGACGGGAAGGGAGATCAAGAGGAGACAGAGGTGCTCGCCGGTGGTCGCCGCTGATCGTAGGTGGTCGCTGCTGATCGTCGGTGGTGGAAATTTGTTGGACCGTGGTGAGGGAAGGTGGGATATTTGTTGGAGGGTAGGGAAGGATATAAAGATGGGAGATTTGAGAGAAGTTGCCGTGGTATAGGTGGTGGAGATGAGTTGAGTGGTGATGGGAGGGGTTGGATTAGAGGTTAAGCATGTTAATTAGTCTAATTAAATGTTTGCTTAACAATTTATTAGGATTTGTTCATTGGGGTTGTTGGTTGTCAATGCTTATACCATGCTCCAAGGAGTACAATGAGCATGGTGGTCCTTCTCACAATAGAGGAGTAGGGACCACACATAAAATAATTTAAATTTTTTTAAGTGTGGTCCCTATTCCTCTTTTGTGAGTAGGACCACCATGCTCCTTATGCTCCTTGGAGCATGGTATAATTTACCGTTGGTTGTTGTGTCCTATTCAAAGAGGAAGATCTCTTTGGGTAGGACTGTAGAAGGGAGTATGATACTATTCGTTTTTGGTTATAAAAGATATCATATCATAACTATTCGAGTTAACTGAAATCTGCTAAAATAGCATTGGAATATACAGAAATATTTGGACAAATCAAATGTTAAAGTTTGTACATGTGTCAGTTTCATTTTAATTGATGTCCAAGTCAGTTTTATATGCACGCAATAGATCAAAAGATGAAGATAGATTTTAACTAATTCGTCATGCATTTTTTTTTGAAAATTGATTAAACGATTAGTGTGTAAACCCTCCTAAATAACGATTCGTTTTTTTTATATGGGGTATTTGAGGTATGACGGAGGGTGTAGATAGATATGGACAGATTTAACTAAATCGCTAATGATTCCGAACGAGCCCTCAATTATCACGGTTTCTTACATTCGAGCTCGTCTTTACTCGACTCAAGTCCGAACTAAACCCGATAGCCAGAAAGACGAGAACCTTTTATATCCCCTGAGATCAGGGTCCCTTAATTTCGCCTACCACTCCCTCCGCCTACCACCGCCGCCGCCGCCGCCGCGAAACCCACCTGAAAACTTCAGGGAGAAGAAGAAGCAAAGATGGAAGCAACAATAGAACCATCAATGGCGTCACTTTCACTCTACTCCTCAAATTCAAACCATCAAACCCAAGAACAACAATTCCCACCTTCTATGCTCAGACATTGGAGGCCAAGTGCTCATAGAAACCTTATAAATCAATGGAAGAAGCTTTTTGATCGTACACAACAATGGCGGTCTTCCGTTTCTTCTTCTAAAACCCATACCAACTCTCTTGTCAACACTTACCTTTCCTCCAGGTATCGACAACACCCCTACTAAAACTTCTTCCACAAGTTTCATACTTTTTTTCTTTCTTGTTCGTAATTATGATTTTGTTTTTGTGGGTCGGTAAATTTAGGGGGAATTATAGTCAGTTTTATCTGTTTTTACTGTTTGCTTGTGATATATGTATTGTAGGTAGGTAAATTTAGGGGGAATTATAGTCAGCTGTATCTGTTTTTATTGAATTGTTGTGATTTTTGGAGAAATGGTGATGTTATTTTTATGTAGGTAGGTAAATTTTGGGGAGATTATGCTCAGTTCTAGTTATTTTGATTGAATTGTTGTGATTTTTGGAGAAATGGTGATGTATTTTTTTTTTTTTTTTTTTTTAATGTAGGTAGGTAAATGTTGGGTTAATTATGCTCAGTTGTATCTGTTTTTATTGAATTGTTGTGATTTTTGGAGAAATGGTGATGTTTTTTTTATGTTGGTAGGTAAATTTTGGGGTGATTATAGTCAGTTGTATCTGTTTGTATTTGATTGCTTGTGAATTGTAGAGAAATGGTGATGTTTTAGTAATCCGAATTCGGCTTTTGCGTGATAGGTATGTGGATAGAATGGAATTGGGAGTGTTGAGTGATATGCCGAATATCAGGAAGAAGGCTCGTTGTAAATTGGTAAAGCAGCAGGTTTGTTCTAATGGGAATTTTTATAGCTTTGAAATGTGCATTCATTATTTTGGTTGTTTTATCAGTTGGGAATGGATCGTGAACAATTGAGATTTCGCAGTTTATGACACTAAGATGCAGTCATATGAGTGAGCAAAGCTCACGAATGCTCGAGTTTGATGATTTTATGGAACTTGGTTAGAGTGAAAGAAGAAGCCCTGACCCTTGACCTTACCAACCAATATTCTGGTTGGAGTTTATTTTAGCTGTCTTGGCCTAGTCTTTAGTATCTTGAAGATTTGTTTTGGGTTGAATGTTTAATATTTAAGAGTAGTGGCGCTTTTGCACGTGTGAGTCTGAGTAACTCTTTTGAATCCCTGATGTGTCATTCTTCTTCTAAGATCAAGGTACTTGCGCATTAGTAATTATGGCTGAGACCTTATCTAACTTGATTGTTGACTTCTGCATCAGGAGCTTCAAGTGAACAAATTTCTATCATCATACAAGTCTATGGTATGTTTCTGAGACTAAAGTATCGAAAATCTATGATAGCAGATGAAATTGTCTGTCAATGACAAAAATGTATACTCCTTATTTTTAAAGTTATTAAAGAATAAAGGTAGATACGATCTCATTGCTTGTATTTAGTATTAGTTTTGAGCTCAGAAAGCTCAACATAAGGAACAGATCGTGAGACTTTTATTCGGAATACTATGTGTAGCTAAAGTTGGCAGCTTACAGTAAGAATATGAGGCTCTTTGTCATTTTTTCTCAGGTTATTTAGGGGAGATTGTGTTGTTTAAATTGAGAGCCTTCGATGAATATTCCTGTAGTTATATATATGTTGATTAACAATAACAACAGTTTGCACTGGGTGATATATATTCTACAGGTCAGTCATATTGTTGATATGACGAATGCAAGTAGATCAATGAGGTGCTATCTAAAAGCAGCTAGTGGGAGCCCCCTTATTGGGTTTTCTTGTATCCCGACAAATAGTAGTGATACTGGTGATGGTGGAGGAGCTCTAGTTTCCACATTTCTACCTATATCTGCATTTGGTAAGTTGTTGGCTGTCACTTTGGCATTACTATTATGCTAGGGAAAAACTAATCAACTGAAATATGATACCCAAGGTCTCTATTGGCATTAGCAAATGTGTTTTCTTTGCTTCTCATTGTCACCACCTAGAACAATGGTGTATCATGTATGCATTCTCTGTCTTTTGACACCTCAAATCAATGACTGAAGTGGAATACATGATCAGTTGGTAGCTGATGTAGCTCTTAAAATTGTTGCTACATGTAGGATCCCAGAAATTTGCAACATGTGAGATCCCAACTCAACATCAGTTTGAAAGATTGCAATATTCAATCACACAAATCCTATACAGCTTCCACTATTATGGAATAGTATATGGGATCTCATTGGATTACAAGTTTATTTTGATATATAGTATTAGCGGACAAATATATGGCTGTAGGCGCTAGGTCATGGGGTTGCAACTTCGTCATGCCTGAATATTCTATTACAACTTCATATCCGCATGATCTCGTGTTACATACTGTGGGCTATAGGAGTCCAGTTTTATCATGTCAAAACTTCAGTTCCAATCATTTAAGAAAGCAAAAACTACGACAAGATACTATCATATGATGGTGTTGTAGATGGTAGTATCTTGTCGATGGTAAGCCACTTGGGCCTGGGCCTGTAGATGGTAATGACTGTATATGAAATAAAGTGAAGTGACTACTCTGAACTCCCACAATATGAACAGAGGCTTTTCTCCTTATACATCAATATGACCGAATCCTGTAAGTGTCGTTAGTTGTCCACACAGTGATCTGAAATCACATATATTTGGCTGTCTTTCATAGCTCAAGCGATTCTATTACCAAGTTTGCAGGGCATAGTGCTGTAATTTCACATAATCTATCTGTGCATTTTGCCTCCGTTATCTATGTCATATGCATGATATGCGAATTCAAGATAAAAGCGTCATAGGTACTATCAGGCATCAGCTACTATGTGTGGATGCTATTCCCTTGCTTCTGTTGAATCATACTTCAATGTTAGAAAGATCGACAATATTTCTACGCGCTTAATTATGATTTCTATCTTTATATCCTTATATAATTTTAAGTTTGTATGTTTCAGAAACTTTGGCTCAGGAGCTTTTGGAGATGTTCAAACAGGAACTTCTTTTGAAGGTGATTGGGATTTATGATAGTAATGGACATTTTATCTACTGCCTCAGTTTTATAAAGTTTGATATTGGGTGTTTCTAACTACGGTCAGCAGCGTTTGCTTGTAGTTGAGTTCCTCTCAGTCACTTGTCTGAAGCTCGAACAATACAATCAACTGTCGTGGACAGATGAACTTTACCCTGGAGAAGCCGAGGACTTGAGCACCTGCAACGTGTACTCTAAAGAAACTGCAGAACCTTGCCTCCTTAAATTAAATGGTCGCAGGACAGAATCAGCTCATGTGGAATCTGATAAACATCGCAACCGTGAAATTTTAGAGGTATGGGATCTAATAATGGGACCAATACTCCAGTCATGTGCATATGGTGAAAGCCAAACAGTTCTACTTGTATTCCTGACTGGCGTTGAGCAGCTTTCAAGTTATCCGTTTTGCCCTTCAGTCTGACGACCGTAAAGAGGGGCTGCGGTATTACCTAGTTATGTGCTTACTAATCGTCCAAGTGGCTGGATGTTACTATTAGCCTGCTATCTAGATCCTCATTATAACTGCTGTCTGTTGGTCCTCTTAGTGTTGTGTAGTGAAAACTGTTGAATATAGTGGATGTGTAATGCTTCTTAAGCAAGTCAAATGAGGAGATTTGGAAGTGTTTATTGAAGTGCTTTTTGTGTAAATCTTGGTAGTCCTTCCATCTTTGCTTGCACTTATACAGTACTCAATTTAAAGAGTGATCAAGTGACTACTATTCTTTCCTGTATATCATATTTTGCTCTTTACATACCGACTAATGTTATTGTCTGCATGGCAGGCGTATCTCACAACATGGGATTCAGAGGTGAATATCGATACATACAGGTAAACTTTTTTTTTTTTTTTTTTTGTTTTTTTGACAGTGGATACAGATAAGCTTGAGACCAGAACAAAATTGTTAATAAATAGGCCAAAAGGGAAATATGATACATCTCTGATTATTCTTGCATTTTTGATCTTTCGAAATAAATGTTCATTGGTGGTAGGATACTTGGGATTTACGTTCTTGAGGTTTTAAGTGAAATTAGGGAGTATTGAATGTTGATGCTGGAGTGCTGGACCTTTGGTTTCATATCTCATTTAGTGATATGATCTCCGAAAACCTTGGATGTCAGCATATGAAATTGAAGGCTGGTAAAGAGGGCACATCCATTACATCCTGGTATTGTCTTGACAAGGGACTGACAATGACCACATTTCCTTCTATTTTGGAGGGCTTGCATAATAATTTGAGATGACGACGATGTTTGTGTAACTAATGAATCTATGTATTTCCCTGTTCTGTCTCATTATCGACGAATGTGTTTAAATGGCAATGAGATGTGAAGGGAAACTAAACTTAGCCTGGGAGATGCACCAACAAGAGCAGTTCTTTCGGCTCATGGCTTCTAAACCATACATTAGCCTATTATCATTTCTTACATGGATAAATTTGTACAGCTTCTTCTTGCAGTTGCTTTCGGAATTTACTTTCTAAGACCTTGTTCTATTCTCCTATTTCCAATGTTCTTATGATATGGTTTCCTTTTCAGGATGGAAGAAATATTTGCCACAGTTGAGGAGGAATTGGGTACAAGCTTCGCAAAGAAGTCTTCATCCTAATATACTCCCGTCGTTTCGTTGACTTGCTCTCACATATTCAAATCAAACCCAAAGAATTCAATGACACAAAGGGCGTATCTATGGTGGAAGATATGCACCACCACATTGTCGAAGATCGTCTAACAACGAGAGATGGACTTACATAAGGGGCGTTTTAGGAATATAGATTCCTGTTGTTTAGTTACTCTGTATTTAACTTCTGTTTAGGTGGTTTCTTAGCCCTTACTACTCCTTAGGTTACAGCGTTTTGATAGTTGTCTCACTTCTCTTCCATAGTGTAAATGAAATTCGATAAAAATTACTCACCAAGCTTTATAAGATTCAGTGTCCAATGAGTGGATACTACCATTTTATTTAGTCGTGTAACTTGCTTTGGCTTTTAAAATTCGTTCTCCCATTTAACCTGAGGTGAACACTTCAATTTTTTTTTTTTTTTTTTTTTTTTTTTTTTTTTGGCACTTCATATTAAATCATTACAAAGGCAAGAAATTGGTAAAGGGTAATGAGATGTAGGAAAAGTGACATTCCTGAAAAAAGAAAAAGTGAAAAGAAAAGAATTTATATTTTCTGAGAAAACAAAGAAAAATAAAGTGGAAAATGATTAAGACAATAGAATATTAGAATGAGTGTACCATAAGCAAAAAAAAAAAAAAAAATCCTATTTTTGCATTTCTGTAAATGGAATAAAATTAATTGTAATAATGGGTTTTTTTTTTTCTCAAAAAATTAAAATAATTAATTGCATTATTAAAAAAACAACAAAACCTTTTCACTTAACCCAGTGAGTGAAGTAGTACTCGTAGTAGAGTAGTAGTGGAGCATTCTCTCTCCTCCACCAAAGGATTTGTAGCGTCGTGCTTACGACTCTGTCAAATCCTCTCTCCTCACTCCTCTTTCTTTCATCAACCAAAATCTCAAAAATAAAACCTCGGAAAAAGAAAAACATGAATTATTATTTTCCAAATTTAATCACACTCACAAAATTAATTTTTTAGGGTTTTAAATTTCGAAAAAAAAAGGAATAATTTTTAATTCAAAATACGAGCGTTGAATTCCAACGGTTTTTTTTAATCAAATGGCGGCATCACCGTCGCCAATTCCGAGCATTTTGCTGCCGGAAATCGCCTCGTCGTCTCACTCTTGTTCCTTCCTCTACACTCCACTTAACTCCGCCTTCCCCCGCTGTCGTCGCCGCCGTTGCACCGCCGCACCCGCCGTGTTTCTGTCCGTTTCGAGTGTCGGAGATCGTAATCGGAGAAGCCGGTGGAGAGCGAATGCTGCGACGTCGTTGCGTGTTTTAGACGCTCATGTTAATGGACATACTACTACTTCTAATGTCGCCGGCGTCGAAATCCCCGTCACTTGTTATCAGGTAGTTTTACTTTTAACTCTTTTTTTTTTTTTTTTTTTTTTAACTTTTTTAATTGCAACAATTTTGTTATTAATTTTTATTTGATTTGGAATTTGATATTTATGTTCTTTGATTATGAATGTGTAAATGTTGGTGGAATGTGGACCGAATTTTGCTGTTTTCTGTATTTTTGTTGCGTGTTTATGACAGGATTAATGTGTTTTGTATGCAATGTTTGTGCGTTCGTTGATGTGTTATTTCCTTAATTGGAGTTGTTTTGCGGGCGAGGGACGAGATTGTTGACAATGTAGGTTGTTTGATGGATTTTATTGTGTGGTTCTATGAATGCTTAGGGTTGGTATGGGAAGGTTGTGGCGATTGTGGTGTCGAGTATTGGTAACGTAGGCAGTGAAGCTCGAGTTACTAATTGGGGGTGGGGGGTGTAAAGAGGTCGAAGGGTAGTAACAAGTAGGTTGGTACTTATTGACTATTAATAAGTTATGAAGGAGGTTCATTTGTCGATCTATGTCACAATGGATAGGAGCGTAGTGAGTTAGTGATGACCGATGATTGCCATCAGCTATTGGTAGAATATGGTGGTGGACTGGTGGTGGTGCTGGTGCCGGCAATTTTGAGAGGAGGGGGTATAAAGTAATGGATGGGTGCTGATGTACACTATAACTTATAAGAGTCAAAATGAGTAGTGGATAACTTTAATTAAGGACATTGTATGTAGGTTTACTCATCAAAGCTAATTCACGAGGTCTGTTAAGTCATAAACAGTCTCATTCGTTAACTTAAACAATGTACCGTACAATGATTTGTGATAGCAGAACCTGGCAATGGATATTTTTCGGGATGACTGGCATTCTTGTGTAGCTTGTTGTGGTAAACCACGTTGGTGGCTTGGTGCTGTTATTAAGTTTTAGAATAGAGAATCCATGTTCTCGCTGTTCCGCATAGCAACTCTGCAATGTTTCCTACAGAAACTGTGCTCCTCTGTGTGATCTGTAGTCTATACTTAGGGTTCTGAAAATGAAGGATTACTTACTCATAGCCCTGGGATCAGTTCTTACTAGGTAACTAAAGTGTTACCTAAAATTTACAGTGCATACATCCTGCTGTGTTTGATGAATTCTCAGAGCATGGATGTAGTGTACATCACAAGCCACACTGTTATATTCTTCAGTTGTGGACATCCTCCATCTTTCTTTTTGTTTGGGCCTTTGTGGTGGGTAGGCTGTAGGCATGCTTTGTTCTTAGTATAATCGTTGTGTTGACTGTTGACCATGTATGATTAAATGCTCGGAGACTGTTTATTTCAAAATGTTCCTGTTTCTGTTTTATGGACAGATGCTTAACATATGTTTTACAACTTTCTATGCCGCAGACAATTTTCCCTACAATTTCTATTTTTTTACTATTTTGGTAATCTTCTTGGTCACTACTTATTCGGTGGGGTGCTGGATGGATGTGGCAAATTCTTTCTTTTTGCAGATTATCGGTGTTCCTGATAAGGCTGAGAAGGATCAGATAGTGAAGTCTGTGATGGATCTAAAAAATGCTGAGATAGAAGATGGGTACAGTGTGGAGGCTGTTACTTCTCGTAGGGTATAAAGATCCATTTGTAAATAATTTGCACTTACCCATTTATTACTTTTATGATGTTCTCATTGATTTATCAATACTCAATATCATGTTTATAATTGCAGGATTTGTTGATGGATATTAGAGATAAACTCCTATTTGAACCGGAGTATGCTGGCAATATCAAAGAGAAAATTCCACCAAAATCTACCTTGCGAATTCCGTGGGTTTGGCTACCTGGTGCGCTATGCCTTCTTCAAGAGGTAAGGTTTTGGTTTATAACTGTAGACATAAGTAATATACTTCTATCAGTGGTTTTTTTTTTACCCCCCCCCCCCCATTTGTTCATCCACAAAGTGATCATTATCATTTAATAGGGATGTTAACTTCAAAAATCGTCACTTGGGGTTGTAGGACTTTTGTCCACTGCTAAGTGTGATATGTTTGCTTTTTAAAAAGGTGGTAGCACTTGACTTTTACTGAAGAATTTAAATAGAAATCTACTACAAGGAGTTTGCTTGGTAGGTTTCTCCCTAATACTTGTAAGAAGATTGTTAGCCACTAGCCAGTCCTTTTCTTGTGTTTGTCCGTGTGAGAAACATAGTTCTGGTGTATCTTGACTACTGCTGTTAAGACCTTTGTGATAATGCGGCTTCATCTCTATGTCTGATGATTGAATCAACATTTGCAGGTTGGTGAAGAGAAGCTTGTTCTAGAAATTGGTCGAGCAGCTGTTCAGTACTCCGACGCCAAGCCACATGTTCATGATTTGCTTCTGTCTATGGCTCTTGCAGAGGTAAGATAATCAGGAAAGATGTCAGCAAGTCGCTGCAGTATAGTCTAGCAGCCTTGTTATGTGTCCTTTCTTATTATAGGTGCTTTCTTGAAGTGTGCAATTGCAAAGACCCATTTTGAGAAGAATAAAGTATCTCAAGGATTTGAAGCTCTTGCTCGCGCACAAAGTATTTTGAGGAGCAAAGTTTCCCTTGGAAAACTGGATCTTCTTTTTGAGGTAAGTGATAATCCTCTACATTAACATTGAGGCTTCTGCTGTTTTTCTATTTCTCTTTTCTCTTGGATTTATTGGTTTGTTTGAATCTGAGAGTGTTTTCTGTTGGTGAGAAATTCTGCATTTCTATTGTTTCAGTATTCTCATTCTATCCTGCCTTCAGTTCTGTGGGTGGGTTGTGTAGTGGCTCTTGCCATTTCTTCTTCTACTTCCTTTTCCTTTTTTTTTTTTTTTTTTTTTTTTTTGTAAAGATAAGAAATGACTCTTGGTGTTGCGTAAACTTAATACTATATCTTAAGTAGATAAATTATTCACCAACTAGTTATATAAGATCTCAAGTGAACAACAACAAAAAAAGGTTTTAGTCCCAAAAATGCGGGGGGGAGGCTATGATAAACTATCTTAAGTAACTAACTCTAGAATTGATAGTAAAAGAGGTAGTCAGAAGTTGAATATTATCTGGGGTTGGCTATGATGACACGGCACACGGAGCATTGCTGGATGGGGGTGGAAAATGCCTAAATGAGGTCGAAAGAAAGAGATGAGGAAAGGAGGTCGAAATAAACACACGGTAAAAGGAGTTCGAGAAAGAAGAGAGTATCAACTAATGGACAAAAAAAATTGAGAGTGATTTTTATTCTGATGACCAGTTATGTACATGTTTGTTTGATTCTCCCTTTGCCAAATGTTTGCTTGGTTTGACTTGAGATGAAAATTAAGGAACTGATACAGACGAGTGTTATGGTCTTATGGGCATTTTTACCTTCACTTAGTAGTGTTAATATATTGTTAAATAGCTTTGGAACTGTATTGATGTCTCATCTTCACGTTTTATCTCGCCTAGAAATGTATGTGTTTCCTTTTTATTATTTAATTGTATTTTGAAAACTGGATGTGATTATCAAGTATCAACGTTGCAAGTAATTTGGGACTTCACAGAAAGGAAGAACAAGCGATTTATTATGTGATGAGTAGCTATATCTTTGGAGGTTTCCATTTCAAGCAAGCTCTTCCGCATAGATCAGTCTTAGAATTTATCTCAGACACTTTGCTGGTCATAGTTTTTGATTCTTTAAAATGATGACTGAATCCTATGTGTAAGGATAAGGATCCCAAAGAAGCCAGTAAGAAAGATAAAGAGTAGCCGAAATAGTAAATAATGATAGTTTTGTCAGGTTCCTGATTGCAACTTGCATTCATTTGGGATTCCGATCTGCTTGCTTTGTACTCTGGACATTTCGTTTTCCCTGATGGTTGGTTTCGACTTGGCTGCAGATAGAGGAATCTTTGGAAGGGCTTGCACCTGCATGCACATTGGAGCTGTTGGCAATGCCTCAGATACCAGAAAATGTTGAGCGTAGGCGTAAAGCCATTGCAGCTTTACGGGAGTTACTGGGTCAAGGTCTTGATGTAGAAGCTTCGTGTCAAGTTCAAGATTGGGCATGCTTCTTAAGCCAAGCACTTGGTAGACTCATGGCTATAGAGATTGTTGATTTGATTCCTTGGGACAGTTTAGCATCCATTCGAAAGAACAAGAAATCCCTCGATTCACAAAACCAGAGAGCTGTGGTTGACTTTGATTGCTTCCACACTGCGCTGATGGCCCATATCGCTTATGGCTTCTCAAGTAGGCAGACAGAGTTGGTAATTTCTCTCACTTTCTATTTGACTTGTGATTCCTTTGGGCTCATGGATATCCTGTACTTGTACCTACGTGCATATCTTTATGGGTGTTGTCTATTTCATTGAATGTGAAAAATGAAAATATCATTCTTTGAACGGGAAAACTTTTGAAATGTCAAACACACATCAGACAATACTCTGAAACAGTCCTCTCTTGCTTTAAGGACAAATTGGGCGCTACAACCAAGACTAGCATTTCATACAAATTTTGTGGGGGTATTGCAGCCCTGCAGGAGAAAACATGAACGGGGTTCTTTATGGATTAGATAGTTTAGGCGCCGAGGGCTTTGGGTCTCTTTTCTTTTGATTCGAACGCATGACCTGAAAGACTACAAACTGACAGATTTCTCTGAGTCTATTATGTCTGGGGGGGGGGGAGCTGTCGTTCTCTATGACCTGCAGCACAAACTATAATTAGATTATGTGCGATGTTGGCCTTGTACCTATTTCGGCACTTGTCTTGACAACCTGAATGTTGACATAAAGGCTAATTGGTTTGCTGATGCGGATGGCCAGCTCAATGTGATTCACTAAATGCCACAGTGGCTTTGTAGGTAGGAGAAACTAAAAGGCCGTGTAACCAGGTCATGATATTCTGTATCTTTTATCTTCCTTTGATATATACTTTATACTCCGTAAGCTCTTTAGAAGTCAGAAACAGTGTATTAACACGTGCACCTTTGGTTCTGCTTTTCTAGGTTGCCGTAATCCTTTTTGGCCAGTATTTCTCACTGCTTGTCTCTGTGTTCACGCTTTTAAAAGTCAAAACCACTTTTTTCCATCACATGTCTTAATCCTCCTTGCTCCTCGCTGATATGATCTTCGCTGGTCAAATTGTTTGTTGTTTATTCATATAACTCTTTTGGGTAGGGTGTGTACTTTTGCTTCTATTGCTTCAAATTTGTGTATTACAAGAAACGGGCAGTCTGTGTGGAGTTAGTAAAAATATTACTGGAAAAGAGAATATTCATGCCATTTTTTGGATTATTCATGAAGTGTCTGTTCTTTATATTAACTTTATTCATTTTGCATAGATTAGCAAAGCAAAATTGATGAGCGAGTGTCTGATGGTTTCTGATGGTATGGATTTGAAGCTTGAAGAAGCATTTTGCTTGTTCCTTCTGGGGCAGGTACTTTTTTTTTTCTTTTCCTGGAAGACTATAAATGTTCAATATTTCGTTTCTTCTAACGTGTGCTCAAAGCGTCTGTATCCAGGGCAGTGAGGCAGAAGCTCTTGAACGGCTTCGGGATATTGAATCAAAAAAGAACTCAGGATCAAGGAACTCAATCTTGGGGAAGCAAGACAAAGATGTTGCTGCTGCAAATTGCTCACTAGTAAGTCCATTTTTATGTTTAGGCACAATGTCATTGGCAATGATGATCTTACATAACATATTTGCAGCATCTGTGTGTAATCTCTTTATACAAGTGTGACTGAGCATGGCTTAAATTTGACTGAACGTGCTAAAATCAAATCTGTGTGAGTTCAGCTTGAAGGTTGTTGAGAATTTGATCCTCCTGATACCACGACTTGCATTGTTTGGGCCGAAGCTTGTGATAAGCTTGAAATGTTATTGTATGATACTAATTAAATTTTATAACCGAATAAAACTTTCCGATGATTCCCTTTTTACCATGAACTTGTGATAAGAGCAGGATCGGAGTATGATAAGATATGCCACCCCCAAACTGATTTAACTATCTGTAACAGAACTTCAAAGTAATCTGCAACCCACACGGGAACTAATTCAATATGAAATGTGGCTAGCCTAGCCTCGCTGAGCGAAACTTACGGGACTGTATACTTCTTGGTTCAGCTTGGGTCTCTTGTCGAGAGTCTGACTGAGTTGAAAATAAAGACTTAGCTGGTTGGGTTGGGAAAACCCTTATTTTGTGAGCTTGGCAGTATGGACCAGGGACGGAATTCTTGTTCAGTGTATGAGACACTCACTTTATCCACAATTATATGCTGTTCATACCCCTGTTGTACAACTCTCTACGTGGTTACAACAACAATGTTAAAATAAAATGAAGCTATCCCTTTGGTTTTATTTCACTTGTGCATTGGTTACTCACACACAGTGTTTCCGCATGTGGGGCTTTGAAAATTTGACACAGCATATTTAGGGCGAGTAGAGAACACGAGAAAACCATAGGTTATTTGGTCAAATGTCATCATACTTTGGTGGGTCAATTTGTACACAATCTTCATTATAGGTCATCTTTAAGCAGCCTCTCTATGTTTCAACATGGGGGTCATTCTTGCATACTTCCGACCCCCCCAACCTCACCATAGGCGGTAGCCTTCGAGGCACTATTGTTGTTGTTGTTGTTGTTGCTGTTGCTGTTGGATGTGAACTCTCCTTTTCTGGCAGCAAAATTACCCTCACTGTCATTGATTGTTATTGACTCTTGGTTTTCCAAATTTTACCCTATCCAGGAAAAGTGGCTGAAAGATGCTGTGCTGTGCTTGTTTACAGATACACGAGATTGTCCCACGTCATTGGTAAGGCTTTGATGATGAATCTTTTCGAAGTGTATTTCAAGGTGTTTGATCTAGTAGATCTTTGCTATTGCATCTGCAGGGAGGCTTCTTTGGCCGTGAGAAGAGGGCCATTGTCAACAAGCAAAGCAAAGTTTTGTTAAACAATATGTCAAATGTAAACCAAAGAGCTGTCATCCCTGCTGTTTCATCCGATCGAGTGGTGTCTGATGAGCGTCTTGCCTCTTTGGTATCTTCCCAGCATCTGGGACCTGCGGTCAAGCAGTTGACCCCAACAAACTTGAGAAGTGCGATGCAAGAAACCAAAACTAGCAACCCGACTGATACAAGTACTCCATCTCAACACTTAAAGCGAGATTTGGGTGGCTATCATAACAGAGCTGGTTTTGGCTGGATGGCTCAAGGGCATATTGTTGGACGTATAACCTTTGTTGCTGTTCTGGGTTGCATTGTCTTTGTTACTTCTAAGATGTTGGGAAGGCAGACTGGGCGGTTACACAGGTCCAGATTGGTTAACAGAAATGTTGACGGGACCATGTGCTCCTCCCTTGACGATTGTCATGACCGCAAAGACATTCGTGATGATTTCCCTGCAGTATTGAAGCAGATCTTATCAACCTTGAAGATAAAGTCAAGAAATAACATGGATACCGGAAACAGGAAAAAGTTAGGTGTCACTGCTTCTTTGTCTTCCCCTACAGCTGTTGTATATAATGCAGTGATGCCTTTGGAAGAAGCTGAAGCTCTTGTGAGGCAGTGGCAAGTGATTAAAGCTGAAGCCCTTGGACCGGATTATCAAACCGATTTGCTTTTCGACATTCTCGATGAGGCTATGCTTCTTGAGGTAAAAAACTATTTTTATGCTCCATGTAGTTGCTGGAATTTTAGTGAAATGTAGTTATCAGAGTGTTGTGATTTAAGCTTAAGTAGTGTACAGTTCACGTGTTAACTAGCTAGAAACCGGACAATGTATGCCGGATTAGCTGAATTGAAGATGGTAAAGATGTAAGATCCCGAAAATTGCTTTCTTGGCATGTTATTCTGTTTCTGTTTTTTCAAAAACCTTTATAAAACGGGACAATTTTTCTCTTGATCCCTGCACTCCATTTGACATTTACCATCATTAGTGTATTTGTTTGAATAGCCATCACGTTCTTGCTTGAAGGACTGCGTGCGTTGAAACTTATTTGTGCCTTTATCAACTAGGAGTGCTAAAAGTTTAGCTTCTTGTAGTTTGCATTTGATGGTTGGCTTAATGATTTACTAGTTTATTGAGGTTCATAGAGTCATATCAATTTCTGGTAAAAACCTTAATAAAGCGGCTGATGGTGTTTGGAATTATGTCTTTCTTTTCCTTGTTAAGAATTCTGTGGCTCTTGGTTATTGAGGTAGAAGTTATCTGAGATCCTAACTTTGTTGTGGTTATTTTTTAGGAAAGAGTCCTGGTGCTGCTCTTTTTTTTTTTCTTTTTTTTTTTCTTTTTTTTTTGCGTTTTTATGTTATAACTCACTTTGTGATACTGAATTTTCTTTGGTCAGTGGCAAGCTTTAGCTGATGCTGCTAAAGCTAAATCATGCTTTTGGAGATTTGTCATGCTTCAGTTATCCGTTCTACGAGCTGACCTGCTCTCAGACTCCACCGGTTCCGAGATTGCAGAAATTGAAGTTCTCTTGGAGGAGGCTGCAGAACTTGTCGATGGAAAGGAGCAAAAGAATCCAAACTATTACAGGTTAGCAATGTAATGTAGTTTATTTGTCACTCAGACATCTTAGTTTCTCCAGATGGTTGATTTTAAGTAACTAAGTTTACACGTTATACAAATGCCTCTTGTCAATGTGATGCTGTTGAAGAAATGAAACAGAGACGAAGCACCGAAACATAAGATGAGAGCCAAAATCAATACGCATGCTTCAAAGCGGAAAAGATCATTAGTGCCACTCGTTTTATATAACAGCATTTAGACAAAGACAAGTGGACTTGATGACACTATGAGATTTAAAACTTGCTTGGCGTAGTGTGTGACAATTTTTCTGACTATATTGTTTCCTGAAAATGACTAGAGTGTGTTGTTATGTTATGTTTGGTTGGGTTTTGTCATTGATAAGCTGTTAAGAGAAGTGAGAATGATGGTACCGAAAAGCACAAGGTGGGGGTTAAGCTAATATCAGTGCGCTAATATAACCGTAGAAATACCCTTTGTTTATAATATAAAGAAATAGAGACACGGGTTTGAAGTATAATACTTGGATTTCAAGTATTAATTGTTTCATTCCACTGACAGATTGGTTCACGTGGAGTAGTTGTCACTGTGATACTCTGTGATCCCAGCAGGTAGAGGAAATAATCTGGTTGTTGCACAAATTTTTAGTTGTTAGTGAGAGAAGTGGACTATTGTTGGATTACTTACTACGAAGTAGTTTTTTTTCAAAGAAAATGACATCTCTGTTAGCCATGAATTGTTTGTGCCAGGAAAGTACATTTCTTGTAGCTTGGAAATCTTCTCGAGGATGGAGTCATATGTTGACAGACTTTTTTTATTTTTTTTATATTTTTTGCATAATCTTCTGCTTTGTGACTGAAATTGTTGAACTTTTCGATTTTGTTGCAGCACTTACAGAATCACCTATCTTTTGAGACGACAAGAGGATGGTGCTTGGAGGTTCTGCAAAGCTGCCATAGATGCACCATCTTGACACCCTTCATTCGATCATAGTTCTGCGTATAGCTTCTAACTAGGTTGTAGGAGATTGCGTGGTTTTCCACTGACCTTGCTTGTGAAAAGTTAGCTAATAGTTAAGGCAGGAAGTGGGCTGTCTTGCCCTTTTCTTTCATTTAATCTAATTTTTGTAGGATGAAATCTTTGATGATTTGTTAGTAAACGTGCTCCTTGGAAATTATTTTATGAGAAGTGAGATTTGGTTATATATCATTCTTTACATTCCTCAGAAATACACTCCTCTTTAGGACTGAAGCTTTTGTGCAGCGAGATTTGATCGTTGGAACAGTGCTAACTCAGCCAGAGATATGGTTGGGGTGCCTTGTGGGAGTTGACGTTGGTTAAAATTCTTGCCCTGTCGGGAAAGACGCTTTGGTGCTGGGATAACAGGCGATCGGCCTGCTATTTCCTGCTGCCATTTCCTGTTTCATGATCTGCAATTTTGTACAGGCGTCCTTGGTTTACTCCTTGAGTATGGCAGGCAGTTTACTCTTTCACTGACAGTGATGCATCAAGATTGCAATCAACGGATCCATCGTAGTTTGGCCATTCGATCACCTAAAGTTGGAAGGGCCTAGATAATTGGACGAGTTTGGTTATCCCTGGTAGTACAATAGACAGAGCACCCCGAGTGTCCAATAGCGTAGAAATTTTTACGAAAAAAGGTTTGATTAGCTAGTACTCCGTACAAGGAGAAAAGTGCAAATTTATCCATAAGAATGGAGTAATAGCAACCAGCATACTCTATACCGAAGGTGACTCCTATAGTTCTTTTAGTGATACAATATACTGTTCTTCCAACTCTAGTACTTCGTATAGGAGGTTGTTTCAACTCTTGTTGGTATTACGTCAAAAAATAGTTTGGTTTAGCATGAAACATTTGTCTATCCACTCCTCTATAGTAGTATAGCGATTTTTGTGCATATTTGACATGCCGTAAAGATTATTTTCTTCATCATAAATGCCAGGGGTGAGCAAAACCGGGTACCCTGTTTTTCGGGTACCCGCTTTGAAAATTGCTAAAAATTGATACCCGTACCCGACCCGAAATAAACCGGATACCCGGTTTTCGGGTACCCGAAAAACAGGGTACCCTAATTTCCTAATTTCGGGTACCCATACCCGGAATTTCTTAGTTTGCAGCTTTAAATTGTCAATATTCGATGATGCGCAACTTCAAAGTTATACAAATGAAGTCGAATGTTTGTGCACTTATGGGTCGGATGATGGATTTCTACCAAATGCACGAGTGTGTAGACTTTTTTAGCTTCAAACAGTAAGTTTAGTACGATTTTTATGCACAATATAAGAATCCGGGTACAAAACCGGGTACCCGATTTGCTATTTTCAATACCCGTACCCGACCCTAATTTATGTAAAATAAAGCGGGTCGGATACCCAACCCGGTTAATACCCGGAAAAACCGGGTATTAAAATTCGGGTACCGGGTCGGGACCGGGTTGCTAAACCGGGTCGGGTAGTTTTGCTGCATCCTAAAAAAAACACGTTTATATAAACGTTGGCAAAAATGTGGTAATTATGCGCAAAAGCACCTAAAAAAATGGATTATATAAAAAATGAAAAAGTAAAATTGAAAATGCGGTGAACGTGGATCGAACACGTGACCTTCAGATCTTCAGTCTGACGCTCTCCCAACTGAGCTATCCCCGCTATTTGATATTAATCTTTCACCAAATATGCTTACCCTACTGACTCGAACCCATAAAATTCGGGTTATATAATTAACATTTTACGGCAATCAAAAGAAAAAACCCTCAGAAAACCTCCGCTTTCTCTCTCTCACCTCACCGCAGTAAAAACCCTCACAAACTCTGTGCGACAGAAGAAAGAGTGTGAGAGAGAGAAATGGAAGGAGAAAGAACGTCGAGAGCTGTTAAGGATGTCTCCCCTCACGATTTCGTCAAGGCGTATGCTTCACACCTCAAGCGCTCCGGCAAGGTCTTATATCCTCACTCTCCTGTTTTAACATGAACCATCTTTGTGTTGATTCAATGTTGCTTCTTTGTTACACTTCTTATTTTTGTCTAATATTCATTCTATTGATATTAGGAGTAATTGGCATTTTATTTTATTTTATTTCTCATTTTAATTTCATTTCATGATCGTAGGAATGCTATTGTTTATTATCTTGTTGTTATAAAAAAAAAAGTGTATACAATCTTTATTTGATTATGACTTATGATGAAGAATTTTTAATTTATACAAAATTCGTATACAATCAGTCCAACTGAATAGCAGTAGATTGTATGTTTTTGAAGTCTCGTTGATTTGTTTCACCCGCGTTTTGTAGCTTATGTATGATGTTATTGATAGTGGTAGACCGGTGGCATGATAGGTTATTGTGTTTGCGTAGTTGAGAATTGTGGTATTGCGGGTGAGGCTCGTGTTAGGTTAGGTATGTGGCCGTGTTTGATATCGTAGCTGTGTCTTGTGTAGATGGAGCTTCCACATTGGACTGACATTGTGAAGACTGGTATACACAAGGAACTTGCTCCCTATGACCCTGACTGGTACTACATTAGAGCTGGTGAGTCGTGATTCTGTGCTTGTGTTTCGATTTCTTGTTAATGTTTTTGTGGATTGTGGAATGCAAAAGGTTTGAACTTTGAATGAATGTGTACTCATATTTCGTATTCCTAATTTCATGTGTTAGTTTGCTAATGCTTTTTAGTGGAAGAATCGAGAATAGATATTTTCTGCGAACCGTGTCATGCCATTTGCATTCGTTGCCCTTTTGCTTTGTTGTTGGAAGTGAAGAACTGTGGAAAAGTATGGTGATTAGTCAAGTTTTCAGTTTGTTGTTACAACTTGCTATTGGTTCATTCCGGGACTGAATGTTGTCAATAATTTGGTTTGAAGAGAAATCAATTGAAGAATTAGTTTGCTTTTGATGCTTGTCACTTCAATGCCGATACATTGCGTTGAAAACTGTGATTAGCAAGAGAACACATGAAATAAAAATTGTGTCATTCTCATCTTGGCTTTTTCTTTGTTTTCGATGATCGTTTGTGTTTGTTGACATGTGTTATCCCTCGTGTTCCCGAGTGTTTATCCTCAATTTGGGATATCTGATTGTGCCCAATAAGGCAATAACTCATTTACTTAGGAATTCTTCCTGACAAAAGTTGCATCATAGTCTCTTGAGAAGATCTTATTGCTACTACTCAAGAAAGCGTTGTAGATGCACCTGCTTTATCTAAGTCCTGAGGTAAAGTAGCCGGATGTTGTGTTGCTGGTGTTTTACTTATGTTTATTGTTTCTTTGTTTTTTTTCAGCTTCTATTGCTAGGAAAGTCTACTTGAGGGGTGGTATTGGAGTTGGTGGGTTTAAGAGGATTTATGGAGGAAGCAAAAGAAATGGAAGTCGCCCACGTCACTTCTGCCTGAGCAGTGGCTCTGTTGCCCGCCACATTCTTCAGCAATTGGAGAGCATCAACATCATTGAAATTGATCCTAAGGGGTGAGTTTTCTCCTTCTGCTGAGGGTTTGGACTTTCTGTCATTATCCGTATCATTCTGAATTGAGGTCTATTCTGAAGTTATGCATTGGTAGTGTGAATTGTGAAATGTGTACATTGACTACTAGTAGATACTAAGGCCGTAACTTCTGCAACATGAAAATTGATTGCTTCAGTTCAGATTCATTGAATTTAGTTCTGATGCAATTCAGATCAGATGAAATCTTTTATGTTAGAGAGAGCAACACGTAGCTTCAGTGGTCTTAAGCAGCGCATGCTCATTGAATATTCAAGTTTCTCTTTTTTCCTTGTTGACTATCTCATATGTTTTGTGCTGGCTCTTATGGCTGGAGATTGTTATGTTATCCATCGATCCTTATCTACCAAGTGTCTTCTGTTATCATAAGCCCATGAATAATCGACTAACGAAATGCTATCATGTCTGGCAGTGGGAGGAGAATCACATCAAGTGGCCAGAGAGATCTTGACCAAGTTGCTGGCAGAATTGGCACCGATGATATTTAAGATACTCTTTTACTGTGTTAGATAGCTGATCCCTTCAGTAGTTACTGTTGCTAAGTTGAAATGAGAGTTAGCTGTAGAGTGAATTGACACCTTTTCCCCCCTCTTTCATGCCCTGTAATTCTAGTAATGAGATTATCAACTGGCTTTTGGTGACTGAAGCAAGTATAAGTAATTTTAGTAATGAAATCATCAACTGGTTTTCCTCCAAATTCGTGTTTATTTATCCTCGTTGAAACTACAGATGCATGTCATGACTCAGCCACAACACATACCGACTTCATGTTAAGCAGGGGCGCCTGATCCCCCATTGTGTGTATACTTGAGGAACTCTCTCTATTGTAATGAGCAGTTATCTGATTACAGCCATGCCAAGCATTAGTGCTTCTTTAATCAGTTTAGAGTGAAATGAAGGCCTTGACCTAGCTAAGCTTTCCGTGATTTGGATACAGTAGTATACCTCTGTTGTGATCAGCCTGCTTAGAACCACGAATGGTCTGCCCGGGAATGTCCATTCCCTTTTTAAGTGTGTTCTGTCACGAGTCACGGGTTCATGGCCCTGTAAAACAGAGTCGGGTTACAGACTTACAGGCTTTCATTGGATCTCTGGCTTTTCGAAAAGGTAACTCTGTATTCCTTTGGTGGAGTCGGCACTGTCCACTCTCTCCTACTCTTCAAGTCTTCAGTCCAACGAGAGTGGATGGTTGCTGTTGCGGGTTGTGACTTCCTGAGTGTTGATACAAATTGGCTCGCAAGAAATTATGTTTCTCATTTTTCGAGGCATTCTCAATCTCAAGACTTTCTCACCATTGCAAATGCTCTAAGAACCGAGTTATGCTTTCGCATCAATAAAAATCTAGCGTTTTAATTAGTGAGCTATTCATTTGGTAAAGAAAACACGAAAATAAATAATAGAACGTATCAAAAGAATCACAAGGAACATAAAATGTTGCACTTGATGGAAGCAGTACAATGTTCCAAGGAAGATAGAGCTATTTTCAGCACGTTAAACTATCACTACATATCATACGACAATCCAAATCCTTACCAGTTTAAATAATAACCAAATAATTCAGAAGGTACGGATTCAAATTACAATGAAAATGTCTATCCACTCTATCGTTCTTTGCAATCCTATCAGATATGGGGATTCGTTTGGATCCCCACTAAAATCATCTAGTACCAAAAAAACATGAACATGATCAATCCATATTTTTCTTAGCCTCATAGGTAGAGCCAAGTTGCCAATTCTTGGGTGCAACATTCTTGAATTGTTTTTTCCTACCATCACTTGTAGCAATCTCAAATGACAAACTTTGGCCCTCCAATCTTTCCCAAGTTTGCCAATTTTGCCCCCAATTACGTTGCATTTGTGACCAACCCGTGTTCGACCCTTTAATATTCACCCCTATAACATCTCCTACACCACCAACATTATAAACCAAGACTAACAACCAATAAGGATTGCCCTTAAGCTCAACCTTGACACCCCCTTTTTTAGGGCACCTTACCTTCCTATATAGGACAGGCACTATTCCACCCTTGTACTCGGCCATCTTCAAGAACATCGGCATCGACAAATCGAAGTGTTTTCGAGGTGGATTACACCAAGCGTTAGGGGTTTCATAGTACCATGGAGGGCAGAAGTTTGTGGCTGTGACACGAATTGAACCGGCTCCTTGTTTGCACCATTGCGAGTCGACACACCTTATTTCGTAACATGATCCACACGCTGCCCCGTCGTTGAACAGTGCTGTACTTAGTGCCGTTGTTTCGAGTCCGTATCCTTGATCAAATAGGTTTCCATAGCCACATGCTCCATCTGTTTCGGTGAATATACATATTAATATCTTTAATGTAACAATTAGAGGCGAAATTAGGATTTGAGATATAGTATTTCAAGTTATATACCACGAAATTTCTATTACAAAACGATAAAAGATTTACAAAATTGACGATTTCAACTGAATTTTGTAAGGTTTAGTACTACGTTCTATATACTAGACACATATTATATTAATCATTTCTTTTATAATTAAAGATAAAGACATTTATGTCGATATAAATGAGTTTTAAACCCTGATCGTGAATACCATCTCGATAAAGAAAACAAACATATTTACAGATCGAGGGAAAAGATTAGGGATATATACGTACACATAGTTTCACCTCCTTGGATATCACCATAAAATGTTGCATGAGCATGGTTCCATCCATGGTGTCCGCCACGATGTACTTCCGAACCGTCGACGACGTAAAAGAGTAACAATAACAGTATTAGAACACACTGATGTGTAAATCTAGGATCCGCCATTGTAATAGTAGTGAGTTAATAATAAAGAGGTATAAGAGTGAGAGTGAGATGTAATTTCTGTTAGAAGGCATGTATGTGAAATATATGGTTCCTAAGTTTACGTTATTATAGAAGTAAGACCAAGAAGCGAAGCGTATAAGTTAAGATTTATTTAGTCTAAAAATGAATGCATGCAAAATTATAACCATAACGGTAAACATTTAAACACTCGAAAATGATTTCATAGTTATTTGAAATAATTCTATGAAAGAGCTTTGAGATTGTCTAGCTAAATTTGTCAACAAGATCAGAATTATTAGGAAATTTGTTAATTGGTAGATCTACACATTTATTTTTTCCCTTCATGTAAACAAAAACACATTTATTGTTTACCCTTAATATAATTAACATTTATTGTTTTCCCTTTATAAAAACAATTATATTGTTTTAATTTGGGAATGTCCTTACTTTTCTCTAGCTATTTGATTTTCTATTTATTTACTTCCATAGTAAGAAGTATATTTTTTTTTTTTTTGAGGTCCATAGTAAGAAGTATATTGGTATTACTTCAAAGAAAAAAAAAAGTATATTGGTATTAAGAACGATTTCTTTTACTACGGAGTATTATTTTGGGGAGATTGATTGATTCATTCAAATAATGTATCACATAAATAAGGCAACTTCTAGGGTTTTATTATCATGTAAAGGCACATAATTGGAAACTTTAAGAAACTAAAATTAAGAGAATCATGGTTGGCCTAATTATTAGGATTCCAACCTAAAATCATGGTTGTATTGGGTTCGAATCCTCCTATCCCCACACATACATACGCTGCTCGATCTTTTGTGCCAAAAAAGAATAAAAATGAACTAGGGGTTGTTACGACATGATAACGGCTAAAAAAGTTTGTTGTTTAATTTGAATTTGCAAATTATAATTCACGCACAAATTCATTCAAGAAGGACGAGTTATGAAATTTCAATTTGATCTTTGTGACATAATTGTATTACGTAAATCAATATTGCAATAACATTCAATAGTGAAAAATTCTTCTAATGTCCACAAAAATCTAGAATAAGACCGTCTCACGACGAATTAAAACTCGTGGACGCAAATATTATTCTACTTGACTCAATCTAAGAATACCCGTAATACTAGCCAAACCTAATTAAAACACTAGATTAAAAACTTGCTTTGGCTTCAAAAACCTGCCCAAACTGCCAATTTGAAGGCACAACATTGTTAGCTTGGATTACTTTCCCATCACTAGTCGTCACTTGAAACGACAAACTTTGGCCGGTCCATTTATGAGAACTGGCCCAATTCATGCCCCAATTACGGGTCATTGGGACCCAGTTTTGATCCGATGACCCCTTAATCTGCATAGCGGTAACATCTCCTGCACCTCCGACATTGAACACTAGTACCATAAGATAATACGGGTTTCCCCCCATTAAAAATTTGACGCCTCCTTGTCTAACACAAGGTATCCTCCTATATTGTACGGGGACTATACCGCCTTGGTATATCGCGATATTAAGGAACATTGGCTCGGATAAATCAAAATGGTGGTTCGGTGCGTTGCACCACGCTTGTGGACCCGATGAGGGCGGGCAGAAGTTGGTCGCGGTCACCTTGATCGAACCAGCTCCCGGTTTGCACCACTTCGAGTTTACGCACTTAATTTCGAAACATGAGCCACATTTCGCACCATCTTCGAATAGGGCCGTGCTTAGGGCTGTTGTTTCCAAACCATATCCTTCTTTGAATACGTCGTAACCACAAGCACCCTCTGCATATGTAACGTAACAAACAATTATAAATTAAGCTATCATATATTCACATGTAAAGTTTTGAGTATCAAGTTTTTTTATTAAGAATCATAATTCTAATCGGGTCATTTATTCATTCGCGTAAAATGTTAAAGATATGTATTGTATAGATGAAGAAAACTCAAAAAATAGTGTGTATACTGTATACATTGAACATAATAATAAAAGTTGATATCGATCAACAAGTATTTTGACTACTGTGACGAATTATTGAACTTTAACCATTAGTTGATAAATCAATAATCCTTATTTTATAAGAAAGTAACTCGTCCTTTTGAAATGAGTATGTATAGTACAAGTTTGATCGGACCATTATTTTTGTATAATTTGTACGCATGATTCCGACTAGCCAAATTCGAATCCATATACTATACCAAAAATTGCAATCATTCAACAAATTTCACCGAAAGTTTTTAAAATTTAGGACTTACAAGCTTTGTTCAATTTACAATAAATAAATTAGTCAATTACATTACATATATATAAACAAGATCACAAAGTCTCCTATGATACGGTAAAAAAAATTACTTACGCTCAGTGTCATGCCCTTGAGTATCACCATAAAATGTCGCATGGGCGTCGGTCCAACCTGCATCAGCTGCTACGTTGGTGATGACCAAGGCCATCATCAAGCCAAGAAAACCAAAACCATACTTAAACAAATAAGCCATCACTAAATAATTTCTTTGGTGGATTTCAACTTGGAATACTATTCCCTGGTTAGGGTTTCTTTTGAATTGAACGGAAGATTACTCGTGAACTTATAGCAGTATAGCTTAGATAAATTATTGCAAAATCATCTAGATATGGTATGAAAATCAGATGATTATACGCGAGTTGCTTGTTAATGGTAAAAAAAATCAAAATGAGTGAATGAATCATGATCAAATAATAAGGAGTAATTATTTCCTTCCATTTTTTGCAATGATAGTTGAATTGAACAGTAAAAATATATTGAAAATATTCAAAGAATAGTACTCCCATAATTAAGAACGTAATTTAATATATATAGTCTTCTTGTGCTTTCTTCCTCAATGGTTTCACCCAAAATTTTACCGTGGAACGGTCTCATACGATGAGAACTCTCACATATTTAAAAAGAAGTAATTGTTACTTTTCAAAGTCAACCTATTTAAAAGGTAACATGCTAATTTACAGTGGTGTGGATGAGTATGAGCGGGCGTGCGCTCAGGGCCCTCTTTCAAAATGTTAATAATAACTGTTTGGTTTTTTTTGTTTGTGGGCCCTAAATGTATTAAATCTGACTTATTGGGGCCCCAAATTTTTTGAATGTTTTCCCACACGGCCCTGCTAATTTATTAAAAGTAAAATATTATTTGGCCTCATACGATGAGACGGTCTCACCGTAAAATTAATGGTTGTTTCACCTATGCCTTGAAGATTTGATAGTGTATATAATTCATTCAGTCATTCGCAATGATCTACTAATCAGAGTACAAATGACGAGACGAGCGTTTGCCCAGGGCCCCCACAGAATGTATTACTCCCTCCATTCATATCCAATTTTTCTGTTTTCCATTCTGGGAAATTCACATTCAATCTTCCTATTTCTTATTTTAGTAACTTTTGGACCAATGAAATGCTTGCAAAGTGCTACTGCTCCAATTCCCACTTGTTTTTATTGATTTTTAATGCACTCCTAAAACTTTGTTCAAAAAGTAACAAAAAAGTTGGATATAAATGGAGGGATTATATAACTGTTTGATTTTTCAAATGATGCAGGGTACGGTCCTCTTACTAAACCCCAGACCTAAAGAAGGCTGATGGGCAGAACTACTATATATGTAAATCCTATTATGTGAATTCCAACTGAATCTAATATTATCATTATTATTTAACAATTATTAATACTGAATTCACAAAGAACAAAAAAAATCAGGGATTTAGGTTTGGAAACATACATGTTGGGTAAGAAATCGTTGTCTATAGCTTCTAGGGTTGGCCAAGTTTAGGATCTTTAGAGCACCGGAAAAGGTAAGGAGCGTCGCCCGAATGCTGACCGGGAAACCGGACGGCCACCGGCGGGTTTTCTCTCTCCCTCTCCCTTTTGACAAGTTCCATATCGACGTTATTTTTTTGAATGTGACCTTTGTTTAGAGCCTGGGCTAATGTTTTTATTTGGACATTACTTCGGGTTTTGTTTTTTTTTTGTTTTTTTCCCCCCCGTAAGAATGTACTTAACATGATTTAGCTAAAGTCGTAACTTTATGGGCGAGTTAAGTATGAGTACACGGTCTGATGTTTTGCTCTTTTTTTTTTAATCGTTAATTAAAAATCCCAGCGGCGTTTTATTTGTTTCTTTTATCAGCAAGAACATTAAGGTGTTAGCATTATGTTGAGGTGGCATCAATGTTCACCAGCCTTCTCTCTCATAGTCTTTCTTTCTCTCTCTCTCTCTCTTCCCTACTCAGTACTCATATTCATCATCTACATCACCCATGGGATAAACCTGTTTAGGAGTCTTTTTAAACCTGTGGCATGATGTCTCAGTGGGCCACGGATGCGATGAGATAAAACCTTCCGAAATCTTTTTAATACATTCCTCTATCTGCCAAATTAAATGTCAATATATAGTTT
Organism: Spergularia bocconei; assembly: GCA_963457585.1. Lineage (NCBI taxonomy): Eukaryota > Viridiplantae > Streptophyta > Magnoliopsida > Caryophyllales > Caryophyllaceae > Spergularia > Spergularia bocconei. Next base: position 6,592,012 of record OY734942.1, on the reverse strand, counting down.
TCTCTTTCTATTTGCAATTTTGGGTTGTCATGTTATGGACTACTTATAGACCAGAATGAAAGACCTATTTGCCTTAAAATCAAGTGATGTTGGTAAACTTGCAATGCATAATAAACTATGTAGAAACTTTTGCAATAAGTTAACGATTCATTTGGTCAAAAAGTAGTTTTCAACTTTGCACCTCAAAACTGCAAAAAGAAAGATAATACTCTCTTTAGGTCGAAGTTCTGTTCAATTTTCATCTTAAATAAACATGTGCGCTTATATTACTGAAAAATTGTAACACATATTTCATCATAATCTTATTGAATGATAGATTGATAGTAGCTCCTACTAATCGACTGATTAATTAAAAGTTGGAACCTCCTTCAAATGTCTGACCAAATTGCCAACCTTGTGGCGCAACATTGTCAAGTTCAAGCACTTTTCCATCACTTGCCATTAGCTGAAATGATAAGGGTTGCCCATTATAAAGACCACTAGCTTGCCAATTCATACCCCAATTACGGGACATTTGTACCCAGTCTGAATTTGGACCCTTGACCCTCATTCCGGTGATATCTCCGGCTCCAGCGACATTGTACACTAGCACGAGGAGAAAATTTGGATTTCCGGCGATTTGAAACTTGATACCTCCTTGTCTTACACAAGGAATCCTCCTATATTGTACCGGGACTATACCGGCCTTGTACTGCGCGATTTTCACAAACATTGGTTCTGATAAGTCGAAGTGTTGTGCCGGAGGGTTGCACCAAGCTTGTGGACCGCCGGAAGGTGGACAAAAGTTGGTAGCCGTGACTTGAATCGAACCACCGAGGCACCATTGTGAGTTTACGCATTTAATCTCGTAACATGTTCCACATTTTGCACCGTCGTTAAATAGAGCTGTACTTAGTGCTGTTGTTGCTAAGCCGTATCCGTCTTTGAATACGTCGTATCCACAAGCACCCACTGCATGCATCAACGTAACACATACAATGTAAGTATGTCGTCAAATTTTGTCATCGATCAAGCGTAAAGAGGAAGATACAATTACTCATACATGTCTCGTACCGTATTGATTAGAGAGATTATATAAATGAGAAATAATAATCAATAGAGTGTGGTTATGTATGGTGGAAATTCAATAGGGAAAAAAATTATACAATGGTAAATTAATTTTGAAGATAAAAAACGCTCGAAGTCTATAATTCTACTTTTCTTTGTTATTCGGTTATTAGATCTTATTAGTGTATAAGTGAGTTTATAAAAAATAATGAAGATAAGTTTACAAATTTCTAATAAGTATAGTATGATAAAATGGACGATAAATTACATGAAACTTCTAATAAGTATAGTATGAAATTTCTAATAAGCACATTACCAGCCATGATTAAGAACATATGATAAAATGGACGAAAAAATAAACTTTTAATCGTGTAGTAAACTTACGTCGAGTTTCATTTCCCGAGCCATCACCGTAAAATGTAGCATGAGCATCTGTCCAGTCTTGAGCAACTACGCCAGTAATGGAAGATACGATGGCAAGATAGCTTAAAACTTGGTAAAGATAAGGAGACATAGTTATGATAAAAAAATACAAATTAGAAGCAATAATTTGTTTAGCTTTATTTCTTTTAGGGAGTTAATTTTAATATGAAGAATGGATGAAATGTATAGAGATGTTTTTCTTTTTATATAGAGACCAAGAGGTTGTAATAATAAGGTATAAATCCCAAAAGAAAATAAAACAAGATATGATTTTGTAATACAAGCTAATTTGTGATTCTATTATACAAATAAAGTAAAGTGATGATATGGGTGGATTTTGCATCCACATTGGTGATATTGGGTAGATCTTGATTTTCTAGAATCCACATTGATATTTATACTATAAACCTTCAAAATTTACCATTTAACTTAATCATGTTTTTAATTATATTGTAATGGGAATGAATAAAAAAATTAATTATTAGATTTTGTTTTTTTGAAAATGGTAGATAAATCATACATATATTTTTTAAAGGGTAGATAAGGTCATACATATAGCATTAATAGAATATAATTTTTTTTTTTCTAAAATTGTACTTTTTTTAAGGGACTAAAAATGTATACTTGGTAGTTTATTTATTTATATTTTTGAGGTCAAGACTTGGTTTTATTTCCCTTTAATAATTAAGAAGCAAATTCATGTCAAAAAAGTAAAATAATTTAAAAGGTTGAACTTTTTGTTTCTCAAAGCTGCATTAGGTCAAGTTCTCTTCATCTCAAACTTTTTGATTGATTCTAATTTCGTTTAATCTGAAAAACTTTTAATTTAGTGTAACTAGGGCATGTTCGCTATCATTTTCTGTTTTCGGTTTTCTGTTTTTTTGAAAACCAAAGTCCCGTTTTTGAAAACTAGAAAAAGTGGTTTTCAGTTTTCAGTTAGGTTTCCTTTTCAATAAGATTAAAGCAACTTCCTTTTGCATAAAAAAAAAAAAAGATTAAGCTAAATCTTTTACGCAAAAAAAAAAATGAAAACAACAATGATACCCAACGGGCCCTAAGTTAATCGAAAAAAATGTTATTTTCCTTTGAAAAAAGTGTGTCATTACTAGTATTCTTGTTGCAAGTGTCACTGTTGTTATTGACATCGTATTCGTCATTATCATATATAATTCATAATCATAACCGTAAAGTCTCTACCCATTATAAGATTTGACGCTTTCTTGCATTTTCAATGAAGTCTGGTAATTTCTTGAAAAAAGCATAATCTCTACCCATTCAATTTTAAACCATAATCTAGTTGAACCACTTTTGTTATTGTAGTTCTACTCAAATTTTACAAGAGATAAACATAATTTTGTTCAAAGCAACTTAACGATCGCATAGATGTGCCACATTCTACGATGAGATTAAAATCGTCAAAGCCTAAGACTGCATAGCGAATTTAGTGAAGCATAGTACTATATACAAGTCATATACTCACATTTTATAAAATACATATATGCCATTTAAAATCTTAGATATAGCTCATAGTCAAATTGTTAACAACGTTTGCACAGTACAATACATGGTGTATCCTCAACTTCTTTCCAAATGGGGCTAGTTGATATTTGGACTATTAAATCTTTAAAGCGTGGAGGATTTTCTGTACTCAATCTATGCGAATTTATGTTTATATAATAACGGTACATATCTACTATACCACTGTAAGATACTAGTATAAATAATGGTAATGATAATAAGAAGAAAACAATTATTAATAACATAAAGTTTGATTTTATTATTAAGAGAGGGCCGTAATAGTTTGTGTAGGATACATTACATTAAATCACCAAAGCCCTTATTAAGGGAAGTGGCCTTAAAAATTAGTCTGTCCTTCAAAAGTTTGCCCAAATTGCCAATTTGGAGGGGCAACATTATCAACTTCTAGAGTTTTTCCAGAGCTAATAGTAACCATGAAGGACAACCCTTGTCCGGCCCAAGGCCCACCAGAAACTTGCCAATTCATGCCCCAATTACGTGACATAGCGACCCAATTACCCGACGAACCCTTAATTTTCATGTCCGTAACATCGCCTGCACCTCCGACGTTATAGACTAGCACTAGTAAAAAATAAGTGTTACCCTCAATTTGAAATTTGAGGCCACCGTTCTTGTAACAAGTGATTCTCCTATATTGCACGGGAACGATACCGGCCTTGTACTCGGCCATTGCCACGAACATTGGTTGCGATAAATCGAAGTGGTGGTTTGGAGCGTTGCACCACGCTTGCGGGCCGGTTGATGGTGGGCAGAAGTTGGTGGCTGTGACTTTGATGGTACCGGCACCGGGTTTGCACGCTTTCGAGTTTACACATTTTATTTCATAGCATGATCCACAACTTGCCCCGTTATCGAAGAGTGCCGTACTTAGAGCTGTTGTTTGTAGCCCGTAACCATCTTGGAACACGTCGTAACCACAAGCTCCCTCTGTAATTAAGGTGACACCATGCAAGTAATAGAGCTGATTTGTTAGGAATTATGTATTTATGTTCATAATCACGGTTGATTTGATGCTTAATAATGTTTTTTTAGTGATAAATGCTAATGCAAATTTAGAATAATAAAAAAAAACAGCTAGTATTGCGTGAGATAACAACTTTTTTAAGGAGAGAAGAAGTCACAAAAACATTACTGATTCTACATAAAAATGTTTGATATATTACTGATAGTTTTGGTAGATTAGATGAAATTGCAAGCTTTTGCAACAAAATAACGTATGTAAAGAGTACAATTTCTTGGAAGAAAATTACTGAGACAATTTTACCACGAGAAAAACATTATTATCCAAGTGATCGACGTATAGTAGCTACGTTCGTAATTCATTTTGAAATAATCACCTTATTAATTAGATACGTAAGAGCTCAAATTCATATAAAAATTTAACATACTATTGGTAGACTAGTAGTGTCAGCTTATACACTTCGAAAACCATAGTTGGCATGCTTTTCATTCATTTCATAGAAATTGAACCATGGAAAAATACTTAATTTAATTAAATAATTATTACCAAAATAACATTATTTAAACAAATAATTCATTAGACAAAATAACTAACATCACAATATTGTCTACTATATTACTACCTGAGTAAATTATAAGAAATGTATGTATGTATTTTGGTGTTCAAAGTTGAAAATGCTATCAATTTTATTTATTTAATAAACTTACTTTCAGTGTCATGTCCTTGACTATCACCATAAAATGTCGCATGTGCATCAGTCCAATCCTGACCAGATGCTATTGTAATAAAAGCCGTAATGGCTAGAAATCCAAATGCAAAATGAGAAAAATGCGACATCTTGTTTGGAAAACAACGTAACTACGAACAAAATAGAATTAAAGTTCAAATTGAGATATGAATGAAAAACAAAGGGCGAGTACGTGATACTTATAGTTTGATAAGGGGTCAAATGTAAAGCGACATTTTAATCATACTCGTATGTGAATAGAAAAGAATAATACAATATGGTTACAATAATGGATGAGGAAAAATAATGGAAGCATGTAGAGAATGTTAATGAAGGCTTACTAATACTTCTTAATTAGTTGTAGTCTCTAATAACCATATGGCAACAAATATGGATTAGTCTACCTCTAAAGGTGTTCATTTGTTCCACCTCGATCAGACTATTTGTTGGTTAATTCCCGATTTCGAGTTAGACAAGTCTCATGATTATAAGGACAATAATCTCTTTTCATGATCAATTACGCTACTAGATCAACATATATCGTTGTCAAATAATCCAAAGGCTTCACGAAAAGTCCATTAGATGAACCATATCTATATATCTTCCATAACTTTGTTGTATGCTGACACATTCATCGTAGATAACATTACGATTAATATGAACTATAAAGTGTCATTTTCTTTTAGGATTTCCCGCCACAACTAATCCATATTTAACCCTTTTACTTGAAAGAATTCTAATAAAGAGTCTAATTAAGAACAAAGATTAGCTGAAAATGTGTGTGGCCAATGACCACTAGTGACAACCAAGTTCTTGGCAATTAGCAAGGAGGAAGAAAGATCCCCACTCATCCATTAAGTATCTGGCGTAAGTTAATACGACCCACAAGAAGAGATTAATTAATAAACTATTTTACCGTGAAAACTATGAGACCTCCATTATTATTATGTGATAATGTACTATAGGAAAATTGAGCTCAAATTTTTATAGAAAAACATTGATTAAAGATAAACTTTCGATAACTTTATTACTGAAAGAAAAAAACCTAGAATTTTACAAAGAAAAAAAAAACAACTAGAATTTTACAAAGAAAAGATTAAGAAAAAAAACAAAAAAAAAATTAATGCGGTGAACGTGGATCGAACACGTGACCTTCAGATCTTCAGTCTGACGCTCTCCCAACTGAGCTATCCCCGCTTGTTGATATATATCTTTCACTTATATTATTTATTTCTTATATTATAACACTGATAACCCGAAAACGTAGGTAAACGGGTGCCCGAGCACTTTACAAATAAGTACCAAAACCTTACGACAGAAAAACCCTTATTTCTTCATTTCTTTCATCCCAGCGCAGCTGCCTTCATCTCCTCTGCCCCCCAAAAACCCTAACCAGAAGAGAGAGAAAGTGAGGAGAAAATGGAAGAAGTAGCAGTCGCAAGAGTATCCAAAGCTGTCAAGGATGTCTCCCCTCATGATTTCGTCAAGGCGTATGCTTCACACCTCAAGCGCTCCGGCAAGGTCCTTCTTCTCTCTCCTCTCTTTCTCTCTCTCCTGTTTTGTTACATTACATTTTTTTTTTGTATAGTTAGGGTTTATGATTTATCGTTAATCACTGACTTAAATGTTAGATTAATCGTTTTCGTTCAATTGATTTGTATGTTGATTGTGAAAAATGTGGATTTGATTGTGTTATGGTATATTTTTGTTGAGTGAATTAGAAGTTAGAACGAATTCATATGTATTTGAGGCCCTAGGGATTTTGATTCTGTTGAAATTGTTGCATATGATTAGGCGTGTAGATTACGATTTCGTTTTTGAGTTTGAGTTTGCATTTTGTGTTGTCGTATCGCCGGTGAGATCCGGCGCGTTGGCCAGCTTGATGTTATCGGTTTCATTATTCGGATCATTAAATCGCTGTTCCGTTTCGCTGTTCGTTATATATGATATTTGTGCTGCTTGAGCTTATCCGTTTATGGTTGTTGATCGTCGACGCTTGTTTGGTTTCATGTTGTAGATGGAACTGCCAAACTGGACTGACATTGTGAAGACCGGAATTCACAAGGAACTCGCTCCCTATGACCCTGACTGGTACTACATCAGAGCTGGTACGTGTGTCTATCTGCGTTCGTTCCTAAGTAGTTGTTTCTGTTTCGTAGTCGGAATGACTGTGTGTGTTAAGTAGGTAGCGAGGGAGCCTAGTTTGGTTTCCTGGTACATTAATAGTATCTATGTTTTAATTCTGACTTGTTCGAATTGCCATTTTTGTTTGTGCTGACTGCTGCCTAGGAAAATACTGTATCGACTAAGAACTTACTAGCCCTGATTGTTATCTGGTTTTAATTCTGAAGCCTTCAAGTTGGAAAATTGAGTAAATATTTAATAAAGTACTTCGGCTGTTGTTAGTATTTGCTGGCTGAGATTAGTATTTGCTGGCTGAGATGCTCTTTCGTTGGTGCTACTAGATGGTAATCATGACTCGATTATCAAGATATCTTGTTGTTGTCCCACCTGTTTTTGGTTTGTATAAGAGAACCGCTTGACAATGTTGATTGATGACACAACACGTGTATGAACTCAATAAGCAATTGGTTGTTACTTAGCTTTACTTGCTTTTTTATAGTTGTCTAAGCTGTTTCTGAGCAAGTGATGGTACTCCTTATGATGGGGTATTGAGGTCACTATATTCTAACAATGTGACTAGTACTATCAAATTTTTGGCTTGTGGTTCTTTGTGTTCTTTTGACTGTTTTGGCGACTTATGTGACGACTGTGATCTGTTCCTTCGAGTGGTATTGCTTGATTATTTAGTTCTCATTGTGCGTGGTAACTGTTTTTTTGTCCATTGGCCTCAATCAATTTTTCTCGTGCTAGAAATTTTTCTTTATAATATAATATATTATACTTGAAAGGTGTATTTGGTTCATCAGGCATCAGCTATATCACTTTTTTTCATTGTTTCTTCGTGATTGGCAGCTTCAATAGCTAGGAAAGTCTACTTGAGGGGTGGAATTGGAGTCGGTGGGTTCAAGAGGATCTACGGAGGAAGCAAGAGGAATGGAAGTCGTCCACGACACTTCTGCTTGAGCAGTGGCTCTGTTGCCCGTCACATTCTACAACAACTGGAGAGCATCAACATCATCGAAATTGACCCCAAGGGGTGAGTAATTTTCTTTGTGATAGTTGCTTTATAGCAGATTGTTTATGAAACTAGTTTACCCGTTATGCCATTGAGATACACTGCTCCTAGATTACGGTGAATTAACATTATGCTCATGAAGAATCATCTAATACGGCTCTCTTGTCTAACAGTGGGAGGAAGATCACTTCAAGTGGCCAGAGGGATCTCGACCAAGTTGCTGGCAGAATCGGTACTGAAGCCATCTAAAGAACTAGCAGTGCTCCAGCTTACCTTCGGTGTTTCTGATTTGAGTTTAAATGAGAGTTAGATGTAGAGTGAACTGAATCATATTTCTCTCTTATGGCCTAAGAAAAACTTGTTAGTTTATGCTCGGTGCTAGATTTTGACCTTTTTTGTTACCGAAGCAAGTTTTGCTGTTTGAGTTGTGAAAGTATCATCTGGTTTCCTCCAAATGTGTCCTCCAAATGCGTCTTGTTCTTCCCAGTTACATCGGTGTTGAGTCGCTGCTATTTGTCTGTGTTCTTGTTCATTAGTTATCCATGTTTTGAGCAGGAGATTATGAGTCGATGTATCTCAAATTTCTTCTCATCTCTTTTCCAGTTGGACCTTCATTATCTGCTACCAAATGGCAAAGCCCTTGCAATGTTTGTCCATGATCGTAGATTTCTATGCCCTATAGTATTAACCCCAAATCCAGTTAATTGTTTATTCAAAGCAAGCCTGATTACATCTTTCACAAGCTTTGCGATTAACTCATTTACAGAACGACCCTTTGAACCTAGGACGTAACTGTAGCAAAATTCACGACTGAGTAGGATGTAACAAGCAAAATTCATGACAAATGGCTTTGTCGATGGATAAATATAACTGCTCGAATTCAAACTAAATCGGCTCGAACTCGATCTCGAACTGTTTTGGCAGGTGAGAGTCGGAGTCACCATCTTGTGAACACCTGAAGCCAGAGGAATGGCAAAGAGAATCAGACTAAATTCCGGGACCCACATAAAAGAAAAAAATGCTGAGTAATAAAACAAGACGACAAAGTTGACGCGTCACCGACCGCCACGTGTATCGAAATCACCGAGATTCTTCGTATCTCTCCTCATGTCGGCATTCTCAATGCTCGGAAATACTATTATTTTATCATCAGATTCTTTCTCCTCTTTCCGCTCGAAGCACCCTGACATACACAAAATCTAACAATTAAACCCCCCCAATTTCAAAATTAACCAAATATACAAAACAAAAAGAAGGATTAATTTCCAAAAAATTATTAAATTAAAGGAAAAAAAAGAACAATCTTTTTGGAATTGAAAAAAAAAAATATAAAAGGAAATTAATTTATATATTTTCCCTCCTTTTTTTTTTCTTTTGATTTAATCCTTTGTGATTCTTAATTTCTTTTTATTTGATTTGATTCTCTCTTTCTCTCCCTCTCTCTCTCCTAGGGTTTGTGCAGCTTGGTATGTCTCACTTTTTTCCCCCTTTCAATTATTTTACTTTATATTCTGTATTTTGTTTGTTTAATTGTTTAGTGTTTCATTTGAAATGTTAATTTGTAATGATTACAGGTTAATTATGCTAGTTTTTTGAGTTGTGATTATGCAAAATCAGTGCTTTTTTTTTTATTTGTTTATATGATTTTGGAGTAAATTAGGTTATGCTGAAATTTGATTTGGGAGCTTAATTTGAAGTTATGGAGTTCAAGAAATGAAGTATTATGCGTTAATCACTTAATTCGATGTGGTTTGAGACGAAAAAGGCGAAATTTTGTACCTGGTTGTAGTAGAGTGACTAGCTGTGAGGCGAAATGAAGTATTATGTGTTAATTATATGTGGTTTGAGACGAAAAAGGCGAAATTTTGTAGTAAGAGTGACTAAATGGGGAGGCTCTAGGGTTATGGAATTGATGAGGAGAGGTAATGCTATCTTTGATTAGAGGCGGTTTTCGTTGATTCTCGAGGCACTACCGCGGTTTTGGGAGGTTTACCTAGTAGCTAATTTGATATCTAGATGGTTAGAATGAGGTGCAAAGCGCTAATATGTTTCGTGCAGTGGATGGATAGTTTATGTTCTAGTTGCTTGGTGCTACTGAACTAGGTGATGCGAGTAGGTTATATATTAGGTCAAATGTGTGTTTATTTCTTTGTGTGTCTCTTGCAGGTTGTTTGATAATCCGTTTTCGGCCATTGTTGTGGTGGAGATTTTGCCTATTTGGAGTTGTAGGTTGAGAGGAATCAGGACTCGGTTTATTGTTTGGAAGTTTTGTTAATTGATATTGTGAAACCCGAAGAGACTTTGACTAACTTATATTTATATAGATTGTTTTAAAGGAGATGTGCTTGGGTGGAGATGCTGAGATCAGCATTAGTTTGTTTTGGGATTGATGTTGGCTAAGCGGGAAGAGGGTTTCGTGTTATGTGACGTTGGCTTGTCATGATTGTTGTTGAGTATGTGACTTTTTGTTGGTGAAATGTTGGCTCAACTTCTCTAAGTGAAGTTCTAGACCCCTTTCATCTCGATTGGTTCAGAAAGAAGCTTTGGATTCATAAGTATTTTTTGTGCTTTATTTATGTTTTCAAAGGTTACAGTTTGAAGGATGGATGATTTCCCTGATCTTTTTGCTGGCAAAAATCTAGCTGATGTGACGGAGTCACGTGTCTTTATCCTCACTTGTTTTATTGCTGGCCTCATTGGGATTGTTACAATAGCATTTACTGCTTTCCAATGGAGGAGGAACATCAATTTGACATGGATGAAAGCCATAGCCAGGTCCAAGAAAAATCCCAAGTCACGGAACAAAGCTCCTGAAACTTCCCATACTTGGATTTTGGAGCCTGTAACCCGTGCAAAAAATCTCAATTGTTGTGTATGCTTAAAAACGCTGTCCCCTTCGCAAACTCTTGGACCTATGGTTCCCTCGGACAACTTTTTCTATCGGTGCCATGTTTGTGGTGCTGCTTCTCACCTAGGGTGTTCCTCAAATGCACACAAGGATTGCAAGTGTGTTTCAATGATGGGGTATGAGCATGTCGTGCACCAATGGGCTGTTAGGTGGGTAGAGGTCACAGATCAAACAGATGAAACTTCTTTCTGTAGCTTCTGTGAAGAGCCTTGTAGCGCATCGTTTCTTAGTGGATCTCCTATATGGTGTTGTCTGTGGTGCCAAAGGCTTGTTCATGTTGATTGTCATACCAGCATGTCTAATGAAACTGGGGACGTATGTGATCTGGGTTCTTTGAGAAGGGTTATCTTATCTCCACTCGTTGTAAGGGAATTTAACCCAATGACATCTGGTGGAATCTTGAGCTCAATTACTCAGGGTGCGAATGAAATTGCGTCCACTGTACGTGGTCGTATAAGAAGCCAAAGCAAAAAGCATAGACTTAGCAATGGGTCTTCAGATGATACAGGTAGCACTAACAATACTTCGGACACCACAGATGGTCACACTGGAAAAACAACAGTAAATGGCTCTCATAATATGGAGGAGAAGTGTAATGGTAGTGTGAACATAGGAGATCAGAAATGTAATGGTGACTTGGATAAACATACGGATTCAAAACCAGATTTTCGTAGAAGCTTGTCAGATTCAAAACCAGATCTCAGTAGAAGCTTGTCAGATTCAAAACCAGATCTCAATAGAAGCTTGTCAATCAACCAGAAAGATGACTCACAGGTTGTACGAAGGCAAAAATATGCAATTCTTGATCTGCCAGCTGATGCTAGACCTCTCCTGGTGTTCGTCAATAAGAAGAGTGGGGCTCAGAGAGGGGACTCACTTCGGCTGCGGTTAAACATGCTTTTAAATCCTGTTCAGGTTAGACTGTACGATTGTTTTTGCTCAATGCCATTCAATTGTAAGCACGCTTTTCCATGATGATTAATCTTTCTTATTGAGTAGTATTTAAAATTTCTCAAGTATGGCAGGTGTAGATCATCGTTTGCCTATCTCTTTGTTTTTCCTTCAGTATTCATTTTCTTCTATGTTCTGCTAACATGTCTCTATTTCATTAGGTGATCTAACCAACTCATTTGGTACAGGTTTTTGAATTAGGTCCAAACCAAGGACCTGAGGTGGGCTTGTATATGTTCAGAAAAGTGGCTCATTTCCGAATTCTTATATGTGGAGGAGATGGTACTGTCGGTTGGGTCCTAGATGCTGTAGATAAACAGAATTTTGTTTCTCCTCCCCCTGTTGCGATTCTTCCAGCTGGTACAGGAAATGATCTTGCAAGAGTTCTTTCTTGGGGTGGTGGATTGGGCTCAATAGAGAGGCAGGGAGGACTTTTCACAGTACTACAAGACATAGAGCATGCTGCAGTGACCATTCTTGACCGGTGGAAGATAGCAATATTGAATCAACAAGGGAAACAACTCGAAGGCCCCAAATATATGAACAACTATCTAGGTGGGTGAGGCTGAGCCCATTGCTTTCCGTTTAATCATTTTTTATATTCTTCAAGATGGTAGTGTATGTTAAGTATTCATCCCCATCGCCTAAGATCAGGGCTCGGTTACTCTGAAACAAGGATGAAACCAGATGCTCTACTTTGAGAATCGGTGATTCACTTCAGTGGCAACTTTTCATGGTTGCTTTCAATTTTAAGCCTCCTGGTCTGTCAGCATGCCGTGTCTGATACCTTGACGTTAAATTTTATGTGTTTTAACCAAGTTATTTTTAGAAGTTGATTCTGGGTTATGGAAACTTTCCTATGATTTTGGATTTCTGTTCTTGCTGATGTGTTTTTAAGCTATTTCTATATGTCCTAACTCCTAAGTCAGTTAATTCTTTATCTTCATTTTAGATCTTTAGTAATGTAAGTTGAGCGCTCATCATTTTTCCCCTGGATTAACTTGATAATCTAGATGTAAATCTTTTCAGTGTGACAGTTGTATTACTCTTGACCAGTCTGGGTTCTTTATTCACTTCTCATATGTATTCTGGGTGAGTAGGTAGACCATTTAAATAGGTTTCATTGCAATATGATCTGCTGCATTTTCCTCACTGTACAGCTTTGTCGTGTTCATCTCCTGGTGCTCTTCTTTGCTGTACTTGTGCATGGTCCACAGTCTGTGGTAACTCATTGATTGCTTTGTTTATTCACAGGGGTTGGTTGTGATGCAAAAGTTGCTTTAGATATACATAATCTGAGAGAAGAGAATCCTGAAAAGTTTTACAGCCAGGTACCGTTGCATTAGCTATACCATACACTGATGTGTCATCTATGTGATCTGATTTTCACTTTTGGAGAGCTGCATGGTGCATGCATGCAGACTTGTAGAATTGTTGCTGGAAGGGAATGTTAAATATATCTTAATTTTAGACTTCAAAGCTTAATTAGTCTGCTCACAAAACGGTGGTAAGTTAAAGAATGATGAGTAACAGTTGAAAGTTCAGAAAGAAAAGGTGGATTTTTCATTGAAGGGGTCGGAGGCTTTCTCGTAGAAAATAATTGATTACTTATCTGGTTTATGAACTTTGTGAATAATCTTATGCGCAGTGGAAGGATATATGATATGTTTGATTGGCTGTCATAGTACTAGATTTCAAAAAGAGGAAAAAAGGAAAACTTTTCAAGCTTCGGTTTGCCTAAATGTTTCACATACAGTGTAATTTTACAGTTCAAAGCTTGTTGGGTTTGGCAGCAGTGTAGAAGTCATAAGATTCGTTCTTCTTGATCCCTTGTTCAATTGTAGCAAGATGTGCTGGGGGTAATATTATACCTGTTTATCTGGTTTGGGCTGTTGTATGTTTGCCCTTATACCTAATCTGTGAGTTCTAAGAATTGGGGTATCTGGTTAGGAAGAAAAATGATTTAGTGCTCGAATATCCTTAGGCATTCTTCAATGTGTAAAACTTACAAGGGGCTCTTCTTTGCGCTAAAGTTGTTGATGTCTTAAAGGGTATCTGAATTACCTTACTCTGAGAAATGGAGCTATTTTGCATATTTTACCTTCAATTCAGATGCGTCTTTAGAGTCCTCTTATACAAAGGAAGAGATCTGTAGTATTGTCTGGCTGACAGCTATTGATTGTGTTCCTGTAGTTCATGAACAAGGTGCTTTATGCTAAAGAAGGAGCAAAAATCATTATGGACAGAACATTCGCAGATTTTCCATGGCAAGTACGTGTAGAGGTTGATGGTGTTGAGATCGAAGTTCCTGAGGTGAGTTTAGTGACTGTTCTGTGCAATTTCTTTTAAATACTATTGCTATAAAGAAGACATGAAAAGCTGCAAATTGTAGCCTTCTGTTGATTGCTTTGGGGGAATGAGTATCACTGAGTTCCATCATTGACTTACAATTTATTGTATATTTGGTCTTAAGTTTTGCATCCAGTCAAACACTAGTCTTTTTGAACCTTGATAGAGGAATTGTAGCAGCTATGTTTGCCGTATGCCCTCCTTTGGAATTCTGACCACACTCCCTTAATGTCATCTCATATCATTACTTTCACCCAATTACCAAAAAGACCGTAGGAATTAGGAAGCCGGTTTTCTCTATGTCCAGACTCCAGTGTATGGATATTTCTGAACATTAGTGATGTTCAGATTACACAATACTACAATATCAAAGACTAGGGAGTAGCAGAGCTTGTTTTGCAAATTATGGGAGTATCATTTGATTCCCTTCCCCACCAATTGAGAATTATGACGGAGTAGTACTTCTTGTGGCATTTTTGTTCTAGCGGCTTTCTCGTTGGGCCAAATTTGCTGATGTCTTTCCCCTATAAATTCTTGCAGGATGCAGAGGGTGTTCTGGTCGCCAACATTGGAAGCTACATGGGAGGAGTGGACTTGTGGCATAATGAGGATGAAAACTTCTATAGTTTTGATCCTCAATCAATGCATGATAAGGTGTTGGAAGTTGTGAGCGTATCTGGAACTTGGCATCTGGGAACGCTTCAGGTAGATCTTGTTCCTCGACTCAGAATGCTTTGCACCTATATTTATCTGATGCCTTGCCCCTATTTTATCTTGACAAATTTGTTTCAAACCGGAAAAGAAGAAAGGAAGGGAATTTTACTCTTGATGGTTGTTGATTTTGAAGGGGAGCCTTGGCACACCGGTAAAGGTGTTGCCGTGTGATCGATAGGTCACGGGTTCAAGTCCTGGGAGCAGCCTCTTGTCAAATAAATTGACAAGGGAAGGCTTGCCCTCATTACACCCTTGCGGTGGGACCCTTCCCCGGACCCTCGCTTAGCGGGGACGCCAATGTGCGCCGGGCTGCCCTTTTTATGGTTGTTGATTTTGATGTCCATTTTCCGCTATCTTCAACAGAGTTTCATATTTATTCTTTTCCTTGCTCTTTGGGAACTTTTCGATTGAGGTTTAAGAGTCTATTGCTGATCTTTGAACTTCTTATGAGGGATGAAATTAAATGTCTCATTTAATTTTGTGTCTTTTTTTTTTTTTTTTTACCTACGAGGAAATTGGTTGCTTTGATGTCTTTTTGTTTGACTTTTCTGGGAAAAGAGTGTCCCTTTGTTAGGGGGCTGTTCAGTTTGTTTGCTTATTTCTTCTGATGTCACGTAGGACTTTTGAGACGGACTATTAGCACTTCACTTGGATCTTCTAGGACTCCCTAATTCACTATTGTAAGTGGGGGTACTAGAAGATTCATATGGAGTGCCATTACCTCCCTAACTTTTTGGTCATTCTTGTGTTACGTATGACGCTGCTTGAAGCACCCCTTTACACCATTATACTTTACGTCTGATTAACAAATAGTCTACATTTATTTATAAATATTTTTATAAACGAATGGTGTAGAAATCATTGTCCCACATCCTACTGAAGATAAACACTCTATTTTAGTACTTCGCAGTGCTTATCAAGCACTTTAAAATTGTTTTGGATGAAAGGAGAAGAAGGGAGAAGTTAGATACACAGCACTGTTTTTCAAGTTTATTACGTTTTGGTATGTTGGAAGGAGCTTGGTTCCCATGCTGTAATGGTCAAAAAGTTCCACAAGATATGGACAGAAACTATTTATGCATTAAAATATAAGAAGTGAGAAACAAGTGATATATTATCCTTATATAAATGATGCCGCAGTGGTAAAATCACTGAAAGGAATTTGTTATAAGGTGGGAGCACTAACATTTGGGCTGTAGATGTATATTGCGTACTTTGTGAGGCAGAGAAGCAAAGTAGGTATTAGATAGATGCAAGATTGGCTTTGTTATGTAGCCACTGGCAAACTTTTCTTGTTTCAGAGTTCAGATTGCTGTTTGGAGAAGAAATATGAAAAAGTGCACAAATTAAACTTGAAGGAATAATGCTAGCCTCATCGCGAGAAAGGCGAGGTGTGACATTGGAAAACTAAAATTCATAATCATGAATTATAGCCATCAACATCACTACATCAGTGGGTGTACCTTTCCTTAGAGTAGGGCTTAGATACCTGAAATGCAATGTGAAGTGTGTGATTGGACATATTGACATAAATGAAAGACCAGGACTATCCTTATTTGTGTCTAGTTGACATCCAACCTGATGGATTATGTAATTCCTCTTAGCATGACATTTATTTCGTCACTTTGTTTCGGGAGAAAGAAAGTTAAGATTTCTGACTCATTCTATACCATACACTAGCTGGTGTCTGATGGTGGTTTTCCAGACCTTTTCTTTTGGCCTCATCACCCATTAGTCTTGGTTTTACCTCTGCCACTAGCAGGATTTTAGGAGTCGTATGCTGACTTGACTCCAAATGTTTTCTGACGTGTAACTATCAGATTCTTGTTCTCTTAATTGCGTGAACAATATTATTTGGAATACAATTTTAGCGATGGACCACTCTAAAGGTTCTAATATTCTAAGATATCTTCATTGGCTGCAGGTGGGGCTATCCCGTGCACAGAGGCTTGCACAAGGGCAGACGATCAAGATCCAGCTATTTGCTCCACTACCTGTTCAGATAGATGGAGAGCCATGGCTTCAGCAACCTTGTACACTACAAATATCTCATCATGGCCAGGTGATTCCCCCACTCCCCACCCACCCTTAGAAAATTATTTTTAACTGTTGTTCTCAGCAATATGTCATGTATGCTATTTGTAACTTGTGAGCTTTCTAATATTCTGAATTGTAAAGAGTACACCGTCTCTTTGTCAATTTAAGAATGATAGATATGCATAGTAGGTACGCAGATGGAAGTAAGTGGGAAAGGGATCTTGCTGGATTAGGTCCCGAAGACTAGCACCTACCATGTGGCCATAGTTGTTGCCTTTGGTACTGCATGTGCGCTTTGGGGATATGAAAATGCGATTTCATTTACAGAAATTGCAGAATAGCCTTAGAAAGTTAGAATGAAGATACTTCTATGTCGACGCCTGACAGTTCTGAGTGGAACTTCTATAATGTGAAACAAAAGAATGCGAGCTTGCTGAGAGGATAATATTGGTTTTTGACCGGCAACTGTGATTGTTTGGCGCTTCTGATCCTGTCACAGTGTCACCTACTTGCATTTTTGTTTACTGCTTTGCTAGGAATCTGTAATTATATAAGAAAACATTTTTATGTTGCAGGCGTTCATGTTGAAGAGAGCATCAGAGGAACCACTTGGGCATGCTGCTTCAATACTCACAGATGTCCTGGAGAATGCAGAGTCTAATCACATTATTAACGCTACTCAGAAACGAGCTCTTCTGCAAGAAATGGCATTACGGTTGTCTTGATCATGTTCTTCTGTGTCAGGGGTTGTATGTTTGTAAAAGTGAGTTTTTGGATGTGTATAGCTGGGTTTTGTTAATGTCAGTTGCAGTTCTCTTAGGAAAGGTGTGTTTTGTAGGGATCTTTCCATACGTTATTTTTAGGGAAATCTTTCGGTTTTGGTTCCCCTTTATATGGGCAAATGATTCTGTCATGAAATGCAAATGGTCAGTATCACCTGCTTGCCATCAACGCGATGGACAGATTCGAGTTTCACGTGAATGACTCGACTGAAACGTCAGGTCTATTCTGTTTTATCTTTCCTTTCATTCCCTTGTTTTGGCAGGATGTGAATTCTAGGTATTCGTTTCTACTCATAAGTTACGACCTTGACTGCTTGGTACTCGATGCACAATGGGGAAAGACACTCTAGATTCGTAGATCTTATCAATCATTAAATCTACCAACAACTCGAATCACAGGCTTAAATGATCTATCTACCAACCAAAGCTCTATACAAAGCATGTAATCTACTTTGTACAAAGAATTACCTTCTTTGTATCTTGTTACCCTCATACATGTACGTGTCTTGAACTCTTGATTCATATACGAAATGTTGCGTAATGCAGAAGTTCGTCTCACCTTGTCTGTCCTAAATATAGTTGACGTTAGATTTTGACTTGTAGGATTTGACTTTGGCACATCGCACATGTGTGCCAAAGTATTGAGTTGAATAGATTCTAATGGTGAGCTTTCCTCTTCCTAAGCAACGAACAAAAACCCGATTCTTTCGCCATTAGTTTTAAACAAATTGACCATTTTTGAATCGCTAAGTGCCCGTTCGGTATCACTGTCGTTTTCAGTTTTTGGTTTTTTTGCATAAAAGATTTAGCTTGATAAGTTACGAAATAAAGTTTTAATTGTTTGTTTCCATAATAGTCATATAGAAAATGAAAACTGACAACTGAAAACTGAAACCCACTTTTTCTGGTTTTCAAAAACGGGGCTTTGGTTTTCAAAAAAACAGAAAACCAAAAACAGAAAACGATACCGAACAGGCCCTAAGGATTCCGGTTTCAAATCAAGTCTCGACGGGACGTTGGACATAGTTTCATTTCTACCTTTTTAAAATGTATACTCCCCAATTTCATTCATGTATTTACATTTTAACCAAACGTGAGGAAGAAATAAAGAGAGTAATAGATATTAAGCGCATTTTTTCCCTTGTTGTAGTGAGTAGACCAGATTTATCGAAGATATCTCAAGTTAGAGGTTCTTTGAACATAATAAATGTTGAATCTTTGGCCAATTTGAGCTTGCCTAGAAACTAATTCAGTGTGTCATGTATGTTCACGTTCGAAGTACTCTGTAACATGATTTAATTAATTGAATAATACAATTATAAACTCATTCAAATTATGTAACACTACATTAAAGAGAGAATCCCAACAAAAAAAGAAGTGTGATAATGGTATAATTAAATCGTAGTAAATGTAGTCGTTTTGTAATAAGTCTTTTTCACAACGAATGACTCCTAAAATTCTTGTCCAAAATTAAAAAAAAAAAAAAAGCTTTATAAAGACTTTATCACATCACTCATCATCTTCATACAACAAAATAAGCATATCCCAGTTTTTATAACTTTTTGTTAATATTAAGTATTAATTACTTTTTTTTTTAATCTAAATTCCTCTTAAATTGGACGTAATTAAACTTCAAAAACTCCTTTTTCCCCCTGAAATCCTCAGTTTTTCCTCCAACCCTATTCATCCTTTATTTTAAATACTAGTTATAATTTAGCGTCAGTAATAATCTTCACGTATTTGGTGCAGATTGGTGGGCATACTGTAAGGTACAATCACGTTAATCTCTCTTTCTCTTTTCTTATTTGCTTAAGATCATGATTATTATTATGATTATGATGATATCTTAACATAACCGTTACTTTGATTATTGAGTTTTCCCAAGGGAAATACATTAGCTTTAATCACACTCTAAACCATCTTTTTTCCAACCTTAACATTATGATTCATGCAATCATGCATATTCAAGCTTTTTTTAGTTTGCTATTCCACCATTTTTTTTAAATTCCTTCCGCTTTTTTTAGAATTATTGACGCTTGTTTTGAATTATGTGCATGAGTAATTTAAACAAAACTTTACCTTCCAAGTGCATCCTTTTAGTTTTCAAAGTTCTCTATTTTGTTGTTGCTTTTGAAATTCAAATTGCTATACTTTTCGTGATCGGGATTGAGTTACATGGGCCTCGAATTTTGGGCCGATTTTATGTATCTAGCCCATTTAAATGTAGATAGGGTAAGATTGTTGAAATCCGACTCTACTACATTGTCATGATATGATTGGTGAGACGGACCGTGAGACCCTAATACTGTTTTTTGTGCATTTTATCATGTCAATTAAAATTTTTCTGGTTGGTACGTAACATGAAGCGGGTAGGTTCCCGTTCATGTTAATCAGATTTTACTATGAAGAATGAAATCCCATAGTTCTCCACGTACTGAGTTTTCGTGTGCTGGTTAATTTTATCAAAATCCCTTACATTAGGGATAAGCTAAGCTATCTTAGATAAACACTCCTCCATTAATCCCCAAGCTTTAAGTACCATGAAGCATGCACTACAATGTTGTATGAATCTTTTTTTTATTTTTTTATTTTCTTTACATTGTGAAATTAGAAACCAAAAGATTTATTAGTATTTTAAAATCATAGTGTGACGACTTTTTGCCCCTTCGATTATTCATATCGGTGATGAGTGACACTAGGTGAATGTGAAAATTTTACATAAATATATAAAATAATGTTAAA
This sequence comes from Spergularia bocconei, assembly GCA_963457585.1. NCBI lineage: Eukaryota > Viridiplantae > Streptophyta > Magnoliopsida > Caryophyllales > Caryophyllaceae > Spergularia > Spergularia bocconei. Next base: position 6,571,693 of record OY734942.1, on the reverse strand, counting down.
CTACTAGCATAATATGCGAGTACATGAATTTTAACGACTAAACGTTAAAAATCGCAAGAATACTATATTAGAGGATAATATTGATAAAAGTTTTAGTGTTATTATGATTTGCTAGGCCAATCTTTAATTATCTTTGAAGCATCATATGTCTTTCATCCTACAATTGACCTAATCATGTTGGACAACTCAAATTTTACACATGAAAGTTTCAAATTTGTTTCATTTTGGCCTTTGTAGAGTTATATAAAACTTACTTGAAAATTAGAGAAATAGTTTTTGACTTAATAAAAGTTCTTAATGGTTTGATTGTTGTTTGAAATGCATATGATAGTCTTTTTTATTTTTTAAAACATTAAAATGGTTTTTTTTTTTCATTCTAATTATTTATATCCACTTGGCATGTAGTCAAAGGCTTGTAAAATGGATGTTCGCCAGATTTGGACTTATAACTTAGTATATCAGTCAACTTTAGAAATTTCTATTGCATATCTACCCAAAAAAAAAAAAAACAATGTTCTGTATGCAGCGTTGATTCCATGCCTCCTAATTTGCCATCACATATGCATTATTTTGAAGTTTTTACTAAATAGTGCAAGTTTATAAATTTCAAAGAACAACTTTTGCTTTTAAACTTCAAATTATTAAACCAAATCTCGTAAGAATTTAGAGTTATGTGCTTTAAAAAAAAGTCTCATATGAGAAGTTATTTCTTTATCTTGTTTTGTCGGTGCACAATAGCTAGTGCAACCCGAACATCCTTAAATCCGCCCCTTGGTTCGAGTATGCACAAAGATATTACCACCCAACGGGCGTCAAACACGTTTACATATGCATGAGAGCAATTCCCATATTGTTACTCCTTGTAACATTCATGATGGTTTGGTATTAAAGCAATTAAAGCCAACCTTTCTGCGTAGTCAAATGAATTATAAATCCCGAAAAGGCAATGCTTTATAATACAAGCAACTTATATAAATAGCATATAACATTCTTGTTAGTTGTTACCTCCCTTTGCCAGTGAAAGTTGCTCACTTGTCTGTTACTGAAAGGTGTTTTTTTCATCAAAACTTATTAAGGTGTACGTAGATCTTGTTTTTCGGAACGTGTAAAGTGAAGGTTTGTTGGGTATTTAAGGTGTTGTTTGGTTTGTTGCTGTTCAACCAGGTGTAGTCTTTGATTTCCGTCACCAAACAAGACATTTGCTTATTAAGGTGATTGAGCTATTTTGCAATGAATTTTGGTTTTACGCGATTCTTTTTGTATAGACCTTTAGCATTTTGCGTCTTTAAGTAACTCGTTGTGATATGGAAAGTTTCGTTAAGTGAGAGTTGATCTTTTCTTTTACTTGTGAGCTTTGATTTAGTTTGAAGAATTTTTGTTCGTTTATGTTTATCATTCTTTGCATGTACTCTCATTTTCATTGAATTCATTACGTAAAGAACTGAACTAAATAGAGGGAGAGATCGCGCAATGTAGTTTCATTGATATTTACTGATGTTAAGATTATTTTTCCTAACACAATTGTGTCATTGCATATACAGGAAAGAAAAGCGAAAATGGTGAACATATGCTGCATAGGAGCAGGGTATGTAGGAGGTCCTACAATGGCAGTGATAGCCTTAAAGGCGCCTTCTGTTAAGGTAGTCGTGGTCGATATCTCAGTGTCGAGGATCGATGCATGGAACAGTGACCAACTGCCCATCTATGAGCCTGGCTTAGATGAAGTTGTCAAGCAATGCAGAGGAAAAAACCTGTTTTTCAGTACTGATGTCGAAAAGCATGTTCGAGAGGCTGATATTGTGTTTGTCTCTGTCAACACTCCTACCAAAACTAGAGGCCTTGGTGCTGGCAAGGCTGCTGACTTGACCTACTGGGAAAGCGCGGCTAGGATGATCGCTGATGTGTCTACTTCCGACAAGATTGTTGTCGAAAAGTCCACTGTTCCGGTGAAAACTGCTGAGGCTATTGAGAAGATCCTTACCCACAATAGCAAAGGTACATTCCACTTGTTTTAACCTGTTCTTATTCATATAGATTTTCGTGTGAGATTTTAAATTCGATGGGAAATTTAAATTGAGACGGAGTATGTTTGCCATAGGTGACTCTTAGGACATGTTGCTTAGACTTGGCTACAAGTGTCCAACACGGTTACACGGGTTTATTATAAAATCTGTTATTTTTTGGAAAAATTCATGTTTTAGTCGTCGTATTAATCAAATCCTGTTTTTACCACTGGTGCTACTTGGAACAGGAATCAAGTTTCAAATCCTGTCAAACCCGGAATTCTTAGCTGAGGGTACCGCTATAGACGACCTATTCAGCCCTGACAGGGTCCTAATTGGAGGACGGGAGACTCCAGGAGGACAAAAGGCAGTGCAAGCACTCAAGAGTGTGTATGCTCATTGGGTTCCTGAAGACAGGATCCTGACCACTAATCTCTGGTCAGCTGAACTCTCCAAACTCGCTGCAAACGCCTTTTTAGCGCAAAGAATCTCCTCTGTCAATGCTATGTCAGCTCTTTGTGAAGCTACTGGGGCTGATGTCACCCAAGTTGCGCACGCTGTTGGTAAGGACTCGAGGATTGGACCTAAGTTTTTGAATGCAAGTGTTGGTTTTGGAGGGTCATGTTTTCAGAAGGATATCCTGAACTTGGTCTACATCTGTGAGTGCAATGGCCTACATGAGGTTGCAAACTACTGGAAACAGGTGATCAAGATCAATGACTATCAGAAAAGTCGGTTTGTGAACCGGGTTGTTGCTTCTATGTTCAACACTGTCTCTGGAAAGAAGATTGCAATCCTTGGTTTCGCGTTCAAGAAAGACACTGGTGACACTAGGGAAACTCCTGCTATTGATGTCTGCAAAGGACTGCTTGGTGACAAGGCATTGCTGAGCATATATGACCCTCAGGTGACCGAGGATCAGATCAAGAGGGACTTGGCTATGCGCAAGTTTGATTGGGATCATCCCGCGCCCCTGCAGCCTATGAGCGTGGCTGATATCAAGGAAGCCGAGGTCTGCTCAGACATTTACAAAGCAGCCCAAGATGCTCATGGTGTCTGCATTTTGACCGAGTGGGATGAGTTTAAGGCCTTGGACTACCAGAAGCTTTATGATGGTATGAAGAAGCCTGCATTTGTTTTCGATGGAAGGAACGTTGTTGATGCTGACAAGCTGCGAGAAATCGGGTTCATTGTGTACTCCATTGGTAAGCCTTTGGATCCATGGCTCAAGGACATGCCTGCAGTTGTTTAAATTTGACAGCATTATTGCCAGGAAGAACTTGGGGGTGAAAGACAAATTGTGATTCTTTATACGAGTATTTTCTTGCAGCTTTCATTTATACTGTTATTTTTTTTTTTTTTGAATTTTATGATCATTACAAAACCACAGAAATTATTGTATTACTTGAAACTTTTTTTGATGGAAATAAACATTCATGATTTCATTTTCGACATTGCTGCTTCTTACTGGAATTATGTTCCGAGTCCTACAAAGCCTTTCAGACTTTCACTCAAACGATTTACCAACGTATAATAGGCCACAACCCACAGGGCGTGGTTTAGCTTCGTTGGAAGGTACGACCTTTGTCCTAAACTGTAGCTCTTCTCGAACCCAAACCAGCCTGATACACCACGAAAAATGAGCTTCGTTTCTCAATCAATCATGGGTCTCGAGGCATAGAAAACTCAAGTTCCGGTACCCGGAAGTTCAATCGCCACACAACAAGGTACAAACAGTCGAGTAAATCCCTTGAAAGTGGAGTACAATTTTTTGACAAATGACGCCCACTGCAGCCAACGCTCATCAGTATGAGAGCAAACCACTAGAGATTGATACAGACACTTCATATACGTAATATCTTCATTAATCACCATTTAAGTGATATCACCTCATAAAAAAAATTAAAGGGTAGGTTTTTCCGCAGTACATTCACCAAACAACTTCCAGAAGGTAAGCGCCAATACACTCGAGGCTAATGCGTAAATTCCAAGCCAAGGGTGGTACCTAAAACAAAATGCATCTGGAGCGATGCTTCGTATTTACTAGAACCTTCAGTTAATACACTGACCATAACTAGTGTACAATCCTTTACCCTGCCTACTAAGCTACTCGATATTGCTACATTTCGTCATCTATCATAAAATTAGAGAAGCTACAAAGTGTACTGCGGTCCAAAGGACAGACGCTGAAATATGCTGTATGGGAATGAGACCCAGCACAATTAGCTCTGTGTGCCCCGTATATTTACATGTTAGGGTACACTTCAAGAGCTCAAAGAATAGAGGATGCACGCTGTAGGTGAAGGTAAAACTCATCAGGAGATGCGCAAGGAACCTAATAGTGTTTTGAACACCGAGAAAACGGACTTCTGCCTTCGGTGATGTGATTAGACCTACCCTATCCACGAATTTTCTCAAGGAGCAGCAGAGAGGCCCTTGCCCTTGGGCATTTTCCTTTGTGAAGCTGCAAAAATAGTACAAGTTAGGTAAATAACCCAAATTTTTTCAGTTACGAACATTAGTATACAAAGAAAAGGAATTTAACTCTTGTATGGCAAACATGAAGATAGAGTAAGGGGGAGATTATGACGTACGATCTTCCACATCCTTCATCTGATAATAGTGAGGAGCAATTTCAACCAGCCACTCAGGTTTCAACTCGGTTACCTGCATTGTTCATATATTAGCTACTCTGTCGAAGGAAAACGACAACAACTAGAAGAGTAGTTTCCTACTTCATCTCAATGGAAACCTAAAAGTCACTCCTCTATGCAAAAAGATAACCTTATGGCTCTAAGAAAACATACCTGTCTCATGTATTCTTTAGTAGTCAAAACTAATTCATGATACACGACCCACCTTGGCAAGGGTTCCACCTGTTGAAAAAACACACACCAATTGAGTTCATATTCTTTTCTATGTACCACAAAGACAAAGATGAAATGAGAATAAAAGCTCAATGACTATTATTAATCAATACATATAAAGATACCCACTTCACGGCTCACGTTAACAAAGTAGGGGTGAAAATAAAAATAGAAGTTTGCAACCATTCTACGGTTCTCTGACCATTCTGTTAAGTGCATTATTACAATACTACATTCTACTGACATTAATTTTCACAGAAGGCTTTATAAAAGTTCAAATGAGAAAGCGAATATTGTAGTTCAAACTACAAAACTGATCGCTTCCATAGTTCCATATTATAAACGCCGCAGAGTTCCACACTTCCTTATGCCCACAACACCTAATCACTTTACCATTTCTTTACAACCGGGGACGAAAAATGGTGTGGTAGATTGGTTAGGTATTGTGTATTGATATGGTCCCTTTCGGAGTATCATACCACTATCACGATCTTTAACAACAGCTAAGGCTATAAATTAAAATCATTACCCGACAGTCCTAAATTTGACATGCAACTCACCAAGTCTTCAACCAGACCACCAGTCACATCATCCTTAAATATAAATCAGATAAACTTTGCTTTTAACGTCTCATTACATTGCAAACCAGTGACTTGAACAACCAAGGTTTACCTGAGCCAGACCGGAGCTTGGATGAAGGTAAACAGTCTGCGGATGCTTAACTGTTCTGTAAGAGCCATTTTTTTGTAGCCTTGCTGAGTGAGGAAAGAAACCTGTTACACAATACAGACGGTGTCAAGGCAAAATAACACCTACCCTCCAGGTTCTGCTTAACTAAAATAAGCTAAGGAAGGCAATTGTGGTCGAACCTGCTGTGATGGTCTTTTTAATTGTTTCCAAATCATTTAGGCCAGATGTAATTTCAATTTCAACCCTTTCTAAAAGCCCCTCAAGCTGGTCTCTTATATCCCTAGCGCGTTTCATACTCCTGACCTAAAGCCATCAGGATAAACAGTTAAGATCACATCAGTTGTGTCTTTCAAAAATTTTTAAAACAGTAGAGAAACAAAGACTACAAATATTGCCAACTACAAAGTATCCACGGAGCACGAACAAGCACAATTATTTCAGAGTAAAAACTTTTATCATTATAACCACGAGTACTTTATACACCAGCCTATACACCAAAAGAAATAAATCTAGATACAAAAAGTATACAAACACACAACATTATCCCAAAGAGGTCTTTTTCGGAGGACCCAAGAAAAAAATCCATCAAGAGTTGCATAAACTAACTGCTACTTCATAGCATATGAAGACTATACCTGTATATAATTCTCATAGCAGTACATGGTTCCAAAGTCACATGCCTTCCAATCATTGTAGACCTAAGACATTTGACAGAAGAAGTAAGACGAAAGGGCAAAACAGTCCACACAGCTTCATAAGAAACAAACAAAGAAAGAAAATTAGGTGAAACATCCTAAAGAAGATATTAAACAAAGAGAAAATGTATTATACCTTAAGAAGTGCAATATGATCTCCAACGTTCCCCTCATGAAATCTCAACCTTGCAGTGTCTGCGTGGACTTGTTTGTCCTTGGGGCGATAGAAAATTGAATTTCCAATAGAAAGCATGGCAGCAATCGTAATTATCTCATCTGAGCACTTGTATTTCTCTGATGCAACAATCATCTTTGACAGCATGGGATCAAGGGGAAATTCAGCCATTCTTCTCCCAACTTTAGTTAACTCCCCCAGCTTATTTAGAGCTCCAAGTGCATACAGCAACTCGAGGGCCTTTAATAACGCTTCAGATGGCGGAGGGTCCATGAAATCAAAATTCAGCAGGTCATGGATACCCAGGCTTTTGAGAGAAAGCACCACATTAGCCAGATTTGTTCGCTGAATTTCTGGTACAGTATTGTCGTCTAAATCATGATGATAATTGTAAGCAGTGTAAAGCCTAAAGCACTTGCCAGGACCAGTACGTCCAGATCGACCTGCACGTTGATTAGCTGATGCCTTAGAGATGGGCGTCACCAGTAGTGACTCCATGCCTGTCCGTGGGTTATATGACTTCATTTTGACAAATCCTGGATCTATCACATATTTAATCCCATCAATTGTGAGAGATGTCTCTGCTATATTTGTGGCTAGCACCACCTTACGAGCCCCTTCAGGTGTAGGCTCAAATATCTTTGCCTGCAAATCCGTTGGCAGATTTGCATAGATTGGGCATATAATCAATTCTGCAATCTTTGTGCCAAGGCCCCTAGTCCTTTGCTTTAATATTTCCTCTGCTGTTTCAATCTCCTCTTGCCCAGTCAGAAATATCAAAATGTCCCCGGGAGACTGTGTAACATGTATTTGCAACGTAGTAACTATTGCAGCATCCAAATAATCCGCCTCTGGTGCCTTTGTATAATGTATATCAACAGGATAACGCCTACCAGGAATTTTGAAAATAGGGGCAACATCAAAATAGTCACTAAACTTCTCGGCATCAAGAGTTGCACTCGAAATAAGTAACTTCAAGTCTGGCCGAAAACGAGCAACGTCCTATCACGTGGAAACACTAAAGTTAATATCAAGGCATAGAAGTGCAAGGATGGGGATTTCCGCATACAAACCAACCCAGCGTTCACCCACATTCTCAAACTGATGAGATTTTGAAGAGACTGCACATACCTTCACCAAACCGAATAATATGTCCGTTGAGAGGGTCCTCTCATGGGCTTCATCAACCATAATAACACTGAAAATTTTGATGTATCAGAAGAATGTTTGAGGACCTATTCAAAGTAATGGTGAATTTCACTGGCAAGGGTGAATTACCTGTAGCTAGCAAGGTCTGGCTCGCCAAGAAATTCACGCAGAAGCATACCATCAGTCATATACTTCAGAATTGTCTTATCAGATGTGCAATCTTCAAATCGAATTGAATACCCAACCTGAAACCAATATATCATGGGTCATATATTCCTATCAAATTTCTGCCAGGGATGGTATTGTAACTATCTCCTAGCATTAAGCTAAGCTCCTGATGATTAGCCACCAAGCTACAAATAGATAAAGCCCATAATAGTCCAACAACAAATTTCGACACAAATTGGTTTTGTACTGCTTGGTATTCTTCTAGAACGAGTCATATTATCCTCAGCAGTCACTCATGTAACAAAAACTATATTACAGAAAACATCGACAAGATTTCAAACTAAAGACAACTAAACCATGAACAGTATGATCTCAAATTCATTCAAGCTAGAAACGCATGATTCACAAGTCTATAGTAAACTCAACTACGGTAAGAGCAGCTTAAGACCCATATTATCAGGTAGCAATGTCAAGTCCAACAACATATAAACAAGCTTACCTCATGCCCCAGCTTGACACCCATTTCTTCCGACACACGAGCGGAAACACTCATTGCAGCTACTCTCCGAGGTTGAGTACAACCAATCTGCATCATAGGTGTTCAAATTAGTCATGCCATAGCTAACAAAGTTGCTAAGATGAATAAAGCCACAATAACTCAAAGAAGACTAAATTTCATATCAATAGGGAACTTTTGTAATTCCTTGTACATTTTGTGACAATCCCATGGCCCAGGGAAGAGATGGCATAACTCACGAGAAAAGTGAATAGGTGAATTTAATTCATAAGAGATAGGGCAGATCTAAAGAACATAATTTGAGTACAAAACAACCATACTTTTCCAAGTTTAGTATATCCATCTTCATGAAGGTACTGCGGTATCTGAGTGGTTTTTCCAGATCCAGTCTCCCCAACAATAATAAGGATCTGCGATGAAATATAAACAAAACATTTAAGACACAATACCATCATTAAAATAGCCACAACGGTTCAACAGCACCATAACCAGAAGCACCTGATGTTCTCGGACAGCTTTCAGCAAGTCATCCCGATAAGCATAGATTGGCAGTGTTTTTCTGACCTCCTGAGCAAAGGGGAAGAGACAACTAACAATCAACGAATTTGTTACAGATTGATATGTAAACACAGATATTTAATGATTTTAATCTGACTGATTCATGGACAGGGTAGCAGGATCAAATTTTGGTACATGTTCCTAGGACAGGCAAACATAAGATAACTAGCCGTAAATTTTCTTCAACAACAGATATTAACAGAAACACAAGAAGAGAAGACAAACCTGAAGCTTCTCCATAGCAGTCTTTGCTTGAGATTGCTGCAGTGACTCACTTGACATCACATCCTCAAACTGCAAAGGGATTGTGTCAGCAAAGTTTTATAAAGCAGAAGCCCTAAATGAACATGATTGCCTAATAAGTAATAACTTAGAAGTCTCCCATAACATACGTTGTCACCACCCAACACAGATTGCTTCACAAAATCAATCTGATCTTCAAAGACATAACTGCAAAGACAATTCCAACAGATACATAGTAAGTCAAACACATATATATGAGCAATAAGGCCAAAACAATTGAAGGAACAGCAAGTCTTACTCGTAGTCATCTGCACTCTGTTTTTTGTTTTTAGAACCAAATTTAAGAGTCGCTTTTCCTGCAATAGAAGTTTCAATGAGAGAGACAGAAAGGACAAAAGCATAAACACTCGAGAGAAACCGAATTCAATCACTCAAAAGGCAAATAATCCTAAAACTAGAAATAAAAACACCCTAGTGAATTAGTGATGCTGCTATTGAGTTTTCCGCCAACGACGGGAAGATAAAAAGTCATAGACACGCACATCGGCAACATCTCAACCTTCTGGTTTTGAGAATTTTGGATCAGCCCACACTCAGATATGCTTCAAGTCATATCACGTCAGGTTGGCTTATATTTCACAAGTTCGGTAAAAATCAGGTTGAGGATCTTCGGGCATTGAGGATCTTATCCCACTCACAAGGATCGGAGACTTATCCCGTGTTGGATAGGTCCAACTTGGACTCAGATAAGCCAACCTGATTTTTACCCCAACTGACTTATCCTCAATGCCTGAAGACAAACACTCAGTTATGCTTGAAGTCCAAGTTGGGTAAAAATCAGGTTGGCTTATATTTCACAAGTCAGTTGGGGGTATAAACATGGTCCATATCGTATCAGATACTTTTGTCACTATAGACAATAACTCTCCTCGCACAATAGCTAAAATGATACTCACAAGTCACAATTACTTCTCTGTTTCACATACTATGTCCTCATCCTATCACTTGAGCATATTGCTGTCACGAAGCCACATGAAATATTCCTAGACCTACAGATGTACCACATACAATGTTTCATGCAAGAACAAAGTTAATTATCACAACACAGCTCATTTTACCAGATCCAAATTCTCAATTATAATATTATGGTATTATCCCCACATACAAGGTATACCATCAAATTCTCAGAAACGTGTCATCGTACCTATCTGGTGTTCCTCCCATGCCTCTTGTTCAGCAAATGGATTCATCTTACCCCCAGATTCACCACCATCCCTATAAAAAGCAGAAAAGAAAGACATCAATTGCACTGAGATGGTGAGGAGTAAGGATAAAGATATACCCTTAAGATTCAACCATAATTTCGTGAACTTGTCAGCTAGAACTGCAATGTCACCAAGAGATGGCGTGTTGAAATGGCACACCTGTAACGCTGCATCGCCACAGCAAATCTTTTCTCTTGGTTCACGTGGCCTTGATCATCATAAGCATCAGGCATCTTGTACTGCATTTCAAGAATCATAAAAGAAACTATATAAATACATGTACATCATATAATTACAGAAGTATGCGGAGAATCAATAAACACGTCTTAGATAGGATACAAAATTCTCTTTGTCAACATGTCTGAAAATTTAGTCATCTATGTTACATAAAAACCAGTCACGCCAAAGAATACTAAACTTCATATAAAACTCCTTCCTGTCTCTATGATCATTATATAGTCCAGAAGCGCCAAACCGATTAGGAAAATTAGACACAACAAACCATGACATCCAATGGATTCCTCAGATATTCAAGTCCTACAGTCACAATAACATAGCAACTAAGAAAGTGCATAACACAAAAAAAAAATATATACTTCCCCTCTCCTCTCACACGTGCCATCATTCACCACAAAAAAAAAATACAAATTGGTACCATTTTCGCCCTCCCCTTCCAACTTAGAAAACACAGCAGAAAGGAACAAATCAAAGCTCAAAGAACAGGACCATAGTAGTAGATCACCTCAGTAATATCACTGGCATCTTCTGCCCGCCGTTTGCTAACAAGGTCCAAAATTTCTTTCTTGTACCTGTGATCACAGCAGATGTGAATACTCGTACCGAAGTTCTATATAAATTAAAACCATGAGCCCTTGACCAAGCAACAAGAGAGACTTCAGCAAATCAGAACTAATCAACAACCGAACAACAATATTCAAAAACAATTTATGACTCCAGCAGATATAGATGCCAACAATTTCACTCTAAACGTCTTCAACCAAATTCTTTCTTTCATATCCAAATCATCAGCGAAATCAGCACATACAAAATCTTCAGAAACGAAAAGGTAAACATGTATTACTAATGGCAATATCTAGATTAAAGTGCCCAAAGAACTTAAGCTCAGAGAGTAGAAACAAATTACCTATACTGTGTACAAGGCTATGAATGATATCTATACTCTTTGAAAATAGAAACCCAGAGAGCAACAAATACAACAGAGAATTACGACCAAAGATTCACAAATAACAAAGTGACTAAAGCAGCTATCATAGAGAATATTTAGAGCAAGTTGAAATATAAGATACTCAATAAGTTACATAGGAACATAGGCGTGTGTAGAGTCTCACCTATGTTCACGACGTTCTGCTTCTGTCAGCTCTACGCCTTCAAACAAAAACCCCTCATCCAATACTTCATCTCTGCACAAGATTAACCAGATATCAGATGGAAGGTTCATGGAGTATAAAACCAGTACCATCTTACACACAAAGCAAAACAAAGAAACAGAATAAAGCAAGTCTTCCCACTTGCATCCATACCTGAGTTCCTCCAGTTTCTTATCCTCCCTTTTCTTCAAGTATTCTTGTCTTGAATATTTCCTGCAGCAGATAAATAAAAGAAGCATAATGATTAAAAAATAAAAACTTACTGTTTGAGAATAAATACTGGTATTTCAAACTTTTTGAGAATAACATGTAAGAGACGACGAAAGGGACTGCAAGAGGTAGGGCGATGGCGGGGGTGAGGAGAGTAAGGAGAGAGAAACAAAATGGGATGGGGTAACTAGGATAATTTGATCACATGTAAATAAAAAGATTTACACTTAGACAAAAGATTCACATTTATAAAAAAAGATAATAAAAAAAATAAACTAACAATTTGAAGAAAGCAATGGAAACCTATCGAAGGAACCTCCCAAAGTATAATCTGGGAAGCTTTCAGAGGGCTAAAGCAAGTAACTGACACTTCTTAGAATGGATCTTTGGCGGACTTCCTTTGTGTTAAATTTACAGGTTGGGTAAAAGCATAGAAGGGGGGTAATGAAACAATGATTAATATCTCGCTTGTCACATCGAGGATGAGAGTTATCTAGCCATAATCTACAAGATCATTTCGATGCCTAAATCACATATACGAATCACTTATATACTATCAAATACATCACTAGTAAACGTTTCCAAGCTAAGGCTAGAAACAAACCTAAGACCACTGGTATCCTCTTTCTCCTGAGCATTAGATCTTCGAATTAAATCATCTGCAGTAAAATATTACACAACCTCAGACCATGATATAAGATGTTCTTCTATGTTTCCCAAACAGAATGCAAATTTATAACAAACCTTTCTCCTTCTTTGACAATTTCGGCTCCGTCAGCTGCAAATTAAACCATTGATGTTAACATATCTATTATCCAAGCACAAGAACTGAAAAGCACAATACCAGACAGAATCCAGTAGATCACATAATATGCAAGGACATCACAGCACTGACAGATAAGTGTTCAATGGCATCAAAACAAAATTGCTAGCATATTGATTTAAGAGCCTTCAGCGTGCAGACAGAATGTGGCCAGACACCCCAAATAGCCTATCGTTTCAAGTAACTTTGTTACAAAAGAACAAGGACCTCCATTATATTGCATGCTACCAAAGAAAAAGAAGTAGGCCCCATGACATCTTTTTCAGGAAAGAACATATAGTAAGACACTGGAGCTAATATGTGTTCTTCAGCATAAGAGATCTGCTTCTGACATCAGCAAATTAATAGCGCATACAAGTTTAAATACAAATTTAATGGCATTAGAAAGGTCAGTAGTTCATCAATTCATAGGCAACAGTACAAGAACGATAAATAAATCTTGCGTCAAATGAACAAAGATGCATGAAAAAAAAAACAGATAAATGACCAAAAACAAAATAAATGCTATGATGTATTGCCTGTTACCTTCTTCGTTCGAGCAGCGTCCTTTTCTTTCATATGTCTCTCTAATTCTTCTTTCTCTCTTTGGTCACGTAATCTTTCCTCTTCATCTGACTACAAAATCAAACCATTAAGCCAACTAAGTTGGCAGCCACAAGAATTCACTCGGTAATAAGCATCTTAGAAACACTTGTGCATACATAATATATCATGCATATACAAATAAATTATTAGAAGCAAGTTGAACTCATACCGCATAACTTTCTAGCATAACAAATCACTTAATATTCTTCAAAGGTTATCATTCTGCTAATAGAAGAGCTACCACAGCTAAACGGCCACACATATTTAACAAGTATATAACCTCTTATCCAACCAAACCAACAATTGACAAACTTTCATTATTATTGCAGCAATTCATTTATAAAAGACAATTAAGAATATACCATCGGTCATTCTATTGTTTCCTCATTACTGTTTACTATAGAGGGGAAGGAATGGGGTCGGAAGTGTCAATCATCAGGTAGTCTGTTTTTTTCCTTCAGTACAAAGCAGGAATATATTGGACACCAGTTCTCATTTGATTTTGAGACAGTAATATCCAAAGAGGTTAAAATATTAACCAAAGATGAGAAATATATCCACACTATCTCATTACTTCAGCGATTCCATTCAAATTTCCCAAAACATTGCTCATCTGTCCAGACAACAACAGCACGTAAAAGAATACTTATTTTTGCTGAACTTCAGCAAAGTTCCAAAAATGTTAAACTTCATTAACATTTCTGACCTGTTACAATTAAGAAAGACCTAATAAATAACAATTGTGAGCAACCTCCTAATAAATAAAGAGTTTGTCATATTGGACACACCTCCAACACTATTTACCCTGAAAGTTTATCAATTTTGAGAAGGGTAAATGAGTTCAATATTAATAGGGTGATTCCTCCTTTTCACTAATTAGCTCATTTTCCCTATCTAAAACTAACTTAAGTTCCTCCCCCTCCCCCAACCACCCTCCATCCTCCCAAATTAATGTTGATCTTATTTAAAAGAAAACTAGGCGGTTCATGAAATTTTATTAGGTGGTTTTCAATAATTATATGTAGACTAGACTTATAAATAATTTAGCAACAATAACTTGAGAGACAACTGATAGTGTGCAAGTCGGGGCCTTAGGAAGATTTGGTCATTTGAAACAAAAGGAAGGGAGGGAACCATCCTCCTTTATTTTTTATACAAAGTTGCGGGAAGGGAAAAGGAAAGGAGGACCCTACTTTCTTTTCCTCTTAAAGAACCAGAACCCTTCCAAGGTTGCAAAGATTTTGAAGAAAAGTGCACCGCAATCTCCTCCATTCCCTCCCCTTTCCCTCTCTCTCTCTCTCTCCTTCCATTCCACTTCATTGCCTCTACTATTGCCTATCCAAAAAGGTTCATCAAAGAAAATAAAAAAAAAAACTCGAGAACTGCTTGTGATTATAAAAATGAAGTAGTGATAATAATGGATACAGAATCGACAAGGACAACTGCTTGTTTTCACAACACTTCAGAGGAAACTGCTCAAACTGAAACAAAGGACATAACAATCTGGCCAAATATCATAAAATGGTGTGATGATGGAACATATGACTATATGAGTGGGGAAGAAACTAGTTCAGATTACAGAAAATCAGAGAGTATGACTATGATGAAAATCACTCATATTACCTCGGAATCATCATCACTACCATCCGAACCCGAAATTTTCCTCTTGACCCGTCTATCTTCTTCTATTCTACTAGGAACCACCTGCAGTGTGGTGTAAAGTCAACACCAAGGTCACATGTCATTACATGTAACAATCATCTAGCAGCTTACCATTACAAAGAAAACTGAATAAATCAGTAAAAGAGTGAACACTATGCCTCATCATCTTCGTCCTCATCTTGATTGTCGCTCTTCCTCCTGAACCGCTTTTTGTGAGTAACTGCCTTTTCAACTGAGGGTTTGCTCTCTTCAACCGGCATGCCATCATCTTCATCATCTGCGTCTAAAAGCTGGTACGTTCTCTGCTTACTTGCCAGCATAGCTGCCTCCCGTTCTTGTTTCTGATATTGCTGATAATAATGGAGAAGAGAAAATTTCATGATTTGAACAACCGAAATCAGCATACTACATCACGGAATCAAATGAAGCACAAATTTCACGAAAAGAGAAAACCTTGCAAAATCCGTTTTTTTTTTTCGTCAAATTGGAGGCAAAATATCCACCGTATCCAAATAAAATCCAAGGGAGAAAACTACAGCTATATATGTCAGAACTTTACAATATGCTTCACGTGAGTTTCCCCCAAATGACGAACCCTAGTTTCCCCAAATCAATTCTTGATTATAAATTCAACACTAGGAAAACTAAGGAGCTAATGAGGGTAGTCAGGTAGAGGAATGCGCAAGTGGGCCAGAGAACTAAAAGAAATGAGGAATGAGCATACAGATGCAAACAAGAACCGAGAAGCTCACATTCAGGAGCCTTTATTCGCTTTCTTAAGGGCATTTTGGTACAGTAGACAAATTCTTCATCGATACTCAAACAACAAACAACTATCTCCCCATCAACCATTCAATTATTCCCTCTAAAAAGGCTCCCGCCCAGTAGACAATTTCTTCATCAATACTCATACACAATCACCTCCCCATCGACCATTCAATTATCGCCAATGCCTCTAAACAATACTCCCACCCGAACAACAGGTTGGGGACCGAATGTAATCAGCCACACGCCCACACCCCTATTCTAACAGCAATGCTATTTCCTTTAAAGCTTTTTCATCTAAACATTACCATCTACTCGTAATCGTACATAGGACCGTAAACAGTTCAATGCATCATTTCAAATTGCATATCATCAACTACAAATCACAAGCAACTAAACAAAAAATCGAATCAACCTCAACACCAAAGAGAAAGAACATGACAAAAAACCCACATTAACTCCGGCATTCTTTCGAGGAACCCGACTAAACACCTCTTCGGCAAACGCCCGTGTTTCGCCAGACGACGGCAACCCCAAATTCACCAGCTCCCCCACCACCTCAGCAGGTGAAGATGCTTTCTTTGCTGAAAAAACACAAAACAAATCACAAAAACCCCATCAAAACCCCATCTTTATATGATTATATCCCACAAAAAAACATCAAAAATTACAAATTAAATCAATAAAAATTGGGAATTTGAGTAAACACATACATAAACCAATGATATATTGAACAACAGTGGGTTGAGAATATCCAAGTAAAGTCATCAATTTATCAGAAACCCATGATTTTAAACTGGCTTCACTCCCCATTGCTCCACAAATTAAGCTCCCAAAACAATAAAGATTGAAACTTTGGGCAATTTTATGCTTGAAATTCGAATATTACAACTGGGGGTTGGGGTTGATAGAAGAAAAAAACTAGGGCGGGAAGATTTGGAAAAAAGGGGAATTGAAAAAAGGGGGATTTAGTGAATTGTGAGGGGGTGTAGGAGAGAGAATGGGAGATCAAGTGAAGGGAGAGATTTGGAAACGTGAAGAAGAAGACATGAAAATACGACGGAGGTGTGGTGTGTGTGACCCTGCGAGGGAAGGGTGTGTGCCGTGTTTGGGGTGCTTTTGGAGGTTTTGCAAACTTTGTTTAAGGCGGTTTAAGGTTAGCCCGAAATAATGAGGTAAACTATTGGTTCGGTATCGAGGATTTCGATTGGCCTATTGACACGCACCTCATCATGTTCGTAGTTTTATTAATCAAATCAAATACATATGCGAGATTTTTCATAAACGATGCGCCGATGCACACAGTTCTAGCTTACGTTTTGACCGCCTTTGCTTAGAGTTGGCCTTTTGTGTCACGTGTTGCGTGCGGCACACGGGATGGCACGAGCACGACACGAGACGAGGGTCGAGCGGACCAGCACGGCACGTGGCACGCCGGGCTCGCCTCGTGCCACGGTTGCGAAATCGGAGTTTGGTCATGCCTTGGCACTCTCCGACACGAGGCCTGTCGGGTGTGGCCAGCTGTGGCACGCTTAAACACGATAAAAAGGAAAAAAAACATCGAAAAAGTAAAAAGATAGCTATTAGCACACGAGTTGACACGCTGTGGCACGACACGGCACGTCGTGTCATGGTGAGGTTTTAAATTTTTGGCACGACACGACACACGAGGACCGTGCCCGGGTCGTGCCAAGTCGGCCGTCTGGCACGCCGTGCCGGCACGAAGCACGACACGCGTCCAACTCTACCTTCGCTTTATTAAGAACCCCGACTCGAGTTTAGTCGAGTGTTTTGACCGAGTCGATTTCGAGTTCCCCCCGAGCTATAGCTCAGTTCATTATCACCCGGGTTCACCCCGTCCGATTCATGAATAGTACTCCGCTAGTCCGCTCCCAAACAAACTTGTCGGAAACTCTTCTTTCTCCAAACTCCCTCTTCTCAAAGAGCGCGCTGTAACAGTAAGTCCACTAAATTTACCCTGAAAAATCACTGTTCTTGCCTTATGATTCATTTACTTCCCTGATACAATATGGGGTTCCTCTAAATTTACCCTCTTAACCATTTTGTAGTCTTGGTGTTTTTTTTTACCGATTTTTATGGTTGTTTTGGTGCAAATTCGTATGCTTTGTATGATTTAAATTGCGTATATTGTACTCTTCCTCAAATATTTGGTGGTTTTGATTTGTTGCTGCTGAAGTTTGAGTTGTTTGTGAAGTTGAGGCTTAGAATTGGGAGTGCACACCAACTGTTTGTTTAAATGTTTCAATGAGTTTTGTAGAGTGTTTTTTTTTTTTTTTTGCTGCCGTTATATTTGCTGAACTTTTATAGTCTTCATTGTTTATGGCTTCAATTAATGATCTTTTCCGCAATTGGGTTCGTTTTTTTTTTTTTTTTTTTTTTTTTTTTACAAAGGTAAGAACATGTTCGCAAAGCGTACCAGATTAGACCGCAATTGGGTTCGTTTGTAATGTGTTTGATGTCTCTATGTTTGATTTTGGTGTGAATTGTTTGATGATTTTTGAGATGATGGGCTGTGAATTATCTGAACATACCAAAGGTTTAGATTGTCTCTTTTACATGGTGATGTTACGAAGCTGAACTTTTTCCGCTGCATGAGTTTCTTCTGCTGATAATATTCTGAGACCTGATGATTTTTCATGCCCGATTTGATGTTTGGAGTTTTTGGAAATTTACTTGAGGAAAAGACTGGGTCTTTAGATTGATTGACGTAGCAGGTTTGTAGATCAATAGATGAATCTGGAGCTGGATAGACTGAACTACATTACAATGATAGGTTGTTTGATATAGCACTCTGTTTTTCTGTGGTATTTGGAATATGATGGAGTAAAAACAAACTGACTAGATAATTTGCCTGGGGTTCTCATATTGTGAACTAGTAGGTGGGCGATACATTTTCAGTGTGATTGCTGTCAACTTCTCTTTGTTATTAAAATAAGGGTAGGGTATAAATCCAAGCTAGAATCAACTGATCCACGCTCTTGACTTGCCGGGCACAAAAGAGCGTGGATGAGTTGATTCTAGCGTGGCGTTATCATCACCCTAAAATAAGGGTAAGTCTCGTCCAAAAGAATAAAAAGCGAATTAGGGTAAGGCTGAGTACATTACCTTGTCATGGGTGGGAGACTTTGAGGCGGTAGTGTAGTTTGATTGTTGTATTAGTTCGTATTGCTCTATGAGGGCTATGAATATAATTCAAAGTGATTGTACAACAATATTCCAGCATATCACATTTCAGTATTTCACTATTGAATTTTCACCATGTTTGTGGTGATCTGCCTTTTTAGGTTTGAGGAATTTTATCTGGCAAGTAAAGGATGAAGAGAATGATTGCACTTGGATTTGAAGGTTCTGCCAACAAAATTGGCGTAGGTGTTGTAACCTTAGATGGAACAATCTTAGCAAACCCTCGTCACACCTACATCACCCCACCTGGACATGGGTTCCTTCCTCGAGAAACTGCGCAACATCACCTGCAACACGTTTTGCCGCTTGTAAAAGCCGCCCTTGAGACCGCTGGAATAACCCCAGCTGACATTGATTGTCTTTGTTATACCAAAGGGCCTGGCATGGGTGGGCCCTTGCAAGTGTCTGCAATTGTTGTGAGGGTTTTAGCGCAGCTGTGGAAGAAGCCTATTGTTGGTGTCAATCATTGTGTTGCACATATTGAGATGGGAAGGATTGTTACTGGGGCTGAGAATCCAGTTGTGTTGTATGTCAGTGGGGGTAATACTCAAGTCATTGCCTACAGTGAAGGCCGGTATCGGATATTTGGGGAGACCATTGATATTGCTGTTGGCAATTGCTTGGATCGCTTTGCTCGTGTTTTGACGTTGTCCAATGATCCAAGTCCTGGATATAATATTGAGCAGGTACAGTTAGCCAATCTCATCAGCAGCTTATTTCTTGCTAAGTTGTTTTCCGTTTCACTTTCTGATTTGAAGTAAATGATTTATTTGGATCTGTGAGTGACTTGCTATCATCAATCTGAAATGTTAAGTCTACTGAAGTCTTTTCTATGGTTGTGATTCCTTTGCTCACCCACGAAAAAAATTATGAACCAGAGATATTTTTCATGATTAAGGTATGTTTTTGATAGAATAGAGTAGGGTCCTGTTGCCAGATAAATAACAGATTCATCAGAAGTGTGTTTTTTTTTTTTTTTTTTTTTTTTGAATTTTGAAGATAGATTCCTTTGGGATTACTGTGTTTGACTGCTTGGCTATGTGATGATCTATTCTTATTCACCTTTGCTGTTGTCTGGGATTTTTCGTCATCTGTTGAACTTTTAGTCTGGCAACTTGGGAAGAATCACCTTCACCCCCTGCTAATATAAATGAGCGACATGAGGTCAAAAGTAGAAGGATACTTGTTGTTGTTATGCTTCTGATCCTGTGTTCAGCCTCATGAAAATGGCACTTTCATTATTTGCGATTTTATTGTTTGGTATTGCTTCAAGACTCTTGATTGACAAGCTCACAATAAAAGCAGTATCCACTATAGATCTTTTTTCTTAAACTTGAATGTTTAGTTGCCGCTTTTTTGAAGAACGAGTGGCGAAAAAATTCTTATGACTTCCTCTTTCTGTCCATCACCAGCTTGCTAAGAAGGGAGACAAATTTATAGATCTTCCTTATGCTGTCAAAGGAATGGATGTTTCGTTTAGTGGTATACTGAGCTTCATTGAAACTACTGCTGAGGAGAAGCTCAAAAACAACGAGTGCACGCCTGCAGATTTGTGCTACTCGTTACAAGTATGTATTGTTTATTTCACTGTCACAATCATGATTGCAATAAGTGAATTCTAGGAGAGAAATACATATACAAATTATTTATCCAAATCTCTATGTTTGGTGGTAGGAAACTCTATTTGCTATGCTTGTGGAAATAACAGAACGTGCCATGGCTCACTGTGATGCGAAAGACGTTCTAATTGTCGGGGGTGTGGGTTGCAATGAGCGGTTACAAGATATGATGAGGACAATGTGCTCAGAAAGAGGTGGGCGATTATTTGCTACTGACGATAGATACTGCATTGACAATGGGGCTATGATTGCATACACCGGTCTACTTGAATATGCTCACGGGGTAACTACTCCACTAGAGGAATCTACATTTACACAAAGATTCCGAACTGATGAAGTTCATGCCATCTGGAGGGAGAAAGAATCAGCTAACGGGGTAGAAAGTATGACCATCTAGATACTGGCATTGACAATGCGGCTATGATGCATTCACCATCCTACTTGAATGTGCTCTAGGGGGGTGTCTTTTCTGCTCGAGGAATCAACATTCACACAAAGATCAAACTGATGAAGTGCACGAGATTGGAGGGAGTAAGAATCGGCCAACTGGGAGGAAAGTGTGACCCTCTCGTGTTTCGAGCGTAGGGATAACGGTGCCAAGGCAGTGAACTATTACCAATGGTGTAGGCTGCTAGGGTGACGTCCAACGTATTCATTCCCATTATATTTGGAAATTTATGTACCATTTTCTCAGACTTGACAACCTATTTAACCTGTAAAATAGAAGTTTCATTGGTAGCACACTGGAAGGATGTGTTGATTGAGTGTTTTGGTCAGTTTTGTGTTTTTGAGCGTGTGAACTAGTGAACTTGTCCCTGTTGTCTATAGCTGTCCCAGAGCGCAAGTTGCTGTTACGTGCAATGGCGCAAATACATTGCTTTCGAAGATGTATAGTTCGGAGCATTATCGATGAACATGATTCGAAACTTGTCTACGTAACTACGTTAATTCATTTTACCGCTTACTTTTTGTTGTTCCTTGGAGGGTTAGACCTTTGACGGAAAAATGCAACACGAACGCATGAAGTCCTGACGTGCACAATTGTCTAATCCCCCGAAGTACTAAACACAGCACAAAGTGAATATGATGAGGTTGATTGATGACAACTACAGTAAACATTACGACATATCAAATATATGAATTCGTCAAAATCAACCTACAGAAAGAGCCCAACATACCTTATTTCAAAAAAAAAAAAAAAAAAAGAAAGAGCCCAACATACCAAGAACCCATGCAAAACCAAGTTCCTAATCTACTACGGAGTATTATTTTCCTCGGAAAAAAGAACGAGAATACAAATCCGATACAACTCTTAGATAGATTAGTCTCTCAACTCATAATTAGCGATGTCTACTATGTTTTACCAACACCTAACAACCTTGACACCTAAGTTAGGCGTCAACTACCATCAATCAAATTCAACATTCGAGGGTGGCAAAAACACATAATGCAACATTCTACTGTTAATCTATATTTTATTGTTGTATTTGTTGTTCTATGCTTCACAAGTTTGACTTAGAACTAACCAAAAAGTTATAAATCGCACCGATAGAGAATGAACTCTAGTACGATACCAAATTGGCTAAAATTTCAATTATCACAATAAAAAAATCCATATCCAAAAACGAGGAATTCTAATCGATAGGATCTAACTTGAAATTCAAACTAAAAGAGCATAAGACATTAATTACAACTATAATTCTTATAAACAAAATTTTTTATTCGTTTCATTTGTTCTGGTTGAGACTTGAGTTGAAACGAAAGTACTAAAATTTTACGCAACTCAAATTCGAAACCATCATAATGTGGTGCCAAATTCCAAAACGAGTACAGCACTGTAATAGGTAAAGAGGAACATATTTAAGGAGCGAAAATGCGGAATTAAACAAAAAAGAAACGGAAAATTCACGTGGTACCCTCGAACTTTGACTGATTGCACATGGTACCCAACTTGGTAAGTTTAGGCAAGTTTGTGCACATGGTACCCCTAAACTTACCACTTTGTGCACATGTTACCCAAATAGTAACTTCCGTTAGATTTTCCGTTAAGTGATGATGTGTTAGTTAGTTGTTATATGAATTAGTTAATATTAATGATGATTTTTTATTTTAAGAAAATCAAAAAATAAAAATAAATTTTTTTTTTTACTTTTTAAAACAAATCCAAAAAATATTTTCATAAACAATTAAATCCAAAAAACAAGTTTTTTTTCATAAAAAATATTACTTCTCTTAAAAAAAATCATAATTTGTGCACATGGTACCCTTCAAGTTAGCACTTTGTGCACACGGTACCCTTGAGATCACAACATTTTGCACATGGTACCCCTAGAAAAATTAGTTTTTTAATAAAGTTTTTTTGAAAAAATTATTTGAAAAAATATATTTATTTTTCTAAGAATTTAATTGATTTTTTTTAATTGAAATAATAATTCTATAATTTAATTAACTAATTACCTAACAACTAACCGCCAACGGAAAAATCTAACGGAAGTTGCTATTTGGGTACCATGTGCACAAAGTAGTAAGTTTAGGGGTACCATGTGCACAAACTTGCGAAGTTGGGTACCATGTGCAATCGGCCAAACTTCGAGGGTACCACGTGAATTTTCCGAAAAAGAAAGATTAACAGCAAAAGTGCAAGAAACAAAAAAGAAAGAAAACGCGGCATTTCCAACAATTTTTAATCCACCATTTTCCATTTTACAATAATAATCATAAACCTCTGACTTTCCTCCCCTCCTCAAAAAAAACCCAATTTTCCCACAATTTCAAACCTTCATTTTCCCTGAAATTTCATTAATTTTTCATCTGGGTTTTTTATTTTGTGTTTTACCCAAGTTTCTGATTAAATTTTATCTTTATTTTTGGTTGATGTAATAAAAATGGGGTGTGTTTCTAGTAAAACTGCTGATTCTAAAGCTAACAGGCTTGCTCGATGGCGTTCTACTGGCATTGTTGCTTTGCGAGACTCCAAATTAAAGGTCTTTTTTTTTCTTTTTGTTTGGAAATAATTTATGTCTGATTTTCATTTGTTTGTTTGATCATTTGTTATCATTTAGCATGTTTATGTCACATTTGAATTGATTGTTATGATGGGATTTTTTTGTTTTGTTTTTTAATGGTGTTCTGATCAATTTGTAGTTTATGCTGTTGTATGATATTTAATGTAGTAGTTGATGAGAAATATGTGGATTGTGGAGTTGATTACATATATAGTGATTAGTGGTGGAAGTTTGAAGCTGAAAAGTTTGATACTTGGGGAAATTGTTGACTTACTTAGATAAGGTGGACTGGTTGAGGTTCGAGTTAATCATCAATGTGTCTTGGTTTCGTGGTGCGTGGTCTTACGAATACTTTAACAGCTTGTTTGGTCGGGGGTCGTGAATCGAGGGTTTTGGATTGAGAACTGGAGTGTTTTGAATTTTGATGGGTTGTTCCATGGTGTGATGTTAATGACCATGGTAGAAGGGGTCGATCACCAAGCGGGTTTTTGATTGACATTGCTATGGATAGCATGTATAGAGGTAGTAAGATGATTGGTGAAACACGTGGCGTGGTGCTAGGGGCTTCATGGAACATGATCATGTGAATAGGACATCCTTGAAAATTATTTGTATAAAATCGTTCTCCTTTCTACATTTTGTGGCCTTTTGCTAAACAAGCTGTTGGGGGCATTAGGGCTTTAGAGTATAGAACCTCTCAGGTGAGGTGGGTGGTTTGTTTAGGGTGAAAGAAAGATGTGTTTTTTTCAATGATGAATCTTACACACCTAGAATAAGGGGAGTACTAATAATCGAGCTGTGATGGTATGCCCAACTTGAGTAAGAATCTAAGGTGATGAAATTCTAATATGCTTGTCTTTAACTACTCGTTGGACATTGAAGAAGTATTTGTCATCAGGATTCAGAAATGAGATGAATTAATTGAGCTTCTTTATTGATTTGGGAAGCCTTTCTGGCTGGACCGTGAACATTTATCTTCTTTGTCACTCAAATCATGTTCATTATGTTCTGCCTACCTCTCTCCCTCCCCTCCACTTTTGTCGCAGTGACTAGCGATGGAGCATGTTTTTCAAGTTGAATTGACAGGTTGTGCTTAATCTCATTTCACCTCATCTGAACCTCTTAGGCTCAGTCCTCTCAACATTTTTTTGGAAGTTTGGTATTTGGTAAAGATGAGATAGACTTATTTAGCAATGGCAATGAATCTTATAACTTATACTCCGTAAGTTACAAGCTTTCAATTTGTTTCTCTAAGGATATAAATAGCTGGATTTGGCAAGGTTTTTTTGTTTGTTATTGATCTGGTCTTATTCGAGTACTTGTCCTCAATATGGTATAGTTTTAGGCGTGTGATGTAGGACCTAAGTGACAAAGGTCACTCCCTCCAGGCGTCATTCTTGGCTTATATCTTTTTGTCTTTTGTGCCATAAATGTTGGTGTTTGTATTTCTGCTTTAATTTATAAACAGAAATGTTATTTGGCTTAAGTATATGTCGTGCTTGTACATATCTATCCAATAGAAAAACTTTTTACTCGTAAGTTTATTAGGATTTTCTAACTTCTTGGACTTATCTTTTTTAAGTATCCTACGGAGAGGGTGGTGGTTAGGGTTTGGAATAAAGTTCTTGTCCCATTTTCGAATTCGGGGGATCTAGGCACATGTAGGTTGAATTTTGGCCTTTATTTTTATGTTCAAGTACTGTATGCTCCTTTGAAAATTACTCCGTATGCATGTAGACATAGCTATCTTAGACATGGGTTTAGGCTAAAAGTAGAATTTTTTCTTACCTTTTAAGTCCATATTATTTTCAACAGGCATTTCCGGACGAAATTCTTGAACTCGACAGAGTTGTACGCACTGTGGACTTGACACACAACAAATTAGGTATTTATATTTAGTTTTTCATGCTTCTGTGTACTGGTGATAAACTATCTAATGCTGGAATGGAATGAAGTCATTATGTGTGACAATAATGTTTTAGAACTTTAGTTAATTTATCATCTATCATTTTAGCCACTGTCATTGTCATTTGTTTCCATTTACGGTCCTAGTTTCAGATAACCCTGGGCTTAGCTCATATTACTGTATCCCAAGTTCGTTTCGGACAAGGGTAGCCTGTTTTTCTGTAGATATCAATACTGTTTACTTCTGTACTTATTTAGATTATCTTGAGACATAGTCAATCTGGTACTCCATATGACTATGTTAAATACTCTTTGTTTGTATTAACTTTGAATTGGTTGTGTGTGTTGAGTAAATGCCAATGCATCAAGCTTGATATCTCACAGATCCGTTATTTAAGGCTACCGCTGCAAATTCTAGAAGGCTTCTGTTTGGATTATTTAAGCCACCATTTTTTACCTCCCAAACCTGAATTTTCCTCTTTCCTTTTTATATTGTTTTGTTAAATTTGTTTCTTTTTCTTGCCTTGTGCAGTTGATATTCCAGTAGAAATCAACAAGTTGTTCAACATGCAGCGACTGGTAAGAACGTTCAACACTTCTAAACCTGGACATTTTATATTGCCGTATAACGTTTAGCAATACTTCTAGCTGGTGATTTCTCTTCTTGTTAGCTTTCTTTTCTTGAAGTGGCTTTGCTGAAGCTACATAGATGATAACTAGAATCAATTTGCTTTTGGACTTGTCATTTTGATTTAGCAACGTCTAGCACCTTTATTAAGTATTGTGTTTATGTAATAATTTCGACAAGCATCTTATGCTTAGTCTTGTCCTCCGCATATCTCTTTCTTATCTGATCAAGAAGCTATCACATTGCTGCTTCATCATGCTGATAGTTGTTTCGCCATGTTCTTTCTTTTTGCAAAATTTTAGCAGACAATTTTTTTTGGAAGTGTGATAGTTCATCTTTTGCAGATTCTATCAGATAATCTTATTGAGCGTCTTCCAATGAACTTAGGGAAACTCCAATCCCTGAAAATAATGACACTTGATGGCAATCGGCTTTCTGGCTTGCCTGATGAAAGTAATTTTTCTCTTTCTCACTTAACTATATTCCGCTTCTAATGCCTGATAATCACAGTGCTTGTTGACTAATGAGGTCTATCTTGTTTATCAGTGGGTCAACTGATACGACTTGAGCAGTTAACAGTATCTCGGAATGTGTTGACATACTTACCCGAAACTCTTGGTAGTCTTAGAAATGTGAGTATCCCGATCATATGTAGAAGTTTGTTTTCGGCTTTCTGAGATTTTCTTACAGCTACTTCCTTTTACTTCATCTTTTCTTAAGTCCTTTTCTTGTTGTCTATTTACAGCGTTACTTTATCACTCTGATTAATGTTTTATTTCTTTTGCAGTTAAGGATTCTAAATGCTTCTAATAACCAAATAAAATATCTTCCTGAATCTATTGGAAGTTGCTTTTCTCTTGAGGAACTTCAGGCAAATGGTAATGTCAGTGTTAATCATACCTTGAGAAATTCACTTTCTTTGTTATTCAATATTTGTTTGCTTATGCCCTATTGGAAAATGTGGATCTTCATATTCTAGAAAAGCTCAAGTGACATTGATTTTAGTTTGACGTATGGTTTTTTAAATGCGAATTTGGTTCTTAATATTCTCTCTGCAAGGTGAGATGTATCGTCTTTCAACACTTGTACTCATTCATATACTTTAAGAGTTTTGATTTATTGGTACATCTCTCTAAATCAACCTTATAAATTCTGTTTGAGTTAGTTTGATTTTGTTTGTATAATTTGCAAGGACATAGTTCCAATTCAGTGTTCCTTTCAATTTATATCTTATGTTATGCTTTATTATAGTAGCAGTCAGTCGGTGCGATTCTCAAAGCAGTTGCCATTATGGGTCATCTGTAAGTAGCCTGTCTATGTTTCAATGTAGGGGTAAGGCTTGCGTACATCTAACCCCCCCCCCCCTTACCCTGCCTTATGGCGATTGGCGAGAGCCTTTGAGGTATCAGGGTCCCCACCTGGCCCTAGACTGGAGTAATGTTGTTATGGATTCATTATCGTTATCTGTCTGTGGGAGATTGGTGAATATGATTAAACTGTGTATTTCCTCCAAGTCGTCATTTCTCACATACCTTTATTGTGTGAATTATTTGCCTGATTTGAATATTCGTGAAAGCTAGCTATAATCAGTGTCGGAAATGAAGGAGGACTGACATGCCCTCTCATAAAGGGTCTAGTAGAAGGGAATTCGTAGCTGCATCATCTTCTGATGCTCAGTATATCTTGAACTATGAAATTTAGTAAGCCACATTGATGCTCTGCATGAGAGTTAATCAGTGAAGTTGCTGTATTTCCGGAATTATGATAGCCTGACACTTTGCACCCTAAATTCTATTTGTACACTTGCGTATTTTTACTGGACAGAGCCAAAATTGTCAAAGCAAACACTGACAAAAGTATTATCATATATTATGCCACTGACTTTCTAAGACTGTGAGCAGATCCTAGCTTTGAGTTTTCGAAACCCCCGCTCAAACTGCCAGGCTCTGTTTGTTTTCAACTAAGTTTTTCCGAAATTTACTAAGGTTCTTATTTCACAGCCCTTTTATATTTGCAGATAACTCCATTGATGATCTTCCTCCATCAGTTTGTAATCTTATCCATTTGAAATCCCTTTCTTTGGATAACAACAAAGTGAAACAGGTAATATCCCCAACTCCCTACCGAGCATATAATTTACTATAACTTTTCAGTAACTTCCAACTTTCTATTCTTGTAAGTTTCAAGTGTAAGTGATTAGTAATGTGGCCGGCCGGTATAAAAGATTTGTGCTTCATTAGCATTTAAAATTTGAAATTGGATAAAGGCACAGACTAAAACTTCATCCCTTCTCAAGAGAATATCCTGACTGTTTTCAGCCTTAAAATATTGTGGCCAAAAGATGACGTAATTTTCAGCCTTAAACTAAGGTAGGATCTGAATTCAACCCTGAAAGTTGACGTAATTTTTCTGAGCAAGTAACGCCCAAAACAGTATTGTGGCCTTTTGATTTGTAATTGATGTAGTACTACTATAGAAATAAATTATGCATGGGGAGAACTCTACACTCACAAGCTCATGACAGAATACAGACTAGCTGAAAATTCCGTTTTAGGAGTATACTAAGTAAACAATACGGTGTCTCCTGTGCCGAATGGAGCTTTAGAGACAAGCATTATCGCTGAATTTAGAAAAATATTTCCTCATTTACTATATTCCACTGCCTCAAGCGACTTTTTCAGGGTTTCTTTATTGATTATTGGTCTTTGTTTCTGAGGATAGCTATTCCAAAATCACATGAGGTAGAATGGGTAGTAAGCAGTAAGAAGTTTGTAGTTTCTGAGTAGTATTTAGTTGGCAAGCTACTGCTCTTGCAAGGGCACTCTTCGCTTCCCTCCTCTGTCTAAATTCTATTTTTGATGGCTGTGCTGCCTCATATGGGCTGTGGCTTAACTACGTGGAGAACTCTGAAATGGTGTGGTGCTAGTGACTTATCCTTGTTCTGACCGAGTTTGGATTTTGTTTTCCTAATTTGTAGATACCTTCAACTATGCTCAAAGATTGTGTAGCTCTGCAGAGTATATCCTTGCACAACAACCCTCTCTCCATGGATCAGTTTCAGCAGGCACGTATCCTCCCATGATGCTGTATAGATGTTCTTTTGTATTGTTATAATGTTATGTTAGCTCTACCTCAGTGGATCAGCTTAATCACCTTAGCTTTATTGATATTCTAATGCTTATTTATTTGGCATATAAGATGGAAGGCTTTCAAGAATTTGAGGCACGGAGGAAGAAGAAATTTGACAAACAAATCGACTCAAATGTCATGATGAATTCCAAGGGTCTCGACGAGGGTGTTGATTTATGATCCTGTGTGTATGAAAGTATATCTGTTAATCTCTGACGCAATTTTGGTAAGCTTTCTTATTTGTTTTTAAATTTAATACATACTGCTATACAATCTGCTTTTGTCTCTAGTAATATGACTGCTACACTTCGTCTTTTGAAACATTGAAATTGAGAGGGCATTAGTTTGGTTCTCTGATTATTTGCATAATGGACAAAATCTTTTCCCTAGTTTATACTCTTGCTACAATTTGAAGAAATTATCGTGCTCATAATGATAATATAACTTTTCATATTTTCAAGTTTCTGCATCTTGGAGTTGGATTGTACATCAGATGGCAAATAAGAGCTCCATTTAGAGTTTAGTAATTGTTGCTCTATTCGCATTCCCTTTTAAATTGTTTGTGCCCCCCCCCCCCACCCCATCTATGCCCTGGAAGAAGTGTGATTTTTCTGAGTCGTTGAACTTTCGAGTGCTCGAATTGATGTATGGTTATTTGTGATGTTCGTTCTCCAGAGTTGTTTCTTCTGAAAAGAGAGTTGCTGGAACTCCAGTGCTGATACATTTATATAATCACCTGACAAAGTAATTTTTGGAAACTCTTCTTGTGCTTGCAGGTGTCGTACAATTGTAGGTTTTTGGCAACAATTTTTTCTTGAATATCTTGGGCTGTGCTTCTCCGGCTTCTTCTAGCTTGCCGTAACAATGGCATGGTGAAAGCAGCCTCTGTAAATGATTTCCTATCCTCTCTGTTTCGTGGATCTTGTGGAGTCAATTGTGCAGGCTATTTGTATATATAAGTACCGTTGTAGATGATTTTCGCAACCACATAAACTTGTTATGTTTAAGTGACGATCTTTAATGGCAAATGTTATATGATTTTCCTTTCGCAATTGCTAGAGGTCGACGATGTTACTGTGTTAGGAGCAGCATCCCTATGCTCATCAACAAGATGGTTGTGATTATTCTAAGTTCTAACTGCGGTTTAATTGCACAGATTGTGGAGAAATCTCTCTGAAGTCAAACTTGAGTTATCGAGTTTCAAAGTTGGTCATAATCTAAGCTCAAGAATTTCGTGAATTTTAGTTGATGAAAAGCTTGTCAAGAAAGTTGGCCTAATGCTTGTAACTTCAGTTGGAGGTTCAACTTCATTTCGTGCCGGAGAATCCCCATATTCCGTTTCTAGCTCCGGCTGCCAATTGTTTGTAAACGACGCTTTTAAAATTTCACTATTCATAAATTATTTCAATTTTCTAAACCCAATTTGATTATTCCACTTGTTGCTCGATTTCAAGTATGAGAAATCCAAATCAAACGTACATGGATTGAGCTAAACGGCGCTACTAGGAAACTTGCATCACAAATGTTGTCACTCAAAAGTCAGAACTCCACCTTAGAAAAGAAATGACCTTAACTTCTTTGGTATATCCATCATAAATTAACAAACTTCGACAATTTTGGCGGGTTTTTTCCTCAACAAACTAACACCATCACATCAACATTGCATTAACTAAACACCACACAATGGTTGGTTCATGGAATCTTCATGCTCAATCAACTACTCCATAATCAAACTATTAACATGTACCAATATAATGCTTTTCTTCAACAAATGAAAAAAATTCACTTTTTGAATAAAACCCAAATTGTTGGATGATCTTCTATTTAAGATTTAATATTTGATCAATATGAGAAGTTTCTATAGTTAACCTTTGGTTTTGCCTAACAATTAAAGTGGCCACCAAACTTTCCCTTAAACTCATGTCCAAGGAAAGTGACTTAAGCTATTTTACTATTATAAAACTCGTTTATTGCTCATAAAATTACGATGAAAGTATTGGAGTTAAATTCTCGAACTATGTTTTGTAAATTGAACCTCCATTTTAGTGTATACCGTTATAATTTGATCGTAATATTATGGTTCGATAATTAGCTAACCTCATAGTAAATTTTAATTAGATAGTACACATAATGAAAATAATGCCAAAAGTTGCTTTCACTAGCAAAGGGAGGAAATAGAGAAAGTGAAGGAACCACTTTGCTAACACTAATAGCCATCTCTCCAACCAATGACCTTTACATTGAAATTGTATCTGTTGATCTTGACACTATTATAGTATACTAAAGACTAGACTTACTAATATTATACTCCAATGCAACAGATTTATTGAACTTTCTACATCACATTCAATAAACCCACTTGAGTAGATATTAATAATCCACTATACTTGTAGTCTTGCACTAATCTTGACACTCATAAGAGTGATCATTCCAAAATTTGTAACTAACCCCTTCTTAATCACACTTACAATTCTAATTTCCCAATCGTCGCAAATTCGTTCCTAGATTTGTATCTGAGCACTCCTTGTTATTAATTAGTAAGCAATTGTAATGAATTGGCAATCAGAATGTACTATGTATATCAACTGAACATATCTGGTACTCAATTAGCAACAACTTGACTAAACTTCAAGATCCTCCACTTAGACAATTAATTAGATGTTAACTTGTCAACCTCACACCAAGCAATTGAATCAATTAAGTTCATAATAAACCAAGAGTGGCCCTCTTAGTACAAAAGAAGTTGAAATCTTTCCAATAAGCTTGGTGATCATGTTACTAAGAAAAACACCTAATTAAGCATCACTAGTTGCATGCTAAAGCATAATAGAGCAAAGAAGAAGTGAGATGGGTTGTCATGTATTATGGTAGGTGACTAAACAACCACCCTATCTTCACATGCTATCTTTGTGTACACTACTAAACTACTATTAGAAATGCTTTACTTCTTCTCATTTTCTTCTTCTTTGTTTACTACTCACTTGCTATACCCTTTTTTTTCTCCCTTTATTTAAAAAAAAAAAAAAAAACAAAAATAGAACTTGTACCTCCCCATGTTTTCTAGCTTTCAACATCTTACTCATTTATCTTCCATAGCAAGTTATTAATTATTACATTAGTACACAACTTTAATGAACTTACACCCACTTATAGCAGGTTTATACTCAAAGTATATGCCTGAAATTAAACACTAGTATATCAAGTTGATCTATCAATGTATTCATGACAATGGACTTAAAACTTTTGCCCATTATCTTGTGTGATCTATTACAAAGAACTATTTCGAGTATTCAGTCGCGTCACCTTATATGCTAGTAAAGCAGAAAAATAGTGAAAAAAAAGGATGTGCAATATGATTAATCTTTTTTCAGTATACAATGCTAAGAAAGAATCAATATAATTAATAGGAAAGTATACCATACCCAAGAACAAAAAACTCTGTACACTGTTGAATTAAAATTCAAATGATAATAATCAGTAACCATGGACTTAATTATATGAAATCGCGGTTAATCAGTTCGAGATTAAGCTCAGGAATGCTTCATGTTTGTGAGGATTTTCAACCCACCAATATGGTTTAATGAGTCCAACAAGTGAATTACTACTGCTTGCAGTAGCAATGGTAGCATTAGCCTCTTCTTGAACATGTACTACTGCAGGAGGAAGATTAAGATCAAGCATGTCTCGGGTTTCGGAACTTGATGATCTTTCAGTAACATCAGCAGTTTTAGTACTCTGACTGTTACTAGAAGCTAACTGATGAGATCTCTTGTGTCCTCCCAGTGCCTGTCCTGATGGAAAAACCCGAAAACAGATTGGACATTCATGTTTCTGAACAACTTTCTTAGACAAAGTTGAAGATGACCCTAGAACAATCTCAGTAAAAACTTGATCACCATCATCACATTGTGTTGGTTGCAGTTTTTCTACATCTGGTTGTGGAGAAGGGCAGCTCCTGATCTTAGTAAGCTCCTGATCGTCTCGATTAGACTGAGTAAGAGCACAGTCTTTAGAACCTAACTGTTTCTTGTGACTGGCTCTGTGCCCTCCTAGAGCTTGATAAGAGTGGAACACCTTGTTACAGGTAGTACACTCAAATTTACTCCTTTTATTGTAATTTTTCTCAGGAGTACAAACTTTGAACCATTCTGAATTCATGCCATTTTCATCAGTTAAAAACCCATTTTCTGATTCTTGAAATTCCTCAAAATTTTCACCTTTTCTCACATTTTCAGAAGAGTAATCTTCACATCTGTCTTTTCCCATCTTACTCTCAGAAAGATTGTTACTTTGATCATTTGACCAAAACCCAATTCCTGAAACTTCAATCCCTTTCATTTTCAACCCTTTCTGCAGATGTTCATGAGAAGTTACAGTCACCTGTTTTTCACCATTTACAGCAGTAACTTTCTCACTACTCCTCTTCCTCTTCTTCTTACTGTTTTGAGAATTTTTACCACATCCCCAGGGACCCACATCCCTAGAGAGCATGATCAAGCACATTGCAATGTCAACTTCTTCCTGTTGATGTTCTGCCTCAACCACCTCAGAAACAGAAGAATGAGAATTATTAGTATTATTACCTGCAAGACCTGATCTTTTACTTTTACCATGTCCCTGATTCAGCTTACTCAATCCTAAGTTTTCGGTATCGGTTTCGGATGATGCTGTTGTTGCCTCACTCTGATGATGATCAGCAGCAACTCTCCATGTCTTCTTTGGATTCTCCCTAAGCTCATATCCTGGTTTTGGCAAATGACACCTTATATGACCTCCTAGTGATCTTCCACAGGCAAAACTCTTGCTACAGAACTTGCAAACATGCTTCAATCTCTGCCCTCCTTCCATAATACGCTACCAATTCTCAAACTAGGGTCGAATAGTAATCCTTACAGTAAAACTTACACAAACAATCAGAATATATATCAGATCAAATTTACTATATGATGATACAGAGGAAATCAGGGGAGAAATACAATACAGTTGATCCAAAAATTATGATCATATTATAACAACATAGGCAAATGACATTTTCTGGTATGAATGAGCTGAAAGTAGGAGAGAAAAGTTGCTGTTTTTGAGTAAGGTTAAGATCTGAAGTGATGCACAAAAAGAGGTTCTTTTGGTTCTTTTTTAGTAAGAGGAAGTTTAATTATCACACACATTCATTCTCGCACACACTACAGATTCAAAGACGGGTAACTTTACAACTGACAACGTCGAGATATATACATTGTCATGTTATGTAATCTGTGGGTAAGTAGTTTCAAACATTATTATTATTAGGAAAATGAAAAAGAGATCGGAATAAAAAAAGAAAATATTCTTTTTTTTTGTTGTAAAATTAGTGAAATTGTGTGGTGTAAGTTGATGAGCAAGAAACACTACTAAGTGTAAGAAAATTCAAGAGCTAGTTTGTAGTTGTAGTACTAATTAAGTAGTAAAAAAGTTAGTACTAAATTTGGTGGAGAGGAGGGAGAAATCCATGCAAAGAAGCAAAGATGAAAAGGGAAAAGCGGGAAGGGAGAGAGAAAGAGAGGTAGCACGTGTACTCAAGTCAGCATCTTCCGCTTCCCTCTCCCTCTCCTCTCCTCGTCCAACGCCTTTGTGTTTCTTTGTGCTTAAATCAAATGTTTTCGTCTTCGTTTAATCGAGTGGTTAAAGGTTCGATTCTTAGTATTTCAAGTGAAATAATCATTAAAAAAAAAGATCTACATGACTACATGTCATTAAATTGATCGAGTGTTGTATATCATATCAGACAGTCGTATTATCAACGTGAGATAGTTCTCATCAAATAATACAAATCTATTATACCAAATGTACGTCGAGTTAAACAATTCACGCAGACACATATACTAATTAAGGCCTATATATACTTTGTCTTGTTACTAAGCAAGTTCATAGTAGTTACTATTCGATCACATTTTTTTTTATGGACTTATTATTATTACTTTGCTCGATCTCTTCCTGATCTTGGGTGTTAACAAGTCGGTTGAGTAAAGTTTTACGTTTGTCACACTCAATTTCATCTTGGCTTTTGATTGCGTCCGCAGAGGTGTTACTATGGGTATCAAGGTTTGGTTTTAGTGTGATAGTAGTTCTAGAGATGAGTGATCTCACTATACACATACATTTGGACACCTTTTTACATCATCGTCCGATGGATAATATGTACTTTTCCGAGTTCATTTAAATATAATGTGTTTTCGAGATAAGTAGCTGGTCTAAGAGAGATCAACCAGTTATACATTTGCAAGTTTTTAGAGTACATTGACTTGGTCATAAAAATGAGACTAACAATGATTACTCCAATATATTAGTGCAGTTCAAATGCATAAGATAGGAGTTAATCTTAGTAGTATTATGTTATGGGTTGCTATAGTTTATGAAGAACATGCTGTCTGGTGTCGTGGAAGCGGATGCTTTAATTTTGGTTCGGACGCTTTGTGATCCAAGAAAATATCAAAATAGACATTACACATGACATTTAATTTACTCATCATTTCTCGACTTAGAGATTGTCTATCTTGTTTGTCCCAACATTTTAGCCAAGGGCCAAACCCTGCTCACTACTACTCACTCGTCACTACCATTATGCTAATAATACGAGTTGGATTCAGATGTAATAATAGGAGCAAAATTTCGGTATCATCTGAGTCAACTCAAATGCCTGAGTAGCTGACCCTATCGAGTTCTGATGAATTCATTGTAAAAATGAGCTCAAGCAAAAAAGATGTGCAATATTGCCTTAATAAAACCGAGAAAACTTAACCACATTGAATGCTACATTTGAAAACTATATCCAAAACCACTCCTTTAGTCTTCTCAAACGTTAACATTTCTATATTGAAATTTTGAAATCATACTTTATCAAAATCGAGTTGGACTATCGGCCAAATCTAACTCAGCTCGACCCTAGATAGAGTTAAGTGTAGAATTTTAATGCTCAGACAAAATATATACTACTTAGTGTAATCTATGGAATGGATGCCAAACTCATATAATTGTATAACGACCATGATACATAAACACTGTTTTGTTATTATACAAATTGAGGGAACTACGGTCTACGGAGTATGTAGGTATTCACGCAACATATATTGTTGCGGAAAATTGCATGTTTTATTTATCAGTACGACGTTGAGTTGTAATTTGTCCACCGCTTTCTTCCTGCCTTTGTTAATTGCTTGTGAAATGAGGGAACAAAAGTGGTGCAATTCAAGCTGATTATATATACAAAAAATTAATAAAAATTAATGATCATACATTAACATTTGGTGTTTAACCCAACATTTTCTCTAACTTACATGTGCAATTGTGCATTTCACGTTAAGGGCGGGCCTAAATGGCCAGTTAATCACAATGCAAACCCTTGTGATTAATTATTCACAACAAGGTTTTAAGAATAATGATGTAAAGATAACCCTTTTTCGATAGATTCTTCTTGTTTCATAGTAATGCCTAGCTACCTCATGATATGACTGAGTGATCTTATTAAGGTGACGTGAACATAACGTGATATTGAATTATCGTATGTTAATGTGTGAATTCAAAATTTCATATTAAAGATAATAATTCAACGCGACGATGCTTGAGGGCCTCTAGGCTAAGATATGAACAGATAATAAATCTTTTGCTACTTTAGTCATATGTGCGAAATGGAATATGTGCTTAGCAAAATGGCGAAGTTACTCGATTGGCAGCAAGCAGATACTTCACTTAAAGGTAAAGGTTGTTATTAGTCTATGGTCTATTATACATTTATACATGCCATCGATAACCTTAAAGATCCTAGTAAAAAATTGACAAGCTAACTATAGGGCTACTTCTACATACTTTAATTTGGCTTTATTTATGTCACTTACTTACTACTACAGTACTAAGCCCTCTAAAACACTCAAAGTTCACTTCACCTATTCTTGCTACATACCATCATTATTGTTTTCTTAGTCATGCTCGTGCTACAAAGGTACAAACTTGAAACTAGAAATAAGTTACCCGACTGTTAAAAGTAACAGTAGCGGATTTTTCACATCATAGAAAAACAAAGGCGCGTATAACAAAAGATGATATGTTTCAGATGCAATGATCACTTCACACATTGTTTTGTTTTCAACTATCACCAATAATATTACGACCAAAATTTGTCACTAATAGGTCAATAATAAGTTAACCTGTTGGTGAATGGTCGGTCTACTTATGTGACCATCATAATAGATGATAAAAAATTATGCGTGACAAGTTGTATACAAAAGTTTCACATAATAATAATGTTCTTGTTAAGCTATAATACGTTGGTTAACATTGAACGGTTCGCTTAATCGCTTCTGATTGAAATCCAGTTTTTAAGACTTTTAGAATTCAGTTACAAGTTTATTCATGTTCAAAGTAGCTAGTTAATTAGCTAGTAAGATTGGCATTGCATGATTGTGTAGAATGGTTGAGTTGTAAGTGCAAAAGAACATACATATATAGCGTGACTACTTTAGCCATGTGAAGTTTGATCCACCGGCAATGAGCAATTAGTGCATTAAATTTCTGACACACATAATCTATTCCTTATTCCTAATAATTTCATATGCACAAATCCCAGATAAACAGCATCGCATTCTGACAATTTTCCTCTTTACTTGATTGGGTTAGTTGGTTAGGCTTTTGAAGCAGCAGGTAGTAATAAATCACTAACTAACAGTGATTAAAGTCAAATGATTAGTGAGTGAGTTTGCATTAATTAAGAAGCATGATTATCTACTTTGCTCAACATGTACTCCTATGTATACTTGCCTTTGTTTTTGGTTGGTGGGCTAAAATCTTGCTCAACTGCTGCTATATGCTTCTCGACTTCTCGTAGATACTAAAGAGTCTGCTTGAATATTAGACCATGTACAATGCTGAAACGCACTCTTCATAAAGCACTAACTCTCCAGCACACTCTTTTTCCTTGGAGAGAGTCAATACCTTACTTCACCCTTACAATGCTATCACTCTCCAGTGTAACTCTCCACCTCACATTTAGTGAGCCCAACTATATTATTTTATCACATATTCTCACTTTCCACTTATATTTTACTAATTTTTTTTTTGTAAATAATCGTTATAAGTTCGATATTTTTCAATATCACATAAAATAAGTCGACATCAAAATTATATTATATTTTAAAATTATTTTTGAAAATTAATTATTCTCGAACTTAATTAAGTTGAAAAAATAGTTAAATATTGATTGATTACCGTAATTCGGTAGTATATTATATGAGAGTGGGTGGGGTATGTGAGAGGAGGGAGAATTGTAGCTAGCTACTTGTGTGCTGCAAATGGAGAGTTAGCTACATCAAATGTTGATGGAGAGTTAATTCTCCATTCTCTTAAAGCACACCACTGTGAGTTTGAATTTCACACTACTGTGAGGTTGAAGTTTACTCTTCTTTTCTCCTCTCTCCTCAAGAGTTAACTCTCCATTTTGTTGAAACACACCACTGTGCGTGTTTGTTGTACCACACCACTGTACGTGCTTTTAGTAAACTGAAGTCGGATAATCTTGCGTGATAAGTGGTAGTCTTGACACTATAAGAGCCCTTTAAAAGTTCAAACTTAGCTTCACCGTTAAAGATAAACTTGGGCGCCAAGAAGAATAAAAAACTTGGTATATTTTGAGTTTCTAAAATGGCCAGAGCCACAAAAAATGAAACTTTGAGGTACAAAATTTGCAATTTTCTGTCAAATTATACCAAAAGTGTGGGATTACTCTGTGTGTAAACAAAATGTTTTTGTTTTGTTTTTGGCTACAAAAATTATTGATCGAATTATGCTCTGATAAGGAAACATTTGATCAATTCACTGTTTCTTCATGAGTTTGTAATTCCTCAATTAAGGAGGCAAATCTCTGCCCTTTGAGCAATCGGATCATTCAGTTCCGTATAAGAATTACAAAGGTGTAATAATTGAGAATAACAAACCATATCATAAAACAAACCATACTATAAAATCTATCTATTACTTTAAATAATTGCGTGCATAAATAACTGACGTGTAAATCAATTAAAACAAGACCGACACGTGTACAAAATATAACATTTGATTCGTCCAAATATTTCCATATATTCCAATGCTATCTGAACAGATTTCAGTGAAATCAAATACACCGTAGTATCTTTTATAACCAAAAATAAATCATAGAAGATATTCTATGAAGAAAAAAAAATGATGTGCTATTTTGTAAATATTTTGTCATCAAAATAACATGATATGGTGTGATCTTGCACACATTAAATTGAGTTTTAAGCACGTCATGAAATACATACAGTAATATCGTTTTTTAGTGGAATTTTAATGTTATTATTTGTTACGGAGTAGTATTGATATGCGGCTCTATTGGTCCCTTTTCCCGTGTAAATTATGTGTCCCGTCCCCTAATTTTGATATTTGTATAGCTCAATTCCCGCCATTTTCATGCATATGTTTATCTTAGCTCAATTTAGTGTTATTTTGCAAATTCTTGTGCATCTATTTTGTACAAGAATCGGGTTCTGCGTTTTGCATTTGACTTTTGTAGGTACCCCTACGGAGCAAGTTGGAGCGGAACTCGAGGCACTAGAGAGTCAAGGTGTAACACTACGGAATTTGGAAAGTGGTTTGTAAAGTTGGTTTGTCCCACATTGGGAAACTAAAGCTCATATGATCAGTTTATAATAGATTCCTACCATAATACTACCAACAAGGCCTTCACCTTTTAGAGCCCACGAGAGAATTTACGGGCCTAGGAGGTGACTTCCCATCTTATTGGGCTGTGTTGCGACGTGTGATGGATCGGGCTGTTACAGATGGTATCAGAGCAACCCTGCGACCGCGTGCTGGGTGCTGGGGTTAGGCCCAGGTCAGCCGTCTAGCGGGGGAGATCTTGGACCTGGGTTGATGTTGGTATGGAATGGCCGAGGCGCGACGGGGACGCCGCGTTCTCTAAGTGGGGGAGTTTGTAACACTACGGAATTTGGAAAGTGGTTTGTAAAGTTGGTTTGTCCCACATTGGGAAACTAAAGCTCATATGATCAGTTTATAATAGATTCCTACCATAATACTACCAACAAGGCCTTCACCTTTTAGAGCCCACGAGAGGA
This sequence comes from Spergularia bocconei, assembly GCA_963457585.1. Taxonomy (NCBI): domain Eukaryota; kingdom Viridiplantae; phylum Streptophyta; class Magnoliopsida; order Caryophyllales; family Caryophyllaceae; genus Spergularia; species Spergularia bocconei. Next base: position 6,531,323 of record OY734942.1, on the reverse strand, counting down.
TTTACGGGCCTAGGAGGTGACTTCCCATCTTATTGGGCTGTGTTGCGACGTGTGATGGATCGGGCTGTTACACAAGGAGCGGGAAAATAGCCTTTGAGCAGGACCCGAAGCGCAAAAACCGAGGAAAAGGGAGCAAAGGGCGAGAAGATGCCATACACTCGGCGCTCCACTCGCCGAGTGAGCCGCCGAGCGCACAGCCCGCAGAATGCACCTCGCCGAGTGCATGTCCTCTCGGCCGAGCGTAATGCTCCCTCGGCGAGCGGCTGGCCGAGTGAAAGCCTCATTTTCGCGTTTAGACACGTTTTCTCGTTTGTCTTTTTGTACATACATAAGGCCACCTACCCTAATTGTGTAGCCACTTTTCATTATTCTATATATTTTAGGTTAATTTCAAAAGGGGATCTAGAACTCTCTCTCTCCTCTAGTTTGAGCTTTGTTTGCTCCACCATTATAATTCTTACTTCTTTTCATCTTTCGTTTCAATTTGTTCAAAATTTCCACAACAATTTTCAAGTTTGATTATTAATACAATTCAAGTATTATTTCATTCACCTCATCCTTTTCTCACTTTTATTTGGGTAACAATTATTTCTCCTTTTTACTTATTGACATTTATCTTGTTTTAATTATTGTTAATTCATGTTTATTAGTCAATTAATTAGATTTGTCTTTCAAGTTTGAATCTTTATTCATTTCTCATGTTTAGTATCATGTTTAGGGTTCTATTAATTGTGATTAGTGTTAGTTTAGCCACGTGTGAGTAGTTTCTATAGCTAGGGGTGAGGTTGATGAGTTAAAGTTGTGAATTTTATGTTTAGGGAAGTTGTCTAATGGTTATTACTTGCAAAGCATGCTACTTTATCACCTTTTTTAATGTTTTAATGATTTGGTAAATATAGATGACGATCTATTTTACTTATTATTGCGATTTAATCAACATGGGAGACTTGAGATTAAAATTGGCTAATTAGACTTGGGATTATTGATTAATTGCATGAGAATGAATTAATTAGTAATTAGGCTTTGGTTAGTTGGTTGAGAAAGAATTAACCCTTCTCTTTGGCCTTGATAACTTGTTAGTGTGCATGTTTAGGCTCAATTCAACCCCCCTAAACTAAGGGCGTCAACTTTATACCCGTGAATCTCTTTAACCCCTAGCGTTTGTCAATTATCGTCTAGATTTGCGTGTTAGTTTAATTAGCTACTAGTTCGTGTGTTTAAATCGTTGATTAGTAGAAAATAGATAATAGATTAGACTATACCTTTAATTCTCGATTTTATTGGATTAAAATTAGGACATTATTGATAGACAATTACCCTTCGTCCTCGTGGATTCGACCCTAGACTATGCATGCTAGGATGATTAGCCATGTTTGAAACTTGTTTTAGGCGTGTCAATTATATATACTAAAGTTGTGACGGATGTGAGAGTGCCGATTAAGGAAGATATCATTTTGACTCAAACTTAAAGTTGATCAAGCCAATTTGAAACACAATTTCACAATATCATTTAAGAAATATGACGGGTGTGGGAGACTGGGAGTGCCGATTAAGGAAGCTAGATAAGAAATCCTCGAAGATTGAGGGTTGGCTAGAACATTTGATTGAGGGTGAGTGGACATCAAATAACATGTTGTTGAGTCATCGGGGGGGGGGGGGTTAGCTAATGGATTGAATCAAGTCGGGCAGTCAATTAGGAAAGTTCATGGTGTGGGCGACAGTTGTTACGTTGAGGATCGTATTTAAGAGTTAACAACGGATTCTGGGAATGCCTAAGAAAATTGATCGGGGAGGGGGTCAACTAAGAAACTTGTCAGCATTATAAGGGTTTAAGAGTAAAAAAGTCAACGCGTGGTCAGGTGGTGAAGGCGACGAGTAGGAAATCAAATATGTTGGTAAGATGTTTGGGAGGAGAATCAAATGGTGAAAGATATGAGAGTTTCTAGATTTTTGATTCTACTTACTTTCTAAAACAAAATAGATCACTCTCAAGTAAATCTGTTAAGCGGGTTAGATTAGGTTAAATATTGGCCAGGTTGCTACAATGTGGGTGAAACACAAGTTCGAATGGCGTTGGGGTTTGAATACGGGTCATGATTACATTTCCATGGTTTTTTTATAATTAAAGTAATATTATAGTTACTATCTCGCCTTTTTTTTAATGTAATTAGATTTATGACTTTTAATTTCTATTAAAATTTCTATTGAAACAACTGTAAGACTAAAATTATTTTTGGATCATTATCTTAATTCAATATATATTTTTAATGTCTTTGAGCATTATTTCCCTTTAAATTTGTCCTAATTTTTTTAAAATAAAGCTCAACGAGCCGATTTGTGTCTGACAAAGAAATACGGGAAACGAACTAATCCGATTTAGAAAAAATGGGTCATGACTTAGAAAAAAATAGGTCCGAATATATTTAGGCGGGTCTACAGAATTATAGAGAATACACAAATCAAATATTGTTGGTCATAAATCCTTATTTGTCAATTTTGTATCTTTAAATTATCATTGGTGTTACCATCTCAATGAATTTTAAAATATTTGTCAATAAATAGGTTTAAATTTGCAAAGGTTCAATTTTTAAAATTTTTAAAAGTGACATGATATGATAGTATTTTTACATTAACATTTAGAATTCCCGTACATTTTGCACAGGTAGATTTTGTAGTAATAATAGTAAAAGGCTAACAAATATTCTTACAAATGATACGTGTCACAATGAGAAAAAAAATCTGTAAGTTTTCGAAGTTTAAAATCACGTAATGAAAAGAAATTAATTATATCATTAATGAAATACATTTGACGCTACGTCCATTTATGTTGTGTTATACCAAATAACAAGACATTATGTATATGAAATTGGTCTATTAAGAGTCCCGTGATTTCACAAGGTTCAAAACTAATAAACTTATAAAAGTAAGCAAAATAGGTAAACACATACCTCTTGTTGGTTTATATATAGTTCAAACCTCTCACTGAGAGTGGATTCAAGCAATTAGGTTTTTCCATTGGAGTCATCAAAGTCGGATGATTGGTTATAAATGTTGGGTTGATACGACTTGGGACCAAAACTATGACATGAAAACTATAAAATGAATACTTTCATCATACCACTTAAAATGTCTTCTGTTAACTTCATCATATCTTCATAGTCGGCATATGTCATGTATAACTCACATGATGTGAACTCTGGGATATGAGTTCTATCTATGCCCTCGTTTCTGAACTGTTTACCAATCTCATACACACGATCTAAAGGAGCTTTTTCAGATTGATTTCTGGAGCATTGCCAATGTACAACTTTGCACCTTGTAGTCAGTCACAAAAGGATCTCCAGCACCGACTCCAGGAATGTAGCTCAAGACATGCATTTCCACCTAAAACAAATTAAAAAAATTAAGCATGAAAAGTAGATAGCAGGATTCAATCTGCATGAGAGATGAACCTAGAAACCTACAAAAACAGTACCTCTTGAAAACCCATACCATCATCAAGGTATTTCCTCAGGTATGAAATAATCTTTGATCGCGTCTCAAATATCTTCCTGACGTCCTTATTCAACATCAAATCTAGGAGTCGCTTGCGGGCTCGAATTTCCTGCAAAAACAAAATGTTTAGATATCTCCTGAGTGATTAATGTTAGGTTATCACAGATTCATAGTATATCAACTTATCATAATGATCTCATATTCTCATGACCATTGTCAGGTAAGGTTCTAGTATTCTAGTGTTCCCTTTGCTCATTGTATGTATGTATGTATGTATGTGACGTTCTCTTATGTATGAATTTATGAAACTAGTTCCTGCTCATTCTTTCTGCTCAAGCTTGCTGTATACACTTGCAAAGCGCGGTAACATACAGAAACAGGTTGCTGGACAAGCAGATATGTCAAAAAAAAAAAATCAAATTCCATACATAAACTCCTTTGTTACAGTCTGCTGCTCCTAAGTGCTACTGCTTATAATCAAAAATTCAGAATGATTCGTATACTACTCAAAGGACCCGTGAGGGTTTGCTATTCCAATCCCCCGCAGCATACACACACGATTAAACGAAGCAGAACACGTCAAATGAAACCTGAACTTAAAAAGCTCATCTTTCGACATTGTCATTCACTCAACCTCCAAAACGAAATACCACACAAATACAAACACAGAAACACGTCAAACGTTATTGCTCGAAACATAAACATCCAAATACAAGTACCACACAGGTACACACTGATTTACGTCAAACATGCTCGAAACATAAACATCCAAATCGAGATACTACAGAGGTACACACACAGAGACCACTAATTCACGTAAACGCACTTGAATACATAAACAAACTTCATCTCCCTAAAGTTACTTACGAATTATATTAATGTTAAGAGTATTCCCAAAAACAAGTGTCTTGACTGCCAAAAATCCCTAGCCTCTCTCTCAAAAATTCTTCTCCTCTTAGCCTCTCTCCTCTTTGATTAGTCTGGGGCTGCCATCGAATCCTTTACCCGTTGGTAAGCCCCTAGTTATCGTATTATTAATTTATAGGTTTTATTTTGGTTTTGCATAATAAAATTTTCACCATTGATTGATTTCATTCGGTCTTTTTTTTTGCTCCATTGTGAGTACTTTGTGAGGTTTTCTTGGCTCCATTGTGAGATCCTTGCGACTCCTTTGTGAGGTGATTTGACTCCATTGTGAGACCCTTCTAGACTCCTTTGTGAGGTTTTGTTGACTGCGTTGTGAGGTCTTATTGGCTCCTTCGTGAGATTTGATCTCTTGATTAGTGGTGATTTCCCCTATTTTTCCAAGACGGAAGTTGTTCGCAGATCGATAATCATCAATGAATTCAGCATCAAATATCGTTAACTACGTCAATTGCCTTTTCTTTGTCGAGTTACATAGATCTCTACTGCCGCTGAAAGACGCAAAGACGTCGACGTGCGAGGGGTCAATTTTGTTAATTAGCGAAAGATTGTGTCAATTTGATCTTTTTGATGATATTTGTGTCGTCACAATTCTTGATGTAAGTGCCGTTTGACAAAAATATTAATGAAATTCCGTTTTATTTCAAAAAAAAAAAAAAAAATTCAGCTCCCTAACTACTATTCGATTCGTTATGATAATAAGGAGACGTTTGAAATGTTGGGTATAATTTGAGATAAGAAAGATCTTAAATTCTTAAACTTAGACGGTATGCATTGCCCCCTTTTTCCTATACAATGTTTTTTCTTTCCTAAACTTTGGGTAACACAAAGCTCGAAATTAAAAGACAAATATGTATTCGTTTCTCCAACTACTAGTATGTACATTCTTTTTATTTGTCAACGTTAAAGTATTTCAAAATTTTAATAAATGAAATAATAGAGTGATTAACTCATAATTAACTACTCGGATTTATGTTCATATGGCCATTCTATCATCATTGAAGCAAATTGAGGTAGCCCGCAAGAGTGTAGGCGTGTAGCTCAAAGGTTAAAGAGTGGAATTATGCGACTTAGTTTCAAGTTCAAAGCCCAATAGAGACATCATGTTTGAGATTACGTCGCTCTGAACTTCTACCTACCACATTCAAATGTGTTTTACTTGGTTGTGTGGCTTGTACGTTGATGCGTAAACCCGCGGGGTTTACCTAGTGCGCACCTAAGGTAGCGATTGCGGATTCCACGTGTTATATATAAAAAAAATTGAGGTTTGCCACAAAGAAAAAAAACAACCAAGTATGCTTGCTTACTCAAGAAAATATTTAACCTTGTGATAGCTTAGTGTTGGGGGACTATTTCTCGCCATATTGACTTCCCTGGCACCATTAGAAAGTCCACTTGTCATTTAAAATGTCGAAACTCATGTTGCGTTGGAATGATGGAATCGAGTCTCATAATCGAGGAATGTTTTTTACAATCCCAATCCTAAATCGTGTTCTTCTTCTTCTTTCATTTTACAACGTACGTCTTGTAACAATTTTTATGCTCATACAAACCCTTTAGATGCTATCACCGAGAATGTTAAAATCACCTCATCAAGTTCAAACCCACCCAGCCACCCCTACATACAAGTGCTAGCACCACGAGAGTTGGACTTTGATCTCATCCACACAATTGATTTGGAACTTGCTTCATAATAAAGCTCCTTGAAAGTACGACTTCCTTTCACGTGGTGCCCCTCAATTATTTATCCTCTACAAAAAAATCTACGTACAGAGTACTCTTGTATGCCTTTCTCACCGGCCAAGTCTTTGCCAACAAGAGTAATGTCCTTTGGAGGGTAAATACTTTCACTTTGGCAACTTTGCCAGACAAATTCTCTCTTTTTTTCCCCATCTACAAACGATCACAACCAGGAAGGAGATGCGCAACTTTCAACAAACAAGGTAAAAGAAGCGGTTAATGAGAGGAGCGCGACTACATGGAAGCCCCCAAATCAGGACTCGATGAAGTTAAATTTTGATGGCTCGGTGATGGATAAATCTGCAGCCGCCGGCTTCATCATTCGCAATCATGAGGGTAACCCATCTTCATAGGCGGTACTAATTTAGGTAATACTAACATCCTTGTACCGGAAGCAACACAGCATGAAATGGTATTCTTAGGCATTGACAATATTGAGATTGAAGGTGACAATTTAGCGGTTATCAAGGCTCTTCAAGGATCATGGCCAGGGGCGTATTTACGTGGGGGCAGAGGGGGACAACTGCCCCCACGCGAGCTTGCAAAAAAAAAAATTGTAGTTGTAGGGAATTGAACACATGACCTCTTTTTCATAACTTGTACTGTATTTTACCACTGGGCTAAAGAGAGCTAATTGGTAATTTTACACTGCAAATTGTATAAATTGTAAAACTAAGCCCCTTTTAGCCTTGGGGAAGGCCCACAACAAGCGTACAAAACAATTTCAAAGTAATTTTCTAGCCCAAAATCCACAATTTCTTATTATTGATTGATGATTTGATTGAAATTTTCTTTTTAAGATGTTTTTAATGTTTAGTTTGTTTTTATGATTGACGTTAAGTAACAATGACAATTATTTTGCTATTTGTAATATTAGGTTGGATTTTTTTTTGCCCCCACAAGTTGGAATTCCTGGGTCCGCCCCTGATCATGGCGTTGTCCATGGCAAATTCAGACTGTTATCAAGGATGCTACTACCCTTCTTCAACAATTCCGCTCTGTTTCTATTAGGCATATTTTTCGAGAAAATAATCAAGCTGCTGATTGGGTTGCGCACTGGGGTCATCAAATCCTTCACAATCAGGAGATGGCACCTCCCCTACCCCAATCGTTATGTTGTATTTTAGATGCTGACAAGGTTGGTGATACCCTGGCTAGAAGGGTCACCTATATTTGTGTGTATCTTTTTTCTTACCTTTTTTTAAAAAAAAAAAAAAAAAAATCACTTTGGGGGGAACTTTTGTTTTTGTTTTCAAGGAAACACTATGGCGTAGCCCTGTTCTAAGATGACCCAAGCCGTCCGCCATTCCTGACCTGTGACCTGTGTGAACCCAAGCCAGTTTTCACTCGCAATTTATTACTCGACCCGGTGATCCATAATTGGAAATTAAGTACAAATCGCATTAGAAGAATGTAAAACTCATTGCAGTTTTATAACTATTTGAATTGAAGATTCGAATTAACTGATTATAATGATGTACATATCTCATGTAATAATATACACTGATATCTATCATTGGGGCCTTAGACAGTCAGAATCCGACTCAATTGCGAGGTTTCTAAATGAGCGTCTTCGGCGACTGCAACATTAGTAGGAAACAGTATGTGTTCCTCTTTTAATGACGTCTGATCACCAACCACTGACACCCAAGTTTCTACCACCTTGGCCACTTTACCTTCGCAGAAATCAACTACAGTGAACACGCGAGCTGAACCTTCCGAGTCTAAAGGTTTCACCCTGGGTACAATGGCTCCGTTCAAGTAGACGGTGCTGTTACCACCAACACATATCATCTTCCGAGATCCTCCGTCTATTATTTCTTTATGCATGTGGCCAAACACAACCAACGGAACAGAATAATCACTTGTCTCTTTTAAGAGGGCTATCGCTTGGCACAGATCTGCATGATGGAACAGATAACCATTTAGCTCATTCAATACAAGGCTCATCTATATCTTTATGTTACTCCCTCCGTTTTCTGGATTGTTGACGTTTAGTTTGAATATATGACAGAACTTCAAACCAAACATTAACGATAAAACGGAACGGAGAGAGTACAACGCTAAGCAATGTCTGATATTAACATGTTGCCTTTATTCTTTAGTTTTATTTTAATTTCTTCAAATTATGAAGTAAATCCATCATCCTCATTTAGTCATCTCCATCCCACTGATAAAAATGTTGGAAGGGACAAAACTACTTGTAACTTGTAAGAAAGAGAGCAAATGAAGAAAGATTTAAACGACGAGAGTGAATCAATCAACCTGGATCCCCATTGTCTCCCCCGCCTGACCAATCTTTACCGCATATGTCATCCGCATTAGAACCAAGACCTGCAAAAGCAAGTATAGAAATGCTCAACAAAATTACCACACTCTTAAGGCAAAGTTCTCTCTCCGCTCAGGTACCTGTTGGCCCATTATGCGAGAGAAATATAATTGAGTGGTCTTTTGGAGTTCCCATAGCAGCTTCGTGAATTTTATGAGCACTTTCTTCCATGGTTCGAACTCCATATCTGACATCAGACCATAAATAAAAAAGCTAAAGAAGACTTGCAATGCCGAAGTGAAAAATAGTCCAATAGACAAAAGCAATCAAAATTGTGTTAGACATGGCCTCAAAACCTGTGTCATGATTTGACATGATTAGGTGTCAACAATTCAGAGTCAAGCATTGTCCAAAATTTCTCAACATTCCCTACCTACGATACTAGGACAGCCCAGGAGGGTGACGTATCTGTCCGCCGCATATGATCCTCAGGATATGACACTCAAAATCTGTCGTGTTTCAAGGGATGCGATTCTCGGACAGCCCTTCCCATAAATAGAACACTTAAAAGAAAGTACGTAGAGAGTAGATAAACACTCAGATGAAATGGTGGTTAAGGGGTGCCAACAACCAAAACTAGACCCCAAACATCTGACCATTCCCTAACTATACTCACTGTAATTTTGAACAACAAAAAACAGAAGCAATACCGCAACCAGCACAGATATCAGAAAATATATGAATGTGCCAATTTAAAACATGCATACATTTTCATACCTTGCTTTTAGAAGTTTTTTCCTGAATAACTGATCACCTCCCAAAGAAAATGGCCTCCCACCTACAACACTAAGCCTTAATGTGGGGAAGTCCAAGCGGCCATATCCAACATGCTCTTCACCTAAACTGAAGTAGAAAAGGGGAACCAGAAATCAATTCATTTTAACAAGCATATTAAAAGTATTTCCATCTCCAATGGAACCCAAGTTCACTAATTCTGGGTTCGGAGTACGATGAAATAAAGTTCATAGGCTTATTTTATCTGCAGTTCTTACATTGTCAAGTAGTAGTAGGTCAATGGAATCTTCAATGCCATTCTTATTATGGTTCATTAGGAAACAATGTCTCTAAGCTTATAACATACGAAACTAGAACGTACTAAACAGCTGAAAGCAATTGCTGCAGGAATATAACTCGGACGTGTTAACATCCATCACCTCATTAATCAAGGATCTCTTCGGATAACATCAATGTAAGGGGCAAATCAACTGTTACCAAATTGCTTCTGGTACTAGAAGGTAAGAAAGCACTCAAATACCATTATAGAAGATTTCAGATTCAGTGGCTCATCATGATTCCATTTTTTCTGTGGATACAGATAAATGATGTGCTCTATTCACTTAAGGGTTGTGGGATTCAACTTTCAGGCAGAAATAAGACACCTATGTTCTCAACAAAAAATCTCCAACAGCAAAGGGACTTACGATTCCAGCTGAAGCTGAACTCCATCTTTAATCCTAGCACGCAAAGGAAAGTCAACAATAAAAAAAATTAATATGTACTCGTGTTAACGAGAATTAAATGATCAACACAACATATTTCAGGGGAGAGAGTATTTACGAATTGAGAAAACAAATCAAGGTAAAGAGGGATACTAATAATATCCATACAGCTCATTTAACATAATGCTTTTCTACGAGGGCTAATGTAACACCCTCGGATCAAATCAAATCCTACAATTCCAGGAGCATTATCCCCCCACTTGTTGTATACGACTCCTAAGCTAAAGCTGACCACTATAACTGAAAGTTCTAATTAACAATACAAAATTCTACATATATACTAGGTGAGCTAAATACCCAGTCACAAAAATGGGTATGTTTCAAAAGTATACAATCCAGGACATACGCTTGACAACAAAAGAGAGAAAATCTACAAGTAGGTTGGCCTGGTAAAATTCCTCAACACCATTTGAAGAACCTAAACTCATAAAAATAAAAGAATAATATAACAGGATTGGAAAATTAAACAAATTCCACACTATCCAATGTGTAAACGATTTAGCAAGAAGCATGCCCCTCTGGTATGGTCTTCAAAATCGAAATCCGTGAAATCTTAATGATGAAATTTACAACTTAGCAGCTTACTAAGCACCTAGCACAAGAACAAACTCCCATCTCAAGCTTCTTGCTACGTGCTTAGTGAAAGAGAGTCAGATTTCGAAGACCTTACTGATGCGCATGTTTCTTTTTAAGTGTTGTATACTCCTTATATAGTACGGAGATAGTACGGAATCTGCTCCAATCCCGTTGTATTATTCTTTTTTGAGACTTCTCATGGGTTCTTCGATGTATATATGATTTAGGATTGTATACTTTTGAAATTTATCAATATTGTTATTATGGGACTTATAATAGGGAATTAGTTAATCTAACATGTAAGTATATATTTTGAATTTTAGTATGGTACATTTAGAGTTTTCAGTTATAATAATCATCTCTTTTAGACAGAGTTTTATACAAAAAGAGTGGTAGCGGATTGTAGGATGAGGATGTGATTGGATAAATTAAATTGGGCTGCCACTCTTAATATCCTAGGAACCAAAAGGTGTTAAATAGGACCATTTGTTGGTACCAATGGTACTATCAATCCCATCACTCATCTGATCTCCTCAATTTGCTATCAGTTCATCATAATCTATGGTATTAAAGGTAATCAGTCCATAAAAATATACACTTACTTGTTGGAGAACTTGGAAGTTGACCATGAATCATGATTTCCAAGTATTGCCACTTTAGGCATGTTTATCTTTGCCAAGCCCCTAACAAGTTCAACATTCTCATTGCCAAAGTCACCTAAATAAGTAAGGAGTCCATTTAGATAAATGCACATTAAATGAAATAGATCGGCAATGAGGTAAAAGCTAGAAACGTAATTTGTGAGCATATCTTACTAGGCATCGCATGAGATGATAAAGGCATTTGACATGAGAAGTGCGAAAATCTCATGACTAGATTAAATTTACACCAGGAAGACATGAGATAAATAAAGGCATTTTGCATGAGATGTGCGAAGATCTCATGAAACAAATTGAATTACACCAGGAAGATTGGCTACCAAGAAAATTAACATTTTAGGCAATTAATGGAAAAAATAAACCAGACAAGGATATACATATTGTGCTAGCCGACCTCACGAAAGCTTATATATGACAAGGTAAAGTATTGTGGTGGACACTAGGGAAGAAAGGGAATTTGCTCAAATACACCAACCATCATCATCTATATGTATGATGAGATTACAATTAGTTTCATAGGACTATAGGTAGGATGGCAGTCCTAGAGGAGGCCTAAGGAGTTTCGATTACGATGAGGGTACTTAAACTTCTCTGTTTGCCATATTTATGAAAGACTCATTGACCCGATTTCAAGATTATATACCATGGTGTATGAGGTTTGGTGACGACATTAGCCTGATTGGTATGACAAGAGTAAGGGTAATGTAATTCCAATTTGCGATTGTGGTATTAAACTCTGGAGTCAAAAGGCTTTAGGTGGAGAGGAATAAATAGATTCTTAGGCATAGCTACTCAAAGTCATGGGGAGTTGGATGGAAATGTTACTCATAGAATTAAAGCAGGTTGGCTGAAAAGGAGAAGTGCCACAGGTTTTCTTTTGTGGAATGCCTCTTAGGTTAAAAGGGACCGAGTGTACCATCGCTCCCTGGAAGTTCTACCGTTGAAGGGATTAACCTATATCGTTGTAAGGTAATGAATGTCAGGCTGCAAAGGAGTGTCATATTCAAAAGATGAATGTGACAAAGATGTCGACGACATGTTGGACACATGGGAACTAGGTCGGAAAATGAGTTCATTAGAGTGAAGGTAGGAGTTGCGTTAACAGATTATAAGATAAGTGAGAACCTTTTGGTGGTTTGGTTTAGGGTTGCATTACTTTATTGCCCGCCACCCCCCAACAAGAAGTGGTTTTATTTGCAAATCAGTACTCCTGAATACGCATATAATCTCCATATTCCACTAACTACATTTGTGCAAGCATTCTTGGCCGAGATTATGTGGCAATAAAAGTTAAAGGAGGTCTCATAGTGTGAAAAGGAGGTCAGGCTCCTTTCATTGATAGTAATTTGTTACTTCCCAGTTCCCATAGTCTTTTTTTTTTATGCATAAGCAAGCTATGTCGTTCATAGGTATGTGGGTGACAGTTGCCGTAATTTTACTTCTGATAGTATCCCCCGAGGCAATACAGGTGAACTGTACCCAAAATGTCCTGAAATAGTGCTGAATGATAGCAAGCTAAAGAAGAAGACTTGCCTGTAAAAAGCACCAGCTCCGGCTGCCGTCAAAGTTAAAACTTGTTAGACTTACAGCGTAAATAGAAATAGCACATTCAAGTTCATTTCAGCAATAAACAGTTAAAGGAAATGTAGCCTAAGTTAATGGTACGGCATTAAAAAATAAATTGGTCAATAAAATCTAAACCTAAAATCAATTGGCTTAGTCCAAGTATTTTTAAATTTCAGAATACAGGATCTAACACGCACCCTTGCAGCCCTGTGCCTAAATCCAAAGAATTCAAAAAAAAAAAAAAAAAACACCCTTCTACCAGTTTAAATGCCTGCCCCATTCAGCCATCTCTGTTTCATACCCTCGCATTTAGTGTATCTTGTCTCGTCTGAACTATATGACAAGATAAGCTACTCAATAAAGTTATCAAGATGAAGCAAGAACATGGATCAAACAAGCAGTATATTATATCATAGAATTCATTCGATATTCACCTTTATTTTTCATTTGCTATTTAGGGTCCGCTCTCTACAAACAATCTATATTCAGACAATTAGATAAGTAATCAATTACACATGAGTTCAGAAAATTTAGAAAAGTCCAAAACAGTTTGAAATAATCATACATAAAAAGAAAGTTCAGAAAAGTTCAACAAGTATAAGAAGCTCACAATATTCTATTGCATAGTAATAATAATATAATAAAATTAAAATCTCAAAGGTAAATAAAATCTTGCATGAGAGTTAGAGTGAAAAAGGTCCGAAAGAAGAACGAGTGTATATACCTGCAAAAATTTGAGTGCCTGATAATCACGCTCTAGTTCCCAATCCTCATGCTTTGAAATAAGAATCAAAGGGTCATTAGTTTAAAAATTGTCAAAGTAAAAAAAGAGCGGGAGGAACACAAAGCAGGAAAGCTTAAATGACCCCTCAAATAAGACATGTACAAGATATTAAAAAGAGAGAGCTCATTCATGTAGATAGTGAATTGGTGAGATAAAGGGTAAATAACTTACCATGTCTCCAACAACAACAATACGAAAAGAAGAGATAAAAGGTGGCACGGGATGACTTGGCAAAGAGAGAGAGGGGCACTTACACCAACCATTGTTAACTACACCAGCCTTGTCGTCCTTCCCTTCAAACATCAACATTACATAATCATTTAGCTCCAAGATTCACAAGATTTAACTAAACATACCTAACAGAGGATATTCAAGAAAGTGTTGCTGCAAGAATATATTCTAGAATTAGAGTAACCGGAGTAGTCTCCAAGACATGTGGAATATAAATACACATCATATATCAATAATATTGTAGACTAGAATATTCTCGCAATATTCCTAGTTCAACATTTTCCTACTATATACTCTATCAATATCAGCCGTAAACCATCACCGAATAATCAACCTATAAAAAACTTCCTAATCTTGAGGTGGCAGCAAGGTGGTAATGACTTTTCCTCCTCGTGTGTTATCCCAAAGTAGGTGCTTTGAGACTCGGCCCATTAGATGCTTTTAGGTAGAAATTCCAAGTTATAAGCCTATTTGGCAGACTGAGTTCATAGGGTATTGGCTGACTTGTAGTCAATTAAAGGTCTCTAGGCATGTGGGGATGAAATAAGTTACTCGTCATACGAGCGTCATACAAGAACACTAATCGGAGTATTAATAATGGTATCAGTTGTAATTCGTACCTTACGTTTGGAAACAACTATCCTTTCCTTACGAAGGAATAAATAATACAAACGGCTTTCCGGATCTCTTCAGAATTGCACCTAATAAGGATGCTACAGTTGGTAATGTTGTCTTATGAGAAGGTAACTATCATCATTGGGACATAGTGTTTTCTAGGTCTCTCAATCTTTGGGAGGAACCTTCAGTTTTGAATCTCTTGGAGCTCCTCTCTTTAGTTAGATTTGTTCCAGAAGATGAGGATGAGATAACCTGGCTGCCTGATTGTTTGGGAAGTTTCAGTGATAGGATTTTTGCAATATTGTTCAAAATTCTGTCTCCGATGTTGATTTTCCAGCTAGTACTATCTGGAGATGTAAAGCTCCTCCGAAAGCTTGTTTATTTGCTTGGGCAGCTGCTAAAGAGAAAATCCCAACTTTGGAGTGCCTTAAACGAAGAGGTTTTATTTAGGCTAGTCATTGCTCTTTGTGTTGAGAGGCGGAACCGTTGATCACCTTTTGCTCTCTTGTCCTTGGGTCTTGTCTTTGTGGCACATCGCGTTGTCTTTGTTCGGATTGAGTTGGGTTTATCCACGGAGAACCAAAGATGTCCTCTCCGGTTGGAACAGGAGAATGAAGAAATGGTGGCTAGCCGAAGTGTGGAAGATGGTTCCAATAGCGATTTGGTGGTGTACTTGGAAAGAAAGAAATCATTGCATCTTGGATGATGTTATGTTGACACACCAAGACTTAAATTTAGGTTTTTGAGGATGTTGAATAGTTGGAGTCAAGCGTTACATTCCCACCGACACTTGACTTTCATTATTTTTGTGGATAAAATTTCTCATGATAGTCCTAGAGATTGACTAGTTCTCTTTTATATATGGGTGTCACCCTCTTAGGTGTCTTTTTGTTTATGGGAGTCACCCCCTTGGTGTACTTTTGATTATAATGATATCCTATCTTACTTATCAAAAAAAAAAAAAAAAAAAAAAAAAATAGCTATCAGGAACCCAAAAAGCTATCTGAAATGGCTATTACGAAACACTTTGATTTGGTATTTGGGGTTGGACAAAGACTAATCGAGCTACACATGCCAAGAGATCATCAAAAGCTGAAAGGGCCAAAGATATTCTAAGTCCAGTCATCATCTATCAGTTGCCGATTGGACGTGATTCTTCACCGTAGATAGCCTAGGTTTGCAGCTCGTCTTTTCTATTAAGGATATTGGATTATGTATACCCCACTGTTCCCGCTCATGGAATAAGGGGATCCAATCATCCATGATTAAAATTGCATCAAAAACTGCCCTTGTGTTAAAAGTTATCGGGTGACTCCTACTACAACATACGGCTAGAGTGGGCAATTTGGTTTATTGAAACATACTGAAAAGCCAAGAAACAATGAATCTTTGATCCTTTAGAGGATTTTTTTTTTTTTTTTTTAAAAGGGCAAAAATAGTCTTGCCCCTTCAAGTCAAAATTTCAAACAGGCACTTCATCGTAGGTTGTTGCCAAGACTACAACAATTCAAAACAGCATAACTTAGCTTGTTCAAATTATTCATTATTTTAATTATTCAAGATATATGCAGAATTGTCTTAAGATGCAAGTAAAGTCTCCAAACATCGGTACATTCCACCAAACACCCAACATTAATGGCTAGAGGGATGTGCCCTATCTTTAAAACTGAAACCAGATTTCTACAATTTAATCTTGTTAGATAGAGAATGAAAAGGGAAAGGCTAAACTTCAAATTTAAGCACAGAGGTGTCACATAGAGCAGTCTCTACCACCATTTCAAGCACAATGGTGACACAATAAATCAACTAAAAGTGATGAAAGCTATCAAGTACCTTTAATTGGTTTAGCTAATAGTTGAGACAGAGACCTGAAGGCTGGAAACAAGATTCCCTACAAAAAGAAGGAAAACGAGTTAGCTTTTACAGCTTTATGACAATATAGTCATCAATCCATCTACCACTAAGACAATAGACATTCATCAGATCCCGCCTGACTATACAATCAGGATTCAATCTGCTTGCAAACATTTATGTATAAAAAGAAAGGAGGAGGACAACAAAGCCCATCATTAAGCAAAGAAACAAAAATCAGGGGGCAAACTGGTTATTGAAATACCAGTCTAGAGAATTTACTAACAAGAGACAACCAACTGATGACTAAACCCACAATTATATAGCAGATAAAAGCTATTGTCTGATCACTGATGAAGTGTCGCTGAATTATTAGACAGTTTTGATTCCTTATTCGCGATCAAAGGCCAACTAGGAGATCACTATGGTCTTTTTCTTGGCATTACAAATATGTGGCCCTGATAAAGTTTTTATTGTCTAAAGAAAGGATCGTGTTAATAACCTATAACAAAGAGTCGCATTATATGCATTAAGCTTGTGAAACTAGAAAAAAAACAAGACAACAACTTTGTTCAAATCCTGCTACTCCCTCCATTTCTTTTGATTCTTTACGTTTGGTTTGAATAGAAGTGCAAAATGTGACGATAAAAGCCAATTCAGGTGGAAAATCAAGTAACCCCTAGATCCCTTACCAAAAAAGGCTACAAAAGCGAAGAGTTACAACAACAGTTCTAATAGTCCCAAGCTCATCTCAGAAGCAACTTATGATCTAATATATTTCTTAAAAAGCTAACTATAATTTAAAATGCAAACTGAAATTAGGTAGTAAGAAATAAATCCCCATACCTTTTTCCGATGTTCTGCGAGCAAGCGACACCCACTGCTCCCCATTAAGATTGGTTCCCCCAACAAGCACACGAAACACATAACAAAGATGAGTCAGCGTTAATTAGCATCTACGGGTACATATAGTATATATCAAAATCATCCATATTAGGCTCAAGAATATTCGACATTCAAGACCAAACAACAGTATCCCAATGCCGAAAACAAAGAAACAACAGTATCCCAATGCCGAAAACAAAGAAACAACAGTATCCCAATGCCGAAAACAAACAAGGGTTGTTTCGCTTCCATGCTCATAATCAAGGTAATATATAAGCAACCCAAATCAGTCAGCCATTCAATTCAAACCCTAAGCTGCTTTGTGGGGAAGTAACACAAGTAAAAAAATTCCCGAAAAACCAAAATTCAGAATTTCAAACACAATTTTTCAGTTTGCATTGAGATTTCAGCAAAGTTTAGGGATTTTCAAATGTGATAACATTGATTCAAAACTCAAAACTAAAACACAACCCAACAACCCAATTCAGTACTCGAAAGAATTCAATGAAACGAAAGGAGTATCATGCAAAAATGTATAAAATTTACCTTGAGACTGCAAATCTGGACATGCCCAGAAACATACTGACTCATGGGAAATTGAGAAAGAGAGAGGGTTTGGGGTTACTCTGTTTTTTTCTCTTTTTTGGGGGGAGAGAGAGTACAGTTTCGGGACTCACACTTTCGAGCCTTAAAATCGAACGACAATGTTACTCGGGCGTAGACATGATGTCGATCGATACTAGACAAATAAGGGTGTGTAAAACCGGTTTCGGTAACTTATTGTATACTTTTTTTGGTTGACCGTCAATTTCGGTCAAATTATAACCGTATATTTGGTAGGGGTGAGCAAAACCGGGTAACCGACCCAGTTTTGACCCGAAAATCGGGTACCCGATTTTAAAAACACCAAAACTTATGACTCGTACCCGACCCGTTTTAATCGGGTACCCGGTTTTCGGGTACCCGAAAAACAGGGTACCCGAAATTAGGGTACCCATACCCAATTTTTCAATTTGCTTTTTTCAAGGACCTAACCTACGAAGATCAATAACGCCTAAGAAATTGGTCAAAGCTCAACAAAATAATAAAAATGATACATGCAACAAAGTTTGTAAATCCAAAATCTTAATTGTCCAAGAACAAATCGCTTAATTAAAGAAATGTTCGACACGAAACACTAGATTAACGTGTGGCCGCAACTTGCAAGCTCCCATCAACATCACGTATGTCTTGTGCAAAAGCTAGGTTTTCTTTTTTTTTTTTTTTTTTTTTTTTTGTTAGTATGTCAGTTGTGAACGATAGTATAAGTGACTAAGTGTAGGGTTTTTTTTTTAGTGTAAACCGGGTCGCAAACCGGGTACCCGATTGCATTTTTTGGTGACCCGTACCCGACCCGGTTTTACTTCAAAAAAACCGGATCGGGTACCCGACCCGGTTATTACCCGAATTTTCGGGTAATTCGAAGCGGTTACCGGTTCGGATACGGGTCACTAAACCGGATCGGGTTTTTTTGCTCACCCCTAATATTTGGTTAATCGAATGTTCGGTTAACCTGAAATGCGGTTCGATTTCAATTTGGGAATGATACTTGTATTTAAAAATAATAACGAGATGAGAGAAGTAAGTTTTTAATACAATTATCATCTCTTTCTTTCTCACTTCAAAAGTGTCAGTATTACTTGGATTGTTTATACCATGTTTTTACAATTCATTTAGCATATAAATTCTCCATTTATCGTGCGTGATTATCATTCATTGAGAAATTTTGGCAAATATTTTTGACACTTGCTTGCAAGTAGTCAAATATTTTCAAAATATTAACATTGACAATTTTGAAGTGCTCAAGAATGACATGAGGGTTCATAAGTTTAGAGAGTTCTTTAACATGAAAATTAGCTTTTAGTTAGGTTGATAATCTCCATTTATTTCTCGTCAAGCTTGCTGTTATATTCATCAATGTCGAATCATAAGGGTCACCATATATTGACATCAACTCCTTTCAGTCAATTATTATAACCGACCCCTAGTCTTAGTCGTCTCCTTACTTGACCCCCTAACCGACACTTCTACACCCGTCAAAATTTCTAAATAACACCCCCGCACCCGAACTCATATGAGGCCCAACCTCACGTGAACTTCTCTACTCGAATCCTTCACCCATGTCGATAACGATGCCCCACACAAGTTTTCTTACTCGTTCATTTTAGTTTTCTGGGTACGAAAAGTAGGGGTAGATGTAAAGCGGGATGACTCAAGCAGATCGAGAGTTGCCTAGTGTAAAAGTGAATTTATTTCCGGCTTATTTGAATTATATTTTTCTTTTGATGCGCCACTTTTAAGCGGAGTGAAAACCCTCGCAGACACTTACCATTGGAGTTGCTCTTATCAGTTATTACAACTTATTACAAGTGCACACTTGTAGGAGATCTGCCTGTGCATCGCCACCTTTCCTCACATCTTCTCCCCCAAACTTTCATCTGCCACCACAATCACCGCCGCATCGCCACCGTCTCCGCCTCACACCGTAATCAAGAAAACCCCATCAAATTCACATAAAAAAGAAAAAGAAAATGTATGAACCAGTGAGTCAAGCGTCATACACAAGCTTATCATTTTATACACTCCAGCCTTTGCCCTTGGCTCTCCAAATCCCCAATTCACAACAGTCTCTCTCCTATGATTATTCTGCGCCTAACCCACCACCAAATTATGCAACTTTTCAGCCTCAACCCTCATTTTATCCCCACCCAAATCCCATTTCTCCTGTATGTTTCTCTTCTCTACCTTTTAAATTTCTTGTATAATTCTAGGTATTTTCTGAATTTTTGTGTTTATGTGTTATTATGTGAATGTATGCTGATGAAAGTTGGAGTCTTTATGTTGTTTAAGTTTGATTTTGTTGCTGAATTATGGGTTTTTGTTAGAATTTTTAGAGTTTATAAATGTATGCTAATGAAAGTTGGAAACTTTATTGGTTTTAAGTTTGATTTTGTTGCTGAATTATGTGTTTTTGTTAGGATTTTTAGGGTTTATAAATGTATGCTAATGAAAGTTGGAAACTTTATTGGTTTTAAGTTTGATTTTGTTGTTGAATTATGGGTTTTTGTTAGGGTTTTTTAGGGTTTATAAATGTATGGTAATGAAAGTTGGGAACTTTATTGTTTGTAAGTTTGATTTTGTTGCGGAATTTATGGGTTTTGAGTGGTCTTAATGTAGTATACAAAACTTGTGAAATTTTGATTCTTTTTGCATATATGGTTATATATTGTTGTTTAGAATATTGCCTTTTGTAGCTGATTTCTTTGAAGAACAATTGGAGAATTTTACATGGTATTTGTTTATGATCATAATAGTGGGAGAAAGACTGAATCTTTTGGTATTGTGGTGGTAGAAAGTGGATTTTCGCTCGATTTTGGTGGCACATTTCGATTGTTTTGCTCGTATTTGAAATTTTGAGTCATCTATATTGAGGTTGGCACTTGAAATCTTTTAGTGGGTTCCTTGGATTTAGTGTTGTGTTCATGGTTCACTAATGTAGGAGAGATATGGATGCTTTTTCGGCATATATCTTAATTCGATTTATTGCTGGGAGTTGTTCTAATGTTAATGTACGATAAAAGTTCGGTTCTTTTATTAAGCTTGTGTGAGTTTAGTTGTGTCCGCCTTTGGATGGGTTTATGGCCTTTGTACATTTTTCATAGTATTTTTGAGTCTGGCCTTTGTTGCAGCTCTTTTTAGGTCATCCGTCCATGTCCTTAGATATGTATGAATGATTGATATGAATTCTAGTCGGAGAAAGTCTAGGTTTTCATATCTTTTATTATCTGCAACTTAGAATGCCGAATTTGGCTCGATAACTGTATCTTATCTGAGTATCTTGATTGTTAATATTCCACAATCCAGTTTTATTAAGTGTACGTACTTGATATATGCAAGTTAAAAATAGGTGCTTTTGTGTTGCAGGCTGTCCAACCCTTGACAAACGAAGCCATGGCTACAGCTAGTCATGGCACATCCTTGAACAACAATTTGGTTGGGCAAATGGGGCTTGGAAAGCTTTTGAAAAGAAACAAACCTAAAGTGATTTCAAGCAGAACAAGTATGAGCCAAACTGTGTGGTGTAACCTGTGTAAGATTGAGTGTAATAGCATTCGAGAATATGAGAAGCATGTGTCCGGAAAGAAGCACAATAAAACTATTAAGAACATCTATGCGAGTACAATAGTCTCTGCTCAGGAGTCATCTCAGTCTGGCAATAACACTACTGGAAGTGGTACGTCTGTTGGAGAAGGGAAGCCTGTAGTTCCAAGTGTACTTTCTGATTTGGAGTCAAAGAAGCAAAAGCTTCTGGAAGGTGGTACCCCAGCTCAGTGTCTGAGGGTATGTGCCATCTGCAATGTTGCTTGTAATGGGCAAATTGCCTTTTCTGCTCACCTTGTTGGGAAGAAGCATATTGCTCAGGTAACCTATGTCTTTAACGTTGTTTCTCCAAACGCTTTAAATGTGCTTATAAGTCAACGTCATACGTCTATGCATGCCGGAGAACAACCTGTGATGCTTTGTGTGGATTTTTATGTTAAGATAAGACAAGACAAAGATAAGAATTAGAATATGGCATCCTCGCAAGAGAGTTAATTACAAAATGGTCCAATTTTGTTGTAAAATCTTAGCAGGAATCTCCCCGGAATGCTTTTAACCATATCTAAGTCATTAAAACATTGAATGTGGAAGTCTGGCTCTTCATTGGCGCATTTTGACTATTGTGGTTATTTGCAGATCTGAATTTAACTGTGATTAGTTGATTACACTGTCAAGTAGCAACTATGAATGACCTTCTTGGCTTTTTTTCATACTAGTGGTTATTAATGTATTTTGAGGCGTGAGGAGGATAGGTGTATGTCAACATAACGGAGCCACCTGAAAAAATTAACATATTTGAACGATGTATCCACTGAGTGAATATGAGCTTATTATTTGAAGCTTAAATTGACAATTGTCAGAAGTTTCGAATATGAGAAAAGGGCCCTTTCGATTTGGCAAGGGGATGAAATTCTTTACTCTCTTTTCTAGAAACTGTACAAACGCTCTGTTCTGACATAGTTTCTTCTCGTTACAACTCTTTATGTTTGAATGCCACGATTTTCCATATCAGTGAGCTTAGTATGTCTAGGCTCCTGGCTGATCTAAGCTTGAAACTAGGATTTTGTAACCCTGGAATTCTTCACCTTCTGTTGAGTCAACCTCTACAACTGACAGAATTAGGGCCTTCATTTGGTAAGGACTAGTGATTAAAAACGTACACAGGCGGCCAAATCTTTATGTACTAGAGGCTAATTTTCTGGAGATCACGATTCACTTCTCATCCGTCATGAAACCATTTTGCTCGTTTCTATACTAGCAATCTGAAAATATACTAGCCATGGTAGTGCTTCAGACTTGACAGGGTTGGAGATGGATAGAAAAGCTGCCTATTTCTTTGACAGCCACATTTTAATTTGGTATTGACGAAGATGGCATCAAACATAACAAGTTTCTAGAGTATGTTATTCATTTACCTTATTTCCTAAGAGCTGCCCGGTGCACTTTGGTGTCCCCGCAAGGCGAGGGTCCCGGGAAGGGTCCCTCCACAAGGGTGTATAGTGGGTGCCTTCCCTTGTCCCTTGTCATTTACCTTTTTTCCTAAAAGAACAAAATTGTGTTTTTGTGCACTTCTATTGGTGATGATTAGAACGTATACAATTGCTAGGATAATGCATTTTCCGTGGTTGACAATGTTGGGAACTAAGGTTTTTGTGATGAGCTTTTTAAAGTTGATTACTCTTCCGCAGAAGTCAAAACCTTAAAGTTGACAGTGTTAACTTGCAGGATTTGTTTTCTTAAATCGGATGTCATTAAGAGCTTGAGATCTTCCAATATTTTCTTGTTTTGTAAAGTTTTGGATTGAATTTGTTTTTTTTTTTTTTTTTTTTTGCTTCAGAACAATGATTGTGGCTTCTTGTTTTGCTCTTAAGTGGGAATGTGAGAGGAAGGTTTTTTTGTGGCTTTAGAAGTATATATCGACTATGTGAATTGTCCGTGTATCACAGAATCAGCTCTCATTTTGGAATGTTGCAGGAAAGGGCTCTGAACGCTAAGGAAAACACAGGCCCCACCAACTCTGAGGCGAACTTAACCAAGAAGACAAATGTTCCTGTGGCTGCATGGTGTGAGATTTGCAAAATCAGCTGTACGAGCATCGAGGGTCTTGCAATTCATCGCGTAGGAAAGAAACACAAAAAGAACGTAGAGAAGCTGAGATACTCAATATCTGACATGACAGACCCTTCTTCATCTCTCGAGCAGGTGGTTCCCGCGACCATGCCAACTGAAGTAGTTTTCAATGCAGAAACCATTCAGGGTACTGTTTCGGAACCTGAAGTGGTGAAGAAGATTGGAGCTCGATCAATGGAGCCCATGGAATTGGAGGCGAAAAAGCGGAAGGTCCTGGAATCTGGTGCTGCAGCAGATGCTGTTAGAATGTGCACTGTATGCAATGTGGTTTGTAATAGTGATTTGGTGTTCAGTGCTCATCTTGCTGGCCAAAAGCATGCTTCAATGATGAAACGGGCTGCAGCTGTAGTGACTCCCAATAGTCAGCTTGTCACATCACAGCTGCTACATGAAAACCCCTATCTGCAATCGGCTACTAGTGTACTACCCAGACTCTGAACATACATTTTCGCGCCTGTGCTGCTAGCCTGCGACATTAATGACTCAGGTGATTTGTTAACATTCTGAAGTAGAAGAAGGTGGAACATTTGATTAATTTTGCATGCGCAAGCTCCATGCCTTTTTTCGTTGTCTCTTATAAGTTAGGAATGAAATGAGAGGATCTTTCGTTTGAATGATTAGCCTCCATTGTTACAAAGCTTCAAAGCATAGTAATATACTTGTCGAGTACACTGTACATGTTTTGTACTCCGCAGAATGTAGTTTATACTTGTCGAGTACACTGTACATGTTTTATAGAATGTAATAACTGGGAAGAACGAACATTTTCTTGTTGAATGTGATCAAATTTCTGTCGTGAATGCGATCTGAGTCCTGCTTATCTGATATTCTGATGCTAAGCTGCTTCTTTCGAAAGAATGCTAAGTTGCGCAAAATGCAATCTGAATTCTGAATTTGTTCCAGTATTCCTTGCCGATGCTCTACTCCTCCTTTCGAAACAATGTTAAGTTGCGGAAGAGTTCGTAATCGGCTATATATAATCAATGCAGCAGGAGTCGAGAATATGGTGAACCAAAGCCGACTGGAGCTGACTCGTTTGGCAACTCACATAATCGATTATGCCCCACTTGAGATGATCCAGTAAATCAGTAATAACCCGGCAATGTTCCTAATAAATTTAGTAACAACTTGACCAAACGGTCCGCTCTGATTCAAAACATACAAACACGAATCCAACACAATAATCGACCGTCGAATTTGATAAGACATGCAAACCTGACATGACTGGAACCCGACATAACCCGACACAAGAACCGATCCAACCACCCGATTGCGAGCTCTAATTAGGCCTCGTAGACGTTGTAGTAGTCCATAGACAGCCGGGTCAACCCGAACGAGACAATTACGTTTTACGTCACATTTCACATCTGTTTGAATCCCAAAAAAAAGAGAAAAAAATTTGAATATGAAAATGATTAAAATTGTGACAGTAGCTTTCACTTTTTTCTGACAACAAAATTTTGAACAACCGGTTTTAAACAGATGCTGTCGCTTGTCTTGTTCAGGTGCTCATAAAAAAAACGACAGGTTTTGTATTGTTGTTCTTCCTCTTAAAAAACCCAGAATTTTACCCCCTTTATTTGCTAATTTCTTCCTTTAATTCTTCTTATTTTGAAGTTTAATTAGAAATTGGTCATGTGAAATCTTCAAACTTCAATCTTTTGCTATCTGGGTAATTTTCATTCTGTTCATATTGGGAGATCGACCCACCAAAATTTGAAGGTATAATTTCCAATTTGGTATTCCTTTATTTTTGTGTTAAATTTATGGAGAAAATGAATGAATTTGGTATATATTCTGGTTGAAATATGGCATCTTTTGTTGATTTTTGGGTGTTTTGGATATTTTATGACTTGAGAATTTCTTGGTTTTAATGATTCTTTTAGAAATTTGATGACCATCCATTATTTAAGTAGTAATTTGGGGGGTTGTTGCTTTGATTAGTGTTTAAGCTCATTTTATGATTTGTGATTTGCAAAAGTTTGTAGCTTGCTTGTATTCAATCAAAGCTTTTGTTTTTGAAGTTGCTTCTTTGAATCTTTTGTGAAGTAGATGTTTGAGGTTGGCTTGTTTTTAGAGTACAAGTATAAAGTGGGATTCTTTAGAATTTGGGGTAATGAGTGTGGTGCAATTGTGCAATTGTGGTAAGAAGGGATTGGGTGAGAGGTTGTCTTTGGAATATTTTTGGATAGAGTTGTAGAGATCAAGGTGTATAGGGTAGAGGTGATTCGATGTGCACATGTACCTCGTTCCTCGCTTTTGGGAGTCTGTTTAGATTTTTGAGAGTGAGGGTGAGGACCCTTAATTAGCTTGGTTGGTGGTAGTAGTACATATAGATTGCTTGGGTACAAAGCTTGGAGGGAAAAGGAGGAAGGGAGGAGGTGAGGAAAGAGCTACGTGCCATTTTACGTCTGAACCGTTCCAGCGATAGAGATATGGGGTTTATTAAGGACAGAAAAGGATCAATCCAATCCTCTTCCTTTCCCTCTCCCTCCCCTTCATTTCCTTCCGAACCCCCTATCAAAACAAGCATTTTTAATAGGAGAGTGATTCAATTCGTTGATGTTCTGTGGATAAGGCAGTCCTTTGTGGGAGAAATGGCCGAGATGATTTTCGTGAGTGTCCCTTGGCCTGATTTCCTTTGGGATAACTGGATGAGGGGGAGCATGGCGCCTTTTTTGTTGTTGTTTATGAGAATGATGTGCTGAATTAGAGATATACTGAGTCACCTTTTGGTTTTCATTAGTTGGTGTTGTTGTACCTTTCAGCATATGTAACTCCTCGCCCATCACTGGTTTATATCAGTTCGATCTGCCATTATGTGCTTTCTTTTCTGGTTATTGGTTAATAACTCAATGGAACTTGTAATTTACACGTATATTGGAGCTTTCCTAATGATTTTACTTACTGTTCTCGTCTGTTTTATAGATGTCCACGAGCTCTAGGAGTGATTCTGATGACTCCGTCTTTGATGCAAAGGAGCTATTACAAATTGAAGCAAGATGTAGAGAGGTATGTTTCCAGTTCTACCTTACAAGCGTTTGTGTGACAGTGTACGCTGCTAGTATTATTAATCAGGCTGAGAGAGAATCGTATAGTAAGGGCATCAGTTGAATAGGAGGACTGATTGATCTGATTATCAGAGATATTGAGTGTCAGGTGTAACCCACCTCCTTCCACTCCAACTTCTATCTCATTTGTTGAATTCGATTCGAACTACGAGAATTGAGAGTAATTTTGAAAGAGCGGGACATTATTATGGTGGTATTCCTGTGGGGTAACAAAATTCCAAATAGGGACCAGGAATTGTCTGGCCATTGTACATGATTCAGGACCACATCTTATCAATTGTCAATTCTCACCCAGTAATACCATTCTCACCCAGTAATACCTCTCCTGACAATACCCTCGAAGGCATTTTCCTCCCAACATACCCTGTATATACGATTGCCTTATGAAAAATGTCATATAAAGAGCGGTTCCATCCCCCCGGAGGTTGTGCAGAGTATTGCTCAGAAAAACTGCTTACTGGGTTGGACAGCCGTGTAGTAGTTTTTTAGGTTTTTAGCTGAAAAGCTGGTGATAGAATAGACAAATAGAGGAATATGTAATGTATGTGTTGATTTCTAGTAACACCTTGGTTGTACACTTGCACTGCAGTAATGAAGTTGCCAACTAGAGACTTGCATAAATTTTTCGCTTATCTTTTTCCCCCTTCTAATGGGAAAGAAGTTTGCAGCCAAAGGCCTACAGAGGGTGCTACACATCTTAAATAAGTGCATCGTTGTCACCTTATTAAAGAAAGAAAGGACACTAATACTATATGCTGTTTGAACATGATGAGAGATATAAATGCCTCTACATTGGGTTTCTAACGATTGCCCGCAGATTTGGAATTTATAGTAAAGGGACATCTATTTAAAATAGGATTGCAAATAATTTGCGCTTATTGGGACTTGGCGTTAGAGAAAGAGATCCAATGCTCCATTTGTTAAGTAACAAAAAAGATCATGGTGAACTGCTGTACTTGAAAAAGATGTAAACAAAATTGCATTAGTTTGCTCGGATTGTGATCCGGAGTCTGATACTTGATGACATATGCCATCGCTCAATGTTTATAAAGTTGCTGCATCAGTTGTTGTCATCTACTAATGTTGCCTCTATAGTCTTTATGGATGAAAGTTGCAAGTCTAGTAGCTGATTAACTTTTCCGGGGTGTTTTTGCCTGCAGTTAAGAAAAGAGAAGGATTTGTTGAAAGAGACACAATCTCAAAGCTTTGAATTGATCAAAGTAATATTGCAGTTTCCTTTTCGTTACCATTTTTGCCGTTATACTAGCTTACAATACATTTTCTGCTACATTTGTGATGACTCCATATCTGACCTCCTTGTCTAACAAAAAACTTGAAAACGTGAATCAGTTTTAAGGGATTGAACTTAAAACCACTTGAAGAGTGTTGGCATGTTTTTATTTATTATTTATTTATTTATTAAGACGTGGTGAAAAGTGTTAGCATGTGTGTATAGAGATATGTGAATTGGGGATACAATCGTAATCAACAGATTTATTACATTATTATATACACAATATTATTGCAATTATTATTATAGCTATAAACGCTCTTCTTGTTGTTGCTGGCCGACTTCTCTTTGCCGGACCTCCAAGATCTTTATCAGCTTGCAAGCATTATCTTCTTGTACATCATAGTGACTGCAATAATTTTCCCTCGTCAGTGTTGTACTAAAAACTAGAAATAAAAAAAAACTGATAGGATATGCTCCTTGTTGACAATTTGACTTGTAGAAATTGATAAGGGAATACCTCGTGGAAGGATGTATGTTTTCAGGAAAACCTTGAGGGGATGACAAATCAGGAAATGCATTTTAGAAGGTCAAAGATCAAGATTATCACTGTTTACTCACAGAAAATGTTCTTATATAATGCAGAGACTCGAGCTGCATGTTAGAAGATTGAATGAGGCACGATTGGACGATAAGAGGCAAAATCAGGAGTTACAAAGAGAGTTGAATAACTGCCATCAAGAAATAGGTGATTCTTATTAATTTTTTGATACAGCTTGCACACTATCAGTTGCTTTGGTGTCATATTATCCTCTGATTGTTGTGTTGGTTTGGAGATGAGTGGAGAACTATGTTTAAAGGTTTTAATGTGGCGTGTGTCAATATGTGGTTTTGCTCTCATCATTTTTCTCTAAATCTGGCATCAATGACATTGTTATGGTCTTATGGAAGTTAATGTAAACTGTTAACAACAATTAATGGCATATTCTTGCAATTTATGCCGTCTGCTGTGAAATTCATTTAGTATACCGGAGTAAATATTACTAAATGACAATCCCAATATGCATCATACAACAATTATGCATCTCGTTTTTCCAGTGTGTGCTAGAGATCCACGTTCCATATAAGTGTATAACACAGGAAGATTCAGTTTTCTGATACTTGTGTTGTAGTTTCAACACTTCTCTCGTTCTTTACCCTACTTAGTTGCTTGGCTGGTAGTAGAAATTTGGTATACTGCTTTGGGTATTGGCAATATGGCGTTCCACCTAAATGTCATGTGCACCTTGATGCGACAATTAAGTATGAGATGCTGTATACGAGTCTTCTTCATTAGCATGCATTGTTTGGCTTCGAATATCCATAAAACGGGACCCTGCTCCAAATTCTTATGAGCAAAAATTCTCTGGTAACTTACTTGTGAGCTGCTGCGCCTAGCAGCTTTTGAGGACTAAAACTTTTTTACTTGCAAGCTGCTGCATCCGGCTGTTGTGAATTGTGATCTGATGCATATTTTGTTCTGTTTCTCTCAATATTGGTTTTGGATTGCTGCATGTTAACTGAAAACTCTCTATGTTATCATCCCGAAAATTTTCTCGCCAAGAACAGTAGTCATTCAGTGCGTTAATGAGTTGATGCCAGACTTTTTACAGGATCAACTTAATGAAAAGACTGCGTATGCGGACAGTCTTGAAGAGCAAGTGTACAGCTTAAATGCAAAGTTGTCAGATATAGACCATTTGGAGGAGGAGATCGTTAGCTTAAGAGAGGAACTAAAGAAATCAAATTCAGAGTGCGAGTTCTTAAGGCAGGATCTAGAGGTCAAAGAAACAGAATTACAGCAGTCGTGCTTGCATATAGAGAACTTAGAAGAATCGATTTCATCAGCTGCATTGGAGTACCAGTGTGAAATAGAGAGCATGAGGCTGGAAATGATGACCCCGGAGCAAAAATGCTTAAAGTCTAAGAAATCTGGGGACGAACCTAGTCAAGAAAAGACTAGCTCAAACGAGTCACTTCTGGAACTTCAGCACAAATTGGATGATGCACGAACTATCATCAGACATTTAGAACATGAAAGCAAACAAGACAAGGATCGGCTAGAGGCGTTTGAAAAAGAAGCCAAATCGTTTTGCCAGAGAGTTGAAGAGCATTTCAGACGGCTTGAAGGCAGTGGTTCTGTAAAATCGCGCGTATTCTCTAAGGATGTCAATAAGAAAAAAGGGTTTGCTGCAACATCAGAAGTATCCTCATGTGGTGCCATCCTGGAGCCTCTGCTGTCAATCTTTTTGACCATCACAACTTCAGATGTAGATGGTAAGGGCATCATAGATACAATGCCCCATCAACTTCTCGAGTACGAACAACTAGTAAAGCAGCTCAAGGACAAGCTGAAGGAGCAAAAATCCAGAGCAAAAGAAGAAGCTGAAGATCTAGCTCAAGAGATGGCAGAATTAAGATATCAATTAACAGAATTGCTTGAAGAAGAGCGCAAACGCCGTGCTTGCATCGAGCAGGCATCTTTACAGAGAATATCTGCATTAGAGGCAGAACTTCAGATGGAGCGACGAAATTCTGTTGCCAACAGTCGTGGTTTGCGTCAAGCATAAGTTAAAGCACCTCTTTGTTCTTAATTTATGTGGTGTATGCATGTAATGTAACTTTTTTGTTGCATAAGTTAAATTTGTTGTAATGTAATTTTATTGAAACAAGGTTGTTTGTACAGATTGGGTAGAACGAAAAGAAAACCGGATAGACAATTGTAAAGAGCAATGAGAAGAGAGAATTTTCGAGCTTGCAAATACGGAGTACTTCTCAAACAAAACGAAAAGAACTTGAAAAACGCAGGGAGTATATGATTCTCAAGTTGTCAATGAACTAGTCAAGTTGTATAATCATTGTACATGTTAGTACGGAATGCTTGTACTACTGTACAACAAGATGGTTTGATACGCTCGGAGGACGATCTCAGACGATCTAATGTACATAAACCGTGGAGTGGTAGAAGAGAAAGTCTCTCACATCTCAGGCGAGGTTTACAGAATACAGTTTACCAACCGAGCGACGATGATGTGATTCTTTTTTTTTTTTTTTGGTACAAAGACGAAAGAAGAAAAACTAAGGAGAATCTATTATATCCTCAAAATGAGGTAGGAGAAACAAATCTCCATCAAAATACGCTGTAACACCAGCGTCTTCATGGTTCCCGAACTCAAACAGCTCCAAATTCTTCATAGGCTCTTGTATAAGTTTACCTCTAGCTTGTTTGGTGAGGTGGTCAGCCACTTTATTTCTATGACGTCTCGTGTGAGCCACATTCACATGAAGTGTGCTAGCAAGTTCCCTGCATTTCAAACAAATATTGCTAAGTCTGTCCAAGGGGTGTTGTTTGTTGATTATGCCATCTACAACCACTTCACAATCCGAGTACAAGGTGATATCTCGGATGTTCTTGCTATCCAACCACTTTAGAGCCAACAAAATGGCAAAACTTTCAGCACCACTAGCACTATCGGCAAAAGTGTGACCCATGAGACCACTAATCCACTTGCCATGCGAGTCTAGGAAGCACGCTCCGATTCCTGCAGAATTGTTAAAATCCACAAAAGACGCATCGACGATGATGTGATTCTGATAAACCTTATCTATGACAAAGTTTCAGTTTGATATAGATGAAAAACTTCTCACTAATACGAAAATTGTTATTTCTTAAATTTCCAAAAAAATTTCACAAATATTCTCCTTATCGAGAAATAAAACTAAGAAAATGATCACTAACTCTATTTAAATGAACTTGCAATTCCGATCCCCCCAAGCTTCCGACAACTGTTATTGAGATATTTATAACCGTGTTTTCCAAAAATGTGCCCACATGACACATGTTAAATCATACTTTATTTAGGTTAGAATTGTGAGTCGTTTTTGTCTCGGGTAATATCAATACCTTTTTAGGTTCAATGGTCGGGTTAGAATCGTTGATTTAACCGAAAACGGTCATAATCTTCCGAGTTACTCATCACCTCCTAATGATTTTTCCGTAGTTCAAATCAAGTGGAGACAAAGAAATTTGGGTTTGTGTGAACACAACAATCTATTGGAGTTCAGGATTTCGGGTTTGTGTGAACACAACAGTCTATTGGAGGCAAAGACATTCGTTCTATTGGAGTTCTCTTAAAAGGGGCCTCCTGAGATTCAGTCTCCAAGAATTCGGACATTTAGCCTTCTTTGTCAACTTCTTCAACTCCTCGAAACAAATATGACAAACGCTTACTTTTGTATGCTAACTCAAGCAAAAAACGAAAGTATATATAGTGCGTCAAATTAAATTGTAACCTAAATGGAAAACCAATGGCCAAAAGTCTTTATTTGACTATCATCATTTAAACAAAACAAAAAAAAAACTCTTTCAAACTACCATAGAATTCAATTAAGAAAATTTAACAAACGCTTACTTTTGTATTCAAGCAAAAAGAAACGAAAGTGTATATAGTACATCAAATTAAATTGTAAAGTAAATGGAAAACCAATGGCCAAAAGTCTTTATTTGACTATCATCAATAAAACAAAAAAAAAAAACTCTTTCAAACTACAATCAAGAAAATTTAAGGCGTGGAATAATAAAATTATTAATAATTAAACAAATAAATATTGATTAATGTATTATTTTTTTATATAATACAAATGATTTTATTAAATATATTGTAGTGTAGTATGACAAACAACAAAAGAACCTGAATGCTGAGGGAGTATATAATTCTCAAGTTTCAATTTGATATTGATGAAAAACTTGTCACTAAATTTAACCTTATCGACAAATAAACGTAGAAGAAATGATCTCTAACAATGTTTAAAAGAACTTGTAATTTGATCCACCCAAACTTCCGATAGCCATATCAAGATATTTTTATGACCTTGTTTTTCTAAAATTGCTTTCATGGCACATGTTATAAACCTGGTCTGCCTTATTTACGTGAGATTCTCATTTAAAGAAGGTAAAACACCCTTTTACGGTGCTACTCGGACTAGAATAGTGACTCGTTTTTGTCTCGTGCAATATCAATACCTTTTTACGGCCGGGTTAGAATGGTTGATTACGGTCGGGTTAGAATAGTTGATTTAACTGAAAATGGTCACAATCGGAGAAGTGCAGAGGTGAACAGCGGCTCACCGTGTCCAATTATCAATTTCCAACAGTAATAACTATGTGTTCATCTATCACATAAAATCCCAAAAATGTATTAGAAAAAACTCCAGCAAAAAATGGCAGCAATAATCTCTTGCTCAAATTCAATATTATCCCCATTAAAAACACCAAAGTTATCATCTTTAATAATACCCAGTTGGGATAAATGTAATTTTCAAAGAAATTCCCACAAATTTACTGCTCAAAAGCTGGAATTTAATGGTGGGTATCTGAGCAGGAAAAGTAGTAGCAGTAATTTCATATGCAGTTCATATTCACCATCATTTGGTTCATTTGATACTAGTAGTAACAAAAATGGGAAAATTATGGTAGATACTTGCTTGGTTGTTCCTCCACCAAAATTCAGGAAACCTCGTGCCATTATCAAGTTTCTTGGTGGTGCTTTTATTGGAAAGGTTTCTCATGTCACTTACAGGTTTCCTCTCTTTCTCTCTCCTTTCTAGGATATTGAAATTCACAATTTGAGTTAATCGGAAACAGTCTCTCTATGTTTTTTAAAAGTGGGGTAAGGGTGCTTAAACCTGACCCCTGACCCCACCCTACCTTTCATTACGCGAGAGCCTTTGAGTCACTAGGGTAATTATACTGTTGTGGTATTGAAATTTGTTATGATGGGTGCTTAAACCCTACCCCTCTTTACCTTGCCTTATGCGAGAGCTTTTGAGACACTAGGGTAATGTTGTTCTTGTTGTTGTTGTTGTTGTTGTATTGAAATTTGTGCAATCCCATCATCCCATGTTCATGATTCTTAATTTTTTGGTATCATAAACGCAACTGGCATGCTCTTTATCCTGGTGTCACTGATTTGGTGTAACATGTTTGTGAATTGTGATTACATGAGTTGAAAGAGAGAGGATCCTTTCTTTGTGTTGATATGAAAATGGAGTTGGGTAACCCGGTTCATAAGTGAGTTGTACCCCATTCTTACCCAAAAGCTTAAGCCAATGGGTAGAGCTACAAGCCTACAACCACACTTATAAACCACATTTGAACAGATATGGGAAACTCCCAACACTGAAGGGGGACTCTGTACTGTATTGTTTATTGAGTTCTCTATTCTGAAAAATGAGGTCTTTTCTTAAACAGTGTAGTAGGTTGTCGAGGTTGGAACCGCCCTTCATTGTTCTCTATGTGTGTATCCTGTGGGAGTGAGCGTCGGCGTGCTTATTTTCATCTTTGTACATGTATTGGACTCGGTTTTATTTGCAAGAATTCTGTTTATTTTTTTTCTTTTTTTGGTACAATGAAAGAATTCTGTTTATGCCTGGTTGGATATGCATGTGTGTAGTGTGTACACTAGGCTATTTAGGGGTATGGTTATGTGCATTTTTCTGAACTTGAAGTTGCAACCTTGATTGTAGCCGGTCCATATTACTCAATTAAGCTTTTCGGTCACAGAGTAAACTTTGCAGAACGCATTATGGTAATTTGTCGTAT
Organism: Spergularia bocconei; assembly: GCA_963457585.1. NCBI lineage: Eukaryota > Viridiplantae > Streptophyta > Magnoliopsida > Caryophyllales > Caryophyllaceae > Spergularia > Spergularia bocconei. The sequence continues at coordinate 6,496,954 of OY734942.1, read as the reverse complement.
TTGTTGCTCATTTTCAGCTATCTAGTTGAGTTTCTGGCAAAGGAAGGATATCTTGTTGTGCTAGTTCCTTACAATGTGACGTTCAATCATGAAGATGCTACTAGGCAGGTCTATGAGAGGTTCAATGTGTGCCTGGATATTCTTCTCACTTCTGGATTGCCCGAAGCAGATCTCCAGGCATCCAGCCTTGTTGACCTTCCTGTTTTTTCTGTTGGCCACAGGTAAATTCATCTCGGTGTTTGATTTTCTTTCCATTACTGGACCTTTACTCCGAAGCAGATAGACCGCATCAATATATGCTAGAGTCTTTCTTTCAAAGTTCAAGGTTATTTACATTGGTGCAACATTCTGCTCGCCCTTGCCCTTTGATTTACATGTCCTGTGAACCTTAGGCTGTGTTTGGTTGGAAGTAATGTAATGCATTGAAATTAGTACAAAAATGTGAGAATTGAGAGGGAGAAATATGACTTACGAGGTGGAGAAAGTAATTGATTACATCCAATGATGTAATGACAAATTGACAACTACATGGGTTTTAGTAAAGAATGATGATGACCAGATGACCTTGATCTCAGTGAAGATCTCACAACATTGTAATGAGGATTATACCCAAGCCCCCCTTAATTATCCATTTTTGTGCTAAATGGGTGGTAATGGTGATTACATTACACCCTTGTAACGAAAAAGCACTCAACTTTTTCGATTGAACCATATTGATTGTATCCTATTGGTTGAACATACCTAGTGAAGTAGCTGTTGTTGTCATTATAGAATTTTTAGACCCTATGCCATGAGGGTTTTATGCCTTAGCGTGACAAGCATGTCTCAACTCACTCCACTCTGACTGCCATGAATGAGTGAGATGATTATGCTTTGTGGTTGACTTTTGTCCATGTGATGCTTGAGGACATTGACCTTGTTTTAGAACCAAAAGATTTGGAACATGGATAATGTTATAGGCTTTTTTTATTTCTAATTTACCGCCAAGTAAGATCCCTATATGTGTCTTATTGATGGCTTGTTATGGCTGGCTGCAGCAATGGGGCACTTCTCCAAGTTCTGATAGGAAGCTACTTTTCCGACAGAATACCAAAGGTTGGATTTCCTTCATTAATTCACGAGAATTGGCCTCTTTGAGCAGGATTTTTGAACACTTAAGCTGCATTAGTATGTTGGAGACTTAAGGTTTCAAAGTAATACCTTTAACTTCAACGGTTGACGAAACTTGACAAAGTATATATCTCTTGTGGAAGGCTAATGCCATAGTTTCATTCAACAACAGGCCAGCAACAGAAGCAGTGCCATACTTTGAACAGGTCAGTCTTTTCCTCATAGGGTGTTTCTTATGCCTGTATTGCTTGCCATTCCTCATGCGATAGTTACTTTTCATCTTTTTCTTTCCAGGTAGACTGTTAGTTTATATGTTTGGAGATTGTTTCAATAATCTAGATAATATGTCGTTGTGTTATATAAATAAGCTGAGTTTATCGACTTCAATAAAGAAAAACTGAGTTTATCGGGTCGCATAGTTTCTTTGAGAGATATGCTTCATGTGTGTCCGGTATTACATGTGCGTGAAGGCGCGTTCTTTTAGTGGAGGCAGTGTTTCAATATAGTGCATCAAGAACTGCAATGATTAGGAATGACTAAAGAGTATCACCAGCATTCATGGCACGTGTGTGTTTGGGGCCGTTCCTTATGTTAACAATTTTCTTATCTAATTTGAGAAGAAAAACCATGCTCTTAGAACTTCCGGGGAAATCACATGCCCATCTTCTTCATTCTAAAGTGATGAACTTTTTGCATGGGATTCAATTTTGGATTAGAATACATGGGCATCAGCATTCGGTAGATATCACTACTTGTCATAATCTTCGAAATTTGTTTTGCAGTTGGGTCCTTTAGTCAGTCAGGTTATGCCAATGGTGGAGACAAATCCAGTATTTTCAATGGCTAACAGCTTATCAGGTACTATCTTGTTTCAATGCCATGTTCCTCTTTTTTTTTTTTCCCTAAGCCCATTGCCATGTTCCTCTTGACATTACTATATGTTTGTTTTCATATTTATGGCAAGCACTTGGTTTGAAGCTCCTGTTGGCATAAAGCATGCTAGTCAGAACTTTTGGTCTTTTCAACTTATCATTATGATGGTATGTGATGTTGGCTGTGTTTGGACTTGTGAAGACTATCTTGCATTTAGATTATCTGGAGAGTTTTTTAGCTATTGAATATCAGCAAAGTAACTATCTTCTCCTCTCTCCTCGTATGAGTCTTTCATGTGAGTTATGGGATTCTGTTATGCGGATAGAGGCAGTGCTAGATGCTTGGAACTCAAGTTCAGATAACAAATCCATGTACAAATCCTGCACTTTTTTTTTTTTTTTTTGAGGTCTGCACCCTTTTGTTATTTGTCAAATCACAAATTCACAATGCTTGGTTGGAAATGGTTTCCTAGAAATGAAGAGGTGTTTGGTATTGACCCCCGATCATGACCTCCAGTGGTAATATACTTCGTTACTCTGAGGATGCTTCTTTTAGACTGAAAATCTCTCTGTAGCTGTGACATCCCACAGGTCTATAATAATGTCTTTGATAAAGCATCAATGATTTATACTGACATAAGATTGCTTCCTGTTATAGAGGGTCACACAACTTACTGAAGAGGGCTAATAAGGTGTCCTCATTAGAAAGCCGCACACCATCACCAAGACACCAACATGTCTTGGTCCACTGCGATTCTGAGATCGCTCCCACTTTCTATCCACTGCTGTTGCCCAATTAGAGACTGGTCCCCAATGAAACGCATTTCTTGCATCAATTGTTGGATCTTAATCACCTATAAATAGCTAATCTGAAAGCCAATTAACAACCTGGGTTTCTTTGTGGAATTAGGTTAGGCATCGTCACGGTTGCTATTTTCACTTGGATAATCTTCAATCTGCTGTATGAGGATCAATGAGTAGTTTTTAATTCTCTTTGTAATTGTACTTGCTGATGCCTTCACTTTAGAATTCAGACCTGATTGATGTTATGTCTCCTTTAAGCCATGAAGGTCCATTCCGCGTGAGCTTGAGAGGGCCAAGTAATCCAGCTTCTTTTATTGTGAATGAATAGTGCCTTATAGTATTGTCATAGTAGGTTTGTAAAAGCAAAAATCCTGCTGTTGATGTGTTTTCTGCAAATTGATTATTCTCTTTGGTACTCGAACCTGATACAGCTGTCCATCCCTGTATCAAACTTCTCTCCAGTTACTCGGTCTATCAATGCTAGTATACTGGAATCTACTGAACTTTTCCTGATTAGTGATTCTTTTCAAATTTGTCTAAGAGGGTGTTTGTACTGACGATTTTACGCTGCTTTTGTGAATTCTGCTTAACTTAGGAGATGCATGGAAGGCACTGGTAGACGGAGCTGGTGCAGTAATGTCACAAAGTGATCCAGAGTTAGTATCTTCAGTGACTCAATTTGTCGATCAATTACCCTCTGTGCTAAATGAGGTAAGATACTAGGCATTCATTACAGTGACATGACATTCATTTCTGATTTTAACTTTCTGGGATTGTTTCAGAAATCGAAAAAAAAAACAGAAAATTTGTAGTGGCCTTTTTTTTTTATAATCTTTTGTACAACAGCAGAATTGTAGTGGCCATGCATCTTATGTACTCAATGGAGTATAATCTATGCAGTCAATGGATCCTGCAACTTTTGTGCATTATTAGACCTCTAATTGTCGTGAAAGACTGTTCTCAGGATCTTAACATTTCTTGAAAAATGACTTTATCAGGTAAGACAAGGGACATCTGAATTCAGGCCAACTCCATCAGAAAACCGTGAACGTTGCAAACTCTCTTACAATGTCCCACACACTTTGCTGGTATAGTGAGGCTTCAGTAATAATTTGCTTTGAGGAACACACTTAAGTTTGTTACTCATTTCTGGTTAAAAAAAATCCGTCTTTCTCAGGTGAAATTCAATTTTGATGCAATCGATGAGACAGATCTCTTAGAAGAAACCATGAAGCCCCGAGTCAAATCGATTGGAGGGACACTTCAAAAGCTTCAACTAAGTGGTAACCATCTGACACCATGCATACAGGTAATTCTTTAAGGATTCGGATTCCTGTATCATAACATTTGTATATAACTTGAAACCTCGCAAGTGAGATCTCAATGTTGTAACCTGTATTGGTTCTTTACATATCCAGGAACCAAAATGGGAAGTGGGCAGCATGTACACACCTATTGACGCTGTCGCACAAGGTCTGAAAGCTGTTTCTATAAATGACACCAAAGTCCTAGCCCAGACCATAAGCGGTTGGCTCAGACTTTACGAATAGTTAGACTCTGAAGTCCGAACCCTGTGCCATGGTGGAACATACTAACACTCTCCGTCTCTGCTGGATGGCGAATTCGGAGACTTGTTGTTGGTATAGTTGTGCAATAATGTAATTCCAAGTGATGTGAAGCATTATAAAGTCAAGTCAGTGTAAGGGTTTCAGAATGACAAGATTAATGAATGACTGTGTAGAGGATGCGATATCTGGCATCTGCAACTATGAAACCTTAGTCTTGTTCTTACCTACTTCGAGTTTCAACTCTCAATCCAGGAGAAATAAAGAAAGAAGAGAAAAACCCTCTCAAAGTGAAGATGTTTTTATATATTTTTTTTAAGGGCCTCTCAAAGTGAATATTTGGGAGCTGTAAAACTTGAATCATCATAGTAATAATCTCGAGTGCAAATTATACTTGAAACGGCTGAATCCGATTGACCCGTTTTCATTTTGCTCAAAGTTCTATTGACTTAATGACCTTATCAAGCCGCCAAACCAGTAATTTCCCGAGATATGATACATGACTAATTTTGATTGATAAGAATTAATCAGAATTAGACAATCATCAGTTATGACCCGAAATTAACCTGATCCAATTAATCCATCTTTATGTCCAACTTATAACCAATAATTCTTAACGATAATCTTTAAAATCCGAGATCGTGACTACTACATCTTATGATGGTTAAGGTCATACTCCATACATTATACGGAGTACAACTATCCGTAAAAAAAGAGTTGAGAGAGGCTAAAGTCAAGTCCCCGTCAAGTGGCTCTAAATTCCATTATTTTGGCATTTCCATCACATTCCAATGACTAAATAACTTTTGCAATTGGGTTTTAGGTCCACTAAGTCCACCTTCAAATGTTTGAACTCTTCAACAATTCAACCCCCAAAATAAGTTTAAACTAATCCAAAATCATCAAATCCACAATCCTATTAATTTTTCTTTTTTTTTTTTCAAAGGAAAGAAAGAGGAGAGAGAGAGGTTTGAGAGAAGTCAAGAAAGAAGAAGGCGTGTACTCTGAACAACAACTACTTCAAACGGCCATTTTTCTTGCAATCTTCTTCTTGACGCTTTCCAACTTCTTAGACCCTTCCCCCCCCCCTCCTCCGTGTTTCTTTTACCCACCAAATCTTCTATCTTTTCCTCTCTCCTTAAAAAGATCAAATCTTTGGGTATCACCTCTTATATTTCTTAACCTTGAAGTTTCTATCTAATTTTTCAGGTAAAACCCACAAAAAATTTCACTTGTAATTTATCTATACTTGTTCAAGTTTTATGCTTTTTTGATAAGTTTGCAATTCAACTCATTTTATTTAGTGGGTCGTTTTCGAATTGTTGTTTTGATTATTAATTTGTGTTAATTTGTTTGTACTAGTTCAATTTTTTATGATAAAGTTTAGAAATTAAGTCAATTTAATTTGTGGTTCATCCCCAATTTCTTGTTTCTTGCTGTTTTTCTGTTGTGATATGAGCAAAGTTCGTGAATTCCCATGTTGTATGCTAGTATAGTGTGATGATTCACATGTAGATTTAAAATGTTGTTGATCGGTCGTACTTTTCTTGCTTATTCCCGTCTCAGTGAATTGTTTACCTTTCCCGATATTTGCGAGGAGGGTTTTGGAAACGGTAAACAATTCATTGAGACGTAGGGGGTATTTTGAATTGTTGGGCATTATGTTGAAGAATTCTGTTTCTGTAGCAATACTATCCAAGTTCGTTAATTTCCCTTGGTTGAATCGTGTTGCGTGTCCACTTCTTATAGTATGGTGATTCTCATGTAGATTCAAACTTTTATGCTTAATAATTAGGGATTTAGGGGCAAGAAATGCTTTGGTTTTGTGTTAGACTCATTTGATATGGCGGGTCATTGCGAAATTAGTTTATCTTTTGGAAGGATTAATACCAGTTCTAGGAGCCAATACTCAAATCGCATGCTTATCAATGATTTGATGATGATGTGTTGTGTATCAGAAGTTTGATCTTAGATCGGTACTATGCATGTATCTCAACTCGACTAAATACATTGGTGTTATGACGAAAACCTAATGAGACATATGCCGGTGCTAAAACAAGTTTTCGGCACTGTATACTTTGTACTCTGCTGCTTGTAGGTTTTGGTGAGTGGAAATTTGGAATCCTGGGAAATTTTTGAATTGAGTAATGAGTTATGATATATTTTCTCTATGCCAAGTGGAATTTCTGCTGATGAAGTTGAATAATAACTACTAAATATTTCTTTCTACATTTCTAGAATACTGTTGTTGTTATCATTACGTCTTACGTGAGTGCTGAGTAGCTCGCAATCTTTCTTGCTTTGGTCGTATGGGAATGTAATTTATATGTATGTCTGTCTTCTGACTTTGTTTATAGTAATTCAATAGCAATCTGGGAGATAAGTTTGCAATCTTCATTCATGTTCCTGCTGGTTTCTTTTTTAGCAGGGTGATAGAGGAATTTTTGCATAGTCATTTTGCAGCGTGATTCTAAACCTCCATTCACTAACCGCCGTAAATTTCTGTTAGTCATGAGTGGGTTGAAGAGCTCCCCTTTAAATAAGTTTTCTAAGCCTAGCTCTGCTCCCCCTAAATTTCCCAGAAAGGCAGTCTCTAACCCCTTTGACTCTGATGACGAGTCTGACAAAAAACCAACCGTTAGATCCTCAAGGAAACCCTCTTCAGAGCCATCACCACATCTCTCCAATTCTGCCATGACCAATCCTTTTGATGATGACGTCGATGATAGAGAGAGAGCTAATCCATCATCAACCTCTAAGTTTTCGTACTCTTATGCACAAAGGAACAAGTACAAGAATAATTTCCGTGACTCAGGAGGCGTAGACAATCAGAGCGTGGAGGAACTTGAGAATTACGCTGTGTACAGAGCTGAGGAGACCACTCAAACTGTTAACAGCTGTTTGAAGATTGCTGAAGGAATAAGAGATGATGCTACCAATACATTGGTCCTTCTCCATCAGCAAGGTGAACAGATTACTAAAACCCACGAGGAGGCTGTAAATATAGACTACGATTTAAGCCGGGTATGCTTCCTTCTCTTCATATTTGCAACTGTTAACAGGTTTTGATATTAGGCATCAACAGTAAAATGCCTCTAAGCTAGGGCAGAGTTCATAGATGTAACATATCTAGTTTTCATGCTTACCGCAGTATTAGAGCCGATGATCTGGTGTCATTGTACTGGTTTCCTACAAGCTTAGAAGCTCGTTATTGATGTAGTCAAATTTGTCATGTGGAGTTGATGGTATCTAAATGTTGAACTCTAATATATCTCTAGTTGATGTAATTGTATTTTAGTTATGAGTCCGTAAACATATTGCTTTGAGAAGCTCTATCTTTGAAGTCCATGTTTGTTGTGACTTTCAAGACCAAAACTGTGATAGATGAGGATTTTCATGTTTCTTCACAAACTAGGCTTATAATAGCGTGTTCGTATATTTGTAAAATCATAAAGAACTAAAACTTTTAAGTAATGTCGGTAGAGTTCGGAAAAAAAGGAACAAAAGACTTGTTAAACCGCTTTGCATTTATATATGTGCTGTATTGTACTCAGATTGCAGGAATGTATGATTGGGTCTTTGTTGTAGGCTTCTGCTGATTTTTTCTCTGTTCTCTTGTATATGTGGGTGTGAGTAAAAACATGAAATCGCTCTTTTTTTTTTTTTTTTTGGAAGGGCTTGAACTGTCTGGACATATCGATTTTGTGGTTGTGAAAGCTTTATGTGTGACTGTGCTATGGCTATTATCTTCAAAATGCTGTAAAACCTTCTCGATACTAATACTCTGTGTAGTGGGAATTGTTGTTCATCTTAGCTAGCTGACACTGAAGTCTCATCTTTTTCTTTGATGTTGGTGTTCTAAACAATATATCTATTCATGAATTGCAGGGGGAAAAGCTTTTAGGAAGTCTTGGAGGGCTCTTCTCAAGGACTTGGAAGCCGAAGAAGACCGCTACTGTTAAAGGCCCTGCTCCAGTGGCAGGTTTGATGCTTTGATTAATATTTAATTTGATTTGAAGTGCCAGAATTAGGTTCATGGCTAACAGACCTCATTTCGATCAGGTGATCCTGTTTGGAGCAAGGGCAATCACTTGGAGCAGCGGGAGAAGCTGGGTTTGAAGCCTTCATCAAATGAGCGTTCAAGGGCACGAACTTCAACCCAAGAACCCTCAAATGCAATGCAAAAAGTGGAGGTTAGTTATTTGTGATCGATTCACTAGATTAAACGTTTGGGCTGAGCTCTTCCTTTGTCCTTCTCTTTCTGTTAAAAGGTTCAAACTTTATCCAGACTAGTTTGTGCTCAGTCCTGTGCTGATCTTGAACAGGTGGAGAAGGTGAAACAAGACGATGCGCTGTCAGACTTGAGTGACCTTTTGGGAGAGCTCAAGGGTATGGCTGTTGACATGGGATCCGAGATTGAAAGGTCAGTGTTGCTTTATCCATGCCACCCTCCTTTAAACTTTCTCGGCCTCCTGACTGTAACGTCTTTGATATCTTTTTCGCATTACATTCTGTGTTGTTAACATAAATTTCCCGCGACACCATTTCAGGCATAACAAAGCATTGGGCAACCTTGATGATGATGTGCATACGTTGAACGAAAGAGTTAGATACGCAAATCAACGTGGACGCCGGTTGCTCGGGAAATGATGATTCCGAATCGCTAACATCCCCTACGAAAACCATGACCCTTTTTTTCTTCCGGATTTGCATTCAAGCTTTTATTCTTTTGTGAAACATGGATGTTACAGGAAAAAGGAAAAAAGGTATTGTAAAAAAATACGAGTATTGGTGTATTTGACGAAATGCTAAATTTCAATCTAGATACTTTTATTATGAGACGGTTTTATGTAAGAATTTCCGATTATGAAAGAAATACTCATTCATCCACAGTATAATGATCAACTATAGAGTATACAAGTACAACAACAACAATCACATCCCCTAGTATCACAACGATCCCGCCTATGGCAAGAAAGTGTAAGATTTACGCAACCTTATTCCTATACATTCTGAATGCAAATTTTATATACTAAGAACATAGTTGGAAACTAGAATTTTAGTGAGGTCGATCACCCATCTCAAGGATGCTCTTGACTTCGTTGTGGTAAAGAGAATAAACAACAGCTTGACGCTCAGCAACTTCGAGAAGCGAAGCACCGTTGGCATAAGCGTTGGAGAGGGATTCGGGGTCGGAGAGGCGGGCGTTGTGGCGGAAAGCGTCGAGGGTTCGGCGTTTGGCGTACTCCCTAATGTTGTAGTCGGTGAATTTACGGGAAGTGCGGAGGAGTGTGCGGAGAAGAGAGACTACATCCGATCTTGTTGGGGTTGCCATTTCTAGTCTTATGATGATTTTTGTGGTTGTTCTTTGTGTGATGATCGATGTTCTTTTTTGATGATTTGTAATGGAAATGCTCGTGTTCGGTTTGTGAACTTGTGATGCTTACAAATGCCATGTTGCTCTTCTATAACAAAGATTGCGTACAAGCGTGAATGTCCTTTTACACGGGGTGTATGGACTACCTCGACTTTTTTGATAACAAGTAGATAACACTTAAAACTTTCACGAAAGTAAAAAAAAAAACAATTATAAAAGGGCGTGCTACTTTCATGGATGGGGTCAAGGTGCCGGGTCATGGGGGTTGGATCGAGTTAGAGTGAGACATAAACGGGTACCAATTTTAACCACATCGAGTTCAATTTATCCTATTTTCGCAACATATTGAATCCAATTTGCGAGTTCACTTGTCAAATTTCTCGGTTAGATCAAATCTGCTTTTAACAAAAAAAAGAGAACAATAATGAGGAACCACTGTGTGCATGCCACATCAATCAACGCACTACATCTTAGGTGGAGTTGAGCACACCATATCAACCCAGATTGCCCTTTAACTTTGCTTTTTTTTTTTTTTCGAAAGGAAGAAAATTCATTCATAATAATTAGCCATACGGCATCTACAACAAGTGCTGAAATTATCAAAATACAACGCTAAAATCAAATTCAACCCAAACCTCCAAAAAACTACGATCATTATGTGTGGTGACTCGTGATCCGAAAACCCTCCATAATAATGCTGCTTCATGATACAGCTTGACGCGAGGGGGCCTATTGATCTCTTGTAGTTCGTCGAAGGATGAGCAGATCCGCTAGCCAGTAGAGGAGAATTCAGCATCCATCTAAACGCCATGACAAAATTAATGAACATCAAATTCTTCTAAGTCCCGCAATCTCAGTATAAACCACCTATATGGTGGTAGAGAGACCCTCTCGAGGAGGTAGAAACGAGTTATTATTAATAATAACTAGTGATAGGAAATTAATTAGGGTGTAGATATTAGAAATTTGGGGCTTACCACCATCTGATTGATGAGTGGTAGCCCGTAGATTGAGATTTAGAGGTCTAGGGTTTTTTTTTTAACTTTGCTTAATAAGCAAAGAAGTGTAACTCACACGCTCTCTCTCTATCTCCTCTCTCTTCCCTCCTTATCCAACTCAACCAGTGTCTCATCTTACTCTAACACTAAACTTTGCGCTTCTGCTACTTCTTCCCTTTCATATTAATTCTGGGTATTTTTCCACCATTTTATCTTCAAAATTTATGTTATAATTGCGTATGTTAGAAGCAAATGCTCCTCCATTTGATGAATTTTCAGTTTATAATTAGTTTTTGCTTAGAAATTTGAATGCCCATTTGGAAATTTTTAGTTTAGAATTCTTTAGAATGTGTTGTTTTAGTTCAGCTTGTATGTGTTTGATGAAATGCCTGTGTGAAACTGATGGTAATGTTGTTTATGTGTGTCCAGTTAGTATGATAGGGGTAAAGTTTGAATCTTTAGCTACAAGCTTTGTTGTTGGTATGCTTAATTGCATTTCCCAATTGCCCATTATGCTATATTTTACACATTTTGTTATTTCTTGCTGGAATTATGACAAGCCATACAGTCATATTGCTCCTATGTGAGTATGAATGTATGCGAAAAGCTGTACCCTTTTCGAGTTTCTAATGTGTGTGTGTATGCTGTTCCCCTTTGAAGTAATTCGATATCTTACTGTACCTTTATGCTCTACTAAGGAGGTTGTTTTCGCGTGACCCTTGATTGGAAAGACAATGGTTTGGGGTACTGAGTAGCATGGAGAATAATTGGGCATTTTTATGAGGATATGGGGGAAGAGGGGATTGCTATTGGGAAAGAAACCTCGGCCGTTGAGTTGAATTTGAGCAGATTACCTCGAACAGCATTGTAGTTCTGGTTTAATTCCAAAAAGACGCTGTAGTTATGTACTCATGTATTAGTTTGCCAATCATTTGTTTGAGTGACTTGTTAATTTAGGATTCTGGTTGCGAAAATTTTGTACCTATTATGTTGATCTGCCTGCTCTGAAAAATCAGCTTTTGCTGAACAGGTTGCCGAGAACTTTGGGTGATTTAGATGCTTCATATGTTAGTGTCATATAATTAAGGTGAATCATGAACGTACATACTTTTTAACATATTTTGTCACGGTTTTTTGGTTGTTAGTGTGAGTCTCAAGACTGCTGGTTATGGCTTGTTCCTCATCAGCGACATGGAGCATGGCAACTCTAAGGTCAGCTTTGCCTTCAGTTCCTTCCCGTGCTTCATGGAACCAGTCACCCATTTCAGCTTCTTGTAACACTTCATCAAAGCCTCGTAGAGTGGGTCTATCACTACGCAGTTCTAAGCCTCTTCTGCCACAATATAGCGGCCTCAGTGCTCTCTGCCCTGTGCTTTCATCATTTCCCACTGGATTGGGTATCATCTCTAAACTTTAGAAAAGAGATTTCTATAGGACAGTTCTTGCTTGCAAACTTCTCGTCAATTTCCTTATTCATGAATCCTGACTGGATGTAATTCCTCGGATGTCTCGATAGATGTGAACTTATCTATTTAATTCTACAATGACCCGGTGAGACCTGGTGTAAATATGTGTTGTACGCCCGGCTAAAATATGTATTTAAACTGAAAGCTGTCAAAGAGTTTTCTGCAATGTTAAATCTCACAGAGGATGTTGTCTACCTTTGTGACTTCTAGTGAAAGGGTTCTATAACTAGGTTAACTCTTTTCTTAAAAAAAAGGTTAGCTGCAACGACATCACTGATAATGTTTGTTAAACCGTTATGATTCAATGGGTACTTGTTCGTCATAATTGATCTGTCACAAAACCTTGCTCTTTGATTAGTTACCTCTGATCTGCTGCTCAAATACAATTTCAACATTGCTTATACACTTGGTGAGTCACTTGTAATGAGGGATGTCTAGGTAAATAATTAAGACTAATATTGCAGCTTTTTCGAGAGACATATTATTGTGCTATCTCTACAACGCGTTAGTGTGATCTTAGCTGTTAAGTGACTGACTAGTGAGACACTCCAAACTACGTGAAGATCATTCTTTGATTTTATAGTTGAGGAATAGGGTAGGCGATTGAAAGATAAGAAGTTTATTTTTGTTATAGGCTAGTTTTATGTGTACTAAGAAACTGGTGCTAGGCTTAACTACTTCTTCTATTAATTATTCCCCTCCACCCACTCCCCCTCCCAAATAAGGGCCTTCAGAAGTCACCTTGTGTTAGTAAAAGTGGGGAATATGTTTTGTCTTATAAGAAGTCAAATGGAAGTCGGTGTCAGCTTCAATCCAGTGAGACAATCTTGTCACTGATATATAATCGTTTTTCTGTTTGTGCTGCTTTCTATTGACATGGGGTTGGTACTTATAGCATCTGTCTCCTCTCACAGAGAAAGGCTTTGACAGTCTCTTCAAAATTATTGATAATGGGGGTCGAATCTACGCCATGAGACATGGTAGGAAAGTGCCAAAACTTAACAGGCCCCCAGATCAGCGTAAGGCACTTCTCCGAGGCCTAACAACTCAGCTTCTGAAGCATGGGCGCATCAAGACAACAAGAGCAAGGGCAAGTGCTGTCAGGAAATATGTTGATAAAATGATTACCTTGGCTAAAGAGGGTTCACTTCACAAAAGAAGGCAAGCACTTGGATTTATCTACGAGAAGCAAATCGTTCATGCATTGTTTGCTGAGGTGCCAGATAGATATGGGGAGAGAAATGGAGGATATACAAGGATAATAAGGACTCTGCCAAGGAGAGGGGACAATGCTCCAATGGCCTACATTGAGCTTGTTTAGGTAATTGAGTACTTGCCCCCTCTGTCTTACTTTCTGTATTATTTTGTGTTGGGACAATATCACTTGACTAAGAATTCGCGGCAGTTCACCTCAGTTCATTGCTTATTTCCTGACTCACAAGTCACTAAAACAATTAACTAATCTGCTACCGTTGTAGAGTCATTTAGCTGATGATTATGTTTCTTCTTTAGTTACTGTGTCATTTACTCAAATGCTTGACTGAGGTCTTCATCAGCTTTACCTTCACTTGCTGATAAAATGTTGCCTATGTCGGGGAGTAATACTGCTTGCTTTATATCTGCTGACTGCTTATTGCACTAGTTCCTTGGTAATCTGTCGTGTGTTTCTGCTAGCCTGATAAGTCTGTTACTTGGTATATGGGAAGAGTTAGAACATAGTTTGTAGCATAACTTCGTGGTTTGGTTTGCTACCCGCATGTTTTGGAGAAACATCGTGATCTATTCTTCTGCATTTTCAAATCTCTCGTGCCAGGATAATCTCCGTTCTGTATCAGTCATCCGTGATCCTCTATCACTATTGTTAATACTTCAGCATCTTTCTTGAGATGTCCTATATTGGTCTTTTTGGTCGTTATCTCAATAGAAAGCCTTATTATATCAGATTCTAAACCGTCAACTTTTTGTTCTTTGCAGGCTGTTAATGTTAGTCAGAGACTCGGAAAGATGGGTTGCCGGAAGCTGACTTATATTGCGTTGAGCTCTGAATTAGCAGACAGATATCTGTTGTCATTATAGTTAGTGTTTTTGTCAATCGATTTAGGTTTATTCACCAACAATGGCGAAATTTGTATGTCTATTTTACATGATGGTAATGGGCCTCTGCCTTTTGTGTAATATTTGTGTTGTTTATGGAATGGAAGTAGCCTTTCTTCTGGTACATCTGGTACAATTTTGTAAACTAAAATACTACAAAGGAGGGCTGAGGGCTCGAATATTGTGTTTTATCAGCCATTGTGGATTGCGTTAAAACTGGTTATTGTGACCATGGATTTGGGGTGTATGGTTCTCTTAATCGTGCTGGTTCGTCAAATTTGTGAACTAATCATATCAAAACTAAGGCTAATCCTTGATTTCGGTTTAATCACGCCGTTAGCAAAAACCGTCAGTTACTAAAAAAATTGTAATTATGAAAAATAACACCATTTGATTCGGTATTGAAAAATACTTTCACCAGAGTATTTTTTTGTTAGTCTTTCTTTGTCCTACAACACCGATTTGCCAAATGTAACCTCTTGTAGATTTCCTATTCTCAAGTTACGCTTCTGTTAAAATCTCAAAGGACACCTATCAACCAAGTGTTGTCGTCTATCTAGTTTCTCTAGGAGATTCTCGGAACCTTTTGTCGTCATTTGAAGAGATTAGGTTTAACTTTTGCTATATACTCGTAGAGGCTAATGTTTGTGCCAATCGAGTTGCTATAGGAGCAATGAAAAGGAGGCCAATGTGTCGTGGGCTCGTGGGAGAGTCCTGACCCGATGGCGTTAGAAGATGTAATTGTAGCCTTGTAGGATAGCAAACTCTTTGACTTCCATTTCCCTTGATTAATAAAAACACCGTTTGACCCCCAAAAAAGAAAACCGTGTTCAATTCGAGTCTCGAAACAAGGTTGGAGTCCATTCCGCGAAATAAGTTTATCCTCCGTGTGAAAAATAGACAGAACGAAAGTGAAGTGAAGGTTGTAGTAAGTAAACAAACACAGAGTCATAAACCCTAAACCCCCGGCAACCACTCAACAGCCGCTAAAAGCGCTACTCTTTTGTTCTTCTTTTCGACTGGAATTTTTTATCGCGCGATTTCTGCCCCAAATCAATTTACCAACTTCTCAGGTAAATCTTTTAACCTCCTTTATTTCTGTGTAATTTAATGCTTGTTTTCCCCCTAATTTTATCAAATTTCTGTTCATTATACATAGTTAACTTTAGGTTAAAAATTTGGGGGAAGTTTTGGTTTAAGTTGGTTAATTAGAAGTAAAGTTACTGAACTTTAATTTTCAATCTAATTGATGGGTTTTTTTTGGGTGTTCTTGTAGTTGTTGTATTGGGAAATCAATTGAAAAATAAGATAGAGAATTTGCATTTTTGTATTAATTGTAAAAATCAGTAATTTCATGATTTTTAGCTGTTAATTTGGTATAATTTGTCAGTTTTAAGCTGGGTTTGAAACTGGGTATGTTCCGTTTTCGCATAATTTGACAAATTATTGGTTAAAGGTTTCGTCTTTCGTTTAAATTTGAGCTTATCTTGGTGTTTTTTTCACTTTGTTAGTGTGAATTTGGTTTTGTATATGCAGCTAAGAGTTTAGGAGTGTTGGTGAGTGTTAAAAGATGAGTTTGATTTCGCAAAACGCGGCTGTTAAGACGAAAGTTAAGAAGACTAAGAGGACGGAAGATGAGGGGGGTGAGCCGTCATTGGTGGAACACGGTGAGGGTGTTGAGGATGGGGATGTGGGGGTTCAAGTCGTAAGAAGTCATAAGAAGAATAAGAGGAGTGAAGAGGAGGCTGCGCAAATGAGGATTGAAGAACAATTGGAAATGCAGCATTTAGGGAATTTCTTGTTTGGTTCTTTGCATTCGCCTATTGAGTTTGGAAGGGAGGAAGGAGGTGAGCTTGAAGGGGGAATCGTTGGTGATGATTCCTCGTTGTTTATCATGGACCGCTCTGGTAATAGTGGTCTTTCTGTTTATGAGGGTGATGATGAGGCGAGATATATGGTTGGTATTGGTGATGAGGATGTGGTCAAGGAAAGGAAGCCTGCTTGGGTGGATGATGAGGAAGAGGAGGCTGCTGTTGACATCTCGAATGTTAATAGGTTGAGGAAGCTGAGGAAGGAAGAAGATGAGACTGTTATATCAGGTTCAGCGTATGTAGCAAGATTGAGGGCTCAGCATGCCAAGCTGAACCGAGGCACAAATTGGGCACAACGCGATTCCAGGAAAGTGTATGACTCTGATGAAGAGTCTGAAGTTGATAATGGGGCTTTGGTAGCCAATGGATATCGAGGGGCTGAGTCTTTTGATGATATTCTTCAGACGAATGAAGAGCTTGTGGTGAAAAGAGGAGTGAAGCTTTTGCCTGGAA
Organism: Spergularia bocconei; assembly: GCA_963457585.1. Lineage (NCBI taxonomy): Eukaryota > Viridiplantae > Streptophyta > Magnoliopsida > Caryophyllales > Caryophyllaceae > Spergularia > Spergularia bocconei. Next base: position 6,480,344 of record OY734942.1, on the reverse strand, counting down.
TTCTCGAGTACTCGAGATTAGTAGATGCAAATGCTGAAGATCCTTCCAATGCCTGTATAAACTCTGTCCAGTTCCATAGAAATCATCAATTGCTCCTTTCTGCGGGGCTTGATAAAAAGTTGAGATTTTTTCAGATAGATGGGAGGAGGAATAAAATGATGGATACCATCTTTTTCGAAGATTGCCCCATCTTCAATGCATCCTTTCTACCCGATGGCTCACAAGTTATTGTATCTGGTAGAAGAAAGTTCTTTTATAGTGTCGACATATGTAAAGGGAGTGTGGATAAAATTGGACCTTTGACTGGAAGAGAGGAAAAGAGCTTGGAGGTTTTTGAGGTTTCTCCAGATTCTCGTACCATAGCTTTTGTCGGAAATGAAGGTTATATCCTGTTGGTATCTACCAAAACAAAGGAACTTATTGGCACTCTTAAAATGAATGGAACAGTTCGCTCGCTTGCTTTCACTGAAGATGGGCAGCAGTTACTTAGTTCTGGTGGTGATGGGCAGATCTACCATTGGGATTTGAGAACACGAACTTGTTTACACAAGGGTGTGGATGAAGGTTCCATTGTTGGTACTGCTCTATGTACTGCACCAGTAGGGAATCTGTTCGCGGCTGGTTCTCAAAGTGGAATTGTTAATGTTTACAACCAGGACGAATTCTTGGGGGGTAAGAGAAAACCACTCAAGAGAATTGACAACTTGTGTACTCAAATAAACACCATGAAATTCAACCATGATGCACAAATATTAGCCATCTGCTCAAGAAATGATAAGAGCAGCCTGAAGCTCGTTCATGTCCCTTCCTTCACTGTCTTTTCCAATTGGCCCCCTGCAAACAGCTCACTACATAATCCACGATGTCTGGATTTCAGCCCCGCTGGTGGCTTCATGGCATTCGGAAATGCAGGTGGTAAAGTACACCTCTACAAGCTACACCATTATCAGCGAGCATGAGCTCACATTTCTGTCAGCATGTACTACTGTATGTCTAATCTTGCTTTAAAAATAGGCTCTCTGTTTTTGAGATTGATTCTCCCTGGGAAAGTAGCCAGCTTGTTAGAAGTTTTGAGGGAACTTTGGATTTTCAGACTTGAATTACTGCTATAAAGTTTTTTTTTGGTTTTTTTGACTCCGATCAATGTTACTCTGATATGATTTTTTTTTTAAAAATCAGCCATCCAGTCAAATTGAAATGTAATTGGCCTTTTCCTCATGTGATTCACATTCACTTGCTGGTGTCCAGATTTTGCAGCTTAGTTCTGATTTTATAGCTTTATCGTCACCTCTGCATTGTTTTCTCTCCTTTTTAATATTTGAACTTGATTTCACGGTTTGGTGGCTAGAATTATCACATGATTAATGGACATGGAATGTTTGTAGCACCGAGCAGGGTTGGTTATAGCTTATGTTGCCATTGTGTGCAGTAAAGACTCTAGAGGTGTGGGTGGTTGCTAGAAAAGTAGAATTGTTACCTCAATGTCTGTGTGCAAAGCATTTCCTGCAACACTTCTATGCTTGCTTTCGACTTTGGGGTGAAGAGATGATGGTCAGAGATGGCATGCAATGTCGGTGCGTGGGTTCAGTACAGTGCCTCAGTCGAGGTGGCAACTGGCAAGTTATATTCGCAAATTGGTTGTGGGAATGGAGATGATCCGAGATATTGATGGCCAATAAAGAGTGCAAGTTTTGCCGGGGATCTGTGTTTTTAGGGTGCTGTCAGTGGCATGGACATGAATCACAGCCCGAAAAACATGTCCATTACTATTTTCCTTTGATATGCTTCCAAACTCGCTCAATTTTACAACCACTTGAAGTGAAGCCGACCTTACATTTGCTTTCTAACATGTATACTCGATTCTTTCGTACCAAATAGGCTGTTGAGAAACACATTCATTGCCTAATCAATATAAGGTACCCGTGTCTCTATCCACCATCGATAAAATTAACGATATTGCCATAGCCTCTGAAAAGTCTCATGTTGAATATCTGGTGATTTCAAAGTTCATATTTTCAAAGAAGAGGAAACAGATAAAAAAGAATCAGTGACAGTATTCTCATCTGAAACTGTCTGTCGGAGGTATTTAACAGCTGCAAGTTACATTTTTTAGTCGACACATCGACAAGTTAATTAGCACGCAATTATGCAAAATTTATCCTAAGATATGTCGTCAGGGAACTTATGGTCTGAACAATTTGCTAAAAGTTCAAACCGCAAAAGAAAAGGCGACAAGGGTGTATTACTATCATCACTTAATTACACCTATTCATTAATAGGAAACACTAACTTGGACTAGAAAATCCAGTTGAGGCTAACATTTCCGAGCCAGAGAAAGAGTGGGAACTGAGCCAGTCCGGTCAAGAGCAAGAGCACATGATGCTTCCCTGAATCATAACTCCTCACCTCTGCAAACAAAACCCGCTTCATTGTCTTCACCAAAAAGATTGCCATGCATACACAAGTCGAAGGTAACAAGACATAGTTTGTATGCTTCCAGAATAGCCTCCCAAAGACTGTCAAAGAGATGCCTGTAAACGCGTACCCTGCATATGCCACAACATCCAACAACGGTACTCCCCTGCTACTGAGAGGCAGTAATGGTAAGTTTAACAGCGCGACTTGAAGTAACCAACCTATCGCTCCCTTCATTAACAGCCAGTTTACAGCCTCTGGATTAAACCTGTGGAATTTTGGAAAACAGTTGTAGGAATGTTCTGAGAACAAGCACTAGAGCTTAAAACAAAAGTAGTTTATGATAGAAACGATACACATAATAGGATAACAGGCAATCAGCTTTTGTGAGGAAAAAAAAAACAGATATATATGAGAAACAAAGAGTAATATATTCTTAAAAGTTTGCAATCATCAGTTTCAGCATCCCGCTTCTATTATTGCTAACAGGGTCTGCAGAACAAGAAACTGAAACTACTAGTAACAAAAATGAAGAATCAGTATACACTAAAATAACATCATAAATATCATCTCCTTGACCTGGACAGAAAACAGGGTCAAACAATGCCAAGTTGCCAACAATCGTATGGCACAAGTAACTATGAGTCCTTAACCACTTGAGTCACCTTATACCATAGCTCCCATGGATTCACCAGAAACATGCCATACACCAGGATTCAGTTTGACAGTTTGACTCAATTCGCCAGGCAAATTTATACACCCATGTAAATAATACAGTCTCAGAACACTAGAGAAAACTAACAAGGAATTTAAGGGCCATAACCCATAAGCGTATCAAACCATATTTGATCTAAGTGAGATTTTTAAATCCGTGACTTTCACTGCAAACCGAGCATGGTAGAAGCATAACACACAAGTTTAACTCATTCTTATCCTACATTGACTAGAAAAATTTCCAGAGTGATCATGAGAATAGTGGCAAAATGTAAGTTTCAGCCAGAAACAAGTTCACTTAAGAAAGATGCTTACTTTCCATTCAGTCCCAAGGCAAGGGCAGCTAGCACAATATAAGAGAGAAATGCCATAAGAGGAATGTACAGATCTGGTGCATTGATGTCATAGATTGGAGGCTTGTAGGATAGTTGTCCTGCCATCGGTTCAGTTATCCTTGTCCAGTGCCCCTAAGCGAAAAGAAACTAGCAATAGTAAATAAATTACACTGGAACATGAAAAAATTAAAGGGAGTCAAAGATAAGTGAGAAATATGGCAGGAAGACCTTACCCGATGTAAAAAGGGAAGTAGGACCACCTTCAGTTTGTTTCTCACATAGTCATCGTTCACTTGAAAGTAATATTGCGGATCAGCAAAGTACCTACTTATCTGTCGTGTTTGAAAACAGAGGAGAATCAATGAACTTTTTTCCAAATACAATACAAACATAATTTAGAGAGCCAGCCTAAAACCCATGACATGATCATCGGCAGAAGGTGGGAGAGAAGAGAACAGTAACAAATAAATTTTAAAATTTCTGATAGCAAAAAATTCGTTAGTTGAAATAGTGAAACAAACGAGGACAATGCTAGATTTTCAAACAAACATTTTTTCTTATGAGGGGGAAAAAAGAAGCGTATAATCAAGTAGCACCAGGTCAGAAAGGACAAAAGTTAGCAACAAAAAGCCTGATGAGTTAAATAAGCTGGATGAGCAAATGAAACTTAGATAGCCATGAAAGTAAATAGCAGTACAATTGAGCCAAGCACTGACAACGGCAAAAGGAAGCTATTGAGCCAATATCAAGATTCAAGAGACTTCCAGTCCCCGTGTATTAAAGCACAAAGTCGTATCACTTTGGTCTATAAGATCCAAACGGTAACTAATCCAAGGGGTTGCAATGGCTACAGGTTTTGCTGACTATCATCCAACCGTTACCAAGATTTTGCTTCAAACCAATAACGATTCATACAGGCTACATCTTCTAATCAATGATTAGGCCAAAGAAAAATTTAATTTTACAGCTGGATTGTGATTTTGTCTAAGATCCTTGTTTTCATCACAAAATTGACTCCTTGAATATTACTATTGAAAACACATGCCTGATAAAAGCTGAATTTCTATTCTCAGCTAATTACATGTCTTTCTTTTAGTTCCACAGAATTGCTAACTTCGATGGACCTTAGATAAGTATCTCGGTTTTAATTAACTTTTATTGTGTTCAGAGACGTAAGCTACTGAAATTCTGGGGATCAAGGAGAATGTCAACTAATGGACCTTTCTTTATTCAATTGACCTATGCTAAAATTGTTTTGTACACATCACCTTTGTCCTTTGAGCCACAAAGCTTTAAGAACAATGTCCAATCTATATGGAAATCATATTGGTTCACCAAAGGACACACATTTAACTCCACACCACAACTAAGAATTGCATTTCAGCCAACCCAGATGAACGTTTTCAGATACACCCAGAATTAACAAGTCAACAACAATCATTAGCTGAGGATAAAGGTTGGCCTAGTGGTTAGGATATTAACCTGTCTGGGATTGTCAACCTGTCTTCGGTTTTGAAACCTCATATCTCCACCCCCATGAACCCCCCCACCCCACCCCCGCGGATACACACACAAAAAAGAAAAAGAAAAGGTAATTGAGATTAAGGCTGATTAAGATAGTGAGAAAGGTGAAATATATGTGCTGATTGAGTTATACTCAGACTCTATATGTTTAAACCACCCAAAGGAAAGACCAAAAAATAAATGTACAATGAACCTTCATGAACCTGTAGTACCAACCTCAAACTTTAACCAACATTCAATGGCAATCCTGGATCCTGCGTTCTATATGTATGGGGTGGTATAAACTAATCCATAATCAGTAAACAAGCGACAATAAATGATTTGATTTTTGAAGACTGATAACGCTCTTGTCCAGGACTCCAGGGACATAAACATAGGTTCCTATTTGGTTAAAAGGGTTTCAGGATTGATTTCTTTGCTGCAGGAACTCAATTCCTTAATCTCTACACAATGCAGTAATATCGATGAACAGTTGCCAAAAACCAAACACAAGAGTTCTGCAACCACTCAATTTAGCAAGTACTAAACAAATGCGAAGGTTAGCTTTTATCATACAAAGGCAAAGAGACAATTTGAAGACGAGCTACCATCAATTACATTTGAAAGTAGGAGTGTTACACAACAATAACGCCTAAGCAAATTCTGAAGCACAATAGAACTCTGTGGCCAAGTATATAAACCAAAACCAACAACTTAAGCGCAGCAGACAAAACTCGAAGTTTTTTATGACATAACAGTATCTCAAATACAGATGCCAAAAAAATTTTCAAATACAAAACAAAGTTCCAAAGTAATACTCACATTGCTTTGCACATACTGGGAGCTCGATCCAAGAATTTTTTCCCCATAGGCAGTCAAGCCACTGCTGATCAATCCCGAACCAGGGCCAAAGAGTGGATTTCCAAACGGATTAGATTGGTTAGCGGAGGGTGGCTGTTGGCCCCCAGACTGTTCTCCTAAGTGGTTGACAAAGCGTTGTTGCTGCTGCTGAGGCAAATCCATATACATGACTACAATCTGACACTTCGAAACAACAAAACACCTAATAAGTAACAAAATCACGTAGTCAAACAATAGCCACCTCGAAACAGAAACAAACACACAAGGAAACGATCATAAATCGAAATCTGCACCAACTAATCCAATTAATAATCTCAAAGAAAACATCATACTCTGTCGCGCTAACAATGTTCTTCTAATCACTATTTAGCTTTGTAAGTTGAAAACTCAACCAATAGCTACCTCAAATCAACTCGAGCCAAAATTGTGACAATTTAGCTCGACCAAGCCCTACCATTTAGTGATCAAAACGTCCCGTTGTTCTACATGTGCACCGGTGATGCGCAGTGCATTACTGATCGATGTCTTAGAAAACAGCATCATAGAGAATTAAACATATTTCGCCTTCAATGAAAGTATATCAAATTCATAACTAACAATCATAAGAGAATTTTGTACTATCTGAATTAACAGGTCAATAAGAATCATATAATTCATATTATAAAAACAAAAGATGAATCATAGAATGTGGACCGACATCTTAATCTAGATAAATTGATGAGAATCGTATATAATTATAAATCCCAAATAAATTGAGAATTTGGACGAATGTAGATAATATAATCAAACTTTACGAAAATTGAAACTAAAGTCAAGATTAAAAGAGGTGAGAGAATTACGGAATGGAAGGGACGGCGACTGGCGGTGGGGATAGATACGGTGCTGATGACGGTGGTGCGCGGTGGCGGTGGCGGTGGAGGATGACGGAAGTGAGGGAGTTTGATGAGAGAAAATGAAAGAGCAGAGATAATTAAACTTGTTCAAGAAGATTAAGGAGATTAGTGTAATGATTTCCAAAGAAGTGACAATTACTATCAACAAAATCAGAGTGGCGCAGCGGAAGCGTGGTGGGCCCATAACCCACAGGTCCCAGGATCGAAACCTGGCTCTGATATGTTTAGAGAAATGCTTCCGATTAAGCCCTTTTTTTTTTCGTGAATGAACTAATCCACACGCTTTTGTGCCGTCGCTTTATGCCTACCTCAACCGTCGCATTATGCATACCTTTTCTTTTTCAGGTCACCCGTGGCATAATGCCTAGCTGCCTACCCTTTTTTTTTGTGGTCATAGCATAAATCCTCTGGTGTGGCTTGTTGTGTTGTGAGAATATCGGTGTCTCGAACTAAATATAAGAAGGCGGTGAGGCATAACTCGTTGCTGATGCAATGGTAGTCCTGGGGTAGAGTCGATTTTGCCATAGAAACCCGAATGATCAACCAACATTTTGTGGCATCTTCATGTTAAAAAGAAAAGAAAAGACGAGAACTGCCGGCTTTTATTGATCATTTTAGTTCACTGGTACCTAAATTGATTTATCAATGTTTGTGTCACTAGATCAAGTCAGTGACTTTGTAGTGTACCATAAAGTGGACTTTCTAAATGACATAAAAAGTCTTGTCCCATACCGGCAAACCAGCCGCGACTCAGGTCGTGGATTCATGACGCTGGAGTACTTCATCTAAAGATTATTTCCTTGTATAATCGTACATTTATGTTACCACTCTAAATCATACTCATAAGCGCAAAATCGCAAGATGTCTTGGTATCAAATAAAATAAAAATTCTCAGTTGCAGGAAGAAAACAGAATACAAATTACATCAGAATCTATGATGATTGTCCAGACATTTATTCAAGTACGCAGTGAGCTGCAAATTTCAGCTAAATTACTCAAAAGAGTATCAGGTGTTGGACTGAAACAAGTTGCAGGAACTACCTTTTGTGACGATGAAGAAACATGGCAACTGCAACAGCATGACAGTTTCAGATGTCGAAAAGCTCATCAAATCTCTCTAACACCATTCTGCGATTATTCTGAACCAAGAGATCATGGTCTCGATACACATCGATGTACTCCATAAGAATGACAACCATGCACAAGAGGCAGGTCTGAATCAGAGCCAGTGTATGATCGCCCACATTCAATGACTGTTGCCCTCCATGCTTCAGTGTAGGTTCCACAGTTTCCAGACGGTGCATCAATGTCTCATATGAGACGTGCTCATTCGCCTCCACCATGCAATGGAGTAGGGGAAGGCATTGTGATTCATCAATTCCCATAGATCGCATATTGATGTATCCCATATTGAATAGCTTATTGCAGGCCCATGCAAGGAAGGTAAGAGGGTTTGACCTCTCTATCTCGACGTTGTACTGCCTCGTATCACACATGTAGTGTAATACGCTGAGAAAATCTTGAAGCTGAGCTTCCTTTCCAGGCCGAGAATACAAGGTGGCAAAGTCTGTTATGTAGTATTGCATCTCAATCATGTCCAGGAGATTTGCTTCAGCCAAAAACACCCTGACCAGCCCAAGTACCTGGGTAGGGTCAGTGTGCCCAGCTGAAAAATGGCCTACTAGGCGCGCCGCCTTATTATAGCTAATAACATTGCGCATCCAACCAGAAGTTCCGACTTCGATCCTCGAAGTAAGCAGTATTGAGGCACTTATTAGAAGTACCTATACAGAACCTAGAATCAGGCAGGAAATAGGGGAAAGGAATAGGCTTTTGCAAAACGCTTTATCAGTTTATCACTTCATAAGGCTACTTTCAAACTGAGACATACTAAAAACGGTTCTCGATTTATAACATTCTTAGTTACATGTCCATGTTATTATCAAATTCATCTCATCAAATTCAAGCTTACCTAAAATTGCAATATCTCAGATAACCTACTCTCAAGGAAGAACACATCATCAGGCCAGTCAATCAAATGTCGCAGAAACCATTCCAAAATACATTTAAGTGGCATGGCCTTCCACCATAAAGAGAAAAATACCCAAACGGCAGAAAGGAACTACAATGCACTTCTACAACATACATAAAAGATTTCCTCTATTCTAGCTAAGCATCATCAACAATTAACTAGGATCTGAAGCTTTGGTAGATAAAATGCTGTGTTTTATTCCTCTATTGAGACCTAAATAAGAACTCCTTGATTTTTCAAGAATTTTCAGGACTAATTATGTGAAATTGATAAAAAAAAAAAAATGACGACACTAAACTATGATAGTCATTACTAGAGCCAGGCCACATCCAGTGAGCATACAAAGAGTAGAATTCAACTATTAACAAGCTGGTTACCTTTGTTAGGATGCTCAAAGCATATTGATTACCGGCCATAGCGGACTTGACAACTAAACCCTGCACCTCAGAGAATAACACATAACGGCCCGCTATACCTTGGTAGAAGTCTTCGAAAGAGACTGCACCTAGGACATCTCTATCATCTGAAAAACTCCGGAAACGTTTTGAGCTGCAAATACATGGCATAGAAATCCCATTATGCAATACGAAAACCTATTTGAAAGAACATTAATCAACGGGAGCTACGTGGTGCTTCTCATCATCACATCAAATACATAATTTGTGGCAGTAAATTTAAGAAGGTAAACAGTCTGATCTCAAAATGATAGACTTGTAAAACGTCAGTTGCCAAAGATTCCTATGAAAAAAGAAAAAAAAAACGGTGGAGGTTTCAAAGAAAATATTCAAAATAAATTAAATACTCTAAGTCCCAATAATTTTCCCTAATCCTGCATTACATACCAACTATGCAACTTCAGTCACATCCTAACATTTTCCTAGCAACAATGAACATGAGCCAAAATATCCAAAAGGCGAGATCAAAACAAACCAATTTCTTGGATAATTTTATCCAATATCTTACACAGCAAATACATGGGCGATATCTGTTGCTCCTGTTGGGGCTTTTGCAACACGAACCATAATGTCCCTCAAACTATCATTAGGCAAGAGCTCAAATCTGCTGAATTGCGGCATGACCTCGTTAAGATAGGGGCTGTAAAAATGCGAGATCAGTCAAATAAAGAGCTGTTCCTTGAATCAAAATCATGTGCATAGGCATCCAGAGTTGCAGACATTGAATCAAATTTATAAAAATTCTCATATCTACTAGAACACATTATAGACAAGTAGAGCACATTACACATAAGTTTTGCTGACGAATAATATTAGGAGTTAATGCGCTTTAATTGCGTATCGAGTTATCTTCCACAAGTAGAACAAATCAATCCAGGCCGACTAGAAGATCTACTAATATAATGTTCACTTAAAGCTCATATAGAACCCTCCTCAGAGTATGTCTCATAATTATACTATGACCTAAAAGAAGGAAGAGCTAATCCCATTTGCCACTTGCTTGATGCGAGATAATGCAAACAAATCTCATATCTATAAATTACTATTGCACAAGCTAACATAGGTTTTGAAGGCTAAGCTAATCAAGTATTATAGTTACATAGCGTAGGGAACACGTAAATCTTAATTTGTCAAACATTAACTTGGCTCAAATCTTTCAAAATCTAGCTTGCCGCACCTGGTTAAGATGCAATTTAAATCGAAGGCGCTAAGGCTCCTACTCTCCTAGCATAGTTTAAACTCTCATTTTCAGCCATGTTGGTTTTGAAAGGCCAATAAGATGCTTCTGATTTAGAACAATTAAAAATAATTTAGATCAAATGAAAAGATTAAGGGTCAAAATCAGCCATCCCGCACTGAAGATCTCAGTGAAAAATGAATAATCAACTCCATACGGGTACGATTAGCACATTTGAAGTTGTAGATAACATATAGAATTAACAGTTCGAAAGTGTTCAATCTGAAATTGAATGGATGGAACTCAACATTTATTTCAGTTTTGACTCCTAAATCCAACCACGAATCAGATCAAGTAAAATTGCGAAGATAAATGTATAATACTAAAACTCTAGTGAATATATTGTTTTTATAAATACTGAACGCACAAGCGCGCACATGCATAAATTCAAATACAGTTTCATATGCTTCATAAGATCTTCATTGTTTTTACCATCCAGCAAGCATACATTTCTACAAAGACCTTAAATTACCAAAGCCGATAGGTTTTCAGCCCAAACAAAGGCCACAACTTCAAATCCAGAACCAAACAACTAAGACCAGAGCAAAATCAATTAGAAAGAAAAATTAATGTAGAAATGACCATCATCTATCATTAGATGTATATATTCACTTGTCACAAAATTGATTTAAGAATAATTCGGATCTGTTCCTAGACGTAAATTTCTCTGTTTAATCAGATCATGCACAGACAACCACCCTCACAGAAAGATCCTCTAAACTTTGAATCATTGATAAGCTAATCAAGTAAGGAATTGGACGATTAGCACTTTCGTGAGTCTCCCCGTCTGTTCTCAGAATTTCTTTTCAATTTAATGAAGCTGTCATTTTCCCTTGGAAAAACAAACAATTGTAAAGAATTTTACAGGATCAAAATAAGCATAACTGATCATAGATACACAACAACAAAAATGATAAACAACAAAACGAAGATGATCTAGAGAAACTCTCACATTTTTTTTGAGATTGAAGTTATGGGATGCTTCACCGACGCTTCGTTATACCCCTTAGGTACTAATGAATGTATATTATAAAACCCCACTTATAAATCCAGCGAAATGTACCCTTTTATTGTTTTAATTAATATCTTTCAAATTGCTTTCCATTTCAGTCAGATATCTCATATCTTACCAAATCTGTGAACCTCAGATGATATTTGCAGCTCTTTAATGCAAACCGCAGATGATAGTTTTAATTAATGCATTCTTCCAATATATGTTTGCAGATTTTAAAGTTGGCGTGCTCAGCCCTAAACCAATCCGGCGGTTGTTTGGGATGGGTTCAAGATTTGTCAGTTCATGACCGAAAATGCAAGCCAGGATTCTAGGTCGGTCAGTTTCTAGTGGGTCTCATTTTAAGGCATCATCAGCTAGTATCTCCGAGCTGTTGTATCGAATTTTCTCAGCAACTAAGAACCTTTACACTTCAAGATTTATAACTTTTTTGCACAGATACAAAAGAACATGTCTTTCTTTTCTGTTTCACGGCTAACATTCTGTACACTACTATGCCAGGGTGGTTTCATGTGTCATTTATCTGGCCTTCAACTATGAGTATGAATTATTTTTTTTTGTCTAAAATACGCTTAGAACCTTATTGTAAATCTTATGAAATAAAGAGCTATGAGCCCCTTATTGACTAGAAATGGGAGTGGCATAAAGAAGTAACATAGTTTGGAACTTACATCAGACAAAGGCATGCTTCAATATATTTACATGAGTAGGATAATATAAATAAATTTCGTTTTGAAGCAAAAGTTGATCAGGGAAATGTAGGGAACATACCTTGTCATCAACTGCAGGAACTGCTCCATGGGCCATGGGTGCAGAGATGGAAGAAAATATATAGATGTTGAAGTTGGCAACAGCTCTAGCTTGGCTCGGGTCTGTGGGTGACACACTGACACTTATGTACTATCAATCCACAGTTCATGAGGCCGATTAGCAAGCCCAACTTATTCTGAAACCTCACCACAATGTGTATATATTAGCTTCGAGCTGGGCTTTGATTTCATATTTGGGAGTCTTCCTAGTGCAGGACAATTTATTACCTCCAGTTTCTCAAGAAATTTGCAGCAAAAGAGTCTGTAATCTAAGAATGAACGACTCAACTTGGGACAATGGTATGTTATCTGGAGCGACATGAGCTTCATGAGGTTGAACAACTTCAGCATGCAACCCAGTTGCTAATCTCCAGGGTGACAATATGTGACTTGGCCTCCTCCAAAAACAGTCAACTGCATCAACCACAAAGGAAATCTCATGCCATAACAGTATAACACCGATCGACTCGTCGCCTAGCCAAGTTCTCATGGGGTTGCAGGGCTTCCAGATATTTATTCAACTCAGATGTTCCCGTATGCTGATCACGACACCACATCAGGACTATGCTTACCATATATATACTGCTAGCATCTTCAACAGTCGTATTATCAAGCCCGGCCATATTCAGTTTGACTTTAAACTTGTCCAAGGATCCCAACTCGCTAACTCTTTCACCCACCATTAGAGAAATATATTGATACATGGCAAAGTTTGGAGAGCAATCAAATTTCACAAGAGCTCTGGTACACCGATATAGCCAGCAACCTCATCATGCAAAATGTGGCTTAGATTACCAAGCTCCTAACTTCATATGTGGTTGTTGAAAACTGATCGATGACGTCCATGTTTACAAATGGTAAAGTTCAACAAGTGAAAGTGCATTAAACTGGTTTCAATATATATTGACGAATCTCAGATATTTTGAGGAAGTAGATGTTTCTACATGTCTCCGGGAACTCTTTTAGATCAAGACGCAGGAGCCCAAAATGCATCAAATTATCTATAAACTGTTCGAGTCCCCAAGACACTTCATTGAATAGTAGTATATCCGTAATTTCTCACATAGTCTAGGAACAAGAGACAATACCATGTCCGGAGAAGTTATAGGTGTTGAGGTTTAAAACAATCAATCATTTCTTCTTCCATCCAAGACACAAATGCCTGTTCTTCCCAGATTTTAGCACTCAATTGAATACAAATCAACCATCTTTACCATCAAAATTTGCCAGCGAAATTCTAGTTATGCTTCTTGGATTAAGGAACTATCCAACAGAAAACTAGGAAAATATTCCATTCCATCACAGATTCACAGGGTTCACAGTTAAATTATAACTTCCTTCTCACCGACTTCATCTGCCCCAAAAAATGGCACAATAGGTAAAAACCTTTCTTCTCGATATTTCAAAAGAAATGGAAACTTAACCTTAAAGATGGTAATATACCATACTCATCTTCTTTGCCCCTTTTTCAATTTACTCAATTTCCGCCCTCCCTTCCGCACTTTGGTCCCGTAACAAGTCCCCAGGCACTTAAATTGCTAGAGGTCCTCCTCACATTCCACATTATCCACCTTCCACTCTTCCACTCCTTTCTTTCTCTCAACCACCCAGGCTATTACACACTGATACCATACATGACCTCATACGAAAATAGAAAGTCTTTAACCAGAAGGAATTCGATTTCGATGCACAATACCTATCCAAAAGTTTTCACAAGTCAATCATACATAATGCATAACAAAACAAATCAAAAGACAACAAATCAGCTTTGTGAGGGTCAACATAACACCAATCTCAAAACATTACTACCAGCAACATTTCTCAATCCAAACATTACTTAGTTAAAGCAAGCAATTATTAAGAAAGCATACAACTTTTAACAGATTTCCAACATCTCAAGGGAACCCACATGGGCAATCGAATATAGACGAGTTTCGAACCCCGACAATGACCTTACCAACTGAACTAGCAGACATCGACGAAATAAGGATTTATGAACATGAATTATTCAGGGTACTTGTGAAATAATTTAGCAATATGAACACATATGGTAAAATGTGAATTATAATTGATAATGACAATTAAAATTAAGCTTACCAATTTTAGACATGTTCTTTGAGAATGCAAGAATCCCCATGAAACAATCTTCTTCAAAGGGTCGCTCGTCAATCATAATGTGTTGTTCAAGAGATTTTTTATCAGAAGATGGGATTTTGAGTGTGTATGCTCATCTTGAATTTTGGGCAAAAGACACGCGTATCTCATCCAAATTTGAATGTGTATGCTCATCTTGATTCCCGGAAACAACTTCAAACTCCCGAGATATCATATTGGAAAAATGTTAGGTGATGCACTCGCGAAATTTTATGTCATGTCATATTGTCATGGAGCATTAGGTCTACTATGGCCTATGCGTGACCTAATAATACTTCTCGATAATTTATCCAAGGAATACGGCGGTCTTAATTAAATTAGCGATGTACAATAGGTGTACAAACAAACTTTAAGTCGATAAGCACATGACACAATGTACTCCGCTAATATGTGATTAGTGTGAGCTGGTGTTTCGTAGCGATGCTCAATTGATACCAGAGTGGATCTTTTGTCCCACTTTATTTGTGTCATATTCTGTGTGCCACACCAATAGGGAGGCAATGATTTTACAGTATAACTCTATTAAAGATTATTTTTAATGGTAAGTTTTGGTGAATAAACTGTCACAAACATGACATTTTGATCTTAGGAAGATGTATAATTGTTGTAAGTTTCTGTATAACCACAGGGATTATAAAGACGAACTTAATACATTGTAAAATGTACTAGAATACATATTCTAGAAATACAGTTCCAATCTTAGGAAAAAGAAAAGACCGACAAAGTCCAAAGGTATACTTGATGGTGTTCAAACAAAACATGAAGTAAATAACAAGCTTATCGACGAAGCAACAAGCGACTGTCTAGAGAAGATCATTGTTAGTTGTAGAAAAGTGCATGGTACTTAGATACCATTGCAGTTCGATCATTCTCAATATAAATTCCTCGCTTAAGGAGACGCCTGGCCGACCACACCAGGAAGAGCAAACGATCGCATCCCGGACTAATCTCAGAGTCTCGACTAGATTTCTCTCCCCATCTTCGCCTGAATAAAGGTTCCAGATTGTCTAAACGCTCAATCATCGCTTCATACCCGACAGGGCTGTCCCTTTGCACCCGGGATCGGAGTATAAGAAGGCGTTCTTCTTCGGAGATTAATCCCTCCATAAGGTCGTCCTCCGCAGTACACGTTGCATTAAATTCCAGAGTTACCCAATCAAGTGAGGATACAACAGCATTATTCAGAGGGATGAACGGTTCATTTTCACAAAACTTCGCAAAGGAAGTCAGAAACTGTTGGAAATCAGTTTCCTTTCCAGGCTCGAGAAAGTGCGCCACAAAATCTTGGATGTAATGTTTCATGTTTCGCACCTCTGCCACCTCTGCTCTAGATAAAAAGAGCTGTACCGAATCAAATATAAGACCGCGATCCGAGAAATTTGTGATGAACTGAAATGACCGTGCATAATCCAGGAACCCGGCTAAGGGAGGAAATATTTCCACCTGCGCATTGAAAACCACGGAAGCAGCTACCATAACAACCTGCATATGGATACTAGAATCAAATTGCAATGGAAATATGATTAAAGCAAACCCACACAAACTCGAACCAATCCTATCTATTGTCAAGCTAGCACCATTGTCTCATTCTCCTGAGTATCTCCTCATGTAAAGCAATTACTCCCTTCATTCATATCCAAATGCCCCATTGTGAGCCACATATCAACCAAATGAATGATTCATTTACTTTGAAATTAGGGGGAAATGGGAGAGTGCATTTCACAATAGAGTATTTGTTAATTTTTACACCAAGTGAACATTTCATTTGATCTAGAGGTGTACCCAAATATGGTCCGTCAAAAACTGCCAAAAAAATGGGGCATTTGGATATGAATGGAGTTAGTACTACGCAAGGAGAGCATGAATGCAAAGAGCACATACGAGACAACACTTCTAACTTCTAAGATCACCCTTATGTAAGCTAAAATGAATCTTCGGGTATATGTAGACGCAAAGTTATTCATGACGTCTTAAAGGCGGGATTCATTACTTCGGAAAAGAATGACAGATACACTACAGAATCTGTCATAATTGGAAAGAGATGAAGTCTAACTAGCACAAACCTCAGTGGGCACATCTAAAAAACATATGAAGATCAAGTTTGGTAATGGGTTACCTTAGCCAGAATAAATTTTGCGTTCTGGTTTCCTGCTTTAGCTGATCGTGCGACTAATCCATTAGTCTCCAAAAACTGTTCATATATGCCCAGCGCTTCTGGGTAGCTGAGACCAGTATTAGATGCAATCAAATTTTGTGTAATAATACGAGTCTATATGATATATGATGTCCAGTAAATGAAATACAAAGAACAATAAATTCAAACATCGAGCATGTGATATA
Source organism: Spergularia bocconei (assembly GCA_963457585.1). Lineage (NCBI taxonomy): Eukaryota > Viridiplantae > Streptophyta > Magnoliopsida > Caryophyllales > Caryophyllaceae > Spergularia > Spergularia bocconei. Next base: position 6,463,584 of record OY734942.1, on the reverse strand, counting down.
ATAGAACAAGTCTAAGGAAGCTAGACAAAATACCAAAATCATGTACAAAGTGTGGCATATATACCTGAACTTGGTTATAGCTAGAAGATCTTCGAAATTAACTGCCCTTAGGACAGTTTCGTCTTGAGAACAATCTTTGAAAAACTTGGAACTGGAAGCACATAAAGATCATCAACCACGCTTGGAAAATGTCAGTTGCCAATTCTCATAAAAACACAGAATAATCATTGTTTAGTAAATCCTACATAGCTATGCAGACGAATATCTTCTCATGATCAGGCAAGTTTAGTAAATCCTACATGGCTTTAGAGTTTGCTGATTACCACAAACAAACATGAGCTACATTATCTCTAGGGTAATGTTAGAGTATCTCTTACACTGCAAACACTCTTGCAACATTAGCTGCTCCTTGAGATGGTTCTGCCACACGGACTGCAATATCTCTTACAGCGTCCCAAGGCAAATTTTCAATTCCAGTGAGGCGTTCCATGAATTCTGTTGAATCAATTGCTGAAGAAATGCCAAATTTTATACAAACAAGAACAAATTAGTATACCAACAATATGTACATAAGCATCAGAGTTGCAGCGTATCATGGAAATCAACTGATATTCAATTTGAAATCCAGGTCCTTTGAACAAAAATGATGGCTCACTTATACGTCGATTGAATTTTAATTGAAATTACATATGAGCGTGAGATAGAAAAATGCAGCGAGAAATCTGTAAGCCTAATTGTAGATGTTTTCTAGTTATTTCTTTGCTATTCTAAACTTTTCTTTACGTTTCTTTGAGATATAGAAGGAATCTTTAACAAATAGAATAACAGCACAAGCATTTTGCTGGCTTCTAAGTTCCAGATTGTAAGTTTGCCCTATCTCTAAGTACCATAACAAGCACGAGCAGATCGACAAATCACCTATATATGTCACTAGAGAATAATTTCTGGTTTTGTGATCTAATTACGTATCCAGTTCAAAACATGAACAATTATCTTTATTCAATACCACATCAATCATAGTAGATAAAGGTTGAGCAAAATCGAGAAATATTACGTTCATTAAAGACTAATATTGAAACCCCTCCTTACAATCTGTTGTGATATTATAGGCCAAGACCCAAAAACCGCAGAAGCATCTCTCTTTATTAATGCTCTTTCCAATTTGCTTCGTACAGCCAACTAGGGAGTAAGATCGATTTTGATGTCTACGGAAGAAAACTACGCAATTTAACATTGGTTTAGTAGGCTAAGCAATCAAGCATTAAATTTTCTTAGCGTAGAGAACACGTAAACTCTACGTAAACCTAAATGTGTCAAACAATCACTTTGTACAGACATATTCAAACACTGTCTCAATGAAGCTAGCCGAGATTGCAATCTAACAAAAGTTCTCAAGACTCTTAGCAAACTTTGAACCTTCAGTTTGAGCAAAGTTGGTGGCAGAAAGCTTGTAAGGGCCACAAGTAGGCTAAATAATATTTTAAACTTTTAAGAACAAAAGCTGGCGTATATGTTATCCCCGTATCAGAGAAAACTACAGGAATAAACTTTAGGCATTTTTTTATATCTACTTGACCTCAGTGAGATTGGGGCTAACATTTTACAAGTGACGGCTTTTATATGACCACTCCTTAAGACCTTGCATGTCCCTTTAACATTTTGGGACTGTATGAATCAAACCACCAGTCCGATCTTTAAGAAAGCGTAGGCATGGCATAGTGTCTAGAAGACAAAACAAGTTAGTGTGAATCGGTATCAGACTATGTACATGAATAGTTGTTTGTAATGACTTCAGATTTCCCTATCAACTACAACACATTATAGACAAGTAGACACATTACACATAAGTTTTCTGATGAATGATTTATGAAACTAATGCGCTTAAATGGCGTATCGAGTTATCTTCCACAAGTAGAACAAATCAATTCAGGAAGACTAAAAAATCTAATAATATATATTCACTTAAAGCTCATATAGAACGCTCCTCAGATTCTGTCTTGTAAAATTATGAAGATCAATGTATAATACTAAAACTCTAGCTAGTAAATAGATCATTTTTATAAACAATGAACATACAAGCGCGCGCATGCATAAATTCAAATACAGTTTCTTATGCTTCATAGGATCGTTATTGTTTTTACCATACAGCAAGCATATATGTCTACAAAGACCTTAAATTACCACAGCCTATAGGATTTTAAGCCCAAGCAAAGACCAATACTTCAAATCCAGAACCAAACAACTAAGACTAAAGCAAAATCAGTCCGACAGAAAAATCAATGTACAAATGACCATGCATTTGTCATTAGTTGTATATATTCAGTTGTCAAAAAATTGATTTAAAGAATAATTCGGATCTGTTCCTAGATGTAAATTTTAATTTGTTTCATCAGTTCATTCACAGACAACAAGCCCTGCAGAAAGATCCCTTAAACTTCAAATCATTGATAAGTTAATCAAGTAAGAAATTGGAAGATTAGCACATTCGGTGATCTCCCTGTCTGCCCTCAGGATTCCCTCCCAATTGAATGAATCTATCATTTTCTCTACGAAAAATTGACCGCAAAGAAAATTTACAGGATCAAAAGAAACATCAGTGATCATATATCACACAACAACATAAACGATAAATCAACAAAACAAAGTTAAAGTAGAGGAAATCTCACATTTTTGAGTTTGAAGTAATGGGATGCTTCACCAACGCTTCGTTAGGCCCCTTAGGTACTATTGAGTGTATGTTATAAAAACCTACTTATAAGTCCAGCAAAAACAGCCTTTTATTGTTTTAATTAATATCTTTCAAATAGCTTTCCATTTTCGGTCCGATATCTTCCCAAATCGGTTACCTTAGATCATATTACCAGCTCTTTAATACAAACGTTCAGATTGTTTTTAAATGAAATAATTGCATAGGCTTCAGGGTAAAACATAACATATGACAACTCCTCTATCACATACAAATATATATTACAATCAACCACAATACAGACTTATCAGAATAAGGTTCTGCTCCCTTTGACTGAAAATATGATGTGATGAATTTCAGAAGTATCAAAATATCAACATTAGAATTAAATTCATTGAACCCATATGAACATTAGAACACAACCTAGATGTAAAATTCCTGAGCGAACTTATCCGTAAACCAACCCTATAGAATAAAGATTAAAAGGACAGAAAGCAGAACAATACATATTCCAGCAACCAAGACCCATTTCTTTTTCGTCTAGCATAGACTTTCTAAACATTCTTAACACGAACATTATACACCACTTCTACTACAGTTTCTTTAAACATTTTGTCAGTTGCAACTACCAAGAACTAGTTCGATGACTTGGTTCTCAACAATCTATGAATAAAAAACGGAGAGACCACATCGCACATATGACTCAAGTATCAATAGATCGACTTAAGCAGACACCATATTAACTAATTCAATCTCATCTCCATGCAATTATTTTGACCCCTTGAAATAGGGGACTACAACATCTAACATTGACATAGATGTACACATTATTGGTAAACGCTTCATTAATCAATTCAGAAATGACGTCGAACCTTTGTGACCGACAAATAAATCCTCAAATATACTTTACAGTGGCAACACACCTCTTTAAACTGAAATCTACTACGATGCATGGAACAACTAGCGTCCGATGCAATTCTAATTTCAAGGAATTCGATTAAGTTACCGGTTATGATACTCTTCAAGTAAAAGCATAGAAAACAGCCATGAATAAAGAGTGCAATGTACTCTATTTCAAGCATACATTGGCGGTGCAGCCATACTCACTAGCTTACTAGAAAAGGAAATCACAGATATATCTGTTCTGAGTTTTGAAGACCAAATAAATTCATATCAAATCACAGATAGTGTGTGAGCTACCAATCATGAGAGATTCTCAGGTTCCAACATTAGCACCCTCATTTAATAATTCCATATTACCTAGTCCTTAGGAAAGATTAGTAATCAAGGAAGCCAATTCGCATACATAATTTCACAGCTAGTTTAGCCAAGGTATTTAAAATGGAATTAAGCAGGCTATATCATGAGTAATGTTGGGATCTAAATATTATAGGTCGGTTCAAACATTCTAATTATGCCAAAGATCCATTCTCTTGCTTCTTTTTTTTTTTTTTTTTTTTTTTTGACATAGAATGTATAAAGATAAAAACAGAGTTTAGAGTGGCCCATTACAAGACATTACGGATTAGCGGTTCTACTTGCACCTCCCTGATCTACACCCCCCACCCCCCAATTTTTAAACGTGGCATAGATTTAGCATTTAAAAATCTTAAATTGTCATTCTCTTGCCTCTTTATTTTTCTTATTATATATATAACAAAAAGGCTTAAATTGAAATGAATGCCAAAATGAAAATTATTAATGTAATTTTACAACCTATGTTTGCAGATCCTATAATTTTCGTGCTCAGCCCTAACCCAATTCGCTGGTTGTTCAGGGATGATGGTTTAATATTTGTCGGTTCATGACCAAAAATGCAGGCCAGGATTCTGGGTCGGTCAATTTATAGTGGGTCTCATTCTATGGCATCATCAGTTAGTATCTCCGAGTTGTTGTATCAAATTTTCTCAGTAACTAAGAGAACCTTTACATTTCATGCTTTATAATTTTCTTGCAAGACAGATACGAAGAACATGTCTCATTTCTTTTCTGTTTCATGGATAACATTCTGTACACTACTACGCCAAGGTGGTTTCATGTGTTGTTTATTTCGCAATCAACTATGAGTATGAACTCTTTTAGTCTAAAATGCTCTTAGAACTTCATTGTATATCTTATGAAATATAGCCGTGAGCCACCTATTGACTAGAAATGGGAGTGCTATGAAGAAGTAACATAGCTTGGAACTTACATCAGTCACAGGCATGCTTCAATAGATTTACATGAATAAAACATTTTAAAGGAATATCATTTGGAAGAAAGAGTTGATCAGGGAGTAGTAGGGAACATACCACGCCATCAACTGCAGGAACGGCCATGGGTGCAGGTGATGGAAGGAAATATATGACTTGCAACAGCTCTAGCTTGACTCGGGTCTGTCGGTAACACTTATGTACTATCAATCCAAAGTTCATGTAGACTTGCAACAGCTCCAGCTTGGCCTCGGGTCTGTAGCTCTAGTTGCTTATATCCAGGATTCCAGGGTGGCTTGGCATCCTCCAAAAGCAGTCATCTGCATCAACCACTGAGGAACTCTCATACCATAATACCCATCAATTCGTAGCCTAGCCAAGTTCTCATGGGGTTGTAGTTGCAGGGCTTCCAGAAATTTATTCAACTCAGATGTTCCCGTACGCTGAACACGAGACCACTTCAGGACTAACATACCAACACCCACCTTGCTAACCATATATATACTGCTAGCATCATCAACAGTCGTATAATCAAGCCCGCCACCATAGTTTACAGTTGGATTTACTTCCTTCATCTGCCTTCAAAATGGCACAACAGGAAAAACATCTCTTCTTGATATTCTCAAGTCATAGCGACTTAACCTTAAAGATGGCAAGATCCCATACTCACCTTCTTCACCCCCCCCCTATCCATTTTGCTCAATTTCCGTCTACCCTTTTGCGCTTTGGTCCCGTAACAAGCTCCCAGGCACTCTAATTGCTAGAGGAAACACCTCACACTTCCACATTATCCACCTTCTACTTCTTTCTTTCTCTCTATCACCCAAGCTATTACATGCCATACACTACCCGGAGGAATTCGATTTCGACATACAATACCTATCCAAAAGTTTTCACTAGTCAATCATACATACATAATGTATAACAAAACAAGTCGAATTTAAAGATGACAACAAATCTGTTTTGTGAGGGTCAACATAACACCAATCTCCTACCCAAGTGATACTAACCTAACAAAGCCCAACATTTTGAGCTAGGCATTCATCAATCCAAACATTACTTAGAGCAAGCAATTAAAATTAAAGCATACAACTTTCATCAGATTTCCAACATCTCAAGGTAACCCACAAAGGCAATCTAATATAGACGGGTTTTGAAACCCGACAACTACCTTACCAACTGAACTAGCTGACATACGACGAAATAGGGATTTATGAACATGATTATTTTCAGGGTATTTGCGAGATAATTAAGCAATATCAATTATAATATACAAAAACAATAAAAAAAAAAGCTTACCAATTCTAGAAATGTTCGTCGAAAATGCAAGGATCCCCATGAAGCAATCTTCTTCAAAGGGTCGCTCGTCAATCATAATGTGTTGCTCAAGAGATTGATTGCAGAAAAAAGTGGGCATTTGATGACACGCGTATTTCATGCAAATTTAATTTGGGTGTGTGCTCATATTGAGTTTTGGAACATCAGTCAAAACCCGGACATGTTATACCGGAAAAATGTTTGGTGATGCACCGCGAAATTTTTTATTCTATTACGAAACAATGGGTTTACTATGACGACCTAATACTTCTCGATAATTTATCCAAGAAATACGGTCCTACTAAAATTAGGGCTGTCTAATAAACGGTGATACTTGTAACAATGCTCAATTGCTACAACCACACTTGAATAAACTTTCACAAACGTCACATTTTAATCTTATCATATAAAATCTTTACCAATTCTACAATACTCCCTCCTACCCACTAAGATGTCCCCCTTTTGAAAACAGTTTTTGAGTAGCCATGTTTGGAGCTACTTTTAGACCAAATGAATGGTTAAATTGTTGTAAAAATTAGTTCTTATTCTATTCTGCATTGCATTCTACCAACACCACTTAATTTTAAGGTAAACGGGGCTTTCATTTGGTCTAAAGTAGCCCCGAACATAGCTATTCAAAAACTGAAAACGAAAGGGGGACATCTTAGTGGGTAGGAGGGTGTAGCTACCAATGTTTGAAAGCCATTGTAAGAGGAACAATAATAGCCATTTGATTTTTCCCAAATAAATCTCAACCTTTGATTAGTTTGACCATGATACAATCATTAAAATAAACACAATAAAATAATTAAATTATTAAAACCATTTTGTCCCACCTCCCTCTCCCCCACGGCCCCACCCCAGCAACCACCACCGCCCCAATCCGACAACCACTAAATCGTCGCCTGACATCACCTTGATGTCGTACAGTCGCCTGAAACCACGCGCCTCACCGACGCCGTTTGCTCCATCACCGTAATCTCTTACTCTTCTCCATTTCAGTGGGCGGCGACGGTAATGAGAGGGTGGCAACTTGGAGGGGTAGGAACGGGTTTTCATGGGCCGGGGGGCCGGGAATCGGAGGGGTTGAGGGCGGAAAGAGGAGTGTTGGGAGGAGAGAGAATCGTACGTAGACAACTATGGGCGCGACGACGGTGACCGGAGATGGCCCTGGCGAGATCTACGTCGTTTTCCGGCCGGGGGTCGTGCTCTCACGTGCAATAATAGTGTTGGGTGTGAAACGGAGGCGGCGCTAGGGCGGTGCCGCGGTGGCAGCATTGGGGAAAGGGGAGGGGAGGAGAGAGAAAAATATGGTGGTTAGGGCTAGATTGAATTAATTATTTTTTTTATATTAATTTAGATTTAATAAAATAATTAAAATATGGTCAAATTTACAATGGCTACCATACCTTGGTAGCCATTGTAGAATCACTCTTAAAATCTTATTAGGTAGATGTATAATTGTTGTCGATCCCTGTATAACCAAGGGGCTTATAAAGACGGACTTAATACATCGTAAAATGTCGAATACATGTTTTAGAAATACATCTCCAATCTTAGGAAAAAAGAAAAGACCAACCAAATGTATACTTGATGTTGTTTAAACAAAACATGGAGTAAATCACAAGCTTATCGAAGAAGCAACAAGCGGCTGTCTAGAGATCAGTCTTAGTTGTAGAAAAGGCCCTGGAATTGGGATACCAGTGCAGTTCGATCATTCTCAATACAAATTGCTCGCTCAAGGAAATGCCTGACCGGCCACGCCACGCAGAACAAAGGATCGTCTCCACTAGGTCTCTCCCCCCATCTTCGCCTGAATAAAGGCTCCAGATTGTCTAAACGCTCCATCATCGTTTCATACCCGACAGGGTTGTCCAATTCCACCATAGATTCGATTATAGGACGGCGTTCTTCTTCGGAGATAATTCCCTCCATAAAATGGCCTCCCGAAAAACACATGGCATTAAATCGCAAAGTAACCCAATCAAGTGAAGATACAAGAGAATACGGAGGGATGAACGGTTCATTTTCACAAAACTTCTCTAAAGAAGTCAGAAACTGATGGAAATCAGTTTCCTTTTCAGGCTCGAGAAAGTACGCCACAAAATCTTGGATGTAATGTTTCATGATTCGCACCTCTAACAGCTCTTCTGTAGATAAAAAGAGCTCTACCGAATCAAATATAAGACCACGATCCGAGAGATTTGTAATGAACCGAAATGAACGTGTATAATCCAGGAACACGGGTGAGGGAGAAAATATCTCAACTTGAGCATTGAAAACCACGGAAGCAGAAAAGATAACAACCTGCATATGGAATTATGGATACTAGAATCAAATTGCAATGGAAATATGATTAAAGCAAACCCACACAAACTCGAACCAATCCTAGCACTGTTGTCATTTCAAGCAATTATTACGCAAGGAGAGCATGAATGCAAAGACCACATAAGAGACAGCACTTCTAAGATCACCCTTATGAAAGCTAGGATGAATCTTCGGTAGACGTAGATGCAAAGTTATTCATGACGTCTTAAAGGCGAGATTTTTACTTCGGAAAAGAATGACAGATACACTATATAATCTGTCATAATTGGGAAGAGATGAAGTCTAACTAGCACAAACCTCAGTAGGCACATCTATAAAACATATGAAGATCAAGTTTGGTAATGGGTTACCTTAGCCAGAATATATTTTGCGTCCTGGTTTCCTGCTTTAGCTGATCGTGCGACTAATCCATTAGTCTCCAACAACTGTTCATATATGCCCAGCGCTTCTGGGTAGCTGAGACCAGTGTTAGATGCAATCAAATTTTATGTAATAATACGAGTCTATAAGATATATGATGTCCAGAAAATGAAATAAAATGAACAATAATTTCAAACATCGAGTATGTGATATAATAGAACAAGTCTAAGGAAGCTAGACAAAATACCAAAATCATGTACAAAGTGTGGCATATATACCTGAACTTGGTAAGAGCTAGAAGATCTTCGAAATTAACTGCCCTTAGCACAGTTTCGTCTTTAGAACAATCTTTGAAAAACTTGGAACTGGAAGCACATAAAGATCATCAACCACGCTTGGAAAATGTCAGTTGCCAATTCTCATGAAACACAGAATAATCATTGTTTAGTAAATCCTACATAGCTATGCAGACGAATATCTTCTCATGATCAGGCAAGTTTAGTAAATCCTATATAGCTTTAGAATTTGCTGATTACCACAAACAAACATGAGCTACATTAAATCTAGGGTAATGTTAGAGTATCTCTTACACTGCAAATATTCTTGCAACATTAGCTGCTCCTTCAGATGGTTCTACTACACGGACTACAATCTCTCTTACAGCGTCCCAAGGCAAATTTTCAATTCCAGTGAGAGGTTCCATGCTTTCTGTTCAATCAATGGCTGAAGAAATGCCAAATTTATATGAACAAGAACAAATTAGTATACCAACATTATGTACATAAGCATTAGGGTTGCAGATATCATGGGAATCAACTGATATTCAATTTGAAATCCAGGTCCTTTGAACAAAACTGATGGCTCACTTATACATCGATTGAATATTAATTGACATAACATATGAGTGTGAGATAGAAAAATGCAGCGAGAAATATGTAAGCCTGATTGTAAATGTTTTCTAGTTATTTCTTTGTTATCCTAAACTTTTCTTTCCTTTACTTTGAGATATAGAAGGCAAATGATCAACAAATAGAAAAACAGCACAAGCATTTTGCTGGCTTCTAAGTTCCAGATTGTAAGTTTGCCCTATCTCCATTATATGACAAAGAAGCAGAACTTCATTTTTTATTTTTTTTGGTTACTAGGAACAGAACTTATGAACAGTAGGTACCATAACAAGCAGGAGCAGATCGACAAATCACCTATATATGTCACTAGAGAATCATTTCTGGTGTTGTGTTCTAATTACGTATCCAGTTTAAAACATGAATGATTATTTTTATTCAAAAACCACATCAATCATAGTCGATAAAGGTTGAGTAGAAAATCGAGAAATATTATGTTCATTAAAGACTAATCTAGAAACGCCTCCTTACAATCTGTTTTGATATTATAGGCCAAGACCTAAAAAACCCGCAGAAGCATCGCTCTTTATTAATGCTCTTTCCAATTTGCTTCGTACACCCAACTAGGAAGTAAGATCGATTTAGATGTCTAAGAAAGAAAACTACGCAATTTAACATTGGTTTGATAGGCTAAAACATCAAAGCATTTAATTTTCTTAACGTAGAGAACACGTAAAGTCGTAAACCCTACATAAACCTAAATGTGTCAATTAATCACTTTGTACAGATATATTCAAGCACAGTCTCAATTAAGCTAGTCGAGATGCAATCTAACCAAAGTTCTTAAGACTCTTAGCAAACTTTGAACCTTCAGTTTGAGATAAGTTGAAGGCAGAAAGCTTCTAAGGGTCACAATTAGGCTAAATAATATTTGAATGTTTTGAGAACAAAACCTGGCGTATATGTCATCCCTGTATCAGAAAAAACTACAGGAATAAACTTTAGGCATTTTTTTATATCTACTTGACCTCAGTGAGAATGGGGCTAACATTTAAACAAGTGACAGCTTTTATATGATCACTCCTTAAGACCTTGCATATCCCTTTAACATTGTGGGACTGTATGAATCAAACCACCAGTCCAATCTTTGAGAAGGCGTATGCATGGCATAGTGTCTAGAACACAAAACAACTCAGTGTGAATCGAAATCAGATTATCTGCATGAATAACTGTTTGTAATGACTTCAGATTTCTCTATCAACTACAACACATACTAGACAAGTAGAGCACATTACACTTAAGTTTTCTGATGAATAATTTTCGGAGTTAATGCGCTTAAATTGCGCATCGAGTTATCTTCCACAAGTAGAACAAATCAATCCAGGCAGACTACAAAATCTACTAATTTATATTCACGTAGAGCTCATATCGAAGCCTCCTCAGATTCTGTCTCATGTCAATCATGAAGATAAATGTATAATACTAAAACTCTAGCTAGTCAATAGATCATTTTTATAAATAATGAACGTACAAGCGCGCGCAGCAATAAATTCAAATACAGTTTCATATGCTTCATAGGATCGTTATTGTTTTTTTACCATACAGCAGGCATATATGTCTACAAAGACCTTAGATTACCACAGCCTATAGGTTTTAAGCCCAAGCAAAGACCAATGCTTCAAATCCACAACCAAACAACTAAGACTAGAGCAAAATCAGTCGGACAGAAAAATAGATGTACAAATGACCATGCATCTGTCATTAGTTGTATATATTCACTTGTAAAAAAATTGATTAAAGATAATTCGGATCTGTTCCTAGATGTAAATTGCTCGTTGTTTCATCAATTCATTCACAGACAACAACCCTTGCAAAAAGATCACTTGAACTTCGAATCATTGATATGTAAATCAAGTAAGAAATTGGACAATTAGCACAATCGGTAATCTCCCTGTCTGTTCTCAGGATTCCCTCTCAATTGAATGAATCTATCATTTTCTCTACGAAAAGTTGGATCGTAAAGAAATTTTACAGGATCAAAAGAAGCATCACTGATCATATATCACACAACAACAAAAACGATAAATCAACAAAACAAAGATAAAGTAGAGGAAATCTCACATTTTTGAGTTTGAAGTTATGGGATGCTTCACCAACGCTTCGTTATGCCCCTTGGGTGCTATTGAGTGTATGTTATAAAAAAACCTACCTATAAGTCCAGCAAAAGCAACCTTTTATTGTTTTAATTAATATCTTTCAAATAGCTTTCCCTTTTCAGTCCGATATCTTCCCAAATCTGTTACCTCAGATCATATTAGCAGCTCTTTAATACAAACATTCAGACTGTTTTTAAATGAAATAATTGCATAGGCTTCAGGGTAAAGCATAACATATGACAACTCCTCTATCGCATACAAATATATAATACAACCAACCACAATACAGATTTTATCAGAATAAGGTTCTGCTCCCTTTGACTGAATATATGATGTGATACGAATTTCAGAAGTATCAAAATATTAACATTAGAATTAAATTCATTGAACCCGTCAGAACATTAGAACACAACGTCGATGTAAAATTCCTGAGCGAACTTATCCGTAAACCAACCGTAAAGAATAAAGATTAAAAAGATAGAAGCAGAACAATACATATTCCAGCAACCAAGACCCATTTCTTTTTCGTCTAGCATAGTATTTCTAAACATTATACACCACGTTTACTACAGTTTCTCTAAACATTTTGTCAGTTGCAACTACCAAGAACTAGTTCAATGACTTGGTTCTCAACAATCTACGAATAAAAAACGGACAGACCACATCGCACATATGACTCAAGTATCAATAGATCGACTTAAGCAGACACCATATTCACTAATTCAATCTCATCTCCATACAATTATTTTGACACCTTGAAATAGGGGACTACAACATTATCTAACATTGACATAGATGTACACATTTTTGGTAAAAGCTTCATTAATCAATTCAGAAATTACGTCAAACCTTTGTGACCGACAAATAGATCCTCAAATATACTTTACAGTGGCAGCACACCTCTTTATACTGAAAATCTACTACGATGCATGGAACAACAAGCGTCCGATGCTATTCTAATTTCCAGGAATTCGATTAAGTTACCGGTTATGATACTCTTCAAGAAAAAGCATAGAAAACAGCCATGAATAAAGAGTGCAATGTACTGTATTTCAAGCATACATTGGCGGTGGAGCCATACTCACTAGCTTACTAGAAAAAGAAATCAAAGATATATCTGTCGAGTTTTGAAGACCAAATAAATTTATATCAAATCACAGATAGTGTGTGAGCTACCAGTCATGAGAGTCTCTAAGGTCCCAACATTACCACCCTCATTTAATCATTCCATATTACATAGTCCTTAGGAAAGATTAGTACTCAAGAAAGCCGGTTTGGCATACATAATTTCACAGCTAGTTTAGCCAAGGTTTTTAAAATGGAATTAAGCAGGCTATATCATTTGTAATGTTGGGAACTAAATATTTTAGGTCGGATCAAACATTCTAATTATGCCAAAGATCCATGCTCTTGCTTCTTTCTTCTTCTTTTTTTTTTTCTTTTGTGGGTGTGTGCTAAAGGTGACATAGAAGACATTACGGATTAGCGGTTCTACTTGCACCTCCCTGATCTACATCGCCTACCCCCCCCCCCCTTTTAGGGGCATAGATTTAGCATTTAAAAATCTTAAGTTGTCATTCTCTAGCCTCTTTATTTTTTCTGATTATATTTATGGCAAAAAGTCAGGCCAAGAAGATTATTAATGTAATCTTACAACCTATGTTTGCAGAATCTATAAATTTCTTGCTCAGCCCTAACCCAATTCGCTGCTTGTTCCGGGATGATGATTTAATATTTTTCGGTTCATGACCAAAAATGCATGCCAGTATACAATGGGTCTCATTTTAAGGCATCATCAGTTAGTATCTCCGAGTTGTTGTATCAAATTTTCTCAGCAACTGAGAGAACCTTTACACTTGAAGCTTTATAAGTTTCTTGCACGACAGATACGAAAGAATATGTCTCATTTCTTTTCTGTTTCATGGATAACATTCTGTACACTACTACGCCAAGGTGGTTTCATGTGTTGTTTATTTCGCAATCAACTATGAGTATGAATTCTTTTCGTCTAAAATGCGCTTAGAACTTCATTGTATATCTTATGAAATACAGCCGTGAGCCACCTATTGACAAGAAATGGGAGTGGTATGAAGAAGTAACATAGTTTGGAACTTACATCAGGCAGAGCCGCACAGGCATGCTTCAATAGATTTACATGAATAAAACAAGTTAAAGGAATATTATTGCGAATCAAGAGTTGATCAGGGAGTAGTAGGGAACATACCATGTTATCAACTGCAGGAACTGCCTCATGGGCCATGGGTGCAGGTGATGGAAGGAAATATAGGACTTTCAACAGCTGTAGCTTGGCTCGGGTCTGTAGGTAACACTTATTTACTATCAATCCAAAGTTGATGTAGACTCTCTAGATTGACTCGGGTCTGTAGCTCTAGTTGCTTATATCCAGGATTCCAGGGTGACAATATTGTGACTTGGCATCCACCATAAGCAGTACGTCATCTGCATCAACCACTGAGGAAATCTCATGCTATAAGCCCATCGATTCGTGCTCTAGCCAAGTTCTCATGGGGTTGCAGGGCCTCCAGAAATTTATTCAACTCAGATGTCCCCGTACCCTGACCACTTCAAGACTAACATACCAACAGCCACCTTGCTTACCATATATATATATACTGCATCTTCATCAGTCGTATTATGAAGCCCGCCCGATAGCTCACAGTTGGAATATTACTTCTTACCAACTTCATCTGCCTCAAAAATGGCACAATAGGAAAAACATCTCTTCTTGGTATTTCTCAAGTAATACAGACTTAACCTTAAAGATGGTAAGATCCCATACTCATCTTCTTCATCCTCCCCCCCCACCCCTATCCATTTTGCTCAATTTCCATCTACCCTTTCGCGCTCTGGTCCCGTACCAAGTCTCCGGGCACTCAAATTGCTAAAGCAAACACCTCACACTTCCACATTATCCTCCGTCCACTCCTTTCTTTCTTTCTAACACCCAAGCTATTACATGCCATACATGACCGGAAGGAATTCGATTTCGACATCCAATACCTATCCAGAAGTTTTCACTAGTCAATCATACATAATGAGAAATCAAAGGACATAACACCCAAGTGATACTAACCTAACAAAGCTCCCCTTTATACCACCCCAACATTTTAAGCTAGGAAATTCCAACATCAATCCAAACATTACTTAGTTTGAGCAAGCAATTATAAAGAAAGCATACAATTTTGATCAGATTTCCAACATCTCAAGGGAACCCACAAGGGCAATCATATATAGACGGGTTTCGAAACCCGACAATGACCTTACCAACTGAACTAGCTGACATACGCTAAATACGGATTTGTAAACATGATTATTTTCAGGGTATTTGCCAGATAATTTAGCAATATGAATTTTAATATATAAAAACAATTAAAATTAAGCTTACCAATTCTAGACATGTTCTTCGGAAAGGCAAGAATCCCCATGATATTACGCCACCATCTTCAAAGGGTCGCTCGTCAATCATAATGTGTTGTTCAAGAGATTGACTGCAGAACAAAATGGTGAAGTTCCGGGCAACTGACACGCGTATCTCATGCAAATTTGAATGTGTGGAAATATTATTGTCAAACTCATCTTGAAGTTTGGAAGCATCATTGTCCAACTCTGGAAATATTGCGTTTGGAGAAATGTTTGGTGATGCACCGATTATCAGCGACGATTATAGATTAATAGGTCTTTTGTTTTCAAATTTTCACCAAATTTATGTCCAATTATAGAGCATTGCATCTACTATGGGTAACCCTAACATTTATTGATAATTGATCCAAAAATTACGGTCCTACTGAAATTAAGGATATTTAAAGTACGGTGATTTTATTGTGTGTGCGGCTATCTAATGTACGATTTACATGACATGGTCAATTGATACAACCACACTAGGACAAAATTTCACAAACGTGACATTTTAATCAGGAAGATGTATAATTGTTGATTTGTTGCCAATTTGTGTATAACCACGGGGATTATAAAGACGAATTCAATACATTATAAAATGTACTAGAATACATGTTCTAGAAATACATTTCCAATCTTAGGGAAAAGAAAAGATCAACCAAGTTTAAGGTATACTTGATGTTTAACATGAAGTAAAGAACAGGCTTATCGACGAAGCAACAAGCGACTGTCTAAAGAAGATCATTGTTAGTTGGAGAAAAGGGACTGGAAACTGAAAACCAGTGCAGTTCGATCATTCTCCATACGGATTCCTCGCTGAAGGAGACTCCTGGTCGACCACACCACGCTGAGCAAAGGATCGGTTGTCAGATTAAACTCAATATCGTCTTGAGTAGATATCTCTCCCCATCTTCGCCTGAATAAAGGTTCCAGATTGTCTAAACGCTCCATCATTGTATCATACCCAACAGGCTTGTCCCTTTGCACCCGGGATTGGAGTATAAAACAGCTTTCTTCATCGGAGATTATTCTCCTCATATAGATTTTTCCCGAAATACACATGTCATTAAATTTCCAAGTAGCCCAATCAAGTGAGGATATAATACTAGAATTCGAAGAGATCAAGGGTTCATTTTCACAAAACATCGCCAAGGAAGTCAGAAACTGCTGGAAATCAGTTTCCTTTCCAGGCTCGAGGAAGTACGCCACAAACTCTAGGATGTAACATTTCATGTTTTTCACCTCAAACAGCTCTGCTGTAGATAAAAAGTGCCGTACCTAATCAAATATAAGACCACGATCCGAGAAATTTGTTAAGAACCGACAATATTGTGTATACTCTGGGACCCCGGCAGAGGGACAAAATATTTCCAGTTGAACATTGACAATTACGGAAGCAGATGCCATTAGAACCTGCATATGGATTAGAATCAATTGCAATGGAAATATGATTAAAGCAAACCCACACAAACTCGGACCAATCCTATCTATTGTCAGGCTAGCACCACTGTCTGAATCTCCTGAGTACCTTACCAGGTATAGCAATTTTTATGCAAGCAGAACATGAATGCAAAGAGCACATACGAGACAGCACTAGTAAGATCACCCTTAAAAAAGCTAATATGAAGCTCCAGTATATGTAGATGCAAAGAATGACAGATACATTACAGTACAGAATCCGTCATAACCGGGAAGAGATCAAGTCTAACTACCACAAACCTTAGTACGCACATCTAAAAAACATATGAAGATCAAATTTGGTAATGGGTTACCTTAGCCAGAATAAATTGTGCGTTGTGGTTTCCTGCTTTAGCTGACCGTGCGACTAATCCACCAGTCTCCACGAACTGTTCAAACCTCCTCGGCGGTTGTGGAGAGCTGAGACCAGTATTAGGTGTAATCAAATTTTACGTATAAAATGAGTGTATATGATATATGGAGTCCAGTAAATGAAGATAGCCAGAACAATAAATTCAAAAATCGAGTATGTGATAGAAGAAAACAAGTCTGAGGAAGCTAGATAAATTACGAAATTCACATACAAAGTGTGGCATACGTACCTGAACTCGGTTAAAGGTATGAGATCTGTGAGAGGAACTGCCCTTAGTAAAGTTTTATCACCAGAGAAACCATGGAAAAACTTGGAACTGGAAGTACATAAAAGATCGTCAACCCCAGTCAAAAATTATCAGTTACCAATTATCATGAAACACATAAATACATAATAACCATTGTTTAGGAGTTGAAATTTGAAGTCAATAAGTATTTCACAGTTCTGCAGACCAATATAACATAAACAAACATGGGCTACATTATCTCTAGGGTAGTGTCACAGTGTCTCTTACACTGCAAACATTCTTGCAATATCCGTTGCTCCTACAGGGGGTGCGGCCACACGGACCAGGATTTCTCTTAAAGCATCCTGAGGCAATTTCTCAATTCCAATGAGATGTGCCATGACTTGTGGTGAATTAATGGCTGAAGAAATGTCAAATTTAGTACAAATTAGTATACCAACATTATGTACATAAGCATTCAGAGTTGCACATAACATGGGAATCAATTGAAATACAATTTAAAACCCAGGTCCTTTGTAATTAGAATAAAACAGTTGGCTCACCTATAAATGAATTGAATTTTAATTGACATAACATGTGAGTGTGAGATAGAAAAAAGCAGCGACAAATATGTAAGCCTAATCGAAAAATCTTTCTAGTTATTTCTTTGCTTTCCTAAACGTTTCTCTCCATTTCTTTGAGATATAGAAGGCAATTCATCAACGCAGTAAATAAAACACAAGTGTTTTGCTGACGTCTAAGTTCCACATTGTAAGTTTGCCCTATCTCCATTATATGACAAAGAAACAGAACTTCTGAACAGTAAGTACCATATCAATCAGGATGAGATCAACAACTCACCTATATATGTCAATAGAGAATAATTTCTGGTGTTGTGTTCTAAACTTCTAATTACGTATCCCGTTCAAAACATGAACGATCATTTTTATTCAAAAACCACAGCAATCATAGTAGATAAAGGTTGAGTTTGAAAATCGAGAAATGTTCTGTTCATTAAAGACTAATCTAGAAACCCCTCCTTACAATCTGTAATAATATTAATATTATAGGCTACGACCTAAAAACCCCGCAGAAGCATCTCTCTTTATTTATGCTCTTTCCAATTTGCTTCGTACAGCCAACTACGGAGTAAGAACAATTTTGATATCTAAGGAAGAAAATTACAGGCCAAGCCAATCAAGCATTGAATTTTTTTAGCTAGACAACACGTAAACTGTACATAAACCTAAATGTGTCAAACAATCACTTTGTACAGATATATTCAAGCACAGTCTCAATGAAGCTAATCAAGATGCAATCTAACAAAAGTCCTTAAGACTCTTAGCAAACTTTGAACCTTCAGTTTGAGCTAAGTTGGTGGCAGAAAGCTGGTAAGGGCCACAATTAGGCTACTTAAAATTTGAATGTTTTAAGAACAAAAGCTGGCGTATATGTCATCCCTGTATCAGAGAAAACTACCGGAATAAACTTCAGGCATTTTTTATATCTACTTGACCTCAGTGAGAGTTGGGCTAACATTTAACAAGTGACATCTTATGTGACAACTCCATAAGACCTTGCATATCCCTTTAACATCGCGGGACTGCATGAATCAAACCAGCTGTTCAATTTTTGAGAAAGCGTAAAGGCATGGTATAGCGTCTAGGACACAAAACAACTCGGTGTAAATCGAAATCGGATTATATGTATAAATAACTATTTGAAATGACTTGAGATTTCTCTATCCACACTATTACATTAACAATATTGAAAAGGCTTTGGAAACCTCAGTGACATATATTGAAAACCAACAAATAATGAATGCACACAAGCACGAACACGAACACAGTTTCATACACATTTCATGTTGGAAGATTGTTAAACTTAACTTTTACTCCAGTAATAAATCCAAAGTCAAGAAAAGTTATACGACAGTCAGATCAGGTCCATATAACGAAAACTACAAATGTAGAAGTTAAAGCCATCTAATGATAAGAGATTTTTTTTTGTTAGATCATGCCTCAGAGCCACTGTAATCTCAAGTTTTTCTTCCACACAAACAATGCTGAAAACTCTTAGCAGAGTTTAGCGACAATCAAGAAAAACCATGAAATGATGAAAGCACACAATCAAATCGAAATAGGGTTTCATAACCATATCCATGTCGAGGGTTGCAACTAAACTCCAATTCTACTTCAGGTTTCACACTAAAGTCAAACAAAGTCAACCCCGAGTCAGATATGATGAAAATAATGAAAACTACAAATGCATGATTTAAAATCCCTTACCGATTGGACAATTCTTTGTGCATCAAGCCTAAGAACAATTGCAATCCTCGGTAAATGGTAATCTTGTCTAACAACTAAAATGAATGTAATTATATGACAAACAAGCAAAGAATGCAACTTTAGATGCAGAACAAACTAAAACCATTCAAAGCAAGATCAATTGACAGAATAATTGGAAGCAACCTAACAAAACTCAAATTTTATGTCACCAAAAACAAATCAAGCCACCAAGAAATGCGTGCCAAATTTGTAATCAAAGAACCGAAAAACATTACTAAATACCGATACAACACAGGAATCAAAATGAATGACAAATAAGCAAATGTTCAATGGATGAAGTGCTTAAGAAATCACACGACAGGGCCTCACATTTTTGATTTCGATGATTCAGGAGATCTCGGATAATGCTTCTTCTGAGAGTTCTCTCTATAGTTTATCCCTTAGGCCCTGAATATCTTATTAAAAGCAACTGCAACTCTGCAAGTCCAATTTAAGAACCCTAAAAATGTGTAATTATGCTATCCCCAAATATCCTTTGATATCTTTCCTAAATTGTTGAGCCTCGGATGGTATCTGCAAGTCTATATTATCAAAGTTCTAATTTAAGAGATTTCATTTGAAATATGGGTTTCTGGGTACGTTTGACTAATATGTCACATTATACACGAAGTGAGGTGGAGTGTGTATCTCGGAGTCTTCAATATCACTATTACCTTAATGGAAAAATGAGGTGCACGCTCCAAGCAAGGTAGGGGAGGGTGCATGTGATAAAATCAAACTCTTCCTTTTCTGTTTATTTCTCCAAAGGTAACAATTGATTTCTCTCCAAATATGCTTCGCTCATTGATTGTTTTTGCTTTTTTTTCTTCTTTTTTTCTTTTTTTTTAGGTCTATTGATTGTTGTTGCCACTGAGCTGTAGTAGCAACAATGAAGTCACGTAGTAGATCAAAGGAGGTAGACCTCATACAGCCTATTAAGAGTTTATATGCAAAGCATAATTTAAGCAGAAAGAAAGGTGCCAAAGCTAACGATTGGTATGTTGAAAATCTAGCTGGTATAAATATAAGGAGCATATTAGTAGACCCCACATTTGCATGAAGTAAATGAACAACAAGACGAGCACATAACAGATCAAATATATGCGGAAAGAAAAAAATAAGAACGAGCAGAAGATTACAAGTTCGGCAGCTAAGATCAATTCGTTCTTCACCTGACATAGACAATGACATCTGTCTTTAAACCACCAGGCATCATATCTGTTGCAGCTTCTTCGAATCATATTGTAGTCAGTTGCAACTAACGGAAACTTCGTCAGGAACTGGCACCAATCTAGAAGTAAAATGGGGTGAGCACATCAGTCGATAGCCATGCTCGATAAAATTGCTCAGCTGAAGATTATCAAAATTTTGACTCAGGGAGCTATACTATGCTCATAAAATTGGAAGCATATGAACATATAACATTCTCTGTCTCAGAAGATTGTTAGAAACCCAATTTAAAGATCGTGTCCGGAATACCAAATTCTTCCATATCACACCGTAGATTGGTTTCAAAGCTACCAAATGATGCAAGGAATTGGGAACATAATATAACCATCTTGATAGTTTCCCTAACCTTTTATTACAAAATAATGATTTCCATTCCCTTCTATCATTTTTACAGCTAGTTAAGCTCCTCAGCTTGTATCTTTGAACATATGGTGTCTTCACAATTCTCGGCCTCTAAGTGAAGCTTCGCCCTTTGAATCATACAACTCTTTCACAAACTGCAAAGAATATGCATATCCCATTGTCTTTTCTAGTCAATTTATTCTGTCTCGCATTCTAACTACAGCAACATTAGCCCAATTCCTGCACGACTTTCGTCTATGGCAAGGTAAAAGGGCTCAGCTCCACGCATCCTTATGTGTTGATATACTAATATACCCTCATTCTCTTAACTTGACATCCATTCATTCTTGCTATTACAGCTTACCTTATACTAAACAAATCGAAAGACGACAATAATTTTGTGTGGGTTAACCTTAAGCAAAATTTGATCACATTTTCTAGAGAACCACAAGGCCAACTTCAATAGGTGACATTTTAGTTTGGGGTCTCGAAAAAGGCGGAATTTTTGCTTAATCTGACAACTCACTAATAACTTTCTGGATACGCCACCAATACCACGGCAGAAAATCTACATAATTCCCCACTAAAAAGACGACCTTACCAACTGAACTAGCTAATAGCCGAATACACACATTTCACAGTATTAGTGAACAAAATCATTAAATCAAGCAATGCAAACATATTATAGATTACAAGTTACCAAATAAATCAAACAACTAACTCCATAATTTCTAGAAAATTAAAGATTGAAATGTTAATGAATTTGGATCAATAAGAAGAACTTACCAAATCTGGTGAGCATGTTACTATAAAAGGCAAGTAACCCCATATAATTTAGGCACCAACCCATGAAAAATGTTGTCTCTACTGAGCTTCTGAGATTCGGCAATTGAGGTTTAATCTCAGAAAAAGGGGGAGTTTTTTCAGCTGGGCAATTTATCAAACATGTTGCGGGCACCTGACACGCGTATTTTCATGCAGAATGTTGGTATAATATGTACTGTAATCCTATTACGGGTCTACACTCTACAGTAATGTTGCGGAGCGTTGTACTCCCTCCAGTTTTTTTGGTTCTTTACGTTTGGTTTGAATCTGTGAGAGGAATTCAAACCAAACGTAAAGAACCAAAAAAAAGTGGAGGGAGTACCAAGTATAGAGGTTGGTCTAATGAGTTAGGAATTTTATCGGTTTGAGTGTTATTTCGAATACGATGAAAGAAAGAAATAAAGATATTATAGCACTTTTGTCAAGGAGATATCATGTTTGTGATAGAATCAGAGAGTCATTTGAATCAGCCTAGATCATAACACGTTCATCTGAATCAAATGATATCGGACGAGACTCGATCAACAAGAGCCGGAACCAACATGGACCCGACACGAAGGTTCATGCTGAAGTGACAACACCCAACTCCTAGATCCCCGACCCGCAATGGCCAAGCTTGAAACCGATCCGACCCCCCAAGTTGCCGGCTCTATCTGATACGAGTTCAGTACAATGTACAAAGGCTAGATTTGCATAAAGCAAGTATCGGGAGTTTCATATTAAACGACTTCTATGGACGCTCCAAAAATTGCTAAATACTAATACCGGGGTTTTATATTAACAACCACTGTCGACTCTAAATGCAGACTAAGTATTGACGATCCAGTTCGGAATTGCCATCTACTCGTGTATTAATCGTATAATATACTAGTCAATAAATTTCTTACATGCAATCAACCCATGAAACACATACAAACTTTGATCTGTTTGAAATTATTGTTCACTTTTACGTCAATATATTATTGAAAGACGAACCCTATTGTTTACATCGTAACCCCGTTTATATAGTTAGTGACCTCTATTATGCGCCAGGATCGTTTTATTTAAGAACCCTTACACTTAATCTAAGTTTTGCAAATGAGTTACTTTATTAATTTTACCTAATTTTATATGGTAGAGCCTTCAAAATCATAAAAAATAATTATGTATAATGATCACTTAAAGTATGATTATGATTAGAAGTAATGTACAAAATGATCACTTTATAAGAAAAATGTAATGATCTCTCAATTATTTATTGAGAAACCATCTTTTATGAGAAATTGTGTAAGAAATTCTCTTTGATCTTATATACAGTAATAGATATGTACTTTATATGTGCAATACATGTATAGTTTATCTGCGATATATGTCATTTTATAGTTACATACGTTTTGTTTAATAACAATTATTCGAGGGCATATTCTTACTCGCGGCCCAAGTGCCTCTAAACTACAAGGGACGACCTTGACTAGCTTAGGCATACCACAAGTTCCGATGAAACTGCGCCTTCACCGCCAACGATGTCCTTCCATAAAGTCGTATTCTAGTGGCCTATGGCGTTTTGCCTCATCAAAATCTGTGAGAACTCTGAGAAGCAGCCGCCAAAAGCTTTTCGATTGCACGGTATCTAGGCAATAAATGTCACCGGATCTAGCATAACAGGTTGCAGTGGAGCGCCTGACTTAATTCTATAGATGAATATGAGTAACTTCAAATCTGATTCCCATATAAGGAGTTCTAGGGTGCTCGACAAGTATCGCAAAGCATCGTAAGAAATCATTTCTAAATAACTTAATAAATTCTTTTAAAAATAAAAAATTATCAAATTATATTAGATATAGTTTGTACAATGTATATATAAGCATAAAAGTTTAGATAAATGCAATTAACCATTTTTTCTATTTTTTTTGTTATTTACAATATAATTTATAAAATATACCTAATTAAAAATAATGGATGGTGTAGATTGATTTTTAACATGATGGACGGTTGAGATGAAGGCTGTTAAGGTAATTTGCGGTGCTTATCAAAGACCTTAGAATTCCTCCTTATGAATAATGAATATGATAGCTCATGCCAAAACATTTTCAATTTACTCAAGCATCTCAAACCGCAACAACTAACTACTGTTTTACTAATGATCTGGATAATACTTCCACCAATAATATATCCTCGGGAAAGATCCCGATATTCGGATTATAATAATTATATCCATCAGCAGGAAGGATACTCATGTTTGTTTGTTTTCATAATAAAAATTTCAACTGGTAGTACCTAATTATTAGTTTTTGATGACTTTACGCATTAATATATTATCTATTACTTGCATATTTAGTTTAATAATAAACTATTGTACTTTCTAAGGAGGTTTTTGACGTTGTTATCATAATTTCCAATATTTATTATTATTATTATTATTATTATTAATATTATTATTATTATTATTATTATTATTATTATTATTATTATTATTATTATTATTATTATTATTAATTTGTTATACTTGGCCTAATTTTGCTACATTGACTACTTTATTTACCAAATTCGTTATAATCCAACATTATTCAAACTAATTCACAAAACTAAGATTTATAAACATAAAAAAATTGAGCTTTTTATAAAAAGCGGGTCGGGCCAAATTTCGGGCCACGGTCTCGGCCCATATTATTACGTCTTTTTTCGGGCCTAGCTTATCCGGGGAAAAGTCGGGCCGGGCAATCGGGCCATTTAATCAGCTCTAGTACAAACTACAAAGTATTTCTACAAGTGAACTATCAACATTTTTTATCATCTAACATCGGCTAATGGCAAAGTTACCAAGCATCGTAATTGGTTTATGCTGTTAAAGTGAGCTTCACCTTTGAGTCCCATATTGGAAAGATCGGAGAAAGTTGAGTCATATATAAACTAAGGAGTTACTCCTCCAATTACCAATTGGTTTTAGGATGAAACCTCTTTGGGTTTATAAAGCGGACTCTCTCTCCTCCTGCGGGTTTAGCTCAGACCCGATCGTGGTTCAATATGTTATTACAACCCATGGTTGAAGACGTGGGACTCAAGAAAGAAATTGGGCCCGTTGCAGCAGATGACTCAAGTTTACGAAGCCGAAGAGAGGTAGGAGAGCCCCGGTTTGCACTGCCACCGAATAGAGCTAGAAGAGCCCTGATGAGCTTGTGAAGGTCCAGTGCGCATATGGGAAACATGAGGGGATTGAAGATAGCTAAAAGAGCCCCGGTTAGCCCTAATCCCAGTCTGCTAGTAAAAGGGAGCACACACGTGAGGGGAGTGTTAAAGTAAGTTCCACCTGTGAGTGTCCCACATTGAAAAAAGAGGAGAAAGTTGAGTCGTATATAAATCAAGAAGTTACTCCTGTTATTGACAATTGGTTTTAGGATGAAACTTCCTTGGGTTTATGAAGTGGACTATCTCTCCTCCTACGAAGGCGGCCCAGGCCCAGGTTCAATGGTGCATTGACATAATATCAGAGCCCATGGTTGAAAACCTAGGACTCAAGAAAGAAATTGGGCCCGTTGCAGCAGATGGATCAAGTTTATGCAGCCGAAGAGAGTTAGGGGGCCCCGGTTTGCGATGTCACCGAAGAGATATAGAGGAGCCCCATTGACCATGTGAAGGTTCAATCTGCGCAGATGAGCAAGATACGTGGGAAACGAAGAGAAGTAAAAGAGCCCTCGTTAGCCCCGAAGCCCAGTCTGCTAAGTAAAAGGGTACTCAAACGTGAGGTAGAGTGTTAAAGTGAGCTTCATCTGTGAGTGTCACAAATTGAAATAAGAGGAGAAAGTTGAATAGTATATAAACCAAGGAGTTACTCCTCCTATTGCCAATTGATTTTAGGGCGAAACCTCGTTAGGCTTATGAAGGGGACTCTCTCTCCTCTATACGGGTGTGGCCTATATCGGAGTGCGGTGACGCTTCCGTGGCCGGCCCAAGAGTGGTCTCGGCGGGAAAGGTGGTCGGTGGTGGTGGTAGAAGTGGCCGGTGGTTGGGAGTTGTTGACTTATGGGAGTTCTGATTTGGCCGTAGGACTTGGTATGTCGTGGGTGTGATAAGGAAAAGAAGAAAATAGGGGAATGGATTGATCATGATGAACGGTCCGGATTTACCAAAAATCAGCGACTAGAATGACTATTCTACTCATTTTGATTGGCAAAGCAATCCTGCGTAATTGGTGTACGCTGGCTCTTAACCCCTAAGCTTATTGTAGAGTGATATCTGTTTGAGACATTTGTTCGGCCTCACTCCCACACTAGCATACAAATGTATCTTCGTGGTCCATGCAGAACATGCAAAGTACTGTGTACATTTAATAGCCAGGTCCATCTTTTAAGTGTGGACCTTTAAATGTCAGGTCCATCTTTTTAGCGTGGACTTTTAAACAATAACACATCTGTGAACACCATGTAAACCTGAGTTTTACAGGTGCAACATCTTTCTCAAATTTCTGTCAAAACTTCCACGAATATCGTCATTCTCGATGCGTGAATGTCCAAAGTTCATAAGGGAGGTTTTTGGTGCTAATTCGACAAATATACTTCTAATCCCACATTAAGTTGATCACCTTTATGTACATTAAAATTGATTGATTTTGCTCATTCTTTCCAAGGTGCACAATGAGTATGGTGCACCTCCTCACAATAGAGGATTATGGACCACACTTAAAATAATTACCTCACAATAGAGGATTAGGGACCACACTTAAAATAAAGTGTGATCCCTACTCCTCTATTGTGAGGAGGTGCACCATACTCATTGTGCACCTTGATGCACGATATAATTTGCGCATTCTTTGTTTTAATTTTCACATCAAAAGTTTTTTTTCCCCTCCTGTTGTCTTTGGGTAGGTTTTTTTTTCTTTTTTGAAAGAAGTCTTTGGGTTTGGGATAGTTAAGAGTTGAGAGAGTGAGACTGACTTGTCTTTGGAGTTTGGGCCATGCAACATACAATAATGTATCTTCGAGGTCCATGCAGAACATGCAGAGTATTGTGCACATTTAATTTAGCAGGACCCGTATTTTATGTGACTTTCCTTCATCTTCGTCACGTACTCCCTCGGTTCCTCCGAACTGATCAAGTATAATCCATCTATACTGACTTGGTACAGTATAGTATAATAGTAGTATACGAAAATCATTGCATTTTTTTTACTATAAATAGATACACAAGTGACAAGCTCATACCCAAAAACAACCAAGCCATTTATATTTTACAAACTGACATCGTGCAATATTTCATATTCGGTTGAGAGAATAATGTCTACTCCACTTCTCTGCATCTTGAACCCAAGTGCTGGCATCTGGGAAATTCCACCCTCTCAGGTTCACTCTCATCTTTTTTTTCTTTTTTTTTTTGGAGTAAAATTTGAAACACAAATGCCTTTTTTTTTTTTTTTTTTTTTTTTTTTTTGACGGGAAGCCTTTAATGTTATTGTTACGTTGGTTGATTATTATGTAATTTCATATCAATAATCGAATAGGAATTAAAAACACTTCTTGATCCCACGTGACATGTCCTTTAAAATGTATACATACATGTCAAGAATTGTTACGAATTTACGATGGACAGTCCTAACTTTTTGATATAATTTAAATATCAAAATATTCTCTGTTTATCAAAAAAAAATATATATATATTTTAAAAGATATGTGTTCCATTTAATTTGTATGTGTGCAGGAGCCAATGGATGGAGATAATACTTCACTCTCAGTGTGAAGAACAACGTCGAGCCTTTAGATGTGTACAAGCAACTAAGCTGAATATTTATATACGCTATACAGTACTTTGTTTTGCCTTGTGTACGTAAAAGAAAGAATCTAGCCTTGTAGCCAACTAGCCACTGATAAAGTGATAATGGAGCCTAAAAACAAGTGTTGGTTCAGGCCCGACTAGGAGCATGTTTTTTTTTTTTTTTTTTTGACGGGGACTAGGAGCATGTTGAGTCTTTGCTTTATATTTTTGTTCACTTTCGCCCCTAAACCAAAATTTCTTGTTCCGCCATCGTTGAAAGGGCTACACCATTTCTAAATTCCTAGATCCGCCACTACTTAGCTAGCTAGTGTGTGATATGCTTTCATAGTACAAAAGGAAGTAGTGATCTAGCTAGCTAGTCGTTATGTTTAAGTTATATTTCTTAATGTGTCTTTTTTTTTTTTTTCCTTCTCGACTACGAGTAAGACCATGTATATTGGATCGACTCGTCGTCGGGAATTTCCGTTCTGGGGTTTTCAATAAATTCTAAAGGCTGTCATCGTTTTGTATCCAACTTGTTTTCATCCTACATACGGAGTAGTATACTCGAGTTTAAAGTTTAAATTATGGGAGTACTTTTATTGAGTGGACCCAAAAAAGCATCGGAGTAACAAGTGCATTATGCATTTATGCACCGTTTCAAGTCCACACGACATTCGCGTAAGATGCACTCTACTTAAGTCAAGACCGTTGAATGTTACCATAGCACATTAGATCAGATAAGACAATGTCGTCACAAAATACGATCTATTAATGAACTCTAAATTCAGCAAAGCCAGGTGCCCAGAGGTCTAATCCATAACAATTGGATACGATTACGAATATTGGATAGGATTACAAAATTGGATACACGTCTAAAGGGGTTAGTCGTTTGTCACACGATTGATAAGTTTACCCCAAAGTAATATTTGAAATGGATCTCATCATAATGTGTAGATCAATCTACAATTTAAAGTGGTTTAGTTCGGTTTGTAGTTTCCTTTATACCATTCGTGAAAGTTATTCGAAGCCCTATAGATGTTCTAGCTCTTCATAGCTAGTTCGCCCAATCCTTTATCTAATCACAGATATTGGCCAAATATGAGCCGTCCATCTCGCATCTCAATCTTGCTCCCTTTTTATTTATTCTTTACTTTTCATCATAGGGTCTAACGTTTCCATAAAATTTGAGTTTGGGGTCTGGCTGTTTTTTTTTCTTTATCGTTAGGTGTCCAGCTAAAACGGACGTTAGTCTGCTGCATTGCCCCCACCTGACTCTGATCTAGCTCTCTCACTCTCACTCCTCTTTATCTTCATCTCCATCCTAAAACCCAGACATTAATACTCACCAACAGAGATCCTTCTATGAGTTTTACATTTTTCTCGAATCAGAATCACCCGAAATAGAATGTACGAAATCAACAAGTGAAGAGCTATTTAGCATTTCAGCCCTAGCCATGTTCACCATAATAAAATCGAAAAGAGACTGTTTAGAGAGAAACAATTGTCAATTGCCGGTATGGGCCAAAAACTTGGAAATGAGTTCGATTCGAGCCTTCGATATGCTAGC
Source organism: Spergularia bocconei (assembly GCA_963457585.1). Classification (NCBI taxonomy): domain Eukaryota; kingdom Viridiplantae; phylum Streptophyta; class Magnoliopsida; order Caryophyllales; family Caryophyllaceae; genus Spergularia; species Spergularia bocconei. The sequence goes on along the minus strand of OY734942.1, from coordinate 6,434,208 downwards.
TCCTGATACAAGCTCATACCTAAGCATAAAAGCCATAGTGTCCAAGCCCAAAGGATCGCTGGTCAAATGATTCCAATCAATTATATCATCGTGCTGAACGGGTGCCACCATTCCGTATGCTCCCTTAATTAAAGGCTCCAGAGTATCCAAACGTTCAATTAACGTTTCGTGCTCAACAGTGTCATTCATTTCCACCAAGGATTGGAGTAGAGGACGTCGCTGTTCTTCGGAGCATCCCAGTTCTCGCATTGTGCTATCTGCCCTGATACACAATTGATTAAATTGCTCAACAATCCATGCAATCGACTCACACGGGACAAAGGGTAAATGCAGTTTACAAAAGTCGGCTAAGGAAGTTTGGAACTCTCGGTAGTCAAATTCCTTTCCAGGCTCGAGAAAGTACACCACAAAATCTTGTAGGTAGAGCTCCATCTGTCCCACCTCATACACGTCTGCTCGAGACAAAAAGAGCTTCACCAGATCAAAATACCCTCTACGATCAGAGAAATTTGTTATAAAATTGGACGTTCTCGCAAGGTCGAGGGCATATCTGGCTACGGGAAAGTCTGCTACAGTATGAGCATGTAGCATTGTAGAAGCACATATCATAATAACCTGCATGGAAACTACAATCAGGTTGCAATAGAAGTCTATGATTAAAGCACACCCACACAGGATACCGTGAAAATAACTTCAACCAATCCTTCCTATTGTCTAAATCTCTCACCAAGAAAAGAAAACTGTTCAACACGCAGACAGCAGTACTACTATAGCACATCTAAGATCACAGGTAGGCAGGTAGCTAATACGAACCTACGGTCTGTAGATTTGTAGCCATTATTCCTGATGTCGTAGTGGTCGTTCATGATCTCATAGCAAAAAAATTTAAGTCTAACTAACTAAAAACAATAATAAACAGGCTGTCTCAGCTGCAGGGAATAACGGCTACTACAAACTTCAGTAAGCATATCGATAAGATCTATGGAAAATAAAATTTGGTAATGAATTACATACAGTTGCAAGGAGAAACTGAGCCTCTGTATTTCCTGCTACGGCAGACCTAGCGAGTAGTCCGCGCACTTCCAAAAATTGTTCTAATAGGCGTGAGAGGTCTGGGTGCCTGAAACAAGTATTCGACTGACTTGAGTTTCACGGAAAATACGCATGCGTATATATATGTATGAAATACTAAATTCACATTAATGAGCCTACGAAAGCTAGACAAAACACCAGATTGACATGCAATGGGTGTCATATGTATATACCCAGTCCCGGGCCAATGTCTAATAAACATCTCTGAAAAAGATACTGCCCTTAAGACATCTCGGTCTTCAGAATATTGGCAAAAACTCTTGGACCTGAAAACGCATAAAAGATGATAAACCAGACTTGAACAATGTCACTTGCCATAAATACTCACGAAAAAAACAATGGTCGTTGTTGGATCATATGAAATTCAGAGACATATAGAAATATAGTAGATTAATATAATATCCGATCCCTAGGGTGATGTTACATAATCTCTTACAGTGTAAATGATCTTGCGATAGCCCGTGCTCCCCCAGGTGCCTTGGCTACACGCGTAAGGATTTCTCTTTTGGAATCATCAGGCAGATTCTCGATTCTCCTAAGTACTGCCATGACTTCTGTGAAATATTGGTTGTAGAAGGGACAAAGTTAAAACATATAAGACCAAACTAGTATTTCGACATTACGTACATGGGCATCTAAAGTTCTGATAAATAGGGCATCAATTCATGTCCACTTTTATAATACATGCCCTTAGAACAAAACATATGGCTAACCGAAAAATGGATAATTTTAAGTGACTTAATCATGAGAGTCTGATATTAAAATGCAATCATAAATATGTCATATTTCTCTTTAGAGTCAGACAAACCCTTTTAAGCCTACATTAAAATGTTTGCTAGTAAAATATTTGCTTTCCCAAGCTTTACTCCTATTACTTTGAGAGACATAGATGGTAAATCTTCAACAAAAGAAGCACTATTCTTAGTCATTGGCTTCGAAGTCCAATTGTAAGTATATCCTATCTACTTTACACATAAAAAGGGCAGCCCGGCGCACATTGGCGTCCCCGCTAAGGGTCCGGGGAAGGGTCCCACCACAAGGGTGTAATGAGGGCAAGCCTTCCCTTGTCAATTTATTTGACAAGAGGCTGCTCCCAGGACTTGAACCCGTGACCTATCGATCACACGGCAACACCTTTACCGGTGTGCCAAGGCTCCCCTTCTATCTACTTTACACATCAGAAGAAAAAATTCTTCTATTTGTCGCATAACATGACAAAAAAAGGAGTATAACCTCTAAACCATACGGCCCCATTTGAATACCCTCTATTTCCATAGCAATTTCATTTTTTTTAGGAATTGAGTTATCTTAGGGTGGTTTGGATGCCCCTTTTTTAGAAGTAAAGGAATTTAAAACAATGAAACATAGCTGCATAAGACTTCAAATTTCTATGAAGCGTAGGAAATCTCTTACACACCTCATCTCCCCATGGTCACTCACAATTTCTATAGTAAATTAAGCGCTTGAATAACTAATGTGGGAACTGTCGTTAGGTAACCAAACAAAATAAAAGAAATGAATTCCAAACAATTTTAAGTTCCTACATGGTAACCAAACACTCCGAAGCAAGTTCGTAGGAATTTAAACTTCCCGTACTAATTTATTTCTAATGTTATCCAAACGAGCACCAAATTTCATAGCAGGCAGGATCAGACAAAAACATGGATGATTAATCATGCTTGACATAACAGTTATGGAAGATACAGGCTGAATAGAAAATCGGTAGATATTCCTAACATTTAAGATATGGCACGGAATGTTGGGCCGTGAAACAGTGTCACGTTCATAAGATGAGTGTGACGGAGATGCGCATGTTACGGTGGATGTGTGGACATACAAGACGTGATCGGTTGAGAAATGAAGTTATTAGGGAAAGTAGGGGTTGCACCCATAGGGGATAAGATGATGGAGAACCGACTGAGGTGGTATGGCCACGTGAGGAGGAGGCCTAGTGAGGCGCCGGTTAGAAGAGTAGAAGGGTGGAGAAGTGATAATATTAGTAGGGGTCGGGGAAGACCCAAGATGACTTGGACGAGGGTGATTAGAAGTGATATGAGCTTCCTAGGGCTTGAAGAGAGTATGGTGTTGGATAGGGCAGGGTGGCGAGACTCTATCCATGTGGAGGACTTTTTCTGACCCCTTTTGATTTATTTGTTTGGTTTTTCCAACTATTTTTCCAAAACTTTTTAACTTGTGTTCAAAGTTTATCTGTTTCTTGCAATATTTTTTAAACTTTTTATTTATTTTGACGACATTCATCCAAGTATTGTTAATCGGGAGTTCAGGCGGAGAATTCAGAAGGAAGAGGTGAGGATGACTTTGAAGAAGATGGGACGGAAGAAAGCAGTGGGGCCAGACGGCATACCTATTGAGGTTTGGAGGTGTCTAGGAGATAGAGGTGTGGAATGGTTGACGACACTTTTCAACATGATTTGGAGAGGTAATAAGATGCCGGTGGAGTGGAGGAAGAGCACTTTGGTCCCTTTGTATAAGAACAAAGGGGATGTTCAAGAGTGTGCAAACTATCGCGGGATCAAGTTGATGAGTCATACAATGAAACTTTGGGAACGGGTGATTGAGCATAGATTAAGAAGAAGTGTGAAGATTTCAGAGAATCAATTTGGATTTATGCCGGGGAGGTCAACTATGGAGGCAATTCATCTCACAAGACAGACAATGGAAACTTATCGGGATAGGAAGAAGGACCTACATATGGTATTTATTGATTTGGAGAAGGCGTATGATAAGGTACCAAGGGAACTGCTTTGGTGGGCTCTAACTAAGAAAGGAGTCCCGCAAAAATATATTGACATCATTAAGGACATGTATGAGGGAGCTAGCACGAGTGTGCGGACTAGTGTAGGAAAGTCAGAAGAGTTCCCTATTACAATTGGAGTGCACCAAGGGTCCGCACTTAGCCCGTTTCTCTTTGCTATAGTCGTGGACGAATTGACGAGGTCAATCCAGGATGATATACCATGGTGCATGATGTTTGCAGATGATATAGTGTTGATCTCAGAAACGAAAGAGGATTTGGAGAGGAGGTTGGAGCTATGGAGGCACACTTTGGAGTCTCGAGGGTTTCGGTTGAGTCGGAGCAAGACCGAGTATTTGGAGTGTAAGTTCAGCGGTATTAGGCAAACGGAGACGGGGACGATCAGGCTGGATGGAAAGATTGTTCAGGGATCAGATTTTTTCAGATATTTGGGATCAATTCTTCAAAAAGATGGAGAATTGGACGGAGATGTGGCCCATAGGATCAAATCAGGTTGGTTGAAGTGGAAGAATGCCACAGGACTTCTCTGTGATCGAGGAATGCCCAATAAGTTGAAGGGTAAGTTTTATCGAACGACAATTAGGCCGGCACTGTTATATGGCACGGAATGTTGGGCCGTGAAACAGTGTCACGTTCATAAGATGAGTGTGACAGAGATGCGCATGTTACGGTGGATGTGTGGACATACAAGACGTGATCGGTTGAGAAATGAAGTTATTAGGGAGAAAGTAGGGGTTGCACCCATAGGGCATAAGATGATGGAGAACCGACTGAGGTGGTATGGCCACGTGAGGAGGAGGCCTAGTGAGGCGCCGGTTAGAAGAGTAGAAGGGTGGAGAAGTGATAATATTAGTAGGGGTCGGGGAAGACCCAAGATGACTTGGACGAGGGTGATTAGAAGTGATATGAGCTTCCTAGGGCTTGAAGAGAGTATGGTGTTGGATAGGGCAGGGTGGCGAGACTCTATCCATGTGGAGGACTTTTTCTGACCCCTTTTGATTTATTTGTTTGGTTTTTCCAACTATTTTTCCAAAACTTTTTAACTTGTGTTCAAAGTTTATCTGTTTCTTGCAATATTTTTTAAACTTTTTATTTATTTTGACGACTTTCTAAATTTCTTTTGAAAGTGTTTAAATATTTCTAAAATGTTTACAACGTTTTCGAAATTTATTGGCGTACACAAGACGGTTACTGGATGACGATTCATGTTAGCCGACCCCAAATCATTTTGGGAATAAGGCTTGGTTGTTGTTGTTGTTGTTGTTGTTGTTGTATTCCTAACATTTAAGGTTAATTTGGAAACACCTCCATAGAATCTTCTATCACAGGCCAAGACCTAAAAGATGGAAGAAGTACTCCTCTAAATTATTGATTTCCTCTATCTGCGGGCTACAGAGAGCTTGTGCGCGTATACAAAACGAATTTGATACTTCACACTTTCACAGTGATTACCTGACACTAAAGTTTGATTCCAGTTCTGACTCCTAACTCAAGAAATGTTCAACACAAGTGAGATCAGGTTCATTTAATGATCGAATTACAATTGCATAACTTAAACATGCTTAACGATCAGATGATTCTTTGTGAAGTTCAACGATATATATAGAAAGCAATAAAGCATGAGTACACACAAGCGCACACCCACCCACAAATCCAGATAGATTTTCATACGCAAATTCACATATCCTGGAGGATGAGACTAAACTCAATGGTTAGTTCTGTTTGCACTCTTAAGTCAAATAAGACCTTGCATATCCCTTATACATTGTGGGAATGTATGATTAAAACCACCAGTCCCACCTTACAGATTTGAATCGAAATCAGATTATTTGCATGAATAAATGTATGAAATGACTTCAGATTTCTCAATCCACACTATTACACTAATAATATTGAAAAGGTTTTGGAAACCTCAGTGACATATAATGAAAACCAATAAATAATGAATGCACAGAAGCAAGAACACAGTTTCATACACAATTCATGTAGGAAAGTTGTTAAGCTTCACTTTTCGGATTTAATTCCAAAGTCAAGAGAGTCATATACCAGTCGGATCAGGTTCATATAATGAAAAGTACAAATGTATAACTTGTAGCAATTTAATGATAAGAGAATTTTTGGTAGATCATGCCTCCAGGTTTCTCTCACACACTAACAACATTGAACAAGATTTTCAGAATTTAGCGACAATCAAGAAAAACCATAAAATGATGAACGCACACAAGTGCACGCCCACACCCAAATCGAAATAGGGTTTCATAACCATATATCCATGTGAGGGAGTGCGACCAAACAAAGCCAATCGCGAGTCAGAGATGATTAAAATAATGAAAACTACAAATGCATGATTTAAGATCCCCTATCGATTGGACAATTCTTTGTACATCATGCCTAAGAACCATTGTAATTCTCGGTAACAGGTAATCATTTTTGTTATCTAACAAGTAAAATGCATTTAATTATATGACAAAACAAGCAAAGAATACAACTTTAGATGCAAAAAAAACTACAACCATCCAAAGCAAGATCAGTTGACAGAAAAAATTAAAGGCAATTTCAGATCTAGCAACCAACCTAGCAGAACTCCTCGAACTTTATGACACCAAAAAACAAATTAAGCCAAAAAGAAACGCGTACCAAATTTGTAACCAAAGAACAGATAAACATTACCAATTACCAACACAACACAGGAATGGAAACGAATGATGAATAAGCAAATGTTCAAAGAAATAACGCCACAGAGGCTCACTTTATTGATTTCGATGATTCAGGAGATCTTCAATAATCGATTTTGCTGAGAGTTCTCTCTATAGTTTCTCCCTTCGCAACTAAATGTTTTATTAAAAGCAACTGCAACTTTGCAAGTCTGATTTAAAAAACCCTAACATTGTTAATTCATGCGATCCCTTTTTATCCTTTGATTTATGACCTAAATTGTTGAGCCTTAGATAGTATTTGCAAGTCCTATAACCAACGTTCTAGTTTAAGAGATTTCATTTGAAATATGGGTTTTTGGGTATGTTTGACTCATACATCACATTATACGCAACGTGAGGTGGGGGGTGTATCTAGGATTCTTCAATATCATTATTACCTTAATGCCAAAAGGGGTTCACGCTCCAAGCAAGGTAGGGGAGGGTGCAATATGATAAAATCTAACTCTTCTTTTTCTGTCTATTTCTCTAAAGGAAATAATTGATTTCTCTCCAAATATGCTTCACTCATTGATTGTTGTTGGTACTGAGCTATTGTAGCAACAATAGGTCATGAACTGGACCAAAGATTCAAAGGACCTCATACAGTCTTAAAAATTTATGCGCAAAGCGATAATTGAGCAGAAACAAAGGTGCAAAGCGAATGATTGATATGTTGAAGTATCAATTAGCTGCTATCAATATTAGGAACATATTAGTAAACCACACATTTGCGTGAAGGAAATGAACAACATGATGAGCACATAACAGATCAAATATATGGGAAAAAATAAGAAAGAGCAGAAGATTACAAGTTCAGCAGCTAAGATCAATTCGTTCTTCACCTGACATGGACAATGACATCTTTTTTTAAACCACTAGGCATCATATATGTTACAGCTTCTTCGAATCATGTTGTAATCAGTTGTAACTAACAGCAACTTCGTCAGCAACTCGCAACAATCTAGAAGCAAAATGATGAGTCAACAGCCATGCTCAATAAAATTGTTCAGCTGAAGATTTATCTAAATTTTGACTCGGAAAGCTTTACTATGCTCATAACATTGGTACAATAAGTTTGCGTTTTATTCTACAGATATTCAATGATGGGTGGTTTTCCCCATTAACATCCACTCATTCAGTATAGGATTCATATGAACATATAAAATTATCTCAAAAAATTTGATCAAGTTGCAAGTCATGATCCTTAGTCATGCTCAAGAATCCTACACCATGTTCTATCTCAAGACCACAATGTCGATAAATGATACCCTTTTGATCATTTTTGTAGATAGTCAAGCCTTGGTTGTCATAATATCTTAAGCTCATCAGCTCATATCTTTAAGAAAATGTGGTGTCTTCACTATTCTCGGCCTCTAAGTGAAGCTTCGCGCTTTGAATCATACGTACAACTCTTTCACAAACTTCAAAGAATATGCATACCCCATCGTCTTCTTCTAGTTCATTTACATTGTCTCGCATTCTTACTACAACAACATTAGCAAAATGCCTCTACGGCTTTTGTCTATGGCAAGGTAAAAGGCGTCAGCTGCACGCATCCTTATGTGTTGATATACTAATGTACCCTCATTCTCTTTCCTTGACTTCCATTCATTCTTGCTATTACAGCTTACCTTCTACTAAACAAATCGAAAGACGACAACAATTTTGTGTGGGTTAACCTTAAGCAAAATTTGATCACATTTTCTAGAGAACCGCAAGGCCAATTTCAATAGCTGACATTTTAGTTTGGGGTCTCGAAAAAGGCGTAATTTTTGCTTAATATGACCACTCACTAATAACTTTCTGGATACGCCACCAATACCACCGCAGATAATTTACATAATTACACACCAACAAGACGACCTTACCAACTAAACTAGCGGATACACACATTCCACAGTATTAGTGAAAAAAATCATTAAATCAAGCAATGTAAACACATGATAGATTACAAATTACCACATAAATCAAACAACTAACTCCATAATTTCTAGCAAATTAAAGATTGAAATGTTAATGAAATTGGATCAATAAGAAAGAACTTACCAAATCTGGTGAGCATGTTCCTATAAAAGGCAAGTAACCCCATATAATTTAGGCACCAACCCATTAAAAAGTTGTCTCTAGACTCTCTAGTGAGCTTCTGAGATTCGGCAATGGAGTTATAATCTAAGAAAAAAAAAGAGAAGGGGTTGTTTTTTTTTTTAGCTGGGCATTTTATCAAACATGTTGCGGGCACCTGACACGCGTATTTTCATGCAGAATTCTGCTATAATATGTTGCGGAGCGTTGTACAGAGGATGGAGGTTGATCTAGTGAGTTAGGAACTTTATCAATTCGAGTGTTGTTCCGAATACGATGAAAGAAATAAATAGATAAAGATATTATGGCATTTTTGTCAAGCAGATATCACATTCGTAATAGAATCGGAGTCATTTGAAACAGTCTAGGTCATAACACGTTCATTCGAATAAAATGATATCGGACAAAATACGACTCGATCAACAATAGCCGGAACCAACATGGACCTAACACGAAGGTTCATGCTAAACTGACAACACCCAACTCCAACATCCCCGATCCTCAACGGCCCAGCTTGAAACCGATCCGACACCCCAAGTTGCCGGCTCTATCTGATAAGAGTTCAGGACAAGGCTAGAATTACGTAATGCAAGTATGGGGAGTTTCATATTAGACGATTTCTATAGACGCTCCAAAAATTGCCAAATACTAATAACGGGGTTTATATTGACAACCACTGTCGACTCTAAATATTGACGATCTAATTCGGAATTGACATCTACTCATATATTAATCGTATAATATACTATTCAATAAATCTCTTACAATCAACCCATAAAACGCATTAAAACTTTGATTTGATTGCAATTAGTTCACTTTTACATTTTTCTCGAAATAAGAATCACCCGAAATCGAAATCGAAATCCTCCAAATAGAATGTACGAAATCAACAAGTGAAGAGCTATTTAGCATTTTAGCCCTAGCCTTGTACACCATAAAATCGAAAAGAGACTGTTTAGAGAAAAATTGGTCAATTGTCGGTATGGGCTAAAAACTTGGAAATGAGTTCGATTCGAGCCTTCAATATGCTAGCTCCTGAAACAAGGTTATACCTAAGCATAAAAGCCATAGTAATTATATCGTCGCGCTGAACGGGTGCCACCAATCCATATGCTCCCATAATTACAGGCTCCAAAGTATCCAAACGTTCAATTAACGTTTCGTGCTCAACACTGTCATTCATTTCCACCAAGGATTGGAGTAGAGGACGTCGCTGTTCTTCGGAGCATCCCAATTCTCGCATTGTGCTGTCTGCCCTGATACACAATTGATTAAATTGCTCAACAATCCATGCAATTGACTCACACGGCTCAAAGGCTGGAAGCAGTTCACAAAAGTTGGCTAAGGAAGTTTGGAACTGTCGGTAGTCAGATTCCTTTCCAGGCTCGAGAAAGTACACCACAAAATCTTGTATGTACAGCTCCATCTGTATCACCTCATACACCTCTGCTCGAGACAAAAAGAGCTTCACCAGATCAAAATAGCCTCTACGATCAGAGAAATTTGATATAAAATTGGATGCTCTGGCAAGGTCGAGGGAATATCTGGTTTCGGGAAACTCCAGTTCAGCATTAGCATTTAGCATAGTAGAAGCACATATTATAACAACCTGCATGGAAACTAGAATCAGATTGCAATCGAAGTATATGATTAAAGCACACCCACACAGAATACCGTGAATATAACTTCAACCGATCCTTCCTATTGTCTGGCTAGCAATGCACCTATTGTCCAAAACTCTCAGCAAGAAAAGAAAACTGTTCAATAAGCAGAACAAGCAATGTACTCATACGAGACTCGCAGACAGCAGTACTACTATAGCACATCTAAGATCACCAGTAGCTAATACGAACCTACGGTCTGTAGATTTAAAGCCATTATTCATGATGTCTTAGTGGCCATTCATGATGTCATAGCAAAATATTAGGTCTAATTAACTAAAAACAATAACAAACAGGCTGTCTCAGCTGCAGGGAACAACGGCTACTAAAAACTTCAGTAAGCATATCGATAAGATATATGGAAAATAAATTTGGTAATGAATACATACACTTGCAAGCAGAAACTGAGCGTCTGTATTTCCTGCTATGGCAGACTTAGCGAGTAGTCCCCCCATTTCCAGAAATTGTTCAAATAGGCGAGGGTGACCTCGGTTCCTGAAACAAGTATTCGATGGACTTGAATTTCACGTAAATACGCACGCGTATATATATGAAATACTAAATTCACTATAATGAGCCTAAGAAAGCTAGACAAAACACCAGATTGACATGCAATGGGTGTCATATGTCTATACCAGGGCCAATGTCTAGCAAACATCTCTGAAAAGGAAACTGCCCTTAAGATATCTCGGTCTTTAGAATATTGATGAAAACTCTTGGACCTGAAAACACATAAAAAGATGATAAACCAGACTTGAACAATTTCAGTTGCCATAAATTCTCACGAAAAAAACAACGGTCGTTGTTGGATCATATTGACATTCAGAGACATATAGACATATAGTAGTATAAAAATAATATCTGATCCCTAGGGTGATGTTACATTATCTCTTACACTGTAAATAATCTTGCGATATCCCGTGCTCCCCCAGGTGCCTTGGCTACCCGCGTAAGGATTTCGCTTTTGGCATCATCAGGCAGGTTCTCGATTCTCCTAAGTAGTGCCATGACTACTGTGAAATAATGGCTGTAGAAGGGACAAAGTTAAAACATATAAGACCAAACAAGTATCTTGACATTACGTAAATGGGCATCTAAAGTTCTGATAAATAGGGCATCAATTCACGTCCACTTTTATAATACATGCCCTTAGAACAAACAGATGGCTAACCGAAAAATGGATAATTCTGAGTGACTTATTCATGGGAGTCTGAATATCTGATATTAAAATGCAATCATAAATATGTCTTATTTCTCTATAGAGTCAGATAAACCCTTTTAAAGCCTACATGAAAACGTGTGCTAATAAAATCTTTACTTTCCCAAGCTTTACTCACGTAACTTAGAGACCAAGATAGTAAATCTTCAACGTACAGAACAACAAAAGAAGCATTATTTTGTTTTCCCCTATTTGCTTGCTACAGAGAGCTTGTGCGCATATGCACGGCAATTTTGATACTTCAGAGTGATTACCGGACACTAACGTTTAACAAGTATATTAGGTAAGCTAATTAAGCATTAAATTTTTATGGCCTAGGCAACACGTAAACTCAATGTAAACCTTCATCTCTCGAAAAATAATTTCGTTTAGATAAGCACTGTCTCGCTGAACACTAACCCATATGCAATCAATCAAAAGTTTTTAAGCTATTATTCTTTCAAAGAATATTCTTAGGCTATTAGCAAAGTTTGAACCTTCAGCTTTAGCTAAGTTGGTGGTTGCAAGATTAACAAGGTCACAGATAGGCTACAGCAAAATTAAGAGGATTAAGCACATATAATGACGTGTATATCATCCTACCTCATCAGATAAAAATTACAAGAATGAACTTTACACACTTTTTATTATTATTTTATATCCAATCGAAGACCTCAGTCAAGAATATCCATTCAATTCCACATTAGTTAGCCCAACAAAAACCGTCAGAAATGAGATTTAACCTATAATAAGTGACCGCTTTTAAGCAATGACTCAAGCCCTTGGACATGTCTTAAACATTATGGACTGTATGAATCAAAATCAAAATATGTGCACGAATATCTAAAATCACCTCAGGTATTACTTTCCACTGTTCCACACTATAAGAACTTTGAAAAGGCTTTGGAAACCTCAGTGACAAGTAGCGAAAACCAACAATAACGAACGCACACAAGCATGAGCATGAACACACACAGTTCATACTTGGATCAAACTCAACTTGTACTCCAGTTCTCACTCCTAACTCAAGAAATGTTCAACACAAGTGATATCAGGTTCATTTAATGATCGAAAAAGACAATTGCATAACTTACACATGTTTAACGGTCAGATGATTCTTTGTGAAGTTCAACGATATATAGGGAAAGCAATAAAGCATGAGTACACACAAGCGCACACCCACTCACAAATCCAGATAGATTTTCATACGCAAATCACATATCCTGGAGGATGAGACTAAACTCAATGGTTAGTTCTGTTTTCACTCTTAAGTCAAACAAAATCAACCACAAGTCCGATCAGCTTGAAATAATGAAACGATAGTAGCATTATTTAAAAATTTATCCTTACGACAACGTTTTGTACATCATGCCTAGGACCCATGTGATTGTCAGTAAATAGGAATCATTTTTCTCATCTAACCACTACCAAGAGTATTCTTATATGACAAAACTAGCAAAGAACGCAACTTTAGATTCAGAACAAAACTACCAACATCCAAAACAGATCAATTGACAGAATGATTCATGGAGCAAATGTAGATCTGTTATCGAAAAATAACAACCAACAATGCATCGAGTAGACATCACGGTTATCATTACCCCAATGGCAAAAGAAGCTCTCGCTGCAATAAAAGGTTCATTTGTGAGTTCATATGATTCCAGGCAAAATCTTCAACGCCCAGAACAGCACACGCATTTTATTAGTCACTGGCTTCTACGTTCCAGAATGTAAGTTTTCCCTATCTCTATTATATGACATAGAACAGAACTTCTGAACAATAAGTGCCATAGCAGGCAGGATCAGGTCAACAACTCACCTACAAATGTCAATAGAGAATAATTTCTTGTGTCCTGTTCTCATTACGTATCCAATTTAAAACATGCATGATAATTTTTTATTCAAAAACCACGGCAATCACAGTAGACACAGGTTCAGAAGAAAATCAAGAAATTTTTGGTTTATGAATGTATAATTTAGGAAAACCTATCTACAATCTATTGTCACATTATAGGCCAAGAGCTCAAGACCATGCCTTCAAGTTTCTCTTACACACTAACAACATTGAAGATCCTTTGCAATCAAGAAAAATCATAAAATGATGAACGCACACAATTACACGACCACACCCAAATCAAAATAGGGTTTCATAACCATACCCATGTCGGGGGGTGCGAATAAACTCAATTCTACTTCACTTTTCACTACGATCAAACAAAGTCAATCGCGAGTCAGAGATGATTGAAATAATGAAAACTACGAATGCATGATTTAAGATCCCGTATCGATTGGACAATTCTTTGTACATCATACCTAATAACCATTGTAAAACTCGGTAAATGGTAATCATTTCTGTTATCTAACAAGTAAAATGCATTTAATTAAATGACAAAACAAGCAAAGAATACAACTTTAGATGCAGAGAAAACACAACCATCCAAAGCAAGATCAATTGAAAGAAAAAAATTAAAGGCAATTTCAGATCTAGCAGCCAACCTAGCAGAACTCCTCGAACTTCATGTCACCAAAAAAAACAAATCAAGCCAAAAAGAAACGCGTACCAAATTTGTAATCAAAGAACAGATAAACATTACCAATTACCAACACAACACAGGAATGGAAACGAATGATGAATAATCAAATACCACAGAGGCTCACATTATCAATTTTGATGATTCAGGAGATCTTCAATAATCAATAATCGATTTGGCTGAGAGTTCTCTCTATAGTTCCTCCCTTCACAACTAAATGTTTTATTAAACTCAACTGCAACTTTGCAAGTCTGATTTAAAAAACCCTAACATTGTTAATTCATGTTATCCCCTTTTATCCTTTGATTTATTACCTAAATTGTTGAGCCTTAGATAGTATTTGCAAGTCCATATAACCAACGTTCTAGTTTAAGAGATTTCAGTTGTAAAATGGGTTTTTGGGTATGTTTGACTCATACATCACATTATACGCAAAGTGAGGTGGGGGGTGTATCTAGGATTCTTCAATATCATTATTACCTTGATGCCAAAAGGGGGTTCACGCTCCAAGCAAGGTAGGGGAGGGTGCAATACGATAAAATCTAACTCTTCTTTTTCTGTCTATTTCTCTAAAGGAAATAATTGATTTCTCTCCAAATATGCTTCACTCATTGATTGTTGTTGGTACTGAGCTATTGTAGCAACAATAGGTCATGAACTGGACCAAAGATTCAAAGGACCTCATACAGTCTTTTAAAAATTTATGCGCAAAGCGATAATTTAAGCAGAAAGAAAGGTGCAAAGCGAATGATTGATACGTGGTAAATTTAACTGATATCAATATTAGGAACATATTAGTACACCACACATTTGCGTAAAGGAAATGTACAACATGATGAGCACATAACATATCAAATATATGGGAAAAAATAAGAAAGAGCAGAAGATTACAAGTTCAGCAGCTAAGATCAATTCGTTCTTCACCTGACATAGACAATGACATCTGTCTTTAAACCACCAGGCATCATATATGTTACAGGTTCTTCGAATCATCTTGTAATCAGTTGTAACTAACAGCAACTTTGTCAGCAACTCGCAACAATCTAGAAGCAAAATGATGAGTCAACAGCCATGCTCAATAAAATTGTTCAGCTGAAGATTTATCTAAATTTTAACTCGAAAAGCTTTACTATGCTCATAACATTGGTACGATAAGTTTGCGTTTTATTCTACAGATATTCAATGATGGGTGGTTTTCCCTATTAACATCCACTCATTCAGTATAGGATTCATATGAACATATAAAATTATCTCAAAGAATTTGATCAAGTTGCGAGTCATGATCCTTAGTCATGCTCAAGAATCCTACACCATGTTGTATCTCAAGACCACAATGTCGATAAATGATACCCTTTTGATCATTTTTGCAGATAGTCAAGCCTTGGTTGTCACAATATCTGAAGCTCATCAGCTCATATCTTAAGAAAATGTGGTTTCTTCACTATTCTCGGCCTCTAAGCGAAGCTTCGCACTTTGAATCATACGTACAACTCTTTCACAAACTTCAAAGAATATGCATACCCCATCGTCTTCTTCTAGTTCATTTACATTGTCTCGCATTCTTACTACAACAACATTAGCAAAATGCCTCTACGGCTTTTGTCTATGGCAAGGTAAAAGGCGTCAGCTGCACGCATCCTTATGTGTTGATATACTAATGTACCCTCATCCTCTTTCCTTGACTTCCATTCATTCTTGCTATTACAGCTTACCTTGTACTAAACAAATCGAAAGACGACAACAATTTTGTGTGGGTTAACCTTAAGCAAAATTTGATCACATTTTCTAGAGAACCACAAGGCCAATTTCAATAGCTGACATTTTAGTTTGGGGTCTCGAAAAAGGCGTAATTTGATCACATTTTCTAGAGAACCACAAGAACCACTCACTAATAACTTTCTGGATACGCCACCAATACCACCGCAGATAATTTACATAATTACACACCAACAAGACGACCTTACCAACTAAACTAGCGGATACACACATTCCACAGTATTAGTGAAAAAAATCATTAAATCAAGCAATGTAAACACATGATAGATTACAAATTACCACATAAATCAAACAACTAACTCCATAATTTCTAGCAAATTAAAGATTGAAATGTTAATGAAATTGGATCAATAAGAAAGAACTTACCAAATCTGGTGAG
Organism: Spergularia bocconei; assembly: GCA_963457585.1. NCBI lineage: Eukaryota > Viridiplantae > Streptophyta > Magnoliopsida > Caryophyllales > Caryophyllaceae > Spergularia > Spergularia bocconei. The sequence goes on along the minus strand of OY734942.1, from coordinate 6,418,017 downwards.
CATGTTCCTATAAAAGGCAAGTAACCCCATATAATTTAGGCACCAATCCATGAAAAAAGTTGTCTCTACTGAGCTTCTGAGATTCGGCAATGGAGTTATAATCACAGAAAAAAAAGGGGTTGTTTTTTTTAGCTGGGCATTTTATCAAACATGTTGCGGGCACCTGACACGCGTATGTTGCAGAGCGTTGTACAGAGGATCGAGGTTGGTCTAGTGAGTTAGGAACTTTATCAATTTTGGGTGTTATTTCGAATACGAGGAACTTTATCAATTTGGGAGTAAATAAAGATATTATGCCATTTTTGTCAAGGAGATATCACATTCGTAATAGAATCAGAGTCATCTGAAACGGTCTAGGTCATAACTCATAACACGTTCATTCGAATAAATGATATCGGACAAAATACGACTCGATCAACAATAGCCGGAACCAACATGGACCTAACACGAAGGTTCATGCTAAACTGACAACACCCAACTCCAACATCCCTGATCCGCAATGACCCAGCTTGAAACCGATCCGACACCCCAAGTTGCCGGCTTTATCTGATAAGAGTTCATTAGTTCAGGACAAGGCTAGATTTACGTAAAGCAAGTATGGGGAGTATCATATTAGACGATTTCTATGGACGCTCCAAAAATTGCCAAATACTAATAACGGGGTTTATATTGACAACCACTGTCGACTCTAAATATTGACGATCTAATTCGGAATTAACATCTACTCATATATTAATCGTATAATATACTATTCAATAAATCTCTTACAATCAACCCATAAAACACATTAAAACTTTGATTTGATTGCAATTAGTTCACTTTTACATTTTTCTCGAAATAAGAATCACCCGAAATCGAAATCCTCCAAATAGAATGTACGAAATCAACAAGTGAAGAGCTATTTAGCATTTCAGCCCTAGCCATGTTCACCATAATAAAATCGAAAAGAGACTATTTAGAGAAAAATTGGTCAATTGTCGGTATGGGCTAAAAACTTGGAAATGAGTTCGATTCGAGCCTTCAATATACTAGCTCCTGAAACAAGGTTATACCTAAGCATAAAAGCCATAGTGCCCAAGCCCAAAGGATCGCTGTTCCATAGACTCCAAGCAATTATATCGTCGAGCTGAACGGGTGCCACCATTCCATATGCTCCCATAATTACAGGCTCCAGAGTATCCAAACGTTCAATTAACGTTTCGTGCTCAACACTGTCATTCATTTCCACCAAGGATTGGAGTAGAGGACGTCGCTGTTCTTCGGAGCATCCCAATTCTCGCATTGTGCTGTCTGCCCTGATACACAATTGATTAAATTGCTCAACAATCCATGCAATTGAATCACATGGTTCAAAGGGTGAATGCAGTTCACAAAAGTTGGCTAAGGAAGATTGGAACTGTCGGTAGTCAGATTCCTTTCCAGGCTCGAGAAAGTACACCACAAAATCTTGTATGTACAGCTCCATCTGTATCACCTCATACACCCCTGCTCGAGACAAAAAGAGCTTCACCAGATCAAAATAGCCTCTACGATCAGAGAAATTTGATATAAAATTGGATGCTCTGGCAAGGTCGAGGGATTATCTGGTTTCGGGAAAGTCTGCTACAGTATGAGCATGTAGCATTGTTGAAGCACATATCATAATAACCTGCATGGAAACTAGAATCAGATTGCAATGGTAGTATATGATTAAAGCACACCCACACACAGGATACCGTGAAAATAAATCCTTCCTATTGTCTGGCTAGCATGCACCATTGTCTAAATCTCTCACCAAGAAAAGAAAACTGTTCAATAAGCAGAATGGGCAATGTACTCAAACGAGACACGCAGACAGCAGTACTACTATAGGCTATAGCACATCTCAGATCACAGGTAGCTAATACGAACCTACGGTATATGTAGATTTGTAGCCATTATTCCTGATGTCTTAGTGGTCATTCATGACGTCATAGCAAAAAATTGAAGTCTAATTAACTAAAAACAATAACAAACAAGCTGTCTCAGCTGCAGGGAATAACGGCTACTACAAACTTCAGTAAGCATATCGATAAGATATATGGAAAATAAAATTTGGTAATGAATTACAGTTGCAAGCAGAAACTGAGCGTCTGTATTTCCTGCTACGGCACACCTAGTGAGTAGTCCGCGCACTTCCAGAAATTGTTCAAATAGGCGCGCGAGGCCTGGGTGGTACCTGAAACAAGTATTCGACGGACTTGAGTTTCACGTAAAATACGCATGCGTATATATATGAAATACTAAATTCACAATAATGAGCCTATGAAAGCTAGACAAAACACCAGATTGATATGCAATGGGTGTCATATGTATATACCCGGGCCAAATTCTAAAAAACATCTCTGAAAAAGATACTGCCCTTAAGACATCTTGGTCTTCAGAATAAAGGCGAAAACTCTTGGACCTGAAAACAGATAAAAGATGATAAACCAGACTTGAACAATGTCAGTTGCCATAACTTCTCATGAAAAAAACAATGGTCGTTGTTGGATCATATGAAATTTAGAGACATATAGACATATAGTAGATTAAAATAATATCCGATCCCTAGGGTGATGTTACATTATCTCTTACAGTGTAAATAATCTTGCAATACCCCCTGCTCCACCAGGTGCCTTGGCTACACGCGTAAGGATTTCTCTTTTGGCATCATCAGGCAGATTCTCGATTCTCCTAAGTACTGCCATGACTTCTGTGATATAATGGCTGTAGAAGGGACAAAGTTAAAACATATAAGACCAAACTCGTATCTCGACATTACGTACATGGGCATCTAAAGTTCTGATAAATAGGGCATCATCAATTCATGTCCACTTTTATAATACATGTCCTTAGAACAAAACATATGGCTAACCGAAAAATGGATATTTTTAAGTGACTTAACCAGGAGAGTCTGATATTAAAATGCAATCATAAATAAGTCATATTTCTCTTTAGAGTCAGACAAACCCTTTTAAGCCTACATGAAAACGTTTGCTAGTAAAATCTTTGCTTTCCCAAGCTTTACTCACGTTACTTAGAGACATAGATGGTAAATATTCAACGTACAGAACAACAAAAGAAGCACTGTTTTTAGTCATTGGCTTCGAAGTTCCAATTGTAAGTCTATCCTATCTACTTTATACATAAGACGAAAACATTCTTCTATTTGCCACATAATATGACCAAAAAAGGAGCATAACCATAGCAATTTCAGTTCTTTAGGAACTGAGTTATCTTAGGTCTGTGTGCAGGGACGGAGCCAGGATGGAAAGTTGAGGGGGGCTCGGGATGAATGTATATACGATCTTGAAAAAACTCAAAAATCATAACAATAAAATATAACTGTGAAAACTAACCAATAAAAGTGTAGGAGTATTTAAAAAAATGAAGCATAGCTGCATAAGACTGTAAATTTCTATGAAGCGTAGGAAATCACTTACACACCTCACCTCCCCATGGTCACTCAGAATTTCTATGGTGTAAATTAATCACTTGAATAACTAATGTGGGAACTGTCGTCGGGTAACCAAGCAAAATATAAGAAATGAATTCTAAGTTCCTACATGGTAACCAAACACTCCAAAGCAAGTTCGTAGGAATATAAACTTCCCGTAGTAATTTATTTCTAACATGGCTGATTACTCATGCTTGACATAACAATCATGCAAGATACAGGCTGAATAGAAAATCGGTAGATATTCCTAACATTTAAGGTTAATTTGGAAACCCCTCCTAAGAATCTTCTATTACAGGCCAAGACCTAAAAGATGGAAGAAGTACTCGTCTAAATTATTCCTTTCCTCTATTTGCTTGCTACAGAGAGCTTGTGTGCGTATACAAGGCGAATTTGATACTTCAGAGTGACTACCTGACACTAAAGTTTGATTAAACTCAACTTTTACTCCAGTTCTGACTCCTAACTCGAAATGTTTAACACAAGTGAGATCAGGTTCTATTAATGATCGAAAATTACAAATGCATAACTTAAACAAGTTTAACGATCAGATGATTCTATGTGAAGTTCAACGATATATAAGGAAAGCAATAAAGCATGAGTACACACAAGCGCACACCCACCCACAAATCCAGATAGATTTTCAAACGCACATTCACATATCCTGGAGGATGAGTCTAAACTTAATGGTTAGTTCTGTTTTCACTCGTAAGTCAAACAAAATCAACCACAAGTCGGATCAGTTAGAAATAATGAAACTACAGAAGCATTATTTAAAAATTATATCCTTACTGACAGACAACGTTTTGTACATCATGCCTAAGACCCATCTGATTCTCAGTTTATAGGAATCATTTTTGTTATCTAACCACTACCAAGTGTATTCTTATATGACAAAACTAGCAAAGAACGCAACTTTAGATGCAGAACAAAACTACCAACATCCAAAAGATTGATCAATTGACAGAATAATTCATGGAGCAAATTAAGATCTGTTATTGAAAATAACAACAAACAATGCATCTAATACACATTTACACATTCATCACCCCAATGCCAAAAGTGGCTCTCGCTGCAAGAAAGGTTCATTTGTGTGTTCATGTGATTCCAGGCAAATCTTCAACGCCCAGAACAGCACACGCATTTTCTTAGTCATTGGCTTCTATGTTCCAGAATGTAAGTTTGCCCTATTTCTATTATATGACATAGAACAATAAGTGCCATAGCAGACAGGATCAGGTCAACAACTCACCTACAAATGTCACTAGAGAATAATTTCTTGTGTCCTGTTCTCATTACATATCCAATTTAAAACATGCATGATTATTTTTTATTCAAAAAGCACAGTAGTCACAGTAGATACAGGTTCAGAAGAAAATCGAGAAATATTCGGTTCATTTACGAATAATTTAAAAACACCTCCCTACAATTTATTGTCACATTATAGGCCAAGACCTAAAAGAAGGGGCAGTAGCATCCCTCTTTATTATCGTTCTATTCTATTTTTATTTTTTTTTTGCTACAGCCAACTAGGGAGAAAGAACGTTTTGATATTTAAGGAAAAGAATGTCACATTGTAACATTGGTGTGATAAGCTTAGCCAATCAAACATTAATTTTCATAGCATACGGAACACTAAACTCTACGTAACCTAAATGTGTCAAACAATAAATTTGTTTAGATATATTCAAGCCCAGTCTCTATGAACCTAATCAAGATGTAATCTATCAGAAGTTCTTAGGCTCTTCGCAAACTTTGAACCTTCAGTTTGACCTTGCATATCCCTTTAACATTGTGGGACTGCATGAATAAAACCACCACACCTTAGGGAAAGTGTAGGCATGGCATAGTGTCTAGAACACAAAAGTACAAAACAACTCAATTTGAATCGAAATCAGATTATTTGCATGAATAAATCTATGAAATGACTTCAGATTTCTCTATCAACACTATTACACTTACAATATTGAAAAGGTTTTGGAAGCCTCAGTGACATATAGTGAAAACCAATAAATAATGAATGCACACAAGCACGAACACAAACACAGTTTCATACACATTTCATGTGGGAAAGTTGTTAAGCTTAACTTTACACCAGATTTAATTCCAAAGTCAAGAGAGTCATTACTCATTAACCAGTCGGATCAGGTTCGTACAATGACAAGTACAAATGTATAACTTATAGCGATTTAATGATAAGAGATTTTTTGGTAGATCATGCCTCCAGCCTCCAGGTTTCTCTTACACACTAACAACATTGAAAATGCTTGTCAAAATTCAGCGCCAATTACGTACAACCATAAAGTGATGAACGCACACAAGTGCACGCCCACACCCAAATCGAAATAGGGTTTCATAACCATATCTATGTCAGGGGGTGCAACTAAACTCAAATTCTACTTCACTTTTAACTCCGATCAAACAAAGTCAATAGCGAGTCAGAGATGATTAAAATAATGAAAACTTCAACTGCATGATTTAAGATCCCGAATCGATTGGACAATTCTTTGTACATCATGCCTAAGAACCATTGTAAAACTAGGTAAATGGCAATCAGTTTTGTTATCTAACAAGTAAAATGCATTTACTTATATGACAAAACACGCAAAGAATACAACTTTAGATGCAGAACAAACTACAACCATCCAAAGCAAGATCAATTGACAGAAAAAATTAAAGGCAATTTCAGATCTAGCAATCATCCTAGCAGAACTCCTCAAACTTCATGTCACCAAAAAACAAATCAAGACAAAAAGAAATGCATATCAAATTTGTAATCAAAGAACCGATAAACATTACATATTACCCACACAACACAGTTTGAAACGAATGACGAATAAGCAAATGTTCAAAGAAATAACACCACAGAGCCTCACATTATTGATTTGGATGATTCACGAGATCTTCAATAGTCGCTTTTTCTGAGAGTTCTCTCTATAGTTTCTCCCTTCGCAACTAAATGTTTTATTAATTTCAACTGCAACTTTGCAAGTCAGATTTAAAAAACCCTAACAATGTTAAATCATACTATCCCTTTTTATCCTTTGATATTTTACCTAAATTGTTGAGCCTTAGATAGTATTTGCAAGTCCATATAACCAACATTCTAGTTTAAGAGATTTCATTTGTAATATGGGTTTTTGGGTATGTTTGACTCATACATCACATTATACGCAAAGTGAGGTGGGGGTGTATCTAGGATTCTTCAATATCATTTTTACATTAATGCCAAAAGGGGGTTCGCGCTCCAAGAAATGTAGGGGAGGGTGCAATATGATAAAATCTAACTCTTCTTTTTCTGTCTATTTCTCAAAAGGTAACAATTGATTTCTCTCCAAATATGCTTCACTCATTGATTGTTGTTTATTTTCTTTTAATTGTTTTGATGTCCATTGATTGTTGTTGCCACTGAGCTATAGTAGCAACAATAAAGTCACGTACTGGATCGAAGGAGGTAGATCTCATATAGTCTATTAAGAGTTTATATGCAAAGTAATAATTAAGCGGAACCAAAGGTGCCAACGCTAAAGATTGATACGTTGAAAACCTAGCTGGTATAACTATTAGCAACGTATTAGTACACCCCACACTTGCATGAAGTAAGTGAACAAGCAAATGAACAATAAGATCAGTACATAACAGATCAAATATATGCGGAAAGAAAAAAATAAGAACGAGCAGAAGATTACAAGTTCGGCAGCTAAGATCAATTCGTTCTTCACCTGACATAGACAATGACATCTGTCTTTGAACCACCAGGCATCGTATCTGTTGCAGCTTCTTCGAATCATGTTGTAATCAGTTGCAACTAACAGAAACTTCGTCAGTAACTGGCACCAATCTGGAAGCAAAATGGGGACAGCACATCAGTCAATAGCCATGCTCAATAAAATTGCACAGCCGAAGATTATCGAGAATTTGACTCACGGAGCTTTACTACAACAACATCTTTACCCCAGTGCCATAAAGGCTCCCGCCATAAGGCGAGTAAGGGAGGATCGGATGCAAGCAAGCCGTACCCCTTTTGAAACATAGAGAGGCTGCGCACGGATGACCCAAAAAGAAAATTGCTTCAGAAATCGCACCGACTAACTGCTACTTCACAAAATAAGAAGCACGGACAGTTTTATGAGCCATTTTGCTTTATTCCATTATATTCCAAATACCAAAGAATAATTATAGTCTTTGGTTCCATTGGAAATGGAAATACTCAGGGAGCTTACTATGCTTATAAAATCGGAAGCTTATATGAACATATAAGATAATCTCAAAAAATTTGATCAAGTTGCCAGTCAGGATCCTTTGTCATGCTCAAGAGTCCTAGACCATGTTGTATCTCAAGATCAGTTTGTTGTAGTCTCTGTCTCAAGAAGGTTGTTAGATATCGTCTCCTGAATACGAAATTACTCCATTTCACATTGTCGATTGGTTTCAAAGCTACCAAATGATGCAAGATCGTGTCTCAGAAGATTGTTAAGCCTGGGTTTTCTTCATAGATTAAGCTCCTCAACTCACATATAAATTCTTCACTATTATCTGCCTCTAAGTGAAGCTTTGCACTTTAAATCATACAACTCTTTCACAAACTTCAAAGAATATGCATACCCCATCGTCTTTTCTGGTCAATTACTTTGTCTCGCATTCTTACTACAACATTAGCCAAATGCATCCACGGCTTTCGTCTAAGGCAAGGTAAAAGTGGTCAGCTGCACACATCCTTATGTGTTGAAAACATTGTGCTAATATACTAACGTACCCTCATTCTCTTTTCTTGACTACCATTCATTCTTGCTCAGAATGCAACAAGATCCTAAGCTAAGCTATTACCTATCACAGCAATTTTGTGGGGGTGAACATGACATTAACCTTAGGTGATACAGCTGATACTAACCTAAAGTAAAATTTGATTAGATTTTCTAAAGAAGGAATTTTTGCTTCATCTTCCTCCTAAAAAGTCATGATAGATACACCACCACTACTAGTTTACCACCACATTTTGCATAATCCGGCTCATACGATGAGACATCTCACACGTATCAAAAGTAACTTATTGGTCTCATACGAAGAGGCGGTCTTACCCTACCCATCAAAAGAAACGACTTTACCAACTGAACTAGCGAATACCACACATTTCCAAGAATTAGAGCAAAATCAAGCAATGCAAACACATGGTAGATTATATATTACGGATTACAAATAAATTAAAACAACTAATTCCATAATTTCTAGCAAAGATTGAAATGTTAATCAATTTGGATCGATAAGAAAGAACTTACCAAATCTGGAGAGCATGTTGCTGTAAAAGGCAAGTACCCCCACATAATTTAGGCACCAACCCATGAAAAAGTGATCTCTACTGAGCTTTTGAGATTCTGCAATGGGAGTATAATCTCAGAAAATGGGTGGGTTTTTTTTGCCGGCAACTGACACGCGTATTTTCATGCAAAATCAAATGCGTATTGCGGGCTATCGGTTAATAGAGATATTACGACGAGGATCGCGGTTGGTCTAATAATTAGAAACTTTAATTTATTTTAGGGGACCCATGACATGGAATTATCAATTATCAATTTATCATCATGTTCTATATCGGCGGGTCTTTTAGAGGTTAAGTAGGGTTTTGTTTGGTTCATTTTTAATAAAGAGCGTATTTTAATAGTATCGGAATTATTTGAACGCTTCATTAGATGAGATGATATGGATTACACATTTATGTCGAGGGTTTTATATTGACGGTCTCCGTCGACAATAAATGGTAGGTAAATTTTGACGCTCTTATTCGAAATTACCATGTTTAGTTTACAGGGATTGTTAGAAATCATTGTTCACTTTTACGTTTTACTTTAATCACATGGTATGGTCTCTCGTGGCAATAATAGAGGATATGAAATGCGATAGTATTATGGAATAATATGGACGGATTTTTGACCTCAAAAAAAAAAATATGGACGGATTTTAGATGAGATAATATAGTCAAAAATATTACCATGATAATGGAGTTATGAGTTATGACGATATTGTGAATTATGGCCGAATTAGATTAAGTGTAGAATGTACTTAGTGTTTAACATGGTGACTTGTAACTAATACTCAGTAGTAGTGTAATCCCAAATTCTTAACATGCTAATCGGCTTTGCACTTTCATTTTCCTTTACGCAAATTTTAAAGAGTACTTTTGAATTCCGTCCTCAAAATCTCCAAACGGTAAGAATAAAACTAATGAAACAAACCTAAAGTATGTTCGGGAGTGAGGAATTCATTATCAAGCCCAAATTTGACCCAAATCACATGTTTGACAATCCTACAAATTTGTAAATTTGGATTTGCGTCAAATTCATATAATTTGAAAAAAAAAACATACTTAAACCAAATACTACCCCAAACCCCATCATTTGCAAATCCTACTTCTCAAATAAATAATTTGTATTAAATACTACAATCTCAAATGATAGATTTAAAATGATTACCAAAATGTAATAGTATTGTTTCCAAATGCCACCTTATTACAAATGAACCTCTACAAAGTTTCTTCAAGTTCACCCTGTTTGCTATTATCAAATTGAGAAGCAACTAATTTAAAGGAGAAAACTGTCAATTGTTGGCATGGGCCAAGAACTTGGACATAAGTTCGTTTCGAGCTTTCGATATGCTAGCTCCGAGTACAAGGTAATGCCTAAGCGTCAAACACGTAACGACCAAAGTTTTGGTGGCCGATTCAAGCTCATCGTCGCCTCGAGAAGCTGACAGTCGAGATGCTACCTTAAGTACAGGCTCCACTCTATCCAAACGTTTAATTAGTGTTTCATGCTGAACAGAGTCATTCATTTCCACCAAGGATCGGAGTAGATGACGGCGCAGTCCTTCAGAGCATCCCATTTCTCGCATTGTGCTATCTCCCTTGGTACACATATTATTGAATTGCTCAACAATCCATGCAATTGAGTCAGAAGGGGCCGCAAGTGATAACTGGCGACAAAACTTCAGTAAGGAAGTACAGAACTGTTGGTAGTCGGTTTCCTTTCCAGGCTCGAGAAAGTATTCCACAAAACCTTCTAGGTACTGCCCCATTTTTCTCACCTCATCCACCTCTGCTCGAGACAAAAAGAGCTTCACCAGATCAAAATACCCTCGACGATCAGAGAAGTTTGTGATAAAATTGGATGTTCTCGCAAGGTCGAGGAAAAATAGATATTTGGCTGCGGGACTGTTTGCTACAACATGAGCATTTAGCATCGTAGAAGCACATATCATAACAACCTGCATGGAAACTAGAATCAGATTGCAATCGAAGTATATGATTAGAGCATACCCACACAAAATGCGGAGTACTGTGAAAGTAACTTCAACCAATCCTTCCTATTGTCTGGCAAGAACCATTGTCTTAATCTTTCACCAAGAAAAGTAAACTGTTCAATAAGCAAAATGAGCAATGTACTTATACGAGACACGCAGACAGCAGTACTACTATAGCACATCTAAGATCACCAGAAGCTAACAAGAAGCTAAGGTCTATGTAGATCCAAAGCCATTCATGACGTCTTAGTGGTTCTTACATTAGACAACCAAATATCCACTAAACGAGTAAACGATTGTTGTCATAACAAAAATTGAAGTCTAATTAACTAAAACCAATAACAAATAGGCTGTCTCAGATGCAGGGAACAACAGCTACAACAAACTTCAGTAGGCATATCTATAAGATATATGGAAAACCAAATTTGGTAATGATTTACCTTTGCAATTAGAAACTGAGCGTCTGTATTTCCAGCTCTGGCAGACCTAGCAACCAGTCCTCCCATTTCCTGAAGTTGTTCAAATAGGCGTAGGATGATTGGGTACCTGAAACAAGTATTCAACGGACTTGAATTTCACGTAAAATATGCAACTGTATATATGAAATACTAAATTCACAATATGAGGCTAGACAGAACATTCGATTCAAACATCGAGTCTGTGATAAGATAGAACAAACCTAAGGAAGCTAGACAAAACACCAGATTGACATGCAACGGGTGTCATATGTATATACCTGAGCCGATCTCCAAGAAACATTTCTGAGAAAGAAACTGCCTTTAATACATCTCGGTCTACAGAAAACTTTTGAAAACTCTTAGACCTGAAAACACATAAACGATTCTCAACCAGACTTGAACAATGTCGGTTGCCATAAATTCTCATGAAACAAACAATGGTGGTTGTTTGATCATATAAAATTTAGACATATAATAGATCAAAACAATATCTGATCCCTAGGGTGATGTCACATTATCTCTTACACTGCAAATACTCTTGCGACACTACGCGCTCCCCCAGGTGCCTTGGCTACACGGGTAACGATGTCTCTTCTGGCATCTTCAGGCAGATTCTCAATCCCCCTAAGTTCCGACATGACATATGTTGAAATAATGGCTGTAGAAAGGACAAAGTTAACACCTATAAGACCAGACCAGAATGTCCACATTACGTACATGGGTATTCGAAGTTCGGATAAATAGGGCATCAACTGATGTCCTATAAGACATGCCCTTAGAACAAAACAGATGGCTTACCAATAAATGGATAAATTTTAGGCACTTAATCATAGGAGATTTATAGCAAAATGCAATCATAAATATGTCATATTTGAGTCCAGATAAACCCATTTTCCAAACTTTACTCACGTTAATTAGAGACATACATACTAAATCTTCAACGTACAGAACTGTCAAAAGAAGCACTATTTCAGTCAATGGCTTCGAAATTCCAGATTGTAAGTCTATCCTATCTCCTTTACACAACGGAAGAAAAAAATCTTTTATTTGTCACATATCATGACCAAAAAAGGAGCATAACCTCTAAACAACAAGGCCTCATTTTGATACCCTCTAATTCCATAGGGATTTCATTTCTCTAGGAATTGAGTTTTCTTGGAATTGTTTGGATGCTTCTTTTTTGAAAGTAAAGAAATTGAAACAAATGAAGCATAGCTGCATAAGACTTTAAATTTCTATGAAGAGTTGGAAATTACCTACCCACCTCTCCCCCCTATGATCACTCACAATTCATATGATGGTAAATACAAGAAATGACTCCTTTACCGTCTAATTAGTTCTCTTGTATTTAGTTAGCTATTTAACATGAATAGAGCGCAAATTATTCACTTGACTAAATAACATGGAAATTGTAGTAGGGTAACCAAACAAAGTATGGGAAACGAATTCCAAAGAGTTCTAAGTTCCTACATGGCAAATACTCCAAGGCAAGTTTGTGGAAATTTACCATAGGAACTCATTTCATGGAAAATTCAACTTCCCGTGGTAATTTATTTCTCATGTTATCCCAACGAGCACCAAATTTCATACCAAGCAGGATCAGACAAAGATATGGATGATTAATCATTTGCAAGATTCAAGTTGAATAGAAAATCGAGAGATATTCTGTACATCTAAGGTTAGTTTGGAAGCCCCTACATAGAATCTTCTGTTACAAGGCAAGACCTAAAAGATGAAAGAAGTACTGCTCTTTATTATTGTTTCCCCTATTTGCTTGATACAGAGAGCATGTGAGAAATACAAGGCGATTTTGATACTCAGACACTAAAGTTTAACATCGGTCTATTAGGTAAGTTAATCAAGCATTATATTTTTATGGCCTAGGTGACACGTAAACTCTATGTCAACCTAAATGTCTAGAATAATGGATTCGTAAGATAAGCGCTGTTGCGCTGAGCACTAATCCATATGGAATCTATCAAAAGTTTATAGGCTATTATTCTTTCCAAAAAAAAAGTTTAAGCTATTAGCAAAGTATGAACCTTTAGTTTCAGCTAAGTCGGTGGTTGAAAGATTAAAAGGGCCACAGATAGGCTACAGCAAATTAAATGGATTAAGCACATACAATGACGTATATGTCATTCTACATCATCAGAGAAAAATTAAAAGAATTGAGATTTAACCTTTAATAAGTGACAGCTTTTATGCAATCACTCCTTAAGCCCTTGGACATGTATTTAACATTGTGGACAGTATGAATCAAAATCAAAATATGTGCATGAATATCTAAAATCACCTCAGGTACAGTTCCACACTAAGAACTTTAAAAAGGCTTTGGAGACTTCAATGACAAGTAGTGAAAACCAACAATAACGAACGCACACAAGCACGAGCATAGCCACAAATACAGTTTACCATATTTCATGTAGAAAGTTTAGATTGAACTCAATTTTTCACTCCTAACTCAAGAAAAGTTTAACACAAGTCAGATCAGGTTCATTTAATGATTGAAACTACAGTAGCATAATTTTAAGATGTTTACCCATCAGAAGATTCTTTGTGGAGTTCAACGATATAGGGAAAGCAATAAAGCATGAGCACACACAAGCGGACATCTACACACAAATCCAGATAGATTTTCATACGCAAATTCATACATCCTGGAGGATAGGACTAAACTCAATAATTACTTCTGATATCACTTTTAAGTAATACAAAGTCAACCACAAGTCCAGTCAATTCGAAATAATGAAACTACAAAGCATTTTAAAATAAACGCCTCACTAATGGACAACTTCTATTACATCATGCCTAAGACCCATTGTAATTGACAGTAAATAGGAATCATTTCTGTCATCTAACCACTACCAAGTGTTTGCTTATATGACAAAAGTCACAAAACTAGCAAAGAACACAACTTTAGATGCAAAGCAAAACTATCATCCAAAGAATGATCAATTGACAGAATAATTCATGGAGCAAAATTTTTTTTTTTTTGATAAGTAATATAGGATATCAATATATTCAAAAAGACACCAAGGGGGTGACTCCCATGTACAAAAAACCCCTAAAGGGCGACGTCCATAAACAAAAGAGAGCTAATCAAGCTCTAGGACTATCATGAGAAATTTTATCCACAGAAAGAATGAAAGTCAAGGGTCGATGTGAATTTAACACTTGACTCCAACTATACAACGTCCACAAGAAACTAAAAGTGAACCCTTGGTGTGTCAACCTAATATCATAAAAAATGCGATGATTTCTTTCTTTCCAAGTACACCACCAAATTGCAATTGGAACCATCTTCCACACTTCGGCTAGGAGTCAAATTTATATCTGCTATTGAAGATAAGAACCAACAATGCATCTAGGAGTCATTACGGTTATCATTAGCCCAATGCCAAAAGAGGTTTTCACTCCAAGAAAGGTTCATTTGTGGGTTCATCTGGTTCCAGGCAAATCTTCAACGAACAGAACAACAGCAGAAGCATTTTATTAGCCATTTACTTCTACATTCCAGATTGTAAGTTTGCCTATCTCCATTATGTGACAATGGAACAGAACTTCTGAACACTAAGTAGAAGGCAGGATCAGATCGACAACTCACCTATAAATGTCACTAAGTTCTGGTGTTGTGTTCTGACATATCCAGTTTAAAACATGCATGATAATTTTTATTCAAAACGCACGGTAGATATATTTAAGCACTGTATGTCTCGTGGAACCTAATCAAAATGCAATCTAACAAAAGTTCTTATGCTCTTAGAGAATTTTGAACCGTCAATTTCAGTTAAGTAGTGGTGGAAAGGTTTGAAAGGTCAAAATTAGGCTACAGAACTTTTAAAAGAATAAACTAAGGGCAGAATGTTTTTCAACTCACGAATTATTGAGGTTTACATTCCACAGTGACAGCTTATATGTGAGGGACTGTTTAAATAAAAATCAGCAGCCCGCTCTTTGAGGGAGCATATGCATAGCATAGTTACATGACCAGAAATGAAATCAGTATAAACAAAAACTTTTCAAAATCACCTCAGGTTTCTCGATCCATAATAACAACGAAACAACATTGAGAAAGCATTACCTCAGCAACATTAGTGAAAACAAATGAACAATTAACGGTCACAAGCATGTGGCACAGGTACACACACAAATACAATTAGATATGAATTTCATGAACGAAGATTGGATTAAGCCCATCTTTTTCTTCAGTTTTCACTCAAAAGTAAAAAAATGTGACCAACGAGCCAGATCAGGAACTTGTCATGTAAACAACAAATGTATAATCAATTATCAGAATAAACATTACCAAATACCGATAAAACACAGGAATCAAAACGAATGACAAATAAGCAAATGTCCACGGCAGAGCCTCACATTACTGATTTCGAGGTTTCAGGAGATCTTGAACAAATCGCTTCTTCTGAGAGTTCTCTGACTTCTCTCTATAGTTTACCCCTTAGCCAAATAATGTCTAATTAAACTCAATTGCAACTCTGCAAGTCCAATTTGAACAACCCTAAAACTGTTTAATTATGTTATCCCCTTTTATTCTTTGATATTTTAACTAAATTGTTAAGGCCTAAGATGATATTTGCAAGTCAATATTGCTAACGTTCTAAATTTAAAAGATTTACTAGTGATATGAGTTTCTGGGTACATTTGACTCATACATCACATTATAAACAAAGTTAGGTGGGGGTGTATCTAGGAAACTTCAATATCATAATTAGCATAATGCCAAAAGGAGGTTCACGCTTCAAACAAGGCAGGGGGGGTGCATATGATGAAATCAAACTCTTCCTTTTCTGTCTATCTCTCTTAAGGTAACAATTGATTTATCTCTAAATATGCTCCACGCATTAATTGTTGTTGCTACTGAGCTACATTAGCAACAATAAAGTCACGAACTGGATCAAAGGAGGTGGACCTCATACAGTGTTTTAAGAACTTATATGCAAAACGAAAATTTAAATAGTAGGAAAGGTGCTATAGCTAACGATTGATACGTTGAAGATGTAGCTGGTAATAATATTTTGAACAAATTAATAGCCCAGACATTTGCGGGAAGCAAATGAACAACATGACGAGCACATAACTGATCAAATATACTGGAAAAACAATTAAGAATGAACAGAAGATTACAAGTTCAGCAGCAAAGATTAATTTGTTCTTCACCTGACATAGACATCAACATCTGTCCCTAACCCACCAGGCAGTCAGGCACCATATCTGTTACAGCTTCTTCGAGTCATGTTGTAATCAATTGCAACTAGCAGGAACTTTGTCAGCAACTGGCAACAGTCTAGAAACAAGATAGGGAGACCTCATCAGTCAGCACTTATGCTCAATAAAATTGCTCAGCTGAAGATTTATCTGAATTTTGACTCAGGGAGGTTTACTATGCTCGTAAATTCGGTACAGTAAGTTCGCATTTTATTCTACAGATATTCAATAAGTGGTTTCCCCATTAACATCCAGTATAGGAAACACATGTACATATAATATTTTCTAAAAAATTCCATGCCTGAAGTGCTTAGAGAAATAAAACAACAGAGGCTCACATTACTGATTTTGATGATTCAGTAATCTTCAAAAATGGGGTCTCAGAGAGTTCTCTCTATCCCTTTGCCACTGAATGCCATATCAAACTCAACTGCAAGTCTAATTTAAAGAATCCTAAAACTGCTTAATTATTATATCCCCTCTTACCCTTTGATATCTTACCTACATTCCACTCATTGCTTGAAGAAGCTACATTAGCAACAATAAGGTCAGGAACTGGATCAAGGAAGTAGACGTCATCGAGTAATTTAAGAATTTATATGCAAAGCAAAATTTATAGTAGCAAAGGTGTCATAGCTAACACTAGATTCGTTGAAAGTTTTGCTGGCATTAATAATTTGAACATATTAGCACATTGAGATTGTAACATGCAAATGAAGAACATGACGAGCACATGACTGATCAAATATGTGAAAAATAAATAAATGAGCAGAACATTACAAGTCAGCAACTAAGATCAATTTGTCTTCACCTGACATAGACATTGACGTCTTAAACCACCAGTCGCCATATCTGTCACAGCTTTTTCGAATCATGGTGTAATAAGTTGCAATTAACAGGAACTTCGTCAGCAACTGGCAAAAATCTGGAAGCACAATGGAGAGACCACATAAGTCAACAGCCATGCTCGATAAAATTGCTAAGCTAGAGATTTATCAAAATTTTGACTCAGGGAGCTTTACTATGCGTCTATGCTCAATAACTACTTCCATTTCTGGCCAGAATGCGGATTTATAATTCCCATTTATCATTTCTAGACCTAGTTTAGCCAAACTAGTTTTAGACTAATTACCTCATATCTTCAAACAAGAGGTGTCTTCACTATTCTTGACTTCTAACTTTCTAAGTGACGCTTCGCACTTGGAATCGTACAACTCTTTCATAAACTTCAAAGAACTCGCATATCACCATATCCCATTGTCATTTTGGGTCCATTTACTCTGTCTCACATTCTTACTACAACAAATGCCTCAAAAACTTTCGTCCAAGGCAAAGGTAAAAGGGGTCAGATGCACGTATCCTTACATGTTGAAAACATAGTATTGATATATACTAATGTACCCTCGTTCTCTCTTCTTGACTTCCATTCATTCTCGCTCATAACCCAACAAGATCCTAAGCTAAGGTCTTACACGTCACACATTACCTTATACCAAACCAATCCAAAGACGACAACAATTTAACCAGGGTTAACATGACACCATTCTTTATTTGTATGGCAGTAAGAACTGAACCAGAAGATACTTGATACAAGTTTCAATGGTCCAACCAAATAAGCTAAGATTATTAGTTAACATGACACCGATCTAGATGTTACTTACCTTACCTAAGTAAAATTTGATCAAATTTTCTAGAAAACCACACACAAGGGCAGTTTAACAGGAACATGTTTTAAACCCTTCTTAAGGGTGGCGGGCGTAACCCGAGATACAAGTTCCGACGCCCAAAATTCCCGGAAAAAGACGGAATTTTTGCTTCCTTAACAATTTCACCCTCCTAATATATAATGTATTATTACTCCACATTTCTTAAATTCTAACTTTTGCATATACAATTTGGTCCATCAACCATAACTTTCTCGATACGCAACTAGAAAGAAGTCGAGGACGACCTTACCAACTGAACTAGCTATTAGCACATTATTCACAATACTAATGAACATGATTTAGCAATGTAAATAAAACAAAAATTAATAACAAACTTGAAATCTCATCAAACAGAAACAACTTACCAAAACCCAGAATAATCCTATAAAAGGCAAGAATCCCACATAATTTCGCCATCGACCCATCATACTTCTTTGTGTTGAGATTTGGATATGGAGGTTTAATCTCAGAAAAAGGGTAGGCAACTGACACGCGTATTTTCATGTGTTTGGCTCTTCTTAAGACTTTGAGACAAGGTGGTTTTTGGTTAAGCTCCAAGTGTCAGACCAACCCCATGTATTTTACGAGAAATATTGGGTGATGTACCGTGAAACGTTATAAAACATGAATAGGTAGGGTCATTTTGATATAAGTAAATGGTACAGTAGTGTATATTACACATCTTGAATTTATATTCACGTCCTCTATACTAGTACGGAGTACTCCCTCCTGCCCACTAAAATGTCCCCCTTTCGTTTTCAGTTTTTGAGTAGCCATGTTCGAGACTACTTTTAGACCAAATGAATCATTAACTTGTTGTAAAAATTAGTTTTTATTCTATTCTGCATTGCATTCTACCAACACCACTTAATTTTAAGGTAAATGGAGCTTTCATTTTGTTTAGAAGTACCCCCGAACATAGCTACTCAAAAACTGAAAACGAAAGGGGGACATCTTAGTGGGTAGGAGGGTGTATGAGACATGATGGTTAAGCTCCAAATGTCGACCACCCTCAAGTATTTTTACGATAAATGTTAGGTGATGCACCGTGAAATCGTTACAAAGAATATATATACCCTCTTTGTGTATAAGTAAATGGTACAGTAGTGGATTCACCTCCTCTATAAAAGAACTCGGTATGAATATTAATTTCGAGAAAAATCACTACCCAAAATGGTATATATTATTGCAAAATATATGTAAGTCGAGATTGCCCGTGCATTTTTTCCTTCATCGATAAACAATTGATTCAAAAGTGCTAGTCAAAACTCATAACGAAATTCTAGTTAGGCCCCTAGAAACCCTAACCGAGTCTCAACAAGCTCCGATATAAATTCAATAGAAAGACCCGTAATTAAAATCTATAGAAAGAAATTCCCCTTCATGGTACAAGCAGAGGTGTTACATGGAAAGAATCGAAGCCTCGACCTTAGAGAACGTGAAAAGCTCGGCCTCGACAATTATACTCCTACAGGTTTTTTTTTATAATCTAAAATTATTCGAGTTTAAAAAAAAACCGTAACTTTGCCAAAGACATTATCTAATGAAAACAAGTCATTAATAAATTCACTACACATTTATGTCTCAAAACATGAAGTACTAGATAACAACTTATCGAAAATAGGTCATGTACTAACTTTGACGGAACTTAATGTAAGATCACCCACGTTCACCATAAAAAAGTCAAGGAGAAAATTGATATCTCTATGAATGGACCAAAAACATGGACATAAGTTCAGTTCGAGCATTCCCAATACTAGCTTGTAGCTCAAGGTTTCTCCTAAGCACGGACACCATAAAGAGCAAACCATCGATGGTCACACGAATATCATCGTCGATGGCTCGACCAGATACAATTTCCCATCCTACCTTAAGTACAGGCGCCACTGTATCCAAACGTTCAATTAACATTTCATGCTCAACAGTGTCATTCATTTCCACCAAGGGTTGGAGTAGAGGACGCCGCAGTACTTCAGAGCATCCGATTTCCTGCATTGCGCTGTTTCCCGTAAGACACAGATGATTAAATCTCTCCACAAAGCTTGCAAGTGAGTCATAAAGTAGAGTGTGTGATTTTATTTCACAAAACTTCAATAAAGATGTATAAAACTGTAGGAGATCAGATTCCTTCCCAGGCTCGAGAAAGTATGCCACAAAATCTTCAAGGTATTTCTTCATCTGTTTCACCTCTTTCACCTCTGCCTGAGACAAAAAGAGCTTCACCAGATCATAATACATGTTACGATCAGAGAAATTTGTTAAGAAATCGGATGTTCTGGCAAGGTTGAGGAAATAATGATTTCCAGCTGACGGACTATGTTTTACCACACGAGCATTTAGCAAGGTCGAGGCACATATCATAACAACCTGCATGGAAACTAGAATCAGATTGCAATGCAAATATGACTAAATGCAAACCCACACAGAAAAGTGAAATTAAGTTGAACTAATCCAATCTATTATCTAACTAGCACCGTTCTCTGAATCTGTCACCAAGAAAAGCAAAGTATTTCATAAGCAGAAAGGAAATGCAACGTGCTCGTACGAGCCACTGCCACATCTAAGATCACTGATATGCGTATGAGCTAAGCTAATACGAAGCTGCGGTATATGTAGATTTAAAGACACTCATGACATCTTAATGACAGGATGTTTTACATCAGAGAACCACAGATATATTACTCAGAAGAATTCAAGTCCAAAAACTAGTACAATGACAGAGACGTTCTTAGGTGCAGTTAACAACAGCTGTTCTGAACTTTAGTAGGCTCATCTATAAAATGTCTGATGATCAAATTTGGCAATGGGTTACCTTCGACATAAAAAACTGAGCGTCTGTATTTCCTGCTTTGGCAGACCGAGCAACTAGTCCACCAACTTCCAGAAGCTGTTCAAGTAAGCCTAAGACGTTCGGGTACCTGAAACAAATATTTAACGAAATAAAATTTCAAAGAAATCACACACGCGTCGATATACTATATCCACTATAATGAAGCTAGTTGTAACCAAAAAAAAAAAAAAAAAAAAACTATAATGAACCTGGTCAGAACACTCAATTCAAACATTGAGTATGTGATAGGATAGAACAAAGTCTAAGGAAGCTAGGCAAACACATGACTGACAACTTGACATGCAACAAATGGCGTATCTGCATACATACCTGATCCAATATATTGTGAACAACTCCGTGAAGGAAACTGCCCTTAAGACATCTCTATCACCAGAAAAATGGTGGAAACTCTTGGACCTGGAAACACATAAAAGATCATTAACCAGACTTGGACAAGTCAGTTGCCATAGATTCTCATTAGACACACAAAGGCGGCGGTTAATAAGGTGATATTCAAACTCATCAAAAGATCAAAACTATCTCCGATCTCTAGGTTAATGTCACATTGAATTATCACTTACACTGCAAATAATTTAGCAATATCACTTGCTCCGTAGGGTGGTTTAGCAACACGGAGCACGATTTCTTTCATAGCATCTCGAGGTAAATTCTCGATTCTCATACGGTGTGCCATGACTTATGTTGAGATAATGGCTGTAGAAATGACAAATATCACATATAAGACCAAATTACGATCTCGACATTACGTACATGAACATTTAAAGTTGCGAATACCAAGGGGATTCAGAGTTGCAACATTAATTGGTGTCCACTTTCATAATCCATGTCCTTGGAAAAAACAGATGGCTAATCAATAAATGGATAAATTTAAGTGACATAATTTTGAGAGTCAGATAGCAAAATGCAAAAAGCCAATATGCCATATTCCTCCGTTCAGACACACCACTGTAATCCTACACGAAACCTTTATTCCTGTTTTTTTGCTATATAGATGGTAAATCTTGAACGCACAGAACAACAGCAGATCAGAAGCATTTTGATAGTCACTGTCACTGGATCTTAAGTTCCAGAACATAAGTTTGTCTTATCTCCTTTACACAGCAGAAGAAAAAGTCTTCCATCGTCACATCAACTGACTAACAAACGAACATAAATTTTGAAAAATTAGTTTCGTAGCAGGCAGAGTCAGACAACCAGCCTATACATATAGGTAAAAAAATAAATTCCAATTAATGAGTTCTAACTCACAAATCATTCTTGTCAATAGCATAACAATCATGGAAGATACAGGTTACTAAATAGACAGATATTGTTAAGCCATCTAAGGCTATATTAATATTACAGGTTAAGACCTAAAAGAGCAAAGAAGTAATCCTCAGTGATTATGTTCTTTCTTAAATGCTTGCTGCAGGAAGCTTGTGTGTAATACAGGATTCTGAAATATAGGAATTTAGTGCATCCTTTAGCAAGGGTTTGTTCGGAAAGGTAATCCTGCATTTATATATTCATAATGTATGGAACATGTAACCTCTACGTAAACCTAAATGTGTCAAACAACAACTTCGTTTAGATATATTTAAGCACTGTATGTCTAGTGGAACCTAATCAAAATGCAATCTATCAAAAGTTCTTAGGCTCTTTGAACCTTCAATTTCAGTTAAGTTGGTGTTTGAAAGGTATAAAGGGTCAAAATTAGGCTACAGAACTGTGAAAAGAATAAACTAAGGGCAGAATGTTTTTTGACTCACGAAGTATTGAGGTTTACATTCCACAGTGACAGCTTACATGAGAGGGACTGTTTAAATAAAAACCATCAGCCCGCTCTTTGAGGGAGCATATGCATAGCATAGTTTCATGACCAGAAATGAAATCAGTATAAACAAAAACTTTTCAAAATCACCTCAAGTTTCTCCATCCATGGTAACAACGAAACAACATTGAGAAAACATTACCTCAGCAATAGTGAAAACAAATGAACAATTAACGCACACATGCATGTGGCACGGGCACACACACAAATACAATTACATATGAATTTCATGCACGAAGATTACATTAAGCCGCCTTTTTCTTCAGTTTTCACTCAAAAGTCAAAAATAAGACCAACGAGCCAGATCAGGAACTTGACATCTAAGCAACAAATATGTAATCAATTATCAGAAGGAATCAAAGCGAATGACAAATAAGCAAATGTTCCACGACAGAGCCTCACATTACTGATTTCGATGAATCAGGATATCTTTAAACGTAACTATTACGGAGTTAAACGTAACTGTAACTCCAGTTTTCATCACAAAGAAAAGAGAAGTCATATATCAGTCAAATCAGGTTCATATTGAAAACTGAACTGTATAATGTATAGCCATTCAATGATATGAGAATTTTTTGTAGATCAAGCCTCAAACCCACTGCAATCCTCAGGTTTCTCTTCCCATTAACAACACTGAAAACGCTTTGCAGAGTTTAGCGAGATTCAGGAAAACCCATGAAATGGTGAACGCACACACACACAAATCAAAATAGAGTTACGTAAGCATATCCATGCCGATGGTCTAGTTCAATTTTCACTCCTGAGTCAAACAAAGTCAACCCCGAGTCAGATCTGATTCAAATAACAAAAACTACAAAAGCAAGATTTAAGACCCCTCACTGCCATGACAATTCTTTGTACATCATGCCTAAGAACCATTTTAATCCTCCGTATGATTTTTGTTTTCCAACAACTACAAAGCATATAATTATACAGAAACTAGCAAATAATACAGATTTAAAAGCAGAACAAAGCTACAAGTGCACAACCATGAAAAGCATGATCAATTGACAGAAAAATTAAAGGAGCAATTGCAGATCTGTTATAGGATATAACAACCAGCCTAGAAAAACTCCTCGAACTTTTTGACACCAAAAAACTAATCAAACCACCAATTAGTTCGTATGAATTTTGTAATAAAAAAATCAGAATAGACATTACCAAATACCGATACAAAACAGGAATCGAAACGAATGACAAATAAGCAAATGTTCCACGGATGAAGTGCTTAAAGAATAACACGACAGAGCCTCACATTACTGATTTCAATGATTCAGGAGATCTTGAACAAATCGCTTCTTCTGAGAGTTCTCTCTGTAGTTTACCCCTTAGCCAAATAATGTCTAATTAAACTCAACTGCAACTGTGCAAGTCCAATTTAAACAAACCTATTTTTTTTTAATTATGCTATCCCCTTTTTTCATTTGATATCTTACCTAAATTGTTAAGCTTAAGATGATATTTGCAAGTCCATATGGCCAACGTTTTAAATTTAAAAGATTTCATTTGTAATATGGGTTTCTGGGTACATTTGACTCATACATCACATTATACACGAAGTTAGGTGGGGGTGTATCTAGGAATCTTCAATATCATAATTAGCGTAATGCCAAAAGGAGGTTCACGCTTCAAGCAAGGCAGGGGAGGGTGCATATGATGAAATCAAACTCTTCCTTTTCAGTCTATTTCTCTAAAGGTAACAATTGATTTCTCTCTAAATATGCTCCACGCATTGATTGTGTTGCTACTGAGCACACATTCGCGTGAAGCAAATGAACAACATGAAGAGCACATAACTGATAAAAAAAAAGGACGAACCGAAGATTACAAGTTCAACAGCAAAGATTAATTTGTTCTTCACCTGACATAGTCATTGACATCTGTCTCTAAACAACCAGGCACCATATCTGTTACAGCTTCTTCGGGTCATGTTGTAATCAATTGCAACTAGCAGGAACTTCGTCAGCAACTGGCAACAATCTTGAAACAAGTAGGGAGACCACATCAGTCAGCATCCAATAAAATTGCTCAGCTGAATATTAATCCGAATTTTGACTCAGTGAGCTTTACTATACTCAATAATTATTTCCATTGCTGACCAGAATGCCGATTTATATTTCCCATTAAATCATTTCTACAGCTAGTTTTAGACTAATTACCTCATATCCCTAAACAAGTGGTGTCTTCACTATTCCACACCACTAAGTGACGTCTCGCACTTTGAATCATACAAAACTTCAAAGAACATGCATCATAGTCATTTTTAGTCCATTTACTCTGTCTCACATTCTCACTACAACAAATGCCTCAAAGGCTTTCGTCTATGGCAAAGGTAAAAGAGGTCATAGTGTTGATATACTAATGTACCCCCGTTCTCTTTTCTCAAATTCCATTCATTCTTGCTCAGAACCCAACAAGATCCTAAGCTAAGTTATTACACGTCACACATTACCTTATACTAAACAAATCCAAAAACGACAACAATTTTATGAGGATTAACATGACACCATTCTTTATTAGTATGGTAGTAAGAATTGAACCCCAAGATACTTGATACAAGTTTCAATGGTCCAACCAATTAAGCTAAGATTATTGTTAATATGACACCCATCTTAGATGGTAATTACCTAAGTAAAATTTGATCAAATTTTCTAGAGAACCACACACAAGGGCAGTTTAATAGGAACATGTTTTAAACCCTTCTTAAGGGTGGCGGGCGTAACCCGATACAAGTTCCGACCCCCAAAAGTCCCGGAAAAAGACAGAATTTTAGCTTCCTTAACAATTTCACCCTCCTAACATATAATGTATTACTCCACATTTCTTAAATTCTAACTTTTGCATATACAATCTGGTCCATCAACCATAACTTTCTAGATACGCAACTGGAAAGAAGTCGAGGACGACCTTACCAACTAAACTAGCTGTTAGCACACTATTCACAATACTAATGAACATAAATTAGCAATCTAAGCACAGGGTAGATTACAAATTACAAATCATAATTAAAACAAAATAAATAACAAAATTGAAATCTCCATTAATCAGATCAATAAGAAAGAACTTACCAACCCCCAGAATGTTCCTATAAAAGGCAAGAATCCCCATATAATTTCGCCATCGACCCATCATAATTCTGTGTTGAGATTTGGCTATGGAAGTCTAATCTCAGAAAAGGGTAGGCAACTGACACGCGTATTTTCATGTGTTTGGCTCTTCTTAAAACTTTGAGACATGGTGGTTCAACTCCAAGTGTAGACCACCCCCAAGTGTTTTACGAGAAATGTTGGGTGATGCATTGTGAAAACGTTAAAAAAAAAAAAGGGTAGCGATTCTTACACTTCCCAAATTTATGTTTGCCTCCTCTGTAAAAGAAGTAAGAAATGAATATCAATTTCGAGTGTAAAAATCATTTCCCAAAATGGTTTAGATTATTGCAAAGAATATGGTATTCGAGATTGCTGTGCATTTTTTCCTTCATCGATGAACAAATGATTCAAAACTGTTAGTCAGAACCCATAGCGAAATTCTGTTAGCCACTTAGCCCACTAGAAACCCTAATCGAGTCTCAACAAGCACGATAAGAATTCAATAGAAACACCCGCAATTAAAAGCTTTAGAAAGAAATTCTAACAGATGTGATACGTGGAAAGAATCGAACCCTGGCCTTCAAGTTGAGGAAGTAAAAGCTCGACCTCGATAGTAGTACTCTCCCGTGTTTTTTTTCTTTCTATAATCTAAACTCTTTTGAGTTAAAAAAATGAAGGTATTTTTTTCAAAGATTTTCTAATGAACAAATTGCAGATCATGAAGCAAAGTCGTAAATACATTCACTATCTATTTATGTTTCAAAACATGAAGTGCTAAAATACTAGATAACAACTTATAGACCGAGAAATAAAAACAAAAAAACTTTTTAAATAGGTCATGTACTAACTTTGACGAAACTTAATCTTTCTACGTAATATAATCTTCCTGGTCAGATCACCCACATTCATTCATCATCAAAAAGTGAAGCATTAAGTTTTGTGTGAGACGGTTTTACACTAACTTATAGTGAGACCATATTTTTTGTATAAATGGTGACCTCTTTTACATTCCTAGTAACCATTATACTTCTTTTAGTGATTGTATTAGGTTAATGTAAGATTCGAATGCCCCATATAAAATGAGTAAATGAGTTATTGCATAAATTATGCCTAATTTTATATTTAGTGACCCTTTTAAATCACAAATTATGTGGTTAAATCGTAAACTAACAAGATCACTAAAAACAATATAATGGTCACAATCAATGTTATATGGTTCACATTTTAAACAATTAAATCCGTCTCACAATAAAACATCGTGAGACCGTCACTTGTTGAAAGTGAAGAGTTCTGTCTAAACGAGAAAATTGCTAACTCTAAGAATGGACCAAAAACTTGGACATAAGTTCAGTTCGAGCTTTCACAGTACTAGCTCGTAGCTCAAGGTCCCTCCTAAGCACGGACGCCATAAAGTGCAAACCGTCGATGTTCAAACGAATATCATCGTTGAAGTCTCGATCCAATACATTTTCCCGTCCTACCTTAATTACAGGCGCCACTTTATCCAAACGTTCAATTAACATTTCATGCTCAACAGTGTCATTCAATTCCACCAAGGATTGGAGTAGAGGACACCGCAGTACTTCAGAGCATCCGATTTCCTGCATTACGCTGTTTCCAGTAATACACAGATGATTAAATCTCTTCACAAGGCCTGCAAGTGAGTCAAAAAGCAAAGGGACTGAAGCCATTTCACAAAACTTCGATAAAGAAGTAAGGAACTGTAGGAGATCAGCTTCCTTTCCAGGCTCGAGAAAGTAGGCCACAAAATCTTCTAGGTACTCCTTCTGTTGTTTCAGCTCTTTCACCTCTGCCCGAGACAAAAAGAGCTTCACCAGATCATAATACATATTACGATCAGAGAAATTCCTTATGAAATCGGATGTTCTGGCAAGGTCGAGGAAATATCGATTTCCAGCTGTCGGACTAAGCATTACCAACTGAGCATTTAGCAAGCTCGAGGCGCATATCATAACAACCTGCATGGAAACTAGAATCAGATTGCAATGCAAATAAGACTAAATGCAAACCCACACAGAATGGCATGAACATGAAGTTAAGTTGAACCAATCCTTTCTATTGTCTAACTAGCACTGTTGTCTGAATCTGTCACCAAGAAAAGCAAAGTAATCCATAAGCAGAAAGGAAATCCAATGTGCTCATACGAGCCACCAAAATCTAAGATCACTGATACATGAGCTAAGCTAATACGAAGCTGCGGGATATGTATATTTAAAGACATTCATGATGCCTTAATGACATAATTTTCTACATTAGAGAACCACATATACAGTACTAGTACTAACACGAATTAAAATCTAAATAACTAGTACAGTGAAAGAGACTATCTGATCTCCGGTGCAGTTAACAACAGCTGTTGTGAACTTCAGTAGGCACATTCATATAATTTCTGATAAGTAATGGGTTACCTTCGACATCAAAAACTGAGCGTCTGTATTTCCTGCTATGGCAGACCGAGCAACTAGTCCACGCACTTCCAGAAGCTGTTCAAATAAGCCTAAGACATTCGGGTACCTGAAACAAATATTTAATGAAATAAAATTTTACATAAACTACACACGCGTATATACATATATGATATACTATATCCACTATAGTGAAGCTAGTCAGAACTTAGAACACTGAATTCAAACGTTGAGTATGTGAAACAATATAACAAGTCTAAGGAAGCTAGGCAAACACCCGATTGACATGCAACATATGGCGTATCTGTGTACATACCTCATCCAATATCTTATGAACAACTCCGTGAAGGAAACTGCTCTCAGAACATGACTATCGTCCGAAAAATGCTGAAATTTCCTGGACCTGAAAACACATAAAAGATCATCAACCATTGGACAATGTGAGTTGCCATAGATTCTCATGAGACACACAAAGGGGGTGGTTTTATGAGGTGATATATAAAGTAACATTGAATTATCACTTACACTGTAAATAATTTTGCAATATCACTTGCTCCGTCGGGTGGTTTAGCTACACGGAGCACGATTTCTTTCAAAGCATCTTGAGGCAAATTCTCAATCCCTGTAAAGTGTACCATGACTTGTGTAGGAATAATGGCTGTAGAAGTGACAAATTTATCAAAAATAAGACCAAATTAGTATCTCGACATCACGTACACTCACATTCAGAGTTGCGGGTACTAAGGGCATTAGTTGATGTGTACTTTCATAATCCATGTCTTAAGAACAAAACAGATGGCTAATCAACAAATGGATAAATTTAAGTGGCGTAATCATGAGAGTCAGATAGCGCAAAACAAAAAAAAGAAAAAAAGAAAAAAAGAAAAAAAGAAACATGTCATACTTCTCTACAGTATTCAAACACACCAGTGTAAATCTTTAACATATAGAACAGCAGCAGATCAGAAGCATTTTATTAGTCATTGGCTCCTAAGTTCCAGAATGTAAGTTTGTCCAATCTCCTTTACACAGCAGAAGAAAGAATACTTTTCATCTGTCACAAGTCACATAATCTGACTGACAAACGAATATAACTCTTAAACAATAAGTTTCATAGCAGGCAGGATCCGACAACTAACCTATATATGTCATTAAGAATAATTTCCAGTGTTTCGTGTCCCATCTGACAGTTTATAATGATTAATCATTCTCGTCAATAACATAAAAATCATGCAAGATACAATAGAAAATCGATAGATATTCGTTAGTCACCTATGGCTATTAATTTTACAGGCCAAGACCTAAAAGAAGAATGAAGTAATTCTCAGTGATTATTGTTCTTTCCAAAATGCTTGCTGCAGGCCAGGCAGCTTGTGTGTAATACAGGATTCTGAAATCTAGAACTTTAATTTAGTGCGCCCTTTTACCATTCGTTTGTTCGGAAAGCTAATCATAGATTTATATATTCATGACGTAGGGAACACGTAACCTCTACGTAAACCTAAATGTGTCAAACAATAACTTGGTCTAGAAATATTTGTACGTCATGCCTCAGAACTACAGTAACCCTCAGCATATAGTAACTAACTAACTACCAAAATCCCCTGAGGTTTCTCCTCCACACTAACACAAAAAAACGCTTTGCAAAGTTGAACGACGTATAGGAAAAAACAATAAACGATGAACGCACACAAGCACAACATACAATCCAAATAATAAGGATTCAATGCATATTCATGAGGGAAGATTACTGAATTCAATTTTCTACGTCAGTTTTCACTACTAAGTCACACAAAGTCAAACACGGGTCAGAATCAGGTTCAAATAATGACACCTCCATATGTACAGTTTGAAACCCCTTAGAAATCCGCAGTAAATAGTTAAAAATTTTGTCACCTAACAAACAACAAGCCCATGCTTAAATGACAGAACTAGCAAAGAACAAACATTTAAATGCAAAACAAAGCTACCAACAACCAAACAATTTGAAAGAATTTCGTATCCAACTTTAAAACACACATTGACAATAATATCAAAGGACTCAAAACGAAAGACAAATATTCAATGCATGAAATGCTTAAAGAAAAAAAAAGAAAAGAAAAGGAAGCCTCACAATTTTGATTATGAAGGTTTAGGATATCTCTGGCTTCTCCTTACCCCTTTATAACTGATTATCTTAGTAAACTCAACTGCGAGGTCCAATTTAAAGAACCATTCAATGATTTAATAATTATATCGTTATGATCTTCCCTATTCCTAATGATATTTTACCAAAAATGTCGAACCATAAATGGTATTAGCAGCTCTATATTACCAACATTCTTATTTAAAATTTTCATTTTGACACCACCAACAACAACAACGACATTATCATCATCATTACCCCATCGCCTCAAAGGCTCCCAGCTACGACTCCTGCACTACAATATGCACCAAGTGAGGTGGCAGGTGTATATAGGAGTCATCAGTATCACTACTACCTTAATGCTAAAAGAGGTTCTCTCTCCAAGCAAGGTAGGGGAGGGTGTATATCATTCAATCCAGCTATCCCTTTTTTGTCTGATTCTCTAAACATAACAATTGATTTCTTTCTAAATATACTCCAGCCAGAGATTGATGAAGCAATTGAGGTACAAAAGCAACATTAAGTCACGAACTGGATCAAGAAACTAGACCAGGTCGAGTACTCGATCCGAGTCTTCAAGAATTCACATGCAAACTAAAGTTTTTAAGCAGTAGGCTGGAGATTGCAGACATACATACTTCTCATCACATCACCTAGCTCAAGTTAAACAAGTTAGTATATTGAGAATGGTTCATTCAACACACATGTATCGATCAAATGAAGACGAGTGCATAACAGATAAAAGAATACGGAAAAAAGGGAAAGAATACAGACAGTTACAAATCCCCAGCTAGGATGTATCTCTTCTTCGGCTGACATAAACATTGACATCTGTCTTTGAACCACCAGACACCATTGCTGTTACAGCTTCTTTGAATCAAGTTATAGTAATATGTAAGCAACAGGAACTATGTCAACATCTTGCTACAATCTAGAAACAAAAGAGGAGAAACCACATCACCCATGCTCAATACAATTGTTCAGCTGAAGATTTATCTAATTAAATTTGACACAGGGAGCTTTCTTCTGTTCATAAACTCAGAATAGTAGTTCGATTTTCACCTAACCTATTAGAAAAATCTTGCTATGAGTGTTTCATCTTTAATATCTACTAAATCTAGAGTAGGAAACATATGAACCTACAACATATATTTCAAGAAACTCGATCAAATTGCCTCTCATGAATTCATGATCCTCAGTCATGTTAAAGGATCCGAGATTGAAAAAAGTATTGTGATGTATCTCAAGGTCACATGGTTTCAGTCCCTGTCTCAGACGATTTAATGGAACCAAAATCAGAGATTGTGTTCTGAATACCAAATACTTCTATATCCAATTAATATACCAAATTATGCAAGAGTTTGGAAATTTGATATACCATCTTGATAATTTCATTAAACCTTTCTATACAAAAGAATGATTAGCAGGGATGCCGATATGCAGTTCCCAATTTATCAGTTTTACAGCTATTTCGGACAAGGTTGTCATAATGGTTTTAAGCTCATCAACTAGTATCTCTGAGAGGTGTCTTGACTTTTCTCAGCCCGAGTGAAGCTTTACACTTTGAATTATACAACTTTCTTTCACAAAATTCAAATAGCATATCCCATATTGAATTACACAACTTTTTGTTTTGGTCTCGCGTTCCAACTACAACCAACAACATAACCCAAATGCTTCAAAAGCTCCCGCCAATAGCGAGGTAAAGGGATCTGGATGTACGCATCCTTATATGTCAAAACGAAACAAAATCTTAACTTCCATTCATTCTTGTCCAGAACAAAGCAAGATCTTAAGCTCAGCTACTACCTGTCACAGATTACCTTATATTCGTACTATTAAATTAAAAGACAACAACAATCTTTGTGCGAGTTAAAATTTGATCGGATTTTCTAGGGCAGTTTAATAGGGCCGATTATAAACCCTTATCAAGGGTCAGGGTATCGACAGCCTCACCTTAGAATTACCCTTTACATAACTACATACGATACGACCTCACCAACTACTAACCAATACGTGCATTTCTCACAATATTAGCGAATGCGATTTAGCAATGTAAACACATTAGGAAGAATAAAAAATCACAAGTAAATAAAACAATTTGGTATCAATAGGACTAAAAGGAAAGAAGTTACCAATCCATGAAAAATTCTAGCTTATGAGATTCGACTATGGAGTCGAGTCTAAGAGAAGGGTTGATCAGATCATTATGTATCGAATATGTTTCGCGCAACTGTCAAGCATAATATTGGTTGTTATATAGGTCAGTTGGTTGATAATGATAGGGTACTTTTGTTTCGAAATGGTGGAAATACCATGTTCAATACCGTGGATAAACACTTTATCCATACAGCTTTTCCATAGCGAAATAAGTTCTTCTCATGAGGAGAATCAAAGCCTCATTAATCAATGGTACAAAAGTTAGGTGTTATGATGGAAAGAATCGAAGAAGTTCGAGAAGTAAAAAATATACCAATTGCACTCACAGAGCTTCTTCTTTTATAATCTAAAACTGATGTGTAAGTTTGGACATTAATGGATGATCCCTGATGTAGAAGTATTGACATTCATTCTACTCTTAATTATAAGAATTTGGAGCTACTATAAACTTTGAGAACCACAGTGTACAACAGCTACTATATCGTCATGAGTGTCTTTAAATCCACATTTACCACAGCTTCATATTGGCTAAGCTCATGTATCAGTAATCTTCGATGTGGTGTCTCGAACGAACACATTGCATTTCCTTTCTGCTTATTAGATAGTTTGCTTTCTTTGGTGAGATATTCAGGAGGCTCCCAAACGAAATTCCTATGGAATAAGAGGGTATCCAAATGAGGCCTTGTTGTTCAGAGGTTATGTTTCTTTTTGGTCATTTTATGTGACAGATAAAAGAATTTTTTCTTCTTTCCTGTAAAGGAGATAGGATATACTTACAATTTGAAACTTAGTGAGGATCAAGATTGACCTACTAGCTAGAAACTCAACCTGCATCGAGGTTGTCCCGGGTTCAAATCCCCATACCCCCACCCCCGCAGCATTAGCTGCTCCTTTGTAACAAAACAAAAAAAAAATTGGAACTTAGAAGCCAACAACTAACAAAATACAAATGTTGTCGATGTGTACATTGACCATCCATGTCTCTAAGTAAAGTTTGGGAAAGCAAAGAAATAACTAGCAAACATCTTCATGTGGGCTTAGAAGGGTTTATGGACTCTGAAGACAACGATGACATATCAATGACCGCATTTGCTAGCCGACTCTCATGATTACGTCACTTAAATTTAATCCATTAATATGTTAGCCATCTGTTCCATTCTAAGGGCATGGACTATAAAAGTAGGCATCAATTCATGCCCTTAATATTAGCAACTTTGAAGCAAATGTACATAATATCGATATACTCTCATGGTCTTATATGTGATACATTTGGCACTTCTAAGCCATTATTTCAACAGAAGTCATGGCACAACTCAGGGGAATCGAGAATTTGCCTCAAGATGCTAGAAGAGAAATCGTGTTTCGTGTAGCCAAAGCACATGAGGGAGCACGGGATATCGCAAGAATATTCACGATGTAAGAGATAATGTAACATACCCTTAGAGACTAGACATTATTTTGATTTACCAAATGATTTTGAATTTCTCATGACTAAACAACCACCTATGTTTGTTGGCTAAACGCTTACGGCAACTCACATTGTTCAATTCTGGTTGATGGTTTCTTCAGGTCAAAGAGTTTCCAAATTTTTTTTGAAGATGAAGATGTCCTAAGGGCAGTTTCTTTCAAATAACTATTTATTAGATATTAAATCAGGTACACACCCAAGTACACCACCTATCTTATCTGATTGGATTAGATAGACGTCACCTATGTACCTGATCCAATATCTAAAAAACAGTTCTATGAAAGAAAATGCCTTTGGGACATTTCCTTCTTCAGAAAATAGTTGGAAACTCTTGAACCTGAAAATATACATAGAAAATCATCAACCAAGTTTGGACAAAATCAGTTGCCATAAATTCTCACGAAACAAACAGAGGTGGTTGTTTGATCTGGTGAAATTAAAAGACATTTAAATAGTTCTTAATTATGTCCGGTCTCTAAGGTGATGCTAAATTATCTCTTACACCATGATTTGTCTTGCAATATCACGTGCTCCCTCACGTGCTTGGGTTACACGGAGCAGGATTTCTCTTTCATAATCTTGAGGCAGATTCTTGATTCCCCTTAGTTGTGCCATGACCTCTGTTTAAATAAAGGCCATAGAAGTGCCAACTGTATCAAATAAAAGACCAGGAGAGTACATCGACATTACGTACATGGGCATTTAAAGATGCTGATATTAAGGGCATCAACTGATGTCCACTTTTAAAACTCATGCCCTTAAACACGGAATAGATGGCTAACCTATACATACATAAAACTTAAGTGACATAATAACATAGGAACAAAAATGGATGACAAATAAGCATATGCATGAAATATTAAAAGAAATTAAAAAACAAGGAGACTCACATTATCGATTTGAAGATTTAGGTTATCTTCACCAATGGCTTCTCTATGTCCCTTAGTACAATCACACAGTGTATTATTAAATTCAACTGCAAAGTCCAATTTAAAGAACCCTATAATTGTTTAATCATTATATTTTAAATGATATTATTCACTTTCTCTCTTCGATATCTTACCAAAAATGTAGAACCTTAGATGTTAATTCTAGCTCTATATTACCAACTTTCTAATTTTAAAAACTTCATTTGCTAATGATCGGTAAAGTGTAACATATGAATAATTATTAAACAATTATAGGGTTCTTTAAATTGGACTTTGCAGTTGAGTTTAATAAGACAATCTGTGACTAGGAATAAAGAGAAACCATTGTTGAAATCTCCTACATCTTCGCATCTGTGATGTGAGGCCCTCTTTTTTTTTTCCCTTAAGCACTTCATGCATATCTACTTAGTGGTGTTTGGTTCACCTAGGATTTTCTAATTCATGTGAATTTACTAGATTGATTTGGTTGAACTCAAACAATAAAATTTCACCCAGATTTCCAATTACCTAGTAGGGGCTAGGTAAGCAACTTCCTCCATTTTGGAGGAAATGGAAAAATTTTGGGAATTTGCATTTCATTTGATTTATGTCAACCAAACAACCTACCAAAATTATAATTATTCATGTGGTTTTAGTACGTAACCAAACAATCTCTTATTTGTCATTCATTTTGGTTGCCGTGTTAATACCCAGTAATGTTTATTCTAAGGTGTTGTTTGGATACCCTCAAAATCTATGGGAATTTTACTTTACTAGGAATTGAATTATCATGAGTTGTTTGGTTACCCTAAAGTGTAGGAATTGGAAATTCCTAGGCATTTCCAATTCCTCCAAAGTGTAGGAATTTAATTACCTAGGGGGGGCTAGGTAAGTAGAAATTCCCATGGAAAAAGAATTCCCTTGTTCATCCAAACAATTTTCCCCAATTCCCATGCTTTCTAAATTCCTAGGATTTGCAAGTTCATGGGAATTCCGACTTCCCGAGTATATCCAAACGACACCTAAAAGTTGGCCACAAAATTCTTAAGAATCTCGTCGTTCCATGATTAGCTTTTGAGTGTAATAAAGCAAAAAACAAAAAAAAAAGAAGAAAAAAGAAAACAAGACAGAGATAAAGAAGATTACAAGTTCAGCTGCTAAGATCAATTTCGCCATCCGCTAAAAAGACAATTACATGTCTTTTAAGCACCAGACACCGTTGCTGTGACAGGTTCTTTAAACCATGTTGTTATAAGTTGTGACTGACAGGAACTGGCAACAATCTAGAAACAAAAAGGAGAGACCACATCAGCTATGCTCAATAATTCGTCAAGTCAGGATAGTAAATTCGGTGTTTCACCTCATCTATATCTAATACTCGTGTAAGGAGTGGTTTTGTCTATAAAATCTAATACATGAGGAATAGGAAACATATGAGTGGTTTTGCCAAAAAAATTGACAATGCTTCCGGTCATGATGCTTTATCATCATGTTAAAGACTAAAAGAATATGTTGCATGCCATATATCTCCAAAATCAGTTGATTGTAGACACAACTCTGTCTCCGATATCATTAGAAACCCAAATTCGAGATTGTGCCCTGAATATCAGGTTCTCCCATATCATATCACATCATATCATATACTCCTATTGGTTTATAAGTTACCAAATTACGCTTAATATTGGTTTCTGGACATGGATGCCGAAAAACACTAGTTTACCCAAGGTTGTCAATTTGTCATAATGGTTACGAGCACTGAGCACAACAGCTCACATATTTGAACATGCAGGGTATTCACAATTCTCAGCCTCTAATTAAGTGAAGCTTTGTACCCTAATGTCTCAACGCCTCGTGCCTAGAACAAAGTAAAGGGTGGTCGGATGCACAATTTCGACCCTCCAAATACCGAAAAAGACAGAATTTTTTGCTTCATTTTCATTGACAACTTTCTAGATACGCCACTAGTACCACGGCACAAATATTTACAATACTACATACGACAAAAATGACTTCACCAACTAAACTAACGGATACCCACATTTTTCACAGTATAAAACAAACATATAAATTACCAGCAAAAATTGAGTAATAATTATCAGATTACTAAGAAAGAACTTACCAAATCTCAGCAAGTTCCTAAAAAAGGAAAGTATACCCATATAATTTCGCCACCAACCCATGAAAATTCTTGTGTTGACCTGCTAATAAGATTCGGGCATGAAGTATTAGTCTCAGAAAAAGGGTTGATCAGATATAATCAGGTGGTTTAATTAG
The DNA here is from genome assembly GCA_963457585.1 of Spergularia bocconei. Lineage (NCBI taxonomy): Eukaryota > Viridiplantae > Streptophyta > Magnoliopsida > Caryophyllales > Caryophyllaceae > Spergularia > Spergularia bocconei. The sequence continues at coordinate 6,380,766 of OY734942.1, read as the reverse complement.
TTGGGCATTTCATCGAACATTTTGCGTGCAACTGACACGCTTATTTTCGTTGCATGTCGATTGAGTGTCTTGGAATGTGGAACAACGGGAGTCCGTTTGACCCAATTGGGTTGAGACTGATGACTAAACCCAATACGGAATATGACCCAATTCAAAACCGACTTGGACCTAACATAACACTATCCACCGACCCGATCCAAACAATTGGTCATTAAAATGTCTCGGTTGACGAAAATGTGATTCCGATCTATAATATTACGGTTTTTTTTAAGGAAACAATATCACGGTTTTAATCACTCAAACCACTTATAAAAAGTTTAACCCTAGCTTGATCCGAACATACCCCAACTGACATCACATTTTCAATAATTTAAATTATTTATAAGATTTAAAATGAGATACATATTGTGAGTATGTGACAAACATTCAATTTTTTTTTTGAAGTTGATGCGAATTGAATTCACCAATTAAAAGGACGTGATTTAAATTGATCGGATCTGGATCTGATCGAATCTAAATTTGACTCAAACTGACAAAGCCGAATTGATTCACCCAAATTGAAGACGAAATTAACCCAAAATATAAGTGATCTGTAAACAACTAATTTAGGAGGCCATAAGAAACTAATTTAAGACGGCCTAGTCATTGTGTCACCTGAGCAAAGAAAATTTTAACCCACAAAAAGAAACCCATATGGAAGCAAGGTGTTGGAAGAAAGAGTATCAAATGGTTAAAACTCAAAAGAAATAAAAGTACTTGTGAGGTTGCACCGAGGCGGAACCATTGACTTGAAAGCAATTATGACCTCGACCTCGGGGGTTACCGATATAGCGGAAATACTCCCTAATGGTAACACAACATCTATCAAGTGCGACCACTCACGTTCCAAAACTTTAGTGAATGCACAAACATCTACACAAGAACAGATAGTTTGAGAGAAAATGTGTTTGATTTTTGTGTGTTCTAAAAGAAGAGGAAGCAGCTCTTTTTAAAGGAAGAAAAGGGAGCAAAAATCAAGACAATAAATCTCCGTGATTTTTTTTTGAGATCGAATCTCCATGATTGTGCTCTAATTTGTAATCAAATCGATAATAATGGACAAGAATCATTGTGATTATGCTCTATAATTATGGTGATCAAATCGGTAATAATGAGCAAGAATCGTGGGGGTCAAAGGGATGTTCAAACTGCCGAATGGTAACAACTTGACTCAGCGTAAGACCCAAAATAGAGCTCGAGATGTATTTTAAATTTCTAACCAGGACTCGACCGACTCGATTCATGAAGAAAGATGACATGCACAGGCCACGCCCAAAAACCCTCACCCACAAAAGCCCTCGACAACAAAAATTTAGCACTAATTTCAAGGATCGAGACCTCGACCCAACTTGGCCCAAGCGAGGCGAGTGGTGCGTGTGGGCCGCGTCAAATATGACTCACCCACAATAGCCCTTATTACCAGCACAATTGTTAAAGCCTAGAAACCAAAAGTATACCAAGTACAAACCAGGTAGAATTAACTATAGTTGACCTAAACATCCGAATTGGACCAAAACCTGAAATAACCTCACCAGAATCGACTCAAATTTTGTTTGACCCGATACTGACCAGACACAAGACATGAACCGCTGACCCAATTCGAATAAACACTAATGACTAAACTGACTTGGTTAACCATAAAAAGAGACTAATCTACTATTTCACTACTTTAATCTCCCAAATTACTTGTAAAACTTCAATTTAAGATATAATGTCGCAAACTTTTATAGTGGCTCGTTTTGGATAGATCCAATCAAAGTCCTCATCTGAATTTGAAAAATTCGAACCAGATACAACTGAATTAACCCAAACTAAAACCATATTTGACCTGAAGTATTCTTGATCCACAAATGACCCGCCAGAACTTCATCCGGGCGACCAGTAGTGTTATATAAAGGTAACCCACGAGAAAAGATAGTTTCAATTATTTCTTACTTCTAAGCTAAGTATTTAACATCATTTTATGAGCATTACTTTACTAGTGAGATAACCCAAAAAAAATGGACTATATCAGATTTAGTGGTCACATTTTAATTGGAATTAGAGCACCAGGAACTGATGCAGGGATATTGAGAAAGCGATTGATGGAACTCTGTGATCAGAAAGATCTCCTCAACTTGACAATGAGTGCCTTCTTTTAGACCCCATAACCAAAGGCATTATATTTCTCGACCATGCACGCTTTAAGGCACTGGAGTAAAGATGTTGTTGTATTATGGCAAAATGTTGTTTATCCCACACTTCGGTACACTACACTACATCAGGTTACGGAAAAGAAGTAGCTCAGTAGAGCAAAGGACAGAAAAATCCTTCTTCGATGAGGATATCTAACCCTACTGCGATGCCACAAAGATAGCCAACTCTATTATCAAAGAAAGAAGGAAACGGGCGACAATTTGGCACCGGAAAATTTGGGGCTAATAAATCATATTTAGGTGTTAGAAGGTGCAAAATCAATCGGTGCCGGAGTTAGTAGGGGGTGCAGAGTGAACCTTCCTATTCCAACGGCGATGTAAAGAAATCTTCTTCACCAGAGACTCTCGCACCGGGATATGAGTTGAAAACTGCTCGTAGGGAGAGTAGTTAAGCTTGACCAGTAGTTGGTATCGCGGAGTGAAGGCTTAGCTTTGAAAGAAAAGAAGATCTTGGACAGGAAAGGCTCAATCTAATCCGGGTATTCCCTAGAGTCAGTAGTCTACTTTGCAGTAAAGAAGGGGGTCGGCTTACCGCGTATATCTTATCACTGAGTCTTGGGGTGAACCAAAGGCAAGGGAATGAACACTAGGGTAAGCCGGGGATGAGTGAAAGCATTCTCATGAGTTGGATAGGAACGAAAGTCACTCTTCTGAGCCAAGGAAGGAAAGCCCTCCTATCACTTAAAGCCTGATAGTAAAGATTCTTCAACCTTAACCGAATTAGTTTTGAATTCGGGTGTCTTTGACTCGACTCTTCCCCCTCAATGAAAGAAAAAAGATCCACTAGTTAAGATTCCTCGCTCCTTTCTTTTTTCTTTACCAGCTCCATACTCCAATCGAGACACTAGCTACAATACTGAACTGAATTACGTACCGAACTAGCGATCTCTTCAGTGGTTCCATCCCAGTCCTTGGGGAAGAGGACGCGAAGGTCTGACCTTGGATCTCGTAGCCGGGCCTGGGGGCATCAAGGAGTCATCCTTTTTCTTTCTGGTTCTTCTCGGGTTTACTGGTTGAAACCTTCTTCTTCCTGTTCCTGCACCCCAATCCCATGTGCATCTCGATATTCTATCCAGCAAGGGGCGGTGCCAGTTACTTTTTTTCCACCATCAACTGAGAGAGGACCGAATGCAAGACTAGAGGCTTTTGAAGAGTTCACATATCAAGGTCGCGCAGTTCAATCAATCCCTTGCTTGTTACCAAAATTACCATGTCTTTCTGGATTGGTAAACCCAACCAGCGAATAGTAGATGCCGAACCTGCTGCTCTATTGACTGACTAAGAAGGGAGCGGACGCAGCAGCTACATGGACCCCTTCCTTTCTGTTGTTGCCAGCGCTTTCCCGGGCCGAGCCGGAATTCTTAACATCTTTGCCTAGCAAGAGTTCCTCGGCTTTGCTTAGAGCACGTAATAGCATTAAATAGAAAGACTCGGCTTGGAGCTCTTACTGAAAGGAGAGGAGTTAAGATACAAAAATGCTCGGAATCACCTCCACGCTGTTTAGCACGAGATTTTGAGTCTCGCGTGTCTACCATTTCACCACCAAGGCATCTTGAAAGTGATTCGTATTCCATGAATATGATATCTATCATCGCTTCAAATCCGATAACGCTTTTCTTTTTTTCGTCGAGATTGGGTTGGTCTTCAGTGTACTTTCGTACATGCAATTCATACAGGCACGCATGAAAGACGAGGTATGTGTACGTACTTATTAGAGGCAAGGCTAAAGCCCTCCTGCTTTTTTCTTTTATGACTTCACAGAACAAGTCGTCCGCCACGCACTGGCCCCATTCGCTTGCTTATGATAGAAATTGTAAGTACACAGTGCCCCACAACTATTCATAGTATAGTGAGGTTAAAACACAAGAGTGCCCGCCCTTTCTTTCAAGTGGGCCACTTTTCCAGAACGCAGTTTGGGATAAGCGTAACCGTGTATATATAAAAAAATCTCTTTGATGCTGTTATTTCAAAATGTCCGCTTCAACCGCCGTTTCACCTCCCAAACCAAAGGGGAAAGTTGGCTTGGCTGCGCAAAAGAATATGTTTAAAAAGAAGAATAAGCACAAAAAGTGAGTGCAGAAGGACCTGAAAAGAGTCTTGATCTTGCAAGAAGAAAGGTCACTTGAGTTTTGAGTTGCACATTGAGAGGCTTCCCCAGTCAACATAGAGAAGGACAGTCGATAGAAGCAATCATCCGGGGAACCTTCTTTCACAGTAGGTGTCCCATATTATGTTTGGCTACCACTCTAGTGGAGCACCGTGAAAAGGCGTCTATTGATGACTTCTTTTTCCTGATCTCTGGAATAATTATCAGTGCGAGGGTACTGTGTACAGTTGGACTTGTTGGAGTTAATTTATTAGCCATCACGACATTGTACTCGATGAAGAAGAACACGAAGTCAGTTACTGATGGTTCTTTGGAGAGATTGAGGAAATCATAGTGTTCTTTACGATACTAATTTGCAGGACGCGTTCATAACAGCAGCGGGAAGAGATGTCTTAGCTTATAGCTTATTTGCAATAGTAGTTCAGATTTACAAAATTGAAATATAGAGAAAGAATTTCATCCGAAGTTCAAGTGCTTTTGCTTTCTATTGCTGATTCTTCTTAACAAACACGTACATGGCAAGTGAATGATGGGAAAATAGATTTCAAGCTGTCATATGTTATTACCTGAACCTGAATGCCGAAAACTGACAGTCGAATTCCAAAGATCCACATCTACATCTATGTAAATTGAAGTTGTTGATCAGCACTAGTAGAACACAATTTCAACTTTTAAGTAACCACTCGATCGAGGCCAGCGTATGTAGCTATGGATAAGCATTCCTTTCATCTTGTTCTGAAAACTTTCACTACACTACTACAGTAATCATAGCTTTCACCACATTTTCCTTGAAATTATGGTACAAAGTACTTATCACTGTAAAGTACTACTAAAGAATCAGAATGGGTGGGTGGCATTCTTGAAGTTACGAACAGGTGTAGGCCAGCACTGTAAGATAAGCCAGAAGGGCGAAAAAACATCATACGCTTTCTCCATTGGACCAGCAGTTCTAGACTCGTCAGGGATCGTGAAAACGGTGCGCTTTTTCCTTGTGTTCAAATCGAGCGAGAAAATTTCGTTGTACACGCAGTAATAGAGTGTAGCATCATCAGTGGGATCAAAGCCAAATAAATTTGCATTCGGATCAAAGTCCGGCAAAAAAACTTTGTGCTTCAGCTCCCACTTACCACTTGAACTACCACTGTCGAGGAAATCCCAAACGCTTACTAATGACCCTTTGTCTCTTCGTGCTAGTCGTAATTTTCCTTGGCATATACACACTGTCACCTCCGGGATGGAACCATTGCGAGGTGAAAAAGTCGGTTCCAGAGGCGGCCAATCAATAAACTCACAATCAATTACGCAATCATATTGCTCGTCGATACCCTCTTCATCGACAGTAGTAATGAGCGGGTTGATGCCAAACATGCCGTTTTTGTTGTTATAGAAGAACATCATACCATCATAGAAGATGCTACGCCAAGTACAAGAAATCCCAAACGCCTTACGTGATACTAACACCACCTTCTTCCACACGCCATTGTAGGACGAAAAGATAAATGCCTGTAATCTAAATTGATTTTCCACACCACCAAACCTGTCATAGTTTACCAACACGACACTATACCCATAATCGGGATGACAAGCAAACCCCGTGGAAGGATATGTGTAGGAATCAGGGTGCCGAGGGAGGGCAAGCCACTGCATTGTCTGAGGATTGCAAATGTACATACTATTGTTTAGATCATAATACTTTTTATCTTCTTGGCAAAGAATCAGGTCATTACAAGTCGCGATAACTTTTAGAGGCAGTCCTTGGTAAGATGATGGCATCATAGACTGCAGCAGAGGAGGCAGAAATCGACTCGAGAAGTCATAGTAGTTTCCATTCGTGTCTTGTGGATACAGTAATTGGCCTTTCGAAAGACCTACTGAGCTTGGCTGAATAATAAGCCATGAAGGAGGACTCAAACGAAGAAGACTGAAACTCGGAGATGAGATGATAGATAACCAACGTTTCGAAACGACCTTACACTTAGTTGCAGACTTGCTACATGGAAGCCTGATCAATATCTCTCGTAACAATTCTTCCGGAAGGCTCTCCAACACCCTACTTCCGGTATCATTACCCATCTTTACACTTTATGAGTAAGTATTGGTTTGACTTAATAATATGCTATATATATACACCAGGAATATATCCATATCTTAGTCTGAATCGCGTCCTACATGCATGTTATTCAACATAAACAGAACTTTCCATTATACATGCTACTCCATATCACTAACTTCAGCATTACGCTATTACCAATTTACCATATCAAAAAAAGATAGTGTCGACGTGTTGTATCTAGTGGGATTAGGAAACTCGTCATATATATTGTCGTGTCAGCCAACCACCAAGGCCTAAAGGTAGGCTTCTTGTTCCGGAAGCTTTCACCACATAGGCACATACATTATTCTTCCTGTCCTTCTCTGCTGCTGTACTGTTTCTGTCCTGTACTTGTCATCATATCACCAAGCTTTAACAACCATAACAGAATTTACCTCAAGATGCAACAACAGAAATCCTGGTCCGTGTAGCTAAAGCAACTAAACTATTCACAGGCTACGAGATGATGTAACATCACCCTAGAGATTGAAACTATTTTGATCAACTAAATGACTTGAAATTTCATCACCCGATTAACGATCAACCACCTTGTTTGTTTTGTGAGGATTTACAGGACCTTGCATATTTTTAGGTCCAAAAGTTTTTAGCGATTTTCTGACAATAGAGATGTCCTAAGGTAGAGCTGGGCATCTGCGGGCTTGGGCCGGGTAAGGGCCGGGTTAAAAGACCTAAGGGCAGTTTCTTTATTTCACAGAACTCGTTGGATACTCCTCTTGGACTTGAAAATACATAGATGATCGTCGATCAACCAAAGTTGAACAATGCCATGAATTCTTACAAAACAAAAATGGTGATTGCTCAATGAGATGAAATCCAAAGTCATTAAGTAGATCAAAAGGAAGATCGATCTCGTGTTGATCACTGTAAACTGTATATAGTTGCCATAACACTTGCTCTTTAAGGGCTTTAGCTACACGGACTAGGATATCTCTTGTAGCATCTTGAGATAAATTCTCGACTCCCCTAGATTGTGCCATAAGTCGTGTTAAAAAAAGAACAGCCACAGAAGTGCTAAATTTCTCAAATATACGAGTAGATTAGTATATCAACATAACTTACATGCGCATTCACAGTTGCAGATATGTCTTTAACATTGCGTGACTATTTGAATCAAAATAAATTATCAGTCCACTCATTGAGAAAATATATCCACAACGTAGTGTTAATACCATAAATGAATTCGATTGGTATAAATAAAAATCTATAAAACTTTTTTAAATAACCTCAGCTAGAGTAGCACACTAGCACACATAAAATTGCTTACAGAAAATAAAACATAAAATTGCTTACAGAAAATAAAACAAGAGGGAGACCCACATTACGGATGAATCACATTATGAATTAATATTTAAAATATTTTCATCGATGGTTTCTCTATGTCCCTTAATCACTGAAGGGCTTATTAAATACAACCGCAAAAATCAATTCAAGGAACCATTTTATTGTTTAATTATTATTACTACAATCGCTCTTTCTATCTGATAACTTAACAAAAGTGTTGAACCTTAAATGGTAATTGTAGCTCCATATTACCTACTTTCTAATTTTAAAAATTTCATTATTTGTTTATGATTTTCTTGGTCAATGTAATCTCTGACTCATATATACCAAGTGAGAGAGAAGGGTATATAGTAAGACCAATAAGCAATTCGTTTTGATCTAATATAATTCCTACATACACTCCCAACCACACTTGTATATCGTAAAATATGGGTCATACATTACATTTCACCAAGAAACTCATTAACAAATGAAAATTTTAAAATTAGAATGTTGGTAATCTAGAGCTGCAAATAGCATCTGAGCTTCAACAATTTTGGTAAGATATCAGATAGAAAAACGGAATATCATTTAAGATACAATAATTAAACAATAAAAGGGTACCTTAAGTTGAAATTTGCAGTTGAATTTAATAAGACATTAACTACTCGTTTGGATAAGATATGGATTAAATTCCTACTGAAATTATAATTTCCCAAGAGAAAATAGAACTTTCCATCATACATACATGCTATTATTAGTAACTTCAGCATTACGCCATTACCATATAAAAAAAGATAGTGCCGTCGTATCTAGTGGGATTAGGAAAGTTGTCATAAACTCATAATAGTCGAAAGCCTTACTTTCCTCTTGTTCCGAAAGCTTTCACCACCACGAACATTCTTCCCGTTCTTGTCTGCTGCTGTTTCCGTCCTGTTTGTAGTATTGTACCCGAAACCTTCCCTTCCCGGAGGTCTCCTAACCAGACGCCGAGTAATGTTCTTGTGCATCAGCTGCAGACAGCTTAGACAGAAAAGAACAGAAGGTATAAAGGGCCACAATTAGGCTACAGGTAAGAACAAGTAAATAATGACGTATATATATCACCCCAGAGCATCAGACGAATGTATAACCGAAAGCCCTTTACCACTGATCAGAGATTGTATGTCAATCCTCAGATCCACGGTAATTTTCAGGGTATAGTAACTTTCAAAATCACCACAGGTTTCTCTTCTCAACACTACCAACACTGAAAACGCTTTGCAAAGTTAGAACGACGTATAGGGAAAAAACAATGAATGTACAGTTTAAAACCCCTAGAACTTTCTCAGTAAATAGAACTCCGTATACATTTTTGTCATCTAACAACTAACAAGTGCATTCTTAAGAACTAGCAAAGAAGTGATAAACACATCTTTAGATGCAGAACAAAGCTACCAACATCCAAAGCATGATCAAGTGACAGAATAATTCATGGAATTTCAAATCTGATATTGGAGATATATTTTTCACTGTTTTTTCAGATAATAACCATCCCGAGTCCCTTCAAATTAGACTTCATGTCACCTAAAATGTTAATCAGGCCACCATGAAATTTGAAAGAATTCCGTATTGAACCTCAAAATACACATTGCCAATAATATCACATTTGCCATGAAATTTACACAATTTGTATATTTACTACTATAACAAAATTTGTCTCAAGACGCAGCAACAGATATCGTAGTCCGTGTGGCAAAAGCAACTGACGATTCACAGTCTAAGAGATGATGTAACATCACCCAAGAGATCGAAGATTAATCTTTTTGATCTACTAAATGACTTTGAATTTCACTTAATTAACCACCTTGTCGATCATTTCATTTTGTGAGAATTTTCAAGACCTTGCATATTTTTAAGTCCAAGAGTCTTCATCGATTTTCTGAAGATGAAGATGTCCTAAGGGCAATTTCTTTCATAGAACCGTTTGTTAGCCCTTAGGACATCTCAATCTTCAGAAACTCGTTGAATACTCTTGAACCTGAAAATACATACACGATCATTAACCATACTTGAACAATGCCAGGGGTTGCCATGAATTCTTACAAACAAAAATGGTGATTGCTCAATTAGGCGAAACTCAAAGTCATTAAGTAGATCAAAGTGAAGTTCGATCTCGTAGGTGATAAATGTAAACTGTAAATACTCGCCAAACCACTTGCTCGTTCAGTGCTTTAGCTACACGGACTAGGATATCTCTTGTAGGATCTTGAGACAAATTCTCGATTTCCCTAGGTTGTGCCATAACTTGTGCAAAAAGAGGCCATACAAGTGCCAAATGTCTCACATAAAAGAGCAGATTAGTATATCAACATTATGTACATGAGCATCCACACTTGCAGAAATTAAGGGCATCAATTTATTTCGACTATTAAAATTCATGTCCTTTTAGAACAAAATAGATGGCTAACCTTGGATAAATTTTAAGTGACATAATCATGAGATTCGGATAGCCAAATGCAATAAAAAACATTCATATTTCTCCTCATCAGAGTCCAGACTAACCCTTGTAAGTTGTAAGTCTACCTGACAATCTTTTCTTTTTATTTCTTTGCTTAAGACTCTACTCCTGTTTCTTTGAGATAAAGTTAGTAAATCTTCAACGTAAAGATGACCATAGAAAAAAAATTCTATATAAGACAAAGGAACACAACTTCTGAACAATAAGATTCCTAGCATGAAGGACGATCAGACAATTCACGTGTTTCATTGAATGTCTTACTCCTATTAAATTCAACTACAAAATCCAATTCAAAGCACCATTTTATTGTTTAATCATTATTGTGTATTACTTAAATAATTTTCCCTCTTTCTCTCTCCGATATCATACCAAAAATGTTGAACCTTAGATAATGGTAATTGTAGCTCCATATTACCAACTTTCTAACTTTAAAATTTTCAGTTTTTATGAGATTTATTGGTCAAATGTAATGTATGACTCATATATACCATGTGAGCAAGGAGGGTATATAATAAGATCAATGAGCAATTCCTTTTTATCTAATTCCTACATACACTTCCCACCACACTTTGTTTATATTTTAATATATGAGTTATACATTACATCAACAAATGAAATATTTAAAATTAGAATGTTGACAATATGGAGCTGCAAATATCATCTAAGGTTCAACAATTTTGGTAAGATATCCGATAGAAAATGGGAATATCATTTAGGATACAATAATTAAACAATAAAAGGCTTGCTTAAGTTAGACTTTGCAGTTGAATTTAATAAGACAATAAGTGCTCGTTTAGATAACATATGAACTAAAGTCCTATAGGAAATACAAGTTATAGTTCCCGGGAAATGAATTTCTATGGTGAATTCTACTTGGAGCGTTTGGATACCATCTAGGAACTTAAATTTCCTTGAAATTCAATTCCCATGTACTGTGTTTGGATACCCTTTAACAATTTCTTTGTTATTAATTAAAATGACTAACTTACCCTCCATGTACGTTAGTAGCTCAATAAATACTATAAAAGATAAGTAATTAGAGTGTAAAGTAGTCATTCGATCATTTTATACCATAGAAATGTAAATGACCATGTTTCATAGGAATTGGCATAAGGGGGGTGGGGTGTTGGGTAATTGAAATCCTATATTTCATAGGAATTGACAATTCCTCCACTTTGACAAAATGGTGTTATCCAAACAACCCCACAAAAATCCAATTCTTACAAAAATGGAATCTCTATGGATTTCGAGAGTATCTAAATGACCCCTAATTGACTAAGGGTTGTGTAAGAGAAGCATCGGGGAAGGCATCCTGAATCTTCAAATCAAATATGTGAGACTGTCATATCTACTTTGTGGTCGTATGATTCACCATTGGAATTTGGGCCTTTCTATGATTTTCTAATGCATATGTAAATTTGCTAGGTTTGCTTGGTTGAATACACAAAATGAAGTTTCACATGACTTTCAATTCAATTACTTGGGGCTTTAGGTAAGAAACTTCCTCCATTTTCGGAAGAATTGGAATTCATGTGATTTACGCCAACCAAACAACCTACCAAAATTACAATTCCTATGAATTTTAATTCCTCTATTAGTTTTTAGTACGTAACCAGTTCGAACGACTACCTTTTTGTCATTTAGTCCTTTTTTTTCCTAGTGTTTATAAGTTTGGTACAAAATTCTTACAAATGTCTTGGTTGCAATTTAATGAGTGGTGATGTCTAGAACAACTAGTATATCTAGAATAGGAACATGTCAACCTATGACTTGATGTCAACAAGTTTGATCAAGTTGCCGGTCATGATACGTAATCATGCATGTAAAAGAGTCCGAGACGAATAAAAGAACATGGTGTATCTTAGAATTACTTGGTTGTAGACACAAGTATATACAAATTTAACCCTAATTCCTAACTTTCTGGATACGTCATTGGTACCACCTCACAACTAGTTACAATACGATAAGAACGACTTCACCAATTAAACTAACATATTCTCACATACAATGTAAACATAGGGTAGATCAATAAGAACTTAATAATTATTACTAGCAAAAATTGAATTCTTCATCAATCAGATCAATAAGAAAGAACTTACCAAATCTCAGCATGCATGTTCGTATAAAATGCAAGTATTCCCACATAATTTGGCCATGGGCCCATGGATGTATAGTCTCAGAAATAAGGGGTTGATCTGATCATCAGGTGTAGCTGGGCATTTCATCGAACATTTTGCGGGCAACACACACACGTATTTTCGTGCATGTCGATTGAGTGTCTCGGTCTCTCGGATGTGGAAACATGGTCGTCAAACATAAAAGTGTTTTACTTAATTAAGTTTGACCCGAAACTGATCTTGAACATCATATTTCGCGTTTGTTGACTCCGATTATTTGTAATGGACCTGAAATTGAATATTCGAATTTAATTAACTCCAAAATTGAAAGGACCATAGTCGAATTCAGTATGACCCAATATCACCGGATTTAAACTGACTTGGATCTAGGGCTGACAAACCCGTCCCGACTCTATTTGTTGACCCGCAAACCTGACCCAATAAGATTTGAAATTGTGATCAACCAAACTTGACTTGGCCCGGCCCGATGATGACCCAAACCGACACAACCCAAGGATGACCCGACCTGACTCGTAAAGCTAAAACTTGAACTGACGCCTATAGATGAGATGGGTATCAATAACTAAACTTGATTGTGGCCCGACTCAAAATAACCCCATCCAGCATAAAATTTACCCGATAGAACCGACCCAAACCAATCCGACTCGACCCAAAACCTACGCGAAGCATCATCTGACCCGGTATGACCTAACAAGATACGAATCGACCCGGCATAACCTGACCTGGAACCGACCCGACGACCAGTTGCCACCCATAGTTGGACCCAACATATCGCGATCCACCCGACCCGACGCCAACAATTGGCCATTAAAATGACCTGGTTGACGAAAAAGTGATCACTCTAATCTACTATTCAAACTACTTATATAAATTTAAATCAAGAAAAGTGAAAAAGTGACAAAGGTGGAGTGTTTAAAGGAAGACACGGGGGGTATATTATAGTATGTGTTTGGCCTAGTTTTTCAAAGTGTTTTTACTCCCAAAAATTATAAACTTGGCCAAACATAGTGTTTTTTAGAAGTTCTAAACTATTTAATAAAAGCACTTTTCTAAGAGCATGTTTGGCCAAATTTTTCGAAATCTGTTTCTATTTTTCATAATCAGTTTCGTTAAAAACTGTTTTTTGAAAAAATGATGAGTGTTTGGTTCAACATTCTACAAAAGCACTTTCATTTGTTACCGTAATCTTTTTTATATTTTTGTCAAATTAAAAATATCTCACAAAAGGAGTATTTAATAAAAGCACTTTTCTAAATTTTGACCCCCAAAAGCAGAAGCACCAAATTGGTGTTTCTGTTTCTATTTCTCTAAAAATACTCCTTTTGTGAGATATTTTTAATTTGACAAAAATATAAAAAAGATTACGGTAACAAATGAAAGTGCTTTTGTAGAATGTTGAACCAAACACTCATCATTTTTTCAAAAAACAGTTTTTAAAGAAACTGATTATGAAAAATAGAAACAGATTTCGAAAAATTTGGCCAAACATGCTCATAATTTCAATCACTCAAACTACTTATAAAACTTTTAATCCAACATAGAGAGATCTGAATAGGCAGACACCAAAACAACTATGAGAAAAAAGTGAGTCCAATTTACAGTATCACTTAGATTACTTAATTATAAAATTTTAAATTAAATATATACCGTGACAAAAATTAATTTTTTTTTGACATTGTTACGATTAAAAGGACGCGATTCGGATGGACCAGATCTGGATCAGGTCAGATCTAAACTTCACTCAGGCTGACAAAATCGTACTGAATAACCCTAATCGAACCGAAATTGGCCCAATCAGTGATCTACAACTGATTTAGGAGTGCATAAGAAATTATTTTAAGACGGCTTAGTCATTGTGACACTAGAGCGTGAAAGAAAATTTTAATCCACAAAAAACCCATATGGAAGCAAGATGTTGTAAGAAAGAGTAACAAATGGTAAAATTATAAACTTAAAAGAAATAGAAGTACTTATGGGATTTTAAGGTTATTGTGTCGCGGATGAACAATTGACTTGAAAGCAATTATGACTCGACCTCGGGAACTATCGATATAGCGAGAACATTCCCGGCCTAATGGTAACACAACAACTCTCAAGTGCGACCACTCACGTTCAAAAACTTTAGAGGATGCACAAAACAGTGACACAAGTCTAGAGAGTTTGAGAAAACATGTGTTTTGATTATTCTGTGTTCTAAAACAAGAGGAAACAACTCTTTATAAAGGAAGAAAAGAGCTGATACAAGATCAAAACATAAGCAAAAATCAAGGAAATAAATCTCCGTGATTTTGCTCTAATTTGTAATCAAATCAGCAATAATGGACAAGAATCATTGTAATAATTATGCTCTAATTATGGTGATCAAATCGGTAATAATGGGCAAGAATCGCAAAGACAACAGCCCTTGAGACCTGACCCAACTTGGTCCAGGCGAGGCGGGTGGTGCATGTGGGCCGAGCCCAATACGCCTTACCCACAATAGCCCTTAGCAGCACAATCGTTAAAGCACAAAGCGAAAGTATACGAATTACTAACCAAATAGGATTAACTCTTCTTGGCAAACTTAATCGAGACCAAAACATACATCGTCCAATCCAAACAAGCTAACGTTAACGTCCAAATCGAACCCAAAATTGACAACTTCAATTTAACTCGAACCTAAAATAACTGCACCCAAATCAACTCGAATTTTGTTTAACCCGATGCTGACCAAGACACAAGACATGGCGCGCTGGCGCAACCCAAATAATCAAACATTAAAATGGCTTGAATTGGTTGAGCAAAAATGACTTAGCACCGATGTGAGGCAAGAAAAGGAAAGAAAACAGCCTTAGCAGTTACAACAACAACAACAACAACAATAACATCAGCATAGCACCTCAAAGGCTCCCGCCATAAGGCAGGGTAAGGGAGTGGGATGTAAACTTTTTTATCAGAAGTAGAAGTTCCAATTTGGAGGAGCTCCTCCTCACTGTTTCTGAGAAGGAGTTTTGGAAAAGTTAGAGTTTGGCCAAAGAGACCAATAGTGTTGCCCGAAACAACAACAATTCAATTCCTTCTGGTGGTTCGGTTCAAGCAAGTCAAGCCACGATGAGTTCTGTCCATTTCGAAGTGCTTTCCAATCTAATCCGTTGGTTTTGCAGGACATTCGATCTTCATGCTCAGAGAGTTGGCGTGAAATGCAAACCCCCGTTAACCCCCCACCCACCCCAATCGTTTTATTATAGGTCTGGGTCTTGTAGTCCTAAGCGGAAGAAGCCTATGTTCTCGTTTCCTAGTCATTACACCTCTGATCCTAGTTAGGTTCCTCAATCACTTTCACTTTGTATCCTTAAGCCGTGTCCTATTTGTACTACGCTTGCTTTAATAACATATTACTTTGTTGTCTGAAAAAATAAAACGATTAATTCTAAAGTTTCAGAAAAAAAAGACAACTGCAATTACAATAATTTTTTTTTTGAAATCAAAGTGAAAATGTTTTAGAAACTTACGTGACCGCGGATATGAAATCCGAGACCACTAAATCAAGTACAAATGAAGTGCGCTAACTCTTGTCGAATAATCTATGGGATCTAAATGAGCGATAAGATGTGCCACCTTATTACCAGATCATCTAATATGGCTAAACACACAACTCTCAAACCTATTGGAAAAATCGTAAACATCTAAAGAAATGAGACCGAAATAATTTGAAGGAAAAACATTCGAACGTAGAGCAGTATTCAGTTGTAAACAATCCGACTCCAGCACCACACTATTCACACCATGCTGCCACGCTTGCTGCAACCCAAGGACTGTCGCCTTCGCTTCCACCACGTACGGATCCCACTTATCTCTCACCTGACATTAGGACACCCTCGACACCTCTCCCTCATCCCCTCGAATTATCACCCCCATCCCCTCCCTCGCCTCGCCCAGAATAGCGCCGTCCGAGTTAATTTTAACGAATCCCGATGGAGGCAGCCTCCACACCTCCTCTTTGCGTTGCGAATCCGATCCCGCCGCCCCATTTTCAACCCCCCTTGCCTCCTCATAGTGCGTAGCGCTTCCCGAACCCTCTTCTGGACATTCACCTTCGTCGGAAGTGCCCCCCGCCCAAGTCTCAATATGAAGGAGCGAACTATTGGCGGCACCTCAAGTCCCCAAACCGCCGCCCACAGCTTCGCCTCCCCCTGCCTATCACTACTCCCCTCCCCGCCACTGCACCTACCATTCTCAATTTGTTGCGAACAAAATGATACCCCGATTTCACCGTATACTCATAACTCACCCCCATCATTGTAGTGCAAAACTAACCTATCCGGTCTCGACTCCTCCCCTATCAGAATGCTAAGAACCTCTTCCGCCTCAAACTCAAGCAACCTGCTATACACCACCTCACTCTTCCACGTCCTTCTCTCACTATCAATCCACTCCGCAACCAAATAATTGGTCGCAATAACAATAATTAAGTGATCCGGTCTCCAAGTTCTCCAATCACAAATTGAAGGGGAAAAAAAAATAGAAAATAAATAAAGTGATGAGTCAACTGAAGTCAAGACCCTATATATAGGGAATACAACTTCTTTGAAAAACCAACGGTAATAACTAACTAATTCCCATCAATCCTCTGTTTCTTCTTCTACTGATCCTCTGTATCTTCTTCAACACACCATCATCAACACACAACCTACAACAATTCAACACTATCATCAACATACATGGATTCCGTAAATTTTAACTCTGTTAATAATTTCAATTTCATCACCTTCAACTTCAACATGAATATCATCAACAGCCCCACCACCACCACCACCACCACCACTTCTTCTCCACCACCACCACCAACTCCGCCACCGTCAACCACCCCATCTCTTTCCTCAACCTCAACTCATCTTCCACCGCCGACATCGATTCTTCAATGCGCAGAGGGTCATCCCATTTCTCTGCGTATGTTTTCTTGCTATTTTTCCTTGTTTATTGAAATTCACTAATAATTTTAGTCATTATGTTTATTTATTTCTTGCTTGCTTGCTTGTTGCTGCAGTTCCTACGTTATGCGAAATTTACCAGGAGAAAGATAGCGGTCTCGAGTATGTTATGAGGACCCGCCTTGATGAATTCGACTCGTGGGACTCCTTCGCTGAGGGCATACGATCTGCTGCATCCTCGTTCGACAACACGGCATACACTACCACCGGAGCAAACCCTGATAACTGCTCGCCGGGGCATCATGCCAGATACTACCTCGGCACCGAAGGATATGCTGTTCTTGATTGGAGGAGGCTGAATCGGGACCAAGCTCAGATGCTATTGAGAAGGGCAGAATTCCTGCGCAACCACAACTAATTTGCTGCTGCTGCAACTCACCACCTGTAACATGAATGTCATGGTATCAAATCTTACTGAATGTCTCTAAAGATTCCTGTGCTCTGAAGAATCTCTCTAAAGATTCCTGTTAATTGGTCCAATGGGTCAAAAGTGGTTGTTTGTTCCATCTTAGGAGTTAGGATTGATAAGTCAGACTGTGAGTTTGTGATTAATTAGTCAGTCTAGCTATTCTTGTTATTTGTTGTGAACTTGTGATCATGTAATTCTTAATATTAGTTCAGATTCTTTGTAATAGTAGTTAAGATTTACACAATCAATTGCAAATATAGAGAAAATTCATGGCAAATTCATAATGTTACCTAATTACATGAACCTGAATTTCTAAAATTGACAGTCGAATTCCGGGGAACTATCTACTAAAGAATATACTTGGAGTGCGCGGGTGGCCTTGCTGAAGCCGAGAACAGGTGTAGGCCAGCATTGTAAGATAAGCCAGAAAGGCCGAAAAGAATCAAAACTTTTCGCCATTGGACGCATAGTTCTAGACTCGTCAGGAATCGTGAGAATGTCGTGCCTTTGCTTTGTTTCCAAATCGAGTGACACGATGGTGTCGTACCTACAGCAATAGAGTGTAGAATCATTACTCGGATCAAAGCCAAATAAATCTACATGTACAACAAAGTTTGCTGGCAAAAAAATCTTGTGCTTGAGCTGCCATTTAGTAGTTGTACTACCACTGTTGAGGAAATCCCAAATCGTCACTGATTCTCTGTCCTTTCGCCCCAATCTTAGTTTTCCTTGGCATATACACACTGTCACCTCCGGGATGTCATAGCAAGGTTGTTCTAGAGGCGGCCAATCCACAAAATCACAGTCGATGAGGCAATTATATTGCTCATCGATACCCTTTTCATCAACAGTAATTATCGAGTTGATGCCAATCATGCCGTTTTCATTGTTATAGAAGAACATCATACCATCATAAAAGATGCTACGACATGTATGAAAATAAGCATCAAAAGGCTTAGGTGATACTAACATCACCTCTTTCCACTTGCCATTGTAGGTCGAAAACACGAATGCCTCGATTCTTAATAGATTTTTCACAACACCAACATTAAAAGAGGTTAAACAGTTAAGCAACACGACACTGTACCCATAATCGAGATGACAAGCAAGCCCTGCACAACATCCTCGGAAGGAACAAGGGGGCCGAGGGAGGGCAAGCCACTGCATTGTCTGAGCATTGCAAATGTACATACAATATGGATGTTCCTGATCATCTTCTTCACACAGAATCAGGTCATTACATGTCGCGACAACTTTGAGAGGCGGTCCCCGGTAAGATGGCATCCTAGACTGCAGCAGAGGAGGCAGAAATCGAGTTGATGAGAAGCCAGAGTTTCCATTCTCGCCTTGTGGATACACTAATTGGCCTTTCGAAAAACCTACTGACCTTGGCCGAATGATAAGCCAACAAGGACGACTTGAATTAGTATCAGCTTCATGTTTTCTTATGAATCTATCAATGAAGTTCGGAGAAGAAATCAGAGATAACCAACGTTTCGCAACAACCTTACACTTAGTTGCAGACTTACTACAGGGTAGCCTGACCAGTATTTCTCCTAACAATTCTTCCGGGAGGCTATCAAACACATTATTTACGGTATCATCCATCCTTACACTTGTTATATCAATTCTTCTTATGGAAGTGTTACGAATCAAACTTTTTTGTTTGATTGTCTTATGTTATATTCTTAAAAACTTTCTCTGGCATTAATTTGTGTTGGAGTCCAAGTCTAGTCTGAATCCGATTGCTATAAGTTTTGGGTGTCGATTTGCCAAAACAGATAAAACCTTCCATCGTACAATTTATTAGTAAGTTCATCATTACCATATCAAAAAGATATATTGATCTGAATTTCATTGTGCGTGACAGACTTACAGGTCTGGCATATATCAGGACAGGGTTTCGATCCTCAGAACTGTTTCGATCCTCAGAACTGTTTCGATGCAGCAAATAACAATGAACTAAGACTGCCTGAATAGGTACAGGAAATAAAGAAGAAAATAAAGCTATAAGTCTAGACAATGACAGAAAAAGCAGATTATGAGTTAAACCTGAATCGGCTGAATGTCAAAAAATGACAGTCAGATTCAGGGTTATGGATCAGCAACAGTAGAGTACATTACAGTAAAAGGGGGGGGGGTTCAATGTTGCATATACACAGTAAAAGTTTTAAGTCATTTTTATATATTTGTAGGGTCGGATTGTAAATGAAAATACTTTTTTCGGGAAAAGCGAAGCAAAAATTTCGTCTTTCCCTGGGACTTGGGGGTTAGACCAACCCCCAAGCCTCGATGTAGATAAGCCCCCCCAAAGTGGAGTTCTGAAAGGCCTCCCTTTCTTCCTCTTGTTCTGAAAGCTTTCACCACATACATTCTTCCTATCCTCGTCTGCTGCTGTTTCCGGCCTGTTTGTACACGAAACCTCCCCTTCTGGAGTCTCTACTCGAGAAGAAGACGACTGATTGTGCTCCTCGGAAGACTGTACTACTGGTGGGGGTAGGAGCACCTTGATAGAGGTCTCCCAACCAGACGCCGAGTAATGTGCTTGTGCATCAGGGCATAACAGCTTACACAGGAAGGAACAGAAACGATAATAAGGTTTAAAGTACTGAGAACTATTCAAGTCTGCTCTACAGACAACACATTTCTCACACCCCGAATTTCTAATCTCGTTCGCAACCCATAATCTTGACCAAGGGAAAAACACAAACCCTGTATCATCAAATTTGTAAGGACATACCCCCGAAATATCTACCAACTCGTAGATTTCCCAAACATGGTCTATACTGTACCCATAATCGCCGGAAACCTCGTAAACTTGCAACACCTTGTCTTGGTGATTCTTGTGCTTTTCTTCTACTTCCAACCTGTTCATGCTACTACCACCACACTGAATACAGAAGTGTACCAGAACACTGTCTCTATTTCCTTCTTTTGTGTTAAATTTCGCGCTGATCATATCGATTACCCGTTGTTCAACAATGTTTTTTCGTATCAGAGTGTTGATCATAGTAATCACCCATTCAGGAATTTCCTGAACTGCGTGAGCGTCCATCCTTATAATAATGGTTAAGAAATTAAACATACATGATCATGTCAAAATAATGAATCTATATATACAAGTTGTAATCCTAATAGTACTTGGTGAAAAATAATTTATTTAGTTTCGGGTAGTAATTAGGATTCGTTGCTAAGTACTACTACTACTTTGGACAGGATTCGATGTCAGAGAGCGTCTAGACTCTAGATCCCCTACTTATTGTCCAACTCCTAGACTTCCTCAGTCAATTTTTCGCTTCCTGTTGGGCGAATTCTGATCCTGACCAGAGAGCGTCTAGATCGTCTAGTTCTTGTCCAACTCCAAGATTTCCTCATCATCGTTGTCCCTCTTCCTCTTGCAGCTTCCTGTTACGCGATTCCTGACCCTTGCCCTCGCTGTTCACTCTACTAGCAGACTGATTCGGATCATTATATCTTACCAAGAGTTGAACAGAAACGATCTGGAATATCAGATAAGTCGGCCATGATACAAACAGCACAACTGCTATTTTTAGTCATCTCCCTGGTCATTGTCTGCTTGTCTTCCTGATTCGGACGAAAGGAGCAAGGACAGACCCTGAAACGTCAAATAACTTATTGATGCCGCGGTAACATAAACCTGCAGTGCGACCAACCCATGTTCTGCTCCAGTGTGTCAAACTGGCTGATGCTTTCACCGCCATCAGATTCAACACAGATAGCCGCGATCAGATGGCTTGCAACCTTTGCCGAGCCTGTACTGTAAGAGCGTAAAGACAGAGTTCAATATTAAAAATCTGCAAAGGATCAGAATTCCAGAAGTGATTGAGTAGCGTGAGTGATTACAAATTGTCTACACTTCCAAAACACTTGTGATTCAAATTTAAAAACTACCAAAAATATAGATCAAATCTTCACACGATCAGAACACAGATTAACGAACATCTTCAAAAATAGAAACTTCCAAATAAGGACAACTAGCTCATAAATTTACTGCAACAATCCTAATTTTTCTAGGAAACATTACCTTAACACATACACCTACAGACATAAGACAACAAATCTCAGAAGTTGAAGATCATATAAATACTGAGCTAACGATTCTACTAACTCCTACACAACAACAACTTAATCTTCTACAAGGTCTTTTAACTGGATCATGTTTGGATTATGTCCCCTTCTTGTCTGCTCATATAAATACTAGAAGTTCTTAAATTTTGTCCCAGATTCTTCAGATTCTTGTCTATTTCGATTTCGATTTCATAAGCGAATTTCCACATGGATACGCCAGTGAATATCATGATGTTGCTATACATCATGATGATGAATGTAGAACAGACTACATCATCAGGTCCTTCTGCAATGCAGGATCAACAAGCTCCTCATACTGTTCATGAACAAGGCCAGAGCTCGAATCAACACAGAGAAGACATTGTTGACGACACCTCAAAACAACAGATAAGCAACATTATTCCAATCGGGTATAAATTCCAGCCAACAGATCCGGAGTTAATCTTCCATTACCTCTGGAAACAAGTGCTACAGGAACCTATTGATAACAAGTTTTTCCAGAGCATCACAGCCACAGAGTTCTTCGCGAAACACCCCAAAGAACTAGGTGAGTCTCCATTCTAACCAAGCTACGTTTCGTATCATTGTTTCCGGATTGTAAAAATACATACTTTATTTAGTGCATCGAATACCAAAGTTAATGTTTTTTCTTTTTTTGTGCAGTACCGAACTTGAACAAAGAACAAATGTCGAACTTGAACAAAGAACGAATGCCGTACTACTACTTCATACGACAGGATGATGACAAGGTGACTCAAACACGGTCCAACAACGGACCTACATACTGGAAGTTAGAAATTAGAGGGAATACAAGGATTGAAAACCCGAAAAACAAACAAGAGATCGGGTACAAAAACACGTATAGGTGTTATAAGAGGTGTGAAGATGGTAAGGATAGGAAAACACCTTGGAGAATGGAAGAATTTAGTTTTGATAAAAAGGTACACACTGAATGGATACTGGCAAGGCTGATAAACGGGAGGGACTACTCATGAACAACGGCTCACAAGCTAATTTTGATGACGATCGATATACGCATCGGTCCAAGGCACGGGAGAAGCAATGAGATGTTCTACTAAATCTCTCTTCTGGTCTTTGTTTTTGCTATAGATCAAAAAGAGCATATGCAGCTCTATATATGTGTATACGATATTCAAGATGATAATAATAATAATAATATTGGTAAAAAAGAACCTTCCAAAAGTTTCTTTTCTATTTTTCATTTTTTTTTTGGTACCTTCAACAAGAAACGAACCTGGTAATTCGTTGATTCCTACAGATATAGTTAAAAAAAATGATGCAGTAACATTGATTCTCATTAGTTATCAAACTAATACTCACAGTTTAAGAGCAGTAAAGAAAATTTTCCATAACACACTTGTAAGTTATAATAACACACCTACAAAACCCCCTAAAGATCGAGTACTAATAAGGAAAAACTCGGAAAGACGGCTAAGACCAGTGGCGGATCTAGAAAAATTATTTCCCGGTGTCCTAATATATTTTTTCGGTGTCCCTCTATCTATTTAAGGAAACATTTTACGAATTTTAGCCTAAAAAATTTCGTTCCCGAAAAATTTTCCGGTGTCCGCGGACCCCATACCCTAAGGCATGGATCCGCCACTGGCTAAGACGCTGGAGTAGATAACAAAATGGTGCACATTAGTAGTAGTGAACTCCATCACCAAGATGAGAGGTTATAAGTTCGATTTCTAACCCCATCCTCTCCTTACCTTAAAAAAAGTCGCTCATGTATCACATCGACATCTCGATCATTCCTATCAGCAAATTATGCAATGCAAACCGAAAAAGCTTAAAACAGAATGAATTGTCATTGGCTTTCCTTCATTCCCATAGGAAATCCACACAACTGCTACTTCCACAAGAACAATGGTTCAGCATTGTATCATGTATAATTGACAAATCTCCTGTACAAGAGTTATGACATTCTGAATATCAAAGCGTAATCACACCATTAATTACCACTCAAAACAACCAAACAACCACAATAACAAAGGCCAAGATCTCATAAACGCTCAGCTTCATTAAACCACAGTCCACAGAACGAGCTGCAACCCACTTGCGAAAATTGCAGTCTCGGCCACAAAATCCATCACAACCAAGCCACATTATACAGAGTAACAGACCCCATCAGCAACTAACTTGCGGAAATGCACTCTTGACCTAAAATTCAACACAACCAAGCCACATTATACCGAATCATCACGGTTTCACGAATCCTATTGTGAAAAATTCCCACTCTTGACCTCATATATTCAACACGACTCAACAGAAACCCACTTCCAGATATGCCTCTTAACCATAACGTACCCGCTTGCAACAAGACTAAAGTAATTCTCAGCAAACTCATCCTCCTTCTTAGTAACAATTCTTCCCTTAGGCAACCCTTCCTCAAAAGCGTCAATGGTATGGAAAACATAACGACGCAACAAACCTGCGAACACAGGCAAGTCCTTCTGCTCCACTCTCCTCTTACACCACTCAAGCACAACCCTAACAATATCATCAAAGTTGATGTCTTTTCCACCCTTGTTAGCTTGATGATGTTTCTCGTTGTACCAAGTTCTGAACACCCGACCTATAGTTGAAAGCGAAGAACCTTTCAACCAACATGCCAAATGAGAGTTGTTGCCCTTGTTAACTTTATGAATAACTGACTCCAGTTGATTCTTGATCCCCCACTTAGCAGCAGCCTCTATATCTTCCCCAACCATCATTGTCTCAGATAATGGTCTGCCTGTTTTAATCCTAACCCCATCAGAGAATTCTTGACATGATTCTACCAATATTTTGGTACTATTATGTCTCTTAATTCGGACGGACACTACCTATGATTAAAGAACGGGAGGGCTTGTCTCAGTGAGTGATTCATAGCCGTCAGCGAGCCTAAGCCAGAGGTCACGAATGTTATCAGTACCGGGTTTTGTGCCCCATTGGGAGAGTAACTCAGCGGGTAATCTGGGTTGTAGCCAAACTGAGAGAGATTCAGGATTCGGGAAAGAGGTGAGATTAGGATTTGTACGGTTTTGGAACATGGTAGTATTGGTGGAAGATTCGGCCTTATGGGAGGCGGTGGAAGGTGAGGTTTCAGACATAGTAAAACTTCAAAAGGATTACTTTTGAAGAAGAGATGATAAAAGATAGATACCAGACTGAGAACTTTCACCAGTACTGCTATTATATTACTTCCAGGCTACAGACTCGCACAGAAAACTTAAATTAGTGTTGATTTGTTCAATTTAGATGACTCAGCCAGTACATTGAACAGTTTATTTTGTCCTGGCTTTTCTAGTCATCTTTAATCTATCAACCATGAAAAAACTAGTCAAATTCTGCTTCAAACAACACAAAACTGTCCATATTAACATCTTCGCACCCCTATATATCATATCTACATCCAGAGCACAATTCAAGTCATCCCTGCCAGAGAAATTTCTCCCCGAGATAATTCATATGAATCGAAGATAATAAGAACTATAGAAATGTATAGGAAGAACTAGACTGGTTAAAGTTTGAAACAGAATCCATTATTATTTCCTGACACTCATCCCTGTACAAAATCTAGCCCATGAGAATCTAGGCAACAGCTACTTACACAATCACTGTCATATTTTCTCTACCAAGAACAACATTGCAAAGGTACAGACTTTATGAGTTCCTCGCAAACACAGAGCCAGTATACATTATGTTAGTACCTAACACAAACAAACAGCCACAGCGAACGGAGGAAAAAATCTCAAACTGCACAGAATTGAACATTGCATAGCATTATCAATGTCATTACAGTAATGCTTCATACCTCAAATGTCGACATAATGAAGCCATAGACCACAGAATCAGCTGCAAACCACTCACAAACTTGAACTTTTCAAGTCTTCAACACGAGAGCAACCCACAGTCGAAAAATGCCATTCTCGGTCTCATAAATTCACCAATAACCACTACCAAGCCACATTACACATAATCAGCAACCCTCTTTCGAAAAATGCCACACTCGACCTCAATTCTCACCCAAAACCAAGCCACAATACAAAGAATCAGCCCCAACCCATTACCGAAAAATGCCACACTCAACCTCAATTTCCACCAAAACCAACCCACATTACACAGACCCACCATCATCAACCCACTTCCAAAAATGCCTCTTCACCAAAACCGCCTCGCTCACAACCCCACCTTGATCAAACCCAGCATACTCACCCACCTCCTCAGTAACAAACTCACCCTCAGGCAACCCATCAACAAAAACATCCACACTATGAAACACATAAGAACCCGGCAAACCCGGGTACGCAGACGAATCCCTCTCCTCAACCCTCCTCACATAAGACCCACTCACAACCCTAACAATCTCATCAAAGTTTACATCTTTTCTACCAACACATAAAACTGATCCCAATTCCTCCTTAATCCCCCTCTTAACAGCAGATTCTACATCTTCCTGAAACTTCATTTTCTCAGATAATGGTCTGCCCCTATTAATCAAACACCCATCAGATAATTCTATGCATGATTCTACCAACAACTTGGTATTATTTTTATGATTATTATTATGTCGCTTAATTCGGGCGCAAACTACCTGAAGTTGACGAATTGGAGGGTGTGTGTCTGTGAGCGTTGTTTCGCCGGCTTCAAGCTCAAGCCACAGGTTATGGATGTTCTTTGTTCCCGGGATTGTGCCCCAGGTGGAGAGAGAATCAGTGGGTAATCTGAGTTTTAGCCAATCTGAGAGAGATTCAGGGGTTGGAAATGAGAGATTGTTGGGGTTTTGTGACATGGTGGCGGCGGTTGTGGTGGCGGAGGCGGTGGCGGGGTGGTGGTGGTGGTGGTGGTGGTGGTGGTGGAAGTGGTGATGTGTGAGTATGTGTCTAGTAAGTGTGACTAGTGTGTGATTGTTTGCTTTTTTCGGCCGGTTATTTTTGTTTCGTATTCAATACGGTTTTGGACATGACCCTCGACAGTCGTCGACACGGTAGTTTGGCATAACACGATTCGATCTGACCCGATGATGACTCGACCGACACAATTCGATGATGAACGGATTAAGAATCGATCCGACCTGACCCGTGGTGATCCGTTACAGGCAATGGTCTGGCTCGTAAAAACCGACCCGGCCGACACAGTATTTACCCGATAGAAACGACCCGACACGAAAGGGACAAGAAGGACCATCTAACTCGGTATGACCCGAACCGACCCGACATAATCCAACCCAAGTGACCTAGCAAAAGACGTGTAATCGACTAGTCGTATAGGGAATGGGAGACGAAAGTGGGATAGAAGATTCGGTGCATGTCAAACTCGTTACGATTGATGATGTTGGACTAAACATCTTGTGGATCAAACAAAAAAAAAGATTGGCTAGCCTTAGTTGGATTTGGGTTGAATGGTTCAAGGCCCACTTATATTCCAGCCCTACTTGGCAAAAAGGCTTATAACCGAAAGCTCGCACTGGCCACTTATATTCTAGCACTACTTTAGATACTACCGGTTGTGTCGATTTGATTTAGGTTTTGATCTTTCGAATAACAAGTCACCATTTTTTTTTTGGTTTCAAAAATGTTTACATCACGAAGTGAAGAGTAGGCTGTAATTACTCTCGATTGATAAACTTTTAGAAATAGAAATGTACTTTTCATAATTTTAGAATGTTATAATTTTCAAATATTAGAATGTTATAATTTTCAAATAAAGTAGATATTTGAATTAGTCACATCAAAAGGATTTAATGACCTTAATCTAGGCTTAAAATTAGACATCCTTACATTGGACTATTGGGGGTTTCTATTATTCAATCAGCTAGTGTTCCAAATTAAATTAATCTACTTGATCATTATTGGAAAAAAAAAATGCTCGTACGTGACTATTAAGAGTACTAGTATATCATATTAGTGTATGTTTTTAATTATAGTTGTGCACTTTTCGTGCAATGACATCCCAACGTACCATGGATCTGTTCGTTAGGCCATTAATAGGAAATACGGAAGGTGACGATATTACGAGATAATATCGAGAGATATTATGGAGTAATATGGTCAGAAATATTACCATACGCAAGTGTGGTGATATATCGTGAATATGTCAATATTGTGAATATGGTAAATTAGATATGGTAGATTGTATTTAGGAATGTTATGTTACTTGTAGGTTAAGTTAGTCCTAGTATAAATACAATGTACTATTGATGAAATCAATGAGAAACTTGTACATGAGAAACGAGAAACCGAGACACGAATTATTTCGAATGAATTTCCGCTGCGTATGTTATTATGTTTCTCCCCGTGAACTAGTTTCATGGTACCGACTCGACCCGAATCCCTAACAGCCATCGTACATTATATGACAACTTGACAAGTATGAGATAGGGCTGCTTTGCATTTTTTTTTAGGACAAGCAGCACCTCATCTAATCATAAATTAGTGTTTTTTTTTGTAGAGCTAATTCTTCCAAAGAAGAATAATTAATAGAGTCAAAATATAATATGGCGAACAGTGTTCAAATCATAAATTTAAATTTTAGTTAGCATGTCACAATTCTTTAAAGGTCACATTCGAGTGTAAAGTTTTACTCCGCATATGTTTATTTTTGGTAGCTAGCTAGTGACAACATTAGTTTTAGGATGTAACATTCTTTGGACTATGGAGTAAATAATTATCTCTGCTCACATGTCGCCCATTATTGTTATTTGACATATACACTACGTTCTACGTACATGTCTTTCCTAGCTCGGGAGCGCAATCTTTACGTCTTATTATATTAGAACAGTGATGTCAAGTACAGGAGGAAGAAGGTTGGACGTCTACTAGCTAGTCGTTATAACCTTTTTTTAAGCATTACAACAGAGTTTGGAGGATGCTTCAGTTAAAAGGTCACCCAATCCATTTGATGCCTCACCAAGTCACCAGTTACCACTATTGGACTGTTTTATGCGTTATTCCTTCGTTCTCAACCAATTGAAAAGTATACCTTCCAAACATAATTATCACACGAACTGAATTGCTCAACAACCTCAAGTTTAGTCAATCAAGTACGTTTACATAGATGTTGGAACAACTTCTAATTAACAAACACCTTTGTGTTGTTGTCATCGTAAATAGCAATAATTTACGCACACGTACGGTATGCCTAATTCTACGATTTTTAAACTACACAAATCTTATTTCACTCATAACTTTGTTGCTGAATTTCTTCCCTAGAAAATAGTCATCTGTGCTAAAAACAATAAACATAAGAACCAATAGAGATTCTTGTGATAGTTCACATGATTGAGTTACCACTTCCTCAACTTAGAGGGTTCCTGATGTAGGCCTCTTGTAGCTAAGGGCTCCACTGCCAAGTTCAGCTGAACTCTTCTCAGGAGCTATATATAGCTCCTAAATAACCCACTAACTCTATAAGGACTAAACCCTTCGGGATCAATAAATAGCCGATAAAAAAAAACATTTTCTACTACTTTGACAAACAAACATTTCCTAAAAGAAAATAAATATTCAAGAAATTATGTAAGAATTTAATGGCAAACAAACAAGCCATAATGAAATCGGCACTACACATTCATTCATTTGTGAAAGGTAATGGGAGGACTACTATGATTATTGATCCTTTTTCGTACGTATCTATTTTTGTGTTCTTTAATAATCTTTCACATTTTCCACTTTAGGCATTCAACTTTGGACCTTGGCCACCTTGCCAACTTATATATCGGCAACTGCAAAATGAAAAGGCCCATTTAGGACACCCTCCTAAATAAGGTTCATTTGTCAACTGAATATCTTTCCATTGCCTTTAAATTCAAAGGCAATTAGAGGGTATGTTATCCTTAATGTAGAATAGAAACGTTCTACTAGTCAAGTTGACACCTCAAAGATGCACCTTTACATAATCCAGATGAGGTATAGTATGTACTTAAGGTATAAATTAGTTCGTGGAGCACATCAAATTGTATAAGTAATATAGACATGACTTGGTTTTGATTGGGTCTAATTCGGTACCATGTTGCGAACCCTTATGGCCTTATCCAATCTAAGAGGTAAGAAGCCGGAATTGACATCGGAAAAATTGCAACCACTACTTCGAATTAAGCTGCATCTTTTTTATTTATCAAATCAGACCAGTTGATCGGACAACGCTCTTTTGCATTTAACTTCTAACTGCTTCTTCTTTATTTATTTTTTTTAAAAAATAGGTAATTGAAATGTGAGAATAGCAGTCTCTAAGTTTAATCTATTTAGAGTTTAGACATTGGACACGACAATTCAAGGGTCGTGAAAAAAGCTGATAATTAAGCAGTTACAAAGGGCATTTGACGAGTTCTTCATTATTACATCATTTTGTTTGACACTGCTTCATGCGAATCGAGTATGTTGTTGTCATCGATATTTATTTAATTTTGGAAAGTACGTTGGAGTTTGTTGATCATAATAGTATGATACAAAAACAAATTGTGCTTGTAATCTATACCAACTACCAAAAAAATATAATTGTTGAATTAGAAGTTCATTTTAATATAGATGAAAAATCTTGAAGGAGCTCCTTGACTTCTCCTAAAACAAAAATAATGTCTCAAACGTTACATCAAAATTAAAGATTACAGTATTGCATGCCCCACATCAAATGATAATTTTTTGTTCCATCCAATAATTTTTAAAGCAATTTCCTTCAAAATGATCGTTATAATAAAAAAAATAGGAGTGTAAATTTAAAGTAAGATCGACGTTTCTTAGGCTTAGTTTGTGACTTTGTGCATGAAAATAATGGACTTTTTCTAAATGAATGTATGTCTTGCAAGTAAAGAGAAAAGGGTAATCAATGCTCAATAGTCCAATTTGGTATATATGGATCGTAGGAGTACCAACGACCACAAATGCACGAGTATGTTGCAAAAAGATCAAAACGGAGTGTAATTCGATCCCCTTTAATTTCGTTACTTCACTTGTATGCTAAATTGCGAACTTTAGATTATTGCCAAAAGTTTATGATACAATAATTTCTCTATATAAATTAAAGGTTACGATACGATCAAGCATCAATTCGATTATTCAATCAATGGCAAGAGTATGTATGGACTTTCTCAAAGAATAAGAATCGCATGAAATATTGTTTAGTTAACCATACTATTGGGAATTTGTCTCACTCAATTGGACATCATATTACTTTGAGTATTAATTTGGATGAGATTGTCACTTTGTCATATGCAATCAGGGATAGATTTAGTCTCATGAAACTGGACAACTTCTATTTATCACAAAATATAATTTTCTGCAATATTTTAGCATTTTCTACAAAATTGGTGTAGTCGATACACTATGGGCACCTCTTAATCGTTAATACACCCGAATGTATGCTCTTATCTATATTTTAGGATGTAACTTGAGAATACCATGTCAAGGTCCTAAATATTGACTAGGTCTTATTGTAAGAAATGTTCTAATCTTACATTAGATTGGTCAAACTTCTTATATCCTTAATTCCACATATATGACTCCATTTTGCCAAAGAAGCTATTACTAATTAACGATTAACGAGGAAACAATTGTATACAGCACGGATTATAATTTTTTCATTAGCTAGATCGATATTGTACGTCTTGGTAAAATCATCATCCAATGCAAATGATAGGCTTTTTTTATTTTTAATCTAATTTAAAATCAGAATATGAAGCATGATAACACCACTCACTCACACAACAAAATTATTTTGATGGACCATTATTTGTTTTACCAGAAATTTTATTCCCAAGACAATTATTAGAAGAGATGGAACAAGACATATCTTCTTCCAGTAGTAGTCCAGTACTACATAAACTCTATATTATTTCATTAGCCAACAATAGTTAAAACAACTCCAAAAAGTCCAAACCAAGTCTCCTACTATTTCTTATTCTCTTGTTTGTTGGCCTATCCATTCTTATTCCTAAACCACCATTTTCTTAACACCTTCCAAACTACCACCAACAATTCAAGAGAAGAAGCAAGAGAAAAACAAAAGAGAAGATATATAGCTTCACACTTCTTCATATATATTTGCCATAATTAAAGGTAAAGGAAGCACCAAAATTCACAACACTACCCCCCCTTTACTTATACCTTCATCTCATCTCCCATCGATTCTGAAATCCACGAGTGGTGTTATTCGTCGCCCATCTGATCTATACCCTTAATCACCACTTTATCCAAACACCTTATACTATTTGTTTCAATTCCGAATTCAAGGGAGTCCTAGTTCAGGTCGACATCTCGAATTTAAGAGTATTGGTGTGTTGATTATATCAATCAATTCTTCAACTTCACACTACATTGTTGGGTCATATACTCATATATATACAAGAAAACTTACCCAAATGACAATAGAAGAAAACCCAATAGTATCAATGGGAAAAGCATGGAAAATCATAAGAAAATCAATCCATACATTCTTACAAAACTACCAACACTTCACCACCATAGCTGCATTCATAGCTCTACCCTTCTCAATCACGTTACTTATCTCACAAGCTCTCGTACCTCGCTCCTTCACCCTCCTCCCCACCGTCTACGGCCGCCTTAACACCATTTTCAACCTCGCCGGCTTCCCAAACTCCTCTGCTTTCTTCTCCCTCCTAACACTCAAACTCTCTCAAACAATCTCCACCTCTGTCCTAACCCTCCCTTTCGCAATCTCGTTCCTCCTTCTCGCAAAAGCTTCAATCATACACTACTTCATCGCTCACAACAACTCGAAATCTAAATCCTTTTTCTCTCTTTACCACCCTCTGCTTACAACCCACCTTTGCAACGCGTTTGTCATCTTCGCGGCCAATGCTACATGTTTCGCAACATTCTTCCTCGCAATCAACTTCTTCGAAGACCTGCAGCTCAATTCAGGGAACTGGGTTTTGTTTTTGACAGCAGCTGGTGCGGTTTTTTACTCAGTTGTGCTAGCAAATGCGATTGTTGTTTGCAACCTAGCTTTAATATGTTCCGGAGTGGAAACTTGTAAGAGAAGTTCAGGGTTTACGGCAATTCTGAGAGCCTGTGTCATCATCAAGGGTAAAACTACGACTGCCCTCGCGCTAGCCGTGCCTATAAACCTCGGCTTGGCCGCAGTCGAGGCTTTGTTTCACTACAGAATTGTTAAGCCAAATGATATTGGTGTTGCTGAGAATGGTACACAGCTTTGGTTGGTCGCGGTAGAAGGCGTGTTCATTGCGTATCTTTACTCGATTTTGCTCGTTCTTGAGGTTGTTATGACTTGCTTCTTCTACAAGAGTTGTGTTACTGCTCATCAAAGTAGTCGAAACTACGACGACGAAGATGAACTGGAGATTGAGGATTTGTGTTATTATGAGAATGTGGATGTGGTGAAGTTGAAGGCTTTGGAAGACTTTGTCTAGGAAAATTGTAAAAAAAAAAAAATTACTGTTGTTGTTGAAGGTTAGATTTTACATTTTTTTACTTTTACTTTGGTTAATGATTTTTCCAGTTCGAATGGCATTATTGTGTACAGAGAGATTAAAGGAAAAAAAAGACAAGAAGATAGAATTACAAAGGAAAAGACTTGAGTATTACGTGATGATAATGATATTATATGATCATCAATTGATGAATTTGTCAATAATGAGGTTCTATTCATTAAGTTCTTAGAGGAGTATTTGGATTTGTTCGGTGATGAATTTAGCTCCGTAAAGTCAATTTAGTTAAGATCATTCAATTCTATACAAACGTACTGCTTGGTTACTCTCCCTGAATTCGCTCCTAGTAACCTCCTTTGATTTATTCAAGTTCAAATATAGTTGCAATTCAATGCGAAAAATCGAGCAGAACTCATTGAATATGTCGTAAGACAAACTATTTCGATTTATAACTCATGACAAGTTGATGATGGCTTTATTATATTCCGTCAACTATGTGTAGATGTAGAGTCTAATGAAGTTGTGAAGTCCAATTGTTTCCCATCATTCCCCCATGATGCTACGGATGTGTACCTAAAATTTTGGGGAGAAAAAGTTTTTAAGTTTTGTCTCCTATAATTTTCTAGGTGTGAGACCACTTATGTGCATGCTCAATCAATAAAAAAAGTTAAAAAAAAAAAAAACAAAAGAGTAACAATTGGGATTTCTTGAAGGTGTCGTACAAAATGAGGATTCCATGTATAATGGTGTTTGACTTTACTTCAATTACAATTTTTCATGTTAATCTCTTTATGATTTAGTTGCTTTTATCATGCAAATCTTATTCACTAAGTGAGGTTCTACCTAATAATAAATTGAGTAGATGGGTCATCTAATTAAGATTTAAGAATGAAAGGGGTATGTGGAGGGGAAATCTTACCAACAAAAGTGATGTTTCATCTTGAGTTTACTTGGCCTATTATCATGTTAGCACAAATTACATTATTATAATGGGGGTTCTAATTTTCTTAATTACGTGTTAATTTATACTATCTCCATTCAGGGGATTCTATTACCTTTAGAACGCTAGACGACTGATTGTGAGTGGTTAGTCTAAAAGGACTTTTCATACGGGTTCACATATCTCTTTTAAAATGGAGGAAACACGGTACACATTTCCAAATGCATTTTCGGGGCTCACTGCCTATATTGGATTGTTGGTAGCCAAATAAGATTATGTTGCACTTTTGTAGAAGTAGACACTATATGCATCATTTTCGATCCTAATAATTCGACCTATTTTAAGGCTTTACTATTTTAGATGATGTTAACTAAAAGTGACTGTGATTAATAGACTTCTCTGAAGCACCCTGTTTGCCCAAAGAAATAGATGCTTAGCTTATAAAGTTAAA
This sequence comes from Spergularia bocconei, assembly GCA_963457585.1. Classification (NCBI taxonomy): domain Eukaryota; kingdom Viridiplantae; phylum Streptophyta; class Magnoliopsida; order Caryophyllales; family Caryophyllaceae; genus Spergularia; species Spergularia bocconei. Next base: position 6,346,145 of record OY734942.1, on the reverse strand, counting down.
ACCTACTTATAGTTGGAAGAAGTGTAGTGTTTAAGACTTGTAGTCAATTTAGGCAAAATAATAATGAAGAACATCTAGGCTATGTTCTTCCATATGGTAAGAAGTATTAAAGTACGTACCCATGTGCAATAATTTAGGGAGGGCCTTTGCAATATGAGGTACTCTAGAGTTACCTACTTACCACTACTCCCTCCGTTCCAGTTCAAACGCCCCATATTCCATTTTGGGACGTCCCACTTCAAACACTCCATCTATTTTGGGACATACTTCTCTCTCCTACTTTTATTAAATTATTACATCATCTCTCACATTATCTCTCCTACTCTTATTAAACCCCACATTCTCTCTCCTCCTTTATCCTGATATTACCCCACTCCACTTATTATATCAATTTTTCTTATTCCACTACAAAAACGCTTTGGGGCGTTTGATTTGGGACGGAGGGAGTATACGTTAAAAAAACAATGAAATTGAACATTCAATCTTATGCTCCCTCTCATATTTTTAACTTTTGATTTGTATATGTAAGGAAATTCTAACTAAACGTTGATCGTCCAATGAAAAGACGTGAAAAAGTGGAACTGTGTAAGTGTTATGCTATTGCCTTTGGTGAAACTCCCTTTAATGAAACCCCGCACGTTCTCATTTTATGAATCGTTTTCTTTTAATATGTCATGTGATAACCCAACTAGAAACCTCGATCGACCCAATTTTACAAAATAAAATTCGAGACTAGTACAACGCGAAAATAAATTAACCCACTTCTAATACAATTTCATGAGAATATCATAAGACATATTTGAACTAATTCTGGAATAATTATTTAATCGTATCAAATACAATTCCCAACTGACCGTAAATTTAACACGAACACTACTCGTTAACTTGGACACTCCCCCCACAACCTAGTGTTTATAACACCATTGGAATATGAGTGTAAGATGAGAATTTCAGGTGTACTGAAGCACATTTCTAAATGTCGGAGTAGTTGCTCGTTGTCGGGAAATGATGGTACCTTTTCATGGAACAAAAGGATAACCTCGTACTTCCGAAATGGGGATATCAGCTCTGCACAGAAGGTGTTCGACGAAATGTCTCACAGAAATGTGGTGACTTGGAATTGTATGATTTCTGGGTTTGTTAGGAATCATATGATATATGAAGCTTACAAAATGTTTGAGATTATGCCCACAAAGAATTTAGTTTCTTGGACCGCAATGTTAAGTGGGTACATTGGGTGTGGTAGATTGGGAGATGCGCGAAGCTTGTTTGATAAGATACCTAATGAAATGAAATCCCATGTTTGTTGGGATATAATGTTGAATGGGTACATAAAATTTGGAAGGATTGTTGAGGCTAGAGATTTGTTTGATTCGTGTAAAAATCGAAATGTCGGTATTTGTAATAGAATGTTGAGTGGTTATGTTCAAATGGGATGTGTTGATGAGGCGTGTGAGCTGTTTTCGGGTATGCCTGAGCGCGATCTGGCATCGTGGACTAGTATGATAACTTGCTATGCTAGAGCCGGGATGGTAATCGAAGCGAGAAGTATGTTTGACAGTGTTCCTTTTGAGAAAGATGCAACAGCTTGGACTGCAATGATCCGAGGTTATATGCAAAATGGCATGGTAAATGAGGCTTTACAGTTATTTGCTGCAATGCCAAATCGCGATTCAGTAGCATGGAACTGCATGATTAGCGGGCTTGTTCAGAATTGTAGATTTCCTGAGGCCCTAGATTTATATGAAAGGATGCCGAAAAGGAATATCATATCATCAAACTCTATACTTCATGGATTTGTGCAAGGAGGACATATGATCAATGCTCGAAATTTCTTTGAAAATGTTATGACCAATAAAGATATTGCTTCATGGAATACACTGATTTCAGGGCATCAAACAGAGGAAGCTCTGCTGCTATTTTCGCAGATGTTGAGACATGGATTTAAGCCTGATCAAACTACTTATACAACAGTTGCATCTATATGTGGTTCACTTGCTCTACATTGTTGGGGTAAATCTGTTCATCTGCGCACAATCAAGACAGGTTTCGAGTATGATACATTGGTTTCGAGTTCACTTATTGCTATGTACTCGAAATGTGGCCTGATAGATGATGCTCAGACCTTATTTGACAGCACAGAAGAGCGAGATACTGTGACTTGGAATACCATCATAATGGCACACGCATACCATGGATCCGCAGTTTCGGCTATCAAATTCTACTCTTCTATGATTCAGTCTGGGCATAAACCTAATCAAGCAACATTTTTATCCTTATTGACTGCTTGTGCTCACAGGGGTCTGGTTGAGGAGGGTAAAAATTATTTCAAGTCTATGCAAACTGACTGGAATATCGCTCCACAGGCCGAGCATTATGCTTGTATGGTTGATCTCCTAGGGAGATCAGGTCTATTATACGAGGCTTACGAGTTAGTTAAACAATTACCTGTGGATTCACCATCTTATGCTTGGGAAACCCTGTTAAACTATTGTAAGTTACATGGTAATTCTGAACTAGGTGAATTGGCATCACAGCGAATTCTAAGTATCAGTCCTTCAAATCCAGAGATGAATGTGGTGCTGTCACACATATACGCGGCCAAGGGATTGTGGGATGAATCCGAAAACATAAGGACAGTGATGAAACAGCGCGATTTGAAGAAAGAAGTTGGGTGTAGTTGGGTAGAACTAGAGGGATCAGTCTGTAAATTTATGTATAATGATAGATCACACCCACAGTCTGAAGAAATTTACAGGGACCTTGAGAATCTATCTGTCATTATCAAGAAAATTGGCTTAATGATATGATTTGCCTTTGATTTCTTACAATCATCTTCTTCTATAAGATTAAGACAACTTGTATTCTTCTGTATTAGCTCATAACAACATTACAAAAGGGATTTGTGGGGAATTGGATCCCCTAGAGTTGAAAATAAACTCTACCATGTAGAGTTTACTTTATAAGGTAAGAATTAATTATTTTGCATTTTCTATGTGCATTCCAAGATTCTCTTTATTTTGTCTTATTACTACTTTTAGCAAACTCTACCAACTCTAACAAAAAGTAACTCTAGGGGATCCTCACCCGATTTGTGGGTACCATTTGCGCTGTCTTGCATGTATAAACGATACAATAACTGTGATATTGTTGACTTCAGTGTATTCCCTGCTACAGTTTCACTTGATGATTAAAGGATGCCGAATTCGCCAATGAGCCTAACCATAATCATCAAGCTCATATGTGTAGAATAGATACACCAACACGACACAATATGGGCGGATATTCATTTTAAAACCAATTGACAATAAGAGTTGCAGCGCATTTGACAAGATGTCTCGGAAAATGACAAAGCAGCAAATAGTTGAGTCATAGAACAATAAATGAGAGTGTGACTTCATACTACAAAAGCAACAGTGAAGTTAATTATAAAGCTTCAGACCGACAGTTTGTCGGCTAAGGAAGATTCTAAGCTGCAACATTTGAATGGAATGAACAATTAATGATCAACTTCGAAACAGTACTGAAAGATTTTGCTAATGATTGATAACCCACTAGCAAAGTGACAAGTGTGTTTTTTGCAAATCTTTTACTCGAAATAATTGCAAACTTTTTCCAATAGATGCGTAGGGCAAAGTTTTAGGCTTTCTAATTACTAATCATAAAGGCCACTGAAACAAAGTTTTAGGCTTTTTGGCTTGTATTATAGTCACATAATTTCTTGTTTTATTACGTAAAGTTAGCTTTGGATGCTAGGTTAATCAATATGGACCTTTCCTCTGAAGAGCAATATCTTAATCACAAGCGTGTGAGTAGCATCTTTTCGTCAACAATTCAACATATATAATTTGAGGATTAAGTTTGGGTAATGATAACGTCACGCTAGAGTAAATGATCCACGCTATTTTGTACTTGGCAAGTCATAGGTCACATCTAAGTTTGGATAATGATAACGTCACACTAGAGTCAATTGATCCACGCTCTTTTGTACTTGGCAAGTCATAAACCCCGATGGGGCTTATGACTTGCCAAGCACAAAAAGAGCGTGGATATGTTGATTTTAATATGGCGTTATCGGTTCCCTTTAGTTTGAGTAAAAAAACCATATAATCCTTATCGTAATAACCCATAAAAAAAGTGTGAATAAATCTACCAAAAACATTCCGGAACTAGGAAAATCACACATCAACCACCGGTGTTAAAGCATTTTAGGTCTAAGACTTTGTTATTGTCAATGATGGCTGTCATAGCAATCAAGCCAATTCCTTCCGGCCAGATATTTTACATTGGTATCACATATAACTCACAATTTTATACCATCTAGTTAATTAGTAATGTACTGCAACTGTGTACATCGTGCCCCTGGTCCTCCATACGGCTGTAAGTGAGCGTAACCCAACTTATATGACCTGGTTCACTATTTCAATTGCCGGTTCTGAACGTGGACAAGAAGAAAAACAGAGCTGTTCTGACTTCTGAGGTGTGCAGAAGCAATTGAAGAAAATTACGGGTTTTATAATGCAACGTTTCGATTCATCTTGTACCTGAATTGTCTCATAGATCCTGTCAGAAAACTCTTACAAGAATTGAAATACGTATTATATGCTCTGTGCAGTACGAAAACTCAGTCATTTCTAGAACAATATCTCTACAGATGTGTTATATATATTCTGTGCAGTACGATAATAGGAGTTTGCTAACACAGTATCACCGGACAATTTCATTTTCCTGCAGCAAGGAGACATCATCTGCAGTGTACAGTCGTACAAATTAGAAGTTCAACTAATCACCATAAACATGCTTAACCGGGGAGAAAGGTCTTTAGAGAGATGCAATCCGCATGATGAGGGATGGAAGTCTTTGGTTGGCATCACGCCAGTCTCGTTGCAGTCTCCCAAGTAGGACTATTTCCCTTTGACACACACATTAGCCGAAGAACATATCTTTCAACTGTCATCACTTGGCATGAAGGTTCGATCAACGTTGTCTTCGCTTTAAATCCTTTTAGATTATCATCATTCACAGATGCGTTTATGAAACAACCGACATCAGCCACAGATACTGTCAACACAAAGGTTTAAGTTAAGAGACAGAAAAGTTAGGCAGGGAATCAGAAAATCCAATCTGACTAGCAACACCATCAGTACCTTTGAAATTCTGTCGAGACAGAACTGGAATACTCCGTCGCAGACTGAAATCAGTGCACAGTAGTGAATTAAAAATCAGCACCAGTTTAATGCAAGTCAAGTTTTTGTGCAAGTGCTGAGAAATGAAATATGGAAGCGAAAGAAAATAGAAATGAACAAAATTAGAGCATCTCAACTGACTCTTTGGTATTCAGTTCGCCATCTAATTTATCTTGGATCTCAACTGGCGGTGGTGTGTCCTCTGCATCTTCTTCAGAGGAACATGTGATCATCTCTTGGTCGATACCATTTTTCTCTTTGCGAGTTGAGGTTCCATTCTCCTCTATATTCGTTTCTCCAGCAGTTGACAGGCTCTCCTGACTTGTATTCAAGTTCCCAGCAGAAATCGGGCTGATCTCTTTAGGATTACTTTCAAGTTTGTCACCCACTTCCTCAGTGACACTTCCCTGCGCTGATAATTCTGGAATTGAAAATGCAGCTTCTGTGTCTCCAAAGAAATCAGCCACATCTGCTGAGTTTGAAGACTGCACAGGGATATTTTGGCCATGATGCACACCATGCGAGCTTTTCCTATAACTACCTCCTCTGGAAAATGAGGTATTGAAAGACTGCCTGGAGCAGAATGTTTGAGAGAATGAAATATCTTCTGGCGAAAATTCACTGGAAGTCTTGTTTCTAGATGTACCAAAACAGCACTTAGATTTAGAGCTTGTCTTTGGTAAATCGGCTTGTCCATCATTTCCAAATGGATCACTTCCTGGAGACCAGTGTCTGTTTGTCTCAGATGCCTGAATGAAGGAACCAGGATCTGTATCTCTATTGTCAAATGGAAAATGTTCCTCAAGCGGCCAATTATCTTCCACACAAAATTTCTTATTGACAGTTGACTGCGAAATGTAAGCATACTTTGCATGTCCTGAGTTTGATCTCTGAAATTTTCGAGATCTATCACATTCCTGTCCCCATCTCGTTGCACCTGTCATTATGTCCTGCACTTCTTCATGTAAATGCTCTTTTGCATTTGAGTTTAATTCCCAGGGTAGATCCTCTCGGTATCTTCCTACGTGTGTTCCAGATGGCATACCAGTGATATTCCGACCCCTCACTGAAATCAGAAAAATCAAAGCAAGCAATTGGACCGATGGCTTCCCATATTAAAAACTAATATCTTTGAAGATATTAAATTCTCTACTTCCAAAACAGGATGAAACAAACTTGACCTTAGTTTTCTGAAAAATTTCTGGATCTATAGTGAAATTTTAGTGCCAAGCACGTAGCTCTCAGGGTGCCTCACCTCATAAAACACCTGACCCCTGACTGATAATATAATGATACAGAAACTACACTTCAAATAGGGGACTGAGCTCCAAGTTTTAGAGAGGAGAGCTAGGTAAAGACAAACAAAAATTGAAAGTGTTTTACACTTCAAGAGGAATTACATTGGCAACAATTGGTAGGTGGAGTACACAACCTTATAGGCAATTCTATTAGTTTGTCACGAGTTGAGCAATTATACATACCTGCACTTGATGAGCATGACTCTTCACTGCTAAGACACCGCATGAATGCAATCGGTTAAAGATGTACTTCGTAGATAGAAATTAGGAGTAACAGATAGGACAAATGACTTCCAGTTCTCACCTCAGTGAGGTCAAATTATCCCTTCTATCATCCATTTCCACATAGGGAGAGAAGCGAGTAGCTGGTGGTTTGTAATCGTGCGTAAATGACGAGTACCTACGAACAGATTTAAGGAAAACTGTTACATCTTTAGGCATATTTTTTAGAATTGAATACCAATAACTTAACATTTACGGAGTACAAGCTATCTTTTTACTGTTTCCTTTCTTTTGTCACTAAATATTAACTTACTTAGGTTCCTCCAGAGAACAAAAATGGTGATCTCCTTCGTCTGACAGGTGCATCCAATGGACCAGTGCATAATGAAAAAGAACAGAAGACGCAGAAATTATAAATCGCTAGTCAAAGTAGCGTGATCAATTAAATGTACAGGCAGACAAGAACGAGGTTAAGCACCTAAATCATTATATCTGCCAGTTATACTCTCTTTAGACCTGCACCAGTTGTCAAAGTGATCTATCAGTCAAATTGCCGCTTAGAAGAACTAAAGCAACAATAGTTCAGCTACAGATCTACCTTGACCATAACTGTGGGTCTTCTGAGCCAAAATCCGAAGAGATGTCTGGCAAGATATTAGCATCACCATTCCTCCAGTTCAATCCACAACTCTCATTAACTATGTTGTTGTCGAAGAGGGAAGAACCAGCTGCCAGATAATCAAGGAAAAACATAAGTTGTCATCTTAGGAAAATTGAAACACTGGGGAACTCTTCAAGGGTGACTCAAACAATTAAGAGAGAACCTAATTTATCAGAGGTTTTAGAAAGAGGCTAGCATTAAATTCAGAAACAAGCTCATTTATGGCCTTCACGATTTGACAACAATCCCACCCTTAACTCTGCAATATTATAACATTACGGTTGACAGTCAACAGAGCAAATTTACACACTCAACTTGCTCATAGTAAGTGCAGCGAAACATTTATAGGATTTTGACTTTCTAACTTCGACATCAACATCTTATTGTTAGGATGACATCCAAACAAATGTGATGGAAAGTAGCCACACATTTAATCTGTTTAATCAGGTCTCTTCCCTCCCAGCATGGCAAAGTATCTAAGAACAGATGCAGGAAATAGGATATTTGAAATAACAGCGGCGAGTGTACTACACATACCATTCCAGAAATTAGTATCTCTGTCTACATGAAGAGAATTCATCTCCGATCGTCTGGCACCAAGTTTCACCCCAGCTCTTACAGGTGATGGCTCATTCCCTGCATAGCTGAATGGAGAGAGCAAATCTTCTGATATGGGAAATGGATCTAAGTGATTGCCACGAGTTGGTTCTTCAGTGTCTTGCGTAAAGCATTCCTGCACCAAATGAATTAACAATCTGAGAACCAGTATTTTTCAAAGCCATTCTCCGTTCAATAAACAGGCAAAACAGGCACATATGCTGACTTTTTGGATAAAATTACATTGATAAGCCTGAGCGTCAGACAAGAACCATGGCATTTTGATTGACAAACAAGAAAATACTGAAGGTTGTTATGCCTATGTGCCATCTCCTATGATCAATCTAAAGAACATGGCGTTCATTATCTTTATTTAATTTTGGTGTATCCTTCAAGACAGCAACAATGTATTGATAGTGAGTCTCACGAAAGAGATCAAGTCACATGACCCCCCTCTAGAGCTATGTTCCAAATATTTTCTATTTTCATATTGGAATTCGGAACATATTGATAAAATTCCCCCTTTTCACAAATTACAACAGATAACAACGTGTTCGGAAGAAAAATAGAGATCTGAGGTCTAATTTTCTTCCTTCATAAACATCCTAAGTTCTAAATGCAAGTCACAACTATAATGTTAGGACACAGAAGCAGCTAGAAGCTTCTTCAGCAGGCCATGAACATTACCACTGCCCAAGCACACTGTGAAGGAATTGTACTTTCTTATTTGGTCCCCCATAGACAACTAATGAAATGACAAAAATGAAATTCCAAGAATCAAGGCTATTTACATTTAGATACATGCCACATCTCGTAACCAAATAACCCAGAAAGTTCAAGAAGACAAAAAATATCACGTGAGAGAAGTTACCATCTTGATTCAGCAATCAATTTACAATTATTCAAAATACCAGTGCTACGTGCAGGGCAGGGTAGTATGTGGTGGCGTATGTTTGAGCTAACACAAAATTAACTGCAGTGTAAATTTTAAGAAAGAATATGCATCTTTTAATTTTCTTACCGCTTCTGTTTCAAGTTCATCAAGCATGGCATTCAAATTCTTGCGGAAGTCGAGCTTCTTAGCAGCTTTGGTAAATGATGGCTTGTCATAGCTTATCCTGTACAATATATGAAGGCAATTAAAGCAGCCGCTGTTACCAACTTCTATTAATGCTAGCATTGATCAGACAAAGAGTGAAATCATATGGACAAACTAAGCCATTACAAAACAAAAAATAATGTAGTTTCGGCCTCGTGGGTGTAACCAAAGGGCATCATCATAACACTTGGCTTTAAGGTTTCTCAGACAAAATGCCTATGCTACTTATCTGTTTCCTGTAAGTGCAAAAAGCCACAAATAGCAATTACCTTGTAGGTTGCCGTGGTGATTGCTTAGGCGTTTCTGTTCCTAAATTCCCTAAACCTGAAAAAAATAACGAGGGCAAATAAATTTACCTACATCCACAACTGATTTCCAAAAAACAAAAAGCATAGCTTTGAAATTTTTTGCATATAGCAGAAAGGGCTATTAAGCAATGCTATTACCATAGGACTAAACATATCTCCAATATGGCTGATGAGAAACAGTCTCCAGATGATATATATTACCACATTTTGTAAGACTTTGAAGTCAAAACGTCGGAAAGGAAGGCTCACAAGTCACAACCATCAGACAGAAAAAAAAAAACCCAGCATCACCTTCGATGGAGAATGCAACATGAGCTTCACGTACAGGCTTTCCTGCTGATGTGTTGGTTGGTTCATCATCCCCAATTATATCCAAAATAGAGGTCTCTTTGAAAAGTTTAAATATAAAAAACAGTTAGTAAATTATACTAGTCAAGGAATTTGTCTAACAAAGAATGCCTGCTTCAGAAGAACCTAAAGATATTGCCCAACTTACGGATTGAAGAATCAATTCTCCAGCACTTTGACTCCGTGTTTGCACCCATTGAGGTATTTCTCCATGTGCTGGAACCACCAAACGTATTGCACAATGTAAGATGCATTACAACAACAACCTTAATCAAGTGCCTCAAAGGCCGCCACTAATGGCATGGTGAGGGGGGTCCAATGTACGGAGCCTTACCCCTCTACTGAAGCATAGAGAGGCTAGAACTACAAAAGATACATTGGTACTAAAAATATTCTCTATGTACTGAATATCCTTACACGAGTGACTGACCTTTTTGAGGACACATTTTCCACTTGATTGCTCAATGGGGTCCCTGATACAACACATTAATTATATGCAAACTTTAGTTACTAGTTTACTACTACTACTACTGTGACAACAACAGAAAAGCAAAAGTCGCAAATGATTTGGGGCGGCCTAACATGGAACCATCACCATAATCATTAGTTGCTAATGAAGACCAACTTCCTTGATAAAGATGGGACATACTTGTTTCAGTGGGTTCAACATAGTCTGCAGCGGAAACTCCATTGGTCACCACTATTGGCGACCTGATAGAACTTTGATGATCCTCTGAAAAAGCGTAATTACAGAATTCAATATAATATTTCATATATACATCCACGATATGAAATCTAGCGAGATGGTCGATACCTACTTGTTTCCAAAACTTCAAAAAATCTTCCAGGAGGAGATCTATTGGACTTCATTGGTATGCTCTCTGTCATAGTATCACATGACAGGTTATTGTGAGGAGTTGAGCTCTGAATGGTTCAGGCACAAGAAACACTCCAGAATAAATGTCACAACATGTTCCCTCAATTACAAGCCATATGATAATATAATTAGAGAAGTAACATTACACTTAGCAGGACTGCTCTACCAGCTGAACAGAGCAAACTTTGCTCTCCACAAGAAAGAAGGATCAACAATGTGAGAACTGTTTCCTTTTCTTTTGAATTATTGATCAGTACATTAATGTACAGATCCCCAATCAGAGAGCATATGGGGCAACGGCAGAACAAGTGTCAAGAAAATCAAACTTTGAAGGGGGTTTTGTGAAATTTGAATTTGCCACCAGATATCGAAACTCGTCTTTAGAATGTGCAGGAACCAATTTACCAGGTTACACTAGCCAATTAAATTTTCGTGAAGACACTTTCCCAAAGAAAAAATGAATTATTTGAGAAACAGTACATTTGAGAACCAGATATGACTGGTGTCAAAAATTTCGTTCTTTATAGAAGATATTTGTTGAAGGTAACTTATAATAGACATATTGACTTTCAACAGAGCACTAGGAAGTGGACTAACTAGTTGGGTAGGATAGATTTACTCACCACTGCCACATGCTGGCCTGTGCTCAGCTGAAACTTTGGGAACACTGAGAAGACTCAAAATATCCAGCGATCTATTTCCCTTTTGGGTGTCACATGAAACAGGACCATCATTACGGCTCTCAACTGTCGTAGCATCCTGTAGCTGTTGCTGCCTTTTCCTTTGTTCAAAGAACTGTTGTTGCCTACAAAGCCATGATATTCATTAGAATGTGCTAAAGATCGGAAATTTTAGTGCTTTCTTCTACCAATTCTTTATTCGGTGTATGAAAGAAAAAGTAAACATAGTCGGTATATAAACGAAGGAACTATGAACTACACGGGGTCATAATTTTTCCCTATAAGGCTATTACACAGCTGGAGGACCACACCCACAAACCAAACCCGAAAAAGAAGTGACACAAAACAAAATCCTCCAAGAACCTAATTGAGCGGAGCGTGATGCACCTTCTTGTTGCAATACAGTTAGCAGGCCATGTGTCGCTAATTTCGTTTGGGTGGGAAATGACAGAGAAAGATAGTTGAACATCTCAGAAAGTTAGCACCTAACAAATGTAAAAAACCTGACCTGAAGGGACACGCTAATTAAAATGAATGTTTATGAGTCATGACAACATATATAAACCCTAAGCAAGAAGGAAATAATAACACAGGCTAGTTGTTTCACAAGGACATGAGAAATGCAGAGAAGAGGTCAAAAGTAGCTTACCTCTTCTGTGTTGACTTCCTCGACTGAATTTCATGTCCACCCCGCACAAATGATGAGAAAACCATTCAGCAAACAGGAAACCAAAATTCAGATGAGTTGACAGCACAAAAGTAAAGTACGTATTGACATCCTTAAAGACAACCCCAGGAAAGCTAAGGAAAAGTGTGATGGAAAAGATCAGGCCTTCATCATAACATCAAGCAAGGTTCATCCCATTCAATGTCGCCCCCTCATAACAAAGGCATGAGCATTAGAATTGTCGAATCAGGCTAAAACTTTGAAAACATAGAGAAACATTCAAACACCTCTCTGTCATAAACTGACAATTATGATAAGCTAAACATCTTTCATTAGCCCACGCCATGCCAAAATCTGAAGCCAAAAGAGAACTTACAGCAGTGACCTTCCGCCTTGATCCTCCCATCCACTGCAACATTTTCGCCCACACCAATGACCAACCTACCTCTTCACCTCAGATAATATATGAGAGCCGCATTCAGCCAGCACTATCACTTAATTACAGGACACCAGAGATGTGAGATTCCTACAAGTAAAGATCAAGCATTTCTCAATTTACAATTTCCAGCCACCAATATTTCATTTGAATACTCACTGAATAGATATCAAATTTGACGATTCTTACCTGATCAAATTGTTCTTTTGTTGAATTTCACACTTAAGGTTCAATCTACAGGCTACAACTTCGATTCTCCTCCAATTCTTCTGTTCAATATCTAGGGTTATACTGGTTTTCGTCCTAAGGAGTTCTGGAAAAAGAAGCGAGGAGAATCATTTTAATCCGCCACAGCCAACCCACACCATAAATCGGCACTCCACACTTTATTAAGAAAGTTACTTCATTCAATTTACCACCACCGCCATTTCTTTTGTTAATTCTCATTTCTTCACTAAATTGAGCTTCTAGAATCCTATTGTAGCATGAAATTACAATAATCATTCAAATGAACTCGATTCCATAACACAAAGACCGCGAATTCTGGAAATTAAGAAGCAGCGTAATGAACATACAACTATATCTTAACATTCGGAACACCGAACACCGATTAATGAACGCAAAAGAGCAATTAGATGACTGAACAAAATCGCCGCCGATCAAAAGTAACTATAACAGCTAGAAATTAGGATTTCTCAAAATATGCAACAAATTGGGGATTTTCAGAACCCTAGTACAATTCTTCGGCATTGAATTTTCAACTAAACACTGATTAAACCTTAACTAGCATTCAAAATTAGACGCGTAAACCTAATTTGGGCGAAAATAATCAAACGAATCGTAATTGCGAAGCAAATGAGAAGATGAAGATAACGCATAACTCAGAGACAAATTAGGAGAGAGAAATTACCAGAGAATGAGGTACGAAGAGAGAGAAATGAAGCGATGAGCAGCAGCAGCTTGAGTATGAAGATACTGGTTTTAACAATTGTCGAGTTTTCGCGCGCCACTGTCTAATTCGGGGATATATATATACTCGTCTACCTGATGTTCGCTTACTCGGAAATGCTTATACTATGGTCTCGGGATATGAGGAGCCTGGTAATCGAGCACTTGAATAGTTATATTTGTTCCTTATTGTGCTCAAAGCTCGAATTTAATCGTATGGTGTATTAATAGAAAAAGGTCGTTTTTATGTCAAGAGGCTGATAGTGGGGTATCAACCTCATTGTATTGTGATTGTCCATTCGATGTCTTGAATATAATTTTGGTCACTTTAGTTAAGTGATGATATTAGGTTTGAACTTGATTTCATGAACTTATTGACATGACATTTAATGACAATTCTTGGACATGCAAGTTTATAGGGTCCAAGTCCATCTTTCTAGTAGTGAGGTTTAAGCTTTCTACAGTGCTTGGAATATCCTAGATAGTATCGTATGGTGATAAAATTCACGGTAACAGTTGATGTGAGTATCAAGTATGTATGAGGTATTCAAACCAAATATCAACAATCCAAGAAAATCGAGAGACGTAACATGAGCCGCAATCCTTTTCACGTAAGGTAATATCCCTTTTGAAAAGGCCACATAAACATCAATCTACTTGCAATAATGGAGTAAACAAGGAGTTTCCCGTCTATCCTTTAAACTGATAATGTATGTACTTGACGAAAACGAGCATAAATGGAGAGAGCTGAGTAAATACACATTGTTTCCATTTCTCAAGAATCAAATTATACTCGTATTAGTCGTATATGAATGGAAGAAACAAGAGGTTTCCCGTCTCCCAACTCTACATTTTTCGGTATATTACAGTTACACTGGGTTAATATGTTAAAAATGACCTATACTCTCTCTACCCCCTAGTCCCTAGATTTCTATACAAAACTGTGTTGTTATGCCTCCTCTCCTAATTACTAGCTCACCAATTTATAGGAAGCAAAAATATATGTTACAAAAGAATTGCCTACCTATCTACAGGTTAAAGCTTTGTACAGGGTTGGAAATGGTACATGGTACATGGCGCAGAGATAGCCATCCTGCAGGCCATCTGCTTGAATATAAACGGTTGCTGCCAGAGATCGCGTCAGAGTATCGTCTTCACAAAATGAACTGGCAAGAAATGTTAAACTTCGGAATAGGAGCATTACCAGTGTACCTTTCGGAACTGGAGAGTTACCTGTACCACTCTGGGCGGGCAAGTATTTACAGACGAAGTTTCGGACAGTACAGGAGCTGTTGGGTCTGCAATGATGAATGACCAACCGACAGTAGCAGACCACAACCATCAAGCTGAGAGGGCGGCTGTGGCGCACTGTCTCGCTTATACTCCATCAAACTCTTCGCAAACGAGGTTGGGAGGTTCACAATGTCCCGACTGGCCGACTGCTGCATCTTGTTTCCTTCCACCTCTAAATTATCACAGAACAATGACAATTGAGGTTTAAAGTCCTCGCGGGAGTACAGCTTGCTTTTCAATAGCTGAGACTGCTTAAGACCTTCATGCAGAAGGTGAGAATGAGCTTCAAGAGACACGATGACTGTCCACTACGTCGCACTCTTGTTCGCTTGGTTGGCAGCTTTTGTCTTCTCCATCTCAGCCTCCTTTTCAGCCTTTTCAGCCTTTTTCCGGTCCTGTTCAGCCTGCTTGCGATTTTCTTCATGTGCTTTACGGAATAATCTTGTGAAGTTCAACAGTGTCTGCGCAACTGTGTTTAGTTGGTGAACTATGTGAGCTAACTTCATCAGGATAGATATCGTAAAGAATTACAACTCGAATATACATACTCCAACTCCAGATAGGCAAACTTTGCACGCAATGACATTAATTATTTTGCATAGATAGAGAGGCTACTTTTGATTCGAACACCATTCTAGGACAAGAAAGTAAAGGCACAATCTTAAGTTTTAAGTTCAGGCAACACCAAAAAAAAAAAAAAAAAGGGGAAGTTAACATAATTGACTTTTAAAATAAAAAAAACGAAGTGAACGTAAGTGCACTCCATCACCCAATGTTTATCCTCCAACCATTGCCCTTACCACACTGACCATGCCATAGTAACTGACAGGCAATTGGTGATCGCACTCCTTAGTGCAAAAAACACCAAATAAGTTGCCAGCAGGGCTAGTACCAAACGTTTTTGCCTAATTTTTTTATGAAAATCAAATTTAATCAACCAAAAAAAGCCCCAAAGGTCATCTCCAACGGCACAGAGAGGTGAAAACACGTAGCAGAAAGTCAGGTAAAAAGGGGTCACTCGTCCTCCCCTCCTTTTCTCAGAGGATAGATGAGTGGAGGAGAGAAGATGAAGGATGGAGTTGGAGGAACAGGAGCTAATCAAGTTGGATGAAGGTATCAATGTTACTCCTAGAATCACAGAATACCAGAGATCAAGGACGAACCCATTTAATACAGGAAGGAACACCTCAAAAAGACAAGGACAAAGATCACATCTTCAGGTTTTTGTTAGTTTGGGAGGAGGTAGAAGGAAAGATGCACTGACATTCATTAAACCTAATGTAAGTCATTATCCCTCTCTTGAACAGTTCTATGTTAAACGACTCTTGCGCAATCTATTACCTCAGAGTAAATATAGATGAGGTACTTCTTCAATAATGCTTTCTCCAGAAGAAAAAGAAATGAACTTAAGACAGCTCAAACAAACATAAATAACTACACAAACTGAGAAAGGAAATGTACATTGTGCCTTAATCCCATTGTTATAGATAACAATTAAAAGTAAAGCATGCAGCAATTAAGATCGGCAGTAGTGTACTATCTTTTAATTTAGTACCTTGCTCGAACGGACAACGAGCAGGATCTTCACCAAAATATAAGGCAAGTGCATCCGCATTTCTACCCTGTCGCACAATAAGTTAGAGAGGTAAAAAAAGTAGAAAGGATATTGAGATAGTGGCCTAGAGTGAAGCTATTACCGCCACAGAATAGACGTTCATCACAGATGTCACCTCCGATTCAGCAGTACCAATGAAATCCTTCAAAGTCTACCAGAAACCAGCAAAAAGAGCATGTTTCAAAGTTAGCAAAGTTATTAACAGAGTAACATTTCATTCAAAAACTCTCCAAAGACCTACATACTCCTGGAGGAAACCAATTTGTTTGTAAATTAACCAAAACGGACAAGTGCACTACAGAAGCTACAAAGAAAATGAAGTGGAAACACAAAACAAAAACAAAAACAATTAATTTCTTCTAAAATAAAGCTATTGAATCATGCAGATCCAAATGTCCTTCAAATGTAAAGTCGCATCAATCCAGGCCAGCAAAGCCCACAAGAATCATAAATTTGAAGATTACGCTAACAGGAAAGTAGGGAGGCGCTGAGATAAAGATAAACTAAGCAGACACCTTTATCAAGGAAGCACTCAATTTTACATGATTGTTTCTAAACCACATGCTTTGATCAAATTATTTACAAGAACAGGCATTATGCAAGATACCACAAATTGCAAATATAGAGACGAAGTGTCTCACCATAAACAAAAAAAAACAAAAAAAACAAAAAAAAAAATTCCTACGGATATCAGCAAGTTAAAAAAAAAAGAAACCTATGTAACAATACTCTCAGCCCCCAGGTTTATTATGAACACTCTTTTTCAAATTAACGTTTCTAGTTAAAAGAAACAAGAAAGGAATCCAGAATCAGATAATCTGCCTTCAAAGCCGTAAGACTTGCCAAATCTATAACAAGTACAGAAGAAAGGAAAGTAACAACGAATATTCTAACAAAGATGCCAAAACTAAAAATTATGATTAAAACAAAAATTCAGCTTGACACATACAAGAAAAATCATGTCATGGCAAGCAGGACACAGCAAGAGTACAGAATCTATACCTTCCGAAATATCTCAGAAACAGGCCCATCATTTTCAGATGCAGCCTGTTCCTGCTTAACCTTTTCTAATCCCTTAGTTATGGCCTGCATTTCTTCAGCCAAGGATTTCAGTTGTATCTGCAATAATAATTTGTTGATCAGCGCACAATCAATACTTTTTCAGAGGTATGATTTCAGTGAAATGTAATTGACCTTCGTTGCTGCTTCAAGGCTTATAAGGTCTTCATGGAAGTCCAGAAGGGTTGGTAACTTCTCAGCAAGAAACTGAAGAAAAGAAATCCCAGCACTTTAGCTCTCCATAAAATCATGATGGACACTGAAGGAAATATTAAATGGCACATTCACCATACATAAAGTTCAAACTGAGCTCTGAAAAAAACATGAAAGGTAAAAAAGCTTGCTGCCGGAAAGACCCACTTAATAGTTGAAGCAAACAAGTTTGCAGAATATTAGTCAACATAAACGTATAATCATTTATCAGGAAAAAAAATGACAATAGGTTGACATCCAATGTATCAGACTTAAGTCATTATCAGTTTATCACACCAGGAATCTCGCCCCTAAGGTTCCGTCTGGAGTATGGCATAAGTAATATGGATTAGCAGAATCTTCGAACTGTGGACCTAACTGAGAGTGAAAAAAAGGTCTATATTCAACTCAAATTCTTATATGATCATCCTAGGAAAATGGAACCCTAGAATTAAAGAGACAAGCGTTAATAATTAGATTCGGAATCATCTATAGATTGATAATGTCTTCGACTCTTAGTACATACACAAGATATAAAGCAGTAAATCCCTGAATAGCTTAGCCAAAAGAACAAGACATCAAGTAATTAACAAATAGCTTACAGAAGACTATTGGATACAATTCTGTTTGGATGACTTGGTCTCAGTAGAAGACAGGTCCGTCTAGACACATTTCACCTAAAATTTGGAACCCAAAGTGCGGAAGGACCTAACAACCCGAATTTCTTTTCACGAGGAAAAGACCTGACATGAATATGTCCAATCGAAACACTCTTTTCTTTTTCCCCTTTCTACTTGTGACGTCCATCCTAGGTAAGTATATCAATCAGGGAACAAAAGAAAAAACGGAAGACCAGGGTGTCTAGTTTACAGGAAAGAGGAACACAAGGCTATACGAGTACACGACGAGGGGCTTACATACGGCAAAACAGGTTAAGACAACACTAATGAGGAGTACTATATAAGGAAAGGGACCTCACCACCATCCCAATCCCACTGATAAATGTACAACATCAATGAATCAGAAACAACTAATCACCAGAGACCTGCAGCAGTTTGAAATCAGACCACCAAAACTACAAAGAAAAGGGACAAACCAAACTCAGTCATCAATCCAGCAAATAAATTTTTCGGCATGATAATGTCACAGCATAGGGCCACACATCCCTAGAAAAAATCTTCTCCTTAATGCCTAACTAAGTCAAACAGTTCTTCACTCTCATCGGCCTGCCTAAAAGGCCCCCTGGCTATGGCAGGGTAAGCGGGGTCGGTTGTATGCAAGCCCTATCCTTGTTGAAAACATAGAGGCTGCTTAAAAATGGCCTATAATGAAAATTGCGCAGTGAATCGCACAAACTGGCTGCTACTAAAAAATACAAGAAGCGCAGACAGTTTTATATGCAATTTTCCATAATATTATCATGTTCCAAAACCAAATGTCTGTGGATCAATATAAAATGGAAAAATTCGTAAGAAAACACAGTAAATAAAAACTGTGAATAGGATGCAAGATAATCATACCTTGCAGAGATAATGCATAAGTGTCATCCTGCTGTTAGTTGCACGGGTATCAGTGAGCTTTAGCAGACTATCTAGCTTGAACCCAACAGCAGATCCTGTAAAGTATCCATCAAAATGTAAGAAGCCATGTTAACAACTTTTCCCGCTTCACAAGCTGCTCTCTGATTCATTGCTCGATGCATTTTTCAATTATTTAATGTTGATGATATTATATAAAACTTGGCACAAGCATCCAGAGTACAAGCTTTTAGAGATGATCAATTCAATCAATTGCAAACACACAGATACAGCAAGATGGTTTACCCCGCATTTATATGAGATAGAGATAGAGCTGAGATACTAGCTCAATATTCATACCTCTTGCAGTTCCAGAGTTCAACAAATTTCCCAGATTAAGAATTAATTTCATGATCTCTTTCAACTTCCCAGAGTTTCTGACCTAGTTGGCAAAATGACAAGATGGCATAAGTTAGACTATGCATGCCAAAAGTACATGTTGCATCTGTATACATAAGTATTATACCTCTTCACATGCAGAGTTTACAGTATTCAAGCTCTTTTTAAAATCTGTAACCTGCATACAGAAGAAACATGGTTTCAGTGAGAAAACTCCTGCGATGAATCGAGACTTGCCATAAAGAACCACTAACATAAATGAACCTGAGTGTTAAACTGAATCTTGAACAAAAATACTCGTAGTTTTGACTCCACCCGTGGAACTTTCATCAGCTCCAAAAAGAACTGAAACGTAAATATAAACGTTAAACAGATTGAACAATGACAGATGTAAGGTTATGCAAAAGATTTTCACAGAATTAACAAAACAGATTTGAATAGACAATCTCTTCTTTTTTCTCTCTCTAAAAGCTTTAGTAAAAGCAGATAATAGATTTGAAGTCACGAAATTATTTTATTTTTAGGTCAGCTTCCTTCTCTTCAGGGGTCATGCTAGTGTAGGAGCATTAATGCTGCAGTCTGCAACTTCAAGTCGTTCTAACTCCAAAAAAAATTAAAAAATTAAAAAAAAATAAACAGTAGCAAAACCTTGTTTTTCATGTGAACGGCAATAGTGTGCACGCACGAGAAATCACATTGTTTATGTACACAAAATGGACATATAAATCTCACTATAAAAATAAACCAGATAAACATATGAAAAGAATTAGACCACAGATGAAAGTGTCAGACCTGCTCACACTTTCCCAGCTTCTCCTTGTCGCCAGTGTAGTTCTAAAATGTAATTAAGAAGAACAAAGAGAGAGTCATATATATAATCATAGCTGATAGGATGAGGCTAGAGACTTCAAGATAACAACTGAGGTCGCACAATTCCAGCCCCCTCTTCACCACACCTTTATCCTCAAAAAGGAAACGAGTCCAACAGACTACCAATGTAACAGCATTGCAGCACTCTGAATTGCAGATACTAACCTTCAGAAGCTCCATCTCCTCCTTAGTAGGACAAAATTTTATTAGATTTTCCACTTGGTCAGCATCCAAAATTGACTCGTTCAAAGCTAATGCTGCAGCCTGCAAATTGTGGTTTCAAAACTTTACCACCTATTATGACTAAAGAAGATGTGAAGACAGAACAAATAATCGCTGTCTATCTTAAATTTGGGTATAAATCCTCTCTGAACATATGGTCCCACAAGGGTAAATGAATCAAAACACCTAAAAGCTGTTAGGATATACCAAAGAGAATGCCTATGTTATCTTTGTCAAACAATCCAGCAACTGCTTTTGATTCACATTTCAATTTAGAAGGGCCAAAGATAAAGAAAACGTGTTTGAAACTAAGAGTAAGTGGAGTAGGACCAACAGAACAAAGCAGACGTGGACGACAAATGCTCCCACAATACCCTAAAGCAATAGAACATCAAAAATCCCAAATTGAGGTTCTAGACTCTTGAAAGAGAAAATGTTGCATTCCCTCAGCATTCACCATATCAAAGGCTCAAGAGTATTAGAATTTGAAAGCAAAATCAATTCGGAAACTTTTGAAGCACACAAGCTCTAACCTAAGTGATCATCACTTTATGGTAAAACATGCTATATCCAGGATCCAGCTGTAGTCCTCACTTTAACACCGTGTAAAGTAAGTGATAGTAAGATAATGGAAACTAAACCCCTTAAATCCAATATGACTCGACCAATTGAAAGAACACAAGCAAGCTGAAAGCCCATCATAAGTCCAAACAGCGCGTAGTGACGTATTTTTTAAGAGTAATAATGCATAAAAGTAACAACACATAATGACTCCATAAGATAATTGAAGTCGGGACATCGGGCGTACCATCATATCAGGGAGTGGCATCTTCACCTTTGTAAGCATTATTTCTGTGTTATTAACCCTTCTGAGGTCAATCTGCAAAATGAATGAAGCATAGCACTTTGTAAAAACACGACCAAAAATTAGTTTCAGCTCTTGAGCAACAAAAGATGTATTCAAATAACATAATGTCTTTAACTGAAAGTATGGCAAAAATCGTGTGTCCCATTAGAGGACATCAAACTTTTCTTTGCCTGCCTGGTAGAGTTTCTTAATATCCAAGGACAAGTTTTGCTTTATATCCAAGATCAGGTTTTTCTTTATGTCTAAGATCAAGTTAAGAGAAATGAATTATAATAAAATTATACTACAACTTTCTAATTATGGAAGGCAGAAAAGGCATAATCATTAGACAATAAGCTACGCTATCTAGTCAGCAGAAAGATACTTATAGAGAGCTAAATAGCTACACGAAAATACATCAACGTCCATTAGGACCTTTTAAAAGTCTTGTATGTCTTCAATAGACATATTATGAGACAATTATACCCTTGTGTGGTTGTGCAGGGACTTCAATTCTCAGCACATAGAAACCTTATCATCTTACTTATCCTTTTCTGCAAATGTATTTCAAAGCTCCAAATGGTTTTATACCTCCCAGGACCAACAATCACCTATTTGCCAACTCATAACTTATACTGTTCACATTGTGTCTAGATGAACTTTCGGTTCCATATAGTATCAATATATGAGAGTAGACATGAAGAATAAGCAGAGAGTCAATCCTCATAGCGCATTTCGAAACACCAAAAGAAATGATAGCTAGTCCAAACTAGTTTATCACAAGTTGGCAAGATGGTTGGTTTTTGACTCATTACTCTCTCAAGCAGTTTAATTCGCTCAAGGAGCAGCCTCAAGAGACGAGCAAATACATACAAATTTAAATTTATGGATCCTCATATACAAATGCCACATGCAATTACCTAATTATAACACCAAGCAATATGAAGTGTTTAACTATGAAGATGCAAGAGGTGTTACAATAACCATTCTAGCTGTAATAAATTACCAGATGAACAACTTCAGATTTGGAACTAGCAGCCTTCTTCTTCTCATTAGCTTTCCCTCCAGCACCAGCAGGCTTAGAGACTTGATTAGAGAAAAGCTTCTCAATCTCTGTCACGTCGAATTCTGCAGCACTAAATTTAAAGGAACAAATTCAGCCATGATAGGGAGCTCCAGTATAACCATCAAAGGAAGAGAACAAATTAAACAAACAGATGATAACATAAGATTGCAAACTGAACAAGAAGAGAAGATGCATTACATTTGAGACCCTGCCTGTGTTTGCCTCTGCAATTCTTCCCACAAGCTTCCCTGCAAGACGCGAGTTACTTTGCTCCAATGCAGAGGTTTAAGCGAAGATCTTCGAGGTGCAGCTCCTCCCACTCCGCGCGCCAGCCCACGGCCCCTTCCAAGAGCTGGTGGGGCATTGGGTGCACCAGGGCCTTTAGCACCAAACGGAGGAGGAGGTGGTGGTCCTCCACCAGGTGGTCTTGGTGGTGCAGGAGCACCTCCAGGCGGTGGTGGAGGAGGCGGTCCCCCTCTACCCATCGGAGGTGGAGGTGGGGGAGGTCCTACTCGTCCCCCAGGAGGTGGCGGAGGTGGAGGAGCACCTCCTGGCGGTGGCGGAGGTGGAGGAGGGCCTCGACCCCCAGGAGGTGGAGGAGGAGGGGGAGGGCCACCACCTGGAGGAGGTGGTGGTGGGGGAGGAGCAGAGGCTCCACGTGAAAAAGGTGGGGGAGGTGGAGGAGGTGGTGCACCATGCAACGACGGAGGCGGAGGTGGAGGCGGTGGGCCGCCTCTCATGGGAGGTGGAGGAGGAGGTGGAGAACCATATCCAGGAGGAGGTGGTGGTGGAGGTGGAGCACCGTATCTTGGAGGAGGTGGAGGAGGTTGTGGAGGTGAAGCACCATAACCTGGTGGTGGAGGTGGTGGAGGTGGAACACCGTATCTTGGAGGAGGTGGAGGAGGTTGTGGAGGTGAAACACCATAACTTGGGGGAGGCGGTGGTGGAGGTGGAGCACCGTATGTTGGAGGAGGTGGGGGAGGTGGTGGAGGCGAAGCACCATAACTTGGAGGAGGAGGTGGGGGAGGTGGTGGAGGCGAAGCACCATAACGTGGAGGAGGAGGTGGTGGAGGTGGAGCACCGTATCTTGGAAGAGGCGGAGGAGGTGGTGGAGGTGAAGCACCATAACTTGGAGGAGGTGGAGCACCGTATCTTGGAGGAGGCGGAGGAGGTGGTGGAGGTGAAGCACCATAACCTGGAGGAGGAGGTGGTGGAGGTGGAGCACTGTATGGAGGTGGTGTAGCATATACAGGAGGAGGAGGAGGAGGAGGGGGAGGTGGAGGGGGAGAAAGGGCAACTTCTTTTTTTAAAAGAGGTGACAGACTCGGGGTAGAAGATGGTGGTGGCGGTGGAGGTGGTGGTGTTGAAGGGGAAGGTTCCGTAAAAGCGAAGTTAAGTGAGGGTGAAGAATGGAGAGGTGGAGGAGGTGGGGGAGGTGGAGGTGGAGGTGGAGCACCAAATCTTGATGGAGGAGGTGGAGGTGGAGGTGGAGGGGGTGGTAAAGTTTGTGCTTGAGAAGTGTAATGAGATGAAAGTTGGCTTCCTTGTGTGCGAAGAGTTGAGGAAGGTGGTGCTGGAGGTGGAGGTGGAGGGGGTGGTGATGGAGAATGTGTAATAAATGAATAAGATGAAGGTGGCGGTGGAGGTGGAGGTGGAGGTGGAGGTGGAGGAGGTGGGGGAGCTGAAGAAGTGATTCTTGATTGAGGTGAAGATGGAGGTGGAGGCTGTGCCACTTTCAAAAAAACTTCTGGTTCAATAGACGGTGTGTAAAAAGGTGGTGGTGGCGGCGGTGGTGGAGGTGGTGGCGGCACTCCATGTTTAGAGATATTAACTAGTGGCCTGATTTGGTTCAATGTAGGAGGAAAGGTAGGTGCAGCTGGAGCAGTAAATGGAGGTGGAGGTGGAGGGGGAGGGGGATAAGATCTTTGTAGGGGTACATCATTGACAATCAAGGAATATGTTGTAGAAGATTTACATGGGGGAGGTGGAGGAGGCGGAGGAGTTGACCGTGGGGCCAGTGCCTTGCTTGCATCTTCCTCAGTCTCTTCTTTAACCAGATGTAACTCATGATCAGCTGAAGATATGTGCTTTGCTAGAGGGGATGATGAAGGTAGATTAATTTCTTCCCTGAGCCCGTCATCAACAGCTTCACGGCGCAAACCTTTAGCAGGATCCACAGGCTTCAAAGACCGTACATCATGAGATTTAAGAACTCGCCTATCCACACTAGGAACAGAACCAAGATCCACACTACCAGCACGATCCTTCAATTTTCCAGTTGCACCAGAGTCCTTCACTTGATTTCTTGTACTTCCTAGAGAAGGTGGCGCACTGTTGACCCTGGTAGGAGGGTATGCAATATGCATTGAATTGGTGTAGGAGCCTTTGTTGGAAGGAATCCACCGATGCTCTGTTCCTTTTTGCTTGTTGGATTTTGTCGCATCCCCATCTTGGTGTTTTCCTCTGTGCTTGGCCAAAGCAGAATCAGAAACCGACTTCTGGTTAAATGTAGGTGGTCTTTTGGGTGAAGGCTGCAAAAGCCTATCATACTTTTGCTTCGCATCACCTGGCAACTTTCTTGGTGGGCTCTTACATTCTGACCTCTTGTCTATAGACCTATCCTCCATAACTTCTTTCGTGTCCAGATTTTCCGCAGCAATACTGTCAGGAAAGTTGTCCTTCATATCAGACTTAAAGTCATTGTTGGTAACCACTCTATCCTGGGCGTCCAAAGTGATATCTTTCACTATACTCGTGTCACACTTTGCAGCAATGTGATTCTGCGTCAGTTTGTCCACGACAATATCTTCCACAGCCAATTTAACATCTTCTTTTTGATTTGCATCATCCATGAGAATGTCTTTAACTGCATTTAGATCAGCGTTAACATCCCACTGCTGATGTTTATTCTGGTCATCCAGCCCTATATCCTTGACTGATTCAGGTTGCAATTGTGCTTTCGTGTCTTGTTTACGAGCCCCTCCATCCGGTGAACAGTCTTCAAATGCATTGGGCTCGATATCCTCCTTTGATAGATCTTTGAGATTACCAGGATGTGCAGAATTTTCCTGAACCACCAGGGTTTCAAAATCGGTCTTACCATCTTGGGAATCAACAGCATTGCTGAAAATCTCTTCAGCTTCAAAAAATTCCTCAGGTGATGCACCATCAGTTTCTGTATCATCATCACTGTCTACATCTGTAGCAATAAGCGGAACTGCACCAACGTCCGAAAAGAGCACCTGTTACAGATATCAGTATATGGCTTCAACCCTCGAAGCATAGAAGACAAGGCCACATAAAAGAACATTGATAAATTACCTCCGCTTTGAAGTCTTTAGGAAACTGATCCTTTGCGTCCCATAAAATATCAATGTCTTCACGGCTAAGAGTCAAAATGTTTGACCGGACAAATGACGTGTGAAACATAAATCTGAACATAATTTCTTCTTTTACACCATCATCACAAAGATGCACGCATTCCAGGACAATATCACCTTGAACACGGCAACGAATATCCAATTTAGCTAGGATACACTCTGCCTGCAGTGGCAACAGTTTAGCTCTTTTGGAACTATAAGCTCGTTGTCCAAAGAAGAGAAGACAGAATTTAAACTTTTTACCTCCGAATAAAGACGAACATGCTTTTTGGACTTTGAGGATGAAAACAGCAGCTTACTACTTCTACTAGACTTAGTTAAAGCATCCTGCCCGTAAACACGAACAACTGGTCTGCAACCTTTGCCCCCGTTGAATAAAGGAAGGACTCTAAGAATCACGCAATCTACAATGAGAGGAGTGTCCGAAGGAGGCCAATCTGAGCCTAGATTCCTTCGAGAAATATACTGAAGATATCTGAGTTGTGAAGGCTGTGGATTTAAAGGAGATAAAAGCTGAAGAAGCTCCTTTGGGGCCTGCTTATATACCATGTCAAGTGTTTTCTGCTCACCATTGAACTGCCTTCTGTACAAAAGAAGACCTGCAAGCATAAAAGCAAGCACAGGCCAACCTCCTCTTTCACAGTGCATCAGGAGCACATTTTGCTGTCCCTCCAACGATAACCAACTCTCACTGGAACGCAAAAAATGATAAATCATTTCCAGGGGTAGCAAGGAGCAATTTTCATATTGCCGCGGATATTCCATAACTGTCATATCATACTGAGACAATATATCAGAGATCTGGCTCCTTCGGTCCCCATCTCTAAAGTTGAACACCATAAATGAAGCTTCAGGATAGTAGTCCTGCAACTGCGCCACAATACCACCAAGGTACTCTTTGTATTCATCTTCACCCAATACATCCGTGGAGAAGCAACAATCAAAGACTGGACAAGTATAAGATCAACGTATCAGTAAATGGCAATACTCCAAAACACCATCACCGGAACATAAAATGCTACCCCCCTTCATACAAACCTAACTACACAGATACCACGCCCGAGTCCTAATCTAATATAAAACCTTCCCTCTTCCTGACCAAGGCAAACTTAAGTCTTTAACCTATTCAGTTGCTCAAACACAGCTAATAACTTCCCCAACATCACCCGGCCATAGCTTGACAATCCTACATTCCTACCAACATAATCGAGAACAGCTCCCAGATGATCCTGGCCGTAGAATTCTTGGCATAAGTTATACACATGAACCAATGGGGAAACCCTCACCAAAAGGCCCTAATTCCTAATTCCTAATTCCTAATTCCTAATTCCTAATTCCTCGAACAAACGTCTAAGTAAGTAATCAAGCTCCAGGTTTTCACCACAAGACCCTCCAATGCTACATTGACAACAATTCTCACCCTAAAATCGACTACAATCGAAACTACCAGCTCAATTATACGAAACCACGCCTCCAACTTCAACCCAACAACAACGCTAATCCCAACAACCCGAAATCGATAATAACAACATAATTCATTAATGGAAACCAAATCTAACAACATTAACCCCTAAAATTACACTAATCCAGCAAAATTGGCACGATTTTCAGCTCAATGATCAAGATACCACGTCATAATTCACTAAAATTCAGCTAAATTAGAAACTTTCTAGCTCAATTCTGATCATAAGCTTCATCAAAACCCATAATTCAACCAAAATAACTAAACTTAAAACCGATCATATTACATAATAATAACAAAACAAAAAAGATTATAAAGTTTTATAATACGTACCATAAACACGCTCAGAAATTTCGAGGAGCCGATCAGGTGGCTTCCTGTAGAAGAATCGCCGAAACAGCGCCATTGGATGGCGCTGTTTTCCCCAACGTCGGATCCAATTCGGTGAATTTTTACGTTGCACACACTAATTTAAGATCCAATTAATTTTGGGATCCAACAAAAAATAATAAAAACCCCCAATTTTTCAGGAGATTGAAAAAATCAAATTCCCCGAAAATTACAAGCACCCAGAAAAAAGTAATCAAAACCCTTTTCGTAATTTAGGATTTTATGAAATGGGTCAATGATCAAATCTTGAATTGTTGACAAAAAATTGAGTCTTTGGTAGAAATTAATCAGGATAATGTTGTGAATAACATGTTTTTTTTTATTCAATAAAAGTAATTATAATTATAATTATAATTAATAATAAGATCCAAAATGTGGGAAATAATATTTTTGGGGGAAAAAAAAAAAAGATGGAGGTGTGAGGGAGAAGATACAATGAAGCTGATCACATGGGGGGAGGTGGAGGGAAAGATTAAGATTAAGTGTGGACTGAAAAGGGAAGAATACACTCTCTCCCTCTTTCTCTCTCTCTCTACAACCTCCTCTCTTCTTTCTCTCTCTTCTTCTGAAAAAACAAAAACACTTTTTTTTAATAATAATTAATTAAATTGAGTCCACGTGGAAAAGAAATTGGGTGGATTCTTGCAGAAGATACAATGGAGAAAAAAATTTGGTGAGGTTGTGTGTAAGAGAAAGAGAGGGAGATTTGGGAGGGAAATTGGGAGGGAAGGAAAGGTGGGCAAAGGTGAATTGTGATGTAAAAGAAAGGTGTTGGAAAAAAATGGGATTTTGTCAGGGAAAAGACCAATTTGAAGGAAAATAGGAACTTTTTTCTATTTTGGATGTCTGATTATTTCTGGGTGAATGAGGAGTAAAAGATGTGAATTTGTTTGGTGGGCAATTGGAAATTTGTAAGACAAAAGTTTTTGCTTTTCGATTGTTGTTCGATTTATGGCGGATTTAAGTTGGGTCGTGGGATCGTATAAGGTGACGTCGCTAGCATGTTTTTCGATTGACTTTGAGCGAGACGGATCACAGGTTAATTCAATCGGACGGGTGTTATAAATGACAACAGGTACATATTAAACCATGTTGTTTGTTCTCTTTGTTTGGCTTAATTTAGTGGTCAATGAAATTGAGTGCAACACCTAGACCGGTCTATTCGAAGATTAGAGCACTATATAAAAATCAATTTTACTATCAATTTAAGCCTTGACTTCGTGGTTAAATGTGCAATTTCTTCTCCTCTGTGATTCCAGCTGTTGTGAAAAAAAATTACTAAACTCGCAAGTGCGAGTCATCTCGTTAAGCCTCTGGAACTGTGATTGGATCAGTTTGATGTTTTGATTAACACTCAACTTCATATTCGAATTTATCATGATATATATATTCAGAGTCATTTTTTAGATCATGTAGGTTGTGGTTAACTAGGGTTCATTCTGTTAGAATAATGTGCCCAGTTAATGCTCGTTTGGATGGTACTACCTCCCGTCTATGATAGTATGATGCACGAGCACAGACATCCATGAAATTTCACATGTTACATATAATATTACCACGTATATATTACTGGTTAATCAGTTAATTTCTATCTTCACATATTGATTTTGTATTGTGTTTTCCCCATTTTTGAAACACTGGACTTCGCGACTAGCGTATATAAGGTTATTTTTATTTCTTGCTTCAATCTAAATGCTCTGATATAATTCGGGGAGAAGCAATGTATGCAGTTGCGCAAGGTGTACGTGTTTTATGTTGAGGTCCGATACCTATGAAACATAATTACTTGTTCCAGGTTGATTCAAAAGGTAAAATTTGACTAAGTAACCAATAAGTACTTCTAACTACCATAATCATAATAAACCTAAGAAAAAAAGAACCTAAACCACAATCATCATGATACGTAGTACTCATTACTAATAACCAAATCACGAAATTTACTTCTTATAGGAGTGATTGATTAAAAGGATGTTTGACAAAAGGGAGAAATTCGACTGTTTTGTCCAACTTTATTCATTTTAGTTGATTTTTTGTAGGATTTATATATCATGAGCTCGATCATGACTCTCATTATGTCATTTACCTTCTTTAGTATGCATGCTGATGCCCCTATCATTTTTGCGAGTTATAGCATTAGTATGTGTACTTTTACCTGTGGTTAAAACCAAGCTTGCCAATGATCCAAAACATAGTGGTTTCCAGTTTCAATGAGATAATGAAACATAGAGATGTTAGCTCCAGATAGCAATCCCAAAGGAGTTACTTTGTATAAGCCAATATCATTTCAAATTTTCAACTCCTACAAACGAGGAACATGTGGGAGTTCAGTTGGTTAAACTCTCGGGTTTAGTTTCCAATCCTTACCAAACTCAATAGCTTGTGTTTGTGTTAGACCCCTCGACCCTCGTATGGTCTCGTGTTGGGTTGATACCTATTTATGGTCTCTTTTCGATACCCATTCCCATACGATAAATCAATAATTGCAAACATCGCGCACTATGCTATCCTATTACTTCCTGAGTACTCGTATAGCATATGTTTTGGGTTAGGATCCTATTCTATGGACGTAGAGTTTGTATAGTTTCTTATAAATATATATGTTTGTTTATTTTCAAAGTCTAGAGGATCTCAATCCTTCAACGTACAACGTATATTGAACACTTGATGAGCATGAGTGTCAGAAAAGATGATCGAAGAAGTGACAAGCTATCCTTCTCAAGAAACATGAAGTTACAAACTGTGGAACAAATCCAACCTCATCTGGTTCATTCTAACTGATGGATCTTTACTCTACTGCGACAAAAGTGCAACTGCATTACCTGCTCTCTTTTCCTGCAACTTTCGTTTACTACCACCACAAATCAGAATCATTTGGAAAATCAGATCGATTATCGCAACTCGCAAGCAACGTAAAGATCTCATCAGGAGTATAACATCAAAACTTACAGTACTATCTTGAGCTTTATGACAGTACTACAATGTTCTGACTAAAGATAACACAGTGTCAAGATCAAAGCATGGAAAACATAAGACATTGCGTTAAGACTTTAAGTTAAGCAACGCAGTCGAATGTAGCAGAACATGATATAGGAGTAAACGCATAGAAATGAGCCAATTATCTCAGTCTCAGAACCAGTGGGTTAAGTAACTTACATCTCAGTCTAGAATGCGACTTACAGATCAGATCGCCGGCTTACCAGGAACGCAAACTCTCCCTAGTTTACAAAAAAATTGGTAGCCGGATTACCTTCCATCTGAGGATAATCCTCAGCTGGAAGTCGTAAGTGCCAAGCAATCAAGCATATACATTGACAACAGGTTTGCTGATACAAACAGGCACTACGCAGTCAATTCTGTTACAAAAGAACAGAAATTTGCAACAGAAATGACCATGTCTGAAAAACTGCATAGCTGCACAATAGGTCTTAACAGCAAGCCATAGTATGGCTCAGGTTATGATTCGGAGCAAAACATAAGAGATTGGCTATCAGACTAATACACAGGAGAGATATAGCGAAAGAATATTCGCAAGGTTGCTTCTAAGTACAAAATCATAGGCCAATGATACACAATCGAAAGTCTCCTTAAACCTGACAGCAACTGCAGCTTAATCAAACTAGCCATCTTAGCTATAAGCTAATTCATGCAACTTATTAAGTGAACGCGAGTTCTTGAATTGTCAACAGCAGAAGCACATAACCGAAATCAAATGAAAGGAGACGATATATACAAATGGACACAGACATATACAAATGAATACGATAAAATGCAGTAATCCTAAAGAGACAACAGACTACAGAGAGCGAGCGAGAAAGAAAGAAAGAAAGAAGCTCAGAAGAGGTAAGAGCTCAACTCTCGTTTAATAGCATCAATGACAATTCCAGTTTCGGAGAGTTGAGTACAAACAACCAAATCAGCCTCCAAAAACTTGACTACTTGGATACAACCAACAACACTAAGAGCCATAACTCCTTACAATCTAGTCAAAATGCAAGGAAACACAATGAGCTACCTCTAAGGGGGCGTTTGGTATGAGATTCGTAATGGAAACGGAATGGAATGGGATTAGTATTGGAGTGGTAACGAGTTCCGTTACTTACCTTAACTTGTTTGGTTTGACTAAATCATGGAATGGAATCATTTAAACAGGGGCAAATAAGTAAATAAACAAATTATCCAAAACCTTTGGCTTTCTCTTTCCTCTCTCCTCCCCCATATCCCCACCCTTCCACCACCGCAGAACCACCGTCATTCAGCCCCAATGACACCGGAGTCGCTGTCTCCACCACCTGACGACTTGGCCGGCGCCGGTACCACCCCGACCATCCGACGCGGGCCTGCCACGCCCCCCCCCCCTTTCCTCTTGAGCTGAGAGAGAAAACGTGAGTTGGAAGAAGCGAGATGCGGCGGTGCAATGGTCGGTCGCCTGAGAAAGTTTAACCTACGGTGGAGGGTGGTGGTCGGTGAGGAGGCGGTGGTTGTTAGGTGCAAGAAGTTGTAGAAGAGAAAAAGAGGAGAAAAAAGGGGAGAAAGGGAGGACGCCGGTGGTGATGGGTGTCGCCAGAGGAAGGCAGTCGGCCGGTGATAGCCCGGTGGTCGGAAGTTCGGCCGAGGTGGTGGCTAGGCAGTGATGTGGGGTGGGGTGGGTGGGGAAGGAGGAGAGAGAAAATAAAAAGGGGGGAATGGAATGGGATACCTCAAATTTGAGGAGGGTTTCATTTAGAGGGATTGGGTTAGAGGAGAGTAATGGAGTGGGAAAAGAAAATTTCAAACCAAACAATTGGTAACGTAATCGGATTGGGATTCCGTTACTTGGACTCAAAAAATGTCCAACCAAACATGCACTAAATCAGTCTTGTTAACAAATGTATATTCTCAAACAACCATGTCTACATCAAATGTATTGTCTAACATTCGCAATAATCCAAACATTAGGCGACTATCAAACACATTGTATTACATATGACATTACGACCTAGATCAGTCGACCACATACAACCACAAGTAGTGTGTCCTGTTAAATTACGATATGTGAAATGGAGAATCGATTACTAGCTACCCGTTACAGCAGCCCTTCAGGCCTTCACTACCGTAACATAACCCTCAGCTCAGAACACTCCCCGTGGCTCGGAATAGCATCGATTGTCTACTAATCTACAATTTAAGTAACACTAAACGAGTTATTTTGTTTAGCTCAATTGCAACTCAAGATGACTGATTAGTGATTACCAATGAAATCTGAACTCACGATTTTTAGAAAGATACTCCGTAGATACATTAGTGACTGATGGAGATTGGAGGGTATGTCAATAAATTCCAAATAAATAGTACAATAAATTCCAAATGGATAGTACTCTAAATTTAGCATGAATTCAGACTTCGACTTCAATTAAAAGATAAAATAGAATGGTGTGGCACATTGTGCATCAAGAAGCTTGTTTGTTGCTTTCAGTGGCTTTACGTAGATTTCCTGGAATATAACCACGTACTCATAAACTCACGGGTGGGTGATCATATGAGGATTTGAACCCAGGACAACCCAAGGCAGGTAAATTCCTAATCGGTAACCACTAGGTTAACCTTGATTCTCACATGAGTCTCGCCGATTGTTCATAATCAAGGTTACTCAAACACAATACTACAAAAGTACGAAGCAATCAGCACAATGTTAATAACAACTCCATTTACGAGTCAATTTCTGTGATTTCTCATAACACATTGTGATGGTACTAGAAATCTCGGTACCAGTCACAAAACACGCTATAGAACTGTAAATTAGACCGGACTGAATGATAACCGTAACAGAACCTGCGGGTTTGACAGAACCGTCCTCGATCTTGGGATAACATTTGTACAAGTATAAGCACACCGGTAGCTGGTAAGTGGTACCAACCAAAAAATTGAACCAAAATGATGAGCAAAAATTAACATCAAGTGGCCCAAATGATTAAAAATGCCCTCTTCCCATCAAAATCCCTCATTAAAGCAAACCCACTTCAACGACAATCGTTACTCAACGGTAATCATCAAACTGTCTTTTTCTCTTTACTCTTTACCTTTTCTTTTCTTCTTGTTGGGACAAAGGGAAGACAGGGTTGACCCAGAATTGCCAGAAACAGCTAAGCTGTGTGTAGTTCAAGACTTTAATATGGATTGGATAGCCAATGTCCCGTAAATCGGATCGAGCCAATAGCTATCGAACGAGGATATTTCGACAAAAATAAGCCACAAAATTTCTCATGGGCTATTTAATTTACAGGAGCGTTATTTCCTCAGCATCTAACCCTCTACTAACTGTACATATATTACTATATGGGGTTGAATTCCGTAGGGAAGAGGACTAACCAACTTCTGTCTCTTCCATCTAAAGCTGGAATAAATGCGCTTTTCGGCATCTTGGGTTCCATGTCTCCAGCTAGATGTCAATGTTCTTGACGTCTTTGTCAAGTTTTGCAATCTCCAGTCTCGCATTTAAGGGTTAGACTGTGAGAATGTGCGTGGATCGGTCTTTGAGTTTTGTGAACTTTTTGGTGTTTTAGCCAGAATTCAAAACGATTGATGCTGTAGAATCAGGATGCTTCCTCTCATTTGCCTGGTTTTTTGCCTGCAGGGTGCATAGATCCAGCAATCAGACAACTAACAAGTTACACACTTACAGAGAAAATCAAGACGCATGTATCAGGCACGGTGCATGAAGATAAAAAATAAGGGACAGGCTGGTAGATGCAATAACATAAACGCCTTGAAACTCACTCGAGAAAAGAGAGTACTTTTTCATTCCTGATGCGCAACAGATTGCATTATACATGGTACTATGGTAGCCCTTGATGTAAAAGAAAAAAATGTACGTAAAAAGTGGATCAATGTGGATGAAGAACTTATTTGGCAGATGAAATTCTTTAATGATGAAGGTCCTCCAATAAACTTGCGTTCATTACAGCGAAACTAATTATCCTTAAAATTGACAGACTTATAAAAGGTCCAAGCTTTGAGAAAAACAAAGAAGACGAGAGAGAAAAGGAAACGAAAGGTAAAGATGGTGAATAGGAGTGACTTAAAAATGGTGAATAGGAGTGAGTTAAAGATGGTGAACAACAGTGAATTAAGATAAAGGACTCTGAAAGTACGAGATGTCCAAAAGTCCCTCCATTAACCTTCAAAAGATGCTTTTATCACACTAAGTTACTCCTACGCCAGCTATTATAGGGTGACAGAAAATTTTTGAGGAGTGAATTTTGGCCAATCTCATAAACGCAAACAGTTAAACCATCACACAATTTCGCAAGAGAATAACATAGATTAAGCATGTAGCAATGCAAAAGAAAAAGATTTCCGTAAGTAGGCAACAGTCAATTACCTCTTTGAAACCATGATCTTCGAACTGCCTGGCGAATCTGACGCTCGTGCTTCTCTAAAAGTTCATCAACTCGGTGTGATTGAGATAGCAATGGTCCTGAAAATTCGACTTTGTCTTCTTGATCCTGAAACCCAATGTCCAGTAGCAATATCATTACCAATATTGAGATTGGTTGAAAGCACTAGCAGTCCATAACCAATGACAGATGCGACAAATAGTTCATATATAATCCTCCCCCTTTCCAAAAGCTAAACAACAATCCCACTCTCATGCAGATTCATGATTACAGTTTGTTAACTAATAACAATAAGCACTGTGCTAAGATACTTTTATAGGAAAAACAGTATCTTCAAAAAATTGTTCATTTAAATTTTACCAAAAAAGGACATGCCTTGGTCTAGTAATATAAACTAACCATGTGATTTTTCTTAGCTTGAATCTCCTTCTGGTAGAGTGCTAAAGACAAATCCTGCGAGTGATACTCATCTGAGGCGTCAAAAGAGTCAGGGCGATCAAACTGGCTCCATTGTCTTCTCACTGTACGCTTTAGAGTCTCGTAATGATCATGCCCTCTAGAGAAGGCACGCCCTCCATGTGAAATATCCCCATTGTCATGCTTCTTCAGCTCAGGATTACTTCTATCATGTGAAGAGAAGTAAGTCTCTAAGCCGTTAAAACTAAGCTTTGAACTAGACCTTCGGTGTGATCTAACACATGCATCATCTCTTCGACTTTTTGCCCATGCAAAGCCGCTTGACCCTGGAACTGGAAGTGGGCCTGAATATGGCACCTCTTCTTGGGATGCATGCTTGGAATGGGACGGCACTTGCCAACGATCAACTGATGTCTTTGGTGGTTCCCTTCTTCTAATATCTTCCTCTGGATGGAAGAGTGCCAAATTTCCATTGATTTTTACCCTCTGATGATCTTTGGATGGCAATGTCACATCCTGCATTGAGAGCAGTATATCAGTATCACAGTATGACTCAAACTTGTAGAGTTGATGGGTCAAATTGACAATGAGCTGAAATAATTTGATAGAATACCTCAGCTGGGGCCAGTTTACGGGAACCATTTGGTTTCTTTGTAGTTTTTCGTCCTGTTTCATGCCCTCGGACTCTTCCATTGGTTCTCTTCCTGCAAATCAATATCGAACGAACAGTCAAGCACAGACTCACTTGGTTTCCCTAGGCAATGGTACATGAAATTTGATGGAGCCTATCTTAAAGAGGTTCCATAAAAAATCACTTTAAAAGGCAATATGATTTATCTATCTGACAGAGAAATTGTACAATGTAATAAAGTTTACTAGTAAGGGTTTTGGGGACTGCATCATTTGCACCCGTGTGTTAAAAATCAAGTATATGACAGTTCAAGAAGTTTAAAGACTGGGATAGCCTATTCTACAATAAGATCAACCTTCAGGTCAGCTCTGCCTAGTTGTTTAAGTTGCATCAATAACGTTCGTTGGTATTGGATCACGCCAACAAACATTGAGATGACGAGGAAGAAAGCAGATATATTCTTGGCTGATACAGCATTTCTTGATGAGTCCAACAGAGCCAGATTGTCGATTTTGTACGGCATAATCAATTAAAAAAGCAACCAGGGAGTTATTTAGCGCTAAGCATTCATACAATGTAGCTGAGAACTAAGATGTTTTCTAGCAAAATTTAATCTGGATAAGAAATTTGTTGTTCAGGTCTAAGGCCTTGCTCCCAATCACAAAGAGGAAGCTACACAGAAAGGACCAACGGTAGAGAATTGTTACCTTCTAGCATCTTCACGGCTTTTTGCGTCAATTTCTTTATTAGGTGCGTATTTTGGCAAACTTGACGGATCACACGCAAGAGGCTTCATGGTAAAATACTGAGAATAGAAGTAAAATAGAGGCACATTAGGAACTTGAGTCATTCCTCTAATGCCCTTGTTAAGTTGTTAACTGTTAAAATGAGCAAAGATAAATATTCCGGAATAATATACCTCAGAACAGAGTGCAGAAGAAGCATGGCCACGCTTGTATGGCTCCACTGAAAGAAGAGTCTCAATAAGGTCCACTGCTGCTCCTGGCAAATCTCTACAAGTTTCCATAAGAGAACTTTCATAACGCTGCTGTGGTTTAAACAGAGTGGCATGTGGAAGTTTAGATTTCTTCCAGTACTCATCCGGAGGAGATCCACAGAGCTTAAAGATTTTGTGCAGCTGTTCAACCTATAGATCAAGTTAAACAGTATTCCTTAAGGTTTGGTATATCAACAACTATTTTCACGCTGAGAAAACGTGAATATCAATTTCCAAAGTGATGACACTATCACATACTGGAAAAACAGGATCTTGACAAGGTAATCACCTCAGTTCTCCCTTGAAGGAGAGGTTTCCCAAGGAGAACTTCTGCAAATACACAACCAACACTCCAAAGATCAACAGATGGTCCGTAATCTGTTGCCCCCAGCAGCAGTTCAGGAGGCCGGTACCACAATGTTACTACACGGCTAGTCAGATGTTGTCTGTGTGATGTACTGCAGAAGTTCGCCAAACCAAAATCAGCGACTTTCAGAATCCCTTCATTATTCACCAGAAGATTTGACCCCTTAATGTCCCGATGCATTACACCTCGAGAGTGGCAGTGCTCAAGTCCAGACAATAGCTGTTTCATATAACACTTGACCTGCATATTTTAGCAGTCATGGGGACTTTAGAGACCACAACGATCACATGTAATATAATTAATCGACAATGAATATATGGCCATCACTCGGAACATTAAAGAACAAGCAAACCGGAAGCATTGACTCCTACATTTTTTTTTCAACTAAATGAGAAAGTCCACAAAGCAATCCAACTCACTCCCTAATGAAACTAATAAGAAATCAAGTCCAACATACCTGCGACTCTGTAAACTTGATGTCAGGGCAAGAAACTAGCCCCGACAGATCATGTTCCATGTACTCAAATACAAGGTATATGCTGCAAGATAATTTGGAAGTAACTATTCCTTCCAACTTTATCACGTTAGGATGATCAAGCCTTCGAAGAATCAAAATCTCTCGAGCCATAAACCTAACACTCTCGGGCTCAAAGTTGTCAAACCGCACTTTCTTCAGCGCAACTATCTTCCCCGTTTCAAGATCACGTGCCCGAAAAACACTGCTGTATGTTCCCTGACCAATCTGAAGTAAAACAAAAAAAGAACCCGTCAAATGAGATAGTAGCACAAGTGACGTTAACAAGCCCCAAACACTGCTCAGTAAACACTAGTCAGAATTTCAGATATGGCAACACTTGAAAGTTGACAGTCTCGGAAACTTAATCTACGTCTTGTTGCAAATTTAATTTCTTTTAAAGACCGAAATTACAGGTGAAAAATTCACTGCACTAGAGCTCCATGATAAGCAGCAATAAAAGCGGGGTTTTCGGGTCTTTGCACATACAATGCTTCTACCAAACATACTTGCATTGCCGCCGATTTCACAGCTACCAGTCATTTAGTCGTCTATCAAAGATTAGGCAAACAATTTCAAAGTATGAAAATTGGTTAGCTTCCGTGGATAACAACTTGTTTCTCCAAGCTAAAACAAGAAATCCAAGAACAAATGAACAAATTTTCGAGTTCCGATAATCTGAAATCATTACTTTATATATATCCTCCTATTAGGACAAGCTTCTAATTTAACTAGATCCTATCCAACAAAAAAGAATAAGGAATAATAACATGAGATTTTAACAAAAACAAAAAGAAAAATATCCAAATAGAGTCATTCTCAGGATGCAGCCAAACAAAAAGAAGCCAACCCAACATATGCAAACTCCAAAATCAACCCCCCCCCCCCCCACCCCAGCTATGTCTGCCTTTTTCCCCATGAAAACCCAACTAAATATTTCCTGAAACAGCATCCCACTATAAATATCAAGAACATTCCCAACACAGTCACATGAATCACAGTGCTCCAAAATTCCTCCAATTATTCTTTTTTTTTTCTTTTTTAAATTTGTTTATGAGGAAATCCAAGCAGCAGTGCGGATCATCTGTCACACTTTTCGTGTCTCAGTCCATGTACCCCTCCAATCACGCGTCAGTATTTCATAAACATTTCCAAAAAAAAAAAGTAAATCTTTAATAAATCACAAGATAAAACAGCATGATATTACGAAATTCAAATCCAAGAAATTAATACAACCCATTTAAAAAAACAAAAATTACACACACACATAAAAAATCAAATTTTCAAGCTCATAAACAATCAAAGTTCCAAACTTTATAATAAGAATTATACAAAGCTTCAAACTTTATGATAAAAAAATTAACATAAGATATAAAAATGTCATGCTCACCTTCTCTAATTTCTCAAAATTATCAACTCGGAGGGGCAACCACCCTTGTATGGCTTCGCCGGCGACGGCGCTGAGCCACGCCGGCCAACCGGCGGCGACCTGTTCACTCTCAACGTACTTAGACAAGTTCCCAAGCCTGAAACTCACCGACTCGCTCCCACACTTTGAGCTGACTCGGCCCGAGTCACCCCGACTCACCACCGTAACCACTGAGTCACCACCGAGCGAGTTGCCGAAATTCTTCTTTTTGGAATCGGATGAGATGTATCCGTCAGTGGGGTCCACCACCCTGATGGAGCCCACATTGTCACGGAACACGCCGGAGGTGTCCAACGCCGGCGTCACTGACACTCCTCCTTTTGAACTAACACACCCCATATAAATAATAATTTAATATTTTAATTTTTTGTATTTGTTTTATATTTAACAATAGAAATTTAAATTAAAATGAAGAAAATAAGGTCGACCCACTTATAATTAGGGTCATTTGAGAGTGCCCAGATCGATGGAATTTCTAAATTTGGTGGAGTTGAATTTTGGGGAAGAATATAATGTGAAGTGTGATCAGTGTGGAAAAAAAAAGTGGGGAAGTGTGTGTATGTGTGTGTTTATATATGGAGAAAAAAAATGAAAATGTAATTTAATGATGATGATTTAACTTTGATAGTGATCTTAGTGATGTGGTCTTGTTGGGGATTTTTTTAAAAATTAATAATAAATCTTTGATTAGATGGCCACAATCCACAAGGCACAATCTAATTTGTTCAGAGGGTATTTTTCGTTTGGGTGGGAGATTTGTAACCGCCGCTATCTTTCGGATGTAGTCGAGTATATCCTATTCCTCGCCCTATGAGTAGCCAATAGAGGGTCATAGGAAGTTAGTCGGCTGGCGTGTGAGTCGAGTCAATGAAGGGTTTAAAAGAATCTGGTCAGTCGATGTATTAGCCATCCGAAGTTGATTAACTTGGGTCATGAGGCAAAGGGGTGGAAATGTGGAATGAATCTCATACAAGAGAAACTAAAGAGATTATAAGGTTCTTTCAATACTCGACTCAATTATAAGAACCTAAGAAGTTAAGAAAAGTCACACCTCAAGGGTTTTCTTTGATATAAACTCTCGACTATATACGAAGTCTGGTACATGCTTTGGTACATGTTTTAGAATTGCAACAATCATCTAACGTTTACACATTGCTTACAAAAATAGTGGCACTTTTATACATTCTCTTTGGGGATCGAATGTTTTGTCTAACTTAAGTCATTTTAAGGATGGAATACATACATGAATTACTATTTAGTGTACAAATTTTTCTTAACTAGAAAAAAAAATTCATCCAAAAATAATACGGAGTATCAACAAGTGAACAATTTGAAAACTCGATATCATCGTGAGCAACGCTTGAAAGTCGGTAAGACCATTGAAAATATATCATAATGTCGAATAAACTAGATTTTGATTGACCAATGACCACTTTACTACTTCGGCCTTCTTTTTTAAAGAAGATCAACAAGTTATTACCAAAATTAACTAGTGCAACATCTAGTTCACACAAGCAAGTTTTTCTTTTAACTACGTAGTTCCGTAATCTTACACTATACTTTTATGGTTTTAACTTGAGATATCTTCAATCGAAATCAAACTGCTTACCATTTATTTCAAATGGTCAATCGCTTATTTGTGAGCCTACTTTGAACATGAGCGAAAACGTTAGTAGATCATTACTATCAACATTAATTTGTGCTACACTAGTATTTGTCATTTCTCCTTCTTTTCAATTGGTGTTTGTTTTTGTTGGCTAAAATAAAATGGTTTACGCGGCAATTGCGGAATGTGGAGGAGAAAGAGTAAAGAATGGTGAGTATTTAATTGCAAGGAGAGCACAGCGACAGCGAGATCAACGGACTAAAGAAGAGTTTGTGCTTCCTTTTAATTTCTTTTGTCTTTCTGGTCTCCCTTTTTTGGAATAGACACACCACGGATTCGGAAATATCATCGTTTATATCTTTCCATTTGCTAATATTTTGGTTTTAACATACTAGTAGTACTTTTCTGTCAGCAAAATGCTACAAATTATTGTAAAAATTGACACATAAATTAAAATACTCCCTCCAATTCATTCATTTCTTTACGTTGAGTCTGAGTTTGCCTCAAAAATACAACTCAACGTAAAAAAAAAATGAAATAAACAAAGGATTGAGATCCACTGGAATTGAAAAATAACTCTACATGGTAGAGTTTACTCAAAATGGAAAATTAAGGGAGTAAACACTTTTGCATTTCTACTTTGTGTATGTACACTCGCTCAACTTATTTTTTATGTGAAATTATTTACTCATAAATGTATCACCGAATACATTATTATGTGAGCAACTGCACTATTTTATGCTCGTTTGTGGAAAAATCTGGTGCCAATTCTTATAATCTCGATAAATAACATCCCTTAGAGTTGAAAAGTTACTATATACTGTATCATATAAAGTTCATATGTAAAAAAGAATTGGAGTACTAGTACTCTACAATCCATACAAAAAAAAAATGCCACTTGAAATTCGGCAAGATATATACTCCCTCCGTTTCTTTTGTTTCTTTACGTTTCGTTTGAATTCCTCTCACACATTCAAACGAAACGTAAAGAACCAAAAGAAACGGAGGGAGTAATTTTCTAGACTTTCGATCTTTCTAAAGTTTGAATAGTAGTAGGGAGTAATATTATAGGTGAAGCAATAAATATATTGGGTCCCTGAGTAAACTTAGCCATAATCCGATGTTGGCATGAAGAGGTAGTGTAGGGGCGTGGAACCTCTGGATTATTGGATCCTGGGATGGGTTGAAACAAAAACAATGTTGACAAATTGACAATGTCTCGTACTTCTATTGGATCCTTATAATTTAAAGAACTTTAGAATCCTCTTATTACAACCACTTCACTATAACTTGATTCACACGATTCAACATTAGTTTAACTAAAGATCTCGAATTCGAGCCACATATTCTGAAGTAAAAATTCTTCACTAGTCCTATAAACTATAAAGTCTAGTAGTTCTACTTCTCCCGACTCATATCTATACAAATTCGGCCAATGCATGCAAAGAAACTTGAAATATGCACGTAGATGATCGAGTACTAACTAACAAGTGTCCCAAACTCAGATTCCTCCGATCCGTAGACTTTAATATCGAAAATATTGAGTAGTGACTATTTTACATTTATCAGGATTTGTACACTCTATGTGATTCATGTAAGTCACAATTTCTAATACACCTTAACTTCCACATAAATGAATGTAAAAACCGATCTAGAGAGTGCAAATCACTATCCCGAATATATACCTATACCTCTAAAAATCTTGAGTCTCAACTAAGTCAATTAGTGCGAACCACAAACTTAGTCCATAGTCCATAGTACTCCGTATAAGGCTAAGAACTTCCTAACAAACAACCAATGTTTTACGTTTCCACACGAGGTTGGCAGACTGACAATTGTGGGAAGTGAGACAATGTATAGAAACTGGAAAACATAAAGCAGGCAAAAGAAAGTCAAAGAGAGGAGAAAATTAGGGGGAGACTTGGATTTATGTAAGATTTAATAAACAGAGAAGAAACATAAAGTAAAAGTGATGCATAAAATAAATAAATCCCAGTTTGCAAAAATCCTTTTTTGCTGCATTTGTTGGCTTTCTATACACTTTTATTTCTTTTTTTGAGGCAATTTATACACCTTTTTATAGGTCCCATTTAGTTTTTATTTTATTTTCTTTTTAGTAAAAAAATAAACTTCAATTAAAATGATTAACAAAGTAAGAATCTCTATGTTGATTGTTGGACACTTCTAGTGTTCTTGGTTACAACAATGGAGTTCCCAAATTTTTTATTTGTGTTTTTGTCCCTCATGTTATATGCAATTGAATCCCTTGAATTGATGCTATGTTGCTATAAGTATTTATAAATCTCTATACATATAGTCCCCATCCCCAAATATTATCATTCACAATATATCAAATATCTACACTGAGCGTAAGCCATGCATGTTCCATCGAATAAATCATTAACGTGTGTTTAAAGTTAAATAATTATTGGGCATATAATCGAATCATTTAACAAATTAGCTAAAACGACTGTACATAGAATCTATTTTCGCCTAGATTACTAACTCATCATAGCTCGTGCAGGTCATATTTGCATAATACATTGAATTCCTATATGATGAGATGCATACTTATCTTATCTACAAGTATTAGTATACTATGTGAACATTAAAGATACACTTCGTGGACAGGTTGATTGATGTAATAATCGGAAGACCACAAGAAGAATATTGCAATGAAACAATAAATGCATCTTTAAGAGCTCATGATCCAAGCCATCCAACCATATTATGTTGCACTCCTTATTCTCGTGGGTAAATCCCTATGTGCAAATGTACGTTGTAGTTCATTAGTTTATACGAAATGAAGTAATATAGCCAAGTACTCTCATAAATTTAAAAAAGACTTTGGTTATTGCACCCATAAGGTTAAAGATCACTCCACTTGATAGGAGTAATCTAAATTGGAGAAGTACCGTAAACATTTTCAGGCAAATTAAAGTTGCAAACTACTCCGTATGTATGTAGTATGGTCGTATGGCCTCTTCTTGATGGTTCTATTTCTTTCGTTTTAGTTATTTCTTTGTGTACATTTAAAAGTTGAAGACGAG
Organism: Spergularia bocconei; assembly: GCA_963457585.1. Taxonomy (NCBI): domain Eukaryota; kingdom Viridiplantae; phylum Streptophyta; class Magnoliopsida; order Caryophyllales; family Caryophyllaceae; genus Spergularia; species Spergularia bocconei. The sequence goes on along the minus strand of OY734942.1, from coordinate 6,302,122 downwards.
AAATTAGAACATTATGTTAACAAAAATCAATGCAAGGAGTATGTGAATTAATAGACCTAGATGAGCATGTGAATGTTCGTTTAGGTTATTATGACAGTTTTGCAACTCTTATTGTTAAGCTGAATTTTCACATATTCATATTTTTAAAGCGAGTTGTCAAATTAATGAGTGCATATGTGCATTTTTGCGGTTGAATAATTATTTTTATTTTTATAAATAAGTTTCGAACTAATGCATGACTAAACAATCCCATATAGCCAAATCATATCCGACCCCGACTTACAAACAATATTAGCCCCTTAATGGCCTGAACGCCCTTTTTTCCCTACAGTTAAGAGCAATTAAAGTTTAGAGGGTGGGATATAAAAATTTAAACCCCGACACAACTCTCGGACATGTTAGCTTATTGCTATAGTAGTACTAGTATAATGCACAACTTTATTATAAGGTTTGTCATAGGAAATTATGAATTGTGTTACACAACTTTCTTCAGTGGTTTGTCAATAGCAAACATACATACTAACATACACATCCTTTTCATTAATGATTAAACACATATAATTGCTGCTTCCCATTTCCTAATCAAGATCATTGGCCCTGGCACATGAGCACTCAAAAAGTCCCTAATAGTGATGTAAAGATTTAAGAAAATCTCCTGGTAAAATTGGGAGGGATTCAAGCCTGTCATTTCAATTTCATTGTGTTACCTATAAATTTGTAATTGAGGGTCTTTTACACCATTCGATTTAGTACCGATTTAAATTACGGATCATACTTTTTCCAAAGTTTCGAGATTTATTCTTAGCTTATATTCGTGTTAACTGAACATAGCATTATCGGTTTTTTTTTTTTTGGTTACAGGTGTTATCGATTATTGATTGTACAACTAAATAAGTACCAATAATGGAATGCCATCCCCTACAAAGTTTTAGTTTTAGTTCTCTGTTATCATCATCATTTGGTGCACTTCGATTCTTCCCAATTTCTTTCAAACATGTTGTTTCTAAACATTTGTGTAATGACACTTTTGCTTAAGTGTAAGCTAAGCCTTTTGAATGTCTTCTAATAACCGAGTTTTACTCCGACTATATCTAAATCCTATTGCAGTGTTACACTGACAACGGATTAAGTGCAAACTAAGTTAGTGATGTAGGCATGCGGCGTTAATTATAAACTAGAAGAAAGCTAGAACAACAAGGGGAAATTCTTGGCCAATCACCGCAATTGGTGTACACGCGTGCAGCTTCCCATCAAAACAAACAGAAAGTTCTGAAAAAGTGGGCCATTTATGTTGGCATTTGGGTCAACAATGTATATTTTTTGAAGGCAAATGAATTTTTTATTGAAAAAATTTTGTGGAAAATTGGGAAGTAAATTTATGAAAATGATATATGGGAAAATACCCGAAAATCAAAATAATATAATCTCACCTTCTCTCTCCTCACTTCCCAGAAAATTTCTTACCCAATATACAACCAAGGTCAACACTACCACCCTCTTGCCAACCACCGCTCCCACTCCCTCTCCCTCTCCTTACGTCACCACCACCACCCATACTATTACTCCACTCCTCATGCTCGGCGATCCTCCTCCACTCGGACCAGAATCGCGATCCTCAACTCCTTCATCGGGACCACAACCACAACCACGATTCTTAGCTCCTCACCCGGAAATACCCCATTAAACGCCTCTACTCCGGCAACACACGACACCAACGACCACACCATTTTCAGTCCATATATACCATTTCATCGTTTCCATATACAATTACATATTTCCTATATACAATTACCCCGCCTCTCTCTCTCTCCTCTACACCAACAAGGCAACAACCCAAACACCTCCCTCTCTCTCTCTCTCCTGCACATCAATACAAGTCTCACTCTCTCTCTCCGCTCTCAAGTTTCAACAACCACCAATCCAAACCCCTCTCTCCACCACAACAGCCAATTCAACTATTAAAGTATTGATCACCCCCTCTCTCTCTCTCTCCATCTTTCATTAGAATTCATAACATATACCACAAATTTAAACATACTATATGGGATACAATACGTATGAGATTGTATATGGAATTTTTCAAATTGTACATAGGAAAGATTAAATGCTACATGTAAAACCATTTTGCTTTCAAGCTACTTTTCTCCTCAATGGTATATAGGTAAAATAAAATGGTATATGGGAAAGATAAAATGGTATACATGGTATGAAAATGACGATTGGTTGGTGGTGTGGTTGCCGGTGTTGTGTGCCGCCGGAGCAGGGCTATGGGGTTCATATTTGGGGTTGAATATGGTGTTTGTGGTCTAGGTGAAAAAGGATCACCGACCATGAGAACTGAGTGCACTGTAGTTGATGTGATTTTATTTTTGGCTTTGATCAAGTTTTTCTGGTAAGTGAGGCGAGAGATGGGGGGATTTTATTTTTGGGTATTTTGGTTTATGGAAAATATGACGAATATCCCCCATAAAGTATACTGTATTTTTTTTTCCATAAAATTCAATTTCCATTCCCCTACAAAAAAAAAAAAGGTTCCCACATCCTTCCTTTATTTTCCACGCAAGGGGCCCATAATCTGCACCTCTTGTCCCCTTCTAACCCACGTGCTTCCCCACTTTGTCAAAAAAATTGGATTTTGTGCGGTGATTGGTAGAGGAGGGCTAATCACCGTGATTGGTGTAGCCTTCCTCAACAACAAGTGTGTTAAGTCAAAATGGTAGGTCCATTTATGATTATGTTCCTAACTAATCATGATCTATATCTAGCTCTTATCATAGATATACGTAAATGTACGTTATATTTGCTACGTGAATAATGAATTAATCAAATAATTTTTGCACTAAATGCGCTGATTAGTTCATAATAATTGTATATGTGATCTTGTTGTAAGTGTCGCACCTAATATATCAATAATCACCAGTGCCACTACTCATTTCAATAGAGTAGACAGAGTAGAGTAGAGGTCTCTAATTCCTTATCTTACCAACTTTGATAAGTTCATGACATTGTTCAATACAAGAATCCAACTAAATGATCAGTCGTGTTAATTACGAATTTATACATGTTCTGGAAATTATGCATCGAAACAATAGAAAACAAACCGCACGGTTCACTCAAACCCAACTGTTAACCATCCAAATTAAATAAGTGGTGACGGGATAACGTACATACGTCAAATCTCGTAGCCCAATTTATGAATTATGAATTTATTTTGATTGTCAAACCTCCCTTGTCCCATTTAGTACACTATAAAGTATAAATGAGTTCATATTTTGGGAAAAATAGGACTAAATTCAAGGAGCTTACTAAGGAACCTTATTATTACCACTCCACTTCAAAGTCCAACCCCTCCAAAATAGAGGTACCCCCTTTGCGTTGGGGGCATGCACGCTCATCACCACAAAAGGTAGTGCTCTTTTTAGGCTTTCGTAGGACTGAAAGACATGCCGTTGTTCAATGGAGCATCACAATGTGAAATGGGTTTTCTAGAAAAGACTAAAAAGTCAATATGATTCACTAGAAAAGCATACGCTTTTGTCAATTACAAACATTTTACGTATTTCCGTTACATCCTTTTTCGGAGTACTTGACTAAGGTTGTGCGTCAGCTACCTTAGTTGCTAAAGTTTTTCGAGACTTACGCATCATACATGAACGTCAAAAAACGACTTACATGATATGACCCTACCAACGTTTCGCTCCTTGACAAGGAAATTTAGCAATGGAGTAGCTCACTAGCAACATTTACATATGGTAGTAAATCCAAATTGGAATGATGTTGTATACACTGTAACCATTGAACCAATCAATCATAAGATTAGTTACCTATCCACAATGAACATGTTTAATTTTCCAACAACCAGAAAATTAAGTGTAGACATGTAATCATCAACTCAAGATCACATTTACAGCTTATTCATATATCAATGATTCAATGTAATTATGAAAGAATATTGAAGAACAATGATCTTACATGTGAATCTTCAATTCTGTTGTGCTTGTGCTTGACACTATGATGAATCTTCAATGTATAAATCTTAAACTATAACGAATCTTCGCTATATGGCAACTTGCAAGCTGATGTCCGATCCTTAGCCTTGAATGTTCCTAGCATTTCAGCAACAGATCTGCAACGACATTCTTTCCCTGGTCGTATTACGTCCCCATATACAGCCATCTCAATTATATCGAGTTCCTTGTCTGCAAAAATACAACTCCTTATCAGCAAGGAAGTGGCACATCATTGGCAATAGTTGCACTATCATAATTGGTTTGCTTCTCATTAGCCAAGAGTTAAGAAAGAGTATTGGCCAAAACTAACACAAGAATGAAAGTACTTCTCGCTCAAATAGCTTAGTGAAACAGACCAGCTCTCACTCAGATTACATACTACGTTATTATTATCAGGGTACCGGGGGAATGCCATCCTTAAACTAAAATTTACCAAAAATAAAGTAATACGGAAGGTTAAAGTGAAGTCAGACCAAAGCCAAGCACACTGTAAACAAGCAAGAGGATGAAATTCACAAGCTCCGATTCTCAATGATAAAAAACAGCAGTCTCTCTCCAAGAGTAAATGACTAACAGCACTGTTATTGCCTATAGGAGAAGAGAAACAGATCATCAAGAGATAAAATAACTCTGTGGAATGGGAACAAGGTCACAGCACGAGTAACTTGGATATGCCCCAACATAGAGAAGGTTCAGAAGGACTCAATTGTACCTTGTATTACCAAGAAGTCATGCAATTGGAACTCAAAAAAAAAAAAAAAAAAAAGTCATGGATTGACACAATATGTCCATTCAAGTCCGCTGATGGCTAAAGAATAAACGAAGACACTAAGACGCATGTTTCAGTTAGGCTTTTCAATTTGGATGATTATGTGGTGATGATGAACATGAACTACTTGAAAAACTGGGGTCAAGCCCCAGGCTTTGTTATTCATGGAAAGTCTGGACCGGTGGTCCACCCAAAGAATGATTAAATTGCTTTGAAAGACTTTGCTTGATCACAGGCATGACTCTGTAGTTCAGGGATTATCAGTTCAAAAAACCTTCACAGAGCTTCACCTTGTCTGCAGACAATTAAAAGATAACCTTATTCCCTTAAGCTGCTCTGGGTTTGTCAATGCTTGGAGTCAACGAAATGTGGGAATGTGTCTGATAGTGCATTTCCGACTACAGGAAACATAGGCACATGCTTGCTATCTTTCCTTGAATTACTAATATGATAATTTATAATATGCTTCTCGTAGATAAACTTAGCACAACACATAAATGAAAATGAAAATCTATTTCGAATATTAAAAAAAGGAGGATGGCTAAGCAAGAACACATACCTGTGAATTTCAAGTCACAAGAATAACCTTTCAATAGTTTGGGATCCATCTCTTTGTCAGATTTGTACCGGTTCACCCTAGTTTGTAGGATCTGGCAATTATCGGCAGTTGATTCACCTCCTATAAAGACAATTTGCAATGTTAAAGCATATATTGGTGCCTCTGAGAGCACAAAGTAACAAGAAAAAGAACCATACTGGCAACAAAAGAAAAAAAGACAAGCTTCCAACAAATTGAACAAAAAGTATGAACAGACTTTAAAATTAAGGTATAGCCTACAAGCTGTACACTCTGAATTACTGGGTCATAACTCTCCTGCTTTCAGATTCTAGTATTCTTAAACTTCAAACTTGAACATTCTTACACAATTTCCAAAAGTCGCCAATGAATTTAATCTCTCCATTACCAAATCCCACACCCACCCTACCCCTCTGCAACCCTCCTTCCACCCAGCGACACACAATCACCCACAGTCGCCCATATCCACCCCTTTTAAGCTCTCATCACGACTTTGGCCCAACACCCAACTCTGCCTCTCCCAACTCGACTAATAACTCTCACTCCCACCCCACCCAGCCGCTCAGATCTCCACCTTTACCTCTACCTCCACTTGCATATCCAAACCCACCAATTTCTATACAATCAAGCACTATCTTGTATACCCCAAACCAAAAGGAAGCCACTCTCTCTTTCATCCAATAAAGTTCACTCGTCTAATATACAAGCTTAGCTAAATAAAGGTGAAGAAAAAACTGAAAACTGGTTTCGACACCTAAAAGCAATGTAAGATAGTCAAGTTAGTTTCCATGTATCTACACCTGCAGAGGCACAAACTTTGTCACTCAAAAGGACAGGTGGCTCAACTAACGTGTCCCTCATGCTATAGAAACAAACCCCTCCAACGACCCAAGGATATCAGAGAAGCTCTTTCAAAAGGGAATTTCATCAGTGCTCATTGTAGTTGTGCTTCACTCTCACACATCTCACAGGTCATGCACTTGCATGCATTTAATCGCACCATGAATCAAATGAGTTGGCCTTACATAAACATACACATAGTCTGTTTACTTGGTGCAAAGAATACTAGCAACCACGGGTTTTTTGAGATTGACAACAGGGTTCAAACATGTCCATCCACACTGCATATGCCTTAACAAGATCGAGCACCCAAAGCTCAACTTTTCACTTAAAGGTTGCACGAACTAGGAAAAGGGAAAGGGAGAAAGGTTTAGTGACTGCTTAAGCTTGGTAGCTAAGATGTGAATAAACTCGAGTGCAAAATGACTTGAAGGGCAATAGAAAACCAACCCAAGTTGGATACTGTAACTAAGAACCTTCATGAACTCTGCTAATCTTACACTGTGTAGGCTGTAGCTATATTGGACCAAAACAACACAGTACTTATTGTTAACAATGGACGTTAGATCCCTCTCTATCCCACCTCTTTTATACATTTCCCCCAATACAAACATTCCCTGATACAAACAAAGGGTTCATGTTAACAACATCTGAAGTTTTCAATTATATGGTGGGTCATACCAGAACCTGGTCTTTTTGGTTGGTCCCTGTTAGTTCCAATTGGAATCCTCTAATTAATAACCATAACTTGATCCTCCAATTACGTGATAGTAGACTGTCAAAACAAAGAATTCACTTATCCCAGCAAATGCCTAATTCAGGAGCGTCCACACCATAAATCTTTTTACAATCTCATTGTCCATCCACAATAAATATTACAACAGTCAAACGAGGTAAAATGTCATACCTTTTGAGATAACTCTAACACTCAGTCAAGATTGTCCAGAGACAACTCACAATTACTAATCACACCTATCTTTTGTTCTTTACATGCTAATTCTACATTCCAAACTGCTTTAATGACAAAAAAAAAAAAAATGAAGAAAGAAAAAAAAAAGACCCCATTTCTCATTCAACTTGGAAAATACCCATGCTGATCATACATCATCTCTGATCATATTATATGAATACTCTTAACTTAGACAACTTCAAAGAACTACTTGATGACAATACATGATGGCCGCTAGAACTTGGATAACATCTTCTCATCAGTCCTTTTGGTCAGATCTATGAGCTTTATAAGGACTGTGACATTCGACTATTAGAAGTTCACTCTTAAAATCTAAAAACTCACACGAATAACAATAAACTAACATGGTCTTGACAGAACGAATAGTAAGACGATACTATCAACACCTTCCAAGATTATAGCATTTATATTGACGTAAAGGCCACTGAAACCCTCCATCTGGAGGACACCAGAATTATCCAATGTTGTACAAGGATGTGACCCCGCAATTCGCAGCATTGCAGGATAAGTCCACAAGGCATTCAAGCTTTTCGATGATAGTTAAGGTTGATCAAGAGATTCCTAGTCAGTAAGGAGCTTGAAAGTACATCCATAATCTCCAACTAAGTTACCCAATTCTATCTGATTCTCATTCCCATACGCCATACCCACAAATTGCCTATAATATTCCATTGATCTGGCCCATGAGGCCATGATTCTACGATTAGAGAGGGTCTTTGCATCACTTTCTACACATTTGTGAGCAGATGTACTGGTTTGAGCCAACATCCTTGGGGCCAAACGAATAAGTAGACATTAGAGACCTTTAGTTCCACACAAACAGTCAACACACCGATTACATAAGCTCTCTAACTCAAGAATCCCTATAGATATCTATTCTGCATCTCGGGGGGAGAATATATTAAATCTCCAAAAGGCAATAGATTTTAAAAAGAATTTCGCCAGGCGTGGAGGATTCAAATCCCATCTCATTGTACTGTCCTTGTGGCTCCATTTGCACCACAACAAAAAAAGACCAAAAGAAAACCTTCGGAGAGCTTGAAATAAATCAAATTTTATGACCTTAATCCAAGAAGAGAGCACACTTTCTCATCCAATATTGCTCATTCCTGAATTTTTTTTTGAAAACAGAGAGAGAGAGAAAAAGGCAAAGGAACGGGAGAGGGGGATGAGTGGAGGGAAGTGAAAGGGAGGAGAAGAAAGGACTTGGGATAGAAAGAAAAGGCCAAAAGGGGTTGTCCATCCAAATAACTCTAGCTTGGAGAGGATGTAGCTCATGAAGAATGGCATTCTCTCCTTCTGATACAAACCCACTCACTCGTTATCTAAACAAGGTTACATACCCACCCCACTCCTTCTAGCTAAAAGAAGGGTTTAATGCTAACCGCTCATAAAGGTCCCAAGTTAAACATAAGGGTAATTACGCGAGGAAGACAAAAGAATGTATCACTTCCTGCCTGATTTAGATGTATTCTGCAACATGAATTCTTAGTATAACAAGCTCATTGTCCACAACCACAATTACAACGCTCATACAAGGTAAAACCAAGTCCTTGGTTAAGACACACCTCAAGATTACACATGGTTCTTTAGGAGTCAAACTTACATTTTGCAGGAAACCATTATATGAAAACTCGTATCTCCCAAAGATCCCAACGCTTATCATACTGTCTCTGATCATTTGAGACACCACTTGAAAACCTCGAAATTCTCAATTCAGCAATACGAAGCATAAATGCCATCTTTTCCCCCGCGGTTATCAATGAAGACAGCTAAGTGCATAATATATGGCATAAGTCGACACTTGAAATGGTTCCACCCAGTACTAAAACCCAATTATCTTCTCACATTATTCTGCAAATTATGCAATATCCCAATCAATTTCAACTCCAAATGAAATCTTCACTCGGTGGTACTAACTGCTAACACAATATCCCAATCCCCTTTGATTGTAAGGCAAGCGGGTCACTCATTTGGTCTAGAGCTGGCTCCCAACATGGTAGTCGAAAACCGCGAAAAAGAAAGAAAGAAAGAAAGAAAGATTGATCTTAAATGGAGGATATATCCATCAATACTAATACAAATATACAATCACAAAACAAGCATATAAAACCATTGAGACTAAACATCCAATTTAGGCAGCATATATAAAAAAAAAGACCCATGATAGAAAATGAAGAATCATACAAGTATACAACCCGTTACATAAAACCCATAAAAATAAAAAGCGTGAGAAAGAAGATAAGAAAGAAGAGACCTTTGGAAAAGGGGAGAATGTGGTCATACTCGAAGCAGAGACAACCAGAACAATTGCAGAAACGCTTGCAGACAATGTTACCAGCAGCATCTTTTCTCCAGCGTTCAGGGTGTCGCCCTGCAACTACTTCTGCTTTTGCCCAACAAACCCCTTTCGCCTTCTTATCAAAAAACCTCGGCCTGTTATTATTATTGTTTTTTGAAGCATTGCTTTCTCCATTTTCCCCTGATTCTGATGAAGATGAACTACCACTACTCATCTTCGGGGTCGATACTCTATTGTGTATTTGTGTGTGAGTGTGTGACTAACCTTTTACTCCTACACTTCCTCGTCTAATATAAATGAATTCGGAGGTGGGTGCGGATCGGGTCTTCTGTCCCATTATCGCTAGTCGGGAGTATGATACCGTAGTAGTTGGAGTACTTGTTAGTAAGGGAGGACAAAATCGCGCAATTAGGATTAGGCTATATGTCACATTTGTCTTGATTCGTATGTATTGTGTGAGCGTTAGCACGTTTACTTATACCACGTCTTTGGTGAACTAACCTTTTACTTCTAGACTTCCTCGTCTAATATAAATGGTCATTGTGGATTGGGTCCCCTGTCCCATTTTCTCGTTAGCAAAAATCGCAAAACATGCAATTAGAATTAGATTATGTCAATTTGCTTTGATTCGTATATATTGTGTGATCGTAGCTTATTTGTTAGCACGTGTGCTTGTTTTGACTTTTACTTATATCTCGTCGTTTGTTTGCAATTGTTCCCCATAATATGCAGGTGATATGTCTAATTTGCATAGCCAAACTGTTACCTATCGTATCAAAGAACAATGACACGGTCACAGTGTGACAAACCTACTTCAAACGGAAAACTTCGAAAAAAAAGCGGACGATTCAAGGTTTTGTTAATCGAAATCAGCCACCCAAGTGAACGCATAATTGGAAAACCCCGAAAAAGCCACTGAAACAGGTTTAGATGAAAAACAGGCATAACTCGATTAGCACATATCTGCCCCTGAAACTGGCCATACATATTAACCAACCCGATATAGGCCTCTCTTTCGCAGATCACAAGTGCGGGAAACGCACACATAATACAGATCAAACATACCAACGAACATTTACTGCAAAACTCGAAGATGACACATAAAGAGGGGGACGGGGGATGAAGCATAATGCGCAAGATTTTCAAAATCCCTACTATTATTGCCACACGAAGTACCAGTAGAACATCATACCAAACCATTAGACCCATCAATTTGGTACACAACTTAATGGCCAAGAGCTTTACTAAGGACACTCACAAAGCACATTAAGTCACCGAAGTGTCAGTAGATCACTTCTTTTTTTTCTCCAACGTCTAGCTTAGATATAGGATATACTGGCGGAGTTTAGCAATAACACTACTGAATGCTTTTCTAGATTACTATGCTCCAATGCACCACAGAATAGGATTTCAACCAAGAGACTCTACTTGTTGCCACCAACTTCCTTCACGGCACAGATCTGCTCTTCACCCATTGCACACATCACGGACAGAATCAAGTCTTTCCCTTGCTCAAACCCATCTCTGATCTGATAACAAAGAATAAACTCGCGTTAGATACTTAGAGATTAACAGCAGAGGTAAACCAGCAATTTCAATGAAGACGACCCAACCAAAATCGAATTGTTGTAAAACAAAATTATAAGAGCAGAACACACCTGAGTCAGCAGTGAATCATCAGTAGGAAGCTTCAGATCATCCTTGGTACCACCACTGTCAGTCAGCAAGCTCACCTACAATCATAATTTCAACCATTAACTACCTTTACAGATTGTTTTGGTATCACTGCAAACTAAAGAGCTATAGCTAATAAAGAACGGCCTACTATAAACTTGAAGAGTTACTAGGAACAGAGGTGAAACTTACAAAGTCATCTTCAGTGATATCAAGCAGCTGGTAGTCGACACGGTTGACATGTGGAACCTGAATACAGAGAGAGAGAGAGAGATCGTTCTTTTAGTAAGTAAATAAATTAAATGAATGGATAGCTGCAAGAGATCCGAAGATGTTGTGATTCAAAATATGTCAACTATAAGATGTGGAGGGGTACATACATCACAGTTATGGGATGAAGGCACAATATCTTCCAGCTTTTTCCCAGTGAAGATGTCGATAGCAACAAAGTGACACTTGGCATGACCGTGCTTCCCAGTCTTGGAGGTAGAGACCTCGACCACCTGTGTAAGACATAATAACCAAATCTCAATGAGAATTAGGATCATATACTGTAACCAATCATTGGTTAGAATAGGTTCCTAGCGAGAAAAACAATTCAAAGAGCAATAAGCAGACATCAAGTGTGTAAACCCATCACCAACAATGCACAAATTAGCAAATACCAGTTATATACGGGTTACATTTCACGAAGTTCTACATAACAGCATAGGGAACATTCAGCCATGTCTATAAATCATACAGACTCATGTCCACAGAACATGTAGGATGATCATCATCATGTATAGTTAAAAGGAACGTAAGAATCCCATATGAAGCATTCAAGGTCAATGATTCAGGTAACAAGATTGATTAACATGGATCAAAGATATCAGGTATATCAGGTAAGAACAACCTGACTTACCTCTCCAACAGGGGGAAAAAAAAAAGAAAAAAAAGAGGATTTCTCTTCAGTCAATAATAATGCTGTCTACAAACAACAATTGCACTTCTTCTCATCCCTACATGCATTGTAACCAAGGAACCTCACACAACAAAATTAAAGAATGAACACATTACACAGTCATCAGAAAACCATCCTCCGATTACTTTCCATCATAGGCAGACCAAGTTTCCAACCCAAACAAACCTAACAAATTCCAATAGAGGTATTATCATCATTCCTCCGTCATGTATTATTCCATAAGAACTGTTGCATGCAGTCACAAAACATATCCAGATAATTTTTAAAAACCTCCACAGACAACAGACAGTCCAGCCAAAAGAAAAACACCATATCATCTTCCCTTCTGCACACGTAAAAAAGTCATAGCAGCTCAATATTCCACATCCCACCCATACGGACTCATGACCCAACAGGCAAAATTGATGATTAAATCATCGTTCAAGACATCCAATGTGTCCCACCATCCATGGCAAACATTAACTTAACTATAGCTACTCCACCAACACATGCCCCTCATTGCCCAAAATACCATTTTTAACAACTTAAAGACCCAACATGAACAAAGAATGAATAAATTATAGTTCCAGACTACTAATGTGGCCACCATCCAGGGCAAATATTAGAATATATTTACTCCGTCAACAGTCACCTCATAGCCCAAAACCCCGTTTTTTTAATCCTCAATGACCCAATATGCAAAACTAATTAATTAATCACCGTTCCAGATTTCCATGAGCCCACAGTCACTGTCAAATATTAACTTAACAGCTCTACACACTCACCAGTCACCGCATCGCCCAAAGTACGTATTTCAAATGACGTAACTATACCACGACACGAGTCTGACACTAGTCAAAATAGTACCCTCGTGACAAAACACCAAAAATACAGACTTCACCAACCTAAAATCTCACAGACATGGTGTTCTCAACAGCCTAACGGCCAAACTACCGTCTCGAAAACCTAACATCCACGATACTGTTTTGACAACCTAACGCCCAAAACTCTGTTTCGACAACTTAACCCCCAAAACACTGTTTTGACTTTTGACAACCTAACACCCACAAGTCCACAACAATGTCTTGACAGCCTAACGCCCAAATCACTGATTTGAGAACCTATACACACAACGACACTGTTTCGACAACCAAGCGCCCACAACACTGTTTCGACAACCAAACGCCCACAACACTGTTTCGGCAACCCAACGCCCACAACACCATTTCAACAACCCAACTGGTCAAGGAAACTTAGATTATTTCCTTGAATCACCCTTAAACTGTCAAAGACAACAAACCCAACAAACAAAATAACATCTAATACTAAACCCACATTTAATCAAGCTTTCACCTTCAACAATCATACCCAGAAACCCTAATCCAACGTAAATGACACGCCACCCACATAAACAAATACACCAAACCCAGAATAACAACAACAACAGATCAAACAACAACATAATCATCAAAAAACAAATATAAAAAAAAATACCCAAAAACAAAACGCATAAAATAACAATAAAAAAGATCATGTGACAAACAAAAAAACAATTAAAAAACACAAAAAAACGATCTGGGTATGTTAGATCTAACACACCCACAACATAAAATAAAAAAACCCATTTCAAATAACCAAAAAAGATTCAATCTTTAACACATTTTCACATTAAAAAACACCAAAAAGGGGCAAATAAATTAAAATAAAATAAAAAAGAGGCGAGAGAATGAGAAAAGGGGAAAAAAGAGGGTGGACCTTGCATGGGCGGTTCTTGATGACGATGTGACCGTTCTTACGGATGGTTCCAGCCTGTTGTGGGTAAGTCTTTGATGCTCCGGCGTCGGCCGATGACTCGAAGTGGTGATCGTCGTCCGACATTTTCTCTCTCTCTCTCTGAGGGGGTGATCGATGAGATGTTGAGTATTGCGGAAGCTTCGGGAAGAAGAGAGTGAGAGGGGAAATGAGGGGTTTTGTGAGGGGTTTATATAGTGCGACACTCACTACCTGGGGAGGTGGAGGCTTTGTGTGTGTTGTGTGTGTATCGTATTTTGTACGCTTGTGAGGTGGCGGTTTGATCCATTCTAGGGTTTTTGGCTTTCACTTTTTTTTTTTTTGAATTTTGAATGTTTTGTTGTTTGGTGGCATTGTTTATTGCCAAATGCCACGTTTTTGGAATTGGAGTAATCTATCCACGTCTTATTGTGTCTGGCATGTCACGACTCGCGTGTTGAGGTGTGATTAGATGTTTCGATGTAATTGGTGGTTTGATGTGTCGTGACTCTGCGCGTAGACGTGTGACTAGATGTTTTAATACGATTGGCGAGCCGTGACTCGAGTGTGTATGTATGTGTGATTAAATGTTTTGGTATGGCTGGCGCGTCTATATGCGGTTTATAGATGTTTAAATGTTTTGATGTGTCATAATGCTTTCTCCGTGTCCGCGGAATGTAATGTTTAGCTTGATAAGTTAATCGTCTTAAACGTGTAGTTGAAACATAAACCATCAAAATAGCGAGATGAGTATTGCACAACTTCTTTTTTACCGGTTGTTTGGTGGAGGGGAATTGGACCCAAAGAAATGAAAGGAAGGGTAAAGTAGATAAAAAGAGGAAGGGAACTAATGTTTGTTGTTTTGTTGGAAATTCAATTTTTTTTGAAAATTTTGAAAGGAAAATGTGTGTTTTTCTGGTAGTGAACTTTGTTTAACAACGTTTATGGGACGAATTGGTTATATATTAAAAGAGAAATCGAGAAGCAGTGATATTGTAGAGGGCATTTACGCGTAGAATATCATAGTCGTGATAGTTCAAGTTTGTTGAGATTGAAATTTTGTTTGATTATGTTGGTCTTTTTCTTTTATGCCGATAAGTTTGGTAATCATCGTAGATGGTCTTTTAACGAATTATTAAGAATGAATTGTCCTCAATAAAAAAAAGGAAAAAAGTCATATACGACATTTACAATACGTGCCCGTTCAAAAATAAATGCACAATTAAGAAGCCAGTAAAACTCAAACAAACTAAGATTGATGCGGTGTAGATTGCTTTCTTTTACATATAATCTGATCTTAAACATGCACGAGAAAAAGGTAGTGATTTTTACACTCCCATATTGATGCTTACGATACTCTTTGTGAGATGAGTATATATGGTCCTAGCATTGAGAAACATAACTCACAATGGAGAGGGAGAGCGTATATATGAACACGTGGAGTAAAAATCACTACCCCGAAAAAAAAAGGTTGACCCAACTACAAAGGTTGATCCGTATCCCACTAACTAATGAATCACGAAGAATTCTATATTACACGACGTGTACCTTAGAACTGCTCATGAATCACATTGATAAATTTCCTACAAATAGAGATCCATAATTTTCAACTCTTAAATAAAGAGAATTAAATTCATTGATATCTGACTATCTAAGTCGGAAAAAATGTACATAATGACTGGAAATTCGGCCAGGAATGGAAAACTGGTGATCTGTAGCCTAAAGAAGCTTTTCAATGAAGTCAGGGACTCCTAGAAGCGTCTTTACACGTTTACAGTTTACATACAGTTTCTCTGTACACTCAGGGAGCTAATAAAGGAGCCACTGAGCCAGCAACAACATTGACTGTGTCGTAAAGGTAGCAGACTGTTGCGCTTCTGAAAACACAAACACGTACTCCCTTTGTTCCTTTAAATTGTTAACGTTTGGTTCAAAGTCTTGTAACATATCCAAACCAAACATTAACAATACAAAGGAATGGAGTGAGTAATGTCTGTGAGACTGTGAGAACTGACTGTATGGCAGTGTCTTTACTTCTCTGTTATTCCTAGGCTCCTAGTTAGACTGCTTCGTCTGACAGTCCTAAAACTACTGTCAAACCATGTAGGTGAATCACTAGGTTGCTGTTTTGCGCTACCAGTAGTCTCCACACGAGCATTTCCCGTCTTTGAAATGATGGAACCGGTTATTATCCCTCACAATGATTTCCCTGCGAACAATCTTTGACATAAACTTAATTGCAGTATGGCAGTCAGTACAGACCCGAATGTTCTTGGTCACACAAATCGTTGATCCCTCGGGTGTACTTATGATACCAAATGCAATTGCAAGTCTCTCACTGTGATTAAAGAGCAGGTTCTTCTTGTACTCCTCGTCCACATCATGGAGCACCTCATTCGTGTCAGGAACGTATCCTTCTTTCTCCATTTTCTCTACGAGGTTTTCCAATGCCTTCTCTATGAGTTCATAAGATGGGTGAGATTTATCTCCGGCAATAAAAGAATGTAACTTGTTCTTCACTTCAATCCAGCTGCAAGCAGGTTTCTTGACAATCCCTTTATTCCTCATTCTAAGTCTCAACTGAGCAGCTTCATTCCATCTTTTAGCAGCAGAGTATATATTTGACATCAAAACATAAGCTCCCATGTTCTCGGGATCCAATCTGAAGACTTCTTGTGCAATTCTTTCCGCCATTTCAACATCCTTGTGTTTTCTACAAGCAGCAAGCGCTGTCAGCCACACACTTCCTGTTGGAACAGGAATCTTACTGAGACAATCATATGCTTCCTTCAACCTTCCAGCTCGGCCAAGGAGGTCTGCTACTGCTGCATAGTGCTCTAATCCCGGAGATAGACCATAATCGTTAATCATGCTGTCAAAGAACTTCTGGGATTCATCTACCAGACCAGCATGACTACAAGCAGTTAAAACAGCCACGAAAGCAACAGAGTTGGGTTTTATTCCCGAAATTTCCATTTCCTTGAACAAAAAAATGGCATCATGAGCATGCCCATGTAGAGCACAGCCCATGATCATGGCCGTCCATGACACGGTGTCATGTACCTTTATATTACTAAAAATACGCCTAGCTATCTTGATGTACCCACATTTTGCATACATGTCAACGAGTGAGCTAGCAATATGTACATTATCTTCGTATCTGCACCTAATAACATACCCATGTAGCTGCTTTCCCAATCGTAATGTTGTTAGATGAGCACAAGCTGGAATGATGCTCGAAAATGAACCACTCCCAGGCTTAACTTTCGCCATAAGCATTTCCCTGAACAGCCTAAGCCCATCATCAAACAAACCATTTTGCACGCATCCAGTAATGATCGAGTTCCACAAAATGTCATCACAATGTGGTAACCGAATAAACACTCTATAGGCATCCTCTATCCGATTACATTTTCCATACATATCAATCAAGCCACTACCAACATACAGCTGAGTATCAAGTCCACTCCTAATTGCATACCCATGTATCTCCTTCCCCTTACCAACATCAACCAATTCCGAAAACACAGGAAGCACACCAGAAAGACTAAAAGCATCCGGCCTTAAATTAGCATTTCCCATCTCCCTCAGCATTCCTAAAGCTTCTCCAAACATCCCATTCTGCGCATTTCCAGCTATAACCGTGTTCCACGAAACAAGATCTCTCAACTCCATCGTCTCAAATACTTTCTGAACACTACTACGCGTAACTCTACACGTACCCCGTCTATCAAATTCATCAATTACACCACAACCCAACTTTCGTTGAGGCATTTCATCAAACACGTTGCGGGCACGACCATTATCGGCCGCGAAACCACCCTCCCTCAAACTCTCCAATTTACAATACATATTCATCAGTGCATTACCAGTATAAACATCAAAATCAAGCCCAACCCGAATGACACAACCATGAAAAGCTTCACCAAGACGCAACCTTTTCAACAAAGTACAAGACTTAATAACAGAGGGGAACACATTATGATCTGGGTATAACCCAGAAATTCTCAATTGATTAAAACAAGATAAAGATTCATAGTAAAACCCAGATGAAGTGTAACATCTAATCATGAATTTCCAAGCAATAAGTGGTAATTGTGATGAATTATTAAGTAGGAATTTGAAGATGGTGAGGGTTTCATGGAAGAGGTTGAGGTTAGCGTAAGCAGGAAGAATGATAGAGGAGAAGGAATGAAAGTTGATTCCTTTGTGTTTGATGATTTGGGCATGGAGTTGCTTTGCTTGTGATTTTGTGGTGATCAAAGTTGGGTTTTTTAGAACTGTTTTCAGTAGTAGTGTTGAGGAAGTATTCATTTGTGTTCTTTTTCAAATAATTAGGAGGGAAATTTCTCAAAAGTATTGGCTTCATTAACAAGTTTTGTACAATAACCAAAAGGAAAAAAAAAAAAGTCTTGGTTGACTAGAGTCTAGAGAAGTAGTGAACCTTGACGTCGTAGCGTCTGCGCCGGTGAACCTTGGCCCCAAAGTTTCTCCGGTCCTTTGCCTATGGACGTTAAAATTATTCCGTGATTAGAATGATTTTTATCCCTGGTTTTTGGTGTATTAAAACGGTGATTATGACTGAATTGACTAACGCTAATTTAGCTTTAGGTATTTACGAGTGAATAACTGTTATACAATTTGTATCGGACTATGGGGCTGGGGGTATTGTTTTCCTTACTACCTGACTTACCTCACTAGTGTAAGTCTATGTTGCACGAGTACAGACACTGACACCGACACCGGGAGGACGCGGACACCGGGACACCTCAATCTCGAAATCTAGGACACCGACACCGCTATTATTTTTTAATATAAATATATTAAAATAGAGTGATTCTACAATGGCTACCAAGGTATGGTAGCCATTGTAAAAACGAACACATCAGACCGTTAATTTCAGAGATTCGATCATAACCCTCCATTACTTGACCAAGTAATTAAAAAATAAAATTAAAAGCATTTATTAAATTCCTAGAGCCCAACCCCCCATCCTTTTCTCTCTCCTCCCCCTTTCCCGAGCCGTGCCCACACCGCCAGTCCGCCACCACTACGTACACCGAACACCAGCACCTCCGGCCGGATATACGACGCCGATATCGCCTGGGTCATCGGCAGCCATCGTCGTGGTATGCTTAGTCATCCACGCGCGATTCTCTCTCCGCTCAACACACCTTTTTCCCACCCTCAACCCCATTGATTCCTCGGCAACCGCCCACGAAAACCCCCTCCCACCCCTTTCCCGACCCCCTAGCAGCCTGAAATGTCGCCGCGCCTCACAATGGCCGATTGGCCGCCCAAGAATTTGGAGAACAGAAATAGAATATAGAGGCATGGTGGTGGAGGGAAGGGCGGAACTGACGCAAGGGTGGGTGCGCGTGGTATCCGGCGACCGTTGGACCTAATGGCAGTGTTGGGCGACGGGTTGGTGGTTGTTAAGTCGGAACGGCGGTGGTTTCTGATTGGGGAAGGGGAGGGTAGTATGGAGGAGAGAGAAATTGTGATTATGTTAGTTGGTGTCTGATTTTATTAATTTTAATTGTTTTTCCATGGTCAAACTAATGGAAGGTTAGGATTTAATTAGGAAAATCAATGGCTATTATTAAACCATTTACAATGGCTACCAAACCTTGGTAGCTATTGTAGAATTAGTTATTAAAATAAATTAAATATTATTATTTTGGGGGCGTATCCGGTCAGAAGTAGATTTATGTCAGAAGGTCAGAAGTAATCTGAGTCACTCATTATCATCTAAGATCAATAGTCAAGATTAAACCAAACAAACAAAAATAAAAACATAAAAACAAAATAAAAAAAGACCCACTCTCTATCCTTTTCTCTCTCCTCCCCCAACCCCCCCCCCACCCCGAAACCACCCAGCCCCGCCGGCAACCGTCGCTGACCACCGTCAACACCCGCCCCGACCAAGCCAATGAGATCGTACGGCCACCCCGACCCCCCACCGGCCTTTCCCACACGCCGCCGGCCCTTCCTTCTCCCCCATTTCATCCTTTTTCCATTTCGAAAATTAGGGGAGGGGCGGCGAACGCGAGGGAGGGGCGGGGAGATTCAAGGGAGGGGTGGAGGAACACCGGGGAGGGCGAATTCGTGGTTGTTTGAGAAGAGTTTGAGGAGAGAGAATTGGTGTATTGGGGGCGGTGGCGTGGTCGATGGAGGGAGGGAGAACCACCGCTGGGCTGGCGGCAGGACGGCGAGTGTGGTGGTGGTGGCCGGCTGGATCTTGGTGGTGGTCGGTGCAGCTCGCCGGCGGCTGGAAGGAGGTGTGGGGTGGTGGTGGTGGGTGGGTATGGGAGGAGAGAGAAAAAAAGATGTGGGTACATTTTTCTGTTTTTTTGTTAAATTTTTTATTTTTTTTTATTAAAGTTATGAATTTTAGTATGTGAAGTTATTAGAGTTATTAGAGTTATTAGAGTTATTAAAGTTATCAAAGTTATTGGAGTTAAGTCGTGGTTACGTGTTTTATAGTTATTGAAATTATTATAGTTACGTGTTGTAATTATTGGAGTTATATTAAAAAACGTGTTTTAGTTATTAAAGTTATTAGAGCTAAGTTGAAATTACGTATTTTAGTTAAATATTGTTAAGTTAAAGTCGTAAAGTTATTGAAGTTATGTGTTATAGTTACTGGAGGTATGAAGCAACTAAAGTTATGAGAGTTAGTGGATTATCAAGATGTGTGGCTGAGATTACTTCTGACCTTCTGACATAACTTTACTTCTGACCTGATTTAATTCCTTATTATTTTAATAAAATAATGAGAATTTTTAACTTTCAAACTTAAAACAATTACAAAATGAAGATATTATACACATGATCATTGAATATGTCAAGGGAAATGCTAAGGAATTCGAGATTAACAATGTCTATTTTGCCCAAATTCTTACTTAATGTTTGTTTTTTGTGTCCTAGAGGTGTCCGAGAGGTGTCCAACCGGTGTCCTGTGTGTAAAAAACCGGGTTTCGTGTCCGAGTTAAAAAAAAAAATAAACCGGACACCGGTCCGATGTGTCCGACTCGTGTCCTCCTGGTGTCCGTGTCCGACACCGTATTGGACACGGACACGTCACTTGGGAGAGGTGTCCGTGCTTCATAGGTGTAAGTGAGTAACTAACATTTGGATGATCTTACACAAAAAAAAAATGGGGGTTGGGGTGTGTGTGATGAGATTCTGATTGTGTCCCTAACAGTACAGTGGTACACAATTAATTACTTCTTGTAACAAGCAAATAATTCTAGTTCCATAAAACGAATTAAATTTCTCTCGGCAAGCCAAGGATGCAAACAAAATGTGAAAATGGAATCGATTGATAGTTTTTCTACTTATTTTTCCATGAGATCTCTCATAGCACGCGAGAACATAAAAAGTGGCGCTAGCTACTAGTTGAGTTTGAAGCAAGAGTAGAGATAAGTGATATAAGATATGTTTAGTAAAAGTAACTAAAATAGTACACGAATACCGACGCGAAATGATAAGTGAGATTAAAATCTACGATGATTTCACTCACGAGGCTAAAAAAATTAAAATCCCCCATGAAATGAAAAATAAAGATGCACATATTTAAACCTTGGAAAAAATAATATAATCATGATACTTATTCAATAACTCTCTTTGGAAGGTAAATCATAATAATAGAAATACCATATGTTCTGTGGAGGGTAATTATTGTAGGTTGAAGTTACCTCAAAATCAAAACCCAATCTCGGATCTGATTATTAGCTCCAAAAAGTAGCTAATTGATACGTGATATGTCTTAATACCACAATAAAATCCCTTTTGATATGGAGTTGATACAATTCAGCAACAATTTCTCTAATGCATGTTTTGACTTTTTTCCCTTCCAAAAATAATAACACTAGAGAATTAAGCACTCTTATTCACCCTATAAAAACCACAAACTCTAGTCTTCATTTTTCTTCATCTACAATCAAACAATTACTAATAGTCACTTTGCAATCAAGAGTAAAGACATACAAATTTCTTTTACTAGTCTAATTTGAAGCAAGACTTTGCTCAAAATGTCGAAATTGAGCGTCTTTTTCTTCTTTGTTTGTGTTATCGTATTGTCTCATTATCAAGCATTATGTGAAGAGGTAATATCTTTATCGATAGTCTTCATTAACAAGTTTAGATGCTTATTTTACCTGTTCGATCAATGTTTATTTTATGGAAGTGCATTTTCTTGATTGATTGATTTTTGTATCGTAAGATTATTACTGACTGACTAAAGTTGCGTCTTTTGTGTTGAAGGATAATTATGATGTTAATAAGAAGATGATCATAATTCCTCCTTACCATCATGATCACCCTCATGCCCATGCCCCTGTAGAGGCTCCATCTCCTGTTGAACACCACCACCACCACCACCGTCTTCATCACCATAGGCGCCACCATCACCATCACCATGCCCCAGCCCCTGCTCCAGAGTATGCTGCTGATTCCGAGTCGATCTCCTCTAGCTCAAAAAGCTTCTGGTGGTGGCCTTAAGATACATGACGTTGTAAACTTATAATGCATCTTTATTTTTGCCCTTGTATGGGTTTCATATGCTTCCATTTGTGGATGTATATGTTAAAATTTTGTACTCCTTGGCAGAATTCGAACAATTTTTAAAAAAGATGTCATAACAATATAGACTTGGCAAAAACTGTGTTGTTCAGATCCAATACAGATGAGGTCAAATTCGGATCATTAATATTTTAGATTAATTCTGGGGTCTATATATTTAGGTCAATTCCCAATTTCAAGATCGAGTAGGTCCATGAAATGGGAGATGTTACACATACACTAGGTGTATGAGGAATCTTATACATTACCACTAATATGGTGACACATCAGCACTCATGAAAGTAGGAATAAACCAAACACTATGATTAATATTCTGTGTCAATCACAAACTCTACAAACACCACCAAAGACGTACACCAACACCACCGCCAAAGCCGCCGCGCCAGCAAATGCGCTCAACGACCACTAGAGGACGCCGGCTATCCGACCTAAAACCACCAGAAATCTTCGACCAGAAAGAAGCCCCAAAATAAACGGCGAGGTGAGAATGCGGCGGAGGTGGCGCTGGAACAGCCCCCTTGCCCCGATCTACCCGTTCATATTCATGGCATGGGTATGTGAAAGCGCGGGGGGAGAATACGGTGGAGAGATATAGGCGAAGCGGTGAGTGCCAATGAAAGAGAAGGGAGATATGGTGGTGTCGCTAGAAATAAGGTGAAGTGTTGGTGGTGGTTTCTGGGCATTGCCGGCGAAGGGGAGACACCTTCATGGAGTCGCGCCGCTGCGATCGACTCATTGGTGGTGACAGCTGGGATGGGGGTGGGACTGAGTGGTGGTGATTGGTGATGACGGGGAAAGGGATTGGTGGGTGGCGGTGGGTGGTGCACCGTGTTTGTGGGGTAGGGACTGGGGAGGATAAAATATGATTGATGAAGATCAGTGGCCCAGATTTTCCAAGCCCATATTTTAATTTTTGATGCAAGAAATTACATCTGTTATTAACTATATATGTTAATAACACTTATTGGAAATGACTGAAAAAATCATAATGTATGAAGATTCTTCATACACAAAGTGTATGTGGTACCCTTTTCCCCATGAAATAACATTATACTTGGGTAATGCCAAATAGCAAATCTCGGGTCATTTTATTGGTCAATTCACATTGGATTTTTGAAAAAACATTGACACATATTTTAATACGAAAACTTTCAATTTCAACAAAAATTAGGCGGTTCAAGAAAAATAGCAAATCTATATCACTAGAATTGTAGCGAGATTTACTTTCATACATAGACATACTTTATAATGTTTACTCGTATAGTTTGGGAGATATTGTCAAGTACGTACTCGTAATCATCGGAATAATAACACTATCTGAAATGTCAAAATTATACTTATATGAAAATTAATGGAGGTGGTACTTCAAACTCAAGTAATCCAAAAGAATAAGAATCATCTAATTAAGACAATAATGGACTTGTTTTTTTTTTTTTTTCCCAAAATACAATAGTTTTAGACAGAGAGACAACCCTACACTACATGTTTTGATCATGTGGCTAATGTTGGATAATATGGTTTTTTGCTAACATGATTAACTCTTTACATCATTTGTATGTAATCATTGAGTGGCACATCTCATCATCTTAGTATCTTGTGATTGAAGGATAATAACTAATTATAATGACACAAACAATCAACTAATTTTGCTTGCCTTGCAAATTTGTGCTAATAAAGACATACATGGAGAGAGAAAGGGGGACTAATGAGGTTGATTAAGGCTTCATTAATCTTCATTCATACTTAAAATTCGGAGGTGATTAAGCAAAGAATTAAGAGGGTAAAAATGGAGAAAGCATTAACAAAAGTCGGAAGCTTGAAAGTTGGGAGTCTATGGATCTCCAAGAAGGCCAAAGAAGAATTCTCCAGCATTACTGGAGATCTCAGCGTATGTTCTACATCTCTCACCTCGTATGAATCTAATTTGTATATATATAGTAATAATGAATCTTATGCTACCATAGATTATACATGTAGACATGTAGTAAGTCGATCTCATACGAGACAATTTAACTAGATGATCATCTAGTTAAGTTACGCTAGTTTATTGTTAGCCGTCAGCTCATTTTAATTGTAACTAGCTACCACTGGTGGTAATTTTTCTAGTGGTTTACAGGTAAACTTGTAGTGTTTATTTAAGTCGCTGAAGTTTGCATTAATCAAGAACTATCTAAATAATTACAGCCAAATGTTAGAGGTCTAATGTGTAGACATTCAAAGTTCTCTAGAGTTTTGAATTAAATTGTTTCTCTTGATGATGTAGTATTTTTCAAGCACAATTGAAGACAAAGCAAAAAGGGCATTCAACAAATTGACAGGCAAGGGCCAAAAACCGTTACCGGACCTTCTCCGGGAGAACAACCTTCCGGCCGGACTCTTCCCTCGGAACATCATATGTTACGAGTACGACGAGTCGAAATCGAAGCTAATGGTGTACATGACTTCCCCGTGCGAGGTGATGTTCAAAGACTCAAGCGTAGTGAGGTATTCTAACCGCGTCAAGGCCACATTGTCTAAAGGAAAGCTCAGTGGAGTTGAAGGAATGAAGACCAAAGTAATAGTGTGGGTCAAAGTCAATAGTGTGCATGTTGAAAGTTATAAGTCCGATAAAGTTTGGTTTACTGCTGGTGTCAAGAAAGCTAGGGCCAAAGATACTTATGAAGTTATTCATGATTCTGTTAAAGTTAAAGAGTTTTGATGTACTCCATTTTTTTGGGTGAGATTAATTACTTGTATCTTCATTAATTCATTATATTGTATGGTATGTAGTTAATACCTTTTGTTGCGAAAACGGTAAAAAGTTGTTGGTGTAATGTTTGATGTTTAAGGTTTAAAATTATTCGCATGTAAAAGTTGTAATTTTAAGTACTTTGTAAGGAGGTAACCTGCATTTACAACGATAACATAAGAAACAAGGCAAAAAACAATTGAAACATGGATCTGAAGCTGTAATTAATTTTCGGTGAGGTGAGTGCAAATTGAGAAGATATGACCAATACTTTAGAAAAGCTTGAGTGATCAATCAGATGATGACTATAAACTCAGGATTATTTTAGTTATATATTAATAAGTTCAGACTTCTCTATGCGGTTCAGACGTGTCAATCAATATAATGAATCGTGTACAAAAAACGAACACTCGATTCAGTCTTGTCAATATATATCAATCGTAGTGTATGTCAGAATACCATTATTAGAAGTTCAATTATTTTGCTAAATTGTCGAATTCAAAATTGGGTTACTCGTAGTGATATAATTATGGGTAATTTTCCTAAATTAAACTATTAAGTTCCTTTAACTTCTTTTTTTCTTTTTAGGATTGGGTCTTGCTTTTAGTAGACATCTGGGGTGTAATAATGTGTATAAGAAGACTATGTGGTTGGATTAGGTTTTTGACTTGCGCATTGTAAAGCGAAACAATATGGCCTCGCAATCGACGGAGAAGGAGGTCCCAAGAAGCCAGGACATCCTGGTATGTGAAGAAGCAATTAAGCTTTAATTTTATAACATAAACCTGTATATGTTTTTGTGTGAATTATTATGCATTATCAACTCTATACTTTGTATGATTGTTTCTTGTGGTAGATTATTGTTTTGATCTGTTGAATTTAGGTTCCTTAATTTTTGATTAGTCAAATCTTATTTTGAAAAATACGTCGGAGGCAGGTAGAACTCCCTATTGATAGTGAGCCGTTTGTGAAAATTAGTACTCTCTGCGATCCTATTTAAACTCCATCCCATCTACCATATGTGGTTGATTCCTTGTCCATCCTTTCCTCTTGGATTTTGATACGTGACTTTTACTTTGTTGCCTATTAACCTAATCAAATTTTAGTAAAGAGTAATATTTCGCAGAATAATAGTGAAAATAGCCTTTGACGTCACATGTTCAACACCTACCACTAACAACCATGGAAGGGAGAGAGTCCCTCTCTCTCATCATGGTGTCATGGATTGGGCCTTGGGCCCTGACTACTACTTTGGATAGTAGGAGATGAGTCTCACTTCGCTTTACACTTACCAAAGTCTAGAAAATTTAGGAATTATTTTTGAAAGAGACACTGTAAGAGAACTAACTCAGCTAAAAACATAGATTATTGATGGTTGAAAGTCTTGAGATTTGAAACTTATCCAATAATTTTATACTTTGACACGCCTCCTCAAGTGAATGTTCGTCTTCTTCAATTGTGGAGTAATACACAAACCACACAACACACTACACCCACACACAATTGTGCTTGAATTGCACTGATGTGAACCATGATTCATGTTATTATATTAAAGAACCAATTCAGCCAAAAGTCTATCGTGTCACCACCGACCGTTGGCACTCATCGTCTAGCTACATCTCGCGCTTTATTACTTAGCTAAGCTAAGGATTAACCTTTGTACTATATATGTTGATTATTTTGGGCAAACATAAGCTTTAATTAATATGTAAAATTGGGTTGATGATGAACAGACATATGATGATCCTACAGAAGCTGCTGAAATATTTGGACTTGCAAAAACAAGGAAGATGTATGAGGATGCAATCACTGATCAAGTACGTGTTCCGAACGATCAATTGACGAGCTTATGCTTGAAATACGCCGAGCTCGAGAAGCGTTACGGGGAAATCGATCGCGCTCGTTCCCTCTATAAGCACGCCTCAGACTTTGCTAATCCTCAAACTAATCCTGATTTCTGGAACCAATGGGCTGAGTTTGAGGATCATCATGGAAATGAAGATACGAGTAGAGAAATGCTCAGACTTAAGCGGATTATTGAGCGTAGCGTTCAACACATTGCCAATTCATAGTTTCGGGTTAAACCCGAGTCCGGTCTACGGTCCACAAAAATGTATTTTTTTTCCAATTCGAAGTTTGAGATTTGGTTTTCGGTCCGGCCTTGGTCTAATGCTCACCCTATAACTAATAGCGGAGCTTAGCCCGAGTCTGGTGGGGTGGGGCCGGGGGTTGCCCTCCCGGACTTTACAATATCTACATTTTCGTGTTTTTGTTCGTTTATGAGACATTTGTATAGTTATGTTATCGATTGGCAAGTTGTGGGTGTGAAATTTCCCCCTTTTGAACAGAATTATTCGATACTTCTTAGTATTCCTAACATCTAATCCGGTAAAGGAAAAAAGATATGCACACAACAACAATTCACAGTGCATCACCTACCATCGTCGAACATACTAGTTAACTACTCCTTCCATTCTCTACTCTCTAGTCCCCACACTCCAAAAACGTTGAATTAAAATTTGGACTCACCTAACATTTGACTAACAATATTGCCATCACAATCTAAACACTACCATAACACTTGAAAATTGTTGAAATCATTCACCACTTAAACATGTTTCTAGAATTGGATTATACCAACAAAAAAAACCCTTTGTTTTTCAACTCAAAAATATCGGCTAATTAAAATCGTATAATATAAGTTTCATTTCATATCATTCCTAATATTTTTCCTATAAATGGGTCTAAGTCAACATAGGCGACTCATTCCACATATGGGCTTTTCTCCTTCTTCCCACCTCCATATGACGACCATTTACCAAAACTTGCAACCATGGAAAACTTTTCTACCATTTCACAAAAATAAAAAAAAACCCTTCATTTTATTCATTCATAATATAATAAAACTATATATTATATCAAATTAGAATAAAAAAAGGGTGATTTTAATTTTGTTATTGTTAATAAAGAAGAAGAAAAACTCAAAAAAGAAAACTTTATTCCCTTCATTTTTTAAAAAAGAAGAAGAAAAAAAAGGAATTCTAAGCCAAGTAGTAGTCTACTTCATGCCACAATAAAAAATTTCTGTTACAAACCAAAAATCTTGTTGTTTAAGCTATGAAAGATAACATCTTTAAGCAGTAACTTGTAGAAGAAGACGAAGACGACGAAAATTGACAAGAGGAAGTGAATATATTGATCATGGTATTAGAAGAATCTGATTTGGGTCGTCATGGTTGCATATTTCTTGTATTATTCATCATCTTGGTTATTTTTTCAGGTACCCCATTTGCTTATTTTTTTCATGTTTTTGCCATTTTTAGTAAAAACACAAGTCATAAATATGTGGGGTTTCTAGTTGCTTTTTAGTACTAGGTACAGTGTTTTGTTTAATCTTGTTTTTTTAGTTGTGTGAGTTTCAAGAAAGATTTTGTGACAGAATTTATAATGAAATGATTGATTTGTTGATTGATGGGTTGCTTTGTTTATGTGAATGATTGGTAATGATTAGGCACAATTACCAAGGCTGATACTTTGACAGTAGAGGAGGAAAATGACAGAGAAATCCTGTTAAATTTGAAGTCTTTTTTGGAAGAAAACAACAAAGTGAACAGAGGGAAATATGCACAGTGGAATGTACTCAGCACAAACCCTTGCACTTGGTCTGGGATTGCCTGTGATCCTGACACGCGCCGCGTTGCCCGGATTGATCTTTCTAGTAGTAGTTTGAATGGGGAGATATCAGGGAATTTTTCTGGATTGACAGAACTTAGTCATGTTGATTTGTCTAGTAATACATTGAGTGTGATTCCTGCTGATTTGAGTGGTTGTGTGAAGCTCAAGTTTCTGAATTTGTCACATAATACTATTGGTGGGGAGTTGAATTTAACTGGGTTGAAAAGCTTGGAGGTGTTGGATTTGTCCCTTAATAAAATTGGAGGCGAAATTAGGTCTAGTTTCCCTGCAATTTGCAGCAATTTGAGGGTCTTGAATATATCTAGCAACAATTTTACTGGGTCTGTTGATGGGTGTTTTGATGGGTGCCCTAATTTGGAGTATGTTGATCTCAGCGCGAATCACTTTGTAGGAGAGCTGTGGTCGGGTTTTCCTCGTCTGAAGGTGCTCAATGTGGGGGAGAATAAGTTTACTGGCTCGATTTTGCCCTGGTTTTTCAATGGGACTTGCAGCCTGCAGGTGTTAGACTTGTCTGAGAATGGGTTTCTTGGGGAGTTTCCTGGGGAAATTTCCAACTGTAAGGACTTGATTGTGCTGATTTTGGGTGGGAATAACTTCACAGGGAATGTTCCTGATACTCTTGGTTCGTTGTCGAGCCTGGAATGGCTGATCTTGGGTGGAAATAACTTCTCAAGTGAGATACCAGAATCACTACTCAACTGTAAGAAATTGGTGTTCCTGGATCTTAGCAAGAACAATTTGGGGAATGAGATACCGACAATTCTGGGAAGATTTACTCAGTTGAAAGTTCTTGTTTTGCACGGGAACAATCTCAGTGAAGGGTTGATTTCCTCTGGCATTCTGAAATTGCCTAGCATTTCGAGATTAGACCTCAGTTACAACAGTTTTACTGGTTCGCTCCCTGTTGAGATTTCTAAGACGAAATCTTTGCAATACTTAGACCTGTCTTCTAACCAGTTTTCAGGAGAAATTCCGTCTGAATATGGCAGTCTTACGCAGCTTCAAGCTCTTGATCTCTCCTTCAACACACTGACTGGCTCAATCCCACCAAGTCTAGGGAATTTGACTAATCTTCTCTGGCTTATGCTCGCGAATAATTCTCTTACAGGTGAAATACCAGCTGAGATTGGAAACTGCAGCAGCTTGTTATGGCTAAATTTAGCCTACAACAGTTTTCAGGGGAAACTCCCTCCTGAATTGGCAAACATAGGGAGCAACCCTATGCCTACTTTTTTGTCAAATCGAGAGGGGCAACTTATTCCGGGGTCTGGGGAATGCTTGGCAATGAGGAGATGGATACCGGCAAATTACCCTCCTTTTAGTTTTGCATTTAGTTTACTGACTCGAAAAAGTTGCAGAGATATATGGGACAGGATACTAAAAGGGTATGGTCTATTTCCTATGTGTTCACCTGGTTCAAATGTTCAGACCCTTCAGATTTCGGGTTATGTTCAGCTGACAGGCAATAAATTTACTGGTGAAGTACCTCCTGAGATTGGCAGAATGAAGAATTTCAGTATGCTACATTTTGCTGATAATAACTTGTATGGTGCATTGCCCCCGGAAATTGGAGACTTGTCACTTGTTGTCTTCAATGTATCTGAAAACAATTTCTCTGGTAGTATACCGACACAGATGGCAAATATGAGGTGTCTGCAGGATCTTGATCTGTCGCGGAACAACTTCTCAGGCATCTTTCCTACAAACTTGAATGGATTGGGTGAGTTGAACAAGTTCAATGTGTCCTTTAATCCACTTATCTCGGGTGTGATTCCTTCGACAGGGCAGCTTGCGACTTTTGACAAAGACTCGTACCTTGGTGACCCTCTCTTAGTCCTTCCGTCTTTCATCAACAGCTCGTCAAGTTCACCTCCAAAAGGAACTGTACAGAAGAAGAAGGCAAAAACCACACAGCTAGCTGCTTTACTGGTCATCATTATACTGGTGCTTATCATGTCAATTGTTGGTGTGCTTTCTATTCTAGTCTACAGCATTAGCAAGACCCCATCAGAGAATAACTCCGGGTATCTTCTTAGAGAAGCCAAATGCCAACAGGATTGCACATCCAGTTCATGCACTTCATCATCTTCCTGTACCTCAGATGCCATAAAAGTCATCAGACTTGACAAAACAGTATTCACTCACTCTGATATCTTGAAAGCAACAGGCAATTTCTCCGAGGAAAGAGTGATTGGCAGGGGAGGGTACGCGACAGTCTACGAGGGAGTCCTCCCTGATGGAAGAAAAGTGGCTGTAAAGAAGCTTCAAAGAGGAGGGATTGAAGGGGAGAGGGAGTTTCGCGCTGAAATGGAAGTCCTCAGCCAGCATGGGATCAACTGGCCTCATCCAAACCTCGTAAACCTATACGGGTGGTGTCTAAATGGAGCTGACAAATTATTAGTTTACGAGTACATGGAGGGAGGAACCCTAGACGATTTCATCTCAGACAAAACAAGGCTAACATGGAAAATGCGCGTTGAGGTTGCAATGGATGTGGCTCGTGCTCTAGTCTTTCTTCACCATGAGTGTTACCCTTCTATAGTTCATAGGGATGTTAAGGCAAATAATGTACTACTAGACCGAAATGGCAAAGCTCGTGTAACAGATTTCGGCCTTGCTAGGGTGGTTGATGCAGGAGAGACTCATGTTACGACTACTGTGGCAGGAACTGTAGGGTATGTTGCCCCGGAATATAGCCAGACATGGCAAGCTACTACCAAAGGCGATGTTTATAGCTTCGGTGTTTTAGTAATGGAGCTTGCAACAGGTAGGAGGGCTGTGGATGGTGGTGAAGAATGCTTGTTAGAGTGGGCAAGACGCGTAATTGGTGAAAATGAACAGCTTTTACTAGATCATTCTGTGGTTCCAGGCCTGGCCATTGATGCAGGGACGGAGCAAGGGACATCGGAGATGGGTGAACTGCTTCGGATTGGTATCAAGTGCACCGCGGAGACACCTCAGGCTAGGCCTAACATGAAGGAGGTTCTGTCAATGTTGGTTAAAATTCTAGGCTGTGAAAATGATAATGGTAATGATCCATCTTTTCTCACTGTAGTCTGTGATGTATAGGATTCTGATCTTATAGAAATGTCCATAATTTCGGGTTTTGTTTGGTTTAGACACACATAGTTAGACGAAACTTGCATAATTAGGTATACATACACAGGAATGACCTGACCTGTAATCATTCTTCTTGTACACACCTCATTCATTTTTTACCAGGAATAATACTACTGACATAATTTTGTGAGATCAAAATCAAGAATTCTGTGTTCTTTCAATTTTTTTTCCTAAGGTCAATATGGTACATCAGATCATGAAGAAGTAATTTTCTTTTCTAAATATGGTACAATTCTGAAAACATTACAGATTGTTGGAAAAGCTACCAAGAAGGCGACGAGGGTTGGATCAATGGTTCAATAGCTTGATTTTACTTAAGCAGGTATCGAGTTCAAGAGCGAAAGTAACGTGAACTAGATGGGGGAATAAAAAACAAATAGTTGTTTGATTGTATAGAGTAATAAGGCTAGGAGTAACTCCTATGAACATTATTATAAGTTTATAACAAACTCCTAAAACTAAGCAACTACTAACAAAGAGAAATATTACTGTTTGACTAAGGAGTTACAATTATTTGACTTTTGAGAGACAAACATGAAGTTGTTGTGGACTATGGAGTAATTAATTAATTTTACCCTATGACAGTAAAAAAAAAAATGTGTGGAAAAAGAGTGGGGATTAGAAAACTGAATTCAAAGTATTGGTAAAGCACCAATCAAACACAAGGTTAGTGAGAAATGCACGAAAGTTGTTACATTACATGTACACACCTTTATTTTTTGAGTGGTCAAAGTAAGTTGGGAATGTTTATGTCACATGACTGTACCTGGTTGCTCACAAATTTTTAATAAACCCCTGCATGACTTCCATTTTGCTATATTTGCAAGCCTCTTTTTATTTCTTTCTGTGTTATTTTATACTCATTCTTATCTCGTTTTAGGTGGAAACCTTTTTTCGAGATCTTTGATTGTGTTTCCTAATCCGACTCGTTTATGTTCTTCCAATTTAATGAAATGGAGGGAGTAGTATACAGTTAAAAAAAAATATCAGTGTTGGGTTTGTTTACTGCAGGCTTGCAGCAGACAAGTGTAGCAGAAACAGTGGTGGGGCTCTGCTGTTAAAAATTTAGTATATTGGGTAAAAAAAGAGCAGGACTATTAGATTTACTAGATCTCTGAATGTGAGATTATATTTGAAAGGGGAAGAGAGAGAGATTAAGAATAATAATAATGGGAGTTGACAGGAGGAACTATGTAGTAACAGTTGAGGCTGCCATGGCCAGAGAAATGGCATTCAGGAACAAGCTTCAAGGACTTGGTATGGAAGCTGCTAGTAGCAGCAAAGATCCACTACTTTCTCAGGTAACTGTTACTGTATTTCACTAATTGATATTTCAATTATTTTGTGGTAATACCACTTCGACGAAAGTCAAGTGGGCCATTCTTATTGCCAATTGGTTTTACGATGGAATCTTTCTCGTTCGAGTATACATTACCCATGCCTGTGTTTCTGATTGGATTTTGTTTTATTCTGGTTGAATAGTGCACTGTTTTGGGATTTTGATTTTAAGTTGAATGTGGATTTTTTTTGTGTGATTGTGATTCTATAATGCATTGATTTGTTGTTTGAAATTGATTCTCGATGCGATTTTCATCATGAGTCATCCGTACGAAGCCTCTCTATATTCTCAACATAGGGATATGGCTTGCCTACATCCAACCCCTTTTACCTCGACATAAGCTGTTGCGTTTGAGGCACTCGGGTAATGTTGTTGATGTTCGAATTGGGCTTTTATGAGGTTTGATTGAAGAGGAAAACCATGTCATACAGTATATTTATACATGGCTATTTTGCAATCAAAGACAGTTTCCCAACCAGAAATTGCCCTCAAGTACTTTGCTATGAGAAAATAGAACAGCTTATGCATACTGAAAATCAGAGTCATTGATCTATGAGGGAGCTAAATTGACTGTCTTCTCATTCCAAAAGCGAGATCAGAAACATTGATCTGTAGAATGTATTTATATGTGTAACTGTTGTCCTGATATTCTGAAGGAGCCAAAATGACTGTCATTGCGTTGGAACAAGCAAGACTAGACAGTTTTATCTGTTCTTCCGTAGACTTTAGTTATAGAGTACAGTGTGAGTGATTCGGATTGAAGGTTTCTTCATGCTCATGTGTGAATTATAGCTGAAACTGAATGCATTTTGTTTCGGCAGCAAAAGCTTTAAAAGGGTAATTTCTGTTTCGGTTGTTCAACTAGATTGTGTACAGATTTAAGACCTGTACTGATGAGTGATGACTATTCCCTTGCGCGCTCATTGATCATGAAGGTAGTCTCTGAGTTCTGTTTTATGTTCCACAGGTACCAACAGGACTTGTACAAAATCAAAGGCCTGGGGTGCATCCTGGTTCAATGCCGCCTCCATTTGCTCACGCACATGCAAGTGCCAGCCGAAGTTGGGGCCCAACTCTGTCAGCTGATCAGATCTCAGTGTCAGCCCCAATATGGAAACCGACCAACATAAATGATCAGAAGAGGAAAGCGGCTATGGATTATGATAAACCAGTCCATCTGGGAAGTTTCTTCTGCTTAGTATGTAAGATTGACTGCACGACTTCACACAATCTCATGATGCACTACCAGGGTCAGAGACACAGGGCCAAGCTGTCGGGACAGCCTCAAGGGAAGAAATTAGCTGGTGGAAGTGGATTGTCGACATCAAAAGAGCGCCTTTATTGTAATCCGTGTGGGATTTGGTGTAAGGATGAGTTCGCATTTAAGTACCACCTTCAGTGCAAGAATCATGGTCTTACACTCCAAGAGCATGAGAAGAGAATGAAGAAGCCTATGTAAAGGAGAATTGTGTATTTAAGAAGCAACAGGTTCTAAATTTATGCCAGAAGAACTGCAGAAGTTGATTACTTTGGTCTCTGGATCTGGAAAACTTATGATTTTGATTGTATGTTGAATAAATCACTGTAATTACGTGTCATCAGTATTCTGTATATGTTGGAGAACGACAATCCACATGTGAGTCAGTGGGTCGCTCCTATAAACAAATTGGTTTTAGGATGGAATCCCACCTGGCTTATTCGCTGGTTTACTCATCATTTATTGTTAGCTCACCCATTGACGAATTTAACAGTTAACTTCAGGAATCAAGTTATTGCAGAGGCACATGAAGCCCATTCAATTTGAAGATCAAGGTATATCATTCTATACCTGTGCATACTTCTTTTGGTTGTTTGGAGTTTGGATGATTTATTTCATAAAGCCTCAGAGTGACGGAAACATCATAGAGGCAATTAGGCATCTACAGAACCTTTTACTGACAGTTACTGGTTTACAGGACACTTTTTACTGTAACTTTTTACTTGTCTATACTTACCATTACAACTCCCTTCAAAGTTTCTTTGTTGTTTAACGTCTGCTCAGATTATGTCGGTCTCATGACAATCTCTTGTTTTGGGTAGCATGTTTCTATTAGAGACCTCTAGAATCGTTTTTTTTCATAAATTATTAGTTATAACATCAGGATACTAGATTTATCTGTTTGTCTCATGTGAAATTTTGCTGACAACAGGTAGAAAATGCTGAACTTAAATCAGTACGAGTAGTACTTAGTTCAGATAAATGACAAGAATTCTTCATTGGAGTATTAAGTTTCACCATTTTTTAGTGCTATCACTTGGTAAATTACGATCCAGTTTGATCTCAGTTGAGTTAAAGTTGCAAACTTTCCCATTTCGGATAGAAAGTTACAAACTTTCTAACATTTTAATGTCTACATGATTCTGGTTGGTTTAGAGTTACTAATTATTTACTGTCCAAGGAAATTTGTGTTCCAAAGGGATTAAAGGTGCGATCTTTTCCAATTATGAACAGAAAGCTACAATCTTTCTTACATTCTTATGTCTGAATGAGTTAGTTTAGTTAAAAGATACAACTTTTTTGTCTTATGATAAATAAATTTTCTAGTTTTTGGATGCCCTATTCTGTAATTTTTGTTGAGCATATGAAGTTGTCTGTACGTTGCAGGGTTTGGTTAAAAGAGAAGAAAATGGGAGCGGAAAGGAGGAGCTATGTGATGTCAGTAGAGCTTGCTATGCAAAGAGAGATGACATTTAGGGAAAATCTCGAGAACCCGTAAAAGAAAGATTGTCATGGAATAATATCAGCTGCCGTTCTGACAGTTGCCATCCCTCAGAAAGATGTTATACCTGCTCAGGTAGTCATGTCCTCTACACTTTCTGATTGTTCATCTCATAACTTATGAATTTGAAATGTTATATACGCCGTATAGATCTTGTATTTTCACGAGGGCGAAATGTCAGGGGTGCCCGGGTCACCCTTATTTTTACTATTTTGCAAAGAGTAAATATTGTGCCTTGAAAATACAAAAAAATCATTACAGAAGTTAAACGCTCCCCCTAATTTACGGGACTAGATTTACCCCTAAATGTATGTATGTTGTTGGAAGAGCTAATGCCTAATATGGAGTGGTTTAACAGAAAGTAGTGCGGGAGACCGCCTCAAACTTGAGTTACAGCCACTCAGGCCCAAGGCGCATGTTCTGTGCAAGTGCTTGTTGTAAACGAACCTGCTAGTCTCATGGACAGGAATTCTCAGGCAAGAATTTGCGCGCATTCACCTCTGTAGAGTGTAGACTCCATATGTTTTAGAATTTGACACAGTGCATAGACTTCTGAGTTCTGACATGGCATAAATGTCCTTTTCGGAAGATGTAACATGGCAATTAGACTTAGTCTTGATTCTTGAAACTGATACTGATGCTATCATTGTGGAAAGAGTGGAGAATAGAAATGATGCAAAAGGTAGCATGGACTCCGTATACATGCAGTATTTTTTTATATCAGTATTCTGTGTACTTGTCTAGTCATACACGCGCAGCTCAGTATATAATCATGAGTAATCTACTGGTTAGGTTTGTTCAGAATAACAGATTTTAGCAGATATCGGACTGTCTCCCTTTTCTTGTAGCTTGAATATGTTTGTCATTAGCTACTGCGTGCTCAGCATTGCGTTTGACTTGCAGGTACAGACATCAACTTCAAACATAACTTCAGGCCCTAATCAGAATCTGCATCAGCGCATCTAGCAACCCCACTGTACTGCTCTTTCAGAATCCGAGGCCTTCTATCCAGGGTCTACATTCAGTACTCAGACAATCTTTATGTCCTACCAATTTGGCTCGTCAAAAGATGAAAACACCAATTCATGATCAGCCAATTCAATAGTAAAACGACTTCAAGTTTTCTCACCAGAACATTTCTCCTGTAACCTGTGTAATGTTAAATGCGACAACGTGACAAGTCGCATGAGGCATCTGAAGGGTCATAAACACAAGTCTATGTTAAGAAATGCACAAGCTTTCAAAGCTTATGGAAGAATGTCAGATGCAAATGACAAGCTCTACTGTGAGGCTTGTGGGATCTGTTGCGAAGAGATAATTTCCTTTACCAATCACCTTAACGGCAAGAACCACTTTTGCAGGCTTCAAGCTAAAGAGAAGAAACTGTTGGGTCCTGATGGCGCAAGTTCAGTGATCTAGTTATCTGTAAGCTTATATATACTCGAAATTGCACTTAGCCTGTACAGAAGTGAGTATCTTGAAGTTCACTTTCGCGCGTTCTATCTGATGACCTTACTGCTAGACACTGGTCTCAGCTGACAAAGTTGGTCTCAGCACATACATTACCAAAGTTCATACGTGCTGTGCTTCTAATTGTGATTTTTCATTGTTGTTGAACAGTGCATTGTTTTAGGACTTTGATTCTAGTTGAGTGTGCATTGTTTTGTGTTTGTGATACGTTCATTCTAATTTAACAACGCATTCGTGTTTTGAGATTGATCCTCAATCCAAATCTCATCATGGGTACGTCCATAAGTAGTCTCTTGACGAATTATTCAAATTAGAATCTTTGGTAAGTGAAGAGGGTACAAGGGTACAACTGTGTCAATCCATCATATCATTCTCAACCAGTGCGGCTGTGCATATTTCATTTGGATGTTTTTGATGATATCTGTCAAAAAAGCCTCTGAGTGACAGAAACATCAGAAACGTAATTATGCATTTTTAGAACTTTTCACTGACAGTAACTGGTTTACAGGACACTTTTGAGATTTGATAGTAACTTTTGAACCATTTGACCGATGCAACTTCCTTCAAATTTTCTTTGTTCTTTACGTTTGCTCAAATTATGTGAGTTCAATGACAACCGGTTGCATTAGGTAGCAACCGTAGCGTGGACACGCAAAAAATGTTAATGTGATAATGTAATGTCTCTACTTAATCAAATTGTGTAGGGTGTTTTTACTGGAGGCCCCTAGAATTACTTTTCTCATAAATTTGTGAGTCATAACATCAGGATGGTTAATTTTTCTGTATGTGCACATTCTTTGTCTCATGTGAAAAATGTATTGACAGCAGGTTGAAAATGCTGGACCAGATTCTGTACTACCTAGCCAGATAAAATGACGAAATTACCCTTGTCAATTGTACTGTTGTACTCTCTGATTCGTCCTGCTGAGTGCTACCAGCGTTAAGGGCCGGCTTCGCCCACCAAAAATGTCAGCACCTGTAAAAAAAACTCAACTTTTTATTTTTTTTACCACCTATTTATTTTTTTGAAAGCTAATATACTTCTTGAATTCCTGAGTTTATATCTGAAGTACCCACAAATTCTTGAAAGCTGTTCCAAGGTAAAAAAAAAATCTTACATTTTATTTAATCCTCATTTATTTACTATCCAATGTGTTCCACTTGAATAAAGTTTCAATTTTTATCAAATTCTTGAAGAAAGTTACAAACTTTCTTACATTTTTATGTTTAGATTACCCTGGTAAGTTTAAAATTTAGAGTTTAAAATTATTTACTGTCCAAAGAAATTTGTGTTAAAAAGATGCAATCTTTCTAAATTTTGTACATAAAGTTTCAATCTTTCGTACAATTCTACGTCTAAATGTGTCTATTTAGTTTACATTTAGTGAGAAATTCATCTTCTGTAAATAAAGTTGCAAACTTTTTCAATTTTGAGCGAAAAGTTACGATCTTTCTTACGTTTTCATGTCTAAATGCTTCTTATGAGTTAAAGTTTGAATCTTTTTTAAGATTTTCGAGTCTTGTATCGTAATTGTTAATATGTGTATGTTGTAGGGCTTGATAAGAAGAGTATGAGTAGAGTAGACCTTGCAAGTCAAGAGATGGCGTGCCCGAAAAGTGTCGACGACGACGATACTCTGCCTAATGAGGTATTCCTCATGTTCTTTACTCTTTCCAATTTTTCATCTCATGAAGTTATGAAATTGATGTGCTTATAGTATCTGATAAAGTTGGAAACTTTATCAATTTATCAATACAAATTTTGTGCCTTTCTTACATTAGTCAAAATGGGTCTTCCTATTTTCAAGTTGCAAACTTTTTTCAACTCATGTAAACTTTCCATATTTAGCGTTTGGTTAATCATTTGAATAATTTCCGGGTGTCGTATATCTGACGTGTTTTGATGATTCTTCTGGACGTTTCAATTTTGCGACAAATGTTGTGTTCTTCCGGTTGATTTCCCCTTTCTGTTGCTTAGTCTAGGTTTTTGCTTTTTATTTCGTCAAGAT
Source organism: Spergularia bocconei (assembly GCA_963457585.1). Classification (NCBI taxonomy): domain Eukaryota; kingdom Viridiplantae; phylum Streptophyta; class Magnoliopsida; order Caryophyllales; family Caryophyllaceae; genus Spergularia; species Spergularia bocconei. The sequence goes on along the minus strand of OY734942.1, from coordinate 6,262,560 downwards.
CCAAGGGAATATGTGTTGAACTTGAGTGAAAGCTGCAAACTTTATGTCCAAATTGGAGTAAGTCTGTCTCATTGAAAGTCACAAACTTTTATGCTTAAAATAGATGCATTAGGAGATCTAGCGGGGTCTGTGTCATTCGGGGTCGATTTCGTGGATTTGATGATTTCGGTCTGTGTTTCTGCGCTTCAGTTGTTAAATGAGGGTTTCGTGATGTTCGAATCGTCACTGAGTTTCGTTGTGAGCTTATGTGAATCATTTCATGTTGACGTAAAATATTCTGTCAGTCATATTGTGAATTTCTGTCAGTTTAGAATATGATGTGAAAAGACAAGAAGAATGTAATGTGGTTGATTGTAGATGAACTGATGTTGTACTGTTATTTGGAATGGTGTGGTTATATCTGTAGGCTTGCGATGCATCTGTGGCTAGTTCAGTGCAGAGTTTAAGGGGAGAGCAAGTGTCACCAGTTATCTCTCAAACCCCTCGTACTCCCGTTGTCCTTGTCACCATTCTCGACACTAGTGGCAGTATGGCAGGCACCAAACTTGCACTCCTTAAACGAGCCATGGGGTTTGTAATACAGAATCTGAGCTCCAATGATAGGCTTTCAGTCATTGCTTTCTCTTCCACAGCACGACGTCTCTTTCCACTAAGTCGAATGTCTGAATCTGGAAAACAAAATTCACTACTGGCTGTGAACTCCTTGGTTGGGAATGGTGGGACCAATATTGCTGCTGAAGGTCTCAGGAAAGGGGCTAAAGTAATGGAAGAGCGGAGAGAAAAAAACCCAGTTGCGAGTATAATTTTGTTGTCTGATGGGCAGGACACTTCCACTGTAGAAGGATCTACTGCAAATCAAACTAAGCCCAACTACCAATTACTTCTCCCTTTATCAATTCAGAGTAGTAATGGATCAGGTTTCAAGATTCCGGTTCATACATTTGGATTTGGGGCAGATCATGCTGCTTCCTTAATGCACTCAATCTCTGAGATTTCTGGTGGTACATTTTCCTTCATCGAGACTGAGGCAACAATCCAAGATGCATTTGCTCAATGTATAGGAGGCCTTCTGAGTGTCATTGTGCAGGAATTACAAGTGGAGATCGAATGTGTGCATTCTGGCATTCGTCTTCAGTCAGTAAATGCGGGCAGTTATTCAAGCTATATAGTGAGTGATGGGTGCTCAGGTAAAGTTGAGATTGGTGATCTGTATGCTGATGAAGAGAGAGATATTCTTGTTATGTTGAACGTTCCAGCTGAGTCTTCAAGCAGTGAAACTACACTGCTAAGAGTAAAATGTTTGTTCAAAGACCCCTTAACGAAGGAGTCATTGACATTAGAAGGAAAAGAAGTCAAAATACAAAGACCTGTAACTTCAACTGTGGAAGAGACGCGGTCCATTGAGGTAGACCGACAGCAGAACCGGCTCCAAGCTGCAGAGGCAATTTCTCAGGCAAGAGCTGCTGCTGAGCAGGGAAGCCTAAGTGATGCAGTATCTATTCTTGAAGACTGTCGTGAGATGTTGTGCGTTGCTTTGGATGCTGAACTGAAAGAAATGCAGGAGAGGATGGGGAGCAGGCATGTTTACGAGGCATCTGGAAGGGCATATGTCTTATCAGGGCTGAGCTCACATTCTTGGCAGAGAGCAATAGCAAGGGTAAGGGATATTCTGTTATTGTCCAGTAAGTTGAAGTTGTTAACACAAGCCATAAAGGGAAAAGGGTGCATTGACGTACCCATTGAACAAGAAGTCAATCTATTGGTGTGCTATTCTACTGTGGGCATAAGGACTCCTAGAGTCCCTGTGATACACTTCGTATCGAAATTTGCGGGCACAAGCCGGGTCTATATCTTGAATATAAACACTGATAGAGAGATAGTTAAATTGGGGATGGAAGATGGGAGATTGATTGGGTTTTGTGCTAAGGGTACAGGGTGGATTGAATATATATATGATGATATAATCGAGTTTGTTAATTACAACAATGATGATGAGAGGATTGTTACAAGTCGGCCTACAGTAGATGTTGACCAACACGAAGGTCTTTTTTCTGGTTCTCCAGGTGCTGCAGATTTCACATCTGTTCTTGTGTGTGTGAACTTTGTCCATGGACAACAGATGCAACAACGAATTGATATCTTAGTCTACAGAAATGGTGTCTGGGTACCGTTTGTGGACATCAGAGAAGTTGCTAATGCCCGTTTTTCATTGGGTATGGCATTAGAAGGCAAGACCTTAATGGTATTGGATGGAAGTCGTAGGTTTTATTTCATTGATGTGGATACTTTTAGGACCACATACTTTGAGGTCCCAGGATTACTAAGAACCGTAATCTTTGAGTCTTCTATTATCTGCGTCAACAATGGGTGGTATGTTGTCATAATGACGGACGATGGTAGAAAGTTGTTTCAAGTTGATCTGGAGCGGGAAATACTTGTTGAAAATGTCGTGTTGGAAGAATCTGTATCCATTGCCTGCATAAACGGCAAACAAGGATTTGGGTACTATGCACCAGTAGACTCTTTGACTAAGGGTTTCATCGTTGATAGGAGGGAAAGTGATAGGGAGGAATGCAGGTGTTATGCGGGGGATGATATCTACTCGGTGAGGGATTGCTCTGAGCTAACCATAAACAGTGTATGTCGGTGCAGATTTGCCTTTTACATAACCTAGGCTGCTAGGCATGAGACAGCTTAATCTGATGCATGACAATGTTTTGTGTAACTGGAGGCATCCCTTACTGTTTTAGATGATAGAAAACAACATTTTTCTGCACTTTTAGCTCTCAGTCATCTTTTATTTCGGAAACTCTTGTATATGGATTGCCGAAAGAGCTGCTGTAGCGTATTCCCCCTTTGCTGTGGAGCAGCTGCAGAAACTGGTTGTTGCAGTACCAGAACTAATTTTTTTTTTTTTTTACATTACTAGCTAACGAGTTCTCCCAGGATCTATAGCTCTTCTTGTCGATTATTTCCAGGGTATCGATTGCAAATTCTACCCCGTTGCAGTGAGGAGGGAGCTCGAGACCCATTAGCCTGAGCAAGGACCCGAGTTGATCAGCAATCCCATGCATGGTGAAGAACAATGCCATTTGCCGGTAGGAGGATTGAATTGAACAGCTTAACAATCCGAAATTCAGGCTGATGGATGCTCAAAATGATTGTTTGGCCTCTATTCTGTGCCATGGTCTTCAACATGTCAATGATTTGCAGAGCTGAAGTACTGTCCAGCCCTGATGTTGGTTCATCCAGGATCAAAACTGTAGGGTCATGTTGGTTCTTGCAACATGATCTAGTCCTTAGCTTTTGCATGAGTGACTTCACTCTGAAGCTTAATTCTGAAGGTGACAGTTTAAGCTTTAATTTGCACTAAACATCAACGTTAATTGGCATTTGGATGCCTGATGAAATGAAATTGAGCGTGATTGAACCAAAATTCATACTCCATAGTCCTTTTTTTACACCAACAAAACATGTACATCAACATATTCTAATTGTTGACATCTGCAACCCTGCTCTGTATTGTAAACATTATCCGAAACACCGGGTTATTATGCATTCTTTCTTTCTTCTTTCAGACAAAAATAGATCAAAACTATCATCTAATTATCTCTCTTGGGTAACTTGAATGGATCTTTCACACACTCTTGGAAGTATTTCCTCAGCCAAACCATTCCAACTTCTCTAGTTTTGAATATCTTGGTTTGATTTCGGTTAATTGAATTTCTTGATTCCAAACAGAAACTTATGGTTTGGACTTTGGAGACGCTAGGTCTACAGTTTACAATGTACGATTATTAATGATGAATCATTAAAACTTATTAACGATTTGGTAAAACGGTTCACTGTTTTGTCTTAAGAACGTTATTTGCTGTTAGGTTAACTTGATTCACAAAATTACAAAAATTGATACCCACTCCTAGAAAAGCCAAGAGCTACCAAAACAGTTTGGACGTGATGAACACTATACAATTGCTGAAAATAAACACAAAACATTGATCAACAGTTGGTTTTCTCTTCTCTCAAAAAAAAAAAAAAAAAACAGTTGGTTTTCTCATGTGCTTTTTGTAACCTCTATGACCTTTGTAGATCCTCCCCAACAAAATCAAAATTCATTCGCCCACTTTTCGTCTGTTGGATACATCAATCTTTGATAAGTACGTACTCCATATTTCTAAGTTCTGTACTTGACACATTGACACTGATAAGTAATAACCTCCATTGGACAAATGACCTAAACTAATAACCTCGCGACCTCGCCCAAACCCATCAGACCAGGTCTAATCCTGAACTGTTAACCTCTGGGTTTGTGTCGAGTCTAGATCAACGCAAAAGGTCACTGACCCAACTCATCGCCCATTGGTCGTGGCCACCCTTAGAGACAAGTACCCATTCACCAAATCATCTTTGAGACTTAACATTTTACGGGTGTTAAAGATCACAGCTTTGCCATTGTCAGTCCAATCATCATTGAAATCATTACATCAAAGGAAACATACTATTATACATTGTCAAGTCTGACCCCAGTTACTAAAGATGACGTCCCTCAACCCATAGATTATAAATTACTAGTTTACAACAGTAAATTGTCGGAAGATTTTATCTACCGTGACCGAGTACAACAATACATTACATTGGAATGATTAATAGATAGAGAGCACACTTCAGGTGCATTATTGCAAGGCACACTGATCTCGTGCATGGACCTCAACTCAGTAGGACAATAGCAGTACGGCGACGTACAGCAGGCCGAGGAGTTGCATAACAAGATGTAGGCTTAATATCCTTGCTCCGATCTCCATTAGGATAGGCTAATTCCATAGGGATCTGGCGGAGAAAGGAAGATGGAACTGAAGGAGCTGTCCTCACGCAATGACACTGCAATGGAAGAAGGCACAAGGAAGAGATTTTAAATAGGCACAAGGGGCGTTCAAAAATCAAAGCATTGTTTCAATTACAGTTGTCCAGGTCTTCTAAGATCTTCCCCACCCCTATTTATCATATTTGTTTCTCTACCACCACAAGAAATTGTAGCTATACAGAATGACATTCTGATCAAGACCCCCTCCCCCTCCCCATCACCTGCCATTTTTTTAATGGGGTTAACAATTACAATTGACTATGAAGTACGCCAACAACACGCCTTAGCAGACACCATTAGTGAAATCAATAATGGGCTATGACACCATAACTAATGGTAATTGTTAACCAAAACAATAAAAAATGATTGCACAAAGATTGGAACTATTGAATTGATAATTGAAAAAACACAAGCAAAAGCCACTGAGGCAGTGAGACAATGATAGTAATACCGACATTACTTAAAGATGGAAGCTTCAGACAGATCAAAGAGAACAAAAAGAAGTGATTCTTACCTTCTTGCACTTAATATAGTAAGTCTTCTTATCCTTGACCTTATGCTCAGTTTCCAGACCAGTGCACGCGTTACAAATAATGTAGTCAGCTGAAAAGAGCATACAAATGATTTTAAGATAGAAAACTTAATTATTATTATTATTAGAGCAAAAAGAAGCACGAAAAGGCAAGGTCCTCAAATAGAAAAATTCTGGAAGAGCATCAATTATAGAAGTAGCAGTTCATTGATACATCTAATTAACCCAGTAACATCCATGAGTGAGAACAGTTCTCGAACAAGATTGATGATAATTACCAATATAACAGTGCATGATCTCTTCAATAGTTTCAGGTTCCTTGAGGTCCCTTATGACCAATCTTCTTACTTCAGAATTGTCAACTTCAACACGAAGAGTCAGCTCCTGATGGAAGTAGTCACGAACTTGAAAAGGCAGGCGATTTACCCTATAGAGCACCCCACCCGATAAAATAGAGGGAAATCAGAAATCCAATCTTCAAGCTTGAGGAAAAATTAGATCTTCCAAAATAAACAAATTTTAACTAAACATGCTCAAATGACCCGGCAGGTGTGTTTTAACTTTTAAGATTATCCATCCAAGACTATAAAACGAGAACCATTTAAAAGAAATTTTACTCTATGTTACTTCGATATTTCATATGCATGGCATGTCGCATGTCTGACATGACAAGTGTTCGATACATCACGACACTTTGAAACTCCATTTTAGGCCAAAATACAATTTCATTTCTTACACTAGTCTTGTCAGACACTAGGATATGCACCCGCACTACAACGTTCAGTAATCTAGCCTTCACTACAAAGCAAAGCCACAAAACTAAATAGAAGAATGACATGTGACCTGCTACAAAAATTAAGGGAGAAAAACAAACACACACACCTGCACCGACGCTCACACCACCACCCATCCCCCGCACCTGCACCGACCCGCGCATCAGGCGACCATCGAACAACACCCAGCCACCAGATCTTCATCACACCACCTACCAACCACCAAGTTCACCCTTGCACCGGCACCATCACCCTTATGCTACTTGGAGGAGACGAGCAGAGGAGTCCATGACTCAGTCCTCAAGGCAAAGGGTGATTTCTAGGTGGTTGTGAGGGGCCAAATGAAGGAGAAGAAGTGGGTACAGGGCAGGACCGACGAAGGCAGTACGTTGTGACCAGGGATATAGAAGACAGAAAGTTGGGGTGGTCTAAATCTTGAGAGAGAAGATGGTGAGAGGGAAATCATTGAGGGTTAAAATACATGAGCAAACTCACAGCGCCCAACCATGCTATCATATACTACCCTCTAATTATGATCAATATTGTAAAAATTAATTATTAATTGCTCCATACAATTTGCACAAACATTGCGGTTTTTTATAAAAAGATAAGAATACATAAATGAAATTATTGTAGCATCATAGAATAAGGAGATCTAATTGCTTTCCAACCGCTTTGCTGCCCCCTCACAGGTAATTCATTATTGGAAAAGAGGCAATAGACCCTTCATCCATCTAATTGCTTTGTAACTCTAGTCACTAGTTGACATTTGTTCCAGAAGAAATCGTCTTAGATTAAGTTCCCACCTACAAACAACAATTCGGGACTTCTGGCACAATGTAAGCCTAAATCAACTAACGACAACAGTAGTCCAATGCCTCAAAAGCTCCCGCCTAATAAGTACAAGAAAAATCTAACATTAATACCGGATACCAACCCAAACATCTGTATGACTTTTTTTTGTATATGGGAGTTCAGTCATCCGCTTGGTGTCCTTTTGAATATAATGATCTCCTATCTCACTTAAAGATGGCTTCATCAGAAATTTGAGAAATGATTAATAGCAAGTTCTTACTTGTTTATGAACCACACATCAAACCACATCCCTCGTCTTTACACAAAACCCCAACTGGTTTGCTACCACCACAGGTAATTCATCTTCATGAGCTAAACATAAGCCTATTCCTATCCATCTTATCGCTTTGAGTCTCTAGTCAAAAGTTCACACCTGCACTTATAAAACTGGTTTATTTATGTTTTGCCAAGGGCAAGCCTGAAAATCCTAGTCACCAGTTCAAGATCTATCACGCGCGCACGCACCAACAATGCCCTATGCCTCAATGGCTGCAGCCTAATATATTCGAAAGTGAACTACATTTACACTAGCCCGCTCACACTAACACTCAACAACAATTTACATTACAATAGCAACAAATTACAGTTTTATACTAGCCTGTAACCAAAAAAAGAAATAAAAAGTTTTATATTAGCCCGTCCACACTTTGTTAAGTCATCTTCACGCCAAAACCAACTCAAAAACTTGTAAACAGAAAGAGCATGATAAACATTGTAAAGAGCATGAATAAACCAAAAATAAAAAAGGCACATACTTTTGGCAAAAGGTGCCGAAATCAGCCCAAATGGTGACGCCTTCCTCATGAATAATTTCAGGGCAGCCAAAGATTTCTGTGAGATCTATTGAATTTTGATATTTCGCAGGATTGTTAGCCTAGTTACACAAAATGTAGAAACATCGACACAGTTAATACAAGTTAAAATAATAGCATGTAAATTGAAGATAAAAATTCACTTAAGCATTAAAACATAACTGTAGGCTTGATATTGTTGCTTTGATCTCCATTCGGATACGCAAACTCCACTGGAACACGGAGGAGATTGGAAGATGGAACAGAAGGTGCTCTCCTAGCGGAATGACACTGCAATGGAGGGTACAAAGTGTAGAGTGTGAGTAAGGTACAGGGTCATTCAAACACGCAAAGTACTTGATAACATATCATCTTGTAGGATATTACAATTGAAACATACATAAAAGAATTCTGAACTTTCATTCTGTGTAGCTACAATATTTAGTATATGGTGAGAAGAAACAATGTGATAAGACCGTAAGAGGCCGGGAAGAATTAAGAAGACTTGGATCGGGCTGTTTCTATTATTGTTTCGGGTTAAAACTCCATCATGAAGTTGGCCAGCAATAAGCCTTAGCAAAGACCACTGAATTAAACTTAAATAAACTGAAAAATGAATTAAACTTAATCAAGAGCCAGTAAGCCAATGATAGTAACCAATCATTACTTGATAATGGAAGCTTCAATCAAATCAAAGAAGACATGGCAAATCACAAGCAATGGTTACCTTCTTGCATTCAATAGAGTAAGCGTTCTTATCCTTGACTTTAAGCTCAGATTCCAAACCATTGCATGTGTTACAAGTTACGTAGTCGGCTGAAAACACCAGACACAGCAAATTTTTAAAATTGAGAGAAAGATACTACTAAACCAAAGAAGATGTAATAGAGGACAAGGGGTTGTCAAGTGTAATGTCCTCAAATACAAACAACTCCGAAAAGACCAACAATAAAGGAAATACCACTGCCATTTAATCAACTGATTAATCTAGCTATTATCTATGAGTAACAGAAATTTTCCAGCAAAAATCAACAATAAATACCAATATAACAATGCAAGATCTCCTCAATTGTTGCAGGTTCCAGCAAGCCTTTTATAATCAATCTTCTTACTACATGATAGTCGAATTCTATATGACTAGTCAGCTCCTGACGAAAGTAGTCACGAACACGAACAGGCAGGCGATTCATCCTAGAGAGCAACCCCATCCGAAAGAGAAAGAGGGAAATCAGAAATTCAATCCTAAAGCTTAAGAACAGATAAATATCTTCTAATACTCAAATAGATATTTAAACTATCCAATCATGCTAAATATAAACCCTGGCAGAAGTCTTAACAATATCTATCCGAGACCTAAAAGCAAATTTCTCCAACTATATCACAGAAGCCATTAAAAACATGTTTGCTAAAAATCAGAGCCACAAAACCAAATAGAATAATGATTCCATGACATGCTACACACATAGAAAACACACATTATTGACACAATACAATTCCATTACTAATTAAGTCCTAAAGACTTTTTAAAATGCATCACATTCTCCCTCAAATAACCATTTCACCAATAGTTCCTGATGAGATTGTCTTATTTAGTTTGGCCCTTAACTACACCAATTCGGCACCTCTCGCACAATACCAGCCAATAACAACAGCAGCTCAGTGCTTCACAAGCTTCCACCAAATGAATTCAAAAATAACCAACATCTAACTCAAATATTTGTATCCCTATTAAAGACAAGATCGAGTCTTTTGAATACTTCTTACTTGTTTACGATTATTCAGCTGAAACCCAAATCTCTTTTACTCATTACAAAACATCCCAACGGCAAAATGATCCCTCTCATCACCCATTCGAACATAAAGTTCATGACTTTGTCCAGCCGGCTAGCTTCCAAGACAGGTAACCCATATGCCCCTTTCCTACCATCTTCATAAAAATTCTCTCGTTAAGGTTCCCCCTTGGACAAATGGACAGTCCCAAAAAATGCTAGTGTGTGGTTTGAGACCATGGATTACCAACCCACTCCAAAAAGCAACAATGCCCGAGAGCCAGAAGGCTTCATCCTAGTAGATTCTAGTGTAATAGACTAGCCCGCCCACAACACCACCAACAAAAACGACATGGTCCTAGCGCCTCAAAGATTCCAAACCTCATAGATTTTAGACTAATCAACACTTATAGTAGCTCACCCACACTAACATTCAACAACAATTTATACGACGACGACAACAACAACAACAACAACAATTATTTATACAACAACAACAACAACAATTTATACAACAACAACAACAAGAAGATAATCTCCATGCCAAACACCAACCCAGAACATTTGTTAATGAACAACAGCAAATTTGAGGTCAAAATTCATAACTACTACGTCTTATTGTCATTAACAATTCACAAACAGGTCTAAAAATCGCATAAAAACACAATAAATCATATAAAGTGATAAACTTTATACATAACAAGAAAAACCCAAAATAATTAGGGCACATACTTTTGACAAAAGACACCAAAATTAATCCAAATTGTGACGCCTTCCTCGTGAATAATTTCAGGTGAACAGCCGAATAGTTGTGTTAAATTAGTGGAATTTCCCTTTTTGGTAACCTAGCAGTAAAACAAAAAATTGTTCAAAGATGAACATGATTAATTAATACTATGATGATACAAATAAAACTTGCAATTGAAGATACCAAATACAAGCAGATTGATTAAACAAGTTATAAAATTCTTACGTCGGGAAGATCTGTGATGGCGAACGGGGTGAATACAGACCCACTTTCGATTGCTAACGCCATTTTCTTTCTCAGTCTCTCTCTCTCTCTCTCTCCTCTCCCTGTGCTTTTCTGCGGCCGGGTTTAAGTTTTTTGTTTTGTTTTGTTTTGTTACATACGAGTACGCCGTAAATAAGAACATGTAGGCAAAACGTATTAGATCAGGTCTAAGGTGGCCGCTTTTAGCTTGATTTAGAACCGTACTTAACTTGACCCCAATAGAGGAGATCTGACCCAAATTATTCGACCCTTTCGTGACATGAAAGTGAATCGGGTTAACTTTTTTCACTGTTCCAGTTACGTGATTAGTGCAAAAGTTTAATTTAATCTAGTATGGTGCAATTTGTTTATAAATACAATATTGAAACTTTTGGTTTTTTTACCTGAAATAGTAATGATTGGAGATCGATCGATCCATATTGGTAATCAAAGGATCTGTTTGCAAAGTGTAGTTACGAACTTACTACAAGTCTATACCTACGGTCACCAATGAGTCCTTTGAATCGGATTCAGACCGCCTCAATTTTGTATATTTTTTGGTACAAAGGAGGGGGTATGAGGATTTGAAACCGGGACAACCCCCAGGCAGGTTGAGTTCCTATCCACTAGGCCAACCTTGATCCTCAATTTTGTATATATTGATATTGATTTCACTTTGGGCCCAATGCGGATTTGTTTGATTTCAAAGCATGTCATTTTAGTTTGGGTCACCTTTTAGATCAGACAAGAGCAAGATAAGTTAGCATTTGTGTTCAGAGAGGAAGAAGATTTTCAGATAATACAGATAACGCTTTTCTTTTTTCGTTGAGATAGGTATTGAGCCGTACACACCTAAAATTATTATATCTTATTGAGTAAACTCTATTTTATATATGAGAGTTTAGTCTCAAGTCTCTCAATTACAGGGGGTTCAAATATCATAATTGATTCAATAGTCATCTCTAGTTTACAAAAAATGGACATACATAAGTTGACCAAACTACAACTTAAGGGGGTATTGTACATATCAAAAAGGATTAGAGGATTAAGGTTGGCCTTGTGGTTAGAAGCACAACCTATCTGTGAGTTATACCGGTTCGAATTCTCACATCCCCACCCCCGCAGTAATATGACTAATATCTTCTCCTTCGTACCAAAAACTTATCAGAGAGGATTGGGTAAAGGGTACTTTTGTCCATTCTTAATGATCTTGGTCAGGGCTGCTTTGCCTAAATCGAGCCCACAAACATCAGCAAGTTGGATTAGATAGAGTAATACATCGGATAGTTCTTCTTCTAAGTGCTCCTTCTCTGCATCACTCCACTCCGGCAATCCTCTTCCAACTTCTCCTTTCCATTGGAATATTTCAGATAGCTCCCCCACTTCTCCTACCTGCACATTAGATTTGAGGATTAAGCCGAAAAATGCTTACTAGAATAACCTGAATAACCGTGTCCGTTTATCAACAATGACATGAATACTAGGTCGTCCAATTTATGACGAGATAATGCAATTTATCCAATAGTCGTATGAGAATAATGCTTAAACGATTTATGGTGTTGATTGTATATGACGAGTAGTCAATTTATACATTTGTAAAAGAACGAAAGTTGGTGAACATATATAGCGTATAGGAGAAACAACTTGACTAGTAAATTATACAAAACCAAACGTTAAACAATAATATAACTAGTAGAATGGTTTGGAGACTTACTAAGGCAAGTAGTAAGTTTCTTGGACTATGGTATTGTTCCCAACCTCTGACCCTAGCAAACTCTGATAGCCTTTGTTTGAGGTCTTGGAGAGACACATCCTTGCATATTTCTTGGACTATCATATTGCTTGTTATTGACACACTCTCTACCATAATGTCTTGGGTATGTAGTAGTGCTTTCTAACCTGTGCATGCATGCCCTTCTATTTATAGGCCACTTTCAATATATAGTTGCAATAATAGGAGCCAAAATGATAAGAGGAGTAGTCCCACTTTGGCCCTTCACACTGTCACAGTCACAACCGAAAAAATAGAAAGACAAAAGAAATGATGTATTAATTGGTAGGTTTTTTTTTTTCCCTCAAGTATTTGGGAAGCTTATTCATCAACAAAAAGCAAATAAGTTTGAATTACTCCATCTCTTATTTTAAAGGAATTGTACCCTCATGAACAAGTTAATGGTCTATTATAAAAGAGGGAGATTATTAACACCTTACATTGGTCTTTTATCACTTCCACTAACACAGCTTTTATTGAGATAGAATATTGTGTGAAACTGTTAAGTGTTACATAGTCACCCTCTTATAAAAAGGTTGTGAGGACTTCAAATTGGAAGAAATCCATCAGTTTTTGACTCAAAATTATCTATCTATTTTATTCCCATGAAGTATAAACTAGATACGATAATGTATTTTTTTTTATCATTTTTGGTTAGAAATATAGAAATTACTTTTTCAGGGTACATATTTAGCTTGATAAGCTATTTCTTTTGTTATTTATTTATTAATTTAACGACAAGAAATAATTTTGCGAGAGTCGACAAGAAATAGTTTTGCGAGAGTCGACGAATGTTGGTGTAAGCCTAATCACATAGCTGCTAGTCAGTAATAGCTCAAAGCCTCAAACACAGTACATATTGAATTGGATAGAGCCTAAAGGAGAGCCTAAGAGGTTCCATATTTGTACCCTCATAAACGAGTTAACGGTCTAGCATAAAAGAGGGAGATTATTAACACCATACATTAGTCTTTTATCACTTCCACTAACACTGTCGAGTGCTAAATATATAGTCACTTTCTCATGAAAAAGGTTGACCTTGTGGGAACTTCAATTTGGAGGACATTCGCAAGTTTTTGACTCAAAATGATCTAGGAGTATTTCTTTTCCCGAGAAGGGATAACTTTTAAGAATATATGGTATTACCTAGATAAGCAGAGCGTGGTTAATTATCGTTAATTTTTGTTAGAAATAAAGAAATAACTTTTGCAGGGTACATATTTAAATTGATAAGCCTTTTCTTTTATTATTTATTTAACGATAAGAAGTGATTTTGTGAGCATCGACAAGAAATAGTTTTGCGAGAGTCGACAATTGTTGGTGTAAGCCTAATCACAAAGCTGCTAGCCCATGGATATAGCTCAAACACATATTGGCTAGAGCCTAGAGGAGAGCCTATGAGGTTCCATATTTGTGGCTACTAATATTTGGTGCAAGATTGCCTTGGATTCAAAGTATTTGGTGAAAGATTTACTTGCAGTAAAAATCTAGTCCTTATTTTTAGGTGTATGTGTTTGGTGCGTAGCAATCTATGAAGCACGGTCACCTCTCCCAAGTGACGTGTCCGTGTCCAATACGGTGTCGGACACGGACACCGGGAGGACACGAGTCGGACACGTCGGACTAGTGTCCGGTTTATTCTTTTTTATCCTGGACACGAAACTCGGTTTTTTACACACAGGACACCGGTTGGACACTTCTCGGACACTTGTAGGACACAAAAACCAAACATTAAGCAAGAATTTAGGCGAAATAGACATTGTTAATCTCGAATTCCTTAGTGTTCCCCTTGACAAATTCAATGATCATGTGTGTAATATCTTCATTTTAAAATTGGTATAAGTTTGAAAGTTAAAAATTCTCATTATTTTATTAAAATAATAATATTTAATTCATTTTAATATATTTATATTAAACAATAATAGCGGTGTCGGTGTCCTAGATTTCGAGATTGAATGTCCCGGTGTCGGTGTCGGTATCGGTGTCCGTACTCGTGCAACATAGGTAGCAATACAACAAAGCCAATAGAAGGGATAAATTGTTGCTATATACCCTGTTAATTTATGAGTAACTTTTTACTGTGGAGAGGATATTGCATTGTACCAATTTCTTGGACAAGAATCGAGGGCGCAATCCTACCTAGCGAGCCACCATATATTCACATGATCGTGGACAAAAGTTCTGAAATTAATGTTCTCAAACTATCAGCTTAATAACTTATGAGCTACTCTAATTGTCTTTTTCATTTGTTAACATTTAATTTAAATCTATCCCACATATTTAAACCAAACGTTAATAAGGAAGAAGAACCGAGCGAAAATTTACATTTACATTATTAAATTCCTTCTCCCTAATCACATACTCGTTCGACCATGGAGTTTTAATATCTTTTGTTGTTGCAACTATTGGTGGCTATATATGGATCACAATAATGCATTGTTCGAACAAAATTTAGTGGCAAAAAAGAAGAAGAATAACTCTTGTCTTCTCCAATTAGTCGACCTTGTCGTGCAACTTTGTGAGAGATCTGACATGACATCCCTATCAAACTCATATTTGAAACATGTGCTTGCTAGTCTATCCAATATTGTCTCTTATTCTGCCGATTTCTCAAGAAAAATATTGTCTCTTATTCTACGATTTTTCGGTGTAAAAATCAAACGTCAAGAATGGAAGAAAGTAGAGAGTACATAAGCATCAAGAATTGAAGCACAACTCGATTTGATAATATTAAGTCCTTTACTGAATCTATCGAGTATTCCCAACATGTAAAGATAAGATTGGAATTAAGAGATAACGTACATAATACTTCTTAGGTTTGCCACTTTTCATATTATGTTTACGCTTTCGGGTTTAAACAAGTTTCAGTATCCCTACATCAGTCCAATCCGATTTCTATCCATGAGCATAAGTTGAGGACGATGCATGATTGTCGAAAACAAGAATCACATATGTTTGTAGTTTGAATTCTTCAACCCCATAGTATTCTTTTGGGATAATTTGTGGAGCTTTTATTGGCCATTTTTATTGCCACTATGTAGATGATTGGCCAAATATGTCTCTGAAATGAAACCCACCTCAGAATTGCACTGCCTTCATTCACAAGGGCAGACACAAGTCATTTCCAGTCTTTGGGTATGGCAATGACATAATGGTCAATTGGTTACTATGCCGCAAATACGAAGTACGGAGTAACGCTTAGGGGTCGTTTGGATACCCTCAAAATCCATAGGAATTGTATTTTCCTAGGAATTGTGTTAACATGAGTTGTTTGGTTACCATAAAGTGTAGGAATTGGAAATTCCCGGGCATTTCCAATTCCTCCAAAGTGTAGGAATTTAATTACCTAGGGGGGGCTAGGTAAGTAGAAATTCCCATGGGAATTGAACTCCCTTATTCATCCAAACAAATTTCCCCAATTCCCATACTTTCTTAAATCCTAGGATTTGTAAGTTCATGGGAATTCCGAATTCCCGAGTGTACCCAAACGACACCTTAGTATCACGGTCCGCACTTCAAGACGGAATGGCAATGTATGCCAGTTGAACTATTCCCGAGTCGAGTCAAGGTCTCTCGAGCTCTGAGTATAGCCTTGCTCACGACCAAGCCAATTTCTGATTACCTACAAAGTGGCTACGATCATGCAGCAATCTGCTATGGCAGTGCCTCTATGGCTCCATTTCTTATGACCTCATGCTATGAAAAAAAAACAGTCCAGCAACCATTTTCCGGTCAATCAGGTACGATGAAACTAAATTCTTGCAGAGTCGGCTTATTATACAAGCCATCTGCCAGAGTGGGTCATCGTTTGAAGAACCCGAGCTTCTCACTTTTGCTAGAATACTGTATAGATACTTGACCTTTCTTCAGTGGACATCAACACAGCCTAAGCAGCAGTAGCAGCAGCAGCTCTTCTGCACTCGTCAATAACCTCTCAGACTGAACAGTAGTATTGTCTGCCGGCTGTTCATTCGCAACTTCAAAGACCACATTAGGCTGCCTTATCAGTGTTTTCCCGAACTTTCAGAACTTGTTGCTGAGCCTGATGACACAATTTCCAGATCAGCATCCAACATCTTAGCCACCACAAGACGATGAATACACCAGTTAGTCCAGCAATAACGAGTGCCACAGGCCTTACTTTATCCCACTAGGGCACTAACTACACCCAGATGCAGTGCGGTATTAGTGGCAGAAGAAGAGCATCAACAACATCATCATGGGAGAATTCCAGCAGCAGAATCACCATCACAAACATGAACTGCATGTGAACTTTACAAGGCTTACGTTTTAGGACGACAGGAAATGTTGCTATCACTGCTGCACTGAAGCCTGACATACCTCGATTCAGGGAAAGAGACAAATGGTTGAGCAACCCCCATACTCATTATTGTTAAGCCATACAGCAGACAAGTCATGCTGGCACAAAACAATCAATGGAGCTAGTCGAACATCAATGGTGAAACACTGATAGGACAAACCCAATATGGTCATCCAAGTTGGCAACAACAGCAGGCAGAAGATACTACAGTTCAACCACAATACCGACAAGTGGAAGAACAGATCGATGCCCCAAGTGATTGCTTACTGCTGCTGCTCCTGCTTCTGGCTGGTGACGTCCACTTAAGAACGTTATATGTATCAATATCCTGCAACTGGGACAACGCTAAATGGAGCAGTGAGCACCACGGAATCAACAAAACTTGTAGGCACATTCATGAAATGATTCTAAGCAATGCAGAATGCTACACCAATACATAATATCACTCACGCAATTACATTCACAGTCAAAAAGAAGATGGACAGCAAAAGATTTCATAAGATCATAAGACAAGCATAAATGCATAATATTTAAACATTGTATCCTTCCAGTCATTAACCACTGACAAAAACACATCGTGATAGAGAGGGAAATGAGCTAATGAACGATTGATTAAATTCAGGGAATGGCAGAAATGGAGACATAGTTCTGAACATGCTGCCCGTCTAATAGCCCTAGAGATACACATGCAGGCTCCTTAACAAGCAGAACCGTCATTTTAAGATACAAGCAGATATTAGCTATCTTTCAAGGGCTAACTGCTGCGACATATAGCCACACAGGTGACACGGCGAAATTCTTTTGAGAAGATAGAGACCGACCTAATGTGTTTCATATGATTGTTGATCCATGAAGAAAATAGAAGTCAATGTACTTGAGATTCTGAAGACTTCATTACTTTATTAGCGTTAGATCACATTTTCATCATGTCAGGAAGAAGAGTATACACAAGAAACTAAATATTCCAAGAGCTATGTGCTAAACAGACACGTGAGAGTCTGACAGAGGTACAAAACACGGCATCAAATGGATATTCAACTTGGAAAAGCGACAGCAAAAAGATAACCGATGACGAACATTGATCTTCACTCCCCAAGGCTTCCTCAAAGCCTGGTTAAAAACAGATAAGCGAGAAGAAATGTGAGCTGAAGGAGATCAGTGAACAGTAAGAGAGGGAACTAAGACGTGTGAATTATGTAAGCACCTAAAAGGAATCCGTAAGTACACTATCATCATCCTCATCATCGAACTCAGCATCATCGCTAGATCCACTCAGATCCTCAACAGTGAAATTTTGATCACCTAAATAGAATCGAAAGACAGTCCAGAGTTAGACTAGCAAGCACAGATCCAAACTTCATAATTTCCTGAATCAAAACAGTATAAACAGATTGGTAAAGAATTAAAAGTTACCAGAGTTCTCTTCAGCAACAAGCCAATCTTTGAGACATAATAAAGCTTGAAGTGTCTCAGGCATTACTGAACTTTGAACAGAGGGCAAGGTTTTACTGCTGAAGCAAAATGCCTCCTTCACATTCACGGTAGAAACAGGTATGGATAGAATGTCACGTGCCATTACTGATAGCACAGGGTACCTGATTGAGCTTCTGTTCCAGAATTCTAGAACATCTACGTCAGAATTTAAGTCATAGCTTGGCTCTTCTAAGTAAAGATCCAATTCTGGCTTGTTCCCCTGCGCTTTTGACGTAGAACTCAGAAAATGATTGTAATCTCCAAACATATCCCCCTCGTCATTCCCGCTCATGAAATTTGTACTAACACTTGAAGATCCTACATGAGCAGGAAAGAAAGGTACCGATTGTTGCTTATACTCAGCAAACAAACAGTACAGAGTACTCACAACTTTGCTCACGCAGTCCTCATAGTTTACAAGGCTGTGAAGTTTCATATAACAATATTCAACAAACTTAACCTTGTAACGTGGATCTAATACCGCAGCACAAGATAAAATCAAGTTGTTCTCGCACCAGAAATTATCAAATTTCACTTGCATAGCTTTCACAGCATTAGCTACGAAAGGGTCTGGACCTTTTGCCATTTCTGTCATTCGGCAATGAACCATCAACATCCCCTTCAAAAACAAATTTGCTGTTGGGCCGTGTGTGCCAGAAAACAAACGCGTCACATCATAAAGGACCTTCAAAAACTTGTGAACAATGCTCAGCTTTTGCCATTCCTCCTTTGAAAGACCCAAATTGCTCAATTCTTGCTTTGACTCTGCTAGATGCTTGAACACACATCTATAGTAAACACTGCGATCAATCAATTTATATGTGGAACTCCATCTATGTAACACATCGAGACTCAATCGTTTTCTTGCTCGCAATTCAAACGTCCTCTCAGCAAGGTCAAAGAACTTCTTCCTCTGAAGTGGGGACTTATTGACATACTTGACCAATTCACGAACTTTCTCAAGAGCATCATCAACCAAATGTAAACTAGACTGTGCAAGAACATTAAGCATATGAGCACAGCAATTAACTTGGAAGAAGGAACCCCCATTTACAAGAGCTTTCTTGGTCAGAAGACCTCTTTTGATAGAACAAACCATAGATTCATTATACGAAGCTTCATCCACTGTGATGGTGAAGGTCTTGCTATCAACGTTGTACTGTGACGACAAACATGCCAGTTCATCAGCAATATAAGTCCCATCATAAGGCGGTGCTAAAGCTTTGAAACACAAGATCCTTCTAAGCAGCTTCCACTGATCATTGATAAAATGTGTTGTAACACAAATATATTCTTCTTTTGTGTCTCTAGCTTTCCAGTTAGCCACTGTCAAACATATACGACCAGGAGCATTTGCTAGCATTTCTTTAATGTTCTCTCTTTCTTTCACATACATAGAGAACAATTCTCTCCTGACAACAGCTCGGCTAAATGGCTTAAATTGTGGACAGGCTTTAGACATCATACACCTAAAGCCATTCTCTTCCACAAAGCTAAATGGATGGGTTCCCTTTATGATGCAGACTGAAATATATCTTCGGAGTTCATCCTGGTAAACTTGACCATTCTCCATGGAATTGCTTCCTCCAACCAAGGCATCGCCAACCACTGATACCCGTTTCACATTACTGCTTGGTGTTGCATATCTTTGGATTTCATCTAAGTTGATGTCTTCGGCTAACCTCTCACCAGGAAGGAAGTATTGTTCTATGTTACCCATAACTACCACACGCTTTGGACACTTATCTAAATGGCGCTTTAGATGAGATGTGCCATTCTTGGAAGCGGCCGAGAGAACCAAGTTACAGTGCCTGCACTTGGCCTTTGCATCATTCATATTCGGAGCAGGAAACAGCTCATATTCATGCCAAACCTTAGAAACCCTTTTCCCAACCTTAAAACCATTGCCATTACCCTCAAAGTCACTGCCCAGAGTGTCCATAGAGATAGGTTCCACATCCAGAGCAACACGCTTTGGACACCGTTCCATATGACGCTTCAAATGAGAAGTTCCACTCCTAGGTGTCGAACTAAACAATGTATCGCAATGTAAACATTTCGCTTTCCCATCCTCCTTGTTTTCAGACGGTATCTTCTCAAAGTGATCCCACGCTTGCGATCTCTTCTTATTCCTATTATTACTCTCACATTCTACAATCTCCTTCCCAACATCTAACGTTACCAGAGTACTCCTATTCATTTTACCTATCATTTCAATTCAAACAACAAAACTCAGCATAAATGTCATACACAAATTCATTCTAAGTAACTTCAAAGACAAGATTCATCAAACAGATCCCACAAATCATTCATCCCAATTTCGACACAACGCCCCAACAACAGTAACAATTCTCAGCAAAATTGCAGCTTTTTATAAAATCACTACAAATCGAGAAATACCCATTTATAAAATTTGGGTCTAGCATCAAAAAGTTGCACAAATTAAGCAAATTGAGAGCAAAATTGCACAAATCAACACAAATAAAGAAATGGGTATCACTTAAATTTTGCAAGAAAATCAATTGAAGTAACCAATTATAAGTTCAAATCAACAAAAAATGCAAAATTAGGGTTTTAAAGTCAAGGAAGAGTGATTTACCTGAAGTTGCATATAAGTGAGAGGAATTGCGGTGCAAAAATGCTGAAGTGTGAGAGTGAAGATACAGTACTTCAGATATTGATTTTCGATCAGTCAATTTCGAAAGTTTTGGGGGGAAAATTAGGTTTGGAGGGAAGGTAAATTTGCAGAGGACAATTTGGAAAAGAAATAAAAATTGAATTGGGGATATTTAATCTTTGGAGAAGCCCAGAAAATAATTGGGGGCCTTTTTCTATAACTGCAGTACACCAATCTACTACTGGTAAAACTTTAGTACTTTTTACGGTTTTCTGGGGTCGGGTCGTATTAAACACTTTGGATTCAGTAGCGTCATTACAAGAATTTAAGTGACCACTTTAGTAAGGCCGTAACCACGTCCAGACGTAATATAGTTAGATTTACTTCGACAATGGTGAAACTCAAAATAAACCAACTAACGTACACTAGTATTATTTATTATCTTCCTCGATAATTATGCTCGAACTTTAACGGACTTTGGGACGGGTATGGCTAAAATTTTCTTTTCTTTCTAAGTTGGTTAATGTGACTCTTGCCAATAACATGTTGGTTGAAAGAGAACTCATTCATGCACCAAATGTCACACATATCACAGTGCAATCGAGGATCACCCACCTTTATCACATCCCAAACTTCATTGTCTTGCCATTTCTTCACCTTAGACTTGTGTTTTTGGCCCATTATATGCATCTGAAGATTAGTAGCAGATGTACAATGAATTTCACACACCTTGCAATACAAGTTTCTTATCTCATTATCACTCAGATTGGGGTAAACTTGCTCATTCGGTGCCTCTTTTCTTTTGAGACTTGAGCTTGGGTTGAGCACTATTGTGGGCTTTTCGGGTGGACTCGGTATCGGATCGGGTCTTGAAAAAGGCCTTGGGCTCCAAGTTGGGCCCAAAGGTGGCAACTTTGGACTTGGTGCCTCTTTTCTTCTGACGCTTGAACTTGGGCTTGGGCTAAGCACTATAGTGGGCTTTTCAGGTGGATTCGGCGTTAAATCGGTCCTTGAAAAAGGCCTTGGACTCCAAGTTGAGCTTGAAGGTGGCAACACCAGCCTTGGTGCATCTTTTCTTTGGTGACTTGAGCTTGGAGTGAGCACTATTGTGGGCTTGGTAGGTCGAGTCGGTGTTAAATTGGGCCTCAAAGAAGGCTTTGGACCCCAAGTTGGGCTTAATGGTGGCAACTTTGGACCTGGGCTTGGGCTTGTTAGCATTGGTCTTGGTATTGGGCTGGGTTGATATGGGCCTGGTTGGGAAGTGCGCGTTGCCAATGATCTTGGCCGGAAAGTTGGTACTGGAATTGAGCCGGGGCGTTGAGCCGAGAGCAGGGCTGGCCTTGATGCTAATTGTGGTCTTGGACCTGAAAGTTTGAATGATGATGGACTTGGTTTTTGAGTTGCACTTGGTGATGGATGCTGTCTTGGCTTGGGTTTTGGAGGTGGGAATGAAGGTGGTCTTGGAACACATCTCGATCCGACAGGTTTAATCTGCATGAGATGCAACAACAACATCAACCTCGTCCCAAAATGATTTGAGTGGTTAACAAAAACTGTCATATGGTTATTCAACGTCAATACATGATATATTGCCATTTACCTAGCCTAACATAAAGTCGTAAACAACGCATGATAACATATAATACCAAGATGTAAATTTAAAGAGTATATAACTTGTAATAAATCTCCTGGTACAAGGTAAAGTTAGAATAGTTCTTACACTAGGAGATGGAAGGCCTTTGATGGATTTAGAACATTGTATCATCTGCAATGCTTCCAACTTTTCACGATAAGCCATTTCCCTTTCTAACGCAAGCTTAACTGACATTACATACTCAGATCTCTCGCTAGCCATTTCCTGCAAGCAGTACGCGAATTTTGGGGTTGGGGTGGGGGGCGAGGCTGTAGACAAGTAACAGAAGAAGCTAATAATGTGACAGAATTACTGAATTAATTCCCACAGGACTGCTCTAATGTTTGAATTTTAGTCTTTCTGCTGATAGAAATATTATGCACTGCATTAGAATTGCATGAATATAAAGTGGCCTAAAAAAGGTACAGTAGTCACAGATTCTTTACAACTAGTACATATGTAGAAGAATATTATCAAAAATCACATACATTTCACCAATGTATGGCTCAGATGCTGCCATATTTTACAATCATAACTCAATTTTGAAGTGTACAAAGATAAACAAACTGATATTTGTGTGGAGCCAAAATTTGTCAGCTGAGACCAGTGTCTAGCAGTAAGGTCATCAGGTAGCAAAGCGCGAAAGTGAACTTCAAATTACTTGCTTATGTACAAGCTAAGTGCAGATTCGAGAAATTCAGAGGTTTAGAACCGGTAATGTTTAACAGGATATGCAGTGCATTCACATTCCGAAAGCCAACAGAATGTAATCTTTAGTTTGCTGGGCTAGAACTCTAGAAGTTTGAAAGTAAAAAAAAAGCTAACAGTTTTAACAGAATACTTACGTTCAACTGCTTAAGAGACCTCGGTCAAAAAAAAAAAAAAAAGCTGCTTAAGAGAGAGTTCATAATAGAGGTGTTCACTGTCGACTGTATGTCCTAATAAACTTTGCTAAACCACAGCATTTTTAGGGTTGATAGACTGTATCAGGCATAGCTTCACAGTCAGCTACATCTCTGAACTTGCGCCATTAGAACCCATCAATTTCTTCTCTTTAGCCCGGAGTTTGAAAAAATGGCTCTTGCCATTAAGGTGACGGAACAATGAATCCATATCAATGCACCAGATGCCACAGGACTCACAGTGAAGCTTGTCATTTGGTTCTGACGTTCCTCCAATAGCTTTCTTAGCTTGTGCATTTCTCACCATTGACTTGTGTTTTTGACCCTTCAGGTGCATTCTGAGATTTAACTCACTGGTACAGTCAACTTGGCACAGATCACAGTAAAAATCTTCTGGTGAAACTTGAAGACGCTTTGCCTTTGGTTGATTATGAACAGGTGGTTTCCTCTTCTGATGAGCCAAATAGGTTGGTCTTGGAGGTTGTGTTAGTGATGAATGTGGACGCTGGATAGAAGAACTCACATGTGTAATCGAGTTCAGAGTTAGTCCAGAATGCTGTGGGTTGAACCTTTTTTGTGGCAGAGCTGGCGTAATGCTAGGCCTAGGATAAGCAACTGGCCTTGGATTTGGGATGAGCATTGGGGTTTCTGCGGCCCTTAGTGGCAGAGCTGGCGTAATGCTAGGCCTAGGATAAGAAACTGGCCTTGGATTTGGGATGAGCATTGGAGTTGCTGTCACCCTTTGTGGTGGAGCTCGCACTTGCTGGGGTCTAAGTCCGACAGCAGGATGTGGCCTTGGATTGGGAAAGAGCACTGGAGTTGCTGGACGCGGATTCTGATTAGGCCCTGGAGTAAGGTTTGGAGTTGATCCCTGTACCTGCTCAGTAAAACGCAAAGCTGAGTACGCAGTAGCTTGATCACCAACATATTAAACCTACTAGAAAAGCAACTTGGCGACAGTCTCAGTCTGATATCTGCTAAAATCTGTTGTTCTGAACAAACCTAAACAGTGTATATGAAATAGCAGAACAAGTACACAGAATGCACACACATAAAAATCATGCATATATACTGAATCTAGAATGCCATCTGCATCTTTTCTTCTGCGTACCCCTTTCAGAATGACGGCATCACTGCATCAGTCTCAGTTTCGAGAATCAGACTAAGTCAATTGTCATGCTACATATTCCAAAAATGGGATATAGGCAGACTAAGGTCTATACACTGTCAATATCTTTAAGAGATTTGGACTCTACACTCTACTGAGCTTGACTGCGCTCAAATTCTTGCCTGAGCCTTCCCGGGCATGAGTCTGGCAGGTGCCCTTACAACAAGCACTTGACGCCTGGGTGGCTGTATCTCATGTTTAAGACGGTCTCTAGCACGACTTGCTCTTAGACTACCATTACTTATTAGCTCTTCGACATACAAACAGGAGTAAATCTAGTCCCGTAAATTAGGGGTAGCCTTCTTAATACAAACTTTTGTCATTAATCTTTTCGACATACAAACAGGAGTAAATTTAGTCACGTAAATTAGAGGTAGCCTTCTTAATACGACCTTTTGTCATTATTTTTCGTACATTCATGATACGATATTTAGTCCCCGGTCAAACGCATCCAACAACAACAACAACAACAAGGATATGAACAATTAGAAATCAGAAAGGCGATGACTACCTGAGAAGGCAGACGATCTTTCTGAGGGATAATAACTGATGTACTGCTACCACTTTCTTTTGTTTTCGGGTTTTCGAGTTTCGCCCTATACGCCATCTCTCTTTGCATCGCAAGCTCTACTGACATCACATACCGCTTCCTGTCAACTCCTCCCATTCTCTCTTCTTCTCAAACCCTGAAATGCACACATCACCTTCATATGCATGCCAAACAAAATTCCGAAAACAGGGTATCCAAATTCCAAAACAGTAAAAAAGTTTGCAACTTTATTTACAGGAGATGAATTTCTCACTAAAAGTAAACTAAATAGACACATTTACACATAGAATTATACGAAAGATTGAAACTTTATGTTCAAAATTTAGAAAGATTGCATCTTTTTAACACAAATTTCTTTGGACAGTAAACAATTTTAAACTCTGAATTTTAAACTTACCAGGGTAATCTAGACATAAAAATGTAAGAAAGTTACAAACTTTCTTTAAGAATTTGATAAAAATTGAAACTTTATTCAAGTGGAACACATTGGATGGTAAATAAATGAGGATTAAATAAAATGTAAGAAATTTTTTTTACCTTGGAACAGCTTAGAATTTGTGGGTACTTCAGATAAAAACTCAGGAATTCAAGAAGTATATTGTGTCAAAATCGGTGGTGAAAAAAAATTAAAAAGTTAAAAGAGTTTTTTTTACAGGTGCTGACATTTTTGGTGGTGGGATGAATTTTTGGTGGGCTATCTGACGCTGGCAGCATTCAGCAGGACGGATCAGAGAGTACAACAGTACAATGGCAAGGGTATTTTCGTCAATTCCTCTGGACTAGGTAGTACAGAATCTGGTCCAGCATTACCCGCTGTCATAGAATTTTCACATAAGACGACGAATGTGCACCTACAGTGAAATTAACCTTCCTGATGTTATGAGATACTCCGTATGACTTATGAGTTATGACTCACAATTTATGAAAAGGCGATTCTAGAGGTTTACGGTAAAAACATCCAAAAGAAGTGTATGCACAGCCGCACAGGTAGAGAGTGATAAGATGGATTGACAATGTTGTACCCTTTCAATTACGAAAGATGTTCAATTTGAAAAATTCGTCAATAGACTACTTACGGACGTACCCATGATGAAATTTGGTTTGAGAATCAATCTCAAAACACGAATGCGTTGTTAAATTAGAATGAACAAATCACAAACACAAAACAATGCACATTCAACTAGAATCAAAGTCCTAAAACAATCCACTGTTCAACAAGAATGAAAAATCACAATCACGTATGAACTTTGGTAATGTATATGCTGAGACCAACTTTGTCAGCTGAGACTAGTGTCTAGCAGTAAGGTCATCAGATAGAAAGCGCGAAAGTGAACTTCAAAATACTCACTTCAGTACAGGCTAAGTGCAATTTAGAGGAACTTTCGAGTATATATATGCTTACAGTCAACTAGATCAGGACCGAATAGTTTCTTTTCCCTAGCTTGGAGCCTGTGAAGGTGGTACTAAATACATTGATCTGAATGTGCTAAAATTTTGATTGAATTTCAACGAATTGGTATCAATAATAGACCAAATACATTGATAGAAATTTGAACTTTTATGATCTGATCTGAACTAATTTGAATGACTCTGATGTGATCTGATCTGATCTGAATGATTTTGAACTGATCTGAATTCATCTGAGAATAAGTCCTATCAAATAGGACCTTAATCTTACTAAATCACTTATCAATACTCCGTATATCACAACCAAATCAAAATTCATATTCTTTTTTTTATTATTATTAATAGTTAAATTCAAAATAAATCCTTCTATACTATTAAAGGAGGCTTTTTTGTAGCTCTCATATCGACCAGAGATTTTTAGAGAGTTTCGATAATTTTTTAATATTAAAAGTATTTGTTGTCCATCCAAACACAAAAAGCAATTTTAACATCCCTCTTAATATACTAAATTCTTCATTATTATCACTCAATTACTAAATGTAAACCTTTTATATATTCGCAATTAAAGAAACCTTATATGAAACATATTGAAGATGAATATGTACATCGCTTTGATTGTATACAAAAAAATATGCGTAGCTACGCATTTAGTTTCCTTCCACCATATCAACATTCTTACTTTCACCTTTTTCATGTTTAATGTTTAGAATTTGTTATCAAACTGTCATCATTAATTCATGTAGCAAAACATAGATAAGATAATTGATTTCATAAATTAGGATGCTCAATCTCCTCATAAAAATGTTGTAATATCATGAGTTAAGCTTTATAGGTTGTTTCGTGCCATAAAAAAGCTTTGTAATCTCAAAAGCGTTGAGCTTCATAAGTTGCTTCGTACCAAAATAATTAAATTGTAATCTAAAAATGGAAGAGAAGAACACACATATTGACGGGTTATATAGGTGATATGGTGATTATGTACACGTACGGTAACCCTTCCATATCAATTGAATGCTGTTTATCTAAAAAATGGGCTTTTTCTTTCGAACTTTGCAACTTATGCTTAACTTCTTACCGATATGTCTTAATGCAAACTAATCTGCTATAATAGTCTAATAGACTTTAAATAGTTTGAATTGTAAGTAATATGATTTCGAATTTTAGAAAGACGCCATAATTATCCACATTGCATGGTACAATATTGAAAATATCAGGATTTAGCAAAGTGGATTGTTCATGGATGGGTAGTTGGGTACACTAGAATTTTTCACGCTTAACAAAGTCATTCTATATTGTATTGATTTTCATCCGACAAAAATATATGAGTACAATTCAGATTTATTACATCTACAATAACAACTACTACAGCTAAGCCTTATTTCCAAAATGGTTTGGTGTTGGCTAACAATAAATATCATTATTAAGAGACTTGTGCAATGCACGGGCCTTAATCCTAGTAAATTATGATATTTGACTAAATGTTGGTTTGTTGAGATGTCTCCTGATCCCAGGAAATTATTTACGCGAGTATTACTTTATCTTCAAATAACACTCTTTTTATTTTAAACATTTTTCAAGAGTATGTGTAAATTGAAGTCTTAAACTTGTCGACATATCTCAACCAAAGTCATACTTATCTTTTCAAAAATATGTATAAATAAATCTTATATCGACATACATTTCAACATGCACTTAATGATACGTGTATCGTAATATTCTGATATACGTAGCCCGAGTTACAACAGTTTATATCATGTTTTATTCTCATAACTATATTACATACTCCCTCCGTCCCAGGTCAAACACCCCATATTCCATTTTGGGACGTCCCAACTCAAACACCCCATCTATTTTGGGACATATTTCTATCTCATACTTTTATTAAATTATTACATCTTCTCTCACATTATCTCTCCTACTTTTATTAATCCTGACATTCTCTCTCTTTCTTTTTCCTAATATTACCCCACTCAACTTATTATATCATTTTTTCTTATTCCACTACAAAAAAGGGGCGGGGTGTTTGAGCTGGGACGGAGGGAGTAAGAGGTTTTGGAAAATTTGCGAGACCGCACCTTATACAACCAGGTTTTTGCGAGATCACACCTTTTATGTTTAATTTTGTAACTGCACCTTTTAAGTTCATTTCTTTGCGAAATTTCAACTTTTCTCATTTCTGGACACTTTTGGATCACTCTCCGACGTTGACTTGAACCAATAGATAAGAGAAAAAAAATCAAATCCTGCAAATACTCTTAACTATGAGCCCTCCAAGAAAAGCAAGTAGAAAAAAAAGGGTATAGATTTACAACGCTATCATGTAAAAGGATGTCGACTTTATGAATGACTTTGAAACCCTCCCCCACTCCCTCAGTCGCACTTTTCTCTTATCCATTGGTTCAAGCACCCTTCTATCACCTTTTTCCGAGATCTAATTGAGATGGTCCGGATCCGATCCAAAGGACTCATTTGTGACGGTAGGTATAGACTTGTAGTAAGTTCGTAACTACACTTTGCAAACAGATCCTTTGATTACCAATATGGATCGATCGATCTCCAATCATTACTATTTCAGGTAAAAAAACCAATAGTTTCAATATTGTATTTATAAACAAATTGCACCATACTAGATTAAATTAAACTTTTGCACTAATCACGTAACTGGAACAGTGAAAAAAGTTAACCCGATTCACTTTCATGTCACGAAAGGGTCGAATAATTTGGGTCAGATCTCCTCTATTGGGGTCAAGTTAAGTACGGTTCTAAATCAAGCTAAAAGCGGCCACCTTAGACCTGATCTAATACGTTTTGCCTACATGTTCTTATTTACGGCGTACTCGTATGTAACAAAACAAAACAAAACAAAAAACTTAAACCCGGCCGCAGAAAAGCACAGGGAGAGGAGAGAGAGAGAGAGAGAGACTGAGAAAGAAAATGGCGTTAGCAATCGAAAGTGGGTCTGTATTCACCCCGTTCGCCATCACAGATCTTCCCGACGTAAGAATTTTATAACTTGTTTAATCAATCTGCTTGTATTTGGTATCTTCAATTGCAAGTTTTATTTGTATCATCATAGTATTAATTAATCATGTTCATCTTTGAACAATTTTTTGTTTTACTGCTAGGTTACCAAAAAGGGAAATTCCACTAATTTAACACAACTATTCGGCTGTTCACCTGAAATTATTCACGAGGAAGGCGTCACAATTTGGATTAATTTTGGTGTCTTTTGTCAAAAGTATGTGCCCTAATTATTTTGGGTTTTTCTTGTTATGTATAAAGTTTATCACTTTATATGATTTATTGTGTTTTTATGCGATTTTTAGACCTGTTTGTGAATTGTTAATGACAATAAGACGTAGTAGTTATGAATTTTGACCTCAAATTTGCTGTTGTTCATTAACAAATGTTCTGGGTTGGTGTTTGGCATGGAGATTATCTTCTTGTTGTTGTTGTTGTTGTATAAATTGTTGTTGTTGTTGTTGTATAAATAATTGTTGTTGTTGTTGTTGTTGTCGTCGTCGTATAAATTGTTGTTGAATGTTAGTGTGGGTGAGCTACTATAAGTGTTGATTAGTCTAAAATCTATGAGGTTTGGAATCTTTGAGGCGCTAGGACCATGTCGTTTTTGTTGGTGGTGTTGTGGGCGGGCTAGTCTATTACACTAGAATCTACTAGGATGAAGCCTTCTGGCTCTCGGGCATTGTTGCTTTTTGGAGTGGGTTGGTAATCCATGGTCTCAAACCACACACTAGCATTTTTTGGGACTGTCCATTTGTCCAAGGGGGAACCTTAACGAGAGAATTTTTATGAAGATGGTAGGAAAGGGGCATATGGGTTACCTGTCTTGGAAGCTAGCCGGCTGGACAAAGTCATGAACTTTATGTTCGAATGGGTGATGAGAGGGATCATTTTGCCGTTGGGATGTTTTGTAATGAGTAAAAGAGATTTGGGTTTCAGCTGAATAATGGTAAACAAGTAAGAAGTATTCAAAAGACTCGATCTTGTCTGTAACAGGGTCACAAATATTTGAGTTAGATGTTGGTTATTCTTGAATTCATTTGGTGGAAGCGTGTAAAGCACTGAGCTGCTGTTGTTATTGGCTGGTATTGTGCGAGAGGTGCCGAATTGCTGTAGTTAAGGGCCAAACTAAATAAGACAATCTCATCAGGAACTAGTGGTGAAATGGTTATTTGAGGGAGAATGTGATGCATTTTAAAAAGTCTTTAGGACTTAATTAGAAATGGAATTGTATTGTGTCAATAATGTGTGTTTTCTATGTGTGTAGCATGTCATGGAATCATTATTTTATTTGGTTTTGTGGCTCTGATTTTTAGCAAACATGTTTTTGATGGCTTCTGTGATATAGTTAGAGAATTTTGCTTTTAGGTCTCGGATAGATATTGTTAAGACTTCTGCCAGGGTTATATTTAGCATGATTGGATAGTTTAAATATCTATTTGTGTATTAGAAGATATTTATCTGTTCTTAAGCTTTAGGATTGAATTTCTGATTTCCCTCTTTCTCTTTCGGATGGGGTTGCTCTATAGGATGAATCGCCTGCCTGTTCGTGTTCGTGACTACTTTCGTCAGGAGCTGACTAGTCATATAGAATTCGACTATTATGAAGTAAGAAGATTGATTATAAAAGGCTTGCTGGAACCTGCAACAATTGAGGAGATCTTGCATTGTTATATTGGTATTTATTGTTGATTTTTGCTGGAAAATTTCTGTTACGCATAGATAATAGCTAGATTAATCAGTTGATTCAATGGCAGTGCTATTTCCTTTATTGTATGTCTTCTCGAAGTTGTTTGTATTTGAGGACATTACTCTTGACAACCCCTTGTCCTCTATTACATCTTCTTTGGTTTAGTAGTATCATCTTTCTCAGTTTTAAAAATTTGCTGTGTCTGGTGTTTTCAGCCGACTACGTAACTTGTAACACATGCAATGGTTTGGAATCTGAGCTTAAAGTCAAGGATAAGAACGCTTACTCTATTGAATGCAAGAAGGTAACCATTGCTTGTGATTTGCCATGTCTTCTTTGATTTGATTCAAGCTTCCATTATCAAGTAATGATTGGTTACTATCATTGGCTTACTGGCTCTTGATTAAGTTTAATTCATTTTTTAGTTTAATTAAGTTTAATTCAGTGGTCTTTGCTAAGGCTTATTGCTGGCCAACTTCATGATGGATTTTTAACCCGAAACAATAATAGAAACAGCCTGATCCAAGTCTTCTTAATTCTTCCCGGCCTCTTACGGTCTTATCACATTGTTTCTTCTCACCATATACTAAATATTGTAGCTACACAGAATGAAAGTTCTGAATTCTTTTAAGTATGTTTCAATTGTAATATCCTAACAAGATGATATGTTATCGAGTAGTTTGCGTGTTTGAATGACCCTGTTCCTTACTCACAATCTACACGTTGTACCCTCCATTGCAGTGTCATTCCGCTAGGAGAGCACCTTCTGTTCCATCTTCCAATCTCCTCCGTGTTCCAGTGGAGTTTGCGTATCCGAATGGAGATCAAAGCAACAATATCAAGCCTACAGTTATGTTTTAATGCTTAAGTGAATTTTTATCTTCAATTTACATGCTATTATTTTAACTTGTATTAACTGTGTCGATGTTTCTACATTTTGTGTTACTAGGCTAACAATCCTGCGAAATATCAAAATTCAATAGATCTCACAGAAATCTTTGGCTGCCCTGAAATTATTCATGAGGAAGGCGTCACCATTTGGGCTGATTTCGGCACCTTTTGCCAAAAGTATGTGCCTTTTTATTTTTGTTTTATTCATGCTCTTTACAATGTTTATCATGCTCTTTCTGTTTACAAGTTTTTGAGTTGGTTTTGGCGTGAAGATGACTTAACAAAGTGTGGACGGGCTAATATAAAACTTTTTATTTCTTTTTTCGGTTACAGGCTAGTATAAAACTGTAATTTGTTGTTATTGTAATGTAAATTGTTGTTGAGTGTTTGTGTGAGCGGGCTAGTGTAAATGTAGTTCACTTTCGAAAATATTAGGCTGCAGCCTTTGAGGCATAGGGCATTGTTGGTGCATGCGCGCGTGATAGATCTTGAACTGGTGACTAGGGTTTTCAGGCTTGCCCTTGTTAAAACATAAATAAACCAGTTTTATAAGTGCAGGGGTGAACTTGTGACTAGAGACTCGAAGCGATAAGATGGATAGGAATAGGCTTATGTTTAGCTCATGAAGATGAATTACCTGTGGTGGTAGCAAACCAGTTGGGATTTTGTGTAAAGACGAGGGATTTGGTTTGATGTGTGGTTCATAAACAAGTAAGAACTTGCTATTAATCATTTCTCAAATTTGTGATGAAGCCATCTTTAAGTAAGATAGGAGATCATTATATTCTAAAGGACACCAAGCGGGTGACTGAACTCCCATATACAAAAAAAAGTCATACAGATGTTTGGGTTGGTATCTGGTATTTAATGTTTAGATTTTTCTTGTACTTATCAGGCGGGAGCTTTTGAGGCATTGGGCTACTGTTGTCGTTAGTTGATTTACGCTTATATTGTGCCAGAAGTCCCTAATTGTCGTTTGTAGGTGGGAACTTAATATCAGACGATTTCTTCTGGAACAAATGTCAACTGGTGACTAGAGTTACAAAGCAATTAGATGGATGAAAAGGGGCTATTGCCTCTTTTCCAATAATGAATGAATTGTGAGGGGGCAGCAAAGCGGTTGGGAAGCAATTAGATCTCCTTATTCTATGATGCTACAATAATTTTATTTATGTATTTCTTATCTTTCTATAAAAAAAACCGCCATGTTTGTGCAAATTGTATGGAGCAATTAATAATTAATTTTTACAATATTGATCATAATTAGAGGGTAGTATATGATAGCATGGTTGGGCGCTGTGAGTTTCCTCATGTATTTGGTTACCCTCAATGATTTCCCTCTCACCATCTTCTGCTCTATCAAGCTTTAGACCACCCCAACTTTCTGTTTTCTATATCCCTGGTCACAACGTACTCCCTTTGTCGGCCCTGCCCAGTACACACTTCTTCTCCTTCAGTTCACCCCTCACAACCACCTAGAAATCACCCTTTGCCTTGAGGACTTAGTCATGGACTCCTCTGCTCGTCTCCTCCAATTTGTATAAGGATGATGGTGCCACTGCAAGGGTGAATGTGGTGGTTGGTAGGTGGTGTGATGTAGATCTGGTGGCTGGGTGTTGTTCGATGGTCGCCTGATGCGCGGGTCGGTGCAGGTGCGGGGGTTGGGTGGTGGTGTAAGCATCGGTGCAGGTGTGTGTGTTTGTTTTTTTTCCTTTATTAGTGTAGCAGGTCACATGTCATTCTTCTATTTAATTTTGTGGCTTTGCTCTGTAGTGAAGGCTAAATTACTGAACGTTGTGGTGCATATCTGAGTGTCCGACAAGACTAGTGTAAGAAATGAAATTGTAATTTGCCTAAAATGGAGTTTCAAAGTGTCGTGATGTATCGAACACTTATCATGTCAGACATGCGACATGCCATGCATTTGAAATATCGAAGTAACATAGAGTAAAAGTTCTTTTAAATGGTTTGCATTTTATAGTCTTGGATGTATAATCTTAAAAGTTAAAACACGCCTGCCGGGTCATTTGAGCATGTGTAGTTACAATTTGTTTGTTTCGGAAGGTCTAATCTTTCCTCAAGCTTGAAGATTGGATTTCTGATTCCCTCTATTTTATTGGGTGGGGTGCTCTATAGGGTAAATCGCCTGCCTTTTCGAGTTCGTGACTACTTCCATCAGGAGCTGACTCTTCGTGTTGAAGTTGAACATTCTGAAGTAATAAGATTGGTCATAAGGGACCTCGAGGAACCTGAAACTATTGAAGAGATCATGCACTGTTATATTGGTAATTATCGTCAATCTTGTTCGATAACTGTTCTCACTCATGGATGTTAGTAGGATTAATTAGACGAATCAATTAACTGCTACTTCTATAATTGATGTTCTTCCAGAATTTTTGTATTTGAGGACCTTGCCTTTTCGTGCTTCTTTTTGCTCTAATAATAATAATAATAATAATAATAATTAAGTTTTCTATCTTAAAAATCATTTGTATGCTCTTTTCAGCTGACTACATTATTTGTAACGCGTGCACTGGTCTGGAAACTGAGCATAAGGTCAAGGATAAGAAGACTTACTATATTAAGTGCAAGAAGGTAAGAATCACTTCTTTTTGTTCTCTTTGATCTGTCTGAAGCTTCCATTTTTAAGTAATGTCGGTATTACTATCATTGTCTCACTGCCTCAGTGGCTTTTGCTTGTGTTTTTTCAATTATCAATTCAATAGTTCCAATCCTTGTGCGATCATTTTTTATTGTTTTGGTTAACAATTACCATTAGTTATGGTGTCATAGCCCACTATTGGTTTCGCTAATGGTGTTCTGCTAAGGCGTGTTGTTGGCGTACTTCATAGTCAATTGTAATTCTGTATAGCTACAATTTCTTGTGGTGGTAGAGAAACAAATATGATAAATAGGGGTGGGGAAGATCTCAGAAGACCTGACAATTGTAATTGAAACAATTGCTTTGATTTTTATATGTCCCTTGTGCCTACTTAAAATCTCCTCCTTGTGCCTTCTTCCATTGCAGTGTCATTGCGTAAGGACAGCTCCTTCAATTCCATCTTCCTATCTCCGCCAAATCCCTATGGAATTAGCCTATCCTAATGGAGATCGGAGCAAGGATATTAAGCCTACAGCTTGTAATACAGCTCCTCGGCCTGCTACACTTCGCCGTACACCACTGCCCTACTGAGTTGAGGTCCAAGCACGAGATCAGTGTGCCTTGCCAATAATGCACCTGAAGTTTGCTCTCTATCTATTAATCATTCCAATGTAATGTCTTGTTGTACTCAGTCACGGTAGATAAAATCTTCCGACAATTTACTGTTGTGAACTTGTAATTTATAATCTATGGGTTGAGGGACGTCATCTGTAGTAACTGGGGTCAGACTTGACATTGTAAACTGCAGACCTAGCGTCTCCAAAGTCCAAACCATTAGTTTCTGTTTGGAATCAAGAAATTAAATTAATTGAAATCAAACCAAGATATTCAAAACTATAGAAGTTGGAATGGTTTGGCTTAGGAAATACTTCCAAGAGTGTGTGAAAGATCCTTTCAAGTTACCCAAGAGAGATGATTAGATGATAGTTTTGATCTATTTTTGTCTGAAAGAAGAAAGAAAGAATGCATAATAACCCGG
Source organism: Spergularia bocconei (assembly GCA_963457585.1). Lineage (NCBI taxonomy): Eukaryota > Viridiplantae > Streptophyta > Magnoliopsida > Caryophyllales > Caryophyllaceae > Spergularia > Spergularia bocconei. The sequence continues at coordinate 6,226,903 of OY734942.1, read as the reverse complement.
TGTTTCGGATGATGTTTACAATACAGAGCAGGGTTGCAGATGTCAACAATTAGAATATGTTGATGTACATGTTTTGTTTGTGTAAAAAAAGGACTATGGAGTATGAATTTTGGTTCAATCACGCTCAATTTCATTTCATCAGGCATCCAAATGCCAATTAACGTTGATGTTTAGTGCAAATTAAAGCTTAAACTGTCACCTTCATATTTGAGCTTCAGAGTGAAGTCACTCATGCAAAAGGTAAGGACTAGATCATGTTGCAAGAACCGACATGACCCTACAGTTTTGATCCTGGATGAACGAACATCAGGGCTGGACAGTACTTTAGCTCTGCAAATCATTGACATGTTGAAGACCATGGCACAGAATAGAGGCCAAACAATCATTTTGAGCATCCATCAGGCTGAATTTCGGATTGTTAAGCTGTTCAATTCAATAATCCTCCTACCGGCAAATGGCATTGTTCTTCACCATGGGATTGTTGATCAACTCGGGTCCTTGCTCAGGCTAATGGGTCTCGAGCTCCCTCCTCACTGCAACGGGGTAGAATTTGCAATCGACACCCTGGAAATAATCGACAAGAAGAGCTGTAGATCCTAGGAGAACTCGTTAGCTAGTAATGTAAAAAACAAACAAAAATTAGTTCTGGTACTGCAACAACCAGTTTCTGCAGCTGCTCCACAGCAAAGGGGGAATACGCTACAGCAGCTCTTTCGGCAATCCATATACAAGAGTTTCCGAAATAAAAGATGACTGAGAGCTAAAAGTGCAGAAAAATGTTGTTTTCTATCATCTAAAACAGTAAGAAATGCCTCCAGTAACACAAAACATTGTCATGCATCAGATTAAGCTGTCTCATGCCTAGCAGCCTAGGTTATGTAAAAGGCAAATCTGCACCGACATACACTGTTTATGGTTAGCTCAGAGCAATTCCTCACCGAGTAGATACCATTCATCGCATAACGCCTGCATTCCTCCCTATCACTTTCCCTCCTAGCAACGATAAAACCCTTAGTCCAAGAGTCTACTGGTGCATAGTACCCAAATCCCTGTTTTCTATTTATGCAGACAATCGACACAGAATCTTCCAACACGACATTTTCAACAAGTATTTCCTGCTCCAGATCAACTTGAAACAACTTTCTACCATCGTCCGTCATTATGACAACATACCACCCATTGTTGACGCAAATAATAGAAGACTCAGAGAAGTCCGTGGTTAGTAGTGCAGTAACCTCAAACCTCGTGTTCCTAAAAGTATCCACATTAATGATATAAAACCTACGACTTCCATCCAATACCATTAAGGTCTTGCCTTCTAATGCCATACCCAATGGCAAATGGGCATTAGCAACCTCTCTGATGTCCACAAACGGTACCCAATCATCATTTCTGTAGACTAAGATATCAATTCGTTGTTGCATCTGTTGTCCATGGACAAAGTTCACACCCACAAGAACAGATGTAAAGTCATTACAACCTGGAGAACCAGAAAAAAGGCCTTCGTGTTGGTCAACATCTACAATAGGCCGAGTTGTAACAATCGTTTGTTCATTGTTCTGATTAACAAACTCGATTCTATCATCAAACATATACTCCAGCCAACCCGTACCCTTAGCACAAAACCCAATCAATCTCCCATCTTCCATCCCCAATTTAACTATCTCTCTATCAGTGTTTATATTCAAGATATAGATCCGGCTTGTGCCCTCAAATTTCGATACGAAGTGTATCACAGGGACTCTAGGAGTCCTTATGCCCACAGCAGTATAGCACACCAATAGATTGACTTCTTGTTCAATGGGTACGTCAATGCACCCTTTTCCCTTTATGTCTAGAGATAACAACTTCAACTTACTGGACAATAACAGAATATTTCTTATTACCTCTTTCCTGCTCCTCTTCCTGAAGCTAATAACAACCACCTGTGCAGCAGAACTCAGACAGTCAGATTTCCTGTAACCAGTAGCAGATACCGCCTTCTTACTCCTTTTCTTCCTGTTAACCTGTCCTTCCTCCTCCTTCATATCACCCAACAACTTCCTCTTCCTGCTCCTCTTCTGACTCTCCTTACCCAATTTCTGATCAGCACTGTCAGCCCTCATAATTCCAACACCAGGCTTAATCTTAAGCCGAAAACAAGACCCTAATTCTCCACCACTTTCCTCCTTAGTCACACAACTGCCACTATTACTACTACAGCTCCTCATACTAATCTTCTTTGTAGCAAGAGACACCCTATTCAGAAGAGGCATTACCGAGTTAACCCAATTCGCGGCCGAGTAATACTGCTGTGCATCAGGACATGACAGCTTACACAGAATTGAACAAAACCTGTAATCAGCAGGAGCATCATGACACATACGCGCACCACATCCAACGCAAAAACCCGGCGATTTACCCCACAAGTTTCTTATGTTCAGGCTGTTTCCCTCAATCTTCTTCCTAGATTTTGGGAAGAAAACATACCAAGTATTGATCTTGTAAGGACAAACACCAGAAACATCCAACAAATTCCTAATTTCCCAAACGTGATCAATACGATACCCATACTCCCGAGAACACCTGAACACCTGCAACACCATGTGTCCTCCATGTTCCTCATCCACCTCCAACTTACTGATACTGTTACCACCACAATCAACACAGAAATACCCAAGATTTTTCCCTCCTATCGTATCGAATTTCGCATTAATCATATCATTAATCTGCCATGGAATCACCTTCCCTTCTTTCTCAATCAAACCCATCTTATTTTTACCAAGTTTTGTCCGATTTCTTGAGATGGGTAATTAAGAAAAACACCCCACAAACAGTCAAATTACACCTAAATGTTACTCTGAGACGGTAAAAATTCAAAAAACAGAGGAAAGTTATTTTCTTTTGCTGTAATTCTTGGATGAAATAATGTGGATTCTTCAGAATTCACCCAAATCAGTAAAATAAACCCACAAAACAGAGGAAATTAATCTGCTTTTGTGTGATTTCTTCAACAAAATTACGTGGGTTTGTTCAGAAAACACTCAAATCAGTCATATTCAGACTCAAAATTGCAATTAGAGTGGAAATTTGATGAAGAAATATAAAAAAAGAAAGTGAATTTGGGTGAAAAAGATAGGATTTCTTTAACTTGTGGTATAAAAGAGGAAAAATAGAATGATGGGATGAGAAATGTGGGTAAAAAAAAGTGAGTAAATTTGAGTGGGTTTAAACAGAGGAAAAAGGAGGTAGCTTGGGCTTCAAGCTTCCAAGAAATGGTAGAAGTGTTTACAATGGTACTATTTAGTGTTTACAAATTACAACTGTAAGAAAATTTAACCTGCTTCTGTTGACAGTTGCCCGCCTCCTTATATATGTTGTACGACGCGCATACTAACGGTAACCTTTGGGGTTGACCGGCTTTGAATGAGGTGAGAAATTGAGTCAACTTTTATCATTATTGTTTTTCTTATTATTATTCAAAAGCGGACAAGTAATCGGATAACACAACGTCTTGGAGACTAATAGGGCCAGACTCATACCAAACACGAACAGACACATCTACGGGGTATAAGTGGGCCATAACATGTGCCGCCTCATTACCCTCCCTACGAACATGAGAAAACAAAACAGAATTAAAAAAGACCTACTTAAAAATGTTATATCCCTACAAATATTCCCTAAGTACGTCAATGGAAAAGACCTAGACTTCAGCAAAGAAATAACATGGAGACAATCGGATTCGACAACCACATCGTGAAGACCTTGTTGGCAAGCTAACTGTAAACCCAGCTCCACAGCTTTGGCTTCAACAATGGCAGGCTCCGAAGCTACTCGCGGCTGCTGACGAGTAGCAAGTAAAAGTTCCCCCGCACAACCCCGAATCACTACCCCAAGCCCTCGTCCATCAGCTCCCAAGTCCGCCCCATCTGTATTGATTTTCCACTTGTTAGATTCAGGAACAGACAATTTACCCACCTGACGAACAGACGGTTCCACCTCCTCGTCAATCAATTCCTTATATGTACGGCAGTAGCTCCGAGCACGGTCCACAATCACACTACTCTCACTCCCCTTCCCACCATGGAACAGGTCATTTCTGTCATTCCACAAGCACCATGACAGAACAACCATCTCTTCTAGGCTCTCCTTACCCTGTGTGTAGCCTTCACTCCCTCTACCCAGTCGAGCACACTTCGAAAACAGCACCAATCTTCAACAGCATCGACCCCCATTTTGGCCCAAACAGCTGCAATAGCTGGACACAGGAACAAAGCATGAATCTCTGTCTCAATCTCAGAATGACAGCGACAACAAGTGGGATCAGCTGCAGCAACACGTCGATGGATCCCCACTCCACAAGGAAGAGCATTATTACAAGCCCGCTACAAAAAGGTTCTAATTTTAGGAGGAATTTTTAAATTCCAAAGTTGTAACCACGCAACACTAGACACACTTCCACCTGGAGCGCAGCTCCCAACTCAATATCCTGTTGCCACTTGATAAAATGATACCCCGACTTTACTGTATAGTTCCCGTCCTTTGCAAAGTGCCAAACTAACTTATCCTCTGTTTCCTGCGAGCAAATTGGAATTTTCAGAATTTCATCGACCTCAAACGGAAGGACATTCTGCTTAATTAAGTCCACCTTCCACCCACGCAAATCCGAATCTATCCAATCTGCCAATTTTACATTTTCATCCCCCCTAGGAGGGGAAATGAGACGGAAAGACGGAGGACGCAGAGTCCATTGGTCTTTCCAGATACGAATCCGACTACCATCTCCAATCATCCATCGACACCCACTCTTCAAGACATCTTGGCCCTCTTATATACTTCGCCTTCATAAGCCGAGCCGCCATTGGTCTTTCCAGATACGAATCCGAGTACCATCTCTAATATACTTTAATCATTATTGTTTTGGTATCTTGTGGAGTACGTATTAGTCTTTTTGTTGGCATTTTGTGATCAGGATGTGATTGTTTGACTGGTTAGGTGCGATGAGGTGTAATTGAGTGCTGCTGACCTGGGTCAAGATAAGATTTGATTTACGTAAGATGGTTTTAAGATGAATTATCGTAAAGTTTATGGTAATGGTTATATGGTAGATATGTAGGGGTGATAGGAGTATTCGAGGCAATTATTGTTTATTGAGTGATTCGATTCTATTTAGTCTAAAAGAGGTTTATGAGATATATTTATCGTAATTACATCTAATAGAGTTTTTAGTCATCTGTATCACGAAAATTGTTAGATAACCAACTGAGCCAAAAGTCTAGACTGATGATTAGGGCACCGACAGTGGTCTTATACTTCAACACGCCCCCTCGCGCAAATGCCCACTTCGGCTTGAAGCGTGGGTAATTCACTGGTCCACAAACACAACACTTAAATTGAGCTCTCTTTTTTTATTAAAGCTCCAACACACCAAAGGAGGGGGCTACCAGGATTCGAACTTGAGATCTCAGGACCGCTGAGCCTCTGATACCATGTTAGATAACCAATTGAACCAGGAGTCTAGACTTATGGTTTTTTTTTTTTTGAAATCAAGTCTAGACTTATGGTTAGGGCACCCACAATGGTCTTATACTTCAACAAAAATCGATTGGAGGAAACCAGAGGCACTAAGCCACTAATAAGTAGTAGCCCATTAGACTGTCCTCATAGCAAGCCTAAGGACATCACCGTCTATACCATCTGGCTATCTCATCCGTATTCCCATGGAGGCTGTCTTTCCGAATAGAGATCGAAGCAACAAGCTCAAGCGTACAGTTGGGTATTCAGCTCCTCGGCCTATTACACAGCCTTACCACCCTGCCCTACTTAATTGAGAGCAAAGTCATAAGATTGTTGTGCCTTGTCAGAGGTGCAGTTGGAGTTTTGCACTCTATCTGTGCAGCATGTCATTGTAATATATCGTTTACTTAGTCAAGGTTGTATACAAGAAGTACATTCCTTGTGCCGCTCGTTCAAAATGGGCTTGGAGAAGCGCTGTGTTTCGTCACATTTCTGGTTTAGCACATAGATTATTTTAATTCTTGTGCAGTTTTGACAGATAATGACAATGATATCTTCATTAATCTAATACCTGTATATGAAAATGTGATCTTGAAGTCTCAGAATTCCACGTACATCGACTTCTATTATCATGATGGATTGATGGATCGACAATATCACGAATCACCCTGCTTGGCTTTATGTCACCTTCAGCACTTAGTACTCCTACCTTGTTGTTTTGCCGAAACTGACCTCTACAAGTTTGGCTCAAAATGACCCTCGGTCAAAACGACTCAATATTTTCGGAAAGTGTTTTTTTTTTTTTTTTTTGTTAAAACACTACTCCCTCCGTCCCCTTTAAACACCCCGTTTTCCTTTTTGGGGTGTCTTTATTTAAACACCCCATTTCAAAACTTACTAAGCCTCTGTTCGGCTTCACTACCTGTTTAAGTAGCAGGTAACTGTTCGAGTAGCAGGTAGTTGTTCGAGTAGCAGGTATTAGGTAGCAGGTAGCTGTTAGGTCTAAAAGTAACAGTTGATGTTGACGTGTTCGGTAGAAGTAGCTGTTGAGTTTATCAAAAATATATAGTACATATAAAATTAAAATAGAAATGCTAGTTTTTTACTCAAAATGCTACTTTGGGAAACATTTCCCAAATGCTACCTAAACTGCCAACTACTACCTAAAATGTTACTTTCAAAATGTTAGCCAAACAGGTAAAGTAGCACACGATCAAAATGCTACTTTCTACTTGTTAATGTGTTGCCGAACAGAACCAAAATGGGGTAAGTTTTCACCACACATTTACACTCCACTATCTCCAAAAATAACAAACAAATCATTCATTATCTCCAAAAATAATAAACAAACCACCCATTATCTCCAACAATAATAAACAAACAAAACTATCTTAAATTCTTAATGCATGTGAAAAAACCAATGAGGTGTTTAAAAGGGGACGGAGGGAGTATCTAATAACATGTACAATTTTTGAAACACTCCTTTCATTTTTTTTGTTGTCTAACACTCCCTGTATAATGAATTCTTTGTAAAACTAGTACTCCTACCAAGTTACCAACTGACTTTTGAGGCAAAAAAAGAGAGAGTCAAGTTTCCAGCATTGACCTGCCGTAACACATGATATTTTACCAATTTTACCTTTTTCAGCATCATTTCTTCTTTTCTAATCTCATTTATGAGGTCACGGGTTTCCTTGAGAAGAAATGAATAAAAAATGAGGTGAAGACCTATAAGAAATCATATATTCACACAGTCAATGCCGGAAACTTTACTCTCTGTTTTTTTTTTCGGAAAATTCACGTGGTGTCCCCGAGGTTTACCAGTTTGCGCGTGGTGTCCCTATGTTTGAAACTTGTACATTGTGGTGTCCCTGAGATTTGCAAAACGCGGTACGTGGTGTCCCTCAAGCTAACGGTGTTAACTTTTTTCCGTTAAGTGATGATGTGGCGGCCATTTATAAATTTAACTTGGGTTTAATTCATTTTTGTAATTTCTGGAAAAAAAGAAAAAAATTGAAAATTAATTTTTGTAATTTCTGAAAATATTTAAAAAATTAAAAAAATAAAAAAAAAATTAAAAAAAAAAGTTCCAAAATCAATTTTAATAATTATTGGAAAAAAAATTTCGCAAAAAAAATCAATTTATATAATTTTAAACGTAATTTTAGTGAAATTTTTCCGAACTCTAATATCTATAAAACTCGGTGCACATGGTGTCCCTGAACAATACACACTAGTGTACATGGTGTCCCTCAGGTTTGCATTACACTGCACATGGTGACCCCATGTTTCTGTTTTTTATTGCAACGGCTAATTACAAAAGTAGCCGTTGTACCTGCATATATATGTAAAAATATCCTTCTTTCCAAAGCAAACATTATTATTAAATCAAATCATATTCATGGATTCCATTTCATCCCATGAATCTTCATTTTTGTAAGTTTTTTTCGTGGAAAACGGTCTATGCCCTCGATGCAAAACGAACACTCACATTAGGTCCTCCGAAACACCTTCAAATCGTTCAAGGCTATTTCACTTTTGTAACTAGCGGTTGCAATAAAAAAAACAAAAACAGAGGGTCACCATGTGCAGTGTAATGCAAACCTGAGGGACACCATGTACACTATTGTGTGTAGTTCAGGGACACCATGTACACTAGTGTGTATAGTTCAGGGACACCATGTGCACTGAAGTTTACAGATATTAGAGAATTTTCGAAAATTTTTCACTAAAATTACGTTTAAAATTATATAACTTGATTTTTTTTGCGAATTTTTTTTCCCAATAATTATTAAAATTGATTTTGGAACTTTTTTTTTTTTGAATTTTTGAAATTTTTTAATATTTTCAGAAATTACAAAATTGAATTAATACCAAATTAAATTTATAAATGGCCGCCACGTCATCACTTAACGGAAAAAAGTTAACACCGTTAGCTTGAGGGACACCACGTACCGCGTTTTGCAAATCTCAGGGACACCACAATGTACAAGTTTCAAACATAGGGACACCACGCGCAAACTGGTAAACCTCGGGGACACCACGTGAATTTTCCGTTTTTTTTTTTCTTTCGGAAAACCCATTTTTGGGAGTGTTTCACAAATATACATTGTTTAAGAAAGTGTTCGACGTTTTTTACGAGGCCGCGTTTCACAAATGTATGTTTAATTGGGTAGTGTTTAACAAAAAAAAAAAAAAAGCTTTGTATAATCCCTAAAGTTAACATTATTGGTTTTACAAGATATTAGAACCCAAAATATGCAAGAAGAGCACTCTTATCTCAATGGATGAGATGTGACAAAGTGGCTTAAAGAATTTTGTCCAAATAAAGGAATTAACCCTAATATCCAACAAATGCACTCAAAGGTTGTACATGTAAAGTTTTGAAACATGTGATTTTTTAGAAAAATTGGTCAAATGTAATTCACGGGTTGTGGATCAAAATGACCCCAGAATAAAAGGATTCCAAATTTTATAGAAGCCCTAAAAGTGGGCTTTTAGCAAAATATAACAGCTCAAGACGTTCGCCAATTACCAAAATTGCGAAAAACGCATGTTAGTCTCCACGAGTGACCTCTACTAATGAAGTATTTCTAATGTGTACAAAACTTCCATGCCTAGACAAGAAACCAACCCTCAAATCCAGAAGGGTATCTTGAATGCTTATGGTATACTCCGTATAGTTTTGATAACATGCGTTTTGATTAAGCAACTTTTGAGGAGTGTCAAAATATGTCTTTTCTATTTATACCAATTTGGTCATTTGGCCAAATTGAAGTGAAAATAATAACATACTCCCGGGGTTAATACGCCCAAGGTAATAACCATCATTATTAAAACAATAAAAAAATTCCAACCACCTCTTTTTCCACATTTACCGACCGACGGTTATTATCATGAGGGTATTACCCCCCGGGGGTATAGTACTACGAATTGAAGTAGAAATCCACGGTTTTTTTGGTCCGGAGTGTTTCTTGAATAATTGAATCACACGTTTCTAACGGGTCACGTTTACGCACACTTAAAACCAAGGGGAAAAAAAAAAGAAAAAAAAAAACTCTTGGTCGATATATACCCCCACCTACCCATTCTGTCCCAATAATTATCGTCCCAAATTCAGAAACTTCAAATCAAAGAATTCCGATGGCGTCGGCACCCGATTCATCGATTCGTGTTTCAGACTCGAGCAACGTGAGTGTTACTCTTTCCCTCGAATTATTATCTCAAAAATCAAAATTGGTTATTAATTATTAGCATGTTGAATTTTTGTTAATACCAGGTTGATCGCGAATCTTCTAGGGAAGGAAGAAGGAACGTGAGCTACACTCCCAGGCTTCTCCGTAACGGAAAGGTTACAGTTTGGGCTGATTTCGCCGCTTTTCTTCAAAAGTACTCTTCCTTTCTTCTTCATCTTTTATCTACTCATTGGATTTTGATTAGTATCTTAGAATGATCACAATTCCACCGAAAATGATTTGGGGTCGGCTAACATGAATCGTCATATTTAACCGTCTCATGATCACAATTTCTTTCACTTTATTTTTTAATTTTATTTTTTTAAATTTGGGTGTGACTGTTTTGTTGATATACCACCTTGTGTTGTGATTAGTATTACCAAAACTTGAGCCAGATTTCGGAAATTTTCGGGGCCCTCCTAGGTGAAAACCTAAAATGTGGCCCCTTGTATAATGTGAACTAAAAAAAAAAATGGTTGTACAGCTAGCAAAATGTTAAAACCATTACCTAGGAATCGAGCCTGCGCCCCCAAGACACAATTCCATGTGCTACATGTATGTATTTATCTATTACTAGTAATTTTTCTGAATAGATGAATTCATGGGGTATGTTTTTGTACAGAGGGAAGTTCAATGTTTTTGTTTGTGATTTGCATTCTTCAATAATAAATTGTTAACTAGAGTTTCTGTCATTAGTTTGTTGAGCATTTACTGAGGTTGTGAATTTGTGATTAAGCAACTATGGGGCTGTAAGATATAAAATGCCCCGTCATGAGTATTTTCGATTCCGGGTTCGATTGTTATTGCTGTAAGCTGTTTTATATATGGTCTTAAATAAACAACTTTTGGGTTGTGTTTGGGTGTTATGGCAGGGTGGAGTTGACAAAGTACCAAGTTCGTAACTACTTTCGCCAGGAGCTGGATAATGACAAGATAGGATCTGACAATCATTGTAGGTTGCTTATCGCGGGTACCTATGATACTGAAAGGATTGAGGAGATTCTGCATGCTCTTGTTGGTAATTTCTGCCTATTATATAACATTTCTCTTCTGTTACTTTTTACTCGTTTGTACTTGAAGTTAGTTGAGCTGTAGGGGTCCATGCATGCTTCATGTGTACGGGCTACCTCGATCTTTTAAGGCACATGTAAATACTGCCCTATAAAGGTTCAGAGGAAATTAAAGGTTTTGTATTACGGGGCTAGATTTGCCTATGCTTTAAGTAGTTGCCGACACTTTGGTCATGGGTGGGTTGATTTGGTGTGTGCAGATGAGTATGTTGTTTGCAAGACATGCAATGGGGTGGACACTATGCTTAAGTTCAAGGATAAAAATACCTACTCACTTGTTTGCAATGAGGTAATTTATACACAATCTCTGTTTATCAATCTCCCATGTCTTTGTTTGCAGGGAACAATGACTCAATGAGCCTATATATAGAACATCGATGTTATTTAATAAGAGGATTTGCTAGACAGTACAATGAGCCTATATATAGAACATCGATGTTATTTAATAAGAGGATTTGCTAGACAGTACAGTCGATCGTGATGCAAAGTTGAACATTGGTACCTTGACGACAACAACAACAACAACAACAACCAAGCCTTATTCCCAAAATGATTTGGGGTCGGCTAACATGAATCGTCATCCAGTAACCGTCTTGTGAACGCCAAAAAATTTCGAAAACGTTGTAAACCTTTTAAAATTATTTAAACACTTTCAAAGGAAATTTAGAAAAGCCGTCAAAATAAATAAAAAGGTTAAAAATATTGCCAAAAAACATATGAATTTTGAACACAAGTTAAAAAGTTTTGGAAAAAAAAAAAAAAAAACCGAACAAAAAAATCAAAAGGGGTCAGAATAAGTCCTCCACATGAATAGAGTCTCGCCACCCTGCCCTATCCAACGCCATACTCTCTTCAAGTCCTAGGAAGCTCATATCACTTCTAATCACCCTCGTCCAAGTCATCTTGGGTCTTCCCCGACCCCTACTAATATTATCACTTCTCCACCCTTCTACTCTTCTAACCGGCGCGTCACTAGGCCTCCTCTTCACGTGGCCATACCACCTCAGTCGGTTCTCCATCATCTTATCCCCTATGGGTGCAACCCCTACTTTCTCCCTAATAACTTCATTTCTCAACCGATCACGTCTTGTATGTCCACACATCCATCGTAACATACGCATCTCCGTCACACTCATCTTATGAACGTGGCACTGTTTCACGGCCCAACATTCAGTGCCATATAACAGTGCCGGCCTAATTGCCGTTCGATAAAACTTACCCTTCAACTTATTGGGCATTACTCGATCACACAGAAGTCCTGTGGCATTCTTCCACTTCAACCAACCTGATTTGATCCTATGAGCCACATCTCCATCCAATTCTCCATCCTTTTGAAGAATCGATCCCAAATATCGGAAAACATCTGATCCCTGGACAGTCTTTCCATCCAGCCTGATCGTCCCCGTCTCCGTTTGCCTAATGCCGCTGAACTTACACTCCAAATACTCGGTCTTGCTCCGACTCAACCGAAACCCTCGGGACTCCAAAGTGTGCCTCCATAGCTCCAACCTCCTCTCCAAATCCTCTTTCGTTTCTGAGATCAAAACTATATCATCTGCAAACATCATGCACCATGGTATATCATTCTGGATTGACCTCGTCAATTCGTCCATAACTATAGCAAAGAGAAACGGGCTAAGTGCGGACCCTTGGTGCACTCCAATTGTAATAGGGAACTCTTCTGACTTCCCTACACTAGTCCGCACACTCGTGCTAGCTCCCTCATACATGTCCTTAATGATGTCAATATATTTTTGCGGAACTCCTTTCTTAGTTAGAGCCCACCAAAGCACATCCCTTGGTACCTTATCATACGCCTTCTCCAAATCAATAAACACCATATGTAGATCCTTCTTCCTATCCCGATAAATTTCCATCGTCTGTCTTATGAGATGACATTGGTACCTTGACATTGTGATTTATTTGTGTGCCTACTATGTGTGCTAAACTCGATTGATAATGTGAAGCGTGTAACCTGTCTCAATGCAAAACCTATGTTGCTTAAGTCGTGTGTGTGTCTAAGTGTTGGACACAACTTGTTTGAAACTAATAACATGATGTATTTTCGTGCAGTGTGACTCTGCAAGATCAGTTGCTAATATACCATATGGATATGGTCGTATCGTTACCGATGCTCCTGAAGAAGATTTTCGTCCAAGGAGTACACGTGTGTTGAGATCTCCCATGGAAGGCATGATTAACCTCATGAGAGAACAGGGTTTGTTGCCTAATTAGCATGAATGTAGTACTACCTCTTTCTCTAGTAGAAGGCTGCAGAACACTTGCGGATCAATGCCATACTAAATGTCATACTGTAGCATGTACTAACCTGTCAATACTCAACAAGAAGTATGACATGTTTTTCTTTTCTTTTTTTAGGTTAAGTAGTATGACAGTATGCCATTCTAGTGTAGTAGTGTACACTCAACATTTTCATGACAATTAAAAGTCAAACTACTTTATTAAAAAGAAGATAAATAAGAAAATTACCTCCGCAGTCGTCTCTCCAGGATGTGGCTTTTGATTCAGATAGAGAACTAGGGTTGTAGGACTTTGATTAGGCTCCGGATCAATTGGGTCTGAACTTGACATCTCTATCTGCTCCATATACAGAGCTTAGTACACAGAAGCTAAACAAACATTGTCGGCCTAAAAGTAACATTCGATGAAAAGTTCATATTCAGTCAATATGTTTAACCCAGTAGTGTGTCATCCAGGCTTTCACTGTTACATACTTGCAATATTATTTCCGCCAAGAACAATTAGTCGAGCAAAAACAACCTATAGGCCTACAAGAAGACTCAATGGATGCAAAAAGAGCACGCTTATCTCAATGGATGAGATGTGACAAAGTGGCTTAAAGATTTTTGTCCAAATAAAGGAATTAACCCTAATATCACTTCAGAGAGAATGTGCAAAAAGAAAAATGGTGTAAGCCTGTCTGGGATGCTATTGTTATTCCCAAACATAGCTTCATCACAAGCCTTGCAGCAACAACATCAGAAGGAGAGGCCGGCATGCCAATCATTAACAGATGTATACTTTGCAGAAATGCTGAGGAAACCCATAGGCATTTGTTCTTTAGATGTGAGTTTTCTGCTCGGATTTGGAATGCCATCTTGCTTTGGATTGGCATAGCAGGGAGGAATTGGACTCTGAAACATGAGTTGACCTAGATGGCAAAGCACAAGAATCATAAATCCTGGAAATCTAAGTGGGCAAGATGTAGTATTGCAGCTGCTGTCTATTGCATCTGGAGGGAGAGAAACTTAAGAATTTTCATGGACAAAAAGCAGAAAGTAGATGGTATTGTACTCAATATCAAATACTTGGTGTGTGTTAGAATGTTAAGCTGGATGAACAATGTAGTGAATGAAGATGTAATCAATAGCCTAAATGCGTAGTTTGTGTAGTGGTTAGCTTTTTTTGTAAGAGATCGTTTTATTCCCATATTGGATGAATAAAAATTTAACTTCTTACAAAAAAAAAAAAAAAACCTAATATCCAACAAAGGCTCTCAAAAGTTGTACATGTAAAGTTTTGAAACATGTGATTTTTTAGAAAAATTGATCAAATTTAATCCACGGTTTTTGGCTCAAAATGACCCCAAAATAAAAGGATTCCAAATTTATAGAAGCCCTTAGGGGTAATAAAATGGGCTTTTAGCAAAAAAATTAGAGTTCAAGACGTTCGCCAGTTAGCAAAATCGAGAAAAACGCATGCTAGTCTCAACGAGTGACGTCTACTAATGAAGTACTTGTAATATATAAAGAGTTTTGAATTATAGCAAATGACAGTCTAAATGTCTAATGACATAAACCGAATGATTTAAATTGAAAAGTCTAAAAAACTTTCACACTAACCATTGATTTAAATAATATAACATGAGCGTAAAAATAGCAATAACAAAACATGGAGATATCTTTGTTGAAACATAAATTCCAACTCATATTCTCGTAACATATCCCTAAAATACGCGTCAATTTCCTTAATATCTTTGAGATCACAACATTTTGCACATGGTATCCCTAAATTAAAAATTTGAAAAAAATTATACAGTAACAAAGTTAAAAATCGTTTCTTTCTAGAAATTTATAGTTTTTTTTTTTGTCAATTGTATAATTTAATTAACTAAGGGCCTGTTCGGTATCGTTTTCTGTTTTCGGGTTTCGGTTTTTTTGAAAACCAAAGTCCTGTTTTTGAAAACCAGAAAAAGTGGTTTTCGGTTTTGAGTTGTCAGTTTTCATTTTCTATATGACTATTATGGAAACAAACAATTAAAATTATATTTTGTGACTTAATTAAGCTAAATCTTTTACGCAAAAAAAAAAAAAAACTAAAAATTGAAAACAGCAGTGATATCGAACGGGCCCTAAGTTTGTACTTACTCGGGTTGGTTCAACCTAAGGTCGTGCAACACCAAAAAAAATCCGATAATCAACTAAATGCATTCAAACTAAATCAGATCAAATCACGAAATCAAGTTGAACTAGGGACTCGTCAGTCGTCACCTACAAACATCCCAATTTCATAACAACAGAGAACTTTCCCTACGAAAACAATGGCGTCTGCAATCGGAAATCAGGCTGAGATAATTCCATCACCGGCAACCGTAGAACTTCCCACCGTACGATCTCTCTCCCCCTCTCTCTCCGACTTTAATTAAATTTGGTATCTTCAACTGCAAGTTTTGTTTTATTTACTATTTCGAATTTTCTACAATTTTGGGTATCTGATTTCAGGAAAAGCAAAATTCCACAAAATTAACAGAAGTATTCGGCTGTCCTGAAGTTATTCACGAGAACGACTGTACAATTTGGACTGATTTCGGTACCTTTTGTCAAAAGTATGATTTTGCCCTAATTCTATTTTTTTTCATGACTTTTTTTTGGCAAAGTTTGTATCTTTATATGATTATCAGACCTATGAGTAACTTGTACTGTAGTAATTATTAATCTTGCCCTCAATTTGACGATGACCCAGGTTTCTGAAAGATCGAAGCTTTTTGTGTAAATTTAGCGTAAAACTAGTTAAAATTAGGTAAATCGTTGTTTCGTATGAAAATAAACTTAGCTATGATAATTTGTTGTTGTTGTTGTCGTCGTATGAATTGTTGCTGAGTGTTAGTGTGTGCAGACTTATATAAATGCTGGTTACTCCTGGAGTGTTTGAGATATTAGGACAATGTTGTTGTCGTAGGAGTTTAGTGTAGGCGGGCTAGTATAAGTGTCGATTACACTAGAACGTATAAGAATGAAGCCTTGAGGCACTAGGGCATTTTTCTTGTTTATAGTTGGTTGTTATTGCATGGTCTTGAACTGGCATTTTCGTTGGGGAAACCTGAATTAGAGAATTTTGTTGAGAGCTAGTCGTGAACTAGTGATGAGTGATGACATGATCCAGTCAGGTTCAAGTGCTCGAACAGCATGTCATCTAAAAAAATGATGATGGATTGCTTGTTGGAAAAAAATCATGAAAGGCGTTACGTTATGAATGGATGGGTAATGAGAGGGATCATTTTGTTGTTGGGAATCTTGGGATGTTGTGTAAAGACTTAAATGGATCTGGGTTTAAACTGAATATTGGTAAACAAGTAAGAAGTATTCAATTCCTGACGATATGATCTTGTTATTAATGGGAACCCAATGTTGGTGTTAATGTTGATCATTCTTGACCATATTTGAGCTTGTGAAGCACTCGGCTCCATGTGGTTGTTGGACGATATTACGCCAGAGGTGCCGAATTGTCGTATTGAGGATTTGAGGGCCTAACCTAAATGTACAATTGCATGAGGAACTAGTAATGAACTCTGAATTGGTTTTCAGAGTTACCAAGCCATTAGAGGGATGCGAAAGGGGCCTTCTTTTTTTTTCCCTTCCGGAGAGTTAATCACATGTGAGGTGGCAAAGCTGTTGGAGAAAATTCAGAGAGCTTTTATGTGGATCCAAAATCTGCCTCATCATAGCATCAGATAATTTGAAGCAAGCCCGTTCCTGTCTTGGACTATTTTTAAAGGGTCCTCTGAGATGTGTTTTCTTTCTTTCTTTATTTATTTATGATTTGAAGTATATAGCATGTCATGGAGTCACTATTGTATTTAGTTCTGTGGGTTTCGTATATAGCAAACATATTTTCAATGGATACTCTTCGAACTTCTGCCAGGGTCCTATTTTGCATAGTCGAATAGCTCTGATCTTTTCTAAAGCTTTGAGATATATTTTCTGATTTCTTTCTTTCTCTTTCTGGTGGGGTGCTCTATAGGGTGAACCGTCCGGCAACTCGAGTTTGTGACTTCTTCCGTAAGGAGCTGACTCCTCCTGAGCTGACTCGTAAAATATTCTTTGACTTTTCGGAAGTAAGAAGATTGATTATACGGTTCATGCTGGAGCCTGCAAGAATAGAAGAGATCTTGCAATGTTATATTGGTAATTATGTCAATTTTTGTTGAAGATTTTTTTGTTACGCACAGATGTTAGTTGATTCGTTGGGGCTGCCATTTCCATTATTGCTTTCTCTTTGCACATTTTGTTCTTGACGACCCTTGTCCTGTATTGGTTTTTTTATCGTAAATTATTTGTTGAATTTACAGTGGCCACAGAACCTTTGTTATCACTCTAATTAACGAAAATGTTAGCTCTAATATTTAAGTATGTAATCTAATTAGCTTGACTTTATTAACTGTTGGCTGAAAGTTTTATAAGGAATAGGCTAGCACTGCAAAGTCACCTATCTCACTTTTTATCGTCCATGCTGACCATTTTTCTATCCTCTTCGGTCATCCCCCCTGACATAGTTACCAAACATTCTCCGTGATTAAATCCCAAAAGTTTTGAGGTCCCCCGTGATTGGTGACAATAGCCCCATTGCAAATCCGGCGTTAACCATGCACAGGGGCAGTGATTCGCTTAGGCTGTGTCGTGTGCTAGTCTTTTCGTGGTAGTCATCGTGGAGGTGGTTATCTCAGTCTTGTGGCTGATGAATCATGGACGGTGTAGCGGGGCAGATATGTGAGACTGTTGGAATTTTTTCTTTTTTGTTAATTTCAGGCATGAGTCATTTGAAGTAATTATTTAATAAATGTTTTTATTGTCAAAGTATGGATACGATTACCCTAGTAAAATCAATGGTCAGAAGTAGTTTTGTTATGGTGGGTATTACATTAATTTTGTGGCCATCGTAGAATTTTTTGTAGAATATTAATTGTTTGCTCTTTTCAGATGACTACGTTACTTGTAATACTTGCAATGGTTTGGAAACTGAGCTTACGGTCAAGGATAAAGATACTTACTCTATCAAGTGCATGAAGGTAACAATCACTTGTGATGTTTGTATCCTTCCCCATTTCTCTTTAATCTGCTTGAAGCTTCCATCATTAAGTAATGTCGGGATTAGTATCGTTGTCTTTTTGGCTCCTGCTTCTTTGCTAGTATCTATTGAAGTATCAGTTTAATAATTTCAATCTTGTCCTCAACTTTTTATAGTTTTGGTCAAGAATCACATTTTTTATTGGTGTCATTGCTCACTTTTAGTTTCAGACTTTCAGTTGATGTGGTACTATGGTGTCTAGTAAGTCTACTAATGCTTGTTGTTGGCCAACTTCAGAATGGATTGTAATTGTTAACCAAAACACTAACTGATGGAAAAAAAGTGAGTGATGATGTCTTGATAAGAATGTCATTCTGTATCGCCACAAATTTTAGTGTGTGTTGAGAGAGAAACAAATGTGATTGATTTTTAAGGGGCGGGGAAGATTTAAGAAGCCTTGATAAGGGTGATTGAAAACAATATATGCATATAACTGGGATAAAAAAAATATGGCGTAGGAGAGTGTGGAGTTTTGGACTCTGTGGAGCGATGAGAAATAACTGATGTGGATGTTGTGGTTTGACTTCACATTGTAGTGTTTGTTTCTTTCTACATTTTACTGCTTCTTATCCAATCGTGTTTTTATTTATTTTGAGGTCGCATTTATCCAGTTCTTCTTAAATCCAGATATCCCTGTTCCCTACTTACAGTATACTCCTTGTGCCTTTTACTGCAGTGTCATTCTCAAAGGACAGCACCGTCTATACCATCTGGCTATCTCATCCGTATTCCCAAGGAGGCTGCCTGTCCGAATAGAGATCGAAGCAACAAACTCAAGGGTACAGCTGGGTATTCAGCTCCTCGGCCTATTACACATCGCCTTACCACCCTTCCCTACTAAATTGAGAGCAAAGTCATAAGATTGTTGTGTCTTGCTATAGGTGCAGGAGTTTGCACTGTATCTATGAGCATAGCATTCTAAATTTGTAATATATCGTTTACTTAGTCAAGTTTATATACCAGAAGTTGTGCAAGCAATAGACGGTTTGCTTTAACAATAGAGAAATCGAGGGAGACTATCTGCAGATTGCAGTAGCATTTGACAATCGATAATACTATTGCGTATCTTTTGATAAATGATGCAGAATCCTCTTATCCTACTGCTTGGGGAAAAAATTACGATTTCCAACGTTGATATCAATATTTCGACGCTGATTTCACAGTTTCTACCACCAGGGTTGAAGAGGCTGGTTTCTTATTTTGTTATGTCTATATGTCTTGGACTCTTAGATAGGTACATTCGTTAAATCCTTGGTGGAGTAGAGTGATTTGCGTGTTGAGGGTCCTTGTTGCGCAAGGATCCTCTCGTTCCCTGCGTACAGTACCTTCCTTGTGCTGGTCGTTCAAAATGGTCTTGGAGAAGCGCTGTGTTCCGTCACGTTTCTTTTTTTGAAATAAATTGAAATTCATTAATATTATCGCCAAACGGCACTTACATCAAGAAGAATTCTAACGATACAAATATCATCAAATAAATCTAATTGACACAATTTTTCCCTAATTAACAAAAATGATCCCTTGCACGTCGACATTTTTGCGTCTTTCATCGGCATCGGAGATCTATGTAACTCGGAAAAGAAAAGGCAAGCAAAGTAGTTAATGGTATTTGATCCCGAATTCAGCATCCATCGCAGCGCCATGACAAAATCAATGAACGTTAGATCTTCGTAGATATCTCGCGAATCTCAGTATAAACCCACCTATATGGTGGTAGAGATACCCTATTGAGGAGGTAGAAACGAGTTATTATTAGTGAATACAGTACTAATTTGCGGTGAACAATAAGAAAATTGGGGCTTACCACCATCTAATTGATGGCTGGTAGCTAGACCTGGCAAAACAGACCCAGACCCGAACATCCGACCCGAAATACTTGACCCGAACATCCGAATTTGACCCGAATTTGTAATTTGAGTTCAACCCGAAACCCGAAATGACCCGACCCGAACCCAAAATTCACCCGAATACTGTTTGACCCGATATTGACCCGACCCGAAACAGACCCGAACTGAAATGACTCAGACCCGAATAATCAAACATTTAAAAGAATCTATTAAACAAAAGGGACTTGGATAGTTATATCATATCTTCAAACACTCCAATTAGCAATAAAATTTCAACTTAAGATAATATGAGACAAAATTTGATATTAATATGTTTAAATTTGAACATTTTAGAATGATTTGACCCGAATCTGACCCGACCCGAATACGACCCGTAGTTGAAACACCCGAACTGGACCCGACCCAAACCGAACCCGACCCGAACCGAAATAGACCCGAAATATATGACCCGAATAGTGACCCGACCCGAATAGACCCGACCCAGACCCGACCCGATTGACCCGTTTGCCAGGTCTACTGGTAGCCCCTAGATTGAGATTTAGAAGGTAGGGTTTTGAGAAAAGAGGAGGAGGAGGAGAAGAGGGAGAGAGGCTAGGGTTTTTTCCTTTTGTGTTCCGTCACGTTTCTGGTTTAGCACATATATAGATTATCTTCTTGTGCATTTTTGGCAGATAATGACAATGTGATCTTAGGCTATGTTTGGTAAAACTAGCTGAAATAGTAGCTGAACGCTGAAATAGTAGCTGAATGCTGAAATAGTAGCTGAAAGCTGAATTAATAGCTGTAATATTAGCTGAAAGTTTTTAGCTGATAGTAATAAGAGTGTTTGGCAAAATTAGCTGATACATGAGCTGATATATATAAAATTACATAAAAATGTATTAAATATTTTTAATGTCATTTTAATTTAGTAAATAAATGAGGGTAAATTAGGAATAAAATTATGATAAGCTAGCTTATTTTTTAATATGTTACCCAGGGTAACATCTTAAATAAGCTAGCTTATTATTTAAGCTAGTGGTGTCACCAAACACACTTATTTGGTCAAAGAGCTTAAAAATCTAGTCAAATAAGCTAATTTGGCCAAATAAGCTAGCTTATTTGGCATACCAAACATAGCCTTAGTTAATCTAGTATATGAAACCGTGATCTTAATCTAATATATGAAATGTGATCTTGAAGTCTCGGAATTTCACGTACATCGACTTCTATTATCATAATGGATCGACAATTTCATGAATCACCCTGCGTCCCTGCTTGGCTTTATGTCACCTTCAGCTGCTTGACTTGCCTGCCTATGCATATAGCAAGCAAGTCTCCTTTGAGTAGTCAGACATCTGTGATGTCGAGTTGTTATTATGCGCTGCGGATTGTCGATCTCTCAACGTTGCACACTCGTCTTCTGTTGCTCTATTATGCCCTGACGTCAAAAAAAAAAAAAAAAAAAAAAAAAAAAAAAAAAAAAAAACGCCTACAAATTGTGCTGGACATGACAATTCTGCCCTGTATTGATACATAGAATGTTCTCAGGAGTCAGGATCACTCCTCATAAGCTCCTCATAAGCAGCAGGCAGCTACGCTCTCTCCACTCGTTGGTAACCTAGTAGAAAGATATATCTAGTATCTAAATATCTAAGACAGCCATAATCAAAGGCTACTTACACCCCCCGGGTCAATGTCCTCCCCTAGGTTGAACCGGGGAACAAAAGTATCATTTTCATCAAAATACATTTGAATAGTAAGGGGAGGGGTTACAAGGTGCCGAAAATCAATACAATCCAAATTCATCCTAGCCTCACGGGCTATCAAATCAGCAGCTCGAACCCACTTTCTCGGGATGTAGAGGGTCTTCTTTACTATTCCATCCTCGATGAACACCCTGCACATGTTATAAAGGTTGATGAAGCGATCTTTAACAATTTCGCCACTTTGAATACCCAAGGTAACATATTTGCAATCACTAAGCAATGTGACATCCCGCCAATTATTGTCCTTGCACCATTGGGCAGCCGCTAGAATGCCCAGGACCTCCGCATGAGGGGCGTCCATAGCAGAAATCGTAGTAGCAAAGCCGGCTGCCCATGAGCCATCCGGATGGAGGAGTAACCCTCCCACACCTGCAAAATCAGCACTAGGAGCAAAAGAAGCATCGACAATAAGGGTGAAATGAGGTTGGGGAAAAACCAGGGGTTCCGGGGTGAAGGTATGACCATGGCGGGTGAGGGTTTCTTGGTTAAGACCAAGGGTGGGGGAAGAAAAGTTTGAGATTTGTTGCTGAACAGTGTGAATAAGGGTGGGGACAGGGGTGTTTTTTGTGTCAAAAATCCAAAGGTTCCTACGCTTCCAGATAGCCCAAAGAACAAAAGAAAAGGTGGTACTCCAAGCACAATTCTTAACAATATTAGAGCGAAACCAATCAGCAAGATCCATAGAAAAGAAAGGTGGAGGGACATTAAATGCAATCCAAATCTCATGGGCTCGGGGACAATCCCTAAGGACATGAAGGGCGTCCTCAGTAGTAGTAGGACAAAAGGGGCAAAATAGTCCGCAACCCATACCCCTGCGAGAGATTATGATGGCTCTGTAACCTCACGACGCTTGTACTCTGATTAGTTTATGATTATCTATGCTACCCGTTTCGAAAAAAAAAATATCTAAGACAGTAAACTGATGAAGAAGAAAGATTTAAGCAAAGCCCCAGAGGCGGCAGATGTCAATTTCTTCCAATCTGAACACATGTTGTTCCCCCTGTTTACTCCTAATCTGATAACAAAAGAAAAAAAAAAAAAAGTACTCATGATCTACAGAGGCATCTCAAACTCATGAACTGTAAAAACCAAATCTGCAGTGGCATCTCCTATGGAAGTTATCTTCAGTGTCTTCAACGCATACTCTCACAAGGAAGACGTTATCTCCAGTGTAACGCCTGCACTCCTCCAAGGTACCATCACACCTGGCCACTAAGAAATCAGCAGTCGGTGAGTAATACCCAAAACCGTAACTTCCATTGACGCAAGCGACTGTGATTGTATCTTCGAATTCAACATTGGTAACTTGTTCTTGTTCCGCATCAATAACAAACACCCTCCTTCCTATATCTGTCATCATAACCAAATACCAATTGTTGTTTACCCATATTATGGCAGACTCTGAGAAGACGATATTTTGTAATGCGAACACTTCAATCTTCCGAATCACAAATGTATTGATATCCATCAGATGAAGGAAAGTAGAATAGTCCAGAACCATTAGAAGATTGCCATCCAATGCCATCCCTAGTTGCATATTTCCACTGAAGACATCATCTGTGTCGATGAAAAACTCCCAATCTCCATCATTGTAAACCAAAATATCGATGTTCTGTTCAAGACGATCTCCATCTGGAACAAAATGAACACACACGAGAACGGATGTGAAACCACCAAGTCCTGGACAACCCGAAAACAATCCTTCATAGAGATCAACATTCATATCTGGTCTATTGGTAGTAACAGCTTCTCGAGTGTAGACATTGAGATAAACTAACCTATCTTCATATAGAAACTGCAACCACCCCGTACCTCTAGGGCAAAATCCAATTAGTTTCCCATTATCAATCAAACGTGTAATCTCCACACCAGTGTCGACATTCAATATATAAATCCTATTAACACTGTCATACTTTGACACAAAATTGATCTCAGGGGACGCAGAGAACATCGAGTATTGAGCTGGTGCAGAATATCGTGGGATGAATCTTTGTGGCAGAGCTTGTGTATTGCTAGGCCAAGCAACAGGACTTGGATTTGGGATGATCAATGTGGTTTCTGTAACGGGCATGACTACCTGTCAAGGAAGAGGATTTTTCAGAGGGATGATAACTGATGTACAGCTACTACATGTCTTCATCATATTAGTTGAAAACAGGTTGCAACTTGGAATTAAACAGCACAAAATGACCCTAAGACAGTTTGACATAGAAATGTCAAAAAGATTGTAACTTAATGTTCGAAATCGAGAAAGATTGCAACTTTATTTACAGATGAACAGAGTTTGTGAGTTAAAGTTAACCAAAATCATTTTTGAACATAAACCTGTAACAAAGATTGCAACTTTGTGTTCGGAATTGAGAAAGATGGTAACTTTATTTACAGATGAACAAAGTTTGTAAGTTAAAATTAACCAAAATCATTTTTGAACATAAACATGTAACAAAGAGTGTAACTTCGCGTTCGGAATTGAGAAAGATTGCAACTTTATTTTCATATAAACAAAGTTGGCAAGTTTAAACTAACCAGAATCATTTGAACATGAACACGAAACCCTCATTTAACTTCTGAAGCGCAGAAACACATACAGAAATCATCAAATCCACGAAACCGACCCCGAATCTTGACGAAATAAAAAGCAAAAAACCTCAACTAAGCAACAGAAAGGGGAAATCAACCGGAACAACACAACATTTGTCGCAAAATTGAAACGTCCAGAAGAATCACTAAAACACGTCAGATATACGACACCGGGAAATTATTCAAATGATTAACCAAACGCTAAAAATGGAAAGTACATTGATAAATAGGAAGACCCATTTTGACTAATGTAAGAAAGGCACGAAATTTGTATTGATAAATTGATAAAGTTTTTAACTTTAACAGATATAAGCACATCAATTTCATAACTTCATGAGATGAAAAATTGTAAAGAGTAAAGAACATGAGGAGTACCTCATTAGGCAGAGTATCGTCGTCGTCGACACTTTCCGGGCACGCCATCTCTTGAATCGCAAGGTCTACTCTACTCATACTCTTCTTATCAAGCCCTACAACATACACATATTAACAATTACGATACAAGACTCGAAAATCTTGAAAAAGATTCAAACTTTAACTCATAAGAAGCATTTAGACATGAAAACGTAAGAAAGATCGTAACTTTTCGCTCAAAATTGAAAAAGTTTGCAACTTTATTTACAGAAGATGAATTTCTCACTAAATGTAAACTAAATAGACACATTTAGACGTAGAATTATACGAAAGATTGAAACTTTATGTACAAAATTTAGAAAGATTGCATCTTTTTAACACAAATTTCTTTGGACAGTAAATAATTTTAAACTCTAAAATTTAAACTTACCAGGGTAATCTAAACATAAAAATGTAAGAAAGTTTGTAACTTTCTTCAAAAAATTGAAACTTTATTCAAGTGGAACACATTGGATAGTAAATAAATGAGGATTAAATAAAATGTAAGAACTTTTTTTACCTTGGAACAGCTTAGAATTTGTGGGTACTTCAGATAAAAACTGAGGAATTTAAGAAGTATATTGTGTCAAAAATAGGAGGTGAAAGAAGGTTAAAAAGTTAAAGAGTTTTTTTTACAGGTGCTGACATTTTTGGTGGGCGAAGCCGGCCCTTAACGCTGGTAGCATTCAGCAGGACGAATCAGAGAGTACAACAGTACAATTGACAAGGGTACTTTCGTCATTTTATCTGGACTAGGTAGTACAGAATCTGGTCCAGCATTTTCAACCTGCTGTCAATACATTTTTCACATGAGACAAAGAATGTGCACATACAGAAAAATTAACCATCCTGATGTTATGACTCACAAATTTATGAGAAAAAAATTCTAGGGGCCTCCAATAAAAATACCCTACAGAATTTGATTAAGTAGAGACATTACATTATCACATTAACATTTTTTTGCGTGTCCACGCTACGGTCGCTACCTAATGCAACCGGTTGTCATTGAACTAACATAATTTGAGCAAACGTAAAGAACAAAGAAAATTTGAAGGAAGCTGCATCGGTCAAATGGTTCAAAAGTTACTATCAAATCTCAAAAGTGTCCTGTTACACAAGTTACTGTGAGTGAAAAGTTCTGTAAATGCTTAATTACCTTTTTGATGTTTCTGTCACTGTGAGGCTTTGTTAACAGATATCATCAAAACAGCCAAAAGAAGTATGCACAACCGCACAGGTAGAGAATGATATGATGGATTGACACAGTTGTACCCTTTCAATTACGAAAGATCTTCAATTTGAATAAATAGTCAAGAGACTACTTAAGAACGTACCCATGATGAAATTTGGATTGAGAATCAATCTCAAACCACATAAAAATGTGTTGTTCAATTAGAATGAACGAATCACAATCACAACACAATGCACATTCAACAAGAATGAAAAATTACAATCAGAAACACAGACATTAATTAGAGCTTGATGAACCTGTGTAATGTATGTGTAGAGACAAATTTTGTCAGCTTAGACCAGTGTCTAGCAGTAAGGTCATCAGATAGAAAGCGCGAAAGTGAACTTCAAAAATACTCGCTTCTGTACAGGCTAAGTGTAATTTAGAGGAATTTTCGAGTATAAATGTGCTTACAGTCAAGAGTCAACTAGATCAGTGAACTTGCGCCATCAGGACCGAATAGTTTCTTTTCCCCAGCTTGGAGCCTGCTAAGGTGATTGCCGTTGAGTCGACAGTGCACTTCCACCAGCTACACTTTCTTCCCTTGAGGGACACCCAGGCCAACAGGCTTGGACATGTGTCTATGACCCTGGTAGTGCATCTTAAAATCGTAGGAATCCATGCAGCCGATTTGACATAGTAAGCCGAAGTAAGTTCCCCATTCCTCTTCTGATCATTTAAGTTGATTGGCCTCCACATTGGCACTGATAGTGAAATCTGATCAGCTAGGAAAGTTGGGCTCCAAGTTCAGCTGAGAGCCTGAGACTTGAATGTACGCGTGCAAATGGAGGTGGCATAGAACCAGGAGGCACCCCAGGCTTATGCTTTTATATGATACATTTGTCCAAGTCCAAGAGTTGGATAATGCGATATGGAGTTGCTGTTGATACCTGCACAACATAAAACAGAACTTAGAGACAAATTCCACCAATAATTCTTTGATGTGAGCACTGACTCACACTGAGCACAAGTTTCTTGATTAATAATAACCGCACAAGGGACCAGGCATCATTGTCCCTCAGTAAGGCTATGAACAATCATCTGCTAGATTCGGGTCTCAAATCTGTACACATCGTAATTGAAGTATCGGAAGAGTGATGATCCCTTGAAGCTTTTGCTGTCACAACAGAATGCATGCATCCAGTTTCTGAGTTAAAAATCCACAAATGAACATGCAAGCTCTGTCAATCAGATTCAGTTACAGTGTTTACCCTTTATGACAGAAAAATTTAGAGTGAGAGTCATTTTGCTTCATCAGAGTATCAGGATAAGAGTTACTTACACCATATATAACCACAGTCTAGAGATCAATGTATCTGATCTCGGTTTCTTCAAGACGATCACTGTCATTTTGGCTCCCTCACACATCAGTGTGTCTGATTCTGATCATGCATGATTGCCTACAGCAACTTTAGTTCATTATTGCAAGGAGTTGAGCAAATTTCTGGCTGGGAAATAGTTTTTGTTTGCAAATAATCTAACTGCCAAGTGCTAACCAAAAGAAGCTTCAATCTCAAATGATCAAATCACAAAACAATGTACTGTTCAGCTAAAATTAAAAGTCCCAAAACAATGCATGCACTGTTCAACTAGAAACAGCAATCACAATCAGAAACTCAAACAATAGAGCTTTACACATATGATCTTGGGTGATGTAGAGTGTACTGAGTGAGATTTCATCGTAAAATCAATTGGCAATAAGACTTACCCACTCGACATTTGTCGAAGTGGGTTTACCTCAAAAAGATTGAAAGATCAATTATTGAAACAAAAAGGTGTCAGTTACCTGAACTTTTTTTTTTTTTTTTTGGAAAGTGGTGGCATACATAAATAGAAATAGGTTACAACATTATTCAGTACAACATTAACGCAACATAAATACAAGATAGGCCAACTAATAGCCTCCAGGATCCACATCCTCCCCTAAGTTAAGTCGAGGAACAAATTTTGAGTTTGCATCAAAGTACATTTGGACAATTAGGGGAGGGGTTAGATGATTACAAAGGTCCTGGAGGACCAACTTCTGACGCGCCTCCTTAGCTAGAAGGTCCACAGCTTGCATCCACTCTCTCTTGGCGTAGATGACCTCTTTCACAAACCCATCCACTAGGAAGGCCCTGCATATGGTATGGTAGTTGATGAGGCGATCCTTGATGACGTCTTTTGCCATTATCCCTAGAATGACATGCTGGCAATCATTTACAAATGAAACATTACTCCAGTCATGGTTTTTACACCATTGAGCCGCGGCGATAATTCCCTGGAGTTCGGCGTGCGGTGCATCCATAGCCTGGACTAAAGTGGAGAAACCAGCTATCCATTCACCCTGGGGGGAAAGTAAAATTCCGCCCACACCTGCAAAAGGGTTGGTGGTAACAAAGGACGAGTCGACAAGGAGGGTCAAATTGGGACGTGGGAAGGTAAAGGGGGCAGGCAGAAGGTCTTTGTAGCTGGGTGAGAAAGGGTTCTGGTGAGGACCAGAGGTGAGGGTGTTAAAATTTGAGAGTTGGTGCTGGGTTGAAACAAGAAGGGAGGAGGAGGTGACATCAATAGTGTTGAAAATCCAAGAGTTTCGACGTTTCCATATGGCCCAAACAACAAAGGAAAAGGTGGTACTCCAAGCATTATTTTCAGAGATGTTAGAAAGAATCCAGTCATGGAGATTATGCACAAAAAAGTGGTGGGAGGGACAAAAAATGTTCCAAATCTCGGTGGCTCTAGGGCAGTCCCGGAGGACATGAAGGGTGTCCTCAGTAGTGGTAGGACAGAAGGGGCACATTGGGTTACAAGGGATACCTCTCCTAGTGAGGGTAGCTCTCACAGCAAGTCTATCCCAAAAAGCAAGCCAAATAAAGAATTGAATTTTAGGAAAGGTGTTCAAATCCCAAATTTTTAACCAACTGTCCTCTTGACTACTGTGGGGATAACTCTTGACCCAAAGTCTATTATATACAGAGGAGGTGTTAAAGTAGTTATGAAGGGAGGTGCTACAGCAAAAAGTGTCCTCCCCAATATTGGGTATGGGCCAATGAATAAGTCTATGAACAATGGAGTCAGGCAAAAAATCTCTAACAGAATCAATCTCACTCAAACCTGTGCGGACAGAAGTTACGGAAGCGAGGGAAGGGAGAGGGCCTATCAAATGTCGTCTTAGGGGGCCATCATCTATCCAGTTATCATACCAAAAATTAGCAATAGTACCATCACCCAAAGCCCAACAACTAAGGTGGCAGAAAAGATCCCAACCTTTAGCTAGACCTTTCCACAGGTGAGAACCCTTATGAAAGGGGGTGGGCTGAGGTTTGTTAGCACAATACTTCTGGTGGAGGAAAGAGGTAGCCAGATTTTTAATACCAAGTCCTTGAAGCTTGTTCCTGTATATGCCATCTCTCTAGCCATGGCAGCTTCCTCTACTGTTGCAAATCCCATCTTTTACTCGTAACCACTTATCAATTATACCAAGTTGTAACTGCAATAACCAATAGTTCTGCTATTTAACTAAGGGACTATATTTCTGTTACGTTACAACTTGTCTACTACAATATTAAACAATCCAAGACTATGTTACTCTCTCCGTTTATTTATCGGACAATGTAAGAGGTATATAGTGTAGACAACCAAAAGTGTTTACAATCAGCAATAATTTTACTACACTATTAAAATTTTACTATTCACACAACTAATTTTACTACCTGAATTTTTCATTACAGTTAATTTTACTACTCCTATATCAATTTACTACTACTAATTCAATTTTACATTGTGGACAAATTAATTGGGTCTTTACTGTAGACCTATAGCAGTTTGTTTATTAAATAGGAATGGGAATGAATTGCTTATTAAATAGGAATGAGAATGAATAATAAAGAAGTAACGGGACTAGACATTCGTCAATAACATTTCGATGGTTTATCTTCATGTCTTAAAATAGGTTTTCATCTATAAGGGCTACAACGACTTATAGAACAAAACTTGATTGAGTACATATAAAGTGTTTTAAACTTTGAAGTGTAACAAATGAAAGTAACGTGACATAAAACCGAACGTTAACAACTTGCATGGATGTAAACAATCCAACACTATGAATTACACTCTCAGTTTTATTAAAACGGAACAAGACATTGGTACACAACATCTCAATTGTGTGATATTTCGTGTCTTAATATTGGTTTCTAGTTTTTCACCAATGATGAGTTATGAAACATCAAAATTTGATTGAATATATGAATAGTTTTGAATTATAGCAAATGACAGTCAAATGACATAAAACGAATGATTTCAATTGAAAAGTCCAAAAAACTTTCTCACTAACCGTTGATCTAAAAATCACAATATCAGTAATCACGTATCATAATTCAATTCGAATTATTTCAGATCGTTCCATACCCGATCTCGATATTTTGTCAATAAACCCAATAACGCTCTTTCTACTAACGCACCCACATTCAACTAATTCGAATTTTTTAACAAATCAACTAAACGCATTCAAACCAAATCGGATCAAATCACGAGAACAAGTTGAACTAGGGCCAAGTGGTCACCTACAAACATCCCAATTTCATAACAACAGAGAACTTTCCCTACGAAAACAATGGCGTCTGCAATCGGAAATCAGGCTGAGATAATTCCATCACCGGCAACCGTAGAACTTCCCACCGTACGATCTCTCTCCCCCTCTCTCTCCGACTTTAATTAAATTTGGTATCTTCAACTGCAAGTTTTGTTTTATTTACTATTTCGAATTTTCTACAATTTTGGGTATCTGATTTCAGGAAAAGCAAAATTCCACAAAATTAACAGAAGTATTCGGCTGTCCTGAAGTTATTCATGAGAACGACTGTACAATTTGGACTGATTTCGGTACCTTTTGTCAAAAGTATGATTTTGCCCTAATTCTATTTTTTTGTTCATGAATTTTTTTGTGGCAAAGTTTGTATCTTTATATGATTATCAGACAATTGAGTAATGTAGTAATTGTTAATCTTGCCCTCAATTTGCGGATGACCCAGTTTTAGTGACCAACTTTACAAATGTCTGAGTTGGTGTTTTGGCAGTGGGGGAGGGCTTACCTTGGCTAACACTCGCCCCAGGTTTCCGAAAGATCGAAGCTTTTTGTGTAAAATCGTTGTTTCGTATGAAAATCTACTTAGCTATGATAATTGGGTGTTGTTGTTGTATAAATTGTTGCTGAGTGTTAGTGTGTGCAGGCTTATATAAATTCTGATTCCTCCTGGAGTCTTTGAGATATTAGGATTTAGGACTCGTAGGTGTTTAGTGTAGGCGGGCTAGTATAAGAGTCTATTACACTAGAACGTATAAGAATGAAGCCTTGAGGCACTAGGGCATTTTTCTTGTTTATAGTTGGTTGGTATTGCATGGTCATCCACTGGCATTTTCATTGGGGAAACCTGAATAAGAGAATTTTATTGAGAGCTAGCCGTGAACTAGTGATGACATGATCCAATCAGGTTCATGTGCCCGAACAGCATATCATCTAAAAAAAATGATAAGTCTCAAAGCAATTAGATGGGTGGAAAGAGGACTATGTTTTATTCATGAAGATGGATTGCTTTTTGGAAAGAAAAAAAAAATCATGAAAGGCGTTATGAATGGATGGGTGATGAGAGGGATCATTTTGTCGTTGGGAATCTTGGGATGTTGTGTAAAGACTTAAATATGTCTGGGTTTTTATTGAATATTGGTAAACAAGTAAGAAATATTTACAAATCATTACCTTTAATTGCTGATGATATGATCTTGTTATTAATGGGAACACAATGTTGGTGTTAATGTTGATTATTCTTGACCATATTTGACCGGAGCTTGTGAAGCACTCGGCTCCATGTGGTTGTTGGATGATATCATGCGAGAGGTGCCAAATTGTCGTATTGAGGATTTGAGGGCGCAACCTAAATGTACAATTGCATGAGGAACTAGTAGTGAACTCTGAATTGGTTATTAGAGTTACCAAATTATTAGAGGGATGCAAAAGGGGGCCCTTCTTTTTTTTTTTTTTTTGTTCCGGAGAGTTACATGTGAGGTGGCAAAGCTGTTGGAGAAAATTGAGAGAGGTTTCATGTGGATCCGAAATCTGCCTCATTATGGCATCAGATAATTTGAAGCAAGTGCGTCCCTGTCTTGGACTATTTTAAAGGGTCCTCTGTTAGTCATGTCTCACATTACACATGAAAGTTCATCATATCTCACATATGACTGTAGTTTGTCTTTGATTTTCCGTAAAGTGGGTGATTGGAAAGAGTCAGACTCTGGGATCATGCATGGAAAGGCAATGTAAGCTTATCTAATTGGCTCTCTGCCCATCTATGGGCTATTTGACCTCCATTGTGGCCTGATTTCTTCCTTAAATTCGCGTGTGGTAGTGTTTTTAAGATGTTATTTAAGCTAATTTCTAGATTGGAGATTGCAAATTGCAATACTGTAGTTGAATATGAAGCTGATATTTTTGTTTCCAAGGAAATCCTTCTGGGATATTAAGCTGCTGGGGTTTCTATAGAGATTATAGTCCCTTGCTACAACAAAATTTGAATTAACAGTGTTTATGTATGGTGTCAAGAGATCTGCTTCTGTCTGTAGCTACAATAACTATAATGAATTTGTTGCAATGCTTGAAAAAAATATGTCATTCGCTCACTATCTGTTGAAAGCTCTTCTGAGTTGTTAATAATTAAATCATTATTAGGGCAGCATATGATAGCATGTAAAGAACGCTTTAGGACTAAAATGAAAAATAGAGTTTTGTTATCCCTGTGATGTGTTTTCTTTCTTTCTTTTCTTACTTTATTTATTTATTTATAATTTGAAGTGTATAGCATGTCATGGAGTCTTTATTGTATTTAGTTCTGTGAATTTCGTATATAGCAAACATGTTTCAATGGATACCCTTCGAACTTCTGCCAGGGTCCTATTTTGCATAGTTGAATAGCTCTGATCTTTTCTTAAGCTTTTAGATTGATTTTCTGAGTTCTTTCTTTCTCTTTCTGCTGGGGTGCTCTATAGGGTGAACCGTCCAGCAACTCGAGTTTGTGACTTCTTCCGTAGGGAGCTGACTCCCCCTGAGCTGACGCGTAAGATATTCTTTGACTTTTCGGAAGTAAGAAGATTGATTATACGGTTCATGCTGGAGCCTGCAAGAATTGAAGAGATCTTGCAATGTTATATTGGTAATTATGTCAATTTTTGTTGAAGATTTTTTTGTTACGCACAGATGTTAGTTGATTCAATGGGGCTGCCATTTCCATTATTGCTTTCTCTTTGCACATTTTGTTCTTGACGACCCTTGTCCTGTATTGGTTTTCTTTATCTCAAATTATTTGTTGAATTTACAGTGGCTACAGTACCTTTGTTATCACTCTAATAAACGAAAATGTTAGCCGTAATTTAAGTATGTAAGCTAATTAGCTTGACTTTATATCTGTTGGCTGAAAGCTTTATAAGGAATTGGCTAGCACTGCGAAGTCACGTATCTCACTATTTATCGTCCATGCTGACCATTTCTCTATCCTCTTCGGTCGACCCCCCTGGCATAGTTACCAAACATTCTCTATGATTAAATCCCAAAAGTTTTGAGGGCCCCCACGATTGGCGACAATAGCCCCATTGCAAATCCGGCGTTAACCATGCACAGGAGCAGTGATTTGCTTAGGCTGTTTCGTGTGCTAGTCTTTTCGGTGGTAGTCATCGTGGAGGTGGTTATCTCAGTCTTGTGGCTGATGAATTATGGACGTTGTAGCGGGGCAGATATGTGAGACTGTCTGGAAATATTATTTTCTTTTTTTTTGTCTTTGTTAATTTCAGGCATGAGTCATTTGAAGTAATTATTTAATAAATGTCTTTATATCGAAGTATGGATACGATTACCCTAATAAAATCAATGGTCAGAAGTAGTTTTGTTATGGTAGCTATTACATTAATTTTGTGGCCATCGTAGAAATTTTTGTAGAATATTAATGGTTTGCTCTTTTCAGATGACTACGTTACTTGTAACACATGCAATGGTTTGGAAACTGAGCTTACGGTCAAGGATAAAGATACTTACTCTATCAAGTGCATGAAGGTAACAATCACTTGTGATGTTTGTATCCTTCCCCATTTCTCTTTCGTCTGCTTGAAGCTTCCATCATTAAGTTATGTCGGGATTACTATCGTTGTCTTTTTGGCTGTTGCTACTTTGCTAGTATCTATTGAAGTATCAGTTTAATAATTCCAATCTTTTCCTCAACTATTTATAGTTTTGGTCAAGAATCACAAATCTTTATTGGTGTCTTTGCTCACTGTTAGTTTCAGACTTTCAGTTGATGTGGTACTATGGTGTCTAGTAAGTCTACTAATGCTTGTTGTTGGCCAACTTCATACTGGATTGTAATTGTTAACCAAAACACTAACTGATAGGAAAAAGCGAGTGATGTTGTCTTGATAAGAATTTCATTGTGTATCGCTACAATTTTTAGTGTGTGGTGAAAGAGAAACAACTGTTTCTTTCTGTCACCATGTCTCGGATGGGTACATTCTAGCAAGATGATATGTTATTGAGTGCTTTCTGTGTGGAATGTACCTGTTCCCTACTTACAGTATACTCCTTGTGCCTTTTACTGCAGTGTCATTCTCAAAGGACAGCACCGTCTATACCATCTGGCTATCTCATCCGTGTTCCCAAGGAGGCTGCCTGTCCGAATAGAGATCGAAGCAACAAACTCAAGGGTACAGCTGGGTACTCAGCTCCTCGGCCTATTACACATCGCCTTACCACCCTGCCCTACTAAATTGAGAGCAAAGTCATAAGGTTGCACTCTATCTGTGGAGCATGTCATTGTAATATTTCGTTTACTTAGTCAAGGTTGTATACAAGAAGAACATTCCTTGTGCCGCTCTGTTAAAACGGTCTTAGAGAAGCGCTGTGTTCCGTCACATTTCTGGTTTAGCACATAGATTATTTTCTTGTGCATTTTTGACAGATAATGACAATGATATCTTCATTAATCTAACACTGTATATGAAACTTTGATCTTAATCTAATATATGAAATGTGATCTTGAAGTCTCAGAATTTCACGTACATCGACTTCTTTATCATGATCGATCGACAATTTGCGACAGCTCTGTTTGTGAAGGAGCATGGTATAATTTACCGGCGCTTTTGATTGTCTCACGTTTACGGCTCTACGCAATCTGAAAATGAAAAAAAAAATCTTCGTCGATATATACCCATTCAGTCCCAAGAATTTACATGGATCGTCCCAAATTCAGAAACTCGTAAACCCTAATTCTCAGATCAAAGAATTCGATGTCGTTAGACTCGAACAACGTGAGTGTTACTCTTTCCCTCGGATTATTATCCAAAATTCCATAGTTAAATTTGGCTTTATTATTACCATGTTGAATTTTTCTTATTACCAGGTTGATCGCGAATCTTCTAGGGAAGGAAGAAGAAACGTGAGCTACACTCCCCGGCTTCTTCATAACGGAAGGATTACAGTTTGGGCTGATTTCGCCACTTTTCTTCAAAAGTACTCTTCCTTTAATTTCTTCATCTTTCATCTTATTGTTTGCAGCCTGAAAATTTATTGATTTTGATTAGTATACTATTTCAATATGTTACAAGGATCACAATTGTATTACAACAACCACGCATCACTAAGCCTTATTTCGCAAAATGATTTGGGGTCGCCTAATATGAATCATCGTATCATCGTATGTAACCGTCTCATGATCACAATTGTATGACAATTCCACTTTTTTAATTTTTTTATATTAATTGGAGTGCCTAGATACGCCCGTGACTGTTTTATTGATATATCACCTTGTGTTAGTAATTATTAGTATTGACAAAACTTGAGCCACATTACGGATTTTTTCGGGGCCCTAGGCAAAAACTTAAATATGTACAAGCTTCGTATTATGAGGTGATGTAGTTACCTTTTCGGAACCATGACTCTCGAGTCATTTCTCTGTGTGTCAGGAGTCTCGTATGAGATAAGCATATAGTGAATTGGAGAAAGTAGTGTAGTGTATTGAAAAGTTGATTTTAGTGTGTCGTTTGCACAATGTGCTATTGGTGCGATTTATTAGAATACAAGCATGTATTTATCTATTACTAGTAATGTTGTTGTTTGTGATTTTCGTTCTTCAATATCAAAATGTTAACCAGAGTTTCTGTCATTTGTTGAGCATTCACTTAGGCTATAAGATACAAAATGCCCCGTTCTGAGTATTTTCGATTTCGATTGTTATTGCTGTAAGCTCTTTTATTTCCTTAAATAAACAATTTTTGGGTTGTGTTTGGGTGTTATGGCAGGGTGGAGTTGACAAAGTACCAAGTTCGTAACTACTTTCGCCAGGAGCTGGATAATGACAAGATAGGAGCTGACAATCATTGTAGGTTGATTCTCGTGGGTACCTATGATACTGAAAAGATCGAAGAGATTCTGCATGCTCTTATTGGTAATCTTTGCTGATTCTTTAACATCTCTCTTCTGTTACTCCTTACTCGTACTTGAAGTTAATTAAGCCGTAGGGGTCCATGCATGCTTCGAGTGTACGGGCTACCTCGATCTTTTAAAGCACGTGTAAATACTGCCCTATAAAGGTTCAGAGGAAAATAAAGGTTTTGTATTACGGGGTTAGATTCGCCTATGCTTTAATTTAAGTAGTTGACGACACTTTGTTCATGGGTTGGTTGATTTGGTGTGTGCAGATGAGTATGTTGTTTGCAAGACATGCAATGGGGTGGACACTATGCTTAAGTTCAAGGATAAAAATACCTACTCACTTGTTTGCAATGAGGTAATTTATACACTATGCTTAATTGTGTATTATGTAACCTGTCTCAATGCAAAACCTATGTTGCTTAAGTCGTGTGTGTGTCTAAGTGTTGGACACAACTTGTTTGAAACTAATAACATGATGTATTTTCGTGCAGTGTGACTCTGCAAGATCAGTTGCTAATATACCATATGGATATGGTCGTATCGTTACCGATGCTCCTGAAGAAGATTTTCGTCCAAGGAGTACACGTGTGTTGAGATCTCCCATGGAAGGCATGATTAACCTCATGAGAGAACAGGGTTTGTTGCCTAATTAGCGTGGATATAGTACTACCTCTTTCTCTAGCAGAAGGCGGAACCTATAGACCTGTTTTAGCGCTTTCCAACGGTACGGGTTCACTTTAGACCATGTTTCAGGGACCAAACTGCAAGTGTTTTGTAACCTAACTTTATTTGTTTCTTAATGAGCAACGTCAAATACGGGTCAAATACAAGCTCGATGTGCAGTGACACCGGAATTGTGAATCAGTGTAATTTGTTTGTTTCTTAATGAGCCACAAAGGCCAACACGCGACGAGGGAGCGATGATTCCTGGGAAAGAATGGATGTCTTAGTCTTATTATTCTCGGCTTTAACAAGTCGGGCCAAAGCTTTGTTGCACACGTGACACGCCAATGGCGATTAGCATACTCGAGTTATTGCTTCAACTCACTTCAATTCCTACGATCTTCTAATTTCCAGAAGTAGACAGGATGTTAAACAAACAGTAATTATCTAAAAGAGGTGGCGTAAATCGTAAAAAGTACGCTTGTGAGAAAATGAAGAGACTATGAATGTATCCCTATGGTAAATGCAAAATCGTCGTGCTACAAGCTTGTTCTCTGTAATAGAAACTAAAACCTACAAATACTCTGAGCATCGAGCCGTTCAAAAATAAAAACCAATACGGAGTATATAGATTTACAATACTATCATATAAAAAGTTGCCGACTTTATGAACGATTTTGAAACGCTCCCTCAGTCGAACTCTTCTAACATATTTTTGCGATCTACTCTAGAGTAAATGATATCGAGGAGGAAAAATTATCTTTGTTACACTATTCTGTATTAGGTTGGTTTTGTTCTTGTAATGATAAGTTTGGAAGCCTACCCCTCCTCTATCTAAACTTATGAAAACCTCACTAGCCACTGTTTCTTAGGCTCGGAGTAACTTTTCTTGGTCATTCCAACCCGATTTCTTTGTGTCCTTTACGTTGCTTTCAATAAATCTTCTCCCTATAGGAATTCGCCCCTCTTATGTTGAAGGAATTACTATGTATAACCCAACATATGATGTATATTCTCTTTTCATAAAGATGTTGCGAGCTTGTAACATCGAAAAGTTTTCATAAAACACTTGGGTGAGTTGGGTCCATAAGCAAGGAGTTGTGTTCAGCCTCGATTTACTAAATATATTCAATTATGATATTATTTACACAACCATACACAATTGCAAATTTTCCCTCTTAGGGGTCGTTTGGATACCCTCAAAAACCATAGGAATTTCATTTTCCTGGGAATTGGGTTTTTGTGGGGTTGTTTGGATTAGGGGTGAGCAAAAAAAGCGGGTACCCGAAAACGGAACCGGACCCGTTTAGGACCCGCGGGTCCGGACCCGGACCCGTTGTGGACGGGTACGGGTACGGATCCAAAATTTTAGGACCCGTTGGCAACGGGTCCGAGTCCTAAAATTTTGGACCCGTTACCCAGCGGGTACCCGTTAAACAACGGGTTCAAACGGGTACCCGTTGCTCAACGGGTCCAAACAGGTACCCGGACCCGTATAAGTCATCAATTAAAAAAAAAAATTCATAGAAAATTAAATTTAAAAAATCCATAGAATTCATGTAATAGCTCAATTCAAAGATAACCATACAAATGCATAGCCTACTAAAAAATTGACCCAATTTGAAGTCTATGTACCACAAACATCACACAAAGGGGTGTATTTATAAGTGAAAACATTGCCCACTTTTACTTCCATGACCAATGTGGGACAAAATGTTTATCTTTCTTGTAAACATTGCCAAACTACATAGTTTGACATTAAATTTCGACTAGTTATTTGTTTTATTTGAGGAATAGGCCGGAAATAACTCTTGTACATCGTGTTGCTAGCTTTCCGTGAACGCTTGTTTCGACCATTTTCGATTTAGTATGTGAAAGTTATGATGAACACAAAAACACCACTTACACATAAAATGGAAGGGTAGTATGTTACTTAATAATCACTTCTCAATGAGTTATGATCAATATTGAGAAAATAATATAAATCAATAGTAAAAATCCTAATGATCACTTAGTGATTTTGCTAAGTTACCCAAGTGATTAGTATATATAGATTTCAATATGCTATAATAATTACAATGTGACTTATGACGAGCTTTACAAATTAAAAAGATGAGATAGCGTGAAAATTTATTTACATCAAAGTTGATAATGTTATTGGGTGTACCATAGTCGATAAAAATGTAAACATAATGTGCAATTCATATTCCATTCTATACATTGACACTAGTAGGCACCATTTCCGACACATAACACATTGACCATGATCTGTAACGACATCGATTCTCATTGAATTGAGCGCAAATCGTTTTTCGAGTAATATATTCATAGCACCAACAAATACATAGAACATATAGAAATAGATTCTACACATTACTATTTAATTTGGCATTCTAATGAAACTATTAATACATACAAATATACAATTGTATATTATGTGATTGTGCAATAAACTAGTATTACTTAGCTAATAAGATAAAATACTCCAACCTAGTTAACATAACAAAATCACCAACTACTTAAGCTAATATGATAAAATTTACTAAATATTCGGATATTAAGAAGTAATTATTAGCTTTTATATAACTCATGTTTATAATTTTCTCAATTTTTTATCATAACTAATGGAGAAGTGATTGTTACTAACATGTCCATTATTAGTGTAACTAGTGTTCTTAGTTTGATCATAACTTTGTCATACGAAGTCGAAAATGATTGCAACAAGCGTCTACGTAAAGCTTGCAATACAATCTACAAGAGTTGTTTGATGGGAATTTCTCAAATAATACACTTATGTTGTCCAAATTCATTGTCGAACTAAGTAGGTTGATAAAGCTTGTAAGAGTGAAAAAAGGTTTTGTCCCACATTGGTCATGGAAAGAAGAGTGGACAAATCCTTCACTATAAATACACCCTATTGCTTGGCTTTTCTCTTACTTGGGCCTCAAAGGTGGTCTAAATATAGTAAACCATTGCATTTCATGGTTAGCTTTAAGTTAAAATTTTATTTTATTTTTATTGGATGATTTTTGGCTTAAGAATAAACGGGTACCCGCTACCCGTTGTGACGTTAACGGGTCCGGGTCCGGGTCCTAATTTCTAGGACCCGTTAGCAACGGGTCCGGGTACGGGTCCTAGTTTTTAGGACCTGTTAGAAACGGGTCCGGGTACGGGTCCATGGTTTTAGAGCGGGTACCCGTTCATGCTCACCCCTAGTTTGGATAACCCATTTTTGAAGAAGTGGGGAATTGGAAATTCCTTGGGAATTTCCAATTCCTATGAAGCATAGGAATTCAATTACCTAGCCCCCCATGATCATTCACAATTCCTATGGTATAAAAACTATGCAATTACTACTTTACCCTTTAATTACTTATTTTATGTTTATTTAGCTACATTAATAGAGAGTAAGCTAGTCATTTTAATAATTAAGCAAATGAATTGTGTATGGTAACCAAACAAGTTGTGGGAAATTAATTCCAAGGAATTCTAAATACCTAGATGGTATCCAAACGTTGTAAGGCGAATTCCCGGCAATCTACCATAGGAATTCATTTCTCGGGATAATCTATTTCCTATAGGAATTTAATTCCTATGTTATCCAAACGACCCCTTATTATAAATATCGTTTTATCATTTTATCAATGAATCGAGTTACTTCCTCTTCCCACAATAAAGTTCCAATTTTTTGCTCGATTTTGATTAGAGAATACAAAAGAGTGGAGTAGTTGATATGTCTGCAAACAGAAAGCAACAAAAGTATAATAAATGCAGCAGAGAATCTAAGACTTTCTCTCTCTCTCTCTCCAAAACAACAATCTTTCTTTCTTTCTTTCTTTGTCACACAAAAATTTTTCAGCAGAAGAAGAACAACAAGAACAACCCATCATCATTCATCATTAATTAATAATTTCCCATTTTTTTAAAATTTTCCCACAGACAAAAAAATCCCCAAAAAATCCAAAAGAAAATGTGACTGAAAAAATTAAATAAAGAAAGAAAACATTTTTGCTCTTCTTATTGGGAATATGTCCTTTCCTTTAATATACTCCATCATCCCTATTGTTTCTTCGTTGGCTTCTCCAATACTCTTCCTCTCTTTCTCTCTCTCTCTCTCTCTCCTCTTTCCTCTCTATCTCCTCCTCCACCTGTGGGTGTGGCCCTGCAGATCAATGCTACTATAAAAAAAATTCCCCTTTTTGTGCCTCTTAATCTCCATCTTTATGGAATTTTAAGAGACATTTCTGAAAATTTTTACTGTTTTTTTTTGGTGGGTAAAACACAGAATTACTATATTATATCAGCTGGGATTTTCAGGTATAACAAGTTGCTGAATTTTGCTACTTTTTTAGATGATTTTTTTTCACTTGTTTTTTGATATGTGGGATTTTGTTGGATTAATCTAGATGTTCAAATTTGAGCTGAATTTAGCAATTTTTAGATGTTTTTTTTTATCTAGTTTTAATTTATGGATTTCTGTTGTATTAATCTACATCACATTTCTGATATACTCTTACTATTTACTGTTAATTATGGGTTTATCACAAGATCACATTGTTAATTTACTGTTTGTATTTACTGTGGTAATTTCTGTGAATATAAGGTGAAAATTCTGAGTTTTGAGATTTGATGATTTTTCTAGAATATATGGTACCAGGA
Organism: Spergularia bocconei; assembly: GCA_963457585.1. Taxonomy (NCBI): domain Eukaryota; kingdom Viridiplantae; phylum Streptophyta; class Magnoliopsida; order Caryophyllales; family Caryophyllaceae; genus Spergularia; species Spergularia bocconei. The sequence goes on along the minus strand of OY734942.1, from coordinate 6,185,175 downwards.
ATTGAAGTGAATTTAATGCTATGTATAAAATGTATGAACTTTTTATGCCACTTTTTATTGTTTTTTTTTTTCTTTTGTGTAGTTCATTTTTTTTTTTTGCTATTAAAAGTAAAATCTTTATCCATGAAAATGGAGTAATTCTTGCTTTATACTGATACTGTACTTTTTTCTGAGTAATGACTGGGGTAAATCTAGTGAACTTAGAATCCCAGATGTGTAGTAACTAGTAACTAGTAAAGTCTTTGACTTTTATCTGTTTTTTTTTTTGGCTGTCCTTGTGTACTGTAATTTCCAGTCCTTTTATTCAATGTTATCCTGCTTGAGCTAAATTTACATGTTGAGTACAATTTGCATGGTTCTTGTTTTTGTTTTCAATTTTTATACATGAGACAGTTACATATGACGATTCATGTTAGCCGACCCCAAAATATTTTGGGAATAAGGCTTGGTTGTTGTTGTTGTTGTTGTTAGCTTTTGTATGTCCTTGACGAATTTGTGGCTCTTGTAGTATTCCAATTGAAGCTCTAAAATTGTATGTGCAGAAGTGACAAATCACCCCTAATACCCCTTTCACCTAGAGTTTGTTCTTTACTTCATTTGTGTCGAAATCAGAGGTGTCCATGAGTCCAATTTTGATGTTAATTGAGTAGGCATTTAAGGTGTAGGACTAGTGTGTTTGTAAAATGACATGTAAAGAAACAGCGACACTGTAGAGGGCGAAATCTGGAAGTCTTACTTAGTGTAATCGAAGTAGACATATCTCACTTTTCTGCATTGTGTTTGCCTTGAATTAGAAGGTTTAGAATGTTGAAGATTGGTCTTATTGAAGTGTAATTTATGTGGAGGCGCATGCTGAACTGTGATGTACTTAATCTGAATTAGATGGTTTATGCAACTCGTCTCTTGATGATAAATTTGTTTGATCTGTTAATGAGGGTGTAATGTTTTGTGCAGGGCAACTATGCAGTGTCAGAGCTACTTGCCTGTTTATCATTCACATTTTGATCTAAATGTGGACACTAGTGGTGGCTCTAGAGCCACTTATAATGGCAATGGAAACTTTCGAAGTGGGCTTTTCAACAATAACGTCTCAACTTTACCGGTTCCACAAGCTAACTTCGGTTACAAGGAGGTATTATGTCAGACAATGCTCATGCAGGAGGTTACATTTAGGGATCAGGTACCTTCCTGACTACAGACCTTAAGTGATTATTTAATCTTTGGAATTGAGAATCATTCTGGTAAAATTTTGTATTTTAATCTTAGTTTTAAAGGAGATAAGGTAATGGGATTGTTGGTGCTTCTTGATGTGAAGAGGATGTTTTGTTGTTTGTAATCTTAGCTCTTTCTCTTCCTCCTTTTCTTTTTTTTTTTTTTTTTTCATGTATTGTGTCTGATTTACCTACCTCTGTGATCTTGTATGACTTTTAATGGCCTATCTCCTAAGTTTTGATCGTTAAGTCCAAAATCTTCAACCTTCAGAAAGTGGTTACAGATGATATGCTCCAATTGAACCATAGTCCGCTGATGAAATTTCCACAATATGCAGTCGGTAAATCTCATATGCTCTTCCATTGAGTGAACGTCATGTTGCATGGTATCGTGATCTTAAAGGCTGCATTACAATCTGTTTCCTTTTGCTCAGGAGTCGTGAAGCTCCCTTAATGATAGAAATTGACTTTTGGTTTTGTGTTTCTAGTCTTGCTATTTACATTTAGGCTAGGTCCTGGCCCTTCCCATTTTCCCAGTGCAAGGAAGTGGTCGTAATTTCCTTGATCTTCATTCCAGTACACTTTCTTTTATGCTTGGTTTCCTGATAAAAACGTGTAGAATGTGGTCTAGTAGTTTGGGAAACCAGACTTAAATTATCAGACACAGCTCTTAACCTTTTGGCTCCTCTTCAACTTTTTTTTTTTTTTTTTGAATTTCAATCGGGATTCTCTTCCAGTCTCTTCCACCATACGGGAAACACTGTAACATGATAATTAACAGGACTCAATTAATTTTTGAATTGTAATTTTACTCTTTACGAGGGGTAATGTACTGTAGTGTAACAGCTAAGTTTTGCTGCCAGGTTCAAGAATTGCATCGACTGTATAGCAGACACAGGAAATTGATGTTCGAAATCAAAAGCAAAGAAACTCCTACCAGTAGTCTACACGTAGAGGTCCAATCGTCAAATTCTTCATCAGGAAAATTTTCATCCAGTTTTGGTCAAGTTTCTGACGGCATTCAAAGAGGTTTCCGCTGTATCAGAGAATCGAAAACACCTGACATTCCTGTTGCTTTTCAACATGGTGGTTCTTTGCACAAATTACCAGAATCTAAGGGCAAGAAAATAGGAGGAAAGCTATTAGATCTCGAGCTTCCTGCTGAGGTGTACATCGACAGTGATGAATGGGAGTCCTTAAGAGAAGCACATGAGGGTCCAACTCCAGCTAGTCTTTCTTCAAGTAAACGGTGCAAGTTTCTCGATGCTGGTGGTGCGGCTTCTAGGGTAAACACTCAGTTGATTCGAGGCCCTAGCAGTATATTGGCCGACTTGAATGAGCTTCCAACAACATTGCATTTGGAGAACAGTCATAGGCTTCCAAACAAGGAACGAACTCTAGAAATTACAGAGAGGAATTATGATTCTTTATTCAGTGTGGCCAAGGCTAAGGTGCATATTAGTTCCTGTAATACCAAACCTTCCTGCAGTTTTGTTCAAGCACTTCCAACCTTTAAAAACCAGTTTTACTCGAGTAAGAATGTTGAAGTTTCTCGTGGAAGTGAAGGGTCTGTGAAACAACTGTTCAATGCTAGTTCACAGAGTAGTCCAAGTTTTGACATGCCGATTTCCTTAAAGATACAAACTAGCTGTTCTGAGTCAAAGCTGGAGGCAGTGGCTTGCATGTCTTCCTTAACTGCACCCCACTTGAAATATGCCAATGGGTCAATTTCGCTGGATTTAAACTCTGCTTTTTCCGGAACTCCGGACTATACTCCAGATGTTGATCCTTCTAGTGGCAATGCCTTCTTTGATACTGTCACTGCAAAAGAAATTCGCAGAAGTTCTTTCAATTCTTTGGATGGTGAAACAACGAGAAAGAGCAAAAGATGCCGAGTGATTGATATCAACTTACCTTGTGATGCTGGCACAGATGATGAGCCATTCACTGAAGATTTTCCAGCAGAACAGGACTACAAGGGTTTAGGTCAGATTAACCTCAACATGTGTATGAATGAAGACAGATTTGCGACGAAGTCTTCCTCCTTATACAGAAATACATTTGAAACCAATTTGGAGGCGCCTGTCAGTCCAGAAGTAGAGGAGCGTCCTCCACCTAGAGGATACTCTGAAGAAAACTTGCCAGAGTTAACTTTGCAGGTTTCAGCTGGAGAGGATGATGGTGTTGACACCCTAGGAGAACGTGCAATGATTGCAGCTGAGGCTATTGTTTCCATGTCAAGTAACGCATTTTTATTCTCCGAGTCCAAAGATGGGCAAAATTCTGAAATTTCTGATAGCAGGGATCTAGAATTGTTTGCAGAATTAGTTTGTTCCTTTTACACTGAGCTAGATAATGATGTCGGAACACTGAGGTTTAGTAAGATGGATGATTTTGAGGCCATGACACTGATGCTGACTGAAACAAAATCGGAACAATCTCTCTGCAGAAAGTCTGTCGAGATTTCAAGTCAAACTTGTTCAGTGTCAATGACAAGACAGACAAGAAAGGGTAGAACGAGAAGGCCGGAGATCAAGAAGGACTTCCAGAGAGAAATATTACCTTCTCTTGTTTCTCTTTCTAGGTATGAGGTGACTGAAGATCTTCAGATGATAGAAGGGCTAATGGAAGCCACAGGTACCCCTTGGCATTTACGGACAAGGAGAGCCTGTAGAATGGGGAGGAAACCACGAGTGATAAAGCAACAGACATCCCCAGCTTCTGTGTCAGAACTGAATGTTGAATTCGTCTTGACTGCCGTGACTCTCATGAGTTGGGGTAAGGACAACAAGCGGCCTAGAAGAAACAGAAGTCCGGTAAGTCCAGCCACTCTTATGTCAAGATGGCTCGAGTTAACAGCATGACGTGATAGATATTCCTTTGATCAGAAAGACAGAAACTGCATTTTCAGGTGTTAATATATTCTTGAGAGGATAGTCCTCTCTTCATTGCTAACTTAGGGAGAGTATTAATGCAGTAGATAGCATAGAACAAAGCTTCGATTACATCCCGTCCCTGAAACTGGTGTACACAATTATGTATCCCATGAAGCAACTTTTGAGACAATGATCGTCCTGATTAATGATTACACTTACTCTTCACTGAATTGCGAAAGTAAATTGTTCAGCAGAAAATGGTCCTGAGCCATAGTCGATTTTTGGCAAAAGCTTAAGTAAGATCGTCTTACAATATATTCGGATTGGGAAGCTTAAGATTCTTCATATGTGCTAAAATGTGGTGTATGATATGTGAGGGGAAACCATGAGAAAAAGAGAAAGCAAAGCATTCTCTAATCATGTTGGTTTACCTTACAGCACAAGTCTAATAAGTATGAAAATCAAGCCTGCAATGCTGCACTAGGATCATCCAAAAGTTCTTGCTTTTCGTTTGAGCCATTGATCCCACACTCCACGAAAAGTTATGGCGTACTCCCTTTATTTCTTTCAATTTTTTTTTTGTTTGAATTGTTATCACATTTGTATAGAAAGTAGTGAGCAATTTACAATTTTTCGACTCAACTATGGATCAATAATGTCTCCCCTTGAACCATTACACTTGTCACATACCACTCAATTCAAAAACAAACAAACCAAACTGCAATTGTCTCTCTTTCAATGTGTTTGTTTTAATCTCTTTCAATAGTGCAATGAAACACCAATTTTTTAGTCTCTTTCAATAGTGTAATTGTCTCGGTTTTGAGAAATCCCATAGTCGCCACAGATATACAAATCCAAGTCCGTCAACCACGACATAATAAATCAGACACCTCAAATACCCTACTACCTAGACGCCTATATCCGAGAAATTGAATAGTAGAATTGCTACTCACCTATATTAGATGGGTACCTACACGGCTACATGGTCAACCATGAAGTTAGGTTTTTTTAACTTTTAGCGTTCTCTTTTTTTTTTTTACCGTGCTCTTTTTTTTTTACCGTTCTCTTATTGCTACAAGCGATGCGCAAATTGAGAAATTTTTACTAAGATGATGAAAACATTATTTTGTACAAAGCAACTCTTCTCAAGGTTAACTTGTTCAAAAAGTAACCCTCTTTTTCTTACTTTGGCGCGCAAAAATTCAACTTTCTTAACAAAACCCACATCAAATTTACCTCAAATCCCAGAAAAATCAATGACCCACATCCTAAAATCACCCCAAATCAAGCAATTTCTTGCTCATATAATTACCAAAAATCAAACTTTAGATCATATTTTTTTCATGAAATTTATGAATTTTTGTATTTCTTCAAATGGGTTCAAATCCTCTGCTATTATTTTCACTCATTTTCATGATTTTTTTGATCCTGATGTTTTTAATTTAGCTCTAAAAATTTATACCCATGTAAAAAAATTCTGGGTTTCAATTTTTTTGTTTGTGCAAATGCGTAAACATGGTGTTTCCCTTGATTCAATGGCTTTCCCAGCTGTGATTAAGTCTGCGGCGCAATTGCGGCGCCGTAGAGTTGGGAAATCTTTGCATTGTAGTGTGATTAAGATGGGATTTTGCTCGGACTTGTTTGTGAATTCTGCTCTTGTGCATATGTATTGTTTTTGTGCATCCGTTGATGATGCACGGAGGGTGTTTGATGAAATGTCTGTGAGAAATTCTGTTGCGTGGAACGCGTTGGTTAATGTTTATGTACATAATAGGAGGTTTAGGGAAGGTTTTGATGTGTTTAAGGATATGATGAGGGTTGGGGTTGAGTTGAGCGAGGTGACTATGGTGGGGATTTTATCGGCGTGTGCTAATTTAGGGGCGTCAGGAAAAGGGAGGTGGGTTCATGAGTATATTAGAAGGAAGGGGTTGGAGTTGAATGTGTATGTTGGTACTGCTCTTGTTGATATGTATGCGAAATGTGGGCTTCTTGAGGAAGCTTGTAAGGTTTTCAGATCAATGAGGGTGAAAAATGTATGTACTTGGAATGTTCTGATTGCGGGATTGTCAATGAATGGGCGGGCAGAAGATGCTTTGGTGGCCTTCTATAGTATGACATTTGAGGGCTATAAACCGGATAGTGTAACATTCCTGGCTGTTTTGTCTGCTTGTTTCCATGATGGCTTTGTTGGTGAGGGGAGAGCGCATTTTCGGAGTATGAAAGAGGTTTTTGGTGTGGAACCAAAAATGGAGCATTATGGCTGTATGGTTGATCTCCTGGGACGGGTTGGCCTAGTTGACGAAGTTCTTGAGCTAATTAAGACCATGCCTTTCATACCTGACCCTACTGTATGGAGGGCTTTGCTCCGTACTTTTTATGTCCGTGGAGATTCCCACTTGGTAGAGCTTGTGATACTGAAACTTATTGAACTAGAACCTACGAATGGTGATAACTTTTTCTTGCTGGTTAATCTTTATTTGCAACAGAAAAGATGGGCTGAAGTTGATCTAGTTAGGGATTTAATGAAGGATAGAGGTATCCAAAAGATCCCTGGTTACAGTTCAATCGAAATAGAAAACGTAATTTATGAGTTTGTTGCGTCTTGCGATTTTGAACCTGGACTTCAGGAGGTGTATGAGGTTTTAACAGGGATGTCCAAGGAATTTATAAGGGTCTTTGATACAGCTGACAGTGAGATGATATGATATATGGCATACGTGGAACAAAATCACTTTCGGGTTCAGCGTATGTGAACGCTTGGCTCCAGCACCTGACGCTGATGTTTCGCTCAGATATAACTTGTCAGTCAAGTTTACCAGGTTCAAGCTAGCTAGCCTATATTTATCTGGAACAGATGGGAAATCATGACAAGGCTAAGCTGGTCTCTGAGATTAACTTACAGATACTTGAACTTGGATCATCGCCCTACAAGTCTGGATGCCAAGGCAAGATTGAGTAAAAAGCTTTCGATGTCAACTTTTCACAATTAATATGGAGCTGTTGGGTCACAACTCACGCTTTCCTCAGACCAGGCTGCTGCAACAGATGATTATGGGACGCGACTGTAGTTACTAAGAAAAAGCTTGCAAGAGCAGAAGGCAGACTACTTTACTGGACAGCAAATTTGTTATTGTATGGAAGTTGGTCATAATGAGAAAAAGGTGACCTGACCGCAGTTTTATTGTCCATTGACGTCCATGCACAAGCCAACAGACATCCAGAAATGAAAGGACTCGGTAAGACTTGCATTCCTTTGGTAATTATATGAGTTGCATGCCATTATTTTCTGGTGCAATCCCCTTTGTTTATGTGTACTCTTTTATCTTTTCCTCTTTATTGATATACATCCACAATCACTGAGGCAGAACTGCTGGGTAATCAATCAAGTTTTTTTTTTTTTTATTTATTTATTTACGGAAGGGTAAGTGAAGTCTGACTATGATTTTGCATTTGTGGAAGTGCATCAGTTTGCATGATCTGAAACACGTAAATTAGAGACAACAAATGTTGACTGTATTGAACAGTCTCAGTCTCTCAGATGCTCACATTTTCAGAAAGGATGACATTTTCCTTGTTCTTAAGAAATAGAATGCAGTATTCATTTTGCCACAACTTCGCAGAGTTAGACTTTCTGTAATCCCTCGTTTTTCAAGACATCTATGCTTACAGCCCCTATTTAGTATCCTTTCCGACGTGGTGACTGTTGGCTATGTAGCCAGAGGATTTCTTATAGTGGTGGAGGCATTAATAAGGGTTCATTATATTGATGTATTCTAGGGCATAAGTGCTGACACTAAACTAGTGGGTACATCGTACATGTTATGTTGTATAACTTAAAATCACTCAAAAAAACTTGTGGCGTATAGCTTTGTGAAGTTTTCACTAAATGTTGACTTTTCTATTGTTTCACTTGTTTGTTGACTCTATAACAATCCTACAAAAAACCTGCAGACTTGTAGAACCGGGCATATAAATTGACGACTTCTTTTTCCTGCTGAAAAAGTGTCTCAGTCTGCATAATTACTGATAATTTTGGTTGGCTGATCTGGCAGGAGACGTCTGGTGATTTATAGTTCAAATGCCTCTGGTCCGAGTTGAGTGAAATGAGGGCTCTGATGAGCCACTTGAAGCAGTTCAAAGTCGTCATACACATCTCGGAAAGTCTCCAAGTTTGTCTCTGCATTTAGGAGTGCTGATAAACAAAGCTCCTTCTTCCATTCTTCCAGGTGCGGAAATTCTGCATTCTCCCCATACCTGTCACAATACTGCAATAGAATGTACACATTGTAGTTTCCTTTCGTCTAACAATTTTAAGAATGACAGAATAATTGATAATGTTTAGTACATTTAAGGACCATAGATGAATCCATCAACATGCAAATGTGCTATAGTCATTATGCCTTATGAGCCGTAGGAAAGTAATGTTTCAGAACGAATGTTCAATGGAAATAAATTGAGTAAGTACTGCACACGAACTCCTAAACTTGATTGTTAGCATGTCTATTTAGCTGTTAGAGATAGCGAGCCTCTTTTAAAACAGTTTATTAAGCATTGGCACAACTGAATAATTGGGGAGAAAGGAAACTAGGCTACAAGTTAAAGTACCTCAAAACTTGCTAGATCGTGTGTATTATGCTTCGGAATGCCAGAGGCATCTCTTGACTGGTAGAATTCTTGGATGGACTGCATCATTTCTTCCCAGGATGGCAGCTTTCTTTTGCCAGACAGCAATTGAGCTACCCATTTCCCTTGTGACTCGAAGAAAGGGAAGCCTATAAGCTGTCAGTTTACAAGAAAATCCATCACTTGAGTTAGAAACATTTCTTTTAAGAAGCTGCATCTTTGCATTGTGAACTGAACTGTAGACAGGATCAGGATCAGTTATGTGGCATATTAGCATAACAAGTTTATGTCAAGACTAGTTTATGGCATATAAACCAAGTTATGTGGCATAGTACCATTCATATCTTTTCACACTTTCCTTTCTCTAAACAAACGAGAAAAAAAGCGAGGAAGTCATTCTCCGGGAACTCTTTCCCCTTAAATTAAACGGATCCTTAGAGAGTTTCTCGGAATTACCTTTCGAGGAATCCCCACAAAAGAAAGAGAAGGTGCGAGGGACGGAGGGAAAGTGTGCTCATATAAAGGTCCAACTCTGTCATCATCGACCGTCACAATACCTTTGGTGTCAAGGAATGGAAATGTATATGAATACCTACACCATAATCACCAAGGTTTGTTACATTCAATCATCATGTTTGTTTTTGCAGTTTTAGTACACAAGTAAGGAAATCATGACCTTCTAAATGTACCTTTATGCAAACAATTTTGTACAAAATTGGTAAAGAAATAATGATTCGAACAATATTATGGTAGTTGCCTAGTTGGTGTTTCTTAAAGGCTTTGCAACACCTTTCTCCATCAACTAGTAGTGTTCTTTATATCATAGGGTGGGTCCATGAGAGGGGGGGGTGATTTGTGGGATGATTAGAATAATTAAGGAGCCCTTAACTCCATGCATATAATTAAGATTGGTTAGAACCTTCTAATGAATAAGTTGTAACCTTGTAATACAAGACCTTTTCATAGGGATTGATTAAGCACTTGAGGCTTAAGGTACTCCTGTGCGACGAATTTTCTTTTGTTAATGATTACGTTTGAGAGGCATGACTCTTTAGAAAATTCACTTAAGAGCGATTCTCAATTCTTTATAATCGATGAAAAAGACTCCGTATATTTTATCTCTAGATTAGTTGTAATATATGACCCCTTATAACTTAAATCGTTGAAATACTAGCGTAAGACGATCAATTGAACATCATTACTGAACATCAAACAAACGTAAGATCAATAAAACAACTATACATTTGGCTTATTCATTTTTAATTTTTTTTTGCGTTGTTATATTTATCCTTGTTAATAATTAATATTATCCGGTATTTTAACATGTACTATAATTTTTTATTCAAGTGACATTTGCTATGATAGGTACTTTTTTTTTTGCATAATGGAAAATAATGTGTATGTAGTGTTTACCCGGTGCAGTAAATAATGGTATCAGCAATGACCCAAGAGCCATCTACAAATAAAATGCGGCCGTCTTCTTCAAGGCAGTCAATCTGCAGTAAAAATAACGATAAGAATTTGACCATAAAATCACTTACAAAATTAACCTTAATTAGCTACTTAGTCAAGCAATCAATCAGTCTAATCTGTCACCTTTCACCTTTCCTTAAGATTGAAAGAAGGTCAAAAAGTATATCCAAGCTACTCATGTCTCAAGACAAGTCAAGCCAATTAAAACTTGCAGACATGTTTTCTTTTGTGCTTAACAAAACAATAATATGCGTTAACCGGTGGTATCGAATTTGGGTATCAGCACTCGTAATTCATTTTATGAAGTATAGTCGTATTATACCGGTGTTAGCCGACCCCATATCATTTTGGGATTAAGGTTTGGTTGTTGTTGTTGTTGTTGTATTGTCGTATTATACTTTATTCATAAGTTTAGTGAGTTGCTCTTACTTTTGCGTTGTTTGGTAGGATAGGTAGTTACAAACTCGTACCTGTGGACAAAGATGTAGATTGTCATGTTTGGCAATGACTTTGGAAAAACCTTCAGTAACGCTACCAGGTTTGGCACTGACGTACACTTGTTTGGCCACCCCAGCTAATTCCATAGATAGATCCTGTCCACTTAGTGAAGACCCTACAATGACTACTACCTGCAAGATGATTGGCACCAAAATATCGAGGTTTTTCTTTTAGTGTTAGAACGTCTCATAAAAGACTTGTGTTCAATCACAAAAACTTAGAATTCGACCTTTACCTCATTGCGAAAGGGTTCAGGGACCCGGTAGATGTGACTATGTAATTGTCTTCCCTTCCAATGGTCCATTCCTACAGACAGTCCAACAAAACTGAGCCTGGCACACTTGTAAATGTAGTATGCTGCAAGACTGAATCATGAAAACATGGGGTACGAGGATCTAGGACTTGTTTTCATGTTCATGAGATTGATTTTTACGCTCCTTGTAATAATCGAGGAATTGAAAACTCTTCTCTTATGGGATTTGATGTACAATGATCAACCCTTAGAATGTAAGCATACTCCACATGGCTGAGATTTTTTACATAAAAGACACGTTTTTTTGTCGAAGAAAAAACAAATGTGTGCGTAATTTTTACTGCATGCTGTATTGGAGTCTAAGAAAGGTAAGCTTAAATGCTTAATACAGTAGTACATTTTAACCATCTTGAGCCATGTGTTGTCTTCCTTAATATAGAAAGGTGTTTCACATACCTTTGATTGCAGGCAATCTAGGATGAGAATAGTGGCCGGAAGCGACAACCACCGCGTCAAACACCTCGTCGGCCACCTTTGCATCACTCGTCTTCTCCTTGCTCTTAACAACCCACCTCAAATCCTCACCAATCTCAGCAAACTCCGCCATCCCAACGTACTCAACTCGAGTATTGAACCTTATCATCTCCCTTAACCCGAAAAATTCACAAAAATCCTTCAAGTACAAGAGAACTTCCCTATGACTAGGAAATCTTCTCATGTCTCTACCCTTCTTTTCCACAAATGGAAAGTCAGAGTACCCCATAATTTCCCTAGGAGATTGCAACCTTAGAGATTCATACATACTACTATGGACCTTAAGGAATTTGGTAGACCTTCCTAAGGGATCTTCTTCGTCAATTTTCGGGTCGTAGAGCCATTGTCCACCAATGTCATGGTTTTGCTCAATGACGACCACCTTATGCCCTTCTTTTCTTAGCTCCCTGGCTGCGACTAGGCCGGATGGCCCTGCGCCAATGACACATACATTCTTAGACTGGCTCTTGGTTGTAACCATGGTTGGTACCTAATGTTTTTTTTGGGTTTGTAAGTTTGATAAGATTTGGTAGGTAGAGAACTAAGGCTAAGTATGTAGTAGTGTGATTTTGAGTGTGTGTGGGGGGTGTTTATATAGACAAATTTAGTTGCATGTTTTTTTGGTGTTGTGTAAGTGAAGATACTAGTTATGATTTCGCTTTCTGATCAAACTATATACTACGGAGTACATGCTAATCTAACTATATAGTAATATAACAATAGGGAACACATGCAATCATTTTTTTACTCTTTAGAAACAAGGGGAGAAATGAACAAAGAGAAGTAAAGGCTGAAAAGTGAAGGATCATTGTTTCTAACTTCTGAAGTAGTTTTGATTTTCTAGGGGGGGATGTCGGATCTTGGCAAATAAAGGTTCATTTGGTATCGTTTTTGTTTTTTATGTACTCTTTTTCTCGTAAAATATACAAAACAAAATCAATTTGTTTGACTTTGCCAAAGTAAAAATTAGACCCTTTCTAGTTTCTCAACCTCTTCCTTCCTCAAAATGATCCCTGACAAATCTAATGAAATGAATATTTCTGTTGGAACAAGGAGATACGGAGTATGTGATTGTATTATTCTAAAGATTATTATTTCGAATTTGTATGGCTATATATGACTCTAAGGATTATTATTTAAGACTCGTATAACTATTTATTAATAAGGATAACTATTTCAATTTTCAAACTAGGATTATCTTTCATACTTGTATGACGATTTATTAATCAGGAGTATTATTTCAAACTCGTATGACTATCTATTATAAGCATCATTATTATTTCAAACAACCTGTTTGTATCGGGCTATTGCCTGCCGGAGAGAGAAATGGGCAATGCGTGATCGGGGATTTGGTTGACCGTGAGTAATGTAGTTATGTAGTTGCCTAAATTTATAGACTTGGGGAGTATTGTTTATGAAGACTTTGCAAGAACTATATATACGTAACTAGGTAAAAATAAAACAGAGTAACATGTCAATCATGGATACACTAGGCCACATGGGCACATTACCTTGGTGGCTTGTTTTTTTTTTTTTTTTTGAAATAAACGGACATTCATTAATATAGTCGCCAAACAGCACTTACATCAAGAATTACAACGAGACAAACATCATCAATTAAATCTAATTGACACAATTCTTCCCTAATTAACAAAATTGAACCCTTGCACGTCGACATCTTTGCGTCTTTCTTCGACATCGGAGATCTATGTAACTCGAAGAAGAAAAGGCCACCGACGTAGTTAATGGTATTTGATCTCGTCAGCATCCATTGCAGCGTCATGACAAAATTAATAATGAACATCAGACGTAGAAATCTCGCGAATCTCAAATATAAACCCACATATATGGTGGTAGAGATACCCTCTCGAGGAGGTAGAAACGAGTTATTATTGATAATAACTAGTAATAACTAACTAATTATTGAATAATAAGAAAATTGGGGCTTACCACCATCTAATTGATGGCTGGTAGCCCTTAGATTCAGATTTTGAAACTAGGGTTTTTGAGAGAGGAGGAGGAGTGGAGAGAGAGAGAGAGGAGGGTTTTTATGTAAACTTTACCTTGGTGGCTTGTTTGTTCTTACTATTGCAGTGAGATGCGTGCTCAGTGGCGGAACCAGAAAAAATAGTATCCATCGGAAAATGTGCCTTCTTTTTTTGTGTCATTACTTATTCGCCGACATACAGAAAAAGGTTGTCTTTATGGTATCCATTGTGATTTATCCCCACCCTTTAATTTCGGGCGTTCTTTATGATTTAGCTGGTCAAATTCTTAATATCAAATATAACAACTTTTCGAATCATACAATGAATTTTTAAAAAGGAACAAGCAACTTTTCAGAAGAATGGAGAGAGTAACAACATACTCCGTACATTACAATTTATGAGTAAACATTCTTAATTTTTGTAGGAACAAGCATCATGTCCGAAATTGTGACGTGCTTATAAAACTATATAATGCCAATCAAACTATGCAAGTTATTTTCCAATGACAGCAGAAATACTAATTAGAAAGGAACCAATTTGAGCTCAATGACATGAGAGTTGCATTGACTTTCTATTATTTCATTTTATATCATGTTTCACGTAGCCATTTTCTTATTTTTGTTAATTATCTTCATATCTCTCCGACAACTACATCAAATGTAATTCAAGTAAATAAGTAATTAATCAAATTCAGATTTGTTTACTTTGATTCGATTTACTAGACATGCTAATACATTTAGCTGAAATAGAAGTTGAAAAGTAATCAATGTTTTTGAATTCTCAAATATGCATAAACCCTTTTGGCTATGTTTGGTAAAACTAGCTGAAATAGTAGCTGAACGCTGAAATAGTAGCTGAATGCTGAAATAGTAGCTGAAAGCTGAATTAATAGCTGCAATATTAGCTTAAAGTTTTTAGCTGATAGTAATAGGAGTGTTTGGCAAAATTAGCTGATACAGGAGCTGATATATATAAAATTACATAAAAATGTATTAAATATTTTTAATGTCATTTTATTTTAGTAAATAAATGAGAGTAAATTAGGAATAAAATTATGATAAGCTAGCTTATTTTTTAATATGTTACCCAGGGTAACATCTTAAATAAGCTAGCTTATTATTTAAGCTAGTGGTGTCACCAAACACACTTATTTGGTCAAAGAGCTTAAAAATCTAGTCAAATAAGCTACTTTGGCCAAATAAGCTAGCTTATTTGGCATACCAAACATGGATTAGGTTCATATGAGAACTCTATCCCTCATGGGAACCATGAGAACCATTACTAGCCTTTAGATGTAAAAATAGGAGGTTGAGATACACTTCTTTATTTCCCACTTTTTCTCTCCCTTTTTTTTTCCTTCTCTCTCCTCCCCTTTCCCCACCCACGACATTCACAATTTCACACTTCCTCACCACCCACTGGGCTGCCACCACTCACCGCCACCATGGACCACCTTTCTCCAACCATACCTGCGACACCACCAAGAGGAGCGCACGACACCCGCAACCTAGCCCCGGCCACCGCACCTCCCTCCTCTGCGTCATATCCACATCGTGACCCCTTCCGTCGTTCTCACTTCGACGTGAAATTGAACATCTAGGTTTAGTAAAATGCACAATGACCAATAGTGACGATTTCTCAAGGTGCATTTGACAATATCTATTTGTGCACTGTACTATTGGTAATTGTGCATTTTACTAAACCTAGATGTACATTGCAAATCAATTAAATGTGCATTCGATTATACTTAATTGTGCATTCTAAATCTATGTTTTTCGTCGCCGGAATCATGTTGGGTGTTGTTGGCTTAAGGTGAGAGAACGATGAGAAAGAGAGAAATTGGGGGAGGAGTATGCGGAATCGACATCGAGGAGGTTGGGGATTAGATCGCCGGCGAAGGGGCGATTGTAGTGGTGGTGGTGGCTCTGGTGATAGTGGTGGTTGGCTCTGACCGGCGGCTGGTGGTTGGGTGTGACCGGCGGCGGGAATGAGATGGGGATTGGGTGGATCGTGGGTGGGGGGAAGGGAGGAAAGAAAAAATGGGGTTGAGGTTGTGGTTTTCTTTTATTTTGGTAATTAATATGAACCATTTATTTCTTTTGATCTAATGGCATAGAGGAGTTCTCATGGTTCTCATGGGAGAAATCGTTCCCATGAGAACTGAACCCCGGGTAGCTTCGGGTTCGGGTAGATTCGGGTTCGGGTGTATTTCGGGTTAGGGTCAAAACGGGTCGGGTCAAAACGGGTTCGGGTCGGGTTACGGGTTGACCAGCGGGTCGAAAATTCATATTCGCGCCTTTTTTATCGGTAAATTTTAACAAGTAAAATATTATTTTATTCTTATTTTCCAAAATTTTATATATAATATTATATTAATAATAATGATTGCATTATACGTATGTTTTATATGCCTTAAAAGAAAATTTTAATTAAAATTTTATTAATATTAATTGTTTTATATATTTTTTTATTATTATAATATTTTTTTAATAAATATGTTTGACCCAACGGGTGACCCACTCGGGTCGGGTCTTGACCCTGACATTTCGGGTCATTTCGGGTTTCGGGTGCTTTTCGGGTTCGGGTTGAAAAAGTCCGGGTTTTTCGGGTTATTTTCGGGTCGGGTCTCGGGCGGTTTTTCGGGTCGGGTCAGAAACTTACAGGTCTAGCCGCGATCATTGATTTGGGCAAAAATGCCGTGCCTCGGCATGGCTCTACACAAGGCACAATAGACTAGCCACATCCAAACACGACCTTATTTAAAGTAAGTAAGAAAAGAAAAGCGCATGGGCATGGGCACGAAAAACTGTCAAACACATCTCGGCTAGGAACAACCACACAAGGCTCAACCTATGAACTAAAACGAAAACGAAAACGAAAACGAAAACGCTAAACGCAGAAAAAACACGGGAAACCAAGAATGAGGACATAGTGTCTGTGGACTGTGACAAGTTTACACACACACACACTTGGAAGTTAGACCCCTCGTCTCTCTCTTTACTCTCCTCCAAACCCCCAAAATATCTTCACCTTTCTCCGTCGTCTTCTTCGTTTATTATTAAATTAATTTAATTTATCAGTCTCGTTCGTTTTTTGCTCGTTTCTACCACTTTCCATGGCACCCACTCTTGCGTAATTCTTACGATTCTCTCTCCTTTTGATTTCAACAAGGTATTTTCGCAATTTCTTTTGCCTTACTTTTTCTTTTACTTTAACTTCAGATCCCCCTATTTTGTCGATTTAATTCCTTTAATTTTGATGATGAGTATTGTTTAAGCTAAAATTCGCTAGTCTGTGCAAAATTAGGGTTGAATTCTATTGTTTGGTACTCGAATTTGATCTGAAATGATCTGAATGTTATGGCTCCATGAATTGTTTTGTTGAGGTTGATTAAGCTTAGGATGACAGACAGCTTGTTTATGACGATACCTGTTGTCCAATGGTGAAATTGGTGATATATGTAGTTTTGTTTGATTGGGGTGGTCGGGACATGAGAGTGTGTGATAGTATGGTGATTGATGGCGGGTGCGATCCGTCTACAATGTTGAATCTTTTGTATGTTTGGTTTGGGTCGGGTTGAGGTCGTGTTTTTCGCGGTTTTTGGGTGGGTTTGATTAGAATTTGCAGGATCAATTTCTGCTGTAAAAGCTTGATATTGGGGTTTTTGGAGATTATAGGAAGTTGATAAAGAGGACTACTTTATGTAGTTATTTAAATTTGTCACGCGGAAGAGATGTCTAACGCGAATGTAATGGTAGGAAGGGGCTTGCTAAGTGGGTCTGAGAGTGGCAAACACTGACGGGAAACCTAGATTGAAGGAGTAATTGAGTACTTCTTCTTGGTTCACTGAGTGGTGAGGCCTTAGTTATACCCCTTCTCCTGTTGCGTAAAAATGCAATACAATGTGCGCACATTCAGTTATAGACTGATAGTGCCTTATGTGGCCGCTGAACCTAGAGCATGGAACTTCTCCGTGCAATTGTCTTTGTTCACAGGAGTGCTTCCGCTTACTGTGGAACCTTAGGCTCTGAAAATTGGTTAAGGAGTTGGCTATTTAAAGAATGACAAGTGAAAAGTCATGTTGAAATCCCTTGTGATGTACTACAAGTAAAACAAGTTCCTGCTGGACTTTTTAATGGAGTTGGCTATTTTGGCTGTGGTGTTTGAATAACTGTCGAATTATTTTTCCAGAGATGAAAGAAAAGATCCGAGATCTTACTTTCAAGTTCCCGTCCCAATAAAAACATAGTCTTTTGAAGGTTGGTGCTTGATGAGCCAACGAAAAATGTTCGGAACTTGGAAAGATGGAAGCATTTCTCAGTTATATACTCCGTACATCACAATTCTCACCACGTACTAGAATAACTGAAAGAGAAGCAATAAAGAAGTTAGGATCATTGCACACTTGTGCTTCCTTCGTCTTCATAGAAGTATTAGTTAAATTTTTCTGTGGGATATTCTTCACATTTGTGCTTGTCATGAATGTGAATCTAAAATGTGAAGGGTATATTTATGCTCGGGAATGCCCCTAAAGACTTTACCTATGTGCTCTTCGTCCTCGCCAAAGTATTACTGTAGTTAAGTATAAACTTTTCTTTTCTGGGTTTGGGCAGATTTTTTTGGGTATATTGTCAAGTGAATCGATTCATTTGAAGCACAATTTCCGGAGTCTGGAAGGCTTTCCTATTTTCTTTTCCAAGTTTTCTCTTTGTTCCATCTTAACATTATTCTTGTGGTCAGTTTACCACTGACCTGGTTGAAAACATATTTATTGCTTATTTTCATTCAACGTGAAATTGTGTTCAAATGGAGTTTGTGTGTGCAGTACATTTATGATCTCTAACTAAGGTTCTTTTGTACTTCAGGTTTAAGCTCCAAGTGATGGTGATGAGTTACTGATAATGCTTAGACAGGGGAGGCCAAGGAGATTTCTTCTGTCCAAACAGAAAGGAATAGAGGGTCTGATTTTAGTCAATTGAGTTGTTGGTTATCATGTGGACCTGCGCTTCAAGTGCCATCGCTGGCTGTGTGAAGTTGAAGAATGATGTTAAAACACCAAATAATGCTGAGTGCTCAGATGATGATGCATCTTATGATACCAACAGAGAGGAAGGTCTCGAGTGTCCCATATGTTGGGAGTCCTTCAATCTTGTGGAGAATGTTCCCTATGTGCTATGGTGTGGTCATACACTTTGCAAGAATTGTGTCTTGGGACTACCTTGGGCTGCTCTGAAATTTCCCACTCTGCCCATCCAGCTTCCGTTTTTCATTTCTTGCCCATGGTGCAATTTACTGTCTCCTAGGATGCTTTATAAAGGTGCGCTAAGATTCCCTCGGAAAAATTACTTCATCCTCTGGATGGTTGAGAGTATGAATGGTGAGAGAACAAGGTCTTATACATCTGGCCATGGGGATTTTCGCCAAGCAGGTGTGATGAACGGTAACTGTGGAGGAACAAGCCAACCTCACATTAGACACCATAGGGAAGTAGTCCGGACACCAGAAAGGCCAGAGGCTAATCACAACCTGAACCTTGTACATCGATACTTTACACGAGAGAGGTTGAATGTCTCACTTCGCAAGTCTTTGGCTTTTGTTGTTCACCTGACGGCTAAGTTTCCTCTTGTCGTGATATTCCTTCTAGTCACTTTGTATGCGATACCAGCTAGTGCAGCCATCTTGGCCTTGTACATTCTCATCACTGTTCTATTTGCCTTCCCATCCTTCCTCGTGCTATATTTTGCGTACCCGAGCTTGGACTGGTTGGTTCGAGAAATTGTCACTTAAGACGAGGCGAGGTGTCTCTCTCTGTGTTGCTGGCCTTCCGCGAAAAGGTTCAGTTTGCTGACTACCCCTATACTCAAAAGTGGACTCACAGTTTGAATGATTGTGTGATGCTCTTTATTTCGATTTCCTGTGTCCCTTTGATGCTGTAGTGCAGCTGTTTACTGTGATCTGGTGCCATCGTTAGCAGACGTTTGTAAGTAAGAATGCGTCATGGTACGTTGGTTACCTCTTAATCTGTCGACATCTCCTGCTCTTCTCCTAGAAAATGTTCATCTGTTTGCTGTTTGTTCTGGTGTCATCTGTTTTGTAAGTTACATTAGTTTAGCCAGTTGCTTTTAGAGTTGTCGTGAACTGCCTGTAAAATCACTGCCAAAGGCTATAGTCCGCCTAGCAGTCAGTTTCGGGCCATAGTTCGCCAAAGGCGTAAAGTCCTTCAGCCAGCTAGCAGTGTGTCATTAGTGACGAGCTGTAGAAAAGAGTTGGTATCATCATGTAAAGTTGTCATCCTTTGTTACTTTCAGCCCAATGCTTGTTTTTGGGGATTGGTATTGAAACTTATGTATTACGCTTTAATCCTGATTTATGTTGATTTTTTTTGGGTGTTCATGGTTCATAGGCAAATTATACCTTGCTTTCGGTCTTGGGCGTATGATTAGCATTCTTCTTTCAAGTGTGATTACCCTACATTTGGGAAGTCTTTTTTTTTTTTTCGGAATAGTGGTTGATTATTATCTTATGCGGAGTAATAGATACTCCGTATTCATCGGTCATCAACCACTGTCACCACTCCACCACCCAGTCACCCACCACGCTTTGCTCGGAGTCTCTTTAAGCGAAATTAAGAGGACAATGACGGGGAGATACGGTTATGTACTATCTCTTTGTACATGTTGAGGAGTCGAGGTTGAGTTGTACTTAAGTTCATGTCAGATCTATGGCGGTGGAAACGGTATAATGATCACTAACACACCCTTTTACGGTTTTACCGTGTGAGTTGTGGTCGGGTAGCAATCATTCAAAACGTCCCACGCGACATATTCCCCGGGCCGGCCGGACCATTGGCCACCTCGAAATGTAACATCGATGCTCTTTATCTATTCATCATACATCAAAAGCACATTGAAAACAAGAGAAACCAAAAAAGTAACGAAGGTGTGATGAAGAAGTTTGAGGGGGTTTATTAGGTTATGTAATATAAACGGCCGTTACTTTTGGCGGGACGTTTCACAACAAACGCGCTTTCTACAAGTCATACCTGCCTTCTTACCAAGTCATCATATTTCCATTCCAGAACACCATTTTCCAACAACTTCTTCCTCAAATTTAATTAAAGAAAACTTCAAACAGAAGCCACCATTTTGATCTCTCAATCCCACAAAAACCCCTTCTTACCCTTCTTCCTTCCTCTCCTATTTACAAAGGAATTAGTCAGTAATTTACCCCAAGGTAAAATTTTGGAACCCTTTTTCTCACCTTTGATCATTTTTCTGGGCATGCAATTCATGATTTTTCTTAGGGTTTGGTTGAATTTGTCCAATAATAATAAAGTTTTGATCTTTGGTTATAAATTCATATTCTTTTGATGTATTGAATGATGGGTGCAAATGGGTTTGTGTTAATATTGTAATTTATTTGTTAATTAGAGGGTTTTAGGATTTGGGCATAATAATGGGTTTGTGTTAATATTGTAATTTATTTGTTAATTAGAGGGTTTTAGGATTTGGGCATAATTTAATTTTGTGATTATTTGCTGTAAGTGGATGTGTTTTGGGGAATTTTAATACCAATTTGGGTTGATTTCTTCCACTAATTTGGGGATTTGCATTGATTTTGTTGATCACAATTTTTGGGTAGGATAAATGATTGTGGTGGATCAATGGGGAGTTTAAATGCTTGTATCTTACATACCATTTTCGATATATTTACGTGTATAATCGATTTTGGTTCGTATTGAAATGAGATTATCCTTGTCAAAGTTGGCAATTGGTTGATTTATTCTCACCTGTTGCTGATGATTCTCTTCCTGTAGGTATTGTATCAATTGCATTGTACTTTTTGTGTTATTAAAAGTTTATGTATTTGGTACATGAAATCGTGATCTTGTTGGCTAGGTAATATGGCTCTCCTCTTGTACATGATTGATTTTGAAACCATAGGGTAGTACAATAGGGTAGTACATTGTCCTACATCAAATTTGCCTTCAGAATTTGTGCTCGGGTATGCGCGTGTGCCTGCTTGTGTAATTCATGTTTTACATTAGATTTCGGATGAAACTTTTGGTCTGGGTTTGAAGGTGATGGTATATGGAGGTCGAATTTCGCTGAAGCATAATTTTTTCCTGGGCAATTGTAAAGCTTAACCTATCTGCAAAGCGTTTTCCTGACCTTGTCTGTCCTTCATTAGTCATTTGATTTCCATATACATTTTTTTATGCTCGTGTGGCTAATGTTAGCAGGTTTACCTTGTTGTTGTTGTTGTTGTTGTTGTTGTTGTTGTTGTTGTTGTTGTTGTTGTTGTTGTTGTTGTTGTTTTGCGTTACCTGGATGCTTATTTTGCGTTACCTGTGGAAAACCGTTTCACTCTTACCATTCCTGAATATTATATAATTTGGTGCTGTTTCAGGGTGCCATTTGGTAAGTGCTTGTTCAATAAAGAATGGGAGAGGAAAACACTGACAAACCGGTGCCAGCAGAAGATACAGTGCCGGAAAATGGTGATTTGATAAAGGATACTGGTTCACTTGTGGATGAGGCCAGCGATAATAACAATGAACACAGGGCTACGGATAGCAGTGTTGCTACTAGTGAAAGCACAGAAAGTATAGCTGACACTACAGCTGATTCAGTGCAGGAAGAAGGTGCAGAGATGAGGCCGAATAATCAAACTCCAGAAGGCATGACTGGACAAACATCTCCATCCAACGTTATTGATTCAGCAGGACCGTCAAAGAGAAATCCTACTGCAGTTGTAGTTGGTTCAGACCATAAGTTCACTGTCCGCTCTCGTTATCGTCGTGCTTCAATCGGTTCCTGTCATGATCTTTGCAAAGGTCACAAACATGAGCCTGAAAAGGTGACCAAAAGGCCTTTCTTGGGAACAATCAAAGAGGGACGGGCCTTAATCAGGGCGGCTAGTGGTGATAACCTGGCAAAACGTGTGCAAGAGAAAGAGACCAAGAATAAAGCAGTCCGGCGCCTCTCTCTTCCTGGTCCAGTACCTGCGAAAGATCCCCCAGCCAAAACTAAGGGTACTGAGTCTTCTATAAAGGCTACTCCTGCTCAGCCAAAGCTGAAGGCTGGCCAAGGTGAACTAAAACCGCCTTCAGTTCCAGCTCCGGAAGGTTCAGTTGGTAGAACTAAGGTCGACATTCCGTCTGTCAAGAAACCACCACAGGAAAGATCCAACCGAAAACCTAAAGAGATCAGTACAAAGGAAGCAGGCAGCTCCAGTGAGAGTAAAAAGGTGAAGGCAAAAGCGAAGGAGACAACGATGAACTCCGCAAGTATAACCTTGAAGAAATCTCCAAGCATTAAAGCAAGGCTGTACAAGAATCTTAGAAGTTTCTCCCGTTCAAGGCTTCAGAATAACTCAGAAGACGTCAAAATCAATGAGTCTCAAGATGTACCTGAGAAAGAAGTGCATGTACCCGAAGCAAATCCCGACAGCACTCCTTCAGAAAAAGCTTTAAAATCTCCCCTCTCCAATGAAGAGACACCAAGTACTCAGAAAGACTCTCGTGCTGGTAAAGCCAGAAAATCTAATGTCAGCAAAAGGGGAACTCGATTCAGCCTTTCATCGTTTTCCTCACCATCTACGTCCAAGTCTTCTGCCCCTGCAGCAAAACGGACTGCTAAGCCTCAGGGAGAGTATCAGCACAAATCAAACACTGCTAACACCAAACAGATTGGCACAGTAACAGAAGAGAGTGGGTCAAAATCAAATACACCAAGAGCAAAACCAACTGCAAATCTCAAGACAAAGGCTAAAAAAACAGGAGTCAGCCGTCCAGAAGAGAAAGATGCTTCATCATGGAAGGTAAAATTCAGAAGAGGGACAGTGGTTAATCTTCAAGCTGCATCCAATTCTCCACGGAAGCTGCGGTTTAAGAGAGGAAGAATTGTGGGAGAGGATCAAAATGCCAAAGCTGAGGGTCAGATCTTAAAGAATACAGACGATAGAACAAATGAATCTCCTGATACTGCTGAACCTGAGAAAGTTCATCTCAGACGGCAAGAAGCAAATGGTAAAAAGGACAGTATAGACTTGAACAATGTGATTGAAGAAACCGCAAGCAAGCTTGTCAAGACAAGGAAAAGTAAGGTCAAAGCTCTGGTTGGTGCTTTTGAAACTGTGATGTCCTTTCGTGATCGCAAACCTTTGGTTGAAACTAGGGCTTCCTGATACTGAATAATGGTACGTATTATAGTTACTTTTGTGTATAATAGCTTCTAAAAGGGTTACATGGAGTGACAATGTCATGTGATTGTTGAGTAGGACTAGCAAAGTTGAGAAGGACTTGTTTTGGTGATTGAAGTCTCGGAACTAGAGTTGAGCTTCCTCACCCAGTTTGTGCCCTATTCTTTTCATGTTTGTTCATCAAAATGTATTTGATATGATATCTATGACTAATCAGCCACTATTTTTGGAGTTTAATTCTCCTGATGTTCGCAATGATTCATCTTGAAGACTGTTTCTTTTTATCTGAATGTACATGATTACTTTTCTGGTGCTCACTTCTTGTTGCTGGATCACTTTTTCTTGCCTTCTTTAAGTCTGTACTTCAGTCAGAAGTTAGAATTCCCTGTTACATTACAATTAACAGTAGTGCAGATTAATCATGTCTTCTGTTTGTGAGAATTTTCAAACTGTAATCCTTAAGAACCATGGCACATTACTCAATCTAACTTGGAATAATTACCCAATAAAAAAAAATAAAAAAAATACTAATTGATGTGTATCCAGTAAAACATCTCAGCTCTTTGAGTGGCAACAGCAATATAAAGTCAAATATGATTATTGGTAAGACAGTAACCAAATAATTAAATTCCGAACATCTGAAACTCGCAGATGTACATTTTTATAATTACTGGCTTATTGCATACATTTCTGCTCATTGTGACGGCTACGAAAGAATAAGATATATATGTAGGGAATTGATGATAGTGTCACTCAACTAAAGGGGTCCATGATATGTCAAGGATCAAGATAGAAACTGGAAGCCCATAAACATTAGGTGAAGATGATATTGTCAGACTATGATAATTGAGGTTACATGTGGCCAGGTGCTGTTCCAGCCTGTCAGATATTAGAGATCCTTGTGTGATCCTTCTATTAATATTCAGACTAAGTCATGATGGCTTGGGAAGACTTGTTTGTGCTGAAATTTTGTTATACAGAAGATTGAAACTTTTTTCTTTTTTCTTTTGAAAACACAGAAGATTGAAATTTAGAGACGTCAATTGTAATCATTTTTCATAACCTTTTTCAATTTATAAAAGTATTCATAAATTGCTACAACGAATGGTTTATATCAATTTATGCTTGGAATTGAGTTTCATTTAAGAAAGAAAAAAAAATAAAAAAGCTTATCGTTTAACAGTGTACTATGTTTTCCTGAAGTTGGTTGGAGTAACTAGTTACATAGCTGAAAATGATTAGGTTAGTGAATATGAAATCCGAATATGCAAAGATTATTTGCTGTAGGACATAGACAGCCTTATTACTTGACCAGAATAGTGGAGCACTTTTTATCTCTGGTATACGGTTATACCTTATATACTGTTAGAACTGATTCTTGTAGGTCGTAGATGAGTTGGCAAAAAGTGAAGTGAGAGACCTGAGGGTAAGGGAAGTAGATTATTCTTTCTTAAATTCTAATCTAATTTCTTGGGGACGGAGGGTGTATATTCGAGTAAAAACTGGGTTTTTGTTTCGAATCTTGCTGCAACTATTATGAAGGAAGCCGCTGTAAGTTCCAAGGAACAGTGTGGTAGTTATTATGTTCGATGTCATGTAAGTAAGTATGTGTCGTAGACAAGGGAAGAATGCATTTTTTCTGCATAAGTTTATAAGATAAAAGCATTGTAAATTTTCTATTCATTCTAGTATCTTTCTTTCCCCTAGATCCAGTCATCTGACTGTAAGAGGTTTTGAAAGTAGTTAGTTTAGATGTTCACCTTTTCTCCTCTGTTGAAATTTATCAGCAAAGGCCATGCCATAAATTGGCTTAAATGACTCGGCTCCCTGTAACTGCAACTGTCAAATGCGGGAAGAGTCCATTTTAACAAACTTACATCGGAACTATGACCCTTATGCTAGTGTATCTCTAGAACCATGTGCAACGTTATTATTCACTAACATAGTTAATCTGAGGACCTGTAGAAGGAAGGTGTAATTCTAGAATTGGTGACTTGCGAGACAGTAGTAGAAAATTATTTAGCTCGGCTTTATCTTTCTTTGATATCCTCGATTGAATTCCTAATCTTTTTGGATCCTATTTTATCTTACAACATAACTGTTGATGATCTTAGCATTGCAGCGCCAGTAATCCATGGTCTCTACATCAAGGACAGGTCATACAGGTCACGGTTTCATTATTTTCATACTGAAGTTCTCTGTTTCCTATCGTTTTTGTCTTGCATGTCTACAAGTATATGTCTTGACCCTGGACTTATACTCACAAATTGATGTCTTCTTAATATTTCGAGATACAATCTTATGGTCCCACTTTTATATGAGCATATCAAAATTGTGGTCTGCATCAGTTTAACTAAGTTGGCTTTTCTCTGCTGTGCATTGAGATGGATTCTGCCATTGTTTCTCTTATATTCTCTTATCCTCCCTACATTACTTTAATCTTTTGGCCGAGTGGTCTGCCGACTTTGTTTGCAAAGTGATGCTTCAACCACCTCTCCTTCTGTAAAGTATTGTCCTTGTATCTGAGAATTGATCTGACTTTAAAGTGTTTCCAGCCACAAACCACAATGAAATAGTACAGGAAGAAAGAAAGTATGAAGTTGTAGAATTTTGATCAAACTTCTGGCTCTTGTTTTTTGACTCTCTAAATTCGTTTCTTAGATTCCTATGATCGTAGTTTCCATCAGTTCATACATTGAAACTTTTATTTGGTCTTTTTCTTATCCTTTATATTTTTGTTTAGCTTTTTTTTGTTTGGATTGGTAAAACTTTTTGATTGACTGATTGAATCCATTAAATTGTCTGTTATGTCCTCTATTTTCTTTTTTTTGCTGGTTTCGTTATTATATAAAATTTCAGGTTTTTTTTCTGTCAATAGATTATTGAAATAGTACCACTGTGACTTGCACGGGCAAGGTTTCACATCTGTAGGGCACAGAGCTCAATTTCAGTGGGGGACTTGTATCACTGAGAGGTGTTTTCTATAAAATTGATATGGAGAATACCTCTTATGTTGTACATCACTATATAGTGTCTTGTGATCTTTGACTGTAAGGAACTGGTTTAAACTTATTTGAAGAGAGAATTCAGTTTATATGAATTGAGATTAACTGAAGTTCACTAAGCTGAACAGAAGTACAGAACAGATATGAACTAATGGCCCTGCACTGAACTAAGACGAATATTTTTTAGCGTTCTTAGACAGAAGAATGAACAGAATAACTTACAAATGTATAAATTATTGTTGTAATAATACTTAAATACAAGAGATGGTTTACTCTTAATTCAACTTTTATTTCGGTTTTGTTATTGTATACATCTTCGAGGTGGAATCCTCACAAATTGTAGAGATATGGTGATATATGACTCTATCAGTAGATTTAAGGAGGAAAATGCTAGCCTAAAACATTTACATTTAACAAAACTGTACTAATTAAAGAAACTAAGAAGCCTCTATATCATAAACTACAATTTTTTCAACCTCGTTGAAGGTGATGATTTGGCAACTGATTGCTTGTTGGTAGTGTTGGTGTCTGCTGCTGCCTCTGTAATGCTGCTATCCTATTATAGAGCTCTAAGTTCATTGACTGCAAAAAAAAAAACATGGTGGAAGAGTTAGTGAGATGTAGGCTTTAAAAAAAAAAGTTGTCTTCCACGCTCCCATGAAATTGGAAACTATCTTATGAGCAGCAAAAATGGAAGGCGAACTATGATAGTCTAAAATTTTGACAAGTTGCTAGGTGTTTCTTTTTTAGCACTGTTGTAAGAAAGAAATCTAAGAACACTGCAACACAATGTTTCGCTTGCCTGTGTTAGAAGGGTGCTGTAGGGATCCTGCATATGAGCTGAATTAGTATTTCCAGGATCAGAATTTGTTTGTTGGGTAGTGGCAATCATTTGCGGTACAACAAAGGCTGGTGGCACGAATGTCGAAGCAGAAGCCGGAATTTGAGAAGGATGCATCATTGAGGGGATTGGCTGGGGTGCTGGTGGAGTATGACAAAGGCTCGGTGTCTCCAGCATTCCCATTCCCATCCCGAGGCTGGCACCCATTCCCAGTCTAGCAAGGATAGACATCTGATGTAAATGCTGCTGCATCCCTAAAGGCATCATAAGCTGAGGCATAAATCTTGCATGGTTCATCATCTGCACTTGTGCTTGAAGCTGCTTTAGGTACTCAATAACCTCATCCAACATTGATGCTTTGTCTGTCTGTATAAGTTTCGTACTGCTATTAGATTGAGCATATTACAATATAGTTTCCATAATAAAGTTCAGTCATTTTTTCACCTTGCTTGCATTGGGAACTAGCTTCTGCAAAGCTTTCATCTTTTGATTAATTCTGTCTCTTCGTCTCTGTATCATGTGGAATAATATTCATGTCAGATTGTAAGGTATGCCAATTTGCCTTTTTTCGACAAAGATTATTTCTTTTTCATAACATGGAATGTTAAGGTCTCCTATTTGGTTTTGAATATTGATAGTTTCTCCTGAGATATGTAGCTAGTAATCGAGAATTTAATGATTCTTACCCTCTCTGACTGATTATGAACAGCAGCTGCACGCCCTTTTCTTGTTGTGTAGGAACGGCCTGTTTCTCCTTTAATCTCTCGTTCTTCCTCCTGGTTCTCCTGAAGCGCAAAAGAATCACGTCTTAGACAAAGATGGGTTCTGGGGATGCATGCAGTCATGGAGTACAAGATTTATGATGACAGAAATGCATGATGTTGAAGGTACAATATCTTTTTCAAATATCAGTTAGATTTTCTTAAGTTTTAATTTCTGGTTCATGTCTATAACTATTTCTATCCAACTTTTTTTCCCTTTTTTTTTCTTTTTCGGGCAGGAGAGGGGGGGGGGAGGTGGTTGTGATCTAATCTTTACAAGATGTGGTGTAGTATTTAACACTTTAGGTAGTGAACTAGAAGATTTTACAGCGTAATATGCAGCGGGGAAGTTCATTTTTTCGAGAACATAGGCCACAAGGAGAGGAGCAGAATATACTTAGGACACCAAGGGAGGAATGATTTTGATGAGGTTCTATATATTATAAAGTCATCTTCTCTTGTTTGTGAGGGTGAACATCAATATATTACGAATTTAGAATTTATTGACTACGATTTAAGAGTTTAAAAATGATGTCAAAGGTTTAGGTGGTTCGAGTTTATAGAATTCCGGGCTTGTATGTCAGGAAAGAGCCGAGTTACCCGGTTTCTGGATAAGGATCATGCATTGGGTGGACCCTTGCAAATCATCAGCGAGTTATAGCAAATTTTTATCTGTTCTAGAGTCTCCTAAAGTGTTGTTGTGCTTAGGAATCGAAGGTTAACATACGCTGAGTTTAAATGGTCCGATTCACTACATGATTTCGGATATCAGCTAGAGAAACAAAACCAGAAAGTAGTAACCTGAATGTTGTTTGCAGATGACTTATTCAGAAGTTAAGGAAAGACATCTTATATGGTCTGGCAACTGATGCAAAATTTCGTGAACTAATCTGTGTTTTCCTTGTCTGAGGAAGTCTATCTTAAACTCCCCCTTCGAAATTTTAAGTTTTTTATGTTTCTTTCCTAGTATATCATTGGATTTTACTGTCAAAATTCAGCATGAAGGCACATAAGTGAGAAAAGTTAACTTACCGAGCCACCATGGCAAGCAGAATCCTCGTCGTTGGTAGTCTTAGTCCTTGTGCTGCTCCTAGGAGATTCAAAAGACCATGTCATCATAGTCGTGTCGTTATTGTCCCTAGACATAGCAGCATTTGCGCTAGCACATGCGCTCTCATGGTCATTGGGGAAGCCACGATGATCAATCTCTGAGCGTGTCCGTTTCTTCATCAAACCCGGGGGAGTTGGTGGGCCGGATGTCTGTATATGCCCCGGATTTTCGCCCCATTTCCCGCCAGAAGACGCCACAACAGACCCAACATTTTCCATTTTCTGACATGCCTGCTGTTTAACAGGCATTAAATTTGGGCTTTGGTTGTTGTAGAAAGCTGCTTGGTGAACAATGGACTCTAGCGTGTCACTGGCCCTACCACTACCACCACCACCACCACCACCACCACTTCCACCGCCCCATGTCGATTTTGGCGGGGTGGAAGTGGTTGAGATCGGAGGAGGGAAAATCCCTCCTAGTTCATGCATGGCTAGCTGTCCATTTTCCCATGTTAGCTCTGTTACCTCAAAATTAGACCTGCAAATTTAATGCATACCAAACTTAGACAAAATTTATTTGGCTATGCCAACCACAGTGATCTCAATAGAAACTTCCTAGAATTACATGTTTGAAATTTCTTCAGGAATTTACACGCACAAACTTTTGCCTTAGGAACACAGTAAGAAATATAACATCCTTGTAAAAGAAGCCAGTTACAGATATCGAAAGCATTCCAGACAAGATGAAGGTATTATGACATGCCATGTAAATACTGAGCATGTATATGTAAACTAACCAAACCATCTAACAACTTCGTCTAAGAAAGCGTAATCTTGGTGTAGGGTTAGTCGGAGGTTCAGATGTACGCAACCTTATCCTTGCGCGTATTACATGCAGGGATGGCATCAATAAAAGGCAATGCAAAGGACAGAAAGGAATAATATAAGTGAGTTCAAAGGAATGGCATACATAGGAACAGTCTGAGAGAAGCTAAGAAGTTGCTGCTGCTGCTCCAAAGAAGAGTTCACGTGAGAGGATCTGTTACTCTCCTCTGCTTGGCTGATGAGGTCTTGTCTTTGGTGCCTTAGATTCCAACTGGGTACAATACATTGACTCATGATTCTCTCTCCTCCACTGCTTTTTTTTTTTTTGCTTTTCTTCTTGTGGTTTTATTTCTCTCTCCTTTGATTCTCTCTCTTCTGCTAGTAGAGCTGCAAGTTTTATTTGGCAGTGCACATGTATGTCTTTGTCTCTTTGACATGAACCAATTTTGGGTGGTTTTATGAGGATTTAATACCCAATATGTGGTAAGCAATTGAGTAAGAATCTAAGATAGAGGGGGATATGACTATCTATTAAAGATTTTGAGGGGTCATTGTACTTGATCATGTCTAGATTATTGATTGGGCGCGGCTAGGGTCCCCGGCAAGGGCGGAGTTAGCTGTCACTAAAAGGTCGCGTTCGCCACTAAGAATTCGATTTAGCTTACCTCCGAAAGAGTTTACTATCGCATATTCATATAATCTTGGAATTACTCTTAACCGTCTATCTGATATTTTTAATGTAACAACTAGCTTTTACGCTCATACAACTATACAAGACATGCGTGACTATTTCACGTAATTAATGGATTTTGTTTCCGAAAATGCTGTTTCTTGGGCAAGTGAGGTTATCACCATCAAATTTTATGGTTGTATGGACCAGCAATGTTCCTGTGTCCTCTTCAAGACTTTCACTATCTCTTAATTGCATTAGGAGGCTGCTGCCCTCTATTCAATTGCTCCTTTCACACTCAATAGTCTACCACCCATATGATTTGATTTTTACCAATTTGGTATTGTGTAACATGACAATTGGAGAATATGTCTTCTTTGGATGGGTTACACATTGTCGTTTTCCCTACACGTATATAAGAACAAAAACGTTTAAGACATACACTAACGTACTATATATCTTGAAATCCGGTATCAAGTCCTACGTATAGTTAAGTTGGATGGTGGAATAAGTTCGAATATAATAGAGACATTTGGATTATTCCGCTCATTGAGTTTAATTTGCGCTTGATCTAGGTTGTTATTAAATGAAGTTATTAAGATGCTCAAGTTTATCATTCTTTTAATCTTTAAACGATACCCCATTCGGACTTAAGAAATAAGTTAACAAGCACGTTAATTTTTGTTCACTAGTCCAAATTTTTGTAGCCTTGAATTGCAAAACTACGCACTCCCGTTTAGTAGATGGGTCTACGTACCGTTTGTAGGAAGACAATTATTTGGTTAATAGATGGTCAATTATACTCTAATAATATTATATACTTAGATGACATTGAGTTATGTTTTTCTGATTCTAGATATGATTAGACGTGCCTACTACATTACATAAGATGTAATTAGATATGCTTGATTGCAAATGATTATCTAATCATTGTGGTGTGATACTAGGAGACAAGCGAATGTAATTAGCCTCTCTATTAATCCTAACTTGCCAAATTAAGACATCATCTTGTGGGGTACATCCTTTTGATCTTTCACATTTAAAATTCATGTCTTTTCAACTTAGAATAGAGTAATTTGATTTGGGTGTATTTCAAAAATCAGTTTTATTTAGATGTAATTAACCAATTTTATTCTTCATCAAGCCTCATTTCTAATCATTACTAATTTACTATTAGAAGTAGTTGTCGGCCGTTTAAGTCATCTATATATCAAGTCTTTGCCTTATATTATTTGTTTGGCATACTCCGTATATGTTCCAAAATAACCATTAATCTCCGTGTTTAATTTTTACGTTTCTTTAAGATAACTCAAATTATTGTGTGCCACAGAGATCTTCAAGAAAATATTTATGTTGCATATTAGAGAGCCACCTGTGAGGCATCGACAGCTGTAGTGATATAGCTAAGGACACTGTGGATGTTGGTGTGGTCATCTTTGGCAACGCGTTTCTCTTTCCAATCATACTTAGACCAATAGAATGCCTTGTTTTGATTTTCCCACACTTATCTTCTTTAGTTTCCTCTTTTTCCACCCCCAATAACTGTATTAACTGTTTGGTGGATTACTATCATTAGTAACCAACTAACCACCTAAAGGGAGATAGATTAAGATTTCGGAGAGCTATAAAATTTACTCAAAATTTAGTACTGTAAATAATGGGTAATTGCGATCGTGTAGAGTGTCGTGTGGGAGGATTGTACCGCTCATTCACTCTGGTTAGAACGTGCACCAAACTACTGCGTATATTGAATTTTGAGAAACCTGATTTGATATAAATCATTTGATCCTAGTTGGCCCTCAAACAAGTGGCAAAACGTTACATGTAGCTTTTATTTTGTTTTATACATTTATAATTCCATTTCTATCTTATCATAGCATAATTTATAGTAAACTCTATCAATGGAGTAATTTCACACATTTGTAAATTCATTTCAAGTGAATAATCAACTATGTTGAATCTAAATCCCTAAATTATAATACGGTGTGCCAATTTATACAAACCAAGTGTAACTTAGCAATTGTGGGATTTTTAACTTATTAGTTATTGTGCCGATTCCATCCAAGTACAAAACGCTACAAATACATATTTGACATGACTCATATTTCACATCGATAATGGCAAGTTGGCAACAAGACTTTAGACTCTAATTAGGACAATGTAATAATATATATGGCCACCCATATATTTATGTACGATTTCAATATTGTTGAACGTTTGCATTCAACGACGACCTTTGTGGTACACAACAATTTTCTCAATGTGTCCACTGTCTAAAGAGTGTGCATTGTCTTAATTGACTGAATTAATGCGTTTGACCATTTAAGCCTATTTGATCATGGTAATTGAAATAACTTGAAGTTGACTTAATAAATACATTTTATAAGTTACTAAAATTAAGTCATTCAGTCATAAAAACTTTCAAAACTTGGACCTCAACTATTTTTACACAAACCTGTGTTATTATGCTGTCAAATATTACCTTCATGATATTTTGACAATTTGGTAGCAGAAGAAAATGAGAATTTATCCGATAAATTGAATTTTCACATTTATTATAAGTGACCATGAGGCCATGACAATATCTCACTCAATCGTGATTATATATAGTAGCATAGATATAAGTATAATAGACGGTCTAATTTATAAATATCCAACTTGGGTCCCAAAGTTCTAAGCTTGTTTTGTGTCTAATTATATTGTACAATCTTAATAGAATCACATGATTATTATGAAATCATGACAACCCCGATAAATCAACTTCTTAACTCAAAATCAACAACATTATTATGATTCAACTTATCTTTTTTTAGCTAATTCATCAAGTGCTTAGATTTGATATGGATCAAGAATATGTGGGTCACAAGCTATTGACAATCATACAACAAGCTTAGTCTATTCCAAAAACTAAATAATTGAATGGACTTTATGAAGCGATAGATATCAAACCCTTGTACATGGCTATAAAAGAGCATATGGCCTTTGACAACAATATTTGAAAATGACTTGGCCAAAAATGGTTATTCAACTGTTACGGCGAGGAAATTTTTTCGAATAATCGTGCTTTAACTTTCCATTATAGTTGTTCCTATGTTTTAACTAGTCTTTACACCGTGCTACGCACGGTCTTCATTGATTAGCATGTTTGATTATATTCGTAAAATAGTATAATAGAGAATTTACAATATTAGTCATCGACGTCTTCAGTATTCTCCAAATCGCATAATACTAAGCCTCTAACTTCCCTCTCCACTTTATTATTATTTCAATATTTATTCTCACCACGATTTTGAACGATGTCATATAACGCTATTTATCAATCACCCCAAAATTATTTTTATTTTTATTCATATATTTGTATTTATAACCACAACATTAATGCCCTTTATATATAATTGTGTTAATAAAAGCATCAACAAAAGCAATTGGCATAGTGGTTTATGTGTTACAATTTCACATGGAGGTCACGGGTTCAAATCTTTGCAATCTCATTTTTGCGGTGGATTTGTTAATGTGGCTGATGAGGTGGATTCGCATGTATGACATGCACGTTTGTCGGTCACCTACGTGGCGCGTGAGGTGGAGGATGACGTGTCGCGCCCACACGGTTTCCATCCAACTTTATATATATACTAGTATATTGACCCGTGCAAAATTGCACGGGCAGTTATATGACACAGTTATAGATACTACTATCTATTTATACAATGATGGCAAGAATAAAAAATTATCCAGATTAATTAATATGTCTTAACACCTATAACATGACATTAGATCTATCAAAAGGTTTGATCAACAACTCGGTTACTCGGCTTGATCCAACACGTCTTTTAGTATTGCCTACATGTATTGGCCTAGACCCGTTATGACAAACATATTTTTGATTTTGTACAGTTTTCGTCGTAATCAATAAAATCCAGCCCATTTTTTCGTTCTTTACTATTATTATTTTTTTTTGAAATCACTTTCTTTACTATTTTAAAATAATGATTCTGGGTCAATTACTTCTTAATTTTTATTGAATTCAATTATGGAAAATGCTAAGCAATGAACATTAGGGTATAGGTTGTTTACTGTAAGTCTGTAACAGTGTAACCCATAAATACAGGAAAAATATTTGATTGATCGTAAAATCTCTCGTCAATTTTATCTTTTCTAAATGTGCAACTTTATAAAACTTATTCTAAGTAATGAATTTGCTTTTATTTGACCCGTGACCCGCTATTTTTAAGTCATAATCCTATTTTTATGTCCACTAAAGGATTGGTCCATATTAAACCAAATATGTTTTGTCACACATGTATTTGAGTTAACTCTAACCCGACTCTTTAACCCGTAATAATTGAGTTAAGAGCCATAAAACAACAGATGAATTGAATTACCTAATAATTTGTCCCTAAGATCAGAGTGAAAAAAACATCATGCATAGGGCTCGAGTTAACTCATTTGTATGATAGTATTGCCCCTTTCAAAGCTATTTTACAACAAATTTATACTACAATAAATATGTTTTGTCCACTTTGTAATCACTCATGCATGGCTGTTATAAGATATTCTTAAATACTGTATATTGTTATATGTTAAAAACTTTAAAGCTTAACTGCCGAGTAACGTGACTCACTCTGACCACTTTTTGCTAGGTAATGACAATATTTTATACGACTCATGACCTTTACTTACGACCGGTCGGAATCTGTCTTTGCCCACATATTAAGTAGAATTTGGATGACCGTCTATCTCTTAGGTTGAAAACTTAATAGATTTTTCCGCAATTGTGAACAACATTTTAGGTGCTTACCTAATTTACACATCTCTGTACACTGGTTTCCTTCAGACGGTTTAGCCTAACATTTTTTATAACAATGCTACTTAATTAGCCTAACTCTTAGTAGTGTAAATATCATTAAAGAGGAATTGTGATGGACACTCTTAGTAACTTTGTCATTCGAAGATTATCTTGAACTCTCGAAGCAATCAAGTTAGCTTTTGTTCACCAAATTAATTAAAGATTATACATTTTTTAACAAAAGGCATGCAATATGAACTACAATTAGAAAAGGAGAGATAGAGAAATGAAAAGTGAAGTTCGACGAAGGTCAACCCATCGCACATTGAGAATAGGTTCCTAAGATTTTCTCCTCCACTTTCTGTTTTTTTTTTTTTCCGATAATCACACACAAATTGAGATAGAAAGAATTGGAGAGTACAGAGGGTTCATGACAGAAATGGTCGAAAAGCAAGAAAGACAATAACTAAAAGTTCTCAAAGTCTAAAATACATCAAAGTTGTTGTTCCTACTCGAGATAGGCTTGTAGGGGATGAAAATGAAATTCTCGTCAAAAAATTCCTTGATCTTCTAACTGGTCTAGGCGTCTAGCCAATGTTATTGTTGCGGCTATTAAACTCCAAGTCTCCTTCAAGCTCACTAAGTAATGCCCTGCAAATTTCATTAAAGTTAGTCAGGTTGTCCCTTAGTTGCTTATAATATTGGTTCAACATGTTGGAAGAAAATAATAACCTAGTTCAAGATGTACAATATTTCATAGCAAGTCAGATTGAAATTATATAGAGCATGCTTACCTATGAATTCGATCAATTTAGAATGAAATTCGTCCTTATAATTTCTGCAACAAATATGACCGCGTACAAATTAACGTATAATCAGATCTATAAATATATGAAACTTGTGAAGAGGTGAACTCATCAAGAGAGGAGAAGAAATGATATATTGAACCTGCAAAAAAAGAAGACAAAAAAAAAAACTTAGTAAGGAATAGCAAGGGAAACAGAAGCAAAACTGAATTGATGAAGTAATATATACGGAGTAATTAATCTTGTAAAATATCATACAGAAATATGAAAATATATTAAAAAAATGTACGAAGATTTTATATGAAAATATATTGAATAAAAGGGAAATGATTCCAATGAATATGAAAAAGTGTAAGCCAATTTTAACAAAGTCTGAAAGCTAAGGTGCGAACTATACGGCAAAGATATATTGAAATTTTATTTATGGCGATTTAATAATTTGTTGTTTTAAAAAATCATGGGAGGATATATTTCTTACTCCCTCCATTCCATAATATATGACGTTTTCGGTTTTCGATGAGGCCATTGACTTTCGATTTAACGAAAAACTAATGAGATTTTTATGGGCAAAGCTATACTCATTAGATTCGTATCGAAATAAGGTTTCATAAAATTAAAGTTTTATAATTTTTAGCCTTGTCGTTTAGAGTATATTTACATTTAAAGTCTCATCTCGAAAAGTTAGAAAGTCATATATTTTGAGAAGGAGGGAGTATTATTTATTTAGGTCCAATGTATACAATTTAAAACATTTGGTTCCCTTTTTCTATAAACGGAATTTAAAAGATTTTTTTTTTTGCCAAAATATGCTCATTTAATTATAAAGAATTCCATTTTTAATACAGATTTTATTACCTAAAACTAATAGCCGTGCAATATGTGGTGTAAATGCAGTATGAATTATGGTAATATTATTTTATGCCATTATGTTTATTTTTAGTATTAGATATAATTTCCAAAAATATGTGCTAATTAATATTTTAAGTAAACCGTTTTTTATATTAACTCAAGTTTAGGAAAGCAGGATAATTGTCCCACGATATTTTCGGCTGTAAAATAATTTTTTTCCGGAATTTGCCGTTGTTGCGGAGTTTTTTTGGTAATTATTTTTTCATTCATTATAAAGATTTGATTCCTTTCATAACAAATTGCTGTTAATATTCAAAATTTATAAGAAAGTTTATATTTTCGTTCTATTCTTTGTAGATTTTTATGGATATTGCCCGCGTTATTATTGGCAAAATTATTTAATTCTTTTTTTTTTCAACGCAACATTTATTTTTATACTATTTAAAACCTTTAAAGATATTGCCAAATTATATTTTTATGAGATTCTATTAACTGAAATATTAGATCAAATGTATTTTAAATTAATTATGGAAAATGACAATTTTTAACTACGGATCAAATATATTAGATTCTATTGCGAATGATTTTATTGCCGTAAATAGCTGTTGATGACATCAGGTATGACGTGTCGCTGATGTCAACGCCGATGTGGACGGCCTTAGAAGGCTTGAAAAGGACCGCTAATTATATTATATATAGATATATGATTGTTATAATCTTAAGAAAAATGATTTCTTAAATTTAGTGCGCTATTACAAGTTATCATAATTTATGGTACAGTATTAGACGGTTTTACTCAGTGCTCTAAATGGATAAAGATGCCACAAAATAATTGTTTGAGAATGACTCGCATTTTTGGGTGCATGCCAAGCATGCATCCTACAAACACTTCTTCCGAACCTTTAAAATCCAAAACAATTGGGGTCATTGACATAGAAGATCAGAACATGTAAAATGGGGTCATTGTTGTCTATTAACTTTGTAGCAACTTAATTGATTGTCCTTTCAATGTAGTCTATTCTTGTTGTAGACAACGTGCTGTCATTTTGGCCTATACGAGTTCCTTTCTCTTGGGTAAGAAGATAGCTCCAATAGAAATACGACAGAGGTTCGCTACCCACTGCACAGTACCGTAGGTATCGTTTTCCCATATGACGTATATAGCACAGTGCATTTATAGTTCGTGTACAAGATAGTCGCATTTTTCTCACCACACTACTATTTATGGTCTGTCGCTTAACGCCTCTAGCTCTTTGGATATATCTCAAAAGTTTCAAAATATCTGAACAACATGTTTTTTGTACTAGACATATAAGTACTCATTTGTACGTGCATATATAGTTCTAGAATAGTTGTTTACCCAAGTAAGGCCCTGTGCGATTGGACTGCATTTTTCTGATCTGATTTGATTTGATTTGATTTGAACTGATCTGATTTGATTTGATTTGAATAAATTTGATTTGATTTGATCTGAACTGAATTAATTGATAAATTAACTGCAACTAGACGAATTAATAACTAAAAATAGACTACATTCATTGATTGTTATTTGGATAATTCTGATCTGATTTGATTTGATTTGAATAAAGCTGATCTGATTTGATTTGATTTGAATAAATCTGATCTGATTTGAAAACACCGTTGAATAAGTTGAATCGCACAGGGCCTAAGTAAAACAATTTAACTTGGGCCCTGTGCGATTGGACTGCATTTTTCTGATCTGATTTGATTTGATTTGATTTGAACTGATCTGATTTGATTTGATTTTAATAAATTTGATTTGATTTGATCTAAACTGAATTAACTGATAAATTAACTGCAACTGGACGAATTAATAACTAAAAATAGACTACATTCATTGATTGTTATTTTGATAATTCTGATCTGATTTGATTTGATTTGAATAAAGCTGATCTGATTTGATTTGAATAAATCTGATCTGATTTGAAAACGCCGTTGAATAAGTTGAATCGCACAGGGCCTTGGTCAATCAAGCATCTCAAAACATGTCGTTAAAAAAGAAACTGAAAGACATTTGGCTCATTAACTCTTGTTTATGTCTGTCAAAAACCAAATCTACAATTACCATTTTACCCTAACAAATCATTTGAAATAACTTACATCAACATGTTAACGGTTCATTCTAAACTTACGATCAATCGTTTTATTCTACTAAAAGTGCGTGGTATATTGTACATTGAGAATCCGTTCTTCCATCTTCTTGAACTATTAACTTTTCTAATTTACATATATGTGAGAAAGTCAAACTAAGCGTTAACAATCTAAAGTTACAAAGGGAGTATACAACTGTGCAATAGAAAATTCAAACCCATGAATAAATACACATACAACCAAATCTTCTAACATAATTCCATGGTCCTAGTTATAGGTATATTCAAAGGTATGTATAATTTACATTAATGAACACATCAATTGAGAAGACCTTGGCTATATATGGTCCTCTCCCATTACAATTGATTTGTAATGAATGAATTAATAAGTTAGCTAGTATTCAAAGCAAAAACATTGGACTGGTACTCTGCCTGTTGTTCTGATCTTCCTAGCTCTCTGTTTAGCATGGTTTTCTTCACTTCTCTTCTTCTCCTCAAGCTGCTTTCTCGCACCTCCGGCTACGTGTTCGAACCGATCTATTTTGTTTTGGTAATGACTCAAGTTTATTCTCTTCAATCTCTCTATTTCGGCCTATACACGTAGTTTCATAGACACGTTATGAGGATGGGAGATAAATACTGCGGGTCTATATATACACGAGTAGTATGTAATATACGATAATATTAAGTCGTACGTAAAAATAAGAGATCAAATGATTAAGGAAGTACAATGACCTTTCTTCTTTCCATATCAAGGCCAGCTCTCTTCTTCTTCTCCTTCTCCTTCTCCCACTCAATGATCTTGGCATTCGTCTTCTCAAACCTAGATCGTATATTCATTATTTTTACGTAAGCTTGAAGAATGAAGAATTGTCGACAATTTACATTGCATTGTCGTTAGGAATACATACTATATACGGAGTATATTATGACATGCATCATGCACCTAATAAAATTCGCATTTAGCAAATTGAATAAGAGTCCTCGGTCCTCACTATCTCGAGTTTTTTAGATTGTTAACGTTAAAATTTGAATAGTAAACCAAACTTTACCAATCCAAAGGAACGCAACAGATCAGAGGGAGTAAGTGAGTAACTTACCAGTTATTAATCTTTGCCATACGAGCTCGCTCCCACGCATCTGCTTTACTAATTTCCGTGGTTCTGTTTCCACCCAATGCATCTTCTGAAGTTGTTTCCCTGCTTCTGGGACTTCCCCTTCGCCGCGACCCCAATATTTCAATTGGTCTTGTAGTACTTCTCAACATCGGATCTCTCTCTAATATACACACAGTATATTGTTACATTCACAAATATCAGTTATTCACCACGACATTTTATTAAGATCGTTCATTCGTTCTCTTCAACTTATTTTTCAATCGAATTATTTCAGCACATGTTAGTTGTAATAATTTACGTAATTCAGTTCAGATCATATCAGATTAGAATAGTCGTCAATAGTCCTAAGGATTGAAGATTACCAACGTCGTTCATTTCTGCTCGAGATGATTGCCTCATTTGTCCTACTGAATCCGGAAGTTCAGGGGTGTTATCTTGATCATTGTAAGCCTTACTTCTTGCAGAAGGATCCTCCCTAAAACTCTCCACCATCCTTCTCTCGAATTCAGCCCTCGTTTCTTCCAGGGAATATATTGCATATGCTGCTGCTGCAATGCTAGCAGCATACTCACTTTCCTTGCCATTCAAAAAGTCCCTTCTCAACTTTGTGTCTCCTTCATCTATAAATAGCCCAAAACGAAAAATGTTGATAATCTGTTGGGATGGATGGAGTAATAACTAAGCAAGATTTCGGAATGGTACCTCTGAATGATTCTGATTTCGTTATGTCTCGAAGTCTGGTATAATCTTCAGGTCTCCCTTGTGCTACATCCGAAAAACTCACCCTGAATAGGACCATGACATAACAAGTTTTGGGTAAAACGATCCTACATTAGAATTGTGAACGTAAAACTAACACAGCGCCCAAAAAGCCCGAATCATAACCTCGTTCTACCACAAGATCGTCTTAAGGTAAATGTTATGTAATACTACAGCTTTACGGGTTAGGCAAACGCATGCATATATAACAGGAAGATTACCTTCGTTTATGCATCCGCTTGATCTGCTGGTCCATATCGAACTCGATAAATTACAATTATGCTAAGTTCCAGAATGACGCACATCCAAGATCTTCGTGCAAGATTAATGTTGAAGCTAAGCCTAAACATTGCATATAAGTATATTTATGCTGATGTAAATTGTATTTGTTTATGGAACATATACTTTGCAGGGTTTTAGTGGTAATAGCAATTGCAAAGCTTGTGAATTTGGAGTGATAGACATAACCAAAGCAAGGCATCTTTCGCTGCTCTAGACTATTGTTTACATAATCCACATGCCTGTTACTTCCTGTAGCAATTTTTTAAAAGTTGTGTGTACTTGCCTTCTTTTGTGGTCTAACACTGTTCTTTATATCCTGATATTGGCCTTCATTTCCTTCGTGCCAAGGTTAGTATAATTTTGGTTAAGACAGGCACCTCGTATAATGACGATCATACTCACCTGGCCGAAAAGGGCTCAGTTTCAATGACGCTAGACTCAAGTTCCAGAAAAAAAAAACACGGGGTTAGTGACAAGTATTCAACCTCGACTTATAACAAGTCTCGACTGGTCGTGAGCTAGCTGCAACTGACTCATCAACTGAGAAACATTCAACTGAGAAACATAAGCACTGCAGAAACTAAACAAAACAGAGTCTTCATACTCTAAACAGCTGAGAAACATCAGTACTGCGAAAACTGTGGATCATAGTCCAGCAAACATAGGACAGACTTTATCCAAGATTTTGCCAAGATTTCAGTAGCTTTTCTAGAAACTTCTCAAAAATGATATTCCGATGCTCTGTCATGCCAAAAAGATTTACAACACAATGAATCAGGTTGCAGCTCATCCCATAACTGAATCGTTTCATCAACTGTATTTCTGAAATGGTATAAATACAGAGTATCCTTCTACTATCTACAGAGTTCTAATCCTATCGTGACCTGTAACCTCCAAAGAACAAAGGACGAACCAACTCTCCTCTCTAAAAGCTGACTGTGATCTATAACCTCACTTCAGCAGGGTCAGAAGAAATTGAAAATTGCACTAAAACACTTGCTAAAAATTATCTATTGGCTGAAAAAATTGGCTGGAAGCGACTTTGCTTCAGATATTATGTTTAGAAATTACTCAATCAGACATATACTCATCCGCTTCAGCTCCACTGTAATGACCCATGTCATCATCACCTGCATCCATATGCTCTTCATCCTCTTCCATATCATATCCTGCTCTCTGTGAAGTAGATGCATCATGTCTCGAGTATGAACGATTCTGAATCCATAAAACAGAAAATAGGCTCATCAATAATTAATTTTGTTGATCTTGTCAAAAAAAAATAAAAAAAATAAAAAAATAAAAAATTGTTGATATCAGAAGCTAAAATTTAGAGAGCATAATTTCAATTGGTCGAGCTTATACCATGGATTCCTTCCTCTCAATGACAGCAGTAGTTTCTCTTCGTCTCACTGTCAGCTTGCCAGGTGCCACAAACTGCTCGCCGTCGTCATGGGATTTGTCCTCTTTAGCCCGCCTCTTTCTCAATGCAAGTTTTGTAGGAAGCGGCTGTAGTAACAACAATTACTTGTTTTTAGAAGATTGGAACAAAGCCTAACTTATGGCCACCCGAGGCTCATGATTCTTTTTAAACGCAACAGGACAAGGCAAGAGAAGAGAAAAAAAAAAGTAAAATAGAATACCAAGTAGCGAGCAGTGTCGTCATCAAACGAAACAATGTATGTCGATAGGTCATCCAAGTCTTCGCCTTTGACCTGCAATGACATGAAGTTCATTCGAATTAAAGCCAGAATAGAGAAATAGAGAATATCCGAAATAATTAATCCAAAAAAAATAAAAATAATAATTAATCCAAAGGAAATTAGATCCTAGTACATACATCCCAATTATATTCTCGAACCCAGGAATACGAGACATCTTCATCTTCATCATAGATATCCTTGGATAGCTGCCAGTATTAACAAAATAGAGTTAACTCATTTGTGATGTTCATGAAAAATGGCCAGTTCAGTAGTGTAACAGTTAAATCATGCTGAATGTTTTAGCTTATAAAATAGCATTACCTCATCTAGTGTGGGGGCCATGTAACCCAAAAACCTGTCGGGCTTAGCAGGATCGGAGCCTGG
Source organism: Spergularia bocconei (assembly GCA_963457585.1). NCBI lineage: Eukaryota > Viridiplantae > Streptophyta > Magnoliopsida > Caryophyllales > Caryophyllaceae > Spergularia > Spergularia bocconei. Next base: position 6,141,569 of record OY734942.1, on the reverse strand, counting down.
CGCAGTAAAGCTTTTCATAACAGCCTGCAGTGAAACGTAACGGATCAATTACATTAGGAATCTGCAGTTATATACGCCTTGGAAGTTAAAGTGATCAACCTATTTCAAAGAACTAGCCACATAGGCTATTGTAGCCTTGAAGCTATTCCTAGGTTAATTCAATTGCATAAACAATCTAGCCAAAAGCCGATGTCCTACCTTGGATTCAATGTCTTCACGGACAGTTTTGGGAAATTTGTTGAACATCTCTGCATCAGCCGTAGGTTCTCCATCGAAGTTTGCGACAACGAACTGGTCGTCATAGCTGTTGCATTGTAATCATGAAAATTTCAGCATAGCTGTTCGCGAATCAAAAGCACAAAACATAGAAAAGGAGAAAACCTTGTACAATTGAAACAGAAAAGAGATAACTTTATGAGGTATGAGTATGGCCTTCAATATCAACAAAGTTGGAAATATTCTAGAAGGGAAGGGTTCAGGTCAGTTATTTGAGGGTGCCAGCTACAAATTATTAAAGATAACACGGCTCATGACCAATCAGTGATCTCATCACAACCAGAGGCAAAGCTCTTGAGAGATGGAATAGCATACCGATCAAAATACGGCAAAAAGGGTAGAACCTCCACTGGCTTCAAGTTTTTGTTGGTAGCATGAACAGGACGTGACTTACAAGCCTCAAATGATGCCAGGATGTCCTGAATCTGTCTATCCCTGGAAAAAAAGAGAAACAATACATCAGACATGATCGGGTGGAGTTGTAATGGTTGTCAAGTGAAATTCAATGGCCAAGCCTTCTCAGATTCTCAATGAAGTAGATTACAAACCTATCATTAATATTTTGCAGAAAGTTACGACCTTCCTTCATTTCACGCAATTCCTTCGCTTGTTTCTCAGTCAGGGACTGCATACACACATAAATTTGTAAGAAACATGAACATATTTTAGTTGAAACAATTGCCAACACAGAACTGAATATTAGCGAGTAACCTGTTTGGCGCCTTCGCTGCTAAGAGGAGAAATATATTGCGTCTTAACAAGCCATGAGACCCCATGATCACTAGGACGATCTTTTCTTTTAAATCCATCTTTCTTCAGAGGGATCACGGGCTCATCATCACGGAGTAACTCCTCATCTTCTGGGGCAAGAGGACGCTTCTCTTTTGGGGGGCTGCATACAGTAACAGTAGAAAAATCAAATCACAACACTTAAGCTATGCTAATTACTAGAAGCGGCAGGCTAACTGGCAGAAAATACATACTTGTATACACTGAGATCAAGGAGATCAAGTGGAATGCCAAGATCAGGCTCCACATATAATTTTGGTTTATGCATTTTCTCCAATGACGTGATCGTATAACGGGTAAATCTGGAACAGAAACATCAAGTGAGCAGATAACCAAGGGCAATTATGCAAACTAAACCTAGCATTCTAGCAACACTAGATACATAGATAGAAGCTAGAACATACCTGTCTTTGTCTCTTTGAATTGTCATAACTTTTAGTTGTGCAGACGGATCAGGTAGTTCATTCCGAAACCTATAAACAAAACATACGTGTGTAAAACATTGGAACTTGTGTGTAGCAGCAAGGAAATTAACAAGGTGCCGGCCAAATCCAGAGAGAAGACAAAAGTGAGATTGAAGGCAGCTATGCATAGAGATAAAAGCTAACAACTTTAAACAAGTAAAGCACTGAGCTCATTTTTACATCACAAGGTTCCCAACAAAAGAATCATCTACAGATTCAGGCAACCTGTCTTTCCTCTAGCAAAGGCCAATAGGCATCACAGCGACACACAATGAACTGACAAGAACATCAAATTTATTACAAAAATAAATTACTCACTTCATCCTGCACATGAAAGCTGTCTGTCTTTTCATCGGGTTTTCATCCCTATCACCGGCCAACACAGGAGCAGCTCGCTTTTCACCTATCCTTGACCCAGAAATGGACCCATGACCTTTGACCCCAGAAGCAGGAACCGGGGCTTTCTGTCGGTTGTGGTGAGCATCCTTCAACTGGTGCTTATGCTTCTCTTCTTGCCTCAGCTTCTCCATTTCCCTCTTCTTTCTCAACCTCCTCTCCTCTTCCGTCTCCACTCTCCCTGACGTCCCATTCACTTTTTTGGCATGACTAGGAGGCACAGGCGGCTTCTGCTGCCTACTAGAACCATGTGGCTGACTACCCTCCTTCGACACCTTCTTATCTCTTTCCTGTCTCCCCCTATCCTGCCCGCTCTCCTTACTCTGAGGAGGTGGCGGTGGAGGGGATACCGGAGGGGGCGGAGGGGGAGGAACAGACGACCCTGGAGACGATGGTGGAGGTGGGGGTGGGGGTGGAGGGGGCGGTTGCAATGGCTGCAAAGGCTGTTGCTGACTAAATTGCGAGTATTGGGAAGACGGGAAATACTGCTGATGTGCATTCACAGTATTCTGCCCCCCTGAAGGAGGAGGCGGGGGAGGCGCATATGACGAGTCAGGAGGGGGTGGTGGTGGCTGAAACTGGTATTGCTGCGGTTGCTGAGGTTGTTGGGGTGGCTGGTACGGCTGCGAAGCCGACCCATAACCCGAATGTGGAAAATTCGAACCAGGTGGCATTTGATTATAGTTTTGAGGGAAAGGGGGAGGGGGAGCTGAACCCCAATTCTGAGGGAACTGATTCCCATGGGATTGAGGCGGGGGCGGCGGAAGCGGGTTTTGAGCAGGTGGTTGTGGGGCAAACGGTGGTTGTTGCTGCTGCTGCGGCGGTGGCGGGTATGGCCTATATGAAGCCATAGGCCCCACTCAACTAAACTACTTTAAAAATCCCCAAAATCTAACATACAATTATTAAAATACCCAATTTTTCCAGCTCCAAAAACCCTAATTTCACAATTAAACCAATCAAAATCCAACTTTCTACTAATGCAATCAAAAATCGTAACCTTGAAGCTTCCAAATTAGGAAATAACTGAAGTAAATATAATCCAATGTAAGAAATAAACAACTGATTGAAAAAGTTGTTGCTTACAGACTTGTAGTAGAAGCTTCTGCTTCGCGCGATCTAGGGTTGATACTTGAATGGTGTTTGTTCAATTTTCTAGGGTTTCGGGAGTATTTTGGGTTGCGATTTCTGGGGAGGGAGGAGCGGTGGTTTTGAAATCCGGCCGCCGGAGTTGGGGGAATGAAGGTGGCGGAGATGGGAATGTGGGCGGTTCACGGTGGGGGTTGGGGAGCAACTGAGAAAAGACGGGCGGATGAGAGAGACGGATGGCTACTAGAGTACTAGTATACCACTCCAATGTAGGATTATGGAGTATATTATTAAAACAATTGAAAATTGGAAAAAAAAAGTGGTACGATTAAGGTAAGTTTAAACTCGAATAAAAGTTATACTCGGTATATAAATTTTAGTATTGATGATGAGAAGGTCATGACTCATGACTCATGACTTCATGAGTGCGTATAGTATTAGTTTCATCACTATTAAATAGTACGGAGTATAATATTATACTTGTACCTTTTCTTTACATCGTTTGACTTTACAACGATTTGGATAAGTATCCTCTTAACAACAATGGAGATCTCGTTATTATAGGTAAATCAACCTCTGATCCTCCTTCCTCTAAAAAAAAAACTCTGATCCTCCTACTTGTCGCAGACTAGTTCATACAACTCTTGCATAATGTGGATAGATAGATAGATAGTACTTAATGATTGCTAATGAAAGTGAATGATTTTGAAAAGGGAGTTGAGTAAGATGTTGCGGCACATATGTATCTCATTATTATTGTTTTTTTTTAACATATAGCTCACAGGTAAACGAGATGAAATTTAAAGACTTTAACCCATTTTCTATTCAAACGAACATGATAATTTATTTTCCATTGTTCTATTGATCTAACAAATGAGATTTGACCTATAGATTCACCATATATGCTCTACTTTTAAAAGTTTCCTGAATGTTTGAATAGTGCTTTGAGGTGCTCATATTCCATTATGCGTACGCAAATGACAACCATTTTTTGGTAAGATAATTGGTCATTAGGCTACCCACAAGGGTGTGCTATATGCTCTAAGACCACCCACAATGGTGTGGCATGGAGTCCAAGGGCAAGGGCAAGAGAATTAAAAAAAAAAAAAAAAAAAAGATAAAAAAAAAAAAAATTGGGGCAACTGGGGCAAAGGAGAGGCACTTTAACTCCAATGGCATATTTTCTTTGTAGTTTAACTTGGCAAGCTGATGATGTAAGCAGCTTGTACCATTGGAGCAAATTCTGAAGTTGTAGTTTGTGAGGCTACAATAGCTCCCCCAGGCTACGTTGCTTGGGCTACGTTGCTTGAGAATTAAAAATAATTCCAAAAAATAAATTTTGATGGAAATTAATGTTATATATATAAAAAAAACGAAATTTTTGCTCCACTCCAAACTACAATTGTTGTAGTTTCCCATTGCTAAAATTTTAGTGTAGTTTAAAAGATTAGCTTAAAATCTCTCTCTCTCCTACATGGCATGGCCAAGCTATAAATTTTGTAGCTTGCCGTTGGAGTTGCTCTCATGCCTTTGGAGAAAACCTGGGGCAAAGGCTACATGAGAGAGAGAGAGAAAAAAAAAGTTTGTTTTTCTTCCAATAGTTACACATGTAACTTTCAATTTTGCTAAAAATTTGTTAGCTTTGTAACGATTATATTTGCATCTCAAAAAATTCAAAAAAAAAAATCACACCAACGGTTGTAATTTTTTATTTCCTATAAATTAAGACCATTTTTGATAATAAAATAATTATTTCATATAATTATGTTAAATGTTAATTTATATTTTAAATAATATAATTGTTGATGCCCTAGGGTAAGGTAGAGCAGTAGAGCACCATTGTGACCTACCATGGCATTGCCCTATGGCAAAGTAATAAAAAACGAGTTTTTAGTCCTTTGCCCTTGGGCGAGTAAGGGCACCATTGCGGGTAGCCTAAGGGTAAGAGCAAAGAGTTCAAAAAGGCAACTGGGGCATTGTAAGGGCATGAGTTGTCTTTACTGATATCCTGGGCATGAAGAGGCAACGATGAGTTGAAGGGGGAGGGAGAGAGCGAGAGAGAAAATTATTTATTATCTTCTTCTAACCCATTGTTGCCACTTGACACTATTTGAATATTGTGGTAATTGTTAGGGTAAGGAAGGACACCAATGTAACCTACCTCGGCATTCATCAAGAGCAAAGTCATAATAAAAACCAGTTTTTTGGTGTGTTGCCCTAGGGCGAGCAAAAACACCATCGCAAAATAGCCTTATTAGAAAAAAAAGGAACGAAGTGATGCTATTTTGTGTAAATAGCGTTTCATACATTACTTTTAGCCGAGTTCGAGGCAAGACACCATACAACTTGACATGAATAAAAGATCCCGCTCCCCATTTAGAACCCTCAAAACACATTTCAATCTTCAAACCGTCCACCATTCCCCGCTAAAAAGAACCCTCTTTACAAAAAAAAAAAAAAAAAAAAAAAAACCTCTTTACAACTCCTCCTCCCCATTTCCATGGCGGAAAACCCTTCTCCGCCATCGCCGGAGCTCACTGAACAACAGAAACTTCTCGTTGAAGCCAATCGTCAACGCGCCTTAGCCAAGCGCAAAGCCTCCTTATCCCAACGACAACAACTAGAACAACAACAACAACAACAACAACAACAACAACAACAACAACAGCAAAACCCTCAAAACCCTGATCATCCAAGTACATCTTGGGGGCAATTCAAGTGCAGGAAACTCATCCACACTCCCAATTCAACCCCTAAACAAGATACCCTTTTGCCTCCAAAGTTCCGGGTTCGCCTCGAAATCTGCTCTCCTGATTCCTTCTCCATTACGCCTGAATCAATTCCAGGGGTTTCCTTTCCGGGTCAAGATCATTGCTTTGCTTTACTAAATGATTATCTTTCAAATGTGAGCTCTTGGGTATTCTTCAATTTTACTTTGGTTTGCAATTCTTGATTTTTTGACTGAGATTTTGGTAGTTTTGATGAAAATGTGGAAACTTTTAAGTTTATGTTTATGTGTGCTCCTTGTTTTGATGGACTCTATGTATTTATTTTGAGCATAATCGCTGCGTTCTGAGGTCCTTTCGCGCTAAATTATGTTGATTTTTGTAGTTTTGATGAAATTTTGGAACTTTTAATTTGGTTGGGTATGTGTTTGTGTGTGCTTTGTGTTAGGATGGGCCCATATTCAAGTATTTTGATCATACTTGCTGCATTTCGTGGTCATTTCGCGCTAAATTATGTTGTTGAGGTAGGTTTGGGCAGCATTGTCAATAATGTGTTTCAGTTTGAGGTTTTGTTCTGAAGTTGTGTGATCGAAGATTTGTTTTGAGGTTTGTGGGTTTGTGATTGATTGCCATGTCTTTTGATGGATCTTTATACCACTATATGTAATTTTGTTGTTGGTGCATTTTAGCCTATGGCTGCAAACTGATTTTGCATAGTAGGTGATGTTAAACGTTCATTGTATTTGGTCCATATTTAATTGGGATGAGCTATCATTGAGCTAATCTTGTGTGCTTAGTTGACATAGAGTGGTGAAGATGAAGTCTCAATTGAATGTCTTGGTTTTGCCTAACCACCCTACAATCTGCAATGTCGATTTTCTTATTAGGTCGTGTTTACTCATTACACACAAATCCATGGTGGTGGAGAGGCCTGTGTATATAAGCTTAGAGATTACGAAGTGGTTCGTGGATGCTTAAGGAACTATAAGGACATTGAATTGGAAGAAATCCCTTGGAATACTTATAATGTGCTGGTGAAGCTTTCACAATCCTACAATACGGGACGATGGATACGCTGCAATGATGATCATTTGGAGGATGAGAAGGTTGAGGAGCTCATACATAAACTACCGACAAAGTTATTGAGCACACTTCTTCCCTTTCAGCTTGATGGACTAAAATTTGGATTGCGAAGGGGTGGTCGGTGTCTTATCGCTGATGAGATGGGACTTGGGAAGACTCTTCAGGTAGTACTACTGGCTCTGATATCTCATTCCTCATTTAACTTTCGTGGTTTGGGGTTTATATGCGATATTCTTTTTCCATGTTCCAGACATTTGGTTCACTTCACTTAAGATATACTGGACCTGTTTGAATGGGTTATCATCTGGACTGTTAGTGTAACAAAGTTGCTAATACACAAAGCTTTTAGTGTTTCACTAGAATTTTAAATCTGCACCCCCAACCCCCTAAAAACCTTATGAATAATGGTTGTTTCATAAAGTAATACTTTGTTGATGAATGATTTTTTATGAATGATACACTTTCTGTCTAGTTTAGTTGGTGGATGACTGATAATACAGGATTGAGCTTTCTGTTCTAGAGTGAACCTCTCAGTTGGATTCAGTGCACAATGTGTACTTGGATTTAATGTCTTTTTTCCCTTAGCTTCTAGTGTTTTACCTTTTTATTTATTTAATTTTAATAATTCTGGTTACGTTTCTCTTGAATTTTTTGATGGCTTTTTTAATGATGTAATTGTATCCAAGTAAGAACGAGATAGAAGAGCGTAAGTGATAAAAAACAAAATGGTTTCAATGTTCTACCTTTCGCTGATTCCTGGTTGAGTGCGATGGGTATCATTCCATTAATATCATTTTGGTTTCAGGCCATTGCTATTGCGAGCTGCTTTTCCGATGAAGGTTCTATACTTGTTGTTTGCCCTGCTATACTGCGCTATACTTGGGCAGAAGAAATAGAGCGTTGGCTTCCATCTTATTTGCCAGCAGATATCCATCTTGGTATTCTTTTCTTTATAATTGTTATCTCTCAGTTCATTAGCCAACAATCTTATTCTATTATAATGTCTGCATCAGTTGCATCTTCTTCGGCTTGGTCTCGATTTTCAATCGATGCAATGCCTTCAGTTGTTGAGTTCATCCGTGACATCCGCCATCTAATGTTGTGATTATTAGTTTTTAACCTTCTACTATATAGCTCCAGTGCATTCACTTGGTTTCTTAAGCAATATGTCTTGCAAATAAAGTTTCTTCTGTTGTTGAGTGTCTGATTGATAAGGAGCTTTCTTTATGTTGATGCGGTGTGATTGTTCATGGTTAACTCGTCTACGTTATGTGTTTGTTATCTATATTGATAATTTGGTGGTCCTTTTTTTTTTTCTTTTGTTATAAGAGAGGCTTTCAATCATAAGGTCATGAAGGGGGAGACATCAATGTACAAAAAGAAACCAAGGGGGGGGGGGTGACACGCATATAACAAAACAGAGCTGGACAATTATGCTGAAAGCTAATATGAGTATTGGGTAATTATTCTACAAAGAAGAAGAAGCCATATACCGTCACAAAGGGGCACTTGAGTCCAATTATGTAACTGTTTCAAAAACAGGATTTCCGCACTTGACATGTAGTGTAAGAAAGACTCGGAAATGACTCAAAGTTTTTGTGGGGCTTCCTAAGTATAATAATTAGTACAATGGTTATTATCAGTCTAAGTAACCACTAAATAGCCAAAGGTATCATCTTTTAAACTTCAGCAGTGTAAGAAAGATTTGGTCTTATAAGAGAGTACCCAGGCCAATCCCATAAAGATCCAATGGTTATCGATAATAAGTACCAAAAGACAAGACTCAAGGACAAAGGGCGAAAGAGATATTTTTTTTTTTTTTGCTCACAGTTACAATGAACACCAATTGCACTTTGGCCTCTTAAATATATGTTCTGCTAGGACTTTTTTATTAGCTGGAGCCTATATCCCTTTAGGAAGATCCTTGCACTACTAGGTGGAACCGGCATGGAAGTAATGTGAGGCAGATTTTTCTTGGAAGTTACAAATACTCTTAACAAAGCATAAACTTGCTTTGCTATGCAATTAAAATCCTTTAGTCATCTTTTTTGGAACAACATTAATGTAAGAAAGTACCCATCTTGGATTCTCATTTACCCAATGACTTATTTTCAACCGAAAGCATGGAAATTTTACAAAAGGTATCTGCGTACTACACCAAAACCACAAATTCTTCGAAAGATTGTATTAATTACTTTCATTTGGAATTAGTGCATCTACTATCCATATATTTATGAGCCTACATTGCAGCTTTTGTTGTCTTTGCTACTAGCCATCCTCGTGAAATGTCTGTACTAGTTTATCTCACATGTTCCAGGGTGGTTCTTGAGCTTTATATGGTCATAGTTTTTGCGTCTGGGCTTTAGCATGGGTTCTTCAAAACAATTCATTTGATAGGCTGGTAGCTTGATATTCTGTCTGTGAACCATTGTTCATTGTATGTAAGAAGTATTAAAATTTGTTCACCTATAGATTTTACCTTAAAAGTCCATCGTCCAGATATGCTACTTCCTCCATGCATCTATAAACTTCCTACTTTCCTTTATGGCGTGTCCAGGGGCCGTAGCCGTTCATTTGAGGGCCCCGGGACAAAATCATGAAAATGACAATTTCGGGGCCCATATTAACGTTGTATATGTTCGAGCATCCATATACAAAACTTTGTTTTGGGCCCCTTAATATACTTTGAGGGCAAAATCTAAATGTATTGGAATAAGCAAATCGCAATTTAGAACTTGAATAGAGAAGATTACAAAACATTGGGAAAACAAATCTGGGAAAAGAAAAGGAAAAACAAAAACACAAAAGGAAGACGCAGGTAAAGATACCCACGACCAAACAATATTAATAAAATTGCAAGTAGTGGGTTTTGAACCCCAGTTGCCTAGCTTACTTATATGCATTCCTTTCCAGAGTTTCCACTAAGCTACCATCATCAATTGATATATAGAGTCAATGTATTATATATATACAAGCTTTAGAAAGTTTGGGCTCCCAACATTACGGGGCCCTGTTCCTGGCCCCTCGCTCAGGCCCATATACGCCCCTGGGCGTGTCTATCTTTAAACTTCCTAGTTCAAATATATGTGTATTATTTTTGTTTTTTGTAACTTTGAGCTTTCATGATTGATTATGCAAGTTAAAAATGCCCCTCCATTGGAATTTCATGACAAGTGTAGTAGTGTACCCTAATTTTTTTTATTACACTTTCTTCAATTTCATGACAACTGTGGTTTAACCCTATGAAGTTGAAACATTAACGGAGAAAGTACGTCTTCAATTCAATTTCCTGATCGTCAACTCGTCAAGGCGATTTTTCCCTACCGTACTGATGTTCTTCGACTATCCTGATCTCTCCATCTGCTGTAGCTTGTATTCAAATTTGTCAAGTCTATGTAGTGGTTTCAGGATCAAGCTCTGTAGTAAACACTTTGGCAAGTGAAAGCAACATTCTTTCACTTACTGCTTGTACTGAAGATCCATTTTCTGGTGCTACATTTATGCTCTTAGTAACTGGACTTTGCTGCTCTCTCTTTAGTTTTTCGTCTTACTTTGCTTCAAATTGTGACCCTGGCTGTACAAGAATATTGTAATGTTGCCATATGCTTTCTGAAGTTGCCATGCTCAAATGATTTACTGTGTTTTTCTGTTATTTGACCTCTCTTGTTTTCCTTGACCATTATCCCAAGCTTGTAGCCATTGCTCTTGAAACTATATTAAAGGCTGTTTCAGCCTTTAACATGATCTTGTCAACATTTTCCTAGTGTTGGCACTCCGTGAATCTAACTTATGAGCGTTTTGTCTCAGTTTTCGGTAGCCAGAACAATCCTGTGCATTTGAAAAAGTGTCCAAAGATTGTGGTAATTTCGTATGAAATGCTTCGTCGTTTGCGAGACAGCATCCAGCAGATGGATTGGGGTGTCTTGATAATTGATGAGTCACATCAGATAAGATGTAAAAAGAAATCGGAGACGGCAGAGGTACATTTTACTCCATTCTCTCTATCTGTTTTCTAGGAAATTAGTGCACAAAATTTGGTAAACATTATGTTGTCCTTGTAGCTTACTATTAAGTTGAGGCATTTATGATGTCGTTTTTCTACGCTTCAGCTTTTTTTGTGACTATATATTTCCGTGGTCAGGCTATTAGCCGTATAACTGAAAAAATGTGGTAGTGTTCAGGATTTTGAGGATTGCTGATATTCGTTAATGTTTGTGCACTGCACTTATGTTATGGGGGTAGGCTTGGGTTTCCCTTTTCTTTTCTTTGTTTTTCTGATATGTAAGAGCTTTTGATTAGCTCTCTTTGGTATATGGGCGCATCCCCTTAGGTGACTTTCTGTAAATGGGAGTCACCCCCTTGGTATCTGTTTGAATATACTGATATCCTGACTTATAAAAAAAAGGACAGCGCGTCGCACATTGGCGTCCCCGCAAGGCGAGGGTCCAGGGAAGGGTCCAAACACGAGGGTGTATAGAAAAAACTTGTTTCGAGTTATCAAACAGAAAGAAAAAATCGTTGCCAAAAGCCGTGATATGACTCCTAGAGCTTCCATAAAATTTAAGCCGATTTTGTTCGAGGAGCATTTTGGCCAAAAACCGTGCATTATGTACTTCGTTTTCGGCAACTCTGAGGACTTTTTTTTTGAAAGCTTGGAGTGCTCTTGTTGAATATGAGGGCTAGTTTTGTTGGGGTAGCCCAATATGCGTTTGTGCAATTTTGGGAATTACTATAGGTTTTTGGCTCTTGCTAATACACATAATAGGATCCCTAGGCACTTCCAAGAGAATTTGAGCCATTTTTTTTTGGGATAATTTTGGGCCACAAAAACCGGGGATTATATATTCTTTTATTTTAGGCAGTTTTGACCACTTCTTTTTATAAATAAGCCAATGTTCTCAAATCCTTACCGTAGACATCCTTGGAGTGCATCTATTGTTATGAGGGTTAGGACTGTATTAGGGGAGTTCTTTAATTCCATATGGCACTCATTACTCATCGAGGCTAGTATGCGTTTTTTTTTGTGCTGATTTTGGAGTTAAGTTTTTTGCTATACTATTTTGCTAATAGCCATAATATGACCTCTAGGGGCCAGGGGCTTGCACAAAAATTTGAGCCTTTTTGTTTAGAAACAATTTTGGAGCAAAAAACGTAGATTACATACTTTGGTTTTAGGCAATTTTGTTATCCTATCTTACTTATCAAAAAAAAAAAAAAAAAAAAAAATTTTGACCACAGTTTTGAAAATAGCCAATTGTTCTCGAAAATTTACCAGGGACAGCCTTGAAGTAGCCTTTTTGGATATGAGAGCTAGTTCTTTTGTAAGGGAAGTTCTGGAAACCGTTTCTGCACACATTAACCGGTGAGGCTACAATGTGTTTTTTTTGCCGATTTTGGAACTTACCATAGGTTTTTGGGTCTAATGGTTTGCTAGTATCCAAAATTTGATCCCTCAGGGCTTCCACAAAAGTTTGAGCCATTTTGGGGCCACAAACCATGGATTCTTAGGCAAATTTGACCTTTTGAAAATAGGCTGATGTTCCCAAAACTTTTTACCTTGTGTTCAAGTTCATATGTTTTTCAATATTTTTTAAACCTTTTTAACTTATTTTGACGACTTTATAAAAATTCCTTTGAAAGTGTTTAAATATTTCGAAAAGGTTTACAACGTTCTGAAATTTCATGGCATACACAAGGCGGTTACTAGATGACGATTCATGTTAGCCGACCCCAAATCATTTTGGGAATAAGGTGTTGTTGTTGTTGTTGTTGTTCTCAAAACCTTACCATAGACATCTTTGAAGGGCCTTTGTTAATCATGAGGGTTAGTTCTCTGTTGGGGAACAACAAGTATATGGTACCCCCGGGGTACCATGCGCATGGTACCCCCAGAGTCCAATTATAAATATTCCAGATTTCAAAGGCTAAGGCCCAATCTAAAAAAAGGCCCAATCTAACTACAACCCAACACAATTATAACATAAACCCAAACACAAACCCAAACCCAAACTCAATCTCTCTCCTCCCTTTCCCCACCCCTTACCTACCCGACCACCACCCCCAACCCCACCAGCCACCGCCGCCGCCTTCACCGACAGCCACCCCAGAGCCCAGAATTCCACCATGGGAGGCGCAACCCTCCGGCGACCACAAACCCCCACCCCCGCGGTAGCATTTTCCCTCCTTCCACCTCATTTTCTCTTTTTTTCCTCCATTTTCTCTCTCCTCAAATTTATCCCTCTCCGGCAGCGCGCGCAATGGATGTGGCCTGTGGGAAAGTGGAGGGAGGAAACGGGGGTGGGGTGAGGTCACCGGAGTCGGCCACCACTTTTGGTGGTGATGGGGAGGGGAGAAAATGAATGAGTGAGTTGGTTTTTATTTTATATAAAAACAAAATCAATACTTTATATAATTTATCATTACGATACACAAGTATGGTCATTATTTTTATACAAATTAGTCATTATAATATGCAAATATGGTCATTACCCTTATATAAATTGGTCATTATGATAGACAAACAAGGTCATTATCCTTATACAACTTGGTCATTACTATACACAAACATGGTCATTACCCTTATAGAACTTGATCATTATTATACACAAACACGATCATTACTTTTATACAACTTGGTCATTATTATAGACAAACACGGTCATTACCTCTATATAACTTGGTCATTACTACAGACAGAAACGATCATTACCTCTATAGAGTTTGGTCATTACTATAGATATAAACAGTCATTACCTCTATAGAACTTGGTCATTACTATACACAAACATGGTCATTACCCTTATAGAACTTGATCATTATTATACACAAACACGATCATTACTTTTATACAACTTGGTCATTACTATATAGACATACACGGTCATTACCTCTATAGAACTTGGTCATTACTTTAGACAGAAACGGTCATTACCTCTATAGAGTTTGGTCATTACTATAGATATAATCAGTCATTACCTCTATAGAACTTGGTCATTACTATACACAAACATGGTCATTACCCTTATAGAACTTGATCATTATTATACACAAATACGATCATTACTTTTATACAACTTGATCATTACTGTAAACAGAAACGGTCATTACCTCTATAGAGTTTGGTCATTACTATAGATATAAACAGTCATTACCTCTATAGAACTTGGTCATTACTATACACAAACATGGTCATTACCCTTATAGAACTTGATCATTATTACAACACGATCATTACTTTTATACAACTTGGTCATTACTATATAGACATACACGGTCATTAGCTCTATAGAACTTGGTCATTACTATAGATATAAATAGTCATTACCTCTATAGAACTTGGTCATTACTATAGACAAAAACGGTCATTACCTCTATAAAACGTGGTCATTACTATAGACAAAAACGGTCATTAGCCTTATAGAATTTGACCATTACTATACATAGACATAGTCAATACCCTTATATAACTTAGTCGTCATTACTATACACGATTATGATCATTACCCTTATATAATTTGGTCATTATTATAAGGAAACGTGATCATTACTTTAACGAAATTGGTCATTACTATACCGAAATTGATCTTACCTTGATGACTAACATGGTCATTACTATTTCGAAATTGATCATTGCTATAAAATCATGATCAACCATAAGCAGTGCTTACACCCAAATCATTTTTTTAGAGCAATATTAGTAACATTTATGATACGTTGTCCTCTTTATTCTTCATAAAATCAAAAATAGCAACTTCACTAAAATATAGCTCCACATATAAAGCACCTGCACATGGGATCGGAAGTTACAACTTTTTACTTTTCTGATCTCAAGTATAGATACTGGAAAATCGAGGGTGGGTGAAGGGGGTTATTTGTAGGGGGTTGATCGTTGTTAAGGTTGAGCGCACGGTGACTCCGGTGAGAGGAGAAGGTGCAGGCGCCGCGATAACCGGAAAGTTGTGACAGCCGGCACCGATTGGCGTGCTGCGGCGGTGGTGCGTGGGTTGGAGCAGGGTTGGGGGAGTGGGTAAGGGGAGGAGAGAGAAGATATATTATGTGTGATTGTGGGAGATGAAGTCTGACATTGTTACTGTTTTTCTTTTTTTTTTTCTTCTTTTTATTTAGGTTTGGGCTTGGGCTTTACGCTTATTTAACTAAATTTGTATGGGCCGAAATAAACCTGTTCTAAAATTGGACGGGGGGTACGATGCTCATCGTACCCCGGGGGTACCATATAATTTGCAGTTGGGGAAGTTCTTTAATCCCATGCACTTAAATCTCCTTGCCCGAATTCCTTGATGAATGCGAAGACTAGAAAGTGATTCTGTTTTGAGGCTTTTTGGAGATGGACCAATAATGGTCATGATGCTATATCGTGGATAAAGGATTAGAATTGGATCTCTTTTGGCGAAGGTGTTGTAACATTTTAGAAAGGGATCAAGTTTTTGATTTCTCTTCCAAGGCTATTAGTGGCTCTAAAGCTGCACCCAAGGGTAGTTTCTATATGTTGGCTGTTTCGAAGAACAAGATCTATGTGATTGCATGTTGAAAAGACTGATTTGGATGTGTATATGGTTATGATCAGTTGTTTGCTTTTAGTTGTTACTGTAAATTCCATGTTAAGCTGATCTGCCCTTCTGCTTCAATGTTTGTCCTGGAACTACAACCAATCTTGAAGTTGTAATGCTGACATGTTCAGTTACTGCTTGTGATAATTCTGCATTTGAGACCTACTTAACGGAGTTAACGCACTTAACCAGAAAGGGATAGAATATGTAAAAGCTTGTGGGGGGGGGGGGAATGGTGTGAATAGGGAAGTTTCTAGTTTCCATGCTATGACTTCACCAACTCTGAAGATCTCATACTATTTGCCATATACTTAGAAGTTATTGAAACTTGTAGTTAGTTGAATATAGTTCCACCTCTAGAGGCCGCATAGATGTCATGTTGATTTACTGCGATCACTTGTCCGTAACTTTCCTCTGATGGTTTTTCTCTCTTTTGTTGACAGACAACAGCTGTTCTTGATGTTGCATCGAAGATCAAACGGATAATTTTGCTGTCAGGAACACCATCTTTGTCAAGGTTGCATCAATAGCTACTAGTGCTTAAATGGGTTGCATTAGCATCTCGACATTTACTCAATTTTTTTTCTATTGTTATGTCATAATGCTTTCAGTTGCAGCTAATGTTTGGTGGTAAATTCTTGCTAGGTGATCATAGACCTTTCGACATTTTTCATCAAATCGATATCTTGTGGTGAGTTATTATGTATTTCATGTTTGTTTTGGTATATACACTTGCTCTTTTCCTTATAGTGATATGATCTTTTCCCTTCTAGGCCTGGACTGCTGGGTAGAGACAAGTTTGACTTTGCGAAAACTTACTGTTCTATGAGACTCCGAAACGATTCTAAAGGGAAACCATTCATGGTAAATTTAAATCCTTCCTGAAGAACTGCTTCAGCCTACATTCTTGTTATAAAATAGTATAATGTTCAAGTGTAAAGAACTTCTTAACCTATTGCTTATGTATAGTTACTACCTTTTGGCTCAAAAATAAAATATTATCTTACCGCCTTTTGGCTCAAATTAAAGCATTATGGTCACCACCTTTTCTTGTTATGCAACAAGTCGGTCACTTAAGGCCAGCCTAACTGAGCCTAGGAGGAGAGCAAGGGGAAACTGGCCCTGCAAAGAAGCTCAATTTACTAGCTGAAGATGTTAGGCATTAATCCTAGCAAACAACAATTTCGGTCCCCAAATGTGGTTATGAGTATTTAACTCCACCGTAAGATTGGAAGGTGATTGCCTTGCCAGTAGGCTATTCCTGAAGACTTGAATCTCCTTAAGATTCGATGTCATTTAACTATTAAATAAATTTCTTCTTTTAACACTAATATTTTTTAGTTCAGGGAGCTCAAGGAAATACAAGCTTGTATCTATCGAAAGTGTTCTATTTTTTGCAAAAGATTTCATGCCAGTCTCAGTGAAAAACATGTGTGACAGCCACAAACTTTTTCCCAGCAAATATAATTAGCTAAACCTTACATTTTCCGTTTACTGATTGTAGGACGTCTCAAAGGGTTCTCGTTTGCAGGAGCTGAACGTGTTACTTAAACAAACTGTTATGGTATGCCTCTTTCTCTATTTGACCATGTGTCTCTTGCTGATGCTAATTGTCTTTCGGTTATTATTTGGTCAGAAATGTATGATATATTTCAACTACTGTTGTCTTGGAGATGCTAGTGTTCTATAGTGATATAATACTTCAGAATTTTGATGGAATTCTTTCTACACGTGAAGAGATTTATTTTCACTTTTGAAAGCTGATGTATGGCTGGAGTCAAGTGCTACATCCCGATCAACACTTGCCTTTTCTCCTCTATTATGATAAGATTACTAATGAGAGCCCGAGATTATAATTTCATTGCTCTCGGGTGTGTGTAGCCTTTTTGTGCTACTGATTTTCAGTCAAGTCAGAAATTGGGATGTAATCTTATTATCTTAATAATATATATGAAATATCCAATTACGTTGTCTTTTTTATTTTTGTTTATTTACTTTGAAATTGGAACTAATTAATCGCAAGAAGATGACCCTTTGTTGGTGGATGGAAGTGTTCATTTTTCAGTTTTCATGAATGGCTAATCGACAAGGGTACTTCACCAGGGTTGTGCCCAAGTATAAACTTCTAACTAGATTAAAGGGAAGAAACAATAGTCTAGCCAGTAGTTGGTTTTGTCATGTGAATGAAACACTATATAAATTTCCTCTCTTTTGTCTTTGGTTCCTCTTATCAATAGAGTGTTGGCACCATTCAGCGAAAAGTTTGATTTGTGTTTAGAAGGTCAAATAGTTGGTGCAGTAAAGTAGATTGAATAAGGGCCCGATTGTGGAAAAATGAAGGTCCCATAGGTTGATATGGTGGCGCACCTGGAAAGCCTAGTCTTAGAATATTGAGGTGCAACAACACGCAATTGCGAGGTGAAGACATGACCCATAATAACACATCTGATTTTCCAGTATTGTGGAAATGCTCTAAATGACTTTTCAAACATTCTGCCAAAAGGCTTTGTACTTTTCGTGCTTTTCAAGAGGTATGGCCATATACTACTCTTCGGTGAAGCCATGTCCTAAACCCTAAACAAGTTTTCACATTTACAAACTATCCCTGCGAGGTCACTACAACTCGGTAGAAACATTGAGATTTGGATATGAGGTGGTCATAAGTAAATATATACTCAGAAGACAAAGCCTAGGAAAACAGAGTGGAAGGTTTGAGATGCTAGAGACATCGGGATAGGTAGCAGGGAGATTTCATTATTTGTTGCCTCCGTGTCTGAAAGAGGAGTTGGGAGAGGTATTGAGTTTAGAAAAGAGGGAAACAAGAAAGGATCTTGATGGAGAACTGGAAACGTAAAAAAGAGGATTAGTGTAACATGATTCACTTGGAGCTGGATCTTGATGGAGAACTAGAAACATAAAGAACGGATTGAGGTAACATGATTAACTTTGAGCTATTAGGTGCAACTGTGCAGGTTGCATCAGCAGCTGGTTTTAGGGCATCATTTTTTAAAAATTTCTCCAATTTGCATGAGGAAAAATTGTTGGGTATGTGGTTCTAGTGGTCACTTAGGTGCCGTTTTGGCATTGAAGCACGGGTGAGGTTGTTCAGAGTCATTCTAGGATAGTAATCGGCTAGAGCATAATAGAATGGGCCTTTATGATGGTTTAAGTAGTGTATATATAAGGAGCTTTATAAAGTTCTTTACAAATTTTTATTTTCGTGAAATACCTCGCATCAATTAAGCCGTTTTATTCTGGACAAAAATGGTAGTACAACCTATTCTTTCTTTTAAATCATTGAATAGAACTAAGAATACACAAATTACTTTCTGAAAGGGAGCAGGAAAGGAGATGATGCCGTTCTGTGACATTACCAAATTGCCCTTGAAAATTGTTTCTGACAATTTACTGGGGCTGGCAAAGGTTTTCAAACTTTTTGCCATATTTTTTGGAAACCCATCAGAAAGTTACTTCAATGTGCAGGGTATATCTATGGGGATGAGATAAGCTGACTTTTGTTCGTTTACTTTATTAGCTTGGAGGGGGTGGGGGCCTTGGCCCCTGGGGGGGTGGGGGTGGGGGAGTTTAATAGGACTGTCCATTTTCAATGGAGCTTAAGACTAATTTTCTCAACCCTTTGGGCTTCTCTTCTTTTCAATAATAGGTGGCCGTCCAGTTGGTTAAGAATCACTTTGAAGCAACCTCTATCATTAAAAGTGAAAGGTTGCGTAACCTACCCTGCATAACCAGGAGCCTCTTAGAAGACGTTGGAGTAATGATGATGAATGAATGAGGCACCTTAAATTGGCTTAATTGGGTGACAACGAAGTAAAATCTTAAATTACCAGGTCTGGTCCATCTGGGAAACTCGAAATAGGGATCTGAAAGCTTGAGACTTTGGAAGTGATTTATGAAATGAGTGATGTGAATTTCCATGTATAATATATATTAGCCTGTCAGCGGACTCCTTGTTCAGTGTGAACGTGTGACCAATTTATTTCACATTGTTGCATTTTAATTAAAACATTATGTGTTCATATTCCAGAAGTTTACATTTGTCTTCTGACATTGTTAGATACGGCGCCTGAAGGAGCATTTGCTGGTGGAGCTACCGCCAAAACGTCGACAAATCATAATGCTAACATTGAAAAGGTCAGACGTCACCTCTGCTAAAAATGTTGTAGCAGTCCACAGAGACCCGTTATCTACAATTGGTGCGTGTGAAGAAGATGGTGAATACGGTATACTTGAGATATTGAATCTTTTCTCTTTTTCTTTTTAGAAGTTCACGATATCATCTTGCTATGTCCGACAGTAAAAAAATTCCGTGGACGCATGAACAAGCTAATGGCAAGCTTGCTTATTGTGAGATAGGATCAAGCTCAAGGGAGCTTTTCTTTTGAAACTTTACTCTCTGCTTTACATGTGGATATATAGCTCCCAAAACCATATATAAATAGGTGGAAGGGTCTACAGTTCCTAACACAAGCCTTTTATTTTAATAATACGTTGTCCATACCGAGCTCGTTTTAAAATAATTTGCCCTGATGATTATATTACCATGTAAATGTAGACAGATATTTGAACTTAGTTGGACTAGGCACCCCTGCAAATGTACTCGGCTCTTTTTTAAACGAGCTTTAAAACCTCTGTGTCTCCAGTGTCCTGACACAATATCTTAATTCCTTTTTATTTCTGTGCATGCTAACATTTGGCGTATCTCTGCCTTATTCATGTTTGGTTTCATATTGAGATATGTATCTCCTTGCTTCAAATACCGCATATGCTGCATGTTGAACTGCACAGATTATCTCTCTTTCGTTTAAACAAACATAATACTGGATGCCGAATTGACTAGTCTGTTTAAAGAGACCGTGAGTGTAGCACCATCTCAGGATAACACTTCTTGCCATATTAGAGCCAAGTTCAGAGACTTGAGCGCACTGTGTTTCGTTGAGCAGATTTTTCTCCTGATTTAGCTTGTAAAGTCACGTGTTCTTCGAATTCATGGGCTTTTGTTACATTCATCTTTGGGTATCTTCGTTATAGTTTTCATTGGACTCGTGCTAATCATCCGATTGTGCCAATAAACCTTAGCTAGCTCTGGGATTGGCTGTTCCACTGTGAAAGTGTGTATGTGTATCCATGCTCTCCCATCTGGTTTCTGCTTGCATTTCCTTGAATTGTTTTTTTTTTTTTTGGGGTTTCATTACTTGTTCTGAATAAAATTACACTTCCCTTTGCATAGGCACCACTGACAGTGATTTACCTTACTCATGTTTCGAGATATCTGTATCAGACTTTTGGTGTGTCTGTTGGTTGCATGCTCCGCCATATGCTGAGCAATAGTATCTGACAGGTCTCGATGCTACTAAAAGTAAATCTGTTTACGTTAAGAAATGGTTAAAATTGATGCTTATGTCCCTATTAACATATTAGTAAGCGTGTCTGTAGTACTTTGAGGAACAAGCCCTGAATGATTGTCGCATTTGCTTAAATTAGTCTCTTTTAAAGTTATCTTTGGCTTATCTAATGTATGGTATAACCATATCAAGATCCCTTATTAGTTAAATATTCAGTGACTTGTAGGTTTTTTTTGCTCTCAAAATGTGAAGAACTACCTTTGAGCTTCTTTTGCAGACTGCATGCCTTACGCCAAGGATCTGGCACGCATATCCGTGATGTCTTCTAGAACATTCTCATGTTATTAGTCTGTAGAACCTACCTGATACCTTTTTTTTGGCTGGCAATGAAGCCTGTAGATCTCAAGAAGAGCTCTCTGATCAAGTGCTTGGAATCGCGAAGGTCTCTGGGGCTCTTGAATGGCTTAAAATTCACCCCATTTTTACTAAAGCAAAAGACTCAATTAACCTGGAGGTGAAAGCCAGTTCTCAAAAAATGATAATCTTTGCTCACCATATCAAGGTTCTTGATAAAATACAGGTGAGGAGCTTCATATTTTCATCATATCTCATACGTCAACTATTAAATTCTCTCTAGAGTGAGCATTATTTTCTATGGTCTGGGTGCTTGATCTATTACTCTCTCAAAGACAGACGTAACTACTTTTTTCAGTATTATCTTGCTATAATCGTTGAGCATGATGCACCTGTACTACTCTCTCACGGTGGAATTTCTCAACTTCAGGAGTTCATTTGTGAGACAGGTGTTGGCTTTATACGTATCGATGGTAATGTTCTTGATAGTGACCGCCAATCTGCAGTGAGGTCATTCCAGTCATCAGAAGAGGTCTGTTCATATCCTACTTTCTTTTGGTGGCTGCTTTATAAATCTTGGTAGTTCTGATGTATTTACATTTCCTTTATTACATTTTTGTTTGTCTTTCCAACTTCTAATCACTCTCTCCTCCGCCACCCCATCTTTCTATTGTAGCGCCAGAAACCTCTAAGGGGTTATCATTCTAGCATTAGTTCTAAATTAGTTGTTATTATACTTGTTATTTTCATTTAAAATGGAGCAAAACTTTCACTTTTGTTTGGCTTTGGAGTCTTATGGAAAGTGAATCGCACAAAACTGCCTGATATGCTCATCCCTGGACAGTCTCTCCGTTTTTGCCACCCCCCAATTAAGTTTTATCTTGCTTTAGGCAGGGGCCTTTGAGGCATCCGCATTTGTGCTGTTACTGTTGAATCCTGACTATAGGGTAGTACTAGTTTATGATTTTCTTCAATCTTTTTAGCTGGTTTCAAATTGCAGTGAGGTAGTACATCTATCCATGTCTCTAATTAGTCTTGGATGGACAGTTTTTGAAAGTAATACCCATAAAATTTAGAGGCTAAACTATCTAGAACGGTAAATAGTTTGCATTCAACTTGGAAAGATGTAATACTTCTCTTTTATCTCCCTATAGGTCACTATATACTTCTGAGTTATGTTTCCAAGTTTTACTAATATCCTATCTTACTTATAAAAAAAAAAAGTTATGTTTCCGAGTTTTGGCTTCCTCCTTGTTGAGGTTGAGTAAAGACACAGTTCATACCTAAATCTTATGCTGTTTATGTGAGTGTGGTGGATTGAAGGACAGTTGAATACTTGACTGCCATTGTTGCTTTTAATATTGTGGACTATGCACAGGTCAAAGTTGCAATAATTGGCATTCAAGTTGGCTATGCGGGACTAGACCTTTCAGTGGCTAATAATGTTGTCTTTTTCGAGCTTCCCAAGGACCCAACTTCCTTGCAACAGGTACGGTTTCTTTGAGAAGTTGTAGCTATTTCAATTGTTATCCTATTAAGGCCCCGTTTGATAGGACTGCATCTTTCTGAACTGAACTGATCTGATCTGAATGATTCTGATCTGATCTGATCTGATCTGAATGATTCTGATCTGAACTGATCTGTTCTGAATGATTCTGAACTGATCTGATCTGATCTGAATGTGTTGAAATTTTGATTGAATTTCAACGAATTAGTATCAGTTATGGGCCAAATACATTGATAAAAATTTGATCTGATCTGAATGATTCTGAACTGATCTGATCTGATCTGAATGATTCTGAACTGATCTGATCTGATCTGAATGATTCTGAACTGATCTGAATACAACTGCGAATAAGTCCTATCAAACAGGGCCTAAGAAACCACACTTTAATATAATACCCTTTTCTATGTACGAGGGGATAGTATAAAGATAAATCTTTT
Source organism: Spergularia bocconei (assembly GCA_963457585.1). Lineage (NCBI taxonomy): Eukaryota > Viridiplantae > Streptophyta > Magnoliopsida > Caryophyllales > Caryophyllaceae > Spergularia > Spergularia bocconei. Next base: position 6,118,518 of record OY734942.1, on the reverse strand, counting down.
GTGCAATCTGCTATCCTCCACAGAATGATCTCAAACTTGTGTGTGTGTGTGTGTGTGTATTTAAAAAAGTGGTTAAAATTGGCCAAACCGAAGTACATAATCCACAATTCCACAGTTTTTCGATAAAATGGGTCCGGAACAAAAACGGCTTAAATTTTGACGGTTGCCTCTAAAGATGATATAGTGAGTATTTGCAAAATGTTAGAGTCAAAAACCTAATAAAAGATTAGAAAACGGCCAAAACGGTCATATAAAAATCCCGGAAAATGCACATGGTACCCCTGTACTTTAGGTGTTTGCACTGTACCCCTGCACCTCAACTTTCTGCACACGGTACCCATTTTTGCTTCTTCCGTTAGTTTAGCCGTTAATAATGTTGATATGAGCATAATTAGTCTGAGTTAATCACAATTAATAAAATAAAATAACCAACCCCCACCCCTCTATTCTCTCTCTCCTCTCCCCTTTCCCTTTCCTTTTCCCAGCCCACCACCACGATACTACCTCACCACCAGCCAACCAGAAGACACCACCACCATATTCTGTCTAGCCACCACCGCCCTAATCTTCGTTCGCCACCGGTGGCGTGTTTACTCACCGTCGACGAATCCCAGCCCCGTTCGACCCTTCCCTCTTACTAAATTTCTCCCTCCAACACAATTTCCCCCTCGATCCACCGCCACCTCTCCTTGGTTCGCCGCCCCTGTACCCTTCATTGCCGACCCCTCTCCTTGGGTCGTCGACCATTGTGGCCCGAAGGGAGAAAATAGGACGTGAGAAAATCATGGGAGAAAAAGATAATTGGGCTGACGAGTTGTTGGTGGCGCGCGAGGTGGGGGTTCTATTCGCCGGCGATCGGCGGTAAGGGCTGAGTAGTCGACGCCAGTAGTGGTGGTTGTCTTTGACTGCTGGCGCCGGAAAGTTATGGTCGTGAGAAATGAGAAGGAAGGCGAGGAGAGAGAAAGGCAGTGAGTAGTGGTATAAAAGTTGGTTAACGGGTATTTAGGGGTAAAAATAATTAGATTGTTAAGGCTCTAAAAAAGATTACCAAACACTGTTATAACGGAAGAAGCAATAATGGTATCCAGTGCAGTTTTCAAGAGTATGGGGGTATCGTGTGCAGAAAGTTGAGCTACAGGGGTACCGCGTGCAAACCCCTAAAGTACAGGGGTACCACATGCATTTTCCGTAAAAATCCATACAAAGTGGCGAGCCTCGAAACGCATGAAATACTTCACAAAATGAGGAACCCAGACTCAGATCCAACAAGTATGGTCCTAGGCTATCTTTAGTAAATTTTTGAGCACATTAGGTTTTTTTCGAAAAATTGATCAAATTTGACCAGAATCGCAGTATTTAATTCACGATTTTTCGATAAAATGGCCCCGGAGCAAAAACGGCTAATATTTTGGTGGTAACCTCAAAGGATGATGATATAAAGAGAATTGGCAAAATAATAGTCAAAAACCTAAGAGAAGACTAGAAAAACGGCCAAAATGGTCATAAATTCATACAAAGTGACGAGCCTCAAAACGCAGGAAATAATTCACAAAATGAGGAACTAACACTCAAATCCAACAAGTATAGTCCTAGACTATTTTAGTAATCTTTGGAGGAAATTTGGTTTTTTTCGAAAAATTAATCAAATTTGATCAGAATCGCAGTACATAATGGACAGTTTTTCGATAAAATGACTCCTAAACAAAAACGGCCCAAATTTTGGAGGCTGCCCCTAAGGATGATATAATGAGTATTTGCACAATATTAGAGTAAAAAACCTAAGAGAAGATTAGAAAACGGCCAAAACAGTCATAAATCCATACAAAGTAACGAGCCTGGAAATGCATGAAATAATTCACAAAATGAGGGACCGACAATCAAATCAAACAATTATAGTCCTAGGATATCTTAAGTAATGTTTGGAGGAAATTTGGTTTTTTCCGAGAAATTGATCAAATTTGAGCAGAACCGCACTACATAATCCACAAGTTTTCGATGAAATGACTCCATAACAAAAATTGCTGAAATTTTGGCAGTAGCCTCTAAGTATGATATCAAGATAATTTTCAAAATATTAGAGTAAAAAAGCTAACGGAAGATTAAAAAAATGGCCAAAACGGTCATAAATTAATACAAAATGACGAGCCCAAAACGCGTGAAATAATTCACAAAATGAGAAACCAACACTCAAATCCAACAACTATAATCCTAGGCTATCTTTAGTAATCTTTGGGGGAAATTTGGTTTTTTTCGAAAAATTGATCAAATTGGACTAGAATCGCAGTACATAATCCACAGTTTTTCGATAAAATGGATCCGGAATATAAACGGCTCAAATTTTGGCGGTTGCCCCTAAGGATGATATAATGAGTGTTTGCAAAATATTAGAGACAAAAACCTAATAGAAGATTAGAAAACGGCCAAAATAGTCATAAATCCATACAAAAGTGACGAGCCTTGAAAGGCATGAAATACTTTACCAAATGAGGAACCAACACTCAAATCAAACAAGTATAGTCCTAGGCTATCTTAAGTAATGTTTGGAGGAAATTTGGTTTTTTTCGAAAAATTGATCAAATTTGACCTAAATCGCAGTACATAAACCTCGATTTTTCAATAAAATGGCTCCGGAGCAAAAACGACTAAAATTTTGGCTGTAGCCTCAAAGGATGATATAATGAGAATTGGCAAAATATTAGAGTAAAAAACCTTAGAGAAGATTAGAAAAAAGGCCAAAACGGTCATAAATCCATACCAAGTGACGAGCCTCAAAATGCATGAAATACTTCACAAAATGAGGAACCAATACTCACATCCAAAAAGTATAGTCCGAGGCTGTCTTAAGTAATGTTTTGAGGATTTTTGTTTTTTTTCGAAAAATTGATCAAATTTGACAAAAATCGCAGTACATAATCCCCGATTTTTTGATAAAATGGCTCCGGAGCAAAAACGGCTTATATTTTCGCGGTAGCCTCAAAGGGTGATATAATGAGAATTGGCAAAATACTAGAGTCAAAAACCTAAGAGAAGATTAGAAAAACGGCCAAAATAGTCATAAATCGATACAAAGTGACAAGCCTCGAAACGCATGAAATACTTCACTAAATGAGGAACGAAGACTCAAATCCAACAAGTATAGTCCGAGGCTATCTTTAGTAATCTTTGGAGGAAATTTGGTTTTTTTTCGAAAAATTGATCAAATTTGACCAGACTACGCAGTACACACAATTTTTTTGATAAAATGGCTCCGGAGCAAAAATGGCTCCGGGGCAAAAAAGGCTAAAATTTTGGCGGTAACCTCAACGGATGATATGAAGAGAACTGGCAAAATAATAGAGTCGAAAACCTAAGATAAGATTAGAAAAACGGCCAAAACGGTCATAATTTCATACAAAGTAACGAGCCTCGAAACGCATGAAATAATTCACAAAATGAGGAACCAACACTCAAATCCAACAAGTATAGTCCTAGGCTATCGTTAGTAATCTTTGGAGGAGATTTGGTATTTTTTGAAAAATTGATCAAATTTGACCAGAATCGCAATACATAATTCACAGTTTTTCGATTAAATGGTTCCGGAACAAAAACGGCTCAAATTTTGGTTGTTGCCCCTAAGGATGATATAATGAGTATTTGCAAAATATTTGAGTCAAAAACCTAACAGAAGATTAGAATACGGCCAAAACACCCATAACTCCATGGAGGAAATTTGGTTTTTTTGTATAGAGTCAAATCCAGGAAGTATAGTTCTAGGCTATCTTTAGTTATCTTTGGAGGACATTTGGTTTTTTTCGCAAAATTGATCAAATTTGACCAGAGTCGCTGTACATAATCCATAGTTTTTCGATATAATGACACTAGAACAAAAACAACTCAAATTTTGGAGGCTGCCCCTGAGGTTGATATAATGAGTATTTGCAAACTATTAGAGTATAAAACCTAACAAAAGATTAGAAAATGGCCAAACAGTCATAAATCCATACAAATGACGAGCCTCGAAACGCATGAAATATTTCACAAAAAGAGGAACCGACACTCAGACTAAACAAGTATATTCGTAGGCTATCTTAAGTAATGTTTGGAGGAAATTTGTTTTTTTTCGAAAAATTGATCAAATTTGACCAAAATCGCAGTATATAATCCACGTCTTTTGGCCCAAAATGGTCCCGTAACAAAGATGGATCAATTTTTATGCAAGATCCTACGAGTCATATTATGGGTTTCAACAAAGTATTAGAGCAAAAAAACCAAGTAGTAGGTCCAAAAATAGACGAAAAATGAACGTGAGCCTCAATGTGGGACATGTGATATGTGCTGAAAGAAGTCAAAGAACTTCCCTCATAGATGATTCATCCTTCATAGCCAAAAGAAGTACTCCATGGCTGTCCATGAAAGAGTGTATTATCCACTTTCTTTGGGCCTAAATGGTCTCGAAACAAAAACGACTCAAATTATTGAGGAAGCCACAAGGGTTCATATAATTGGTCCTAGAAAAATAATAGTATCAAAATACCTATAACAAGCCCCAAAATCGCCCAAGAAAACGCATGCTAGCCTTAATGGGTCTTGTGTACCGAAATGGCTAAAGAACTTCTCTAGTAGAGGAATGAGCCCTCATATCCAACAAGGGTACTTTATACCTAACGGCAAATGTTTGAGAACATTTGTCTGCGTTAAAAAAAGTAGCTAAAATTGGCCAAAACCAAAGTATATATAATCAACGACTCTTGACCAAAATTGCTCTAGAAATTAAAAGGCTTAAATTCTTGTGGAAGTAGCTAGAGGTAATATTTAAGGTTTTAGCAAATTATTAAAGCTGAAAACCTAGAGTATGTCCAAAATTCAGCAAAAAATGCACGATATCCTCAAAGGGTGACGTGTGACCAAAGGAAACAACCCTCGTATCCAACAAGGGGACTTGTTTGTTTGTGTGTGTTTGGATATCCTCAAAGGGTGACGTGTGACCAAAGGAAACAACCCTCGTATCCAACAAGGGGACTTGTTTGTTTGTTTGTGTGTGTGTGTGTTTGTTTGTGTGTGTGTGTGTGTGTGTGTGTGTGGAAAATTCTGCCGCACTGAAATTAGGCGGGTGTATTGTTCTATGACATTGAGAGTTTGGCAGTGAAACAGTGTCATGTCCACAAGATTAATGTGACGAAGATGTGTATGTTATTGTGAGTGTGGACATTAAGTTATGTTCAGTTAAGAATGAGGTGATTAATGAGAAAATTGGGGTTGTGTTGATAGGAGGAGGGAGAAACCCTTAAAGTACTATGAGGAGACCAATTAAAGCGCTAGCTATGAACATTGCAGAACGTAGTGATAAGATTGTAAGAACTAGATGACTTGGATGACAATGATAGTAGGCAATATGAGTCTATTGAGATTTTAAGAGGATATGGCATTGGAGAGGGTGGCACAGAGAGACAACCCATGTGGAGGATAGGGTTTGACTTTATTTTTAACTTTGTGTTTTTTTTTCCCCTCTATTTGGTTTCCAATATTTTAACCCGTTCGTCACCACTTTCACTGTGTTTTGCTATTTTGTTTTCTTGATTTCTTTAAAACTGTTTTCAGAATTCTATGCTCATTCATGTGACATAAAATGTTCTACCTACTTCAACATTTTAACTGTTCTCGCATACTACAACAACATCTTTAACCCCAGTGCCTTAAAGGCTCCCGCCATAAGGCGGGTAGGGGGGTCGGATGCACGCAAGCCTTCCCCTATCGAAACATAGAGAGGCTGCGCACGGATGACCCAAAATGAAAATTACTTCGAGAATCGCACCGACTGACTGCTACTTCATAAAATAAGAAGCACAGACAGTTTAAACTGCTCTCGAATATGTCAGTTAAATACTTTGACATTCATGTTTGACTTAGACATTGTCTTTTCATGATGTCACTGTATATATTACTGTTAGTGAGTTGGTCTGATTATAAAATAATGTGAGATGATCTTTTTGAAGACTTAGCGATCCTTCTATAGGTACATTTCTGTTGTGTGTTGTATAGATTCTTTTTGCTTAAACCTCTTCATGATGATGGTTACTTTTTGCTAAAAGATTTAGTTGATCTACAAATTTAGTTTCCATTTCCAATGGAGCCAAAGTAACTATTCTTTGGCTTTGGGATATAATGGAATAAAGCAATTTCATTCTGGGTCATGTGTGCGCAGTATCTCTATATTTCAATAGGCGTTAGGCTTGCATACATTGGACCCCACCTTACCCTGCCTTATGGCGGGAGCTTTTAAGGCGCTGGAGTAATGATGTTATTGTTGTTGTTGTGTAGATTTATCTCTGTAACTTGGTTATTTCACCTGTGAGGATGCATAAAACTCAAGATGTTTCCCAATTTTGTTACCTTTTGCGCGTTTGATTGTGATTTATAAGCTAGAATTTTCTGGATTCTCAACGTATATATGAGATTTTCCCTGTATTTGCAGATAATGTATCTAACAATTTTGTGGTTATCCTCCAAGTTCTATTCTATTGCGAGCAATTTGTTTTGTAGTATTTAGTCAGCAAAACTGCTTTCACGGATTAATGATCTTTTCCCTCGTGGAACAATGTCCTTACGGTCTTACCACTAACGTTGCGTTTTTAGGCTGAGGATAGAGCACACAGAAGAGGGCAGACCAATGCTGTCAACATTTACATATTTTGTGCGAAGGTTTCCGCCCCCTTCTCTATCACTTGGCTTTCATAGTCTTAAAGAGCATTTCTAAGCTTAGTATTTGACTTTCTTGAACTTCTTTCTTACTTCTAGGATTCATCTGATGAATCACGCTGGCAAAGTTTGAACCATAGTGTGCAACGTGTTTCCTCTACTGTTGATGGCAAGTATGATGCAGTTCGAGAGATTGCGGTACTTATGTTTTTCCTTCAGGAGTCTTTTTTCTGTCTCTTTTGCCTGTTTCATATGTATTCATATGCTTTATGGAAACCCTTCTTTACATGCAAAGTACTTAGATGTACATTGTCATTGTTAATCGATAAGAAAAAGATATCACTTGATTAGGTCTCCTTTTGTTTGGGACATCATACTATGTTTAACTCTAATCAAAGATCTTTATGGTCAAAGTCAAGCAGTTTTGCCTCTTAAGTCGGTTCTCTCATTATTCTGGAATAAAGGGATTGTTTTTTTTTCTTTTAGTTCAGATCAGATATTTATTCCACACGACTTGATATGAAATGGAGACGGTTACCTATGACGATTCATGTTAGCCGACCCCAAATCATTGTGGGAATAAGGCTTGGTTGTTGTTGTTGTTGTTGTTGACTTGATATGAAATGACCATAATGATAGCTAGAAATGGGGGTGATGAATTGATGAGATAATATTGTATTTCTTGGATTCAGTTATAACTTATAAGTAAGGTGTGCAGATTCGAAGACTATTGATAGAAGGAAAAGGAATGACAACATAATTAATTTGTTCTTAGAACACAGTCACGATTATGTATTCCTTGAGGAATTTAGTTAGTGTAAACAGTAAAGGAATTAAAGATCATTTCAGTTTCCTCAGCATATGAGCTATGGTGAGAGAAGAAATTTTTTGGTGTTTGGCAATATACTGTGATTGTTGTTGGGGAATGATATGCAAGGTGACCGGTTAGGTTATCCATGCTTGGATGTTTGCTCCTTGAATGTCCGTTTCTTTCCTAAAGGCTTTGACTTGATGTGTATTTCACGACAAATCGTAGGTCGACAATGTTTTGCATTTCGGGAACGCGAATGTGTGTCAAAGCGTTGATTTGGATAAAGCTACTCCATTTCCGGAAGAACATCATATAGATGACAATTTACAGCATGGTGCAGCAGATTGTGATATTGGTGACGAGGTAAGTGACAATAATGGTGTTATAACTATAGTAGCCTGTCACTTGCCATTTCTAGTTTCAAAAGTAGGTCTACTCTGGACAACTCTTTTTTATCTGAAAATAATTGATATCCATTTGGCCATATAGTAGCTTTGAGAAAAAAGAGGCCTTATATTAAATGAAAGGTTTCTAAGGTGATGTTGAAGGAGAATCCCATACTGGTGTCACCTGTCTAAGTCCTTAAGTTGATGTCTTCGCTTAATAAGAATTCAAAAAAGAGGTGACACCTTCCCAGCCCCCGACGAGGACTAATTGGTTACATACTTACATGTCCATGGACTGTTGTGTTCCGAATTTGCAAGAGATGTTTTCTTTGAGAAGCTTTTCCAAGGTCTTTATTTCTTTTTTGGCGATTGAAATTATGTTTGTTGGCGGTTCAGGCTGATGACAAGTTTGATGATAAAAATAAGCTAATTAAGGATCAGCCTGATCATTTGAGCAAATCTCAGAGTGACCAAGTGAATATCTATTCACTTCGCTTTGCTGTAAGTATCTATCCAAATTTGCTGATGTTGATTATAATCTGTGACTCTGTGATAACCTGATTGATTGCTTGATCTGTCATACAGTTACTATTTTACTAGTGTGCTTTAAACATTAGGAGGCGACGGTAAATTATTAAACCATTTTATCTAATATTTTAGATGACAAATATAAACTCAGATGTCTGACCATTAAAATAGCCAGAAAGTATTTGTATGAGATTTTTTACCTGCTCGTGAAACTGGCAAATCTTATCAACTACTGTGATTAGCTGATTATCATCAAAAACTTGATGTCTAAGTTGATCTGTATATTATATAACTGATAAGAGTAGTCTAGGGCCTAGGGGTCTTTGTTTCTCTTAATTGTTGTGCAATGATAATTTTCGTACTTCCATTTTGTTATTTCCATGCTACCTGTGTAGTGTCTACCTGATATCATTGGGCAAAGCTATGCATTCTGATGTGACTCTAGCCGAGCAAGAAGAACTGATACAATACATCCTACCTGACTTATAGGTGAGTCAGTATACTGGAAGAATTCACCTCTGCACTTGTGAAAATGGAGATGCTTCAACAGCTAGGTCACTATCTGAAAATTTCCGACTAGACGAAGTCACTTCTGACTCCATCGGCAAGGTCTCTGAATTCATCAAAATGAATTCTGGGTTTCACTTTGCTATGCTAAGCTTTATAAATGAATGGACAAGCTTGAAACGGATCGACCAGAAGAAGTTGTTTGGGAAGCCTTTGCGCCTACCATTAGACATTGAACTCTCACATCTAAGTGATAGTGTGAACCACGATAGTAACGTATGTTCGATGAACTCTTGCCTGTATCAATTCGTTCATCCAGTGATGATTATTGTAGAAAGTAGAGAATAGTTTGCCCAACTGATTTCTTGAGTGCACTATGACAGGGACTTCTAAAAGGAAAGAGCAAGAGAAGGCATACACCGGTATGTGACATAACCTACCTGCCACCGTCAAATACTGTAAAGAAAGATGTTTGCCTTTGTGGTCCTAGCAAGAAAAGGAAACTGTACATACAGTACTGGACACTAGCGGATGAGCCTTTATGCAAACTTTGCAAAATTCCTTGCCTGTGAGTATCAGTTTTTAGAACTTCTGCACATTACAAGATGATATGAGGTATTGGTTGATTAATCCGATCCTTTCAGGGGTATCAATGCCAAGAAACCCAAGAATTTTATTGATCTTTTCTGTTCACTGGAATGTTACAAAGTATACTGCTCCACGACTAATGCCAGTTTTCTTCGCCGGGTTTGTGTTCTAATTGCGTCATTGTTATTCTTGTTAGTCCTTGCCTGTTAGTGTACTTTCTTTTTCTCAGCTATGCCGTTTGATGTTTCAGGAACTTTTTGAAGTTGAACGTGGTATTTGTACAAATTGTAAACTGGACTGCCACAAGCTTGTGCAGTACCTTAAACCACTTTCAATAGAGAATCGTGAAAAGTATATCGAAAAAGAGGCACCCCAGTTGACAAAGAACAAGAAATTGTAAGTTGGCCTGTTACTGTGCTATTAAAATGTTTAGTTTACTTTTTATTATGTCATTTCGTGCTCATTGCCATGCCATAAGTAGAAATTATAAACCCTACTAGTTATGCTCAGTGGGATTTTTCTGACTCAAGTTTTTGGGGCTCACTGCTGTTGAGCTATGAGTTTTTCTTGCCAGATCTTTTCTGTTTAACCCGTAATTTGGTGTGGAAGAGCAAAATTAAATTGCGTTAAATGCAGATGCCGTTTATACCACTGCTCAGCGGCTGTTGCTTTTATTTGTATCCTTTCTGCTTTCATCCTAATTTCCAACATCTATCATGATCTCTTCCAGGCATGAGAAACTTGTCCGTGAACCAACTGAAGGTAATGCCTGGAATGCAGACCACAAAATTGCCGTATATCAAGGAGGAGGTGCAGTTTCTCTCTTTCTATTTGTTTACAACTTAACTATATTTTACACCACTTGAACTTTGTTTCAGGTGGTTTGCCGTCCCCAATTAGAGCACATATTGAAAGTTCGTCTCCTGCTATTATTTTCATGTCACTCTACAAATGAGGCTAGTCCATCTGATTAGAAACTATAGTTATGACTTGTTGGTCATTGAGTTTTGGGTAACGCCATCCTATAGCAATACATGATGAGTTTGGAAGCCTAGGGATAGTTTTTAGAAATTTCAAATGTAATACCGAAACCGTGAATTCTCTATCTTTCAATAGGAGTAAGGCTTGCATACATTTGTGACCCCTTAACCGACTTTATGGCGGGAGCCGGGAGCCTTTTAGGTGCTGGCGTAATGATGTTATTGTACCGAAACCGTGAATCCTCACTCCATACTACCATACCATCATTAATTTGTGCCTTCATTGATGTATCCCCTTTCTCATGAAAAGTCCCTTGTAGTTGACAAGTTGTAGTTCCTTTCTGATTGAGTTCTATTTATTTGTTACTATCCCTTCACTTTCAATCTTTGACACTATCTCTACCAATTGCAGGGGAATGCACGGTAGAAAATATGAGGACATTATGTGTAGCATGCCACGCTGATGTTACTGCTGCACAACACGCTGAACGGCGTTTAGATAGAAAGAGAAGTAGAACAACTAAAGCAGAGAAAGGAACTGGTGATGAAGACCAGTCTAAGCTTATTAAGGTAACACCTGCCTCACGTTTCATCTCATAATTGAATTTAGTACTTCTTGTAAACTTTCCCGAGCGGTACCTGCCTTCTGAGAGTATAACCCAGAGAGATCGGGAAGTAATTGCAATATCACACAAAGATTACTTGTTTTTCATGTGATATAGCAGAACAAGAACACAAGGGAGTTGTTCCTCAAGCCAATGAGATTATAGTCTTGGCGTAGTATATTGTATTTATCGACATCTGCAAAGCTTGTTACGGATAATTATATATGGATCAGATCTTTGATTGCTTAAATCATACCCCAGTTATCCAATATAACACTCCACTGTTGCTTTGCAGGAGCTCAGTACTTTCGCATTTCAAAAGAAAACTCTCAAAACAGTTGACAATGATGATGACCTACTGATTGATGTTCCTGGGAGTAGTTATTCGAAAAAGAAAGAGGATTGCATTATCAAACAGCCACAGAGTCCCTCTAAAGAGCGACAGCTCACTACTTCATGTACAACTATTGAAATTATCGGTTGATTCATTGTGAAACAATTAAAGAGTAGGTCGGTCATCCTCTTCATCACAGTTGTGGAATCAATCGCATTATGTGGGAATACAGCCACTCAGATCATTCTTGTTGGCCGTGGTCTGGACCTGCTGCTTGGACATTGAGACACTACAACTTTACCCATCTTCTGAATGATCAAGAGTAATGATAATTTTGGGTCAATCAATTTTACCAGAAGGCTGTTCTTTCCCGACAACAGCAAATTGAACGCATAGCCTCAAATGTAAATCTTGTGAATTTTGTAAACTGAATAGTAAATACAATCAAATGTATCCCTTTTGTATGGCGAATTCATGAGTAGTCCCTATCTTTCATTAATCATTCATTTCTTTTGTTTTTCAACGACCTGCGTTACATAAATTTAAAAAATAATAAAATGGATGTTTTTGAAAGTGTAGCACTTGTTGCTTTGTTGTAGTAGTTTTTTCCATGAAATTGTATCTTACGAGTATATGCTATGGGTTTCCATGATATTGCAAACTTTGAAAAAGTACAAGAAATTTTGTAGCTAAAATAAATTGGGGAGACCATAATCAACCAAAAATAAGCTTTATATAAATGCCGAGGGTTATGTTTGCTTCTAAACAATGATATTACATGACCCATTCAGTGAACGGGCATGTGTAACAAGTTTGAGTGCAGAGAGAAGACTTCGTACAATTTGATGTCACACTGTTGTACATGTATATCCCAGTTTGTATGATTGTGTATTTACCCATCCACCTTACCTTTCTATTCTCTTATTTCCTGTCTGCAGTCCTGTAGAGGCTTCCTGATGATAGTTATTAACAATATTCACATGTAACATTGCGGACAGGGGTATAAAAACGACCCAAACAGCAGGGGTTGTTCAGAAACACAGCTTAACCTCGAAAGCAACTGCAGACCATGTTTCACGCCACCTTCCACGAGTAATATTAATACCTCTGTTCGGTTTCTGATACATGGCAGCGTCAGCACCCACGATAGGGGAACTCAAGTGTGAAGTTTGCTGAAGATGGACTTAAACATGTGCATTGTATATGTTGCTATCAAGTTCTGAAGAGAAGAATTGTTCTGCTCTCTCAACAAAGCTTCCAGGGAACCTAGCATACAAGGGAGGAGTAACAGGAGCTTCTGAAGTTGTATCCACTTTCGGTTTTGAAGTACCATCTTCCGAAATTTTACTAGATTTACCATCTTTGGGTTGCCGCAACTTGCCAACTCTATTAATGCTAGAACCTGTAGTGCCACCCTTGGTCATTGAAAGACGACTGTTTCTCCCAGTTGAGCGGATCGGTTTCACAGATATCTCACTTTGTTGTTTTCGAGGCTCAAGGGTTGAATCTTCTACCAAAGGTTTATCAGTAGGGGAATTGGACCGAGCTCGTGGCAAACTACTTCTGGAAGCCTTCACTACAGAGAGTATCATTTCTGTACTGAGTTCCTGTTGGACCACGCCTTTGTTCCTTTCACAGCCATAACAAGCAGCAACAAGAGTTCCACCAAGAATAGGCATCAGCTGTGGGTCGCTAAAGAAAGCGAATGGTAAATCGCATACCTGATGATAAGACGGAACTGTCAAACTTTGTTTCAAGTGGAATAGGAACATCAAGAGTGATACAAATATTCACAAACCTTGTGAAGGATTGTTGGACTACTTCCCCATCGAAGCACAGCTTGGTTTCCAGGGTGAAATAAGGAAAAGTATCCAAGAAGCAGCAAAGATTCGAGCAAAAGCAAACCGACCTGAAAAAATTGAATATATGTTGGTAAAAGTTGTCCCTTCCCCGGACCCTCGCTTGTCGGGGACGCCAATGTGCGTCGGGCTGCCCTTTTTATTGGTAAAAGTTGTCTACAAGGATGTGGAATTGGGAATTGTGGTTCCAATTGCAGTGCGTAGTAAACACTATACCTTACTTGACATAAATACAATTAAAGAGTAGTTACAAAATTGAATATAGGAATATATTGTTGAAAGTTCCTACAGGATGTGGAATTGTGAGCCAATTCGGTCATTTTGTTGTAAGTAGACAATGTCATCAAAAATTTATCATGGACAGTATGAAAGTGCCCATGATGGATATGAGGGACCAGTTCCAGTTCCCAAATGCTTAAAGTGCTTTGGCACACGTCACCCTTTAGGTTTTTTGGACGATTTAGACACTTACCATACAATTCTAGCTCTAATATTCAGCAAAAATACATAATATCAACCCCATGAGCTTTCACGGAAAATTGAGCAGTCTTTGTTCCGGGACATTATGGGCCAAAATGAGGACTGAATACTTTGGTTTTGGCCAACTTTGACCACTTCTATAAAGTAGCCAAATGTTCTCAAATTTACCATGGACAGCCTCAGAGGGAACTTGTAAGATATAAGGGCCGTCCTATGTTAGGTAAGTTCTTTAAGCACTTTGAGCACGTCAACCCTCATGCTCCCATGCAATGTTTTGTCTCTTCCTCTGTTAGGTAAGTTCTCTATGCCCCTTCGGCACACGTCACCCATTGAGGGTAGTGTGTTCTTTTGCCGATTTAAGGACTTAATATTGGTTTTTGGCTCTAATATTTTTATAAAACAAAAAATTTTACCTCTTGGGGTTTCCTAAAATTTTAGCCGAAAACGTCCATATCTTCACAAAAATTTACCATGGACAGTCTTGGCGTGCCCTTAATGAATATGAGGGTGGGTTCAATTATTAGGGACACTCTTAAGCCCTTTCGTCACATGTCAATCGACGAGGCTAACTTGCATATTTTGCCCATTTTAGGACCAATTCTAAATTTCTGCCTCTAGTCTTTTACTAAACCCCATAATGTTACCTTTATTGTCCTCCAGAAAACTTTAAGCCGTTTTAGTTCCAGAACCAAAAAATTGTAGATTATTATGCTTCGTTTCTGGGCAACTTAGACCAAACAACAACAACAACAACAACAACAACAACAACAACAACAACAACAACAACAACAACAACAACATCTTTAACCCCAGTGCCTTAAAGGCTCCCGCCATAAGGCGGGGTAAGGGGGGGGGGGGGTCGGATGCACGCAAGCCTTACCCCTATTGAAACATAGAGAGGCTGCGCACGGATGACCCAAATGAAAATTGCTTCGAGAATCACACTGACTGACTGCTACTTCACAAAATAAGAAGCACAGACAGTTTCATGAGCCATTTTGCTTTATTCCATTATATCCCAAAAACCAAAGACTAATTAGTCTTTAGCTCCATCGGAAATGGAAACGCAACTTAGACCACTATTATGAAAATAGCCAAATATTCTCAAAACTTTACAATGGACAGCCTTGGAGAGCCTAGTTGGATATGAGGGCAGGTTCCACTGTTAGCGAAGTTCTTTAAGCCCCTTCGATAGACGTCACCAACTGAGGCTAGCGAGTAGCGCGCGGCTTCTGCAAATTTGGGCCCCACCATAAATTTTAGGCTCTAATATTTTGCTAAAACCCATAATACCATCCTAAGGGCTTTCACAAAAAATTGAGGTATTTTTGTTCTGAAGGCATTTTGGACCAAAAACTATGCACACCGGTTTTGGCCAATTTTGACAACTTTTATGAAAGTGGCCAAATGTTCTCATAACTTTACCATGGACAACCTTCGAAGAATGATATGAGGATGGGTTCCACTACCAAGGAAGTTCTTTAAGCCCTTCGACATACGTTACCTATTGGGGATAATCCTCAAGACTTTACCATAGACATCCTTGCAATACCCTTGCTAAATATGAGGGCTCATTCCTCGGTTAAGGAAGTTCTTTAAGCCTTTTCGTCACACGTCACCGGTTGAGGGTGCGTCTTTTTTTTCCGATTATTGGAGTTACCATAGGATTTCGGCTCTAATATTTTACGAAAATCTATAATATGACCCTTAGGGGCTTCCACAAAAAAAATTTGGCATTTTTGTTCCAAGGCCAATTTGGGCCAAAAATCGTGGATTACATACTATGGTTTTGGCCGACTTTGACCAGCTTTTTTAAGTACATAAATGTCCTCAAAACTCTACCATGGACAGCCATGGAGTACCTTTGCTGGATATGATGGTTGGTTCCTCGGTTAGAGAAGTTTTTAAGCCTTAACGGCATATGTAAGTCGTTAAGACTAGGGAGCGGCTTTTTCCAAATTTATGACTTACCATTAGTTTCTGGTTCTAATATTCTGCAACAACCTATAACATGATCCTTAGGAGCTTCCACGATAATTTGAGCCATTTATGTTCCAGGCCATTTCAGGCTAAAAAATCCGTGGATTTATATACTTCAACTTTGGCCAATTTTGACCACCTTTTACACAGAAAAATGTTTTCAAAACTTTATGGAGAGCCTTGGAGTACTTTTGTTTAATTTGGGCCGATTTTATTCCAGGATCATTTCGAGGATTTTACTTCGATTTTGGCTAATTATTAACCACTTTTTTTAATGCACCCACGTGTTTAAAGAAAATCACCATAGAAAGCTTTGGAGTACCCTTGTTAGATATGAGACATTGTTCCTTTTAGGGAAATTTTAAAGCCCTTTCACATGATGAGGCTAACATGAGTTTTGTCAATTTTGGAACTTACATAGGTTTTTGAATCTAATATTTTGCTAAAACCAATAAATGACCCTTAGGAGCTTCCTCAAAAATCTGAGCTAATTTTATTTCGGGGTCATTTTGGTGGAATGAGGAAGTGCAAGAAGCAATAAGGAACAAGCGGAAATGTTATAAGAATTTGGGGAAAGATAGAAGTGAGGAGAACTTCGAGAGGTATAAGGATGCAAAAAGAGCAGCTAAGAGATGCAAGAGGAAAGGTGAACCAAGACCTATATACAAGATTGGATACCAGAGAAGGGGAGAAAGAGATCTACAAAATTGCGCGCATTAGGGAAAGGAGGACTCGGGACATTGGTAGGGTGAAATGCGTCAAAGATGTTGATCAAAAAGTACTTATTGATGATAAGGAGATTACGGAGAGATGGAGATCATACTTTGATACATTGTTCAATGGTGATCGGGTGAATGATATTGGAAATGTGAACATTCATCCAAGTATTGTTAATCGGGAGTTCAGGCGGAGAATTCAGAAGGAAGAGGTGAGGATGGCTTTGAAGAAGATGGGACGGAAGAAAGCAGTGGGGCCAGACGGCATACCTATTGAGGTTTGGAGGTGTCTAGGAGATAGAGGTGTGGAATGGTTGACGACACTTTTCAACATGATTTGGAGAGGTAATAAGATGCCGGTGGAGTGGAGGAAGAGCACTTTGGTCCCTTTGTATAAGAACAAAGGGGATGTTCAAGAGTGTGCAAACTATCGCGGGATCAAGTTGATGAGTCATACAATGAAACTTTGGGAACGGGTGATTGAGCATAGATTAAGAAGAAGTGTGAAGATTTCAGAGAATCAATTTGGATTTATGCCGGGGAGGTCAACTATGGAGGCAATTCATCTCATAAGACAGACAATGGAAACTTATCGGGATAGGAAGAAGGACCTACATATGGTATTTATTGATTTGGAGAAGGCGTATGATAAGGTACCAAGGGAAGTGCTTTGGTGGGCTCTAACTAAGAAAGGAGTCTCGCAAAAATATATTGACATCATTAAGGACATGTATGAGGGAGCTAGCACGAGTGTGCGGACTAGTGTTGGGAAGTCAGAAGAGTTCCCTATTACAATTGGAGTGCACCAAGGGTCCGCACTTAGCCCGTTTCTCTTTGCTATAGTCATGGACGAATTGACGAGGTCAATCCAGGATGATATACCATGGTGCATGATGTTTGCAGATGATATAGTGTTGATCTCAGAAACGAAAGAGGATTTGGAGAGGAGGTTGGAGCTATGGAGGCACACTTTGGAGTCTCGAGGGTTCCGGTTGAGTCGGAGCAAGACCGAGTATTTGGAGTGTAAGTTCAGCGGTATTAGGCAAATGGAGACGGGGACGATCAGGCTGGATGGAAAGATTGTTCAGGATCAGATTTTTTCCGATATTTGGGATCAATTCTTCAAAAAGATGGAGAATTGGACGGAGATGTGGCCCATAGGATCAAATCAGGTTAGTTGAAGTGGAAGAATGCCACAGGACTTCTCTGTGATCGAGGAATGCCCAATAAGTTGAAGGGTAAGTTTTATCGAACGGCAATTAGGCCGGCACTGTTATATGGCACGGAATGTTGGGCCGTGAAACAGTGTCACGTTCATAAGATGAGTGTGACGGAGATGCGCATGTTACGGTGGATGTGTGGACATACAAGACGTGATCGGTTGAGAAATGAAGTTATTAGGGAGAAAGTAGGGGTTGCACCCATAGGGGATAAAATGATGGAGAACCGACTGAGGTGGTATGGCCACGTGAGGAGGAGGCCTAGTGAGGCGCCGGTTAGAAGAGTAGAAGGGTGGAGAAGTGATAATATTAGTAGGGGTCGGGGAAGACCCAAGATGACTTGGACGAGGGTGATTAGAAGTGATATGAGCTTCCTAGGGCTTGAAGAGAGTATGGTGTTGGATAGGGCAGGGTGGCGAGACTCTATCCATGTGGAGGACTTTTTCTGACCCCTTTTGATTTATTTGTTTGGTTTTTCCAACTATTTTTCCAAAACTTTTTAACTTGTGTTCAAAGTTTATCTGTTTCTTGCAATATTTTTCAAACTTTTTATTTATTTTGACGACTTTCTAAATTTCTTTTGAAAGTGTTTAAATATTTCTAAAATATTTACAACGTTTTCGAAATTTATTGGCGTACACAAGACGGTTACTGGATGACGATTCATGTTAGCCGACCCCAAATCATTTTGGGAATAAGGCTTGGTTGTTGTTGTTGTTGTTGTCATTTTGGGCCAAAAACCGAGGATTTTATGCTTGAGTTTCGGCCAAATTTGACCACCATTTTGAAAGTGGACAAATGTTCTCAAAAATTTACCATGGATAGCTTTGTCGTACGGTTGTTGTATATGAAACTTAGTTTCTCAATTAAGGAAGTACTTTAATCCCTTTCCGAACACTTCATACGTGGAGGCTAGTGTGACTTTTTTGTTGATAGACTCAATTAATCTTCTTGGTCTTTTGAAAGGTTCCATAGGCTAGTGCCAAGTGTCAACCTAGTATTAGCGTTGTTCCATGTTTATATATATAGTACTCCCTCCGTTTCTTTCATTTCTTTACGTTTCGTTTGAATATGTGAGAGGAATTCAAACGAAACGTAAAGAAATGAAAGAAACGGAGGGAGTATTAGATTAGATAGATTACATTACATAATAGATAATGCGAATAATAATAATTATTATAAACTTTCAAAAGACCAAGAAGATGGAATAACAGGAGAGTGGATAACAGCAAGCACGCGCAAATTACCTGATCACTAGCTACTTTCCAACTGTTGGTACAATGGGTCAGCAGGAAGCTCATAGTATGGAAAAATTCCATTTTCAGGTCTGGCCTTGCCTGCATAAGAATTCGAACATGAATGATATTAAGATCCAAATATTAGCACATGCTAGTATGCGCTATTTTGCTTGAATTGAAGATGTGAACAAGCCAGTTTTCAGAATAAGATTCTCATATGCCAGTTTCCACAAAACTGGACAGAGGGACGAATGCACTTACAAGCATTTGCTGCATGAAGGTGATGTCCATCAGAGCCAAATTGTTCAACACCTTCAATACACCAGTTGCTACTTCCTCAAAGTTTGAAGGGAGTACATATGAGCCCTGCATTAGAACAGATCTTGACTATGAGGCTTTGTGTCCGTTAATTGGTATGGGCAACATGAGGCCTCTGTAACAGCACACAAAACCTTGGGATTCTTGAGGCAAGTAGATTAAGCCACAAAAAGATTATCTAGATGTGGAGCTACCATGATATCAAAAAAGCCAACATCACACTTCATCATCCTCGGACAACTCGATAGGCTAGAGGTGTAGGATGAAATTTTCAAAATATTTTGGATGTAGAAAGGCCACAGAATACATGCAGTAACAGGATATCACTGACAATATAGACTTTGAATCAACTTTTTGATTTTGTGTGACAGGTGTGATGCTTGCTTGACCTTTACACGTAAACAGCATTCTACTTTACGTATCCAATGAGAAAACTTTAGTTCAGTTAAATGTTCAAGTCTTGTTTACCGGTTAACACATCTGACGATAAAATTGCTCTGCCTATTTAGTGTTGTGGAATCTTTATAATCTATTTTTGGCAATCACAAAAGCCTTGTGAAAGTGAGCCTATACAGATAAGAAAGTCACTCTCAAAATTTAAAAGCCATGTAAATGCTCATCAGCGGAAGGGTGGCCTACTTATTTGATTTAGGCAAAAGATACTCATAGTTTGCAAATATAAAGAAGTCATACAATTTTGTCTGAGAGGTCGCATGTTATTGCAAAAATGTGGACATCATAACTCCTATCATAGGAACAACTTAAGAAAGGTTGTTCGGCATAATTTGTTAAGCCTGATGCACCACGAATATGCTTTAGATATAATAGCTGTCCCAATGCTGTCCCAATATAGCACCCCATCTCACTCTTCCTCAGGTTCAGAAAGAAACATAAGACACAGTATGTTATTTTGGTCCTACAAAGTTCACGATCAAAGCCTCAAAGGGTACTAAGACTTCCAAAATAAGAAAAGACAGTGAGAAAACAAAGTACCTGCTCAGACGATTTACTGTTCGCCTGCAGTAGCACAGCTGTCAACAAAGACGGAAGACTGATTAAGCCAGTTTCAGAAATGGCAGAAAGAATAGATGCATGTGGCTGTTTGAGTCCCACATATTGCTCATTCCTTCTCCCTACGCCAGTATATGAGCTGATCTTCGCTTCTTTTAGAGAAATATTAACATTGGTAATGCTCGTCTCCAAATCTCTATGGGAGTCTAAACGTTCAACCCCTGTATTTTTACTGTTGCAATTTAAATCAATGGGAGTATATCCTTGCTCCACCTCAATTGCCTCTCCAGAAAGCTTAGAATCTATCACAAGCTCTGTTTTGTGCAAATTATTAGGGCTATCACCCTGTTCTGCGCCAGATATCCCAGATGAGTGCCCATTTACGGCAGACGACGGCAGCTGTAGTCCATCCTGGGAATTATCCTCTACTGGGCAACCAAAATTCTTCATAAGACCAGACTGTTCAGCTTTATTTTCAGACACTAGAAAACAATCCCAATCAATGGAAGAAACAGGACACGGTCTGGATGTCAAAACCACAAAGAGATTTATACTCAGTAATATGGACGAAGGAAATGGAGACCCTTCCACTTGTGGTCTGTCATACAATGCAAACAAATCTCGTAGTCGGTGGATAATTTGATATGAAATAACAAGTTCTAGTAGACCATCTTGCATTTGACGTTGACGTTCATCAAAGGTAGGAAGGCCAATAATCATCGACACAGTACACAAGAAACCATCAAGTACCTCAGAGATGGAATCAAATCTTTCAGAGGAAGTTTTTGTCAGCTGTGAATTGGAGCTACCAGATATATTTAATGAAGCTGCAATTTTAATGTAACTTTCTAAAGCTGCCGATAACATTGGGATGAGAGGAGGTAAGAGATTCTGTGCAAGAAAATAAATTCTATTTGCAGGCACAAAGAGCACAACTTTAAGAAGCTTGAGAAGATATATCGTAACTTGGCAAGCTTCAGGCTTTGATATGTGAGAAGCAGGCAAGGCAGAAGAAATGAAATCAAGTAAACCAGCCCTGCGAGCAGCTAGCTGTTCCAGCTCCTTTCCTTCCAAAAACTGACAGAACATTTGGAAAACATACAATGCTAAGAGATTTGATGCAACAAACCTGCAAAAAGCTTGAAGGCTAACAGATATGCACAACTATAGCTTTGTCCTTCAAAAAAGGATACATAGGGCAGAGTAAATGTCTTGATCACTATCATAAAATCTACATGGGTGTCAGATGTACAGTGATAATCTTGCATTATCGAAGAAGTTAGTTTACCATCTTCTCCTATATGTAACAAGTAGCAACAGGATTTTACAAGTCATATTGATTTAGTCCATGACCAGGTTCATCAGTAATGGGCGGAGTATTGAACAATGTTTAAAGCCATAATTTTGACAATGCTTCCAAGAAGAAACCACTAATGAGGACAATAGATGAAAGATAGTACTCCATGAATATGCTACCTGTTTGCCCAATAAAATATAGTTTATAAAGATATTTTTGTCGAGACTTTGTAAAGCCTATCATACTTAATGCAAGGATGGGTGAAAGCCACAGCAATGTGTCTTGCAAGTCACAGGAAAAACAAAAGGACAGTCCAATACTCCCTCTGTCCACTTCGGCGACTAGAGTACGCACAAGTTTTAATTGTCTGATATTTTCTCATCTTTTCCTATGACGACACGTTCACCAATTTACCTACCTCTATTCCCATTATAATAACGGACTAATTGGTTATTTCGCACTCATTAGTTACACATTCTTCAAAATTTTGGTTATGGCCAAGGCCAACTATGACAATTTGGATGGAATTCAGGGAGCGCACTGGAAACATGAAGACGAAAGGCAGCCTAAAGATACCCAACCCAATAAGTAAAGGTGGGGGAGAAGGGGGGGGGGTAAAAATGACATTCACACCAAAAGGTAAATCATTTATGTCAGGTACCTTGATCATTTCTGCAGCAATGAGACCGATGCTTGCTGCTCCTTCCTTCCTCTCCTGCCGAAGTCTCTGTAATTCTTGAAGCCATCTCCCAATTTTAGCTCTAGCAGTTGCCATACCAGTTCTATATCCGATGCCAGCACTCTCAGTAACTGAAGTTTCAGGAAGGTCGTGCTTCAGGGCCATTAGCCTCTGCCTGATTTTCTTTATCCTTCGTTTCAGAGACTGATGCGTCCCAGTGGCAGAATTTGTAGAACCAGTATCCATACCACCTAAAAGACTAGTTTCTTGATTATCATCAGCATTTTTAGGTGGTGGTGTTCTTCCTTGACCCTCCTTATTCACTACACGACGCAGGAGAGGCGATGATTGATCTCTGAAATCCATGGAAGCTCTCTCTCTTATCTGCTCGAGGTAAACCTTGCGGCGTTGTTCACTTTCACGGAGTCTTTCAGCCAATCTTTGAGCAAGTAATTCTGATTCTTCTTGCTGTGCTTTAGCCCTCTCCTCCTTTCGTCGAAGTTGTTCCATAGCTCTTGCCTCCCTGGCTGCACTTGATGCTTTTCTTTCTTCCTCTCTTCTAAGCTGGGCCTCTTCTTTTCTCTTTTGTGTTTCAGCAAGTCGTTGTAACTTCTCGGCTTCAATGAGTTTTCTGCGTTCCATGACCGCTTCTTCCCTTGCCATATCTTCTTTCTGTTTAGTTTTAAACACTTGATACTTCTCGGCCCTCCTCAATTCTGAACCGTGAAGTTTCTGGCGCAACAGGAACTTTTTGGTTTCCTCGTTCAACGATGTTATAAAGCGCACCTCATTGACTTTGTTACTTTCATCACCAGCTCTCTTCGCAACATTAGCTAAATGAGCTTCATGACGAGATTCACTACGCTGATGACGAGCATACATGCCCTCTTTCAACTTCATACTGCGAACAGCCTGCCTCTCAGTCACACGGTTCAATTTCTCAGATGTACGTTGAAGCTTCTGAATTCTCTCACTCTCCAACTCACTTCGGATTCGCATAGCACGTGCATGCTTCTCTTCAGCTTCTTTCTTTAAATCTAATGCAGTCTTTTTCTTCTTCTCGGGGGACATTAGTTTATCATGCAAAATTCTTGCACGTTCAGCACTTTTCCTGCTCATGGAAGGGGAATATGAATGGCGAGAAGAAAGACGACAAGGAGAAGCAAGTATCTCTTCCCAATTCCGTTTCTCCTTCCAAGCATCTGAGGGTTTCCAGGATTGTGAATTTCTCCTATCCCTATCCTTCTCTTTCTCGCTAGCAGCACTATTTCTTCTAACGAATTCACCAGAAACAGAATGTCTCTCCACTCCAGCCAAGGAGCCTAACCGTTCTGTCGAGCCTTTTACACCTAGAGGCGCACCAGAATATCTTCGAGGAGGAAGCTTACTTGGGTTTTGATCAGAAGAAGTTGATGGAGAAAGACGACTATTTTGTACCAATGTTCTGCTTGACCTTCCTGAATCTGTGTCTCTCCTATATTTAGAAGTGACATCGCCGAAGCCACTTTTCCTTCTTGATTTGGACTCCAATTCAGATGCATCAGATATGATTGGCCTACTATGTACATCCACTGTTGCAAATGAACAAGTACGAAGTTGGGAATCTGTGACACCAGCTTCAACAGCAGCACGCTGTTTTGCCCTCTCTTCCTGAATTTTCTTAAAAGCCTCTAGGGATGAGGACAATATTTCTGCCCTATGAGGTGAGGTAGTCATCCTACGAACCTGTACCAAGAAACAACGGGCATAACAATCATAAAGAGTAAACATCCTTGTGCAATATTAATGGCCCTGAACATTATACTGAAAGAGAAGGCAAACAAAAGATACATCTTAGAGAAGTGCTTCACGAAGACTCAATTAAGTGAGAAGGCCCTCAAGTTTCCATAATCAAACGCCTATCCACAAGGGATTTCTCCACACACTTACCTCCAACAGATCAAGGCAACAGCTAATTGACAAGTCTATCCACGTCCCTACAGAATATGTTACCACACAGGACACTAACTGAAAAATCCAAACTATGTCTGCTAGTAATTTCATGTATTTGAAACTGCAGTTTTGAAATTGCCGAACCAAGTATTTAATAGGCAAGAGCAATTCAATATGGAGAGGGAAAGTTTAGTGATGAGTTTCCACCTCCAACTTCGAGGTTGGTGGTTGGAATCTCCCTTCCCAAATTTCGACCCAAGGGAAATGGGGATTGTGATTTGTCCTTATCTGCTTGCCTATTTTCTGGTAGACTTCTTTCATTTCCTAATTCTTTTATTGAAAAAACATACTTGCAACTAAAGGCAGAGAGTACTATTCGTATAGGAGATATAAAATACTAAGTACTATGTAGTTGCAGAGGTTAAAAACTAACCTCCCACGAGAGTGCATGAGGTCTTCTATGGTCACCTTTCGTGCTCATCACTGCGCCAATAGTTGATTGACATGCATTCTTCTTCATTTTATCAAACTCCTCAACCCTAATGTTTAGCTCTCTAAAGTCAGACTCAGCTTCTTGGAGAACAAGTATCGCCTCTTGAACCTGTTCCATATCACATTCAAGCTCACACAGAAGGTACAGCTCATCTATAGCCCTGTTAAGATTCTCAAACAGGAAAGACCACAGCCGCTCTCTAAACCGTTCTTTGCTTTCTCCTTCTACTTGATCTCCAACAGTCTTCATCAATGGTGCATTCGGAAAACTATCTTTGGATGTAGCACTGCATCCACTGTCTGCAGCTGCAGAGTTGGAGTTTCCAGTAGCTTCTGGTATACTCCGATCAGATGAAGCAAGAACCGCTGGATCTTCGGCAATTATCACTTCAGTATCACCATCGTCTGCCCTTAAAGAAGATATCCCTGATCCACCCAGAGCAGGCTTGAAAACAGGTCCTGACACTCTACCTGTTTCTGCAGGCCCTTCAGCAGACGAACATGGAAACTCATCAGCAGATGGATCACAAATGCATGAAAGGTCTTTATTTAGAGGCTCAGCATGATCACTGTCTACTTCCTTGCCATCCAAATCGTAAGATGTCTCGTCAACTACATTGCTACTAATTGACAGCTTCTCCACATTAGTCGAACTTACTTCAATCACCTCTTTACAGTTTTCATCCAAAGAATCCTTATGTGTATCTAGCATATTATTGCAAGCATCATCAGCTACATTAACTACTTCAACAATTTCTTTGCTAGCTACAGGGCAATCCTTTGACAATTTACATCTACTCACGTCATACAAATTCCTAGACGTCCCGCACATTGCCAAATCGTCATCTCCAATTTCTCCAAATCTAATTTCCGAAACAATAGAGCTACCGTCAGTTGGGGCAAGAGCATCATCTTCTAGATCACCCCACTTAATTCTATGCAGGATATCAGGCTTCTTGTGAGATAAATTTTCGTTGTCCACGGAAGTACTTTCAGAGTTAGCAGCAATTATGGTCTTTAGAGGAGGTGTCTTTACACAGCCATTATCGCCAGCAACAACACGCTTTTCAAGGCAACCCTCATCCTTCCCATCCTCCTTAGAAGTAGAAGACTGACCTGCTACGCTCCTCTGAACACAATAATTCCCTGGTTTTGAAACATCAGATTGGTTCTTGTTATCAGAATTCCTACCTTTACCATTTGCTTGCAGCCTAGAAGATCCCTCAACCCAATTTCGAATGGAGAATTTTGAGCTGCTTCTGTGCTTCTGAAGGTGAAGACAAACCCATAACAATGAGAGTATTAGACAGGGAAAAAAATATAGAAAAAACAATTCTACCTTGCAAATCCTACAAAAGACAACAACCTAAAATGTCAAAAAAGATGCCATAATTCTCTCTACATGAACCTAAATATTTACACACCGCTTGACTTAGTGCACCAAAGTATAAAGAAACCCGTGTATGGGATCAAAGTAAAACCTTTTCCACTGCAAATCAGTCTATACGAAGGCCTCATACAAGGAAAGTAACTTTTACACTCTTGGGATTGACTTTTACACTCGTTCATGCGAGTCACAGTTCCCAATGCTCCTCTCGCATGAAGAAGTGTAAAAATCGATATGGGGAGTGTAAAAAATCACCACTCCGCATACAATGTACTTACAATAAACTTAACTACAGCACGAAATAAGCTGATAGGGCAATGATCACAAAAGTTCAGCCATCATCTCAAAAACCAATACTCAATTAAATCAGGAACTACGCAGCCTTGATCATGTCGAAAATAAGACAAACTCCTATCAAACAGTCTGGACATAAGCTTATGATCAGACCAGGCAAGATTCAAACCTATTCAGCTAATAAACTTCATTGCAATAGTTGCAACCTCATCGACAAAACTCGAAACCATCTAACCAATCAAAATGCTTACAAATCAACACCACCTACATACATAATCAAATACCACCAATTTCAACCATCTTACACACCCTTCAACACTTCAATTCAATTGGTTGATTTCACATTTTCACAACAACAGCAAGTACCCCATAAGTCAGTAAACAGTTCAAACTTACAGAACACGCATCCAAATAAAATCAACACTAACATGCAACAAAGTCAAATGATCAACACTAAATTTTCATGAAAATTTAAAAATTATACTAAATACATTAATAAAAAAAATCAGAAAATTATACCTTTTTCACTTGAAACCATCCTGAGCCCTGATCATCCCCAGCTCCTGTTCCAGCATTATCCATCCTAATTTGATCAGAAATCAAATACCCATTTCCATATAAATAATACCCATTTATTAAATTAATTCACCCACCAAAAAAAATCAAATTCAATTCCTCCCCACCAACAAAAAAAATGTCATTTATTTGGGGAAAAAAACCCTTCAAAATACATCAATTTACTAACTAAATCCCCAATACAATAACAATCAAAATGTACTATTTACAGGGTAAATTTAATTGGGGTTTAATTATGTAAATTACAGAGTTATTAGGAAGAATTAAAAAAAAAGGAATAAATAATCTTCTGATCTATATAAGTTAAATGGGTAGTTCAGTAAATAAATTATATAAGGCTAAAAATGGAAAAATTAAGGAAAAGCTGAGAGAGATAGAGAGATAGAAGTCAAGGGTTTTTCCGAGATAAACGGGGGAAAGAATGGGAATTTGGGAAAGGAGAAGTTGGAGGGAGAAAAATCAAGTTTTGTTTCAAGTACTGTAGTATTTACTGCATTTTTAATTTTTACTTTTTTATTGTAAATTTGCTTTGGATTTTGATGGTAAAAGTCGTCCATTACCTAAATAGAGCTTTGACTACATGATGCTAAAAAGTGTTCATTACGATTTACGACTACGGGTGTGTTTGGTAGTCGTAGACTCGTAGCTCTTCGGGTAGCTTTTAGCTGTTGAGGTAACTGTTAGTTGTTGGCTGAAAAGTAACTGTATTTCTTTCTAAAATTGCAAGTTAAGCCTCGATCTATATTGATATTGAAAAACGTCATACGTAGTTCTAAGGCCCTGTATGATAGGACTGCATCTTTCTGATTTGATTTGATTTGATTTTAATGAATCTGATCTGATTTTATTGACTCTGATCAGATGAAATCTGATTTGAATGACTCTGATCTGATTTGAATGACTCTGATCTGATCTGAATAAAATTCGGGATTAGTGTTAATTATGCTATGGTCAAATTAGTTAAATCTGAACTGATTTGAATGCCTCTGATCTGATTTGAAAGTCTTTGATCTGACCAAATTTGATTTGAATACTTCTGATCTGAATTTAATAAATATGATCTGATCTGAATATTCCGTTTATTAAGTCCTATCATACAGGGCCTAAGGAGGTAGATATGTCAGAGTCGTCATGGGCCAATATCGGCCCCCTCGTGGAAGACTAGCTCACAAGCTGGTGGGGTTCCATCCTAAAACCAATTGGCAATAGGAGGAGTAACCCACCACCTTATAAAGGATTGAGATCCCCTGGAGTTGAAAAATAACTCTACATGGTAGAGTTTACTCAAAATGGAAAATTAGCTCTACCATATAGATTTATTCATTGTTTTCTAAAATACAATTTCCTTGATATTTTCCATTAATAGTAAACTCTACCAACTCCAGGGAAAAATAACTATAGGGGATCCGAATCCCCTTATAAACTAGTCCCCAATCTTCTATTTATCCAATGTGGGATAATTCGCACAACTCACATGTGGGTCGTTGTCACTCCAACAAGATAGAGTAATATTAAACTCGTAGTTACAACTCTATTAGGTGACAATTAGTGTCCTTAGGCATACTCAGATTGGAAGTAATGAGACTAAAAATATAGATGTGTAGTGATTCCCAGCCACTTCACTTGTTTGGGTTGAGAATAAAAGTTATCTAATCTAATATATATTATAAAAGCCGAGTACAGCCCTTCATTGATGGACACTTGACACAATTTTATTGGGTGAGATTAAAAAATATTATTGATTATTAGGATATGAAAATACATATAAAATATTAATATAGTAATAAGGAAAATTAATAAATAATTAAAAATATAATTAGTTAAATATTTCTATAATTTAAAATTAAATAGAAAAAGGAAAGTCTTAAAAAATATTTGTATAAATTATTAAATTGTTCAAACAGTCTAAGAAAATGATTTACAATCTATGCAAAGTATATGGTTCTCTTCCAATATGTTAATCATGATCATAATATTTGTGACAAATTATTTTCATTTGCAATACATCTCTTACAAAAAAAAAAGGTCCAAAAAAAAAATGTGCAAATTTTAGAGAATTGGAGAAAATGATAAGCCTTAAGGTGAATTGTTATTAGTTTAACAAGTTATTATAAAGATTTTCATTTACTAATATTGTCAATTTGACTCTTTCGTACAAGTGTCGAAAAGTTTTATTTCAAAAATATTCGACAGGATTAAATAATGTGTGTAACACTTAAGGAAAAATGTCTATACAAAGAGTTAATAATTGGTCACGAATAGGGTTGGTCATGATGTATTTTGTTATGTAGCATTGGTTCATAATTTATCTATACAATTTGTTCTTTTATTTTATACGTGGCTTCTTGAGTACCATTTTTTCATATTATTATTAGAACAGGTTTGAATTTGTGTTATGTAGTAATAGTTCATGAATAGGGTTTAGTTGAGTCAGATTCTACCACGTCGAGTTATTGAATTTCTCGAATTGTGGCACCTTTGATGCATATAAATGTGACTTATTATTATTATAAAAAGTGTCTAAATAAAGTTATCCGTTTACAACTTATATGTTATTGTAATTTACCATTCGAACTACATTAAGCTATGCTTATATGTAGAAAATCAAGCACATATAAAAGAAATGAATGAAATTCAAGCAGTTTAATATTTTTGTTCTATGTTAGAGTATAGTGAATAAATATGCATGTCTATACAAAGAGTAATAATTTTGTAGAGAAAATGAGTTAATAAATGAATATGATATAGAAGTTTGACCAGATTTTATTTTCTCCTTTTTTGTTTTAGATTCTCTCAACTACTATTGTTTCTAATTTTTCAAATGTTTTCGTTTCCTTATATGATTGTATTTTTCCCTTTAATTTTCTAAGTATGATCAGAGCGGGTTCGGTCATATTAAGGTTTTTTTTTAAATCCTCATTGGGCATGGTTACTAAAATTTATTTGATCGTATCATCTCGAATTTTGTTCAATGTTTTTGGGTTTTTACACATACAGTGAAGTTCTCATCTCGAATTTGTCTATACAATTTGCTCCCTCTCTCTCTCTGTCTTATTATTCAAAAGTTTCATTCTCTTAGAATCGAAATCAAGTTCAGGCTGGACATTATTCAGTCATGTATATCATTAATTCATGAATAGGATAGAGTTGACTCATGTTCTACCACATCGAGTTTTTTTATTTCTCGCATAATGTCACCTTTTGATGCAAACAATTAGACTAAATAATATTTTGAAATGAAGGCTAACACGTGACATTTTCATGCAACATTATCATCAAAATTAGAGAGAGTATAAGTCTTTAAGTTAATTATTATTCTTAAAAGTGGTTATAAAGTTCTCCCTTTAGGCCTTTACTACTTACTACTATTCAGTGTGGTAATTTATTGGTGAAAGAGTTATATTTCAAAAATTTGGATTAAAAGTTAGAATCGGAACATGACACTTAATAACACAAATATGTATACAATCAATGACTTTATTATGTTTTTTAAAGACGGTCAATAAATTATATAAAGATAATGATGTAAATTACTATGAGAAATATGTTTCTCTTGGTAAGATGATTACGTATGTGTAGTTTTTTTGCAATTTCAACAAAGATAACAATCAAAGAATCATGCAAGTTGTAAGATCAAAGCGTGTTGGGTTATATTGAGTTTGTGTGATGTCAGATCCGCATGAAATTGTACTTTTCATAATCTATTATATGAGAAAATACTTTTCGATACGAATCCCACGATGTGCATTTCATTATTTATTTTTATGAATATTTTATTCTTATATTTGTAAGTCAAACTCTCATCTCGAGCAAAACGTACACCTACACTTTTATGGAGGTGGTAGTAATAAACATTTTTATAAGGGATATCCAATACTCTTTAAGGGATAACCGATACTTATAAAACTATAAATTTTCATAACGTTAAATAATGTTCGACATGTTACATTTATGTGCACAATGTAATTATCTAACAGCCTTTTTTTTTTTGTTTTTTTTTTGTGAAACAACTATGATTGATACAAATAGGGAGCCCGTGCGCGGCACGGGCACGCAAACTAGTGGCTCATAAATCTTTACATCCTAGTGGTAACTCATTACTCGCTCACCTACTTCGGTAATGCATTATCCCATAATTGATTTCTTTAGTAATCATCTCTCCTTGGTTATTCCCCCTAATTATTCTCTCCGTACCAAGAGATACCCCTCCCTTCAATATTGATTGAGTTTGAAATATAGGTTTTACCTCCATAGTTGATATTTGAGGTTTGGTTTAAATCACGTTACGAACAATCTCACTATAATTTGGACGTGTCATGCAGTAAAAGTACATAGATTATTTAGAGATTAAAAAAATTTGTTGTCATAAAAGTGCATTATATTCACGAGGGGTCGAAATACTAATGCACGCTAACACATGATCTTGCCTTTTATGTTAATTACTTTTGTGATCGAGCACATTTAAAGTTTTATACGTGATAATCATTGCTTGACACAAATTTCATGTTTTTGTGTCGTGTACATAAAAGAAGTAATTATATGTAAATATTTGCCTACCACATACCCAAATAATGTAGCATGATCCCATCTTTTCATGAAAGGGCTTTCTTGAAAATAGTTAGCAAAACATACTTAAGTTTTGAAAAGATACATTTTGTTAAGTACTAAAATGACAAACTTAGCTATGCACGTCACAAATTAAATCATCAAAACTCAAAAGAAATCCATGCATATGAAAATGACAAACAATTTTCAACATGAAAAAAAAAGAGTGCAATAATTTGTATATGAAACTTTCGAGTTAATGAAATACTTTGATCCTATAGACCAAAAAAGAGTGAATATTGTGTATCTAGTGATCTTTATACGTAAATCACTTAATAAATATCAACCCAACTCACATAGTTCTCGTTTGGATAATACGGGAATTCGATTACCACGGGAATTAGAATTTCCAACAAATTGAATTCCTATGGTAAAATCTCAGGAATTTATCTTGGAGCGTTTGATTACGATCTTGAAATTTCAAATTCCTCAAAATTCATTTCCATAAGTTGTTTGTGTACCCTAAGACAAATTTCATGGTTAATATTAAAATGACTAATGTACCCTCTAATCATGTTCACAGATAATTACAAATAAGAGAATTAATTAGAGGGCAAATGAGTAATTTCCTATGTTTTGCACCATAGGAATTGTGAATGGATTATAGGGGGATTTGGTAATTTAATTCCCATGGTTCATAGGTAATTTTCAAATCCACAACTTTTGTATCAAAAAGGATCCTCCAAACAACCCAAAGAAAATGAAATTCCAAGGAAGATTGAATTGCCATGGAAATTAGGGATATCCGAACAAGACCATAGTTGTTTAGTCATTAAAGAAAGAGAAAAAGATAGGTGATTGAGTACCTAAACTCTTAAACACCTATTGAATAGAAATCTACCCATAAAGGATCACACATTAGTGACGTCCATTACATTCAAACCATATCACTACTAGCACGAGTATTTAATACGTTAACTCCACATATGTTAATCAAATAATGACCATTAACTAAGAATTTCATCCCACGAATCAAATCTAAGTTACAATCACACTCATGGATGACATCACAATCATGGATTATATCATAATCATGAAAATGTAATGAATTTATTAGTGAGAACTGAGATTACACCATATAAAAAGACCACTTCGTTATTCCTAGGAAATCCAAGTTGGAGTAGTAGTGAAGAATAAGTGAAGAAGCAAGTGAGTAATAAATTAAAGCTCAAAACACAAAGCATCTCCCCAACTTCTCCAACACACAACACAACACAATATACAGCTGAACAGCTGCCCACAACACAACACAACACACAAGACACAAGTGACAAGTGCAACAACTTCTACCAAAAACACTTCATTCTCAACACCTGACACTTCCCCTCAGATCTGAACTACTCCATCAATCTTCAATCTCAATCTTTTTCTTCATTTTTTTGGGCCTAACAAACTTACTTTTTGATAAAGTTTCCAACTTTTATTCGTTTTTTGTAAGAAAAAATATTGGTGGGTTTTTTGCCTGAGATGCAGAGTAATGCAAAACTGGTGAGTTTTTCATGTGTTTGATCATAATTTTCATCTGGGTTTTGTTAAAATGTGTTAAATTGAATTGGGTTGTTCTTCGTTTTTTGTTTTCTTATCAGTAGTAATAGTGTATGGAGTACGTTTTGTTTTTAGACTGTAGAACTTACTATTGAACTCATTTTAACGACGACAACATTACCCCATTGTCTCAAAAGGCTTCCACATGTGACGAGGTAGGAGGTCGAATGTACGCAAACCTTATCCCTACGTTGAAAACATAGATAGCCTGTTTATGGATTTGTTGAACTGATTCTAGGTAGTACTTCTTGCGCATCCTCTCTATGTTTCAATATGGGTAAGGCTTGCGTACATCCAACCCTCTTACCCCGCCTTATGACGGGGGGAGCCTTTACGGCACTGGGGTAAAGATGTTGTAGATATTGTTGTTGTGATTAATATTGGTGTGATGGTGCTGTATTATTTTTCCAACGATACTATTTTTTATTTTAATATATTGTATACTATTTTTGTCCACCAAATATGATAATTTTGAATTATTGGGGGTGCAAGTGTGGATTCTGATTACTAAAAGTGCTTCATCTCTTAATGTTGAGTGATGGGAATTCTTGAGTTTGATAAGTATTAAGGTGGATCAATCATTGTAGTTGAATTGTATGATTTACCAGATCAGTGATTTTTTAGTTAAATTTGGGAGAAAATAGGGTAGAAGATTGCAAAGCGTATTTGATACTTTTCCACTTTAGTGGTCTGAACAAATTGTCAGGAAAGGAAAAGTAAAGCTTTCATTCAGATATGATTTCATTTTAGCCTTTATTCCAACCTGTCATGAGATGTCTCTTTTCCTAATAGTATGTATAAAATTGCAGAACCTGTGATTCTTTGCTTGTTGATAGTAAAGTATTTTCCAAGTTTTCATTGATGGGAATCCCGGTCCTTTTGTGCTTCTTGCTCGCTTGTGTCCCGTCGATTTTGGCTGAACAAGTCGATGTTGCTACGTTGAGCATAGATGGAAGTCGAGTTATTGCTCAAACTGATGAGAATTATGTTTGTGCTACTATTGATTGGTGGCCTCATAACAAGTGCGACTATGATCAATGCCCATGGGGTTATACTTCCATAATGAATTTGGTATGCCATCACTGATATACTTCTCTGATTGATAAAGTTTACTTTTTTTCGATTTGCATGGACTGTTTAGCATATAACTATGGTAGATATGATGTTGATGATGCTGTTGTGTGTGCAGGATCTATCCCATCCGCTTCTTGGGAAAACTGTGCAAGGTTTGTTTTTCTGAACGTTGTTATGGTTTTTGTTACTGCTTTCGTTGTGCATCAGTCAAGTAAATTCTATAGTGAAATGGAGTGGCCTGAATTAGTCTTTTAACGATTTGTTTATGTGATTGTTGGTGGTTGATTGTAGCTTTCGGACATTTGAGGTTACGGCTTGGAGGTTCTCTGGAAGATCAAGTCTATTACAATGTTCCAAGCCTGAAACTTCCTTGTCATCCATTCTGGAAGCAACATGGTGGTTTATTTGGCTTTTCGACAGGGTGTCTGCACCTTGGTCGCTGGGATGCACTCAATGACTTCTTTAAGAAGACAGGGTAAGATTCAGACTCTCAGTTTGGGATTCTATTATCTGAATTGGCTGCCTCAAATTATATCTGTTAGCTGAACCATATATTCACAGAGCAATTGTAACCTTTGGCATAAATGCACTCCATGGGAGGCGAAAATCCGATAATGGCATGTGGATGGGACCTTGGGACCCTAGCAATGCGCATGATTTCATGAAGTACACAATTTCAAAGGGTTACCAGATTGATTCATGGGAATTTGGTACACTTTTCATGACTTCTCCATCTGTTGTTATGTTTCGTTAGATTAGTTATGTAAGTACGCTCATACTTTGCTTTATCCTTTTAGGAAATGAACTGAGTGGAAGTGGGGTTGGTGCGAGGGTTGATGCTGCTCAGTATGGCAAGGACTTGATAAAGCTAAATGAAATAATCAATGTACTGTATAAAGAGTCGCACTCCAAACCTTTGCTTTTAGCACCAGGAGGTTTTTTCGACAAGCAGTGGTTTTCTCAACTCCTCCAAATTACGGGTTCTGGAGTAGTTAATTCAGTGACGCATCATATTTACAATCTTGGGGCAGGTGAGTAAGTTTAATATCGGCAACACTAGTGAATTTTAGAGCTCCAAAAATTGATCTAGTGTTTATAGTTTTTCCCAGAACTAGTGCTGATAGCCGTCGTTAGAGATTTTATACATTCCCTGTCAGGAGATCGGAGTGAAACGTGGTGCCGTATATGTTACCTTATTTCATATGTATCAAATCATTGTCGAGCGACTGTGCATAATGTAATAATAACTCAGTATGGAGCATCTGGTTGATGGAATCTATTTGGTAAGTTCTTTTTTGTTTTGGTGTATCAGGTAATGACCGTGATCTTTTGAGCAAGATGTTGGATCCTGGTGTCCTG
This sequence comes from Spergularia bocconei, assembly GCA_963457585.1. NCBI lineage: Eukaryota > Viridiplantae > Streptophyta > Magnoliopsida > Caryophyllales > Caryophyllaceae > Spergularia > Spergularia bocconei. The sequence goes on along the minus strand of OY734942.1, from coordinate 6,083,042 downwards.
AGTAAGGTATCAGAAACTTTCAGTGCTGTGAATAAAACCTTACAAAAGGCTGGTCCTTGGGCTCGTGCTTGGGTTGGTGAGGCTGGTGGTGCTTACAACAGCGGAGGCAAACAGATTTCCGATACCTTTGTCAATAGCTTTTGGTAATTGACCTGTTTTCCAATTCCGTGCCTTCCACTTCCATGCATTTCCTTCTTTTTTCCTACAGGTATCATATGTCCTACTGATGGCATGTAGGTACTTGGATCAGCTGGGACTAGCTGCCACATACAACACCAAAGTGTATTGCCGGCAGACATTGATTGGTGGGAATTATGGTCTTCTGAATACGACGACCTTTGCCCCCAACCCAGACTATTATGGGTAAGATATTCTATAATCTTTTTGCAACTTTCTCTTTAATCAGGTAATTCATTAATGACCCCTGGGGGCCTTTTGTTCAATTCAGCGCGCTTTTGTGGAATCGATTGATGGGACACAAGGTCCTTCCTGTTGATATTGTTGCTACACCTTATTTACGCTCATATGCCCATTGTACAAAAGGAAGGGTTAGTCTCTGGCTCCATGCTTCTGTTTTAAGTTCTACATCATTATTTCCTCTTTACCTTGTTGATTGTTTTTGTCAATTCTTCTGTTTGTAGTAATTGTTATTTCCTGCCTTGCCCATTTCATCACATTTTTTCCTTTAGCCTTTTACTTTTCTTCTGTTTTCTCTATGAGACTTTTCAAAACTACTCCGTATCTCTTTGCTAAATTGTTGATTGAAGTGTTGATGACATTGATCATAACGAAGCTCCCTGATTGTAGTAAACTTTACACAGAAACCTAACTCTGTTGTGTTAATATTCATCTTGCTTGCCATGTGCTGCCATGGCAAAGCTTTTCCTCTAAACTTTTCGAAAATTTTTGTGGTTAATGCACCATGCTCATTGTGCTCAAGGTTCACTAAACTTGCTATAGTGAGATTTCCGGTCAGGATTTCCGGGTCCAAGGTCTTGACACCAAATTTTTTTTTTTTTTTTGGAGTCAAGTCTTGACCAAAATTTACTGCCCATTTACCCCCTTTTTCTACTAGAGCTTTGGATGTGCAACTGAGGCCCGAATGGCAAAAGTGCATTATAGCCTAGGCTGCTGATCCATTTTTGGTCTTATGGTTGAAGTGATCAGAAACATTGCTGGGGCTCTGTAGGTGGCATGCAAAATCTTTTAGATTCAGATGCATCTGCACTCACATTGGCTTTTTGTTATGAAAAAAGAACCATATGCGGCTTAAGTACCTTCTGGCTTGGTCTAATGTAGGCCAGAAGTAAACCTGCAATATATTATAAACCCCTAGTCTTCTTTAACTAAATGCCATGGTATACTCTACAATCGACATTCACACCGTCTCCTCTTTGCTGTTTGACCTTAGATAACTGTGACCAACTAAAGAAGCTTATGTGCTTCTAAATTACTACTTACTTTTTGTTGCAAACTTAGACATGCATCATGACCGAGGTCAGAAGCATTGCGATAGACACTGTGAGCTTTACTTACGAAAGCGTCTATCTCACAGATAGATATCAACAACTTTTTAATTATAGTGACTAGTGAGACTGCTTCTTTCCTTTCTCTGACATAGTTACTCCTGTCTTTTTGTCAGCCTAAATGTCACCCTCCTGCTTTTGTAAATCCTTGGTAACCTACTAACATGAGTACATGACTTCTGAATGTCTTGGATGCTTAAGTTGCCTGCATCTGCATGTCCAAGTTCATGTGTACGTCATTTGGTACTATAACATGACCGTATTATATTGTTTATCTACCTTTTACCTGGATTCCTCAATAAGTTTTCGTCATTTAATTGAATGCCGGATTCACCATGGGTATTTCAAAAGAGTTGACACGAATCCGTTGTTAGACAACACTCATATGATCATATCTCAGCTATCTTTTTCTTTGTTTAGTTAAAATGGTTGCCTTTTCACATGACCCTCTTTATTATTTATCTTTCACAGCAAGCCTTAGATAGATAACAATTGTATTGAACACTTCATTGATCATTATCCTTTGTGCTTTATCTCTTAACAGGCAGGCATAACTGTACTTCTGATCAATCTTAACAAACAAAATAGCGTTGTAGTCAAAGTGCAAAACACAATGAACAAGGACTTGCATATAACCAACAATGTTGTCAAAGGAAGTTCGTTCATGCGAAGCCTCAAAAGGACGGTTTCCTGGATGGGAAGCAAAGCTTCTGATGGGCAACTGCAAAGAGAAGAATACCATTTAACACCCAAAGACGGGTTGCGGAGCCAAACTGTGGTTCTGAACGGGAAACCATTGGATCTTTCGGGACAGGGAGACATTCCGAGCCTGCAACCTGTTCTAGCTCCTGTAAATTCTCCCTTATACATCTCTCCCTTGTCTATTGCTTTCATAGTTTTCCCGAACTTTGATGCTCCAGCATGCAAGTTATAATGATTCTTAATTATTGTTTGGTCCTTAGCTTCAGGGCCATGCCTATAGATAGTATAGGCTATAGTTTACATGATACAGATTATATACTTTCCAAGCTGATCGAGCTGCTGTAATTGTAGATATATAGTGTGGTAATGGCAAAAGATCAATAAAGAATTTTACTAAATTTGCATCATTTCTTGACATGAATGTGATGGATCTGGAATAGCCACCCCTCTACTATGTGACTGTGTCAAGGGGCGTGGAAATAGTCGTTTCCTAATAATCTAGATCGAGTTGCCTCTACATTTACCGTTAGCCTACCTACAATTCTAGATGTGTATATAGAGGCGGATTCAACCTCGTGGAATTTGACTAGCCTAGTCTGATACAATACTTTTTCTCCTTTTTATCGGAAATGTTTTAAAATGTACGAGTAATATTATGTGCTCTATATGAAGATTGGATAGAGGAATTCGCGCACCCGGGATTCGCCCCTACAAGCTTGCATATACAAGCCGGAAGTCACCGGAAAAACATGTCCTCGTCTTATTCTCCGTAAAAGATTGGTCCCAAGTCATTAGATATCATTTCTTTGTATTCAGCCTATTCATTAATGGAGAAAAGGGCCCTAATATTCGTAAGAAGGGTAATTAAGTGACATATTTATTAATCGATTAAAAAAAAAGTGACATATTTAAGAGTATTCGGTTTATACTAAAATTTGTTAAGATTTACGAATAGTATAATGTGGGATCCGATTTTTTACTTTTATGAGATCAATGTGGTTTTTGAGCTCGAACAGTCGAACTTCCAATGTCATATGCTAGGACGTCCTCCTTAGGCTTGCTACGAGGACAGTCTAATGGGCTACTACTTATTAGTGGCCTAGTGCCTATGGTTTCCTCCAATCATAAGGATGACTAAAAACTCCATCAGATATAATTACGATAAATATATCTCATACACCTCTTTTAGACTAAAATAGAATCGAATCACTTAATGAATAATAATTGCCTCAAATACTCTTATCACCCCTACATATCTACCGTATAACCATTACCATAAACTTTACGATAATCATCGTTTCATCGTAAAACCATCTTACGCAAATCAAATCTTATCTTGACCCAGGTCAGCAGCACTCAATTACCTCCCACACCTAACCAGTCAAACAGTCACAATCTGATCACAAAATGCCAACACAAAGACTAATACGTACTCCACAAGATACCAAAACCATAATGATACAAGTTGACTCAATTCTCAATTTCTCACCTCATTCAAAGTCGGTCAACCCAAAAGTTACCGTTGGTATGCGCGTCGTACAACATATAAGGAGGCGGGCAACTGTCAAACTCATCCACTTCGTACTTACAGTAACAGGTTAATTTTTTTTTTTACAGTTGTAAATTTGTACACACTAAATAGTACCGTTGTAAACACTTCTACCAGTTCTTGGAAGCTTGGAGCCCAAGCTACCTCATTTTCCTCTGTTAAAACACACTTAAATTCTCTCAAACTTACTCTTTTTTTTTTACCCACATTTCTCATCCCATCATACTATTCTTCCTCTTTTATATAGTTAAAAACTCCATCTTTTTCACCCAAATTCACTTTCTTTTTTACATTACTTCATCAAATTTTCACTCTTGTTGCAATTTTGAGTCTGAAGTTGACTGATTTGAGTGTTTTCTGAACAAACCCACGTAATTTTGTTGAATTAATCACACAAAAGCAGATTAATTTCCTCTGTTTTGTGGGTTTATTTTACTGATTTGGGTGAATTCTGAAGAATCCACATAATTTCATCCAAGAATTACAGCAAAAGAAGATAACTTTCCTCTGTTTTTTGAATTTTTACCGTCTCAGAATAACATTTCAGGTGAAATTTGACTGTTTGTGGGGTGTTTTTCTTAATTACCCATCTCAAGAAATCGGACAAAACTTGGTAAAAATAAGATGGGTTTGATTGAGAAAGAAGGGAAGGTGATTCCATGGCAGATTAATGATATGATTAATGCGAAATTCGATACGATAGGAGGGAAAAATCTTGGGTATTTCTGTGTTGATTGTGGAGGTAACAGTATCAGTAAGTTGGAAGTGGATGAGGAACATGGAGGACACAGGGTGTTGCAGGTGTTTAGGTGTTCTCGGGAGTATGGGTATCGTATTGATCACGTTTGGGAAATTAGGAATTTGTTGGATGTTTCTGGTGTTTGTCCTTACAAGATCAATACTTGGTATGTTTTCTTCCCAAAATCTAGGAAGAAGATTGAGGGAAACAGCCTGAACATAAGAAACTTGTGGGGTAAATCGCCGGGTTTTTGCGTTGGATGTGGTGCGCGTATGTGTCATGATGCTCCTGCTGATTACAGGTTTTGTTCAATTCTGTGTAAGCTGTCATGTCCTGATGCACAGCAGTATTACTCGGCCGCGAATTGGGTTAACTCGGTAATGCCTCTTCTGAATAGGGTGTCTCTTGCTACAAAGAAGATTAGTATGAGGAGCTGTAGTAGTAATAGTGGCAGTTGTGTGACTAAGGAGGAAAGTGGTGGAGAATTAGGGTCTTGTTTTCGGCTTAAGATTAAGCCTGGTGTTGGAATTATGAGGGCTGACAGTGCTGATCAGAAATTGGGTAAGGAGAGTCAGAAGAGGAGCAGGAAGAGGAAGTTGTTGGGTGATATGAAGGAGGAGGAAGGACAGGTTAACAGGAAGAAAAGGAGTAAGAAGGCGGTATCTGCTACTGGTTACAGGAAATCTGACTGTCTGAGTTCTGCTGCACAGGTGGTTGTTATTAGCTTCAGGAAGAGGAGCAGGAAAGGAGTTCCCTGCAGAGCTTCATTTTACTGATCTTTATGCGAAGATGGAGTTGTAGGAAGGACAGATTAATAGGAAGAAAAGGAGCAAGAAAGCGGTATCTGCTACTGGTTACAGGATACATGACAGTCTGATTTCTGCACAGGTGGTTGTAAGCTTCAGGAAGAGGAGCAGGAAAGGAGTTCCCTGCAGAGCTTCGTTCTACTGATCTTTACGCGAAAAAGGAGTAGGAAAGGAACAACTTACAGTCAATTGATTTCCTTGTTGTTCTCTAATTTGATTCAGTTAGGGTTATATTAGTACATTACTTCAGCTGCGCCAAATGTATGCAGTTGCCTGTTGAGTATGTTTATGCAATTGCTTGCTAATATATGATGAAACTTTTATCCTTTTGTCAGATTGGCTGCTTAGCTTGATATGAATGCCTCAGTCATAATTCTCAATTTCTCACTTCTGATATGTTTTTCGCGGTCTGTGTTATTTAGTTACAGGGCTTGTTAACTAGAGTGCTGATACACACCGAAAAAAGGGCATTATTGTCTTTTTAGCTTATTTATTTATATTTTGTCCTTTACCTAGTTTGTTAGCTTATTTCCCAAGAAAGTCTACCTATATAGTGGACGTGTAGTTGTAAGAGTCACTCAATCAATGAAAATTCAATCAATCTCATTTTTGAGAAATTCACTTCTTGCAATTCCATCTTCTTTCTTTACCATTCATGAATCCTAGGTGACATTCTAATTCTCACCACCGGTTTATGTTATGATATGAGCCTATCAACCTCGTTAGTTGAACAGCTCATCACTATCTTTACCGTTTATTTCGTTGTATCATTTTAGATCGTATCAATTGGTATCAGAGCGATCGATCTTCCGACTTGTGGCTTCGGTTTGATCGTCGTTTCAAGTTCCAAAAAAAAAAAAAAAAAAAAATTCATCGTCTTTCATCATCCTAAACCCAGAAACCCCAAAACTCAATTCCTCCATTTTCAACCTTTAACCCAAAATCATAAAAATTTATCTTCATACTTCATCATCTTCATCCTAGATTGTTATTCAAACCCGTAATTTCACCTTTGTTAACGCACCTTACTAAACCCGAAAAAACCCCAATTTTATTAAACCCATCTTCATCCCCTTCAACCCCTTGTAACCCAGATTTTTCCCCAAATCAAATATTGAACAATTTTATCTTTATTCACCTTCTATTAACCCAGAAACAAAAAGCCCCAAATTTATAATCCATTTCATCCTTCATATTAAACCCAGAAAAACAAAAATCCCAACAACCCATCCCCATTTTCGTTTTGAAACCCAGAAATTCCCAAAATCGACCAACCGAGAAAATCCATTTTCATCACTGATTTTTTCAAACCCAGGAAATCACAAATATGAAGATGAGAAGAATCGAGAATTTTGTGAACAACCTGCGACACGATGAATCGATCGAAGATCAGATTGAAGCTGCCCGGGAGGAAGGTATCATCACTTCATGTTTTCTCGCAAGTTTGAGTGCCATGAACGCTAAAAGGGGAACCGAACTGTGCTTATGGTGCGATGAAAAGTGGTCGGTCGAGCATGAATGCGAACATGCGCCGTGTGATTACAATTGCAGGTTCCTTTTCGGTGAAGATTATGACGGAATGGCTTTAGTTAGGGTCACACGATACGGGTTAAAGACAGTCGAGGTGAATGTCGTGCAAGAGGAGAGAGTGATGTGTGATGAGCAGCAGGTGTTCGACGAAATGTCTACACCGATTGTGAGCCCAAACCTAGTCCAAGCCGCTGATGATCGAGCTCTACCATCTCCTCTTGTGGAAAATGTGCTGGACGAGCTTCCAATCGCAGAATTTTCGAGTAGTGGAGGAGCTGTACAAGGCGCACACCAAGTGTTCGATGAAACGCCCGAGCCGAATTGCAATTGGAAGGGCCGTGTAAGTGATGCACACCAGGTGTTCGATGTAATGTCTACACCAACTGTGATCCCAAATGAAGTTGCGGGAGGTGATGATCGCGCTGTTCCTATTGTCAAAGAGGTGGTGAACGAGCCTTTAGTTGCTGAAATTTCGAAGGACAAGGATGTTGCAGTAGGCGCAATCCAGGTGTTCGATGAAATGTCGAAACCAACTCCAACCCCAGGTGAACTCGAAACGTTAGTGGTCGTTGGTATTGAGCCTCAGAGGTACGAATATGGTGCTGTACAAACTGTTTCGTCCTACTTAGTTTTTGAGTACCCATTTGGATGCAATTTGTTGAATAAGTCATTATCCAATACACACCAATTGTTTGGGGACATTCCCCTTGGAGTTGTTACCCTTACTGATGTTAAGACCATGGATTCTATGACTTCGGCAATTGAGATTTTTAGTGTTGCATCAGTGGAGAAATCAGGGAGGGATGCTCATCTAGGTGACTTAGTGAGGGCTTGGCAAGGCAATCCTGACTTGGGATCATTACTGGAGAATAAGAATTGTGAAACATGTTGCTACTTTATTCTTGTTTTTGACCCAGGTGTCTTGATTTTGCATATTAACTCCCCTGAAATTAGACATTACTTTAGAGGTTTAGAGCTGAAATCTGTTTGGGAGACAAGAGTCTGTAGGTACAATGATCCTCTTGGCAAGGCTGTGTTAGGAATATTAGACTGGCTATACTATTTTCAGAAGCATGTTGGACGTCTCTCAGTAGGCGAATTAATTGTTTCCTATATTGGAGAATCTTTTGGGTCATTGATCCATAGTGAATTCGAGGAGGGTGAGCAACTTTATGTTGCTACTGTTGGACTCTCTCAAATACATGTCCCTTTGATTTTGCTACACACACCTAGCCATGTATTATTTTCGGCACACAGTTCTGTTTGGGCAGGGGATAGTCGGCCTTTGTTTTCCATCCTGGAGGACCAGGATGTTTTGAGGAGCGAGGAAATGGTAAAGTGGGAAATGGTTGAGTCGAGGGTAAAGTCGCTAGTGAGAAGGGTCGACAAGTTAAATGTTGCACTGACAGTTTTTGACCCCGGTGGTTATGATAATGGGTCAGAGTCGACAATACCACCTTCAAGTTTCATCCATCTTTGCAGGGTGACCATGGAAAACTCAAAGCCCCCACCAATGCTAATTATGGCCGAATACAACATGAGAGTAGTGAATGTTGAAAGGATTCTTACCAAGTGTATGTGCAGCATTAAACATTGTGGCGCCTGTTGTGTTTTGCTTATGACTGCACTACCAAGCTCTTTCATAATCGACCCTGGTGGAGAATCTTATTTTGACATAGCTCAGAGTGGCACTTATATGGCAGTGAGGGAAATTCTAGATTTGAGGGTGAAGTTGGTATTGAGAAGGGTTGTCGTGGCAAAGGTTTTATCTACTGTTGGTTACGCCTTCGACCCTGGGGGTTGTGAATATGGGTTTATAGAACTTTTGAACCAGCTTAAATGGGGTCATCTGAAGGATTTTCATGCGGGAATCAAACAGTGTGAACTACCTGCTCCGGTTTATCCTCTGCTTCCTTGGTTTGTCAGTAGCAAGAATGCGGCCTACAGCATTACGAAGGCATCAATTAAAGAACTGAAATCTGCTGGAGTATGTAGCAAGTACTGTGCTATCAGGTTGGTTTTTGATCCGGGCACGTGTGACAGAAATTTTCTTCAAAGGACCTCTCAGTTTCGATGCTCAAGTTCTCTATTTGGGGGAAGCTGGTGCGTTCTTTGCTCTAATCAAGTGACAGAAGCATCATATTCATATTACATCATTATGATTTTCGACCCAGGAGGATTCTCGATCCTTGAGGACAAGGATCGTCTCAAGGGGACGGTATTGATACACACCGAAAAAAGGGCATTATTGTCTTTTTAGCTTATTTATTTATATTTTGTCCTTTACCTAGTTTGTTAGCTTATTTCCCAAGAAAGTCTACCTATATAGTGGATGTGTAGTTGTAAGAGTCACTCAATCAATGAAAATTCAATCAATCTCATTTTTGAGAAATTCACTTCTTGCAATTCCATCTTCTTTCTTTACCATTCATGAATCCTAGGTGACATTCTAATTCTCACCACAGGTTTATGTTATGATATGAGCCTATCAACCTCGTTAGTTGAACAGCTCATCACTATCTTTACCGTTTATTTCGTTGTATCATTTTAGATCGTATCAAGTGCATTGCCTGTTTGTGTCATTTCTGACATTCTAAGTTAATCTGCTCACTTAATTTGGGCTTGATTTGAGATTTTGAGCTTCTTTCCAGTGCCATTGCAGATGTTACATTGCACTTGTCTGTATATATTTTTTTGTCGAATAAAGGCAAAAGGGCGATATTGATGCAAATGGGTCGAGCCTTGGTTAGGGGCGTCTTCAAAAACTCGTGGACCTACGTTGGTTGAACGAGAAAGACAGGCCCATATACATATCGACAAACGTCCTAAAATATCCAGGTTCCTAAAGCGAAACCATCCAAAATAATTTCTAGCTCCGGAGTGTTTCCATAGTAAAAAGTCAATGTTTGGATAAGTTTTCCATAGTAAAACTCAATGTTTGGATGGCAAGCTACCTCTTTTTTTTACCCCCTAATTTTTTAGCCTAAATATTCCGTACAACTTAGCATAATTTACCGTATCTTTGTCCTAGAATTCCTCTGCCAATCAAACACTGTATGTGTAATAATGTACTATAAATAAACCCTACTGTTAGTCTGGCAGTGGTTTTGCTACCATGGCAGCAGCACCAGGTCCACCACAATGGGTGGTTGACATGGCGGAGGCAGAGTTCCACACCAAAAGAGGCGGTAAACCGACTGATGAGGGATACTTCTGCGTCATATGTGGCGGAAAAAGCATCAGTCAGAAAGACATTGACAGAGAACATGTAGGTCACAAAGTGGTGCAGGTGATGAGCTGTTCTAAGTCGTATGGGTACAAGATTGATCACATTGTAGACATCATGGACTTAATTCGATTTTTCGGGTGTCTGTCCATACAAAATTAACCAAACCTACGTCTTGTTTCCTAGGTCAAGGACAAAAACTAACAGGAAAAACCCTGAAATAATCAACAGTTGTGTCGTCTGTAAGGCGGTCTTGTCTACCAGTGCAGAGTTTCCTCGTGATCGATTCTGTTCTATTAAGTGTTAGTTGGATTGTAAAGATCAGCAGCAGCGTGACTTGCCGTCAAGTGATGTGCGGCACGCTGCGCGCCAATTTATCTTTCAGCGTGACCAGTAGGTAGAGGAAATTTGGCAGGCTTGCAGTCTTCCATATGTGCATCATTCAGGATATCTACTATGTACTTCCTTTGCTTGAGGGTTATTCCAACTTTAGCTCTTGTAACTTCTATACCCAGGAAATACCTCAGTTGGCCCAAATCATTGATTGTAAAGGCTGAGTCTAATTTCTGGTTGAGCATGCATATCTCTATTTCCTCATTCCCAGTGATCAGCAGATGTGATCAGCACATCATCAACATACACTAGGACAACAATGAACATTTGTGAATTGTGATACAACATCCTTTTTGATGAAAAGGGAGTAATCTTGCTAAGGCTGTGTATAACCTTTCCCTTTGAGAAGTTTTGACAATTCCAGATTCCACTGTCTAGATGCCTGTTTCAGTGGAAAACTGACCGATTTTGGGAAGTAAATAAAGGCAATTATGATCGACATAATTACACAGATAATTGGAATTATGGGTCCAATATTGCAGTAATAAAGGACATAAAAACGGTCAAAAGAACGTTTAAAACTTTAAACATTCACAGAAGAAAACACAGAAACATGAGAAAATGAGAAAAGTAAGAGTGAAGTATAAAAATGAGGTTGGATGGCCGGTGTGGCATAGGCAAACAAAAGAAATAAAGAGAAATTTGGCTTTTCAGCCATTTCTCCAAGAATATATACATCCAAGCTCAAAATTCTACTCAATTCTCTTTACTTATGCCTGTCGGGTTTCTTTTTCGTTCACCCAATCTGTACAAACAATCTGGTTTCAACACAAGAACTTACATTACTTGTATACAACTATACATCATATAAAATTAAGATGAAGAGGTGCTTTAATTTATGCTTGGCGCATACCACGACTGTTGTTAACAGAATTTCGTCGATCCATCTGAAGTTGTGCCTCTAATGCAGATATTCTCTGTAAAGATGCTTGCTCGATTCAAGGAACTCTGTTAATTCTGCTATTTCTTGAGCTAGATCTTCAGCTTCTTTTGATCGCGATTTCTGCTCGTCCTTGAGCTGCTTTACTAGTTGTTCGTACTCAAGAAGTTCTTGAAGCGACTCATTTGAGCTAGTGTTTTCTTGACTAGGTTCATCCCCAGAATTATTAGACTTGAAGCATTTTTGATCCGGAGTCATCATTTCCGGCCTCATGATCTCTATTTCGCACTGGTACTCCCAATGCAGCTGATGAAATCGATTCTTCAAAATTCTCTATATGCAAGCACGACTGCTGTAATTCTGTTTCTTTGCTCTCAAAATCCTGCCTTAAGAACTCGCACCCTGAATTTGATTTCTTTAGTTCCTCTCTTAAGCTACAATCTCCTTCAAAAGGTCTACATCCGACAACTTTGCATTTAGGCTGTAGACTTGCTCTTCTAGATTGTCCCCATATGCAGTCCTTTCGTTTAGTTTATGCTGTAAATAGTCTGCAACAACACAGTAACGCACTGAATGACTACTAGCGTTCATGGCAAGAAAGTTTACAAGACTATAGTATAAAGAGTTTTCAGTGTACATGCAGCAACCCAAAACCAATATTGAGGGAAACAGAACAGATATGCATCAAATCACAAGTCATACAGCTGGATGCAACAGATTCCAAGAAAAAAAATGAAAAAAAAAATGATCTCAAATGCTGGCTAGGACCAGTAGCTCACAAGAGTACTCAAGAGCAGAGCCCTATTTTATGGGCATCCGAGACAACATCGCATGCTACATAAGGATATGCAACATCTCATAGTCTCATGCATACAGTCATACTTAATTTCCGTAACAAGGCGAACTTGGCATTTGGATTGAACGCCATAGTGACAATACCCAAAACAGTAAACCAAATTCCTACAACCGGTTAAGCAGCTAAGAAGAAATATAAAGAACGACAAGTATTGAAACTAGAACACAAGTAACAGAAAATGAGAAAACTGAATCTTCCTGTGATATATGGGATGAGGATCTCTAGCACACTAAGGAAACGATATGCATAATTTTTTCTATGATGCATAGACTCTCATTTTGTAAAATTTACTCCGGTCTGCCAAATGTGTTTCACAGCAGACAGCATAAATTGCAATAGTATAACAGACTTCCATAACAATGTACTTGATGCCAGTTATAAAGAAAAATGATGAGAGGAAAAAACACATATTAATTTGTTGCTTACGATTATATCCCCAAATTCACAAATTCCTATACACAGTAACACTCTTCACTCTTCAAGTGGTTCCAAAGTTCAATCCCTTCAATTTGATTTCCACCTTTTAGTTTAGTGTTAGACAAGGAAGTCAGATATGGAGTCATCACGAATATAGAAGATTGGATTACCTAAAAAATATACCACGAGGCTGTCTATCAGAGTAATCAGTTTTTATGAGCAAAACTGTTAGTTACTGCACATCCTCGGGGGATGGGGGGGTAAGTGTGAGGAAACGAGACCGCACTTTATAGTTTATATGACATTTTACATAAGGCGGTCGTGTATAGAGGGTGGCTGGGAGGACAATGCCTTCCAGGGTGTTGTCAGGAGGTACGGTATTATTGGGTGAGGTGTGACAAATGATAAGACCAGGTCATGAGTCAGGTACAATTCCTTGCACCCATTTTTAAAATTTTGCTTTTCCCCACTAATGCCAGCATAATAATCTCCGTTCTTTTGAAGGTATTCTCAATTCTTGCATTCTAATCGAATTCAACAAATAAAAACGAACCGGAGATGGGATGATGTGCGTTACTCCTGACACTCTCAGCCTTCCATTCAACTGATGCCCTAACTCTTTAAGGCAAGTATTATCCGAGCTCCAAGATTTCAGTAAGATTCATGTATTTAATAGGATACAATTATATCTCAACCTGATCATTCATACTAGCACGCGTACAGGGTAACAGAACTGCTTGTAAAGGAATCCTGGAAACATACCTCTGCACATCTTGCTTAAAGTCGTAATAGCTCCTTTACATCAAAGACGGAGTCATCAGAATATCACTCCTTGAGCTCGTGTTTGCACAGTCATTAGAAAAGCTTCACTACATGTGCACCTAACAAGTTCCTTTGAGGTACAAGGAGTTACATATGCTGCAAGATACAAAAACACCAACCAATAAAGACCAAAAGGTGACTCAGTATATGTCAGAGTAACGAAGTATATAAGGAGTGGAAGAAATGATCGAGGAGCAATAACAAACACACTTTTTACTTTATACTGAAAATGCTGTTAGCCATTGAAAGGCATAACCTGACTGACTAAACTAAAGGACCCAAATGCGAAAACCAAATTTCCCAAGATATTATGACAAGCAGCAGTGATATCTACTGAATTGATGCCCATGTATTGGAATCCAAAATTAAACCCATGCTGAAGCTAAAAGTTGATCTGTTGGAAGTGCCCATTTACTCACATGTGAGTGTCCCACATTGGAATTGAGGAGAGAAATTGTCTACTTTATAAATCAAGGAGTTACTCCTCCTATTGCCAATTGGTTTTAGGATGGAACCTTCTTGGTTTATGAAGTGGGCTTTCTCTCTCCTCCTTGGGTGTCGGCCAGGCCCGTTTACGTTTTCACATGGTATCAGAGCCCATGGTTGGATCCTGGGTCTCGTGTATTTGATACCAGCCGTTTGCACAGCTGGGCCTTTGTTTCGCAACTGTAGTGAGCCGATTGAGCCCCAGTTTGCTTTGTTTACCCAGTCTGTGGTTTAAAGGGAACTCACATGTGAGAGGGGGGTGTTGGAAGTGCCCATTTACTCACATGTGAGTGTCCCACATTGGAATTGAGGAGAGAAATTGTCTACTTTATAAATCAAGGAGTTACTCCTCCTATTGCCAATTGGTTTTAGGATGGAACCTTCTTGGTTTATGAAGTGGGCTTTCTCTCTCCTCCTTGGGTGTCGGCCAGACCCGTTTACGTTTTCACATGATCACTTCAGAATGAAGATGGGTATGTGATTTCCCCTAAAGTTGTAAGAACATGCATGGATTTTCTTCGAATTGTTAACAAAAGGAATGGGCTCTACACACACATGTGACATGGATGCTAGCTAGCTAATCATTGCAGTTCTTAAAAAGAAGAAGGGACACACAAGAAACATATATAGAAACTGAATTGAAATGTTTTGTTTGAAGTTGACAGATAAGATTATTACATAAACATTGTTTATAAGAGATCAAAATCAAACAACACAACAAAGGAACGAAGAACAGAGCCAAAATCAATCATCATGGATGACCATCTGGTTGAGCTGCCTTGAGCACTCCTTCTGCTGCTTCTTCAACTCTACAACCTTCTTCACCTCAGCGTGGAATCGATCCCGTCCCGCCTGGTCGAAACTGTGAATCTTTATAGGAGGATCGCATTCCACAACCCCAATAAGATCACGCACATTGAAAGTAACTTTACCCCGACCATCAAGTTCTACCACTACTACCATCCCACCTTCCAAAACCTCGGTCACGCTTCCTTCCAACCCCCTCATGCTCCCATGCTTAATAACCATGACCCTCTTCCCAACTTCGTAATCTCCTGATCGGAGTAGCTTTAATAATAGCTCTTCACTCGGCCGCCATTGGGCCCATTCCTTCTGCTCAGCTACAGCTGGCCTATCGTCTTCCTCATCCGACAACATTATGCCTTCGGATGAACAAGGCACCCCTAACAACCCAACGGGCATATCATCCATATCAACCATCATATCATCCCACTCCTGTATTTCATCTAATTCCGCCTGGCTCATCTCGCGAATTTTCTTCTCGTGAATGGGTGCCATCGATGGATAATGTCTTTGTTAAAGACCACGAAGAATACTACTCTACACAAGTGTGAGAGACGATAAAACTATGTCTACGACTCGTCTATATATAGTCTCATACAAGGTAGTAAATACTTTCCTAAATCCCTCGAACTTCATCCACCATGCATAAAACAACGCTATTACCTCGTACAATTTGTAGTAGATAATTAAAACGTCGGGGCACATGAGAAGGGTTAATTTCCTTTCTTAATTAAGTAAGATTCTCACTTGAAAGGATTTTTTATGAGAAACCACCTCCTATTTTGTACTTTTTTTTTTTGGGAACCACCTTATAATTTTTTTTTTTTGAACCACCAAATAAAAGCAAAAACCATGGTAAATTGGTAATACCACCTAAGGCCGGGCCCACTCCCACCCTATAACCACCAAATTTTTTTCTTATCTCTCTCCTTCGCCGACGCCGACGATCTCCCACCACCTTCCTCCGCCCCGATTTTGCATCGACGTTCTTCCCCGACGACCCACATCCAATAACCCACTCCCCCGCGATCCACTCTAAATTGACAAAAAAACAAAGGAATAAAATAAAACACAATAACTACTCCGACCACCGCTCATAGCCGCAACAATTGTTTTCGCCGGCGTTAATTTGATCGACGTGAGAAGACGACGACCCAAGAAGGGCGAGCGGGACTTTTGCTTTTATTTGGTGGTTCCCCAAATTTTTTATCCTTTTGTCAGATTGGCTGCTTAGCTTAATATGAATCCCCTTTTCTTACAGTCATAATTCTCACCTCTGATATGTTTTTCGCGGTCTGTGTTATGCAGTTACGTACAGGGTTAACTAGAGTGCATTGCCTGTTTATGTGATTTCTGACATTCTAATTTTTCTGCTCACTGAAAGATCAATACCAAACTTACCAAACAATACACAACATGAGAAAGATGAGAGGAGTAGATTAATTCTTGTATCGAATCGCAATTTAATCCTCCACACGAATTGTAAATTTGTTTTCCAGTAGTAGCATACAAGACTGGTGACAAGCCAGAGCAAAATTTGGGCTTGAATTGAGCTTCCAGTGCCTTTGCACATGTTACATTGTAGTACTTGTCCATTTAATTTATTTCGTCCAAAGGCAAAGGGCGATACTGATGCAAATGGGTCGAGCCTTGATTAGGGGTGTCTTAACAAAATCGTGAACCTAGGTTGGTTGAACGAGAAAGACCGGCCCATATAGATATATATCGACTGAAGCGTCCTAAAAAATCCAGTAGCCTCCAAAATACTTATATTACGTGTTTCCATAGTAAAATTCAGTGTTTGGATAGTTGAGTAAAATTCAATGTTTGGATGGCAAGCTACCTCTTTTTTTTTTAACCCCCTAATTTCTAACCAAAAGATTCCGTACAACGTAGCATAATTTACCGTATCTTTGTCCTCACACACGCCAACACTTTTAGAATTCCTCTGCCTATCAAACACTGTGTAATAATGTACTAATAAATAAACCCTACTACATACTGTTATTCTGTCAGTGGTTTTGCTAGCTACCATGGCAGCAGCACCAGGTACACCACAATGGGTGGTTGACATGGCGGATGCGGTTTTTAGGACCAATAAAGGCAGTAACTCGGCTGAAAAGGGATACTTCTGCGTCATGTGTGGCGGCGAAAGCATCAGTCAGGAAGACATTGACAGAGAACATGTAGGTCACAAAGTGGTGCAGGTGATGAGCTGTTCTAAGTCGTATGGCCGTATGGGTACAAGATTGATCACATTGTAGACATCATGCACTTATACGATTTTTCGGGTGTCTGTCCATACAAAATTAACCAAACCTACGTCTTGTTTCCTAGGTCAAGGACAAAAATTAACAGGAAAAACGCGGAAATCAACAGTTGTGTCGTCTGTAAGGCGGTCTTGTCTACCAGTGCAGAGTTTCCTCATGATCGATTCTGTTCTATAAAGTGTAAGTTGGATTGTAAAGATCAGGGGCAGCGTGACTACCCATCAAATGTGTGGCTCGCCAATGTCATAGCGCGCTGTAGTAAGGCGAGGAAGAGCAATAATGGGAAGCAACAAGAAGGAAAGATTGCGCGGAAGAGGAGTAGAAAAGGAGTACCTTGTAGAGCTCCTCTGTTATGATATTCAAACCAAACGTAAAAGTTTCAATGAATACGACTATATATACGAGCCAGTAATAGGAGAAATAGCGTTATGGTTCTTACCGTCCAAAATTATAGTGTAAGAGAAATATTTGGGTTCTTACGTGAGTTACGTACCAAGATTATAGTGTAAGAGATTGGCATTAATATGAGGTAAAGGGTTACTTTTCTTTTTGGTTACTACTACTACGAACTGTACATGAATCCATTCATACATCATTGTGAATGATTACAACTACAACAAAAACATTCATGATCGTTCCAAATTTTCATGTCGCTAATACGATTGGAGCTAAAATTTGTGTACCAATTCTTATCCTAGTCTTATGATCGATCTTAGCTAATAATCGCAGTTTTGTGTTATCGTAATTATATAACCCTAGTCAGAGTTACGCTTCTTCAAGTTTCCTAATCTTCTTTCACTAATATTTTCCTACTCATATCAGGCATATACACAGTTTCCTAATCTTATCACAGTCCTATTTCTTGTATATTAATTGTTTATTAACTTTCCATAACATGGAAATTAACAGTGTTAAACATCAGGTTTCCTATCACTCTCTCTATATATACTTGTAGCATGCAGTGTAAAAATCACAGAAGCTACAATCAAGATCAGAATAATGGGTTTAGAAATACCGCAGAAGATCAAAGATATGCTCTATGCAACGTTTGACACTGGCAAAGGTAATAGTCCAACTTTCAGAGGTCACTTCTGCGCGGATTGTGGTGGAAAAAGCTTGCTGAAGAAGGAAGTTCAACAACACAAAGGCAGAGGCCACAGAGTGTTACAAGCGTTTTGCTGTTCTAGGGTGTATGGATACAATGTCTATGATTTGAATAGAATTCCGGATATGTTGGATATCACTGGTATTTGTAGATTCAAGATTAATAAAGGGTTTGTGATTTTCCCGGTGTCTCGGAAGAAGGGGGACAGTAAGAGTGGGCTAGTTAACTGTGTTGTTTGTCGGGCTGCCTTGTCGAAAATGGCTAACCCTCATCGTGATCGTTACTGCTCCATTCTCTGTAAGCTCGAGTCGAGTTCAGGCTTGATTAGAACTACTGACACTGTGATGACAGACCAGAATAACCAGGTCTGTTTTCCTGACAAGAATAATGTTCAGGAAAATTGTCAAGTAATTCAGGAGGGTTGTCAGAAGAAATCAGTGTCACCGACTAGGATCAAGATCAAGTGCAGCAGACCTGCTGGGAGCATCAAAACTGATAAATCTGATGAATCGAAACAGGAACTGTGCACGAAAGAGGTTTCGACAGGGGTGAATGATGTCAAGAGGAAACAGAAGAGGAAGAGGAGATCTGAAGGGAAGAGAAAAGAGATAAGAAGACAGCAAGAGAAGAAGAGGAAATTGTTGGAGGACGAGGAAAGATTAAAGAATCTCGTCGAAACGGCCTTGGATGATGGGATAAATACAGTGGATAACAATAGTTTTAGGAAGAGGAGCAGGAAAGGGATACCTTGCAGAGCTCCTCTGTACTGATGATTTTAATATATATGCGACTTTTGTTGTTTCGATTCGTTCATTTACTTGTAATTTTGGCCTAATGGGTTTGAGGAACCTTTGCAATTGTATAGCCTTTGGCTTGATGTAACTCATCTTATGCAAGCAGTATTAATTTCAGTGTCTGTTTTCATATCAATGTGCACTTTTTCTTGCCATATTATGTTTGCCCTAATTAAGCTATTCGATAGCAGCTAGCATTGCGAGTACAACCTTAGCCAATCGTTACAGTTGTTTCTGATTCTGTAGTAAAATTGTAGAAGAGGTCAGAGTTTTTCCTTCTACCTAGTATGGTATCCGAGAAAATGGCAATTTGACAAAGCGTTTTTAGGATGAGAAAACCCGAGTTTTTCTTGTTTAAAGAGTTCTTTTGCACCCATATAAGTTTGCAGTCTTCACAGCAAAGCTTTATTACAAACTCCATGTAAAAAGATGTACAGTTAGCTGAACTACAGCTTCAAATTTTAATATCTATACAGAAATGCTTAACTTGTTTAACAACCATATTCCGAGAATAAGAAATGTAAATCAGAAAAAATTACCAGAGTTTGACAAACTAGGCAAAAAAAAATCAAGGAATCAAGAGAACAAACGAGTTAGAAGTTCATGCTAGCTAGGAAATCGAAACTTGGCCTTTACCAGCTATATGACTTCTTGGCCATTTTAACCAAATTAATCAAGCACATTGAAACAAATATTCGTCAGTACATTCACCAAATGTACGCAATGAGAAACCGATCATTTTGTCTGACATTTTACCTTCCCTGAAAGTTGGCTATCTGTGAGAACGCGGCAGCTCCAACTTCAGTATGATCATCAGTGCTCGAACCATTAGGTTCCCCTGCAGTAGCCATCATTGGTGCTGTTTCCAATGGGATTAGCAAGGAGCTGTTGTCCTCGTCAGGCTCGACTTTAGACTTCTGATCTTGGAGCTGTAGCGCGTATTCTAGATGCCACAAAACATCCCCCATCGAGATCCTGTCAACTCCATACTCAGCCAAGCACTTCTCTGCTGCCTCGATGTACTTCTTGAGTGAACTCGAGCTGATAGTCCCTTGTAAATTAGGGTCGACGATCTTCTCGAGATTACCCTTTCGGTAGTTTGACATTCCCCACTCTGCCAAGTTCACCTCATTCCTTGGCAAGGCCGGGTTAATAGCAGGACGCGCTGTTAGTACCTCGAGAAGAACAACCCCAAATGAGTATACATCTGATTTCTCAGTAAGTTGTTGTCTCCGAAAGTACTCTGGATCAAGGTACCCGAAACTGCCCTTAACCGCGGTACTCACATGAGTTTGCTCTATTAGACAGGCCGCTTTGGAGAGTCCAAAGTCGCTCACTTTAGCTACAAACTTCTCGTCTAACAGAATATTTGTTGTCTTAACATCTCTGTGTATTATGCAATGTGTGGCACCGGTGTGGAGGTAATGAAGACCTCGCGCAGCTCCGATGCAAATGTCTAGCCTCTGCTTCCATGTCAAGGGTTTGGAAAGGTCACCCCCATACAAGTGCTCGCGAAGCACACCATTGGACATGTACTCGTACACTAGGCACATTTCCGCGTTTTCATCACAATAGCCGATAAGTGACACAAGATGACGATGTCTAAGCTGAGAAAGCATCTGAATCTCAGTCTGAAACTCGTTAACACCTTGCTCTGATTGAGGGTTAGCCCTCTTAATCGCGACTTTAGTCCCATCGTCTAATTGTCCTAAGTAAACCTTACCAAATCCACCTACACCAATGACCGCGTTTTCATCAAAATTGTTGCTAGCATCTTGCAACTCAGTGAAGCTGAAAAACTTGCCAACCCCATTAGTGGTCGAGTGAAACATACTACTCTTTCTAGACCCGAATAACATGCCGGATTTTCTAGAACCGGTAGTACTCTTACTACTAGACATGAAACTGCTGTGGCTCGCGGTAAGTGGTAGGAGCCAAGACGAGAAGCTGTTGCGCCTTTCCCAGTCCTGAGGCCGCTTGTGCCACCGCACAAACATGGTCAGGACTAGGACTAGCGCGCCCAATCCCATCACTAGGCCTACTATGGCCAATATCTTCATGGTTCGCGCCCCTTGAGACGCGCCCATGTAGTTCCCATTCACATCGAACAACCCACTTAGGCTGCCTGCTGAATTGCTCATCTTGATCACCTCCATCCCGTTGAGGATTGCATTTGGTACGCCTGAGTCAGCACCCGCAGTCGGCCCTACTTGGACCACCACTGAACCGTTGGTGATCGATGTCGAGTTGATCACGAAATCCCTGTTTGTATTGCATGTTTAACAAAAGTTAGGACGAGACCAAATTCTAGAATGTCACTAGAAATTGTACATGTTAATATCATAATTCATATAACTATACCATTAGGTTACAAGTACCAATTGGAAACGAAATTTTTAATTCAAACGTTAACAATCCCTTTATCGATCATTCTAACAAAATATTGTTGTTTCATGTTTATGAAGTTAGTGATCCAATCCAAATGTCCTAAAATGATGAATTTGGACATGTCCAACAACTCTTATCGGCCTAGTATCAGCTTATTCCATACTATAATTCCTATGACTAATACACATACGAACATCAACGTCAATACTCAATACATACAAAATAATGGTTCTTATACAACATAGTTAGACAATAAAAGATCCGACTTTTTTTTTTATTGTAAGACCGTCTTACCAAAGTTTTTGAAACTGAAACTTATATACGTACCTGTAATAGGCGGTGCCGAGGGCGGAGGTGAGGCTGGACAAGTCAAGACCGTTAACACCCATAATCCCATTCACATACACATTGAAGTACAAATCATTCATAGTAGCACTCACAATGTCACAAAAATGGAGCCTAACAAGGTAGTTAAAATTAGCCTCGACGGGCAACTTCCATGTAAGGTTAAACAAGGCGCCGGCCGTACTAGCATTATCGACGGCCATCTCATCGGCCGTCGAATATACAAACGGCGGGGCGATAAACTCCGTCGCCCCGCCTTCCGGGTAGTTGACTTCACTAGGAGCAATCCTTACACTCTGAGCCCCCTTTGGGAGGGTATCGAAGTCTTCATCAGGAAGCCAAGTCCTCCATAAGGTGTCATTGGTTGGGGTGATGAGTGGGCCTCCGACATTTACCCTGTGGGCCACCTCGAAAGCAAAATTTGACACACCATCGACAGTGCCAGCTGGAGGAGAAGTGGCTGTGTCGGCGATGAGGTTGTCCGGGACGGAGACAACCTCGATGGCGTTGACAAAGGCTATCGAGTTGGTTTTCGGGGCGAATTTGAGAGTGAGTGTGTCTGAAGATATGTTTAGGAAGTATTCCTTGAAGATGGGTGCTGGATGGGAGGGTAAGGAGAAGTCGTGTAGGAGGACAATGGTGTCGGTTGCAACACCGAATACGGCCGTGGTTAGGTTGTAGGTAGGGTGGGAGAGTGGGTAGAAGTAAAGACGGATGATGTGGAAGCCTTGTTGAGTGATTGGGAATTTGTATGTTGCTTCGTTTGGGAAGATTCTAGCTGAAAGATAGAGTTGAGTAGATGAGGACTCAACAATGCTATTGAGGTTAGTGCTGTTCGATTGTGGGATCGAATCGACGTTGACTTTAATGTCTTCGGTGGTGCTCAAAAAGCTCACCGTCGAGGGGTCGGACTTAAAAGTCCGGCCATCGAGAAGCGTGACCTCGCCCTGATCACCGCACGCGATCAGGATGTTGTCCGCGGGGTCATACTTGGGTGTGACGGGTATAGGGGTGACGGTGGTTGGAGTAGTAGAAGGTGAAGGTGCAACAGATGGAGCTATGTTTGCCTTTTTATGGTCCTTAGGAGGATGCTTGGCATCAATTTTTGTGGTAAAACTAATTAAAAGAAGAGAAAAAATGATGCAACTAATTGAGAAAAACCTCCATCTAGACCTACACATTAACTCTCCTCCTTTGATCATGGTGTGTTACTCTTTATTTTTTTCTTCCTTTTTTTCGCGGCAAGCCGGCAACTGGTCGTCTTGCTTTTTGGTATATTGTCGTGTTGATCAAACTACCATGATCACGCGTTATGACGTTGCTGGTGGCCGTCGTGGTGGTAATAGGAACTCTACTAGGTAATGAAATGACAAGATGACAATCTCATGTCAATGGTGCCTAAAAGTCTAGAACAAAAAAGAGGAACAATTTTTTTTGATGTTTTTGTGTTTTGGGAGGTTGAAAGGATGTCTACATGGTAAGAATAGAGTTTGAGAGAGGAGTTGTGGGGAGCAACTAAGGGAAGAAATGTGACAAGAAGGACGTGCTCCATTGTACTAGTATAGAATCAAATGACCTAATCAAATTTCAATTTTATTGAAATGTTGTGTGACTTTTTCTTACATATATTTCTTTCTAATTATAGATTTTTTGGAAGATGGATGAGGACAAGATGGCCAAAACTATTTGTGTTGTGGTTGTAGGACCATGTTTAGCTGGCATGTGTATAGTGAGGAGTATAAGTTTTTAACTACCAACTAACATATGAAAAAATCCCATAAACCGCGTAATCTATTTCTATACTTGGAAATCATATCATAAAGAGTATTATTGTTCGGGTATCTATTTGTCAATCATCACCATTATTGGACGTCAACCTACTCTAACGTACATGCATCCCACTAATACAAGATTTTTAATGTGGCAAAAATTATGGTCAATGAGCTGAATGGAATGCTAGGTAAATAGGTGATACATCGTATATCATCGTTGATGTCCAACTATCATTTTGGGATCCCATATTTGGCTATAAGTATATGGATATGCGTATAATCGAGCATTTCTTCATTGACATTATATTACTTTTGCACATCCTGTGAATAATGTATGACATCATCAATGAAGCTGGTTCTAAGATATAATGGAAAAGTAAGAAGAAAACAAAAACATGCGGGTAGAGGGTTTTTCTCTGTTTATGAAGATAGTCTATTTGATCCTCGATGATAGTTCAAAATAATCAAATGTAAGAGTGGCACGAATGTCCTAAGTTGACCATACAACAATTATGCTAGCTCGAGTGTTGGGGCACAACATTAGAGAGGAAAGTGATGGGAATGGTGGTGCCGTTTTTATAATTCAGAAAAGCAGCAAATACTTTACTCTACCCTTTGGAATTTCACAAGTTTATTCTAAGCAATCTTAGCATTATTCTAGGGTCATAGGTAGATCCTTAAAATAGAAAATTTGGTCCTTTTGGATAAACTTTTCGAAGAAACATAATTGAAATTGTCCGAATGTAGCCAGAAATGTGTTTAATTGGGTATAAAGTGGCGCAAGTCATGCGAAATGCAAAGTAGCGGCGGCACACAGCTGTTGGGTTTGACTTGCGCAAATTTTAATTGACGGCACGCTATGATGAGAGATATAAGCGCGTTCAACAGCAGGCATAATGTGAGCAGGGTATGTAGCTTCATCAAGAAGAATCATTCAACTCCAAAACTTCTTGATCCCATGTTTAATAGTAGTGAGTTAAAGATAAGCACTTACAGTCACAGCTATGAGACCAGGCCAGCACCGAGCTCGAGTCAATGTGGCGAAACTTGTTGAACCTGGCTGTTTTGCGTAACAAGCTCGTAACAGCAACATCCAAACGCGCACACAGAAATGGCTGACGACCTACATTTGATAACGTGGGCGAGATGTGAAACGAAAAATATGATACATGAATTATGACAGTCTGAATAAAACTGTGTCCCTTAGAGATTTCATGTAGCCAATATCTCTGTAATATGGTACAATGAAATTCAAATGTGCGATCCACGGTACAAATCGTGTGGATCAAAGAATGCTGGACACTTGAAAAACCAGTAAAACAAATCGAGTTCTCGTCATTATCACAGGAGATCGATAATTACAGTGCTCAATTACAGGTGAGACTATTGCAGTGGACAGCCTTGCTCTTCTTGTCTAAGATAAATGAGCCCTCGGCGTATCCTCTGAAACCGAAACCAATAACAATGAGCACAGATCTGAGTCGGTCCGTTCTGAGTGCAAACCATTTCAAAACTCTGAGGAACACATTGAAGAGAGTAGAAAAATACCTCTTTCGTATCTTCTAGCCGAAGAAGATCTAGTCTCTCTGATGGTCTCCTCCTTGTTAGGGTGGTTAACTACAGAAACATAGAGTTGGTTAATTTTAAAAGTGCCCATCAGAAGAGGGAAGCAGATTACAGAAGTGCATACCCAGAAGCTGAAGCGCTCAGGGTTCTCTGCTGAGGGCATCATTGCTTCCACATTAAGAAGTTGAGCAAATCGTCTTCGGTCTGGAGAAGATAGTAGTATAGTACATAAAAAATTAGTACGAGGACTGTAATCCACCATAACGGAATAGTAAGTGTGCCCCTATCAGCAATCAGTCTTTTGGCAAGATATAACATTAAAATTTCCCTCCACTTGCTTGTACAAAAGAAATGATGAGAAAGGAGGGAGGCGAGGAATTTGTTTCCAAAGGGAACACAAGTTACGGAATTTGTTTCCAAAGGGAACACAAGTTACGGACTAAACTTTCTGTTCATAAAACTCAAACAAGGAAAATAAAAAATTCATTTTCCAAGTCAAAAATTAGGAGATTGATGGGGAGGAGGCTTTGTGTCTTAACTTGCTGTGCTAGTGAAACCCAAAAAAAAAAAAAAAAAAAAAAAAAAAAAAAAAAAAAATCCCCTGTACTCTGTATTTCAAAAATTTGCAAAATACTTGCAGAGTTCGGGAGAAAGGAGAGTGGCAGCATTTCCAACAATCTTGTGCGAACAGAAAATCTAATTGTGAAGGTTTCTTAGTCCTCGCAATAATTTGGGATGGAAATGGAGACTTTTCATAGAACACTAATTTTGCACTAGAACTACATTATCAATGCTTTGGTTTCTAAAAGTGAAAAACTTGTATAAAACGGAAATTTTGAAAAGAAGCAGTGTTCATATAAAACCTCACTGAATGACCTCAATTAACTTTAAGATTCAGCAAAAGAGAACAGCCGGCCCTTTCAAATTAGTATAACACTCACCTTGCTGTGCTGCTCCTTTTGCCCTCATTAACCACGATCGAGCATATTCTACCGCATTAGTTGTCAGTTCCAGCAGCTGTTAAGGACAGCAAGTCAATGAACAAAACACCAGGTCAAATTTCATTCACAGTTTTAGTTACTTGCAGGAATTTACAGGAGCTATATGAAATTTTAAACTACAGCTTCAACCCTGACATCTAAGCAAGTCGAGGAAAAACCCTGTTCTCAAATTTTGGCAATCAAGCATCTCACAAAAAACTCAAGTAGATTTGACGAACAATTCAAAAGTCATTGTACAAACTCTTTAAGACCAGTTAGAAAAAGAACATACTTAAACACTAGTGATGCAGCAGAAGTCAGGTCATTGTACAAGCCATATCCAGCATATATACTAGAACAGCAAGTGATGAAGTAACATAGTGCAATACCTTCTTTTTTATTACCAAGCTTGAAATTATTACTACAACGACATTTCCCCAGTGCCTCAAAGGCTCCCGCCTATGGTGAGGTAGTGGGGTCGGATGTACGCAAGCCTTACCCCTATGTTGGCTACGGATGACTAGTAATGCATATTAACTGTTAATACAAGAAGCACATACAGTATTGTGAGCCATTTTGCTTATTAATTACTACCACATGCCATGCAAATACATAATGACTTAGCTAGTGCTCCCAACAGATCAAATGCAAACAACTACCAACAAAGGAAACGCTTGATTTTAGCTTACATCTATTTTCTCTCTAGTTCCTTCTCGCGGAATAATATCCTGTACCCACTCTACTTCTGCCACACGATACCTGCACAAAGAGCATGATAGATCATCAGAGCATAGGACCCACAGGAAACCACAGCTAAAAGCCTAGAAGCAGCAAAGACAACCCACTTACCCGTCTTGATCCCATGATTCAAGGATACGAAATCTCCTGCGGCCTTCAACCTGGAGAAGGGAGGAAGAACCTTTATAAAATATATTGCAGCCTTAACACTTCCAAAAAACACTCTTGAAATAAAATACAAAAACAGAAGGGAGGTGGAGAAATCATCCACGGGCAGCACTTAAAAGGGAAAAGCCATCGTGAAGTGAGAAGATGATCCTGAGGTACCTTAGCTCTAGCTTACGGGTGATACATAATTCAGGGTTAATTAGCTTATTGGGACTACAAAACCTCGGCACACTGAAATATTGGGTGATCTCCACCAAAATAACAGTAGCCCAATCTCTTTCATTCTAGCAATTGATAGAAAATTTAACTTTAATCAATACGGAGTAATTGTTAACCACTGTAAACAAAATTGTAAATATGTCTCTTGTGAAATTGTATTTTCAGGCAAAACACTGAACAGCTAGCTCAGAGTATAAAGCAAGATGTAAACAAACCGTTCACAATAACTGTCAAAAATGGCGTATCACATCATACCTCTATATAGAAGCGCCCATCAGGAAGTGGTTCACATCTGCAGTAATATATGCGGACATCCAATTTAAGGGAGGTCAATGAGTCAATCACACAGTAAGATATAGGAAAATTAGAAATAAAATTGGTACTTACTCTGTTATCTCCACTTCACATGCAAAGTCCGCTATATGACCTGTAGTGGAATCAAGTGTGACCTATAGCATTGATCAAAAGCATAAGCCCAAAAAAATGGGAATCCTAAATGGTAGGGAAAACAAACAAGAGGCACGATGATGTACCATTCCCATCCGACGATTTCCTTCCATTATCCTCCTAACCTGTTGTTCAAGCACAAGAGAATAAAACCACGATAATCTGAAATAAGACTCAGGGATATCAAGTCAGTAAATGGATTGCTTACAACAGATCTAGAATTACAAGGCACACCTAACATGAAACTTGCAGCTAAAATAGTCATCATCAAGCTCAAGATAGGCATTCTCCATTACAAAATTTCCAGAAGATAGCACAAAATGTATAGTAAGATAACTGCAAACCGCAACTAAAATAAAGGCAAAAGAAACAGGAATCTTCTGTAAATTCACAAAGGCAAGACGATAGTCAAGAAACAATGTTTTTTAGACTTAGACGATTAGTTTGGCACAGAAACCAGAAGAGCTATGGACGGTTCAAAGAACCAAAAAGTTTACGACTCACTCTCGACTAGAATCAAATGGACAAACCAATGTAAACCAATAACATACAAATCTTACATATGCCCGGGACTGAATTCAGGATGGAGATAGTTTTGAAAGTGTTTTTTTGCTGAAGACAACTCACAAATCACAAGTCACAAGAACTTAAATACTCAATCTAATCTTCTAGTCTTCACATGATGACAACTAACAGATATATGAGATCACACCCACAGCCTTTGTTGAGGCTTTCAAGAAAGTACAGGCCTCAGAGATAGAGTTACAAGTAAAGTAGAATATGTTCATCACTGGAGGGGGGAAGGGCAAATTTTCACACACAGAAAGTATAAATGGAATAAACACCAAAGAGTAACACAACACAATGAACACGTCGACTTGATCAAGTAAGTAGGCAAAGAGATGTAATTATTATCAAATCCATGGTGAAATACTAATCTTTGTTCTACTCTGTGGAACAAGAGGCCCACACAACTCACCATAAGCCTGTATCGAGGTTCAAATATATTGAGCGGCAATTTTTCACAAGGAAGGACCGCATCCATAACAAAAAGAGGCATCAAATCAACGCCAAGCTTTACCAAATTGTCATTCTCAGACTTCCTCTCGGCAAATTCCTCAGGAAAATTCTTCTGTATGATGTTGTTAAGAGTCACGCTGGAGAATTTAAAAATGTCAGATATCATATATAACATGTGCTAGTGTTAATCCAAGTAGAATACAGAATAACATAGCTAAGCAACTTTGGAAAATGGAACAACTCAAGAAGTCTCTTATTGTTCCCTAAGGCACTGCCGAGATCATGTTCTCTACTTGTCAAAATCCGCAACAGTAGTTTCATCCAGAAAATTTTGGAGGAGACTTTGAAAAACCCATCCAACATAACTTCTCTTAGAAAAGCCACTGTTTGTCAATTGCACTGGTGTATGTTATTGTGTCATTTGGCTTAGATGACAATTAAGGTCATAACAATGTTCGATTCATAGGTGAAAATTACAACAAAGCTGCGCTAAAATGTGGTCCGTTAGCCAACATATGGCACTTTCTGGCATTATTGACATATGGTGAAAAAGAGCTTTCAGGAAATGTTTAATTTACAGCTAACATGACTTTGTCTAGATCTTTAACCGTAAAATAATACAAAGATAGAAGCAGTAGAGACACACCTGGTAGCACATGTTCTAGGCGTTATAAATAGTACAGTACGGCAAAGGGGACATTTATTACCTGCAGTTTATACAGTGGCAAGAACAGTATTACAAAACCGCACATTAAAAACTGTAAAACATGACAACAAGAAACGAATCTTACTTCGGTCCATTGACTGAAATAAACATGAACGACAAAATGAATGACCACATGGAGTTGTAACTGGCTCATAGAGTAGCTTCAGGCAAAGGGTACAATCGAACTCATCACTACGTTCTGGTTTTCCGCGGCCTCTTGCTCCCCCTGAGCCAGTGCACGTCTTCTCTAAAATCAGAAGAAGCGACTTTAAATGGTCACTGCATAAGACAAAAGGGGAACAATGTGACCTGAAATCCTTTTAAAATGTAAAGCTGGCAATTTGATACACAATGGTAGACTAGTGGAGAAAAGGGACTGGCTATTACCTAAGTGGATCAATCTGCAGGCCAGAAATAACGACATCGCGTGCCAGCTCATACTTTTCTAACTGCTCATTACAGCGCAATCAGAATTAGATTATACAAAAAAAAGATTCTCACACTTAAATTTTTCATTCAACTGCTCAAGGAGCATGGAGTACAAATGAAAAATGTTTAATAACAAACAAGATACGCCATCATAAATCAAAGTTATAACTATGCTTATCAAAGAGCTAGTGCAGCGGTGCAGTTAATAAGAAGAGATGGAAAATTTTAACAACTCAAAACCAAAGGAAACTCCAGCACATTTGCCATCAACTAGGAGATCATGTAGTTGAGGAATGTCCCCCAAGAAATATCGCAGAGACCCAGAGCTTTGATGGCAGCTAAAGCTTTCTCATATATTATAAGACATAATTCTCCATGACCGAGAAACCTGGCACAAGAGACTATAAGTATCATGTTTTGACTTACCAAGAAAAGGGCATCAGACTGCAATATGTATGACTTTACAGAATTGCTCCTTAAGCTCATGACTTTCTCCGCATCCTTCAGTGCAAGCTGCAAATACAATCAACAAAAGAAGGGTAATCAGTGTTAATCATATGGAATAAAAAGCTACCATTAACTCTCTTAAAGTCTGGGAGTATGACCAAGAGTTGTTGCTTCAAGGGCAAATTTGAGATATGGCATAACCAATAATTTAATTCTAGAGTGTTCAATGGATACTTAGTCTCAGCCTCATGTACTAACAGAAAATTGATGAAACGGACAAATTTACTCAATCCCCCCGCCCCAAGTGGTTCTGCTCATGTTGCTTCTGGTGTACCACAGATATACTGGTACCAAGTGTCGACTCTTGGCATTACAAGAAAAGCACAACCATCTTGGTGGGAGTAAAAGGTGAGGAATTTGATCTCATCATTGACTTGTTCTTATGAGTATGTTTCTTGAGACACCCCTACCCCTCCCCCTCCCCCTCCCGCCATCCCAGTTTTCACTCCTCCTCTCACCACATGGTGAACAAAAATGACTACCAGAGACAATGCCACTGTATATCAAAGAATACTTCATCAATTGCCTGATAATTTTGAATCTGAACGAGAAAAATAACTACAGTCAAAGGCTCCCTCATTCTACATCCACCCCCACCCCCAACCAAATCTTCTTGGCCAGTAAAGAATTTATGTCCTCATGTGCCCCTAAAAAGAGAAAACTGTTCCACACCAATATCCAGACACTAGTAACCAAAAAAAGCCTGACTTCCCAAACTAAATAAAGTTCAGAGAGCACTTGAAAATTCAAATACAAATTGAGTGAAAAGAACAGTGTTTCTCTAACTACAAAGGGAAGAAGATGGCACATACTTCAGCATGTGTAGTAGGATCGAGTCCATACAACGGGCTATATTCAGAGGTGGATGGTGGCCTGCTCTTCAAAAATTGGCTCAACCTGAAAAGTATGCAAAGGGAAGCACCCAAAAACAGAAAAATCATACACCACAGAACCCCTAAGTCATCTAAGAGAAGAAAGCAAAGCCTCTGGTTACAAGTTACCTTATATAAGCAGCACATCTATTGCTCAATATAATAGGATCACCAGGTTTCACAACAATAGCTTTTGTATAACAATTAATCGCCTACACAAAAAGAACAGTCAATCAGGGCACAGAAAATATGGAATAGTATAAGGTACTCTAAACAGGAGGATCCAATAACCGAAAGATCCCAATACAGCCTATACTCATAAATCATACAAAAATCACGACTTCATGATCATCCCAATTCAGAGGACAATTACATTTCTCTAATCCCAAAATAAATCTCAAATGACATTACTACACACCAAAAATGAACATCGCGCAATTCAAACATACAAATGGCCTGATTTCTTCAGCAGTTCTCAATGCATCGAGACAAAGCACAAACAATTGAGTGAAAAGCTATAACGCCGTATAATGAGAATTGCACACCCAACATTAATCATCGCAAAGCATTAAGTTCAGGTAACTCGAGAATATCCCTATAGACTATAATGGCAGCATGATGAACTTAATGAGACAACATCATCATCATCAACATAACATATGCAATCAAAATTCATGAATAATTCTCAACAATTAACAGAGGACAAAATATTCGACCTCCTCAAATCGCATTTGGCGAAAGGCTTGATTACCACTCTGCACAAGCTCAAAAAGCTGACGAAATCTCTCGTAAGAAACCGACTCCTCTCCTTCATTCGCCTGCAACATTCACACAACTCAATACTCACTAATCACAATAATTAACAGCAATTACCACCAAATACAACAAAACTCCGACCAATTCAACTCCAAAGTTACATCCTTTTTTCACTCATACCGATATCAAATTACAATTTCTGATCACGAAAACTCGAAAAGAAACACAAATTCTTCAACTTTTCTGCTAAATTTAACACTTTCGATCAAAATTGAACTCCAAACCTTACCATTTCTACTGTTAAACAACAATTATGATCAATAAAACTCCAGAAAAATACAGATTATTCAACTATTACTGCTACAACTAGCAATTTCGATCAATAAACTCGAAACAAAAAAAAAAAATTACAATTTCTACTATTACTACAACTGATAATACGAGTAAATTCTTCCACAAGTAATCGCAATTTCAATCAATTAAACTCATAAACATACGAAAAATGATAACAAAAAAAGAGGAGAGAGAGTGAGAGAGAGAGAGAGAGAGTAATTACGGAGACGAAATCTTCAACATCGACGATACCGTCGGAAAAGTCGCCGGTGATCGGAGAAGTGTCGCCGACGGAAATGGACATTTGCGTATAGAAGAAGATAACTTAAAAATATGAATATTAAATTAAGAATTATTAACAATTGAAACGTTGAAAATTGGGTGTTTGGTATAAAAATTGTGAGTGTGTGAGAAGTGTAGAGAGAAATGGGAAGAAGAAGGAGAAGGAAGTGTAAAGAGGAAGGAAGAATGGGGGGAGAGCTTCGTGTTTAGCTGGGAATCTTACATTACACGATCGGACCACATTGGCTTACGTGGTCTTCCTTGCTTCCCCCCCTTTCTCACTTCCCCTCGTCTCCTCTCCTCCGAGTCCCACTCTCTCTCCCCTCTTATGATGATAAAATTGATTGATGATAAGTCATAATACTCGTAAAAGTCGTAACTCGCAACTCGTACTCTTCCAACAAGGTGTGGACAATAAGAGTTATTTGCGTCGGGTTTTATGTTATTAGAATGAAACGATGTCGTGTCTTCGGTTTTGTGCAAATATGTAAACGGTTGGTGATTGAGTACATCTCTTACGTGGGATATTTGTCTGGAGAATTTTATTATGGAGTACATACTACTCCGTATCCGGTTTAGGTTTACGCATGGATGCGTGATTGTAGCCTTGTAGCCTTGTAGGTAATAGGCCAAATTCATAACTTTTTTTTTTGGTTTATTAGTTTGAAAACGCACACAACGAAGTGAAATCTATATAATAATATTAATAGGCTAACATAAGAAATTCACTAATCCTACGTGTCGCAATGGGAAGAAGTTAGGGTCAAATTCTGAAAAAGTCATGGAAGCATCATTAAGTGCATGAAAAGGTCTTCATTTTCATGAAATAAATACATTATTAATATGACAATGAATTATACAAGTCTTTGAATTCCAAAATGAACTTTTTCATCTTACTTTTGACATGAATTTTATTTATTTATGTTTACTTTAAATTAAGGATAAATTAAAAGTTTTTTATTTAATATAATATTAAAATGATGACTCTTGGCTATTGGTTTGCCAAATTTGTCGATTACATGTTAATTTGAATTAGTATATATACCTTGGTTGTTTGGCTGATTTTGATGACAAACACATGCATTGAGTAATACAGTTTTGAGAGTGAGAAACATAGTTAGAGGAAGAAACTATTTATAGAGTTGTAGAAATAGTTTTCCTGTATAAATATGTGTACTACTATGAAAGTAGTTATTTGTTCTCATTTAAACTGTAATGTTCAATTGTTTATATTATAAATACGTTATTATATTAGAATTTGATCATTTTTTTTGTAGAAAGTTTAGTTCTTTTATTCATCCACAAGGGGAGAAAAAAGAGAACAAGTTACAAAAAAAATGGACACCCATAAGAAGCTACACCTATGAAATCAGTGATTCATACCATCCAACTACTTCCTCTAAATTACAATTGTTGCACCAGTAGTAAAGCCTTGCACTTCCTAATCATCCACTCAGAATTTGATCGTTTTGGTCACTCCTTATTTTGGTTTTAGTTGAGTAGCTACCTGTGATTTTTTTTTTTTTTTTTTTTTTTTTTTGCAATTTACAATTATGCATTCACTCATGGTTGATCATAAAAAAAACCATGACAAAGTCAAATGGAAATCTGCAAATGATTTTCTTATACAACAACATCGATGGATGTTACTACCTATCTATACGATACCTTTAATAGACAAACATCCCAGATGATGTGACGGAATGCTAAAGTGTTGCTAGAAAAAAAAAAAGCCACATCATCGTTCATTTGTCGTCTCTTAAATACACTATCATTTGTTCTTTTCCACGTCATTTTTCATAACCTCTTTATTCATTCGTCTTCCCCGTCATAAACTAATTTTCCTCCTTTCCCTTAAAATTATGTTCACCCTCCACATTCTTCCTACTCTGGATGTCTCTCCGTCTTCCTGACCTCCAACCTTCCTAATAAGAAACGAACTAGTTTTTGTACCCGTGAATTCACGGGACTTTTTTATTCTTCATTTCAAACAAAAATTGCATAAGATATCTTTGATCTCTATGACTAACTTTGTGTGTTATATACATTCCCCCAATAGTACATCTATTATTTTCATTCCAAATTTAATGAAAATGAGGTTGGGGATTCTTGAACGTCGTGATAAATGTAACCGTGCTGGTATGGTGGACTATA
Source organism: Spergularia bocconei (assembly GCA_963457585.1). NCBI lineage: Eukaryota > Viridiplantae > Streptophyta > Magnoliopsida > Caryophyllales > Caryophyllaceae > Spergularia > Spergularia bocconei. Next base: position 6,048,455 of record OY734942.1, on the reverse strand, counting down.
GTATTATTAGTGATAGCCACCATATTCACTATCAATATCAATAAATGATTAACCATAGCTAACAGACCCCCTTTAAACCAATAGGATCCTCTCCCAAATAAGCACCAAGTTACCGTGTACAATTCGAAGGTCCAAAATTTCATTTTACTCTTTTCGGATATATATATATATATATGTATTTTTTTTGTAAAGAAAAAACAATTAATGGAGTATTCATTTTCTTTGAGGAATGAAAAGGATACACTCGTGTTAATTTTTAAAAATAAATTATATAACTTATTTAGTCAATAATATAAGAAATTATTATTCGTATAAAAAATTAAATAATGGAGTGTCCATTTTCCTTGAGGAATGAAAAGGATAGACTCATGTTAATAATTATAAATAAATTACATAGCTTATGTAATTAATAAAATAAGAAATCATTATTCGTATCTATACTTATCTATTAATTGTCTAGCTTCCGCGCCTACGTGGCATCTAATGAGGGTATTTTTAGCAAAAAAAAGCCAGGTCACACATGATGTGTCGACCCATTGTTAAGCCTGTCCCTCTCTCCTCCACGTCATTCACGTGCTGGTGGGCCAAAACGAAATTTTTTTGGTGGGCCAAAACCGAAATTAAATCTGTGCAAACAGAACTTGGAACGACGACTTGATCAGAGCAGAAACTTTTCTTCGTCTTCCCCAATGAAATCTACAATGGCAAAAATCCCTTTCACCTTCCAATCCGCTTAACTGACGTTTCTCTTCAACCTTTTGGCTTCCCCCCTTTCATAATGATCCCATTAAAACTGCACAGCTAGACCAAATCTCCCTCCTCTTTCCTACCCCCATCTCCATTCCGTAGTCGGGGGAGATGCCGCCGATTACATACGAAGGTAATATTTCGATGTCGCTTCTATTTTCTCTCTCTTCTACATTGTGCTCATATTTTCCCCAATTTTTTTTTTTCCTGATTATGCGTATGTTTGACGCTCTCTTTAGATTCCCGGCGACGTCGTTTTAGACCTCTCGACATTGACCCACCAAACAATTAAACTCGGCGGGCCTTCGTCAGGTTATCTGTTCTTCTAGGGTTTCTGGGCACATTTTATTATTCAGTAATTTTGATTATTAATATTATTTTGATGCCGTCTCCCATTCGTAAACCAATCTCCCTCTGATGAAGGTAATATTTCATCTGGGTATGTAGATGAATTTGGTTTACGAATTGCCCACCATTGTTTTGTTCTCTATGAATTTGGTGCTTGCAAATTCTTTTGTTGTTTCTGTATCTTTTAGGTGAGTGATTAATTAGGAAGTGATGGGTGTTTAAGGAGTTTGAGCTGATGTATTATAGTGTGAAAAAAATGGAGCAATCACACTATATTTTGTTGTCTCTTGATACCAATTGGTTTTTGCACAGGTAATGTTAGTGAGTATAAGAGGCGCTGCGTTTTGGAATAATCAGGGTCAAAGTTAGCAACTGTTGAAGGATAAGAGAGTCGATTTGGAAGGGAAGTTCACGGGTAAGACATGTGAATCAACAAATAAGATGATTATTGAGGTTATATTCCAAAAACATTGATCCTGCTTTGTTAAATATGAAATATGTCATTGCTGAATTGCTGATTGATACACCATATTTTTGACATTATGATTAGATACCTTGCTAGCTAGAACTACAAAACAATTAAGTAGGTTATAAGAACCTTAGGTACGGTGATGATTGGGAACTTTTGCTTTTAGATTACTGGTTTTCTAAAGGGACATTGATGATTCGATTTGGGTGCTAATGGAAAGATCCCAAACATCATGATTTCCGATGCTTTTAGTATTTTGATCGTGATCTAGGTACTAGAGATTAATATTCATGACTAATTGATGATTTTTGGTTGAGTTTGGCCTTATATTTTCTACAAAGAATTGACAAATTCTAGCTTCAAATTATAATATTTGTAGTTTGAAATTTATCGGCATTTGATTTGTGCTTTTCATCTCTTAACTTTTTAATGTGAGAAAACAACTTTTTTGGTCAACCTTAGCTTATTTGTATCCTTTTTATCGTAGACGACGAAGATAGGGAAAATGAAGGTGATTTAATAATGGTTGCAGAGCTAGCAACACCTGAAGCAATGGCCTTTTTCGTAAGGCATGGGACTGGTATTGTATGTGTTAGCATGAAAGGGAAATTCCTCGAGAGACTGCAGCTCCCTTTGATGGTTTCAACTGTCAAGTAAGGATAATGAGGAGAAGCTTTGCACAACATTTACCGTAACATTGGTTAGTTCTATGATCCATTTTGGCATTTTGTGTATCATAAAGTGCAATGTCCTCCATTCCAGCATGTCCAATGTTACCATGTTAACTCGCGGAAACTGCAGGATGCAAAGCATGGTACTACAACTGGTGTTTCAGCTTTTGATAGGGCCACTAAGGTAACTTGGCATTAGAGACTCCAAACCGAATGACTTTAATCGTCATGGTCACATCTTTCCATCGAAGTACTGAGAAAGTGGTGTCTTGAAGAGAGCCAGGCACACTGAAGCTTCTGTTGATCTTGCTATGTTAGCTGGATTGAACCCTGCTGCTGTTATTTGTGAAATTCTTTACGATGATGGTTCCATGGCTAGATTGCGCAAGCTTCGTGAATTTGCTAAAAAGGAAAACATGAAGATCACATCTATTGTTGATTATATTAGGTATGCTGCAACATTTTATGATTCGGGTACGATTCTGTTGCCTTGAGTGTTGGAGTCTTATTCTGCCGTCCATATTGAATATCTATGGCTAGGCAACAAAATGAAAATGTGGTATTTTTTTTTTGTTTGTTTGTTTGGGCAGGCTTCTATTTTAGAGTAGGGAATATAATTGAGACTTAGATCAACAACCTCTTTGCTAGGTACAAAATACGGTTGGGTATGTTGGGATCTCCTAAGACCTTGTGTTGAAATCTGTAGTTATCCTGATTAAAATGAAGGGACTGAGAGAGTATCATAATGCTAGAATTAATTAACATATACTTTCATTGATGCAATGATAGGGCTAGAGATTATTATTCTGTTCTAATAGTTATTTTCATAGTACACTCCCGTGAGTGGGCATTTGGGGAAAGAGAGGGTGGGGTGAGGATTTACACTTCTTTTTTCTGTGCAAGGTATATAACCCTTTATAGTTTATTATGTCTTGGTGTTGTTGTTGTTTCTATGCTGACGTTTCTTTTGGATCGTAATGTACTGCAATTGGTCAAAAAAGTATGTCAATGTCAAACTTTCATCCCAAAAAGTTCTGTAGAATGTTCTTAACATGATGCTCATAGTTGTGTTGTTTACTCTTTGTGATTAGTTTTAGTCTTTGAAATTGATTGGTTTCACTTTGATGCACACAAACTTTATTTCATCCTTGACCATATTAGTCATTATTAAGTCTAATATTCTCTTTCACTTGATAACTTGCACTCTGGATCCGAAGACAAAGGTATTTGCCGTATGGCATTCGGTGCTCCTTTCCTAAAGGCTAAAGCATCAAATTTTGATTTTACCAACTGTTAGTGAAAAATAGGAGCTCCTTGGAATTTTTGTTGCGCTGCAGAAGTATGAGATTGTGTTATGTCAGACTATGTTGTGTGCACTGGCACGCTGTTTCTAGGACAATAGTTATATAAGAACCACTTCTAAAACTTCCAGTAAACCATACGGTAGTTTGATCAATCAAAATGTGGTTTATTCGATACATTTGTGATGTTCCACTAAATGCTTTGTATAATGCATTTTCCGACAGAGAGGGTGTGTGGGACTCTTCTATTTCCTATATTTGATTGTTTTTTACAGTATCTACAGAGTGAGAAAAGGGAGTGTATGAGAGCGATTGCTCTGACCCTTTGACAACGATATCAAATGCGCACAACTTAAGGTAATTGTTCTTAGATCTGGTTCATCATTTGATGCAAGTTCTTTGTTTCGTTCTTTTATTTTAAGCTGAATTTTCTTTGCTTCCTTTGTATACATAAAAATATTCAGCTTTTTATTTTTTAGGATTGGCCGTAAAAAGCTACTACTATGGTCTAAGAAGCAAGTTTTAGCTAGACTTTTATGTTCTACACACTGGGTCTCAATCATGATTGATCTTATTAGCGAAATTGTGAAGCTGTGTCTTTGTTTCGTGAACCTCTTCTTATCTGTTTTTTTTTTTTTAATTCTGCCAAAGGGGCTATTAGATCCAATACATTTGCTCAAGTTTTGTGGTTTCATCTATGGTTATTCTCAATGTTGCCTCATTTAGCTTTGACTGATTATTGTCATCCTTAGCCTATCTCGCTTCCAACCTCCAAACTGAATCGTGAACCAGTTCAGTCAGACACAGATTCTCATGTGCATGTAGTCACTTTGAACAACAGATGCGCCTATAAGACCCTTTTTCTTAAGCCCATGCATGATGTGTCCAAAGTCCGAACCATTCTTCATAATTTTGAATTACCCATTAAAATTAACAAACATCTTTTATGGTATGGTCAGCTTAAAAACTTTACAGGCACTTAACTGATGTATAGGTATTGTCTCTCTTGATTGCTGGCTCTAACTGAAGACTTATATAACATAATGAAGGGGGCGAACTCAAGGAATGCGTAAATATGAAGATGCTCGGTAGTGACAGTGCCTTCACGACACACAAAGTTAGGCAAATGTGAAATAGTGTATTAGAATGTAAATACCGTCTCAAGACATGAATGGTGCTGGTGTTGGAGGCCCGACCTTGCTCCACAGCTGCACTCTGCAAAGTTTTTTTTTTTTTTTTTTTTTTTTTTTTTTTTTTTTTTAAGAGCTTCCTAGGACTTGAAGAGAGTATGACGTTGGATAGGGCAGGGTGGCGAGACTCTATTCATGTGGAGGACTTATTCTGACCCCTTTTGATTTTTTTGTTCGGTTTTTTTTTTTTTTTTTTTTTTTTTTCCAAAACTTTTTAACTTGTGTTCAAAATTCATATGTTTTTTGGCAATATTTTTAACCTTTTTATTTATTTTGACGGCTTTTCTAAATTTCCTTTGAAAGTGTTTAAATAATTTTAAAAGGTTTACAACGTTTTCGAAATTTTTTGGCGTTCACAAGACGGTTACTGGATGACGATTCATGTTAGCCGACCCCAAATCATTTTGGGAATAAGGCTTGGTTGTTGTTGTTGTTTTTTTTTTTAAGAATGCACTTGGGTAACGAGAATAAACCTCGATTGCATATATGGCTCCAATGTTCTATTGGGTTAAAAAAAGTGCTTTTGACAATTTCGGGCCTCCATTTTACGTTGGCCACCGATGCTAGCTCTACCACGTTTTTGGTCATCGATGACATACAAATAGACTAATGACAAAAGTTCACTTCAACGGCCCCGTGAATTCACGGGGTTGAAAACTAGTAACTATCTAAATATTAATGGAATGACAATTCTCATGAACTTGATATGTGATCACCTCCACATGAAATTGTGTTTGTAGACCACTCTTCTCTTTTGAAAACAAACAAAGTCATTCTTGCTCTCTCATTACAACTTTTTCTTGAAAGTTTGCTGGTTCTCATTCGTTTTTTTCCTTGAATCTCATCCTCCATAGTGAAACCCTTCCGACTTGTAGAATATTATAAATATACTCTATGCTCTAATGTCAAGCTGACATACTGATACTACGTTTACTGATATATATATCAGTACCAAAGCTTGCTTACTGTTGTATGTTGTGCACAAACATTTGATTACTCACTGTAATAATAATAGATGCTTGCTACAACATGCATGCTAATACTCGCTAAGGCCTCCTGCACTGCTTTTTCCTGGAATTCTCCTCCATTCGAGCTAAATGTTGTCTTAAAATCTAAGGAAACGAAGTGAAATATATAATCGTGGTCTGTGGCACCTTTCCCATGTTGCAATTATGAAATTGTCTTACATCTATGTGGATCATTATAAGTTCATATGTTTGTACATTCAACAATTTATTGATAGATTAGAGTTCATTAAGCTTGTGCTTACTGCGGATATAAAGCTGAAAATTTGTAACAAAAAAAAAAAACTGAAATTTGTAAGTTTACAGATAAGAAAATGTAACCTTATATATTATAATATAAATGAATCAGTTTATAAAGAATTCGGGTGAGTAGACTGAAATATTGTTTGGCCAAACTAAATTGCATTGTCCATCTCTTTAGTTTTCCTTCCAGAAGTATGTAACGCCACTTGGTATAGCTGAACAATGATTTATCTAGCTTGGACATGTACACGAAAGACATTCCAATCTATCCGCCAACACACAGCTAGCTACAATGCCAATACACACAACCTATGACCAATTTGTACCTCTGATTGGCGAATTGGCGAATTTCTTGATGAATTCGACCACCAGCACCTAGAGAATAATGATCATGTTTTGGATGTCTATGAAAAACTTGCTCTTACTTCTACCTCTGAAGATTGTTCTTCTTCTCAACTTCCTTGCATTAACTTCGTTGAAGACATGGCACATCGCAAAGGCGTTGAATATCAAAGTATCCTTTAGTTTGGTCCCAACGCTAAACACTTACTCCCCCTTGAATAGTAAGATGAGGAGGATGATTATGTGATTTCACAGTTTGAGCTATTGAGTTCCTCCACACCACGTTCTGATAAGTGGCTTAGTTCTCCTAATTGAAACTTAGTCCATCAATTTTGTCGCCTGTTTCTCGGCCGCAAGAGCAAGAGCACCAAAAAATGGCCATGATCAGATTCACTCGTAAGAGTTGTTAAACTACTATTAGCGGCACCCCACCTGGAGGTGCAAGCCAAACAGTTAATTGTAACTTTGTAAGAGTAACGACATTTACTGAGCTGAAATGTAATGAACTTTTGGATGTTACGAAATTATCACACAGTGACAATGTCTGAAATTTCCGTTGCGAGTTCAGTTGATCGCATCCTAGGCATTCCTGGCTATATTAAACACACTCAACTTCTTTTAAAAATTGAACCTAAATCACTTAACACTTTAACACAAAATCAGCAACTACTATAACTGCAACAATGACCAATTGGATGTAATCGACACATGCTCAAACCAACCCCAAAAGTAATCAACATGACTTAGTCAGTTAGATATCCATCATAATCATCAAAAGGCAGTCAAAATGCAGCTTAATAAGCCCTCAAAACAAATGCCAATTCCGAAATAGAGCAATTCTGCAGGTTCAGAAAATTTCAGTTTTGCACAATCGGTTTTGAGAAGCTCTTGGAAGGCTCAAACGAAGCTCAATTTTTATGTGTCATACATTTTTGGAAACCTTAGAGATCAATCTAAGTCATGACTTTCGAATTAAGATTAAAAAGTCTCTCAATAAATTGCAGTTTTATTTTGAATCAGGCTGTCAGGTTGCAAGGAATGACGAAAATCAGTTTTCAGGTCTGAACTTTGAGGGCAAATATCTCCATCTACAGATAACGAAATTGGGCTAAATTTATGTTCAGATTCAAGTTCGGAAAGCAAGCTTTCCAATGGTACCAATTATAGCATCATTGGGTAACATTTTCTATGTCTGAAAGACGTTTCCGCACTGTCACACTCAAGTGTTCTCTGTTTTGTGGACGTTTATGTTGTTTTTATTATTTTGCACTTGTGATATACATGTAAGATTGGAGATGTATGCAAACTTCACATGCAATGATAAAAAAGTTAATTCTTTTATGACATACATAATATTCCCAAAGCCATGATCAAGGCCAATACAAAAGCCAATTCCGAAATAGAGCAAATCTGCAGGTTCATAAAAATTTCAGGTTTGCGCAATCGGTTTTGAGAAGCTCTTGGAAGGCTCAAACGAAGCTCAAATTTTATGTGCCATACCTTTTCGGAAACCTAAGAGATCAATCTAAGTCATGGCTTTCGAGTTAAGATTAAAAAATATCTTAATAAATTAAAGTTTTATTTTGAATCAGGCTGTTAGGGTGGAAGAATTTACGAAATTCAGTTTTCAGGTCTGAACTTTGAGGGCTAATATTTCCATCTACAGGTAATATAATTGGGCTAAATGTATGTTCAGATTCAAGTTCGGAAAGCAAGCTTTCCAATGGTACCAATTAGAGCATCATTGGGTAACATTTTCTATGTCTGAAAGACGTTCCCCGACTGTCACGCTCAAGTGTTCTCTGTTTTGTGGAAGTTTATGTTGTTTTTATTATTTTGCACTTGTGATTGGCATACAAAGGCTAATAATATAGAGTTAGTATGAAGATTATTCAAGTGAAGCTAATAAGGAGGCATATGCATATGTCATAGTAAAGTATATATAATATGGCTAGTGCGTATCACAAAAAGCCACGGTAATAGCTAGCTAGCTGGTTGCATTGAAATTCCGCAGCAATTAAATGGATCGGGACATAAACAAACAAATTGACCAAGAGAAGAAATCAATCCAGCCAAAAATTAGAGTCAGTTTATGTCTTTAACAACAAATTGTAGAGCACAATCTACTCTCCCACAAAGGATCAATTCAAGTAGGCAAGACAAAAATTATGGCACTTATGAGTGGAAGGCAACCAATTCAATTATTTACATATGACGATAAGCTGGAAAACCAGAATTCAATAATTTCAAGGTAGAAACCCAACTAAAAATCAAACACACGAATCAAAACCAAATCGCTAGGCAAAAGAAGAGGAGAAAACATACTTTATATCATTGATACAGATTGCACGATTATGAAAGCAGCTTTGTTTGAAATGATGGTTCAACCTGTTGTCACTCAACAATTGAATAAAACCCAAGATTATTACAACCCTAATAGAGGGATCAAATTAGGTTCGAGAAATGCACAAAGAATCGATTCCAAACCTAAATCGAGCTTGCACAAATGATAAACCACAGATTAATTGAAATAACCCTGAAAATCAACATTAAACATAAATTAGTATACAACAACAAAATCAAACGAAAGTGCCAACAAAACCAATCAAAAGCACAACCTCGAATCATTGAACAAACAATCAAGCAAGATCAAAGCTCTAACCAAATACCACACAGGAGAAAAGACGCTTTATAAATAGCAAAATAAGCCAGCACTCGGCGTTTCGACTCCATAACCGCAGTTATCATGAACGCCATAACGAAGGAGAAGTCGAAGTTGTCGAAACGCACGCGGGAGGCAGAACATTAAAAGTAACGGTTAATGGCTTTTTATAATTAAAAAAATTATGTTGCCCCCACCTCTTCGTAAAGACGTGGCTGATGTGGAAGGAAGTAATGAGGCCTAACCATAGTACGACAACTCACCTGTGACCTGGCTTTTTTTTGCTAAGACCACTTCCATTAGCTGCCACGTAGGCGTGATGGTTAGACAATTAAAGTAGAAGTATAGATAACTCTTATTCCATGAGTCCATTCACTTTCCGCCGTAAGAGTTATCAAACCCTTAATATGCCACTGAAATGTTATAAAATACTTCATATATATTCTTATGAATTAAGTTCCATTATTATCTTCATTATTTAATGTAATGATAATATTAAATATTGTGTCTCTTGACTTTTCGTTTGCCAACTAAGTCGGTTACACATGTCTTTAAGGTAGTATATATATCTTTGTCCTTTACTTGGTTTTAGAAAGAAAAAAAAAATGTGCATGCACGTACATATACAACGAAAACTGTTTCAAAATAAAGAAATCCAATTGAGAGGAGAGTCTGGAAATGGTGGAGAGGGGTTTCTCATACAACGAATGTATCTCGTAGAGTTTTAGTGTTTTTGTTTTTTAATCTTAGAAATATTTTGTATAGTGTGAGGTTGGAATTGAGGGAAATATTATGGAGAGAGTGAAATTGATTTGGGAAGAATTGTAGAGAGATGATAAGTTGGGGGAAAAATCTGGGAAAGTGAGGTTGGAATTGAGGGAAATTTCTCAATATCGATTTTTGGGGCTGATGTTTTAGAGTGCAAATAAGTCAACTAACGGTCAATGGTGTTAACTTGGACGGAAACTGTAATTAGGTAGTCTTTCGCAAACAATTTTTGTTTTAAGGTAGTCTTTCGCAAAAATCATTATAAAAGGTAGGGTTTCGCAAAATTTGGTCTTTTAAAGGTAGGGTTTCGCAAAAAACCCCCCAAGTTATTATGTTTAATTCAAATTTGATATTGTAATTTCAAATTGTATTCAAATTGTTTTATAATGGTACTTAATCGTTCGAGTCATCGATTTTTTATTTTATTATACAATTGAAAAGATTATTTGGATTTTTACCTAGCTCAAAACTGTAAATACTAAATTATCGGTCGTATGAAACTACAATAGTATTTTTTTTTCTCTATATGATATGTATAAGTCATAACAATATTATATTATGAGTGCGTTTAATGGAGATTTTTGTTGAATGAACTCTATCTTTTCAATGTATAAAATATAATTTTAACACAAGAACCGGGCATAATATAAGTGTATATATATAACTTCAAACTTTTAGAACATACTTGATTGTTAACCCCGTTCCCTATTTACTCCGCTCATACAATTCTGAGAAAGGTACATATGAATACGAAAACAACAATTAGAAAGAAAAATCTATATGAGGTGATTTCTCATGTCAAAAACCAAAGTTTTAGTGAAGGTGACGCTATGATAGTTCACCCAATGTTTGTCTTAGAGATATCATCTACAATTTTCGTTTAAAAGGAAGCAAAAAGTAAACCCGTGAATTCACGGGCGCAAAAACTAGTTTTTTAATTCAATTGGATGAGTGATCGATATGAAAATAGACTATTTAAAAGTTTGCACTATCACCTAGGCACTTTGTATAGTACGTAGTAGATGTGTAAAGAGCTTAACACTTGAAGGTGATTCACCTAGTGTACTTGTGAACACAAATGCTAGATTGACAAATTAGACCAACCACAAAGTACATGGACAACTTAGAGTTGGACCATATCAAAACTATGTAATGAAGTCTTGAGTTATATCCCAAGTACTTGTCACTCTTAGAGACTTCATGCTGAGTTATGGTAGATAGTAATATGAAGATATGTGATCTTTTACTAAGAGTTCAGTTGACCTAAAAACAGAAATTAACACTACCAAGTAAGTTTTCTCTAATAATTAAATTAAATTTGTGCGCTTTTCGTTTCATGTATTTCATTTATAGTAAACTCAAACAACTCTTTGAAAAAAGTAACTATGGGAGACCATCACCCAATTGCAATAGAATCTCCATGAACTACATCCATCTAAATCAAGATTTCAACTTTCAAATACCGACAACTTGACCACATCATCAATGCCAAAAACAAAATTCGAGCACCACCTTAAAATTTGACAGAATTGGGAAGTGCACACTAAAATACATCAAACTTTCAAGGCAGTTTAAAAATAACCGTATCATCTCTTAAACATTAAAAAAAAGCGTAAACTAAATTGAGTCGCAATTCACAATAGGTGGATAGCGATTCATTCCGAAAAGCCATCCACTACTAGTCGTCTAGTTGAATCACTTGTGTTGAATGTACCAAGTAGCGTACTAGTGACAATTGACAAACAAACAAACAAAGTTGAGAACTGAGTGAACAGAAGAGAAGTGAGAAATGGAGGATGAAACTTATGTTCCCTCCAATTTCAACCAAATTCTGTCTCCTACACATCACATCAACCAACTCTCAGTCTTCCCACCTTCCAACCACGAAGATCTCCCCATCCCACCACCACCACCACCACCGCGATGTGCACCCCACGCGCCGCTTTCCGCCGACTCAGACGACCATTCTCCACCACCACCAAAACATAATAAAAACATTAATTATAAGAATTATACCCACTATATCAAATGGTTCGATTTTGCCCTCCATTTTTGGAACTCAAAGCTTCTATCTTTCCTTTCTCACCTTCCTTCTCTGGGGTCATTTTTGTCTTTTCGCTCCCTCGCCGCAACGGCGTCGTCTATTGCCGTTGTTTGGTTCTGGGTTCGGCGGCGGCCGCGGCGGAGATTGGGTTTGGGTGGTGGTGGAGAAAAGGAGAGTGTGGAGCATTTGAAGGCCCTTATTAAATCCAAAGATGAGGTATTTTGCCTTGCATTTGTTGAATTGTTGGCGTCAATTATACGTTACTTTGTAATTGAGGTTAATGATTGCTCAAACATGACTGTTCAATTGACTAATTCATGTTTGCCGACCCCAAATCAAATCATGTGTGTGATGGTTTTATTGACGATTCATGTTAGCCGACCCCAAATCATTTTTCGGACTAAGCTTGTGATGGGAATTTGGGTTTTGTATCAAATTTTAGGTTGTGCGGAGTTGACTGATGTAATCCCCAAACCAAAACAAGGGGGGGGGGATTGGGTATTGCCCATATATGTGGCACGGGCGTTTTTTAAGTGTCTAGTCTAAGTATTGCCTTATACATTGTTTAGTTGAGAAGCTCGGGTTGTGTTTCTGGAACTCGACATTGAGAATGGTGATAGCTTTAGTGTGTCCATGGTGTTCGGAGCAGCTGTGCTTAGGAACGATGAGGTTGCAGGGTTCGTATTGCTTTATATTTCGAGAGGATTTGGAAAAGGGGAGGGGGAGGGTGAGGGTGGGGTGGGGTGGATATTTGGGAATTGAGGCTTGAAAGTGTGTAAACAAACCTGTGACTCGATTTTTGTCACTTGCGAGGCATGTTGAATCTTTCTGAGGATTGCCAAAGGAGAGGCCTAAACTCGAATGTAATATGTTCTTTACTAGAATTGCTTCCATCATTATGGGAAATGGGGAATGTATTGCAGTATTGGTACAAAATCCTACGAAGCAATACCAATCCGAATCATTTTCAATATTTTGATGTGATTTTATTTCTCTAGCTTGTCAGGCATATGTCCTCCCTTTCATTTCCCCGAGTACGGTGTTTTTCTTGCATACCTTGATTGCATCGGTTGGGAAGTAGGTCAGAGTACTTGTGTCACCTTTGATAATCTGTAACTGTTGTTGGTATTGCTATTGCCATTCGCAGTTCTAGGATGTTAGATGGCTAATCTAAGAAATGATTTGTGCTTCATATGCAGAAGATTCTTCAGCTATTAGAGCAGATTGCTCAAATGAATAAAGTATTGCTGGCTCGACACAGAATTCCAGTTTCAAAGGCTAGCTGATCTCTGACAAATTAAGGTATGACTTCATGAAATATCTGTAGCAAACTGCATGCACAAAAGTCATTCGAAGCCCCAAAGTAATTTGCAATATTCCGTATATAATGTTTTTGAAAACATCCATGATTTACTGTGTGAATAACCAGATCATGGATTCATGGCCAAGTAAGTTACGGTGTTATACAATGGGCTCAAGTTCAATGTATATATTCTTGATGGGCTGATGCTTGAACGGGGAGTTTTGTCCCTTATATTTTGATTTTGGAGAAGAATTTTCATATGCTTGTTTAGCATTTAGAGAAGGGAGCTTATAGAGGAGCTCCATGGTGAACTTAGCACTAAATGTCTGGTGAGGAGCTTGAAGAAAAGTGTGATTGTATGAGGTAGATGATGTACGCGGAGTGGCTGAAGTGGTGGACTTAAAAAACTTTTGTAGATGAGAGGAACTTAAGATTGTTTCTATGATCAAGTTATTTTTTGTGTTGGAGAAGCCTACTTTCTATGAGCATTTAGGAGTGAGATGGAAGACTGATGCTTGAAAACCCAGACTTGGCTAAAGTGGTTGAAGTGACGTTTTGGAATTGGAGAGGTTTGTTGTTCTGTGTTTGCTTTGGGAAAGGAAATTCAAAGCCTTTATGGTTTTACATCCGACTTTTTGAAGGAGTGCTGGGAAATGCTTAAATTTATCTAGTTAATTCTTGTCAGAGTCATCTTGCCAATGTTAACATTTTTGTTAACCTTAATTTCTGGAAAGCGTTATATGAATATGAGGGACAGTAGCCATAGGGATATCAATTTCATTTTAGTTTTGTATAAGACCATGGGGAAGTTTCTTGCAACTAGGCTTGACATTGTTTCTTCTCTACAGTATTGTTGTCTCGGAAGGTCTTTTTTGGAAGCAGACTGTTTTTTTTGAAGAAAACCCTTGTTGCTAATGAGGTGGTTGTACTATGAGGTTGTGGAGAATGGGGAAGTATAATCTACAAGTTAATCTGAACTTTGTGAAGTTTACAAAAGGAGAGTTAGGACTTCTTATATGAATTGTTAGAGAATCAAGGATTGCAATGTAGAATGAGGAAATGGATTTGGTCAATTGGGCTGTTTACTGTTTTTATCTATTTCTGTCTTACAACGGAGTATAAAAGAAAGGTGGGCGTTCGGGCCACTAGATATTTACAATTAGGTGATACACTTTCTCTTTTATATGATTTCATGATTGGCTATTGAATTACTTTTTGTCAAGAACGAGCCTTGAGGGTCCAGAGCGATGAGGTTATTTTATCTTATTTGCGATTTGCTGATGATACTACGCTCCTCCCTTTCTGGTAATTTTCCAAATGCAGTATCTATGTCTTCAAACTTTTTAGACTGTTTTGGGCTTTGTATAGGCTCTGACAAGCTGTTACTTAGGTGGATTAGTTGGGTTATGCTAGCATTGTTGCATGTATGTGACCTAGAGTCTTCCTTTTACATATTGTTTCCCTTGAGGAGGGATACTGGATATAGCTCTATATCATCCCTTGGCGGAGAAAGTTTCAGAAAGGCTTGACGGGTAGAAGAAAGCTTATTTTCTGTAACATTGGCATACTTTTCTTATATGGAGTATTACCATCATGTAGGGCATGTACTTTTTCTTTTTCAAGATTCTACTTGGAGGTGCCGAGAGACTTTTCTTGGTAAGGGGTGGGACTGTGGGATGTCACAAAAGAGACCATTTCGTGGAGGTGGCGTAAAAGCTTGTAGCCCTAAAGAGCAGGGTGGTCTATGAATGATGTATGGTTACGAAAAGCATCTCCTGGATGGAAAATTGTTATGAACCTTATGATGCTCTCCTCTTGCTCTTGAGCTTGATTATCCTTGACATTAATATTGAATTTTCCAAAGTGGGCTGTCATGTTAATTTTTATTAAACCAATACATTTCTCGATACTTTGGCGTGCTTCTGAAAATAGGAAACTTTGATCCTCTCACTGTACCTTGTGATGTTGAGATTAGTTTAAATAGAGGTGTATGTTTTCATTTTGTTAATTAGAGTTGCTTCTTATCTGTGCATATTGGCTTATGTTTCTACTATTTGGTATGGTGTTATTTACTGCTAGAACGATGATGTTTGTGAAACTCCTGACTTCCCTCCATATCCTCACCTATATAATATTATGTTGCTTATTATGATTGCTTCCCGCTTGGAGGATTATCCTTAAGGTAGGCATTGGGATGATGATGATGATGATGATGACAAGTTTGCGCGTATTCATTTTTCAGATTGATGCATACATCTATTAAAAGTGCCTGTGTGTCCTGTATGACATGTAATGACTACTGGATTGTTGCTATTGCTATTCAAGTAATCACGTTTACTAACATTCGCGTATATGCAGAAGATGATCCAGCTCGGACGGACAGATTGTTCAAATGAACAAATATTGCTGACTCGGGACAATATTTCGGCTACCTGACTCCTAAGAAATCGAGATACTTAATGAAACATCAGTAGGCAACTTGGAGCGTGTAGAAGAGTTGAGCATCAGCAGTCACTAAAATGTGCGAATCCCTTATTTGTCATCACATTCATCGTTTCTTGTTTGTATAACAAGATTGTCGCCTAGAACATTACGAGGTCGACATGTATATAAGCTTGGTCTGCTGTTCAGTTTGTGTATTGATGTGCTGAGGAGCTTTGATTACGCACCAAATCGACAGGTATGTTTGTACTTTGATGCTACATTGGCAGGGAAGATCCTCCAAAACGAGCTGGCGCATAGCCTTGGCTGAAAGTTGGTGGGAATATGATGCAACTATGCTGTCAGATATCTCCAAGTTCTAACGAAAGTATTTAACAAGAATTTTTTGTATATTTAATCTCGTCATGGTTATTCTCATGACGTCCATTTTCATGTCACTTATAGCCTAACAATCGATTTACCAAGTTTGGTCGACAAATTTTAATATATTGGCGATCGTTTTTTTTTTGGTTACAAAGAGGGGCAACGCCCCGAAAAAAAGAAAACTATCTAACTACTCGTGATCTAGACACTCCTAGAAAGTCCTCCTGAATCAGCATCCGTAATTCGGTAGGAGGATATTGTAAAACAACGAGCCTCTGGGATTGATCTGTACCACGATTAGCAAGCCAGTCAGCTGCCTGGTTCGCCTCACGATAAGTGTGTTCGATTTGAACAACCCAAGTTCCCCTAGCGATAAGGGATTTGCATTCATGAACCAGAGTTGATAAGGCACCGGCATGAGAGGTAATCCCCTTAATCAGGTTCACACAGACCAAATTGTCCATGTGTATGATCAGCTTTTCAAAACCGCATCTTGAAGCTTCACGTAGCCCCTGTCTCAGAGCTAGTAATTCTGCCCGCATCGAATTGCACACTCCATAGCTAGAGAGATAAGCCTGAATGAAGAGGAGTTATTGGCGATCGTTGGACGTAGCCGAAACATGTCTTAAGAGGAGTTGACTTCAAGTCTTCAACGTTGTTTGTTATTTAATGTTGATTGTTGAGTACTGTAATTGTGACCACTCACCATCATTTACGCTTTGATTGTTCGACAACTATTCAAACATTGAGTCGTAGACACGTTCTAGTTTTGGCATAATTGTATGTGGAAGTATATGCGCTCCAAGTAACTTGAAGGTATGTGCATGATCCAACAATTAACAATTTGAGGTTGAGTATCCTACAAAATGTAAGATTCATGCCTAATTGAGTATGGTCATCATGGTTACGTGTAGATCAGGTATTTTTAACTTATTGCTAAGATGAACGTCGAACGAGATCTATAATGCTTTAGAATTTAATCTTGACTTTTCACTAGTCTCTGCTTCGAATCCTCGTTAATGTTCGATTCAAGCTCTATCTGGAGTTCGATCTCAAATGGGTTCGTGTTTTTCAGATTGCTAGATGCATAACCTAACTGAAAAACAAGCTCCCTAACACTGTTCACACTTCACACAGTTCTGATACTTTCATTCAGTTGCAAGCTAGGACATACAGTATCAGAATGGATTGCTGCCGAAGAAATGCCTTTGCATCAGACTTTACCTGAGCTGATTTTCCAGGACAAGGTGTACCAAAATTCAAACAGCGAAAGCTTAAGCTAGAAGCCTAGAACAGAAGATCAGAGCATGATTTAGGCAAAAGACAAGAATAGACTGCTGCAAGATCAAGAACATGATCGCAGTGAGATGTCCCCGGGTGTCTCAGGCCGGATGTGAGGCCTTACCCTATGCTGATTACGCCAACACCACTGGGACAGAAACATAATTTACAGCCAGAAAAATAGCGCAGCATCAGTATGGTATATATGAACTGAACTCTGAGTTTTCTTTTACAATTTCCGAATTCGGTGATCATGAAACCATACAAGAGCAACTTACATCATATCTATTCTGTTATCTGTATATCTATCAAAAATATTGATCTTTGTGTGAAAATTACAACAAAACTTAAAAACAAATTGCTGTATCATGAGCTACTGATCAAGTAAGATCCTCTTCAGTTAACTCTTACAAGAAGAACACCACATGATTGAAAGTAAACTCTACACAACTTGCTAGTTCTCTGTTGTTCCAACAACAACATGCTGACGAATGTCGAATTCATTCACATCCTTGAGAGGATCATCTGTTTCATCTCGTGTTTTCTTAACGTTGGGACTCAGTAATCCTCTATGCCTAAACCCATACAGCTTAAGAACTTGATTGTCAGCGAAATTGTACGCTCTTTCCATGCTCGTCAGGCACTTTTCCACAGGGTAATCTCCGTAACTACCACAGGGCTTGCACCCAACAAAATGTGTCACAAAAGGCCACCTCTCATCCCCTAACCCGGGATGATATTTCTCGGCCATTTCCTCGTACTTGTCGACCAAACCCAACCAGTATCCGTGCAAGTAGTAAGCGTTCTCAACAAACACCTTATCTATCCACTTATTCTTTTGGGAAAGCAACAGGTATATCAATGCAGATTGATCATCAGCCTCAAATGCCGGTCTACCCTTCAAATACGCGGTCAAGACTTTTCCGGCCTCATCCCTCACAGGCCCCTTAGGACCCATGGGCGCCCAAGCATCTAGCAAATCCAAAGACCACTGACAGTTCCGCAAGAGGAAACTCCCGGTGTTGAGTGCAATCCACGACTTTTGCTCGAAAAGCAAGTCAGGGTACCCATGGATCACAAGGTTAGAATCTTTGTACTTTGGAAATGGGATCTCAAACACCATATCAGTGAACATTGCATCACTATCTAACCACCAAATCCACTCGATTTCCGGGTGAGAAAGCATCAATTTTCTCAGCAAGGGCAATTTAGACCAATACCCAGCCATTTCCTTGTCTAAATGGGCCATATTGTACACAATCTCCATACCATGTAACCTACAATAATCAATCTTATTCTTCAACCCCTTCAACAAATAGTGATCCCCAATTGGGTTATCACATGGTCCAGGGGGTGACCCTGTGACAAGCAAAACCCGGCCTTTCCCATGAACAACACTGGGAAAGTCCGGGTTTTGCTCAAGCCAAACTTGGCGCTGGTTATCCCAGTCGCCAATCCTTGGCCCCATCGTGTACGTCACGTTGGGATTTAAGGCTGATTCATTCCCGTCTTCTGAGTCAGTAGGATCCTTGTCGGAGCGTATCTCCATAAGGATCCGATTGGTCTCTTCAACAAGAGCCCTGTTCTCAGCCTCAGCTGACGAGCTACTAAGGTCACCAAACCCAATTGTGCCCCTCAGAACCAAAATCGTAATTAACCCACAAAGTAAAGTGAGCTTTATGTTGTTAAACGTCTTCTGAAGCTCTTGTCTTCTAGGAAACCGTCTCGGACTCACCGGCTTCCCATTGTCCGTGTCGCCACGACCCATTACACTGTCAGCAACCACCACCCAACAGCAATCCCAGACACCTTATAGTACAAACAACAACGTTTCAAATGTACGCAACTTTACCCCAACACAGAAATTTAGTTGTATGGTAGCTTATATTGTAAGCTTTTTCTTTGTCGAAGTTTGAAAAAATGTGTAGAGCTTAGGAAAGATCTAAATAAGAAAAAGACAGTAGTGAGGTAATGGAGAATTTTTAAGCTGTCAGATTATAAATCATGCATTCACACGTTGTAGGAGGGTTTTCGGGCGGCATTGACGCGCAAATGGGACTTAGTTTAGTTTATTTTAATCTCTTGTTGGTTGATTTTTGTAAGAAATTTATGTTAATTTTGTTTAGTATTTTATCATTTTGTGATTGGGACAAAGGAAAACCACAGGAAATCTGAGTAGTGGTCATGTAGTTGGGTGGTTGAACAAGAACACATTCATAGAACTATGGCTCGAACCACTCTGCACGTTGGATTGTAATGTTTAAGGGAGAACCGATGCTATGTGAGGAAATATGTACTTGGCCATTGGCATAAGAAAATCGTTTTGGGAACGGAGAGAGTATTGACCTATATCCCGTCACATTTTGACCGACCTCATGTTCATATAATGCCACGTTTATCTAACTATAACTGTTTACTTCGTGATGATTTAGAGATTCAACTCTTTATTAGTTAAAATTTACTCACTCCTTTTTGGTAGGTACTTTTAGATATTTCACCATAAACTTTCAAAGAAATTGACATCTTATATATCGACTATCGACTTTGTTTGTATCTACGAAACACATTAGTAAACAATTTTCCTAGTCACTAATTAGTCAAGGAATTGATGTAGACTAGTAGTGCTCAAATCATGCATGCTGATAACTTGTATGTCTAAATTAAAGTGGACTAATCATATTACCATTTGACATAAACTATAATCTACATCATAACATTCATACAACATTACCATCACTCCAACAGATCTAAATAGACTTAAAAATCATACTTAATTACGTCATACGTCATACAAAACTAAAATGTAACAAAGCACAACACTAGTACTTCACATTATACAATCACTTATTATACAATGTCACTTTTGCATGTCACATTACACAAATACACACTTTTATACATGACAATATGACATTCACACAATTTATTGCCAAATCCACACTGAAATCTCACAAACCACAATAACATCATACACCATATACTTGTACATAACATAAGCATACATTAAACTGATATATTTCGTACCCTGATTTAACGTACCATCGACCAATGACTCAAGCAACATAACAACCCGACCGACAACATATGCTAGATTAGCATGACCCATGCGCAAGGACGAGAACATAATTAAATCTTAATCAGACGACCCTTCAATCTCAATCTGCCTAATATTATTACTCCTTCCACTACTACTATTCCCGAAATTCCAGCCACCCTGACACACAGCATCAACCTTGGGAACCACAACAGTGAGCACACCATTCTCCATAGACCAGCTCAGCATACCCAAGCTCGCATCCCTAGGCAACCTCAACCGCCATAAAAACCTCCTCTCCTCTTCCCCACCACCACCATCACCACCACTGATCCTCACGAAGCCACCCTCCTCCGCCGTGACATCCACCTCGTGTTTCGCCACACCGGGCATTTCCGCCACCATGAGGTGGGCCACTTCCACCTCCTTGCACTCTAGCCTCGCTCGCACGGTCCCTGAGGTCTCCACGGCGAGTTCTGAGTAGGGGACCGTGCGGCCGGGAAAGGGAAAGGGAAAGGGAAAGGAAGGGAATTGGGTTGGGAAAGGGAAAGGGAAAGAAGGGGAAGAGAAGAAGTTGTCCCAGAAGTGTTGAGGGAATGGGGTGAATGGGGTTAGGGAAAGGGAATCGGAATTGGAATTGTTGTTTGTGGGAATCAAAGACATGGTGATGTGGTGTTGAAGAGTGTAGTTGAAGTGTTTGATGAAATGTCTGTGAGGAAGTGGAGGACTGGAGTGAGTTGCTTTGGTATTTGATGATCTGGTGAGTGACTAGAAGGATCTGGAGAGTTGAGTTGGCTTCTAAAGTTAATGCATTTTAGTCCCACCTTTGAAATGTGTAGTACATTAGTGATTTTGGTCTCAATCTACACTATTGGTCGTGTTTTTAAACATGGAATTGAATTATCGATAACAATAGTGAGTTGAGACCGATTTTTAACGGTGCAACTCGTAGAGGCGGTAAAATTAAAAGGAAAGATTATTGAGTATTGATACTTCACAAGAATATTGACACTTTGTAGTACTACACTAGTCCACTCACATTTCACATGAGATAGTGAGAATTGTGGAAAACTCGAAAACTTAGGTGGAGTGTCAATAATCTTTTTCAAAATAAATAGAACACAAGATAAATGTCATATTTACACTAATTCTCTCTCGTAACTTGGTTTAGATCGGCTTCCAATTGCGCAACTCTTGTTTTTCATAGACTAGAGCTAAAGGTTGAGGCCGTGAATTTACAGTTTAGGCACGTATATATGATTTAGCGAGTTGGTTGACTATATACAGTTGTACAGTACATGTTTCCACCTCTTTGACCAAACCCAACAAGGATTCAAACTCGAAACATTCTCAAAGTAAATCCTATATTACAACTTACAACTCCGTATACCGAATTAGAAAAAAGTAAAAGAAAAAAGGTTCAACTTTCAAGGACTATAATATAATACCAAAGCTCCCGAGGGACCAAAAACAAAAATTGTACGACACCCTTAAACTTACATTATTATTGCATAAAACTTTAGGAAAAAAAAGAAAAAGGAAATACCACCTCAACTTCCTCCTGTCATTCGTCGGAGATCTCCTGAAAAACCCCCTCTTTTCTGTCGGAAAATTGATCGTCGATTTCTATTTTCCGATCAATTTCTGGTAATATTCCTTTTAATCCATCTTTTTTTTTTAAATCGCACCTTTTAATAATTCATAATTCCAATCTATTTTCCTCTTTCTTATTATGATTAGTCATTGATTAACTTTCTTAATTGTCGGTGAAATTGAAGGTGGAATATCGAAAATCGGAAGGAGGAATTAGGGAAAAATGAGTCAGGTATTTGATGGATATGAGCGTCAATATTGTGAAGTTTCCGCGAATTTGACCCGCAAATGTTCATCTGCTGCTGTTCTTAATGGAGGTCTGATTTTCCCCTCTTTTTTTCTATTTTCTTTCTTTCTATTTTTAATTTGATTATTTATTATTATTATTATTCAATTATTTACTGATAATTTGTTATTTTGTATTTTTGTTTCGAATTATAGAACTTGTTGATGTGATTATGGAGGACAATTCTGATAAATTTTGTTTCGTGATTCATGTGGTTTGATGCTTTATTCCGATGATAGCGAAATTCGAGAAGGATTGGTCCGATTTTAGGTTATGTGACGATTAGGTGATAGAGGAAACGGCGTAATGAGCTGGGGGAGGGGCGGGGCGGGGCTAGGGTGATGTTGAAGTAATTTAGGAGACTTTGTGGAGTGTTTTGTGAGCGATCTTCGGACAGTATTTGGTAATTTGTTTGGAGTTTTGATGAGTGGTTCAGCTGGAAAGTTCAAGTGTGTTTTTGAGTGAGCTGATTGACAGTTTGTGGTGGCATTGAGAGGTTGGGGCAATCGGGAATAGGGGAAAAGATATACGGTTATTAATGTACTTGCATAATTATGAAAGGCCCGGTTTTTCAACTCAGAGTATTTGATATGATAGAATTGTATTTGTATCTATACCAATATGACTAAATTCACTGTCTATGAACTGATCTAGTCGTTTGTGAGCTGAAAAGAGTACGGCCTCCGTGTTTTTTAATATCACTGATGTTTTGTCGGTATCCACAAAGCTTGTATACGATAAGGTTACATTATGGGAGTATAGTGCAGTTTGGTGTTATGCTACTTTCTCTTAGTACTGTCTAAAACTCTACATTAGTGCCTTAGTGGTGTAGGGTTATCGGTTACTTTCAAGTTCAAGTGGACTGCATACTCTTGGAAAATGGCTGGTAATCTGTGAACAAGTCTTAAGTATTAGTTGTTGAAATTGTATTTTCAGTTAGATGATGGGGACGTTAGGTAGTATTGTGCTTGAAATACTATGAAACTTTGAAGTGTAATGGCACAAACTAGTATTGATGATCTTTAAATATTACTATTATGTGATTGTATTTAAAGTTTCGGATACATGATGATTTACCCAAATAATGTTGGGACTGAGGCTTGGTGGTGGTGGTTGTTGTATAGTATCACTGATACTACTTCATATCTCATACTTACCAGATGTCGCTCGAGGTCAACTTCTTGAATAGCTACTAAGCAACCTTTTTCTTGTGGTTAAGAGTAATGTGAGGTGTCTGAGCAGTGTATGGGAGAGTCTATATTTGGTTAGGTGATGACTAGTGGTGGAAACTTCAGGTCTCTCCCTAATCTCGAGTGATATGATGGTGCTATATGCGGTATGTTGTACCCCTCTATGCCTCTGACATCTAGGTGGGGTTTTAGACTTCCTAAGTTACTGACTTACTGTAGGCTCTGTAGCAGCTAGGGGAAGATTGTTTCCTTTAGACCTTATTGTAGTAGAGTATTAACTTTTTGGAGGGCTCCTATATTCAGCTTGTCGTAAATGTGTATCAGAGGGCTGCTTTAAGATGCCAATTAAATACTTCGTTGTATTGGGTGAACTGTGAATAAGGACTAAGAACAATACTGGGGCTTCTCAATGAGGAAAAGCTATTTTGACACGGATAAAGAGATTTTAGGTTTCTTTTTCTAAATTATTGTCTAACAATGTGTTCTTCATTATTCTTCTAGAACTTCAGATTGCACTTTAATGTCCTCGGGATGTTAGAGGCTCTATTTTTATTTGTTGGTCTTATGCTATTAACTTTTTATTTGTAAAGTTGGCTAGAGATTGTACTCTCACTCACCTATCCTAGCCATTGCTATTTTGCAGAACAGAAGAAGCAGAAAGTATCAGAAATTAAGGCTGGGTTGGAAGATGCAGATGCCCTGGTACTCTTCTATTACTATATCTTTTACATCAACAGCAGCCAATTTGCCAATGGCTTCAATTTTTTTGGCTCGGCAGCCTCTTCATTCTGTACTGATATAATGCTTGTTAACCTTTGACAAATTAGATTCGGAAAATGGACTTAGAAGCGAGAACGCTACAGCCCAACGTGAAAGCTGTGGTACTTGCTAAGCTCAGAGAATACAAAAACGACCTGAACAACTTGAAAAGTGACGTTAAAAGACTTTCCTCGACTGACAGTCAAGCTGCCCGAGATGCGTTGCTAGAATCCGGAATGGCTGATGCAATGATGGTTAGTGTGGTTTTCTCTTCTAATTTACGCGAGCTACATATCAACACAATTTCCGCAAGTCGAGTGTCCTATGAAATACTCTGGCGCTCTCTTCTTGTATACTCCAGCTGTATTCACATGAATGCCTTAGCTGTCTTCTACTGCACTTTCACCTCATTACATTGTCTTCATTATTTGTCCTTCCGTTGGGCCCTCTTTTGAAGCATTTTGCAATCTCAAGATATATGATTGAAGTCTTGGCATTCCATTTCTAGTGGAGCCAGTCACTCTTCTTTCGCTGAATATAACGGAATAGAGCAAAATGACTCACAAAATTGTCTATGGTATTTTCATTAGGTCATCCGTAAGCAACCTCTCAATGTTTTCAACATAGGGGTAAGGCTTGCATACATCCGACCCCGTTACCTCGCTATAGGCGGAAGCCTTTTGAGGCACTAGGGTAGTGTTGTTGTTGTATTGTTGAAGTATTGTGACTTCAAAATTATCATTCAGTTAGAGGGCATTAGAGCAGAGCAGTGATAGTTTGTGCTTGGAAGTACAGAACTTATGTTAATAGCAGTTTTGTTTTGTTGTTTTTGTCTATGCGGGGGACAGGCATCTTCTGATCAGAGAGGGCGATTGTTGATGTCGACAGAGAGGTTGAACCAGTCCACAGACAGGGTCAAACAGAGCAGGAGAACAATGCAGGAGACTGAAGACATTGGCGTTTCCATCCTCGAAGACTTGCATCAGCAACGGCAGGCTCTTTTACATGCTCACAATACAGTAAAATCTCCCACTTATCCTTT
Source organism: Spergularia bocconei (assembly GCA_963457585.1). Lineage (NCBI taxonomy): Eukaryota > Viridiplantae > Streptophyta > Magnoliopsida > Caryophyllales > Caryophyllaceae > Spergularia > Spergularia bocconei. The sequence continues at coordinate 6,023,352 of OY734942.1, read as the reverse complement.
TGCATATCCCCTGGAAATCAAAATATGAGCAGATCCACATATTATTTTCGTCTACTGAGTTTTTCGTGGCATAAATAGCTAAAAGTAGGGGACTGAATTTCTGCTAATTTATTTCTCCAGCTTCATGGGGTTGATGAGAATATTGGGAGAAGCAAGAAGATTTTAACGGCAATGTCAAGGAGGACGAGCAGGAACAAATGGATCGTTGGTCTCGTTATTGCTGTGGTGGTCCTTGCTATTATTCTGATCCTCTACTTCAAGTTGCGTTAGTTTGTGATATCCCCTATGGTGGCAATTCGATGTGCCCAATCGTCATGTAATTAATCGTTTGTATCATCGTACTGGGCATGGTTCCATTTAATCTTTTGATTGGTATCGTGTGAGTTGTGTTCTCTTTCCAAGTTTTTCTTTGGTTTGGCATGTCGATGTTTTGGGTTGAGCTTTGAGAATATTTGAATTGTATTTAAATCACTATTTCTATCACATAATCTATACTTTTCTCGTACAATTACTTCGGGAATTTGTTGGAGTCCATTTGCTATCGAGAGATTGGAAATCAGTCAGTAAACAGAAGTGACGAGTTTCTGTTAATCAGTTTTTGACAGCAGTCTGATCTGAAAACTCGAAAATGAGTTACATTATATCCTTCTTTGCTCACTGATGCTCTGTCTTTCTAGGGAGCAACTGCAGGACATTCTATGAATTGGAAACAGAAACTCTGGCAGATAAAATGCGCACGGCCACTCAATCATCACAACAACATAGTAAAATTCATATAATTGATATCAGAAGTAATAACCTTTGTGTATGATTACTTGCTCCGTGTAGCAACAAACACTGTTTAATAAGTAAGAAAGTGACTACTTTGTCCAACATTCGCGATAACAATTCTGATCGTTAGCAGCGTTCAGAAAAGCACAAGCAATGTATAGACTATCACTTACTGAGAGAGATCGAATCCGTTCAACATCTGCAATATTCTGATTCTGCCAGATCTCAGCAGGTCAAGACTCAAGCGTACAGTGAACTGTGGTTAATCGATCTTCATAATGAAAAAACGCCACAACAACAATAAATTAGGTGAGCTCAAGCCGGTTTTTTCTTGGACGTGCTTTTATGCCGCTTCTTGCTGCTATTCTTTCGCTTCTTTGTGGTTCCGACAGGGTTACTCTTGCGAGTATCTGTTTTGGTCGGCTCTTTAAGTTTCAGGTTCCTTTCTTTCTTTCTGAGCTGAAAAACCTCAGTTAAGGATGGATCCAACACATCTCTAGAGCACTGAAGTTCAATGCCCATTTTTTCAGCCTCTTCCCATAGCTGTTTTCCTTTCTCAAACTCGCCATTGGTGCAAAGCTTTGGGATTAGAACATCATAAACCGGTCCATACCCACCACTCGAGGTTTTCTTCATGTGATCAAGCAGCTCAAGTGCATAATTCACTCTCTCAACACCACAAAGAACACCAATTAGATCATAGTAAAACTTTGCCGGTGGAACTAATCCTTCTTCCACCATCATATCCAGGGTTTGGTTACCTTTCCCAAACCGACCTGTCAAGTACAAAACACGGATTACAAGATAGTAGCTCACCCAATCAGGACGACAACCTGCTCTTTTCATCATATCAAAGACCCTTAATGACTCCTTCACTCTCCTTGTTCTACCTAGACAAGAAAGCAGAATATTGTAACTGATAGAATTCGGAAGTGCTTTGTACGTCTTCATCTCCATAAACACATTCAAAGCTTCAGGAACAAGCCCAGATGGATTCTTTTTAAGATTATGCTCACAAAGACACCTGAGAAATGTGTTGAAACAGTAAAGATCCAGTGTAATGTTCTTCGACTTCATCTGTTGTAGTGTTTTCCGAGCTTCCTTTACATTAGTCTGCACAGACCAACCATATAATATACTCCTATATACGCAAGATTTGACAGCAGATATCTTATCCTTATGATGATACAACACCCCTTCTGCCCTTCTCGCGTGCCCTTTAGCACAGAGTGCACTGACAATGGCCGCGACTGAGGTTTCGTCCTGGGGGCACTTGAACAGGTCCAAATTCTTAAAAATGCCTAATGCATCATCTTCTCTTCCCAAATTAACCAATGTCTCAGCCACGACAGTGAAAGTTTGCGTGTCCAAAGCTCGCCCATCCTTTCGTAAGTCAGACAACAGTATATCAACTGCTCTGTGATCCTTCTTCCTTGCAAAAGTACGAACAGCGTGATTAAACTCCTTATCACCCAAATTTGTACCCAAATTGTTGCACGACCAAGTAAAGAACCGGAGCAGCCGCCTTACAGGTGCCTCCTCCTTACAATGATCTACCACTTCCACAACAATCCCCGGGGTCAAATGAACTCCACACTCATCAAGTTTCGACTCCAGCTCGTCTAACCCGCCTACAGGCGTCGAAACGAGACTGCATAGCTCCTGAACCCCGGGCCAAGAAGACTGAGACGGACCATCAACAATTGCTAATGAGCTGCAACGGCGGCGAAAAGGAAGAATCTTCAACTTATGGGCAGTGAATGTTTTCAACATAATGGCCTCTCAGGTATTTCATCAAACAGTTCGTGTGCATTAATTTTGTGACCTTTTGTACCAAATCACCCCTCTGATACTATAGAACATCATCACACATTCACACCCGAAGATAACTGGATCACATTGATCAAGGTATGATGGGCAGATTTTCAAGTTCTCCGGATTTTGGGCATAAATGTTCTAGTGGGCAAATTGTTTAGTATGAACCTGTTTTTGTGACGAAAAAAATGGAACCTTTCCCCTCTAAAGACTACGATTTTTATCCATTTTCTATAGGTGGGTAACAATTCAACTTATTCAAAGGAAATTCCCCAACCTGAAAGACTACTATTTTTCCGCAGATGTGCGGAAAAATAAGCTTCAGAGTGGTCAACGAAGTCACTTCACGGATAAATCCACGTATCGATCTTTCGATTCGTGATTAATAGACCCGAACCCAGGACGAGTGGGAGTTGGTATTTAAATGCAAATGGTTCGAAACCCTGGCTTTTTGTCCGTAAAAAATGTGGTTTCCAATGCTCGTAACGAAGAGAAAATGTCATTCGATTAGAAAGCAACGCAGGATTGCTTGGAGTTCAGGCCGATAATATTCTAGTTACAATGGGGCGATATATTGGGGATCGACTAGACTGAATCAAGTAGCGTAAATGACGTTTAAACACACACTTGTTACGAAGATATGGAGAGTTGATTGCTGTAAGCCTTCTAGCACCTTTCTGTTCGAAAACAGCAGTTGGCTTTACCGTAGTTTCAACGAGCCCACAATATACCACACGCATTGATTTGTGTTGACGCGATACATCAGTCAGAGCCTAGAAGCCAATTCTTACAGCTTTTCTTCCGAGGGTTCCCTCAGTGCCACAACTGTGTGCCCCTCTCAAGACAAATTCCATATCGGGTATCAGAAGCTGCTTCGTCCAGAGCTACCAAAATGAAGAATACAGGTGATTAATATAATCTTCGCGTTATATCATACCCTTAATGCTTTATGAATCTCTCTTTGTTCATACACAGCCTCAGAGAAATACAATGCCCTCACAGCTTTATGCAACTCTCTTTGTTAATACACTGCCTTGGAGGATACAATGCCAATAGTGAAGCTTCGTCCCTCCCATCAACTAACCCAAATAAAAGATCTGCTTACAAAGTTGATGGTACAAGCTCCCGGCTCAAGTCAGGTGTCGCAGCCATCTTTCCTCCACATATGCCTAATCAACAGATAGGACTGGAGCAGAGGAATAAAGAAGAAAGTTTACCCCAAATAATCTGTAGTGTAGATAGCTTCTCGATCATTTTTCAAGGGGCATCATCTTCAGGAGATGCATCCCTGGATGTTGGGTCATCATCATCTTCATCTTCCTCATCAAGGTCAGCAGGAGATGGATCACCGTTAAGATCCACAGATATGCCATTTACCTTCCTAACAAACTGCCCACGCACACGGGGTCTTCTTTCAGCAAGCTTCTTACGGTTCACATACCTTATCTTTTTATCGAAGCACCTCTCCTTCCTTTTCTGCCTAAATTTCATCAATGCTGCTTCTCTCCTATCAACTTTACTTAACTTAGGTTCAGTGGTAGGTGTATTGCCATATGACTGCGGTTGTTGGTTAGTGGGCAATTGGCCTTGTTGCATACACATATTCACTGGATAATATGTGAAGGGTGTCATACCCGGTACGTTCGGACAATGAGGAAGATGGTTGTAATGAGGCATCATAGATGTACCACCATGACCTTGAAAATCTTTCTGATACATATGTGCAGACGGCATCATGACCTGGTTCATCATTCCTGACATATAGTAAGGGTAGGGACCATGCCCTGCCAACCCTGAGACATCAAAATGTGCACCATTTCTCGGCTGCATGTACACCTGAGATAAGCCTTCATCATTAGGTTTATTAGGGATAAAATCCATGGAGACAGGAGGGGTGGAGGACCTTTCCATAGAAGTAGAATCAGGTACACTTGTACTGCTAGGCAGATCTTCACCATGTGAGTTGTTTTCCCATGCATCTCCATTTCCATACCTCTTGTTTCCATTATCTACATGCTCATGCCACGTTTCAGATTTATCTTCTACTCTGGAAGGTCGAGCAGCATCGCCTTCAATATCAATAACAACAACAGCTTGGCAATTTTTCTTGCTTAACAAGTTTCCATCAACATCAGGAACTGAGTGACAATTGTTTCTAACATTATTTGATTTGACGTAAGTGAAGAATGCAGAAGATTCACCAATCTTTAGCTCACTCCTCCTTGGAAATGACACAACTTGTCCTGAATAAAAGAAAAGGTTCTTTCAATGAAATTGCGGAAGAAAATTGACAGAGAAAATCACAATGCTCCTACATCAAAGTTGCATCACAAGTTTCCTCTATATCAGGGAAACAAGCACAATTTTCGAATATGTCAATCAAACAAAATGCAAAGAACTAAAAGAAATTGCGGGAGTACAAGGATTCCATGTTTCAAGGTAGGTTAACTGACTTAAGAATTAAAACCAGTTAATATCAAAATTAACAAGATGAAGAGTTTAAGATACATAGCAACTTACCTGTGCGACGGTCGCTAATTCCTGGCACACCAGGCCTACAGTCAAAGAAATCCCTACGCATGGGTTCTGTAGTGGCTTTGTTAGACTGCGATAGTGGGTAAACAAAAAAGGAAGAAGGTAAGAGTATGATCCACCATGTAATTTTGTTAAGCCGTTTTCGAAAAAAAAAAAAAAAAAAAAAAAGATTAGGCAAAACAGCTTTTCCAATCTTTTGTCAAGCTTTTTTCAAAACAGCCTCTCTTTACTTTCCGTAAGTATGAGGACTAAATTGGGCGCTCCGTTGTTACTCATAAAATGCAAACACAGATCATGCACCGGGAAGTGTAGATAAAGGACATCAGGCTTGAATTGGATAGAAAATAGTGTATAAAATAGCATCCACACCAGAGAACTCTGAAAGTTCCAGAACTCATGCGGTAAGTACATGTAACAGCCTTAACCAATCAAACTCCTTTAGTTTCTTCAAAAAGGATTTGTATTCAATATTCCTATTCATCATTAGACTTCTCACAACCTATTTACGACAGATGTAAAGCTTGGTGATCAGAGGGGTTGCATCATGAAAAGAATTCATACTTCGTCCTGGATATATACCAAGACTTGGCCAGAGTATCCGAAGGTAGGTGACATCCAACAGAATAAAGTATATCGAAGGAAGTCACAAAAATAACTTATCTAAGAAAAGGAGGTGGAGTGGATATTCTAGTCATGAATATATATCTTACACTCCCTCTGTTTTTGTCATATGCCATTCACACATAACGGGACACCCCATTTGACACTTAGAATCCCTCAAAACATATAGTAAAAATCAAAGATTTTCAACTTCGGGAAAGTAATGAACTAATGATACAAGTCATATAACTTCTCAATTTCTGGCACATAATCTTTTGGGGACTCACAAATCAAAGGCTAACAACAAAAGAGAGGCAAATAAGAAGATTCTGTAGTTACCTCATCTTCCTGTTGTACTGCCAAGCTCATCTCAGGATTAACATTTCTTTGGGACTGATCATCTGTATCATCTGAGAACAGCGTGGTGCTATTAGTATTAGCATCACTAGGATCCGATGCCACTAGATCAAAGTCATAAGTCACAAGGTTCTTCTCTGCAAGTCCAAGCTGCCAACACAATAAAGGAACAGCATAACAAAGTCTTAATTACGGCTCAACACAATTTCTTAATAATGAGAGAAACAAACGATACTTAAACAAGCTTCTGTGGATGTAGGACCACCCAAAGTCACACAACATGACAGTGGAAAATAGGCACTAAGCACTAACCATTCGCCTCCTTCTCCACATGTGAGTCCACAAGTTCAGCAACTCATTACTCCGCAGTGGCTTTACAAGATAGTCTGCTGCTCCCAGCCTCAAACATCTCACAACAAGAGAAACTTCGTCTTGTGTTGACATCACTAAGCAAAGAAAAAATAGAGATGAATAATACTTCACAATCTGGATGAAGAATTAGAGGGACGACAGCAGAACATACTGATCACAGGTATTCGTTGCAACTCCTGATCCCGCATTATGTACTTCAACAACTTTAGCCCTTTCTTCATAGGAAGATCGACCTCACAAAGTATGAGATCAATGTCAGGTCCCTCTGCATTAAGTGCATCAATAACCTGCCTAGCAGACTTCACCGCAGTTACTGCAGAGACGAGTACAGAAAAGTTATCAAACTATGTGAGCCACCAGTAGGTTATATATGCAAAAAAAGAAACCACTGTCAAAAAGAAATAAGGGGATAGAGTCTGCAAGTCAGATGACCACATTGAACTAATACAGTGAACTTGGGTAATAATTACAAGGTTTGTATAGTTAATAGACAAAATGTTAAAACTGTAGAAGAAAGCAATAGAAACTGCATCATCCATCCAGAAAAGCCTGAGTCAAAATCAACATCAATGACATGATGTCGCTTCAAGAAATCTTTTCTATGTAACACCAACCCTGTTGTGCATAGACCTTAACCAACTAGTAACCGCTTATACTTTCAACCTTAGATAAGGTCATAAGGGTATATGTAATGCAACTTGTCAAAAACTGGAAAGCAGCTAGTCTCGATCATTTCGACAAAACTCTAGATCACAGCTTAAACTCTAAAACACCTAAAAGCAACATACATAGACACTTCACAACTATAATCACCCGTTCGACCAAGTAAAACCACAACAACCAATAGCAGACACAGCACGACTATAAGCAGCCTATTTTCCAGCTGGCAACCTCATTGCCGAGCAGTAGAGAACTTCTCTCTGAAAACATAGAAAACAATATAATTATGTGCTGAATGCAAACCAGGAGCTCCTCATCAGGTTGAGACTACAGATTACGCTACTAAGCATCCTACACTTCCACCAAAAATTCGTCATTATTCCGCCAACATTCATCACAATCTGAACCAAAAATTCCACAAGTAGATCAAGCTCACAAAATCAAGTTCACCATTAGTGAGATAGAGAGGCTGTCATCAAAATGCCAAATCCTTTACCAATTACACTTTCTCCGCTCATAGAAATTGTCTAAAAAACACCTATTCGGGCAGCAGTTCCCTTGATGAGATCATACTCGAGAACAAATCCGTCTAAGAAAAATGAAGGACAGGACATGCATTATCCATCCCTTCAAGCTTCCTGCTTAGCTAGATAAACATACATCTCGAGAACAAATCCGTCTAAGCAAAAGTGAAGGACGGGGCAAGCATTATCCATCCCTTCAAGCTTCCTGCTTTGCTAGATAAACCCACATCGAGACCAACCTACAACGGCTACAAGACGCCCAGTCCACAGTCCTCCAGACACTCAATGATCAGTAATAGACCGATCCACTTCGGCATAATCCCAAACTAACCGAATTCACTCGTTCAACACTCTAATTAATCCCCCAATTCATCAAAACAACCCAAAGCATTAACCTTACATCCTAAAACCACAATCAATTTTCAGAATTTCACAGAACCCACCAACACAAATCTGCCAACAATAGATATTTACTAGATATTTAACATAAATATCACTTAACAAGATATTTAACAAAATATCACTTTGCAAGATATTTAACAAAATAACACTTGTAAGCTATTTGATCCATGCTAATCTTAGTTACCAAATCACACAAAACAACAACCCCAATTTACTAATTTTAGGCTCTACTTAAGATATTTACAAATATCTACTGCAAAAAAAAAAAAAAAAAATCAAATAAAAATGAAATTAATTACCCTGATAAGAACACTTGCAAAGAAGGGAAAGAACTTCATCACAACTCTTAGCGTCATTATCACACAACAAAATCCGAACTTTACTTCGATCAATGAACTGATCATTGCTCTTCCCTCCATTACTGGGTCCCACTTCATCCTCCATTTCCTAATTTCAGTCACACCCACAAAAAAATTTCCCCCCAAATTTTATAAAAAATACAAAAAAAATACCCAAATTTGTACTTAAATCAGACCTCTCCCACCCTTAATTGGACCCAAAAAGTTAGGGTTTTTAATCAAAAGAGGGGCAATTGAACATTAAAAAAACCCCCCAATTTTATAAAACCAAAAATCCCTAATTTGTACTTAAATCAGACCTCTCCCGCCATTAATTGGGGATAAAAAGTTAGGGTTTTTAACCGAAAGAGGGTTAATTGAACATTAGAGAAGTGCAATTAAAGCTCCTGATTTAGTAGAAAGTGAAAAGGGGAATTTAATTAGGGTTTTAAGAAATGAACAAGTCGCCATTTTTGGACCTTCATCAACTAATAATTTGAGCTGGAGGAAAAAAAAAATTGGGGTAAAATTATTATCCAAGAAGAAGGGAATCGGAGGGCTGAGAATGAAGATTAAAGTGAAATGGACGGTTGAGATTGAGTGTAACCTACTCGGCGCATGTTAGCAGTGGAGCAGAGGAACACACCACCATCCTCTTTAATTTTTTTTAGAACAAAAAAAATGTTTTGTCTGTCTTCTCTCTCCTGTTTAAGAAAAGAAAGTAGGAAGATGTCTCTCTACTGTGTAGGCCACAACTTTCTTTTTAGAGCATTAACTTTTGCTCCCCTTTGATATTTTTAGATTTTTTCACACTTTGTAACAAACTTCATTAAGACGTTTGTGTGCCTAAGATGGTAAAAAGGGATGATAAGACTCGTAATGTTACTTATTAAAGAGTGAATTGTGTAACTTAATTAACTTGGGTTATGCAAGGTCGTTATTATTAACGTGTATTTAAGGTGGGAGCCTGGGAGAAACATATTTGAATATGCTAGTAATTAAGTATTTAAGTACTTAGTACTTTTTTTTATCTCAAAAAAAGTACTAAGTAACTACATGTTATAGTCATTTGATTTAGGATGGAGTCGGTTGTTGCTCGTTAGTCTTATGAACATGAGCCGGTATTCCTCTTGATGTTCCTTGACAATTAGTAATCGTAAATTTGGTTGAGTTCGACTCACATTATAAGATATAATTAAATGTTGAATCTCGCTTAAAACGGACTACTTTTACTTGTATTGAACAGTGTTATAGTAACAAATGGTTTTTTGTGCGTTCTGATGATCACAAATGTGCATAACTCTATTGGTCTATATCCATCAGTGTTGCACAACATTATATCCATCTGGTGTATTTCGTGAGTGGTGGTTTTTACACTCGCCTGTTTGATTTTACACTCTTTTATATGGGAGGACTATTGGAAACTGTGACTCACATGAAGGAGTGTAAAAATCAATTCTGAGAGTGTATAACAGATTATTATCCGTATTTTCATATCTCTCGTTGAAATGGAGACATCCACAAAGAAATTGGGGTTTAAATATATCAAGCTTACTAACTACAGTAAAATAATGTGAATTATTTGAGAGATGATTAGTTGATTAGTGATTAATTAGTAAGGGAGAGGTGTTTAGCGTATTTTAGAGCCGACATTGGGGACGTGGAGGAGAGAGAAAGACACGAGGAAGAAAAGTGAAGGAAAGACAGAGAAATGAGGAAAGGATATTTTGTTAGAGATAGATAGGTGGCCACGTCATCTCAAGATCTATTGAAAAACAGTACTATTGTGGGATATTTTAGGCACTTTTTGATTGAAAAAGGCACATTTTATAATATTGAAAAATCTTTAGCTGGCCATATCATTTCATTATGGTAATCAACTAATGATCAATTATTGGTTGTTTTGCTTGTTGGACACTTGGATGGTATCTTTGATGTTCAAAACCTAAGATCCAATAATTTTCAGCCTAGGTTAATTAATTTATTCTGCGCTTGTATAACTTTGTGTAATCTTATCGAATAAATTGGTTGGATAAAAGTTTAGAAAATTGCAAATTACAAAATAGCTGAAACTTTGTGTCTATCCCGTCATTCTATAATTTCAAATTTTTGGCTAATCGATTTGTTTGTATATCCTCCTTAATAAGTCGGCTCAAAAGACATGAATTTAAAGCCGACTCGAGAATGGTACTATGAATGAAAATCTTTGTAGGTTCTTTCGTTATTGACTTTTGAGAATGTTAAGTCAAAGTTCATTAAATAGTTTTAACTTTTATCTTGGTGGGATGATTCTTTAATTATACTGAAAATATAGATGTATATTTGCTTAAAACACTATCAAATGCTCAATGCTCAATGCTCAATAACTTAGAATTTGAACATTGGAAGTGCTTAGTAATAGCATCTATATCCGAGACAATTAGACATTTCAGTTTCTCCAATAAGACGTACACTAGGCTCGTGACCTTAATGGTTCACAAGTTACAAATACAATGTCTTCACCTTGGTGGTCGTTACAACCTCGTATGCATCTCGATCATGATCCTCTAATAATATTAATGTATCAGTAACATCTCAAGCGAAAGAGGTAGGGATTTGGGTGATGGAAGAGTATGGAGGAAGACAAGAGTTGTGGACAAATATATTCACCGTAAGGTTACCTGATTCGTTTGATATTACGTTATTTGATTGTAAGCCTTCGTCCTTTGTGGATGTCTCAACCCGAGAAGAGAATGTTGTTCCTCCTCAATGGTCAATTTGGTTGCTGGAATCTTAAAAAAGAGAAGTTCAAATTTGTTGTAAGTAAAAGTTTGAAATATGCAATTCGAGGGATAATTCATGTTGATACATTAATGTCGCCAAAACCCGAGGATTATCATCGCAATATATAGGACGAAAACAAAATCGTAAGCTCAAACTTGCTAGGCATTGATCGTCTTTTAGTTTGAGAATAATGTAATTGTTTCATTTTGCTATTAATTGGATTAACAAGTTCCATTTAATGTTATCAGCTAATTCGATTTGAATTTTAATTTTTTCACGCTCACTACATACACGATTGAAAACTTAACTGAATCTTCATCTTCTCTGATCAACTCTTCCCATTAATATTGCTCTCATATGGCACGCCGTATATTGACTTATAATTTGATGTTAAGGAATCTATGCAACCCTTTTCATATATTGACTTATAATTTGATGTTAAGGAATCTATGCAACCCTTTTCTACTATTACACAGGCCACAACTAAGATGGTTAAGAGGGATGATAAGAATGAAGTTTGTGTGCCTAAGATGGTAAAAAAGGGATGATAAGACTCGTAATAATGTAACGATGATTAGGAAATTTGGATGATAATACTCGTAATAATATAAGGGTGATTAGGAAAATTCACTAAATTACTCCATTAACATGAAATTACGCAGTGTGGATTATGACTTTCCTTAAATTAAGAGATCCAAGATGTGGATCTGGTGGTGCATGAGATGCGTACGGCATAGAGCCGCCCAAAATCCTAGGGTAAGCGCTAGTGTCATTCCATAACATATACAGACTATATCAAAATCTAGGCCACGCAAAAAATAGAATTGATACCGCAATGGAACTTGAATTGGAATGGAAATACTTCTTTAATCTCAAACCAAAATTTGATAGTACATTCATATGGTGCAACCAAAGTAAAAATATATAGTTGCATCCGTACATGTTTACGAAATTTACATAAGCCGGCCGTTTAATAATACATTCAGGCGCGGCTAACAAAATACTTTAGTATTACAACACAATCTAATTTCATTGGACTTCAATTAGTCCAGTATTACTTGGAGGACCCAACTCGAAGCGGCAAAGAGGGCAAGATAGACGAGTCTTGAGCCACTTAGAAATACAATGATCGTGAAACCCATGACTGCATGGCATGAATGTTAATTTCACGTCCGCTTGCTCCTTCATATCCTCTAGACAAATCGAACAAGTGTATTCCTCCGCTTCCTCTTTAACCTTCTTTATCTTCGGTAGCTTCGAGATATCCGAATCTAGTCTTCTTCGCTTACGTTGTTCCGATGATTGTTCACCATCTTCTTGAGGGTAATTGTAGCGCCCACATACGTACTCACGGATTTGAGTAATAGACACTAGTAGTGATGATGATGGTCGTCGGTTCGATCCCATGTACTGTTGTAGCGATCGTATCACTTGTTCCCTCACGTTTTCGTCAAGGTGTAGGTAAACGTGGAGGGTGAAGTCGATGTTCAGCAACGACGACGAAGCTCCATTGTGAGGATCAACCGCTATTGTCGGAGATTGATCGATGACTCTAGGGGAGCTATTTGTGATGTCGGCAACACCTTTGCCGTGGTTGTACAATGATATCGCTTGTTATAGGACTAATTAGAAGGGTTGTTAAAAGTTAGTTAGAAATTAGTTAGGTTGTTAGGCTTAGATTGTTAGATTGATTTGGGTATAAATACCCATTGTATTCCTTTGAATCATTCAACTAATCATTAATCAAAAATCAGAATTCTTTCTCTCCCAAAAGTCTATGTTCTTCTCCATCTCTCTCCAATCTTTCATCAATCTTCCTCTTCAAGTTTCCCAAACTAGTTCAGGTTCAGTTGAGCTTGCTCCTAAACCTGTCCATATCTTCTTCTATACTCTTCTTCTTGTATTCTTTCTTTCCTTGTTAGTTGAGCACAGCTCCTAACCCAGAGATTTGATGCTAGATTACAGTACAGTTCTTGGTACTGTAACATCGCTCGATTCACTTGTAGCAGAGCGAAGGTGACGGCGAATTTGCCCGTGGTCTGGGAGCTATATTGACCATCGTCGGAGATATCAAATTTTGAAAATTGCATTATTATCGTTGCGGAGAAGATCAATCTGTGGAGGGTTTGGCATTGTTATGTTGTTGCTTGCCAAATACGTGAACATATGAGATCAAAGGTGAGTAGATACATATTATATTTATAGGTGAACAAAAACTAAACCTAGTAGGATTTGGAAGGATCAATGATTACCATATTCTTTTCGACGCAGTACAAAAAAACATCTATCGTAGTGTTTCCGAATCTAATTATTGTCATTCCGCACTTACGTTAACCCAATCCGTCTATGGTACCCCGGGGGTACCAAGAGAATGGTACACCCCGGATTCCATGTACAAAATTAGAGACATGGGCCAGATTCTAACATGATACTAAGGCCCAATTTAATAGAAAAAGGCCCAGTCTAATTACATCTCATTACAACATAAACCTAAACTCAATCTCTCTCCTCCCTTTCCCCACCCTCTACCTACCCGACGACCACCCCCAACCCCCCCAGCCACCGCCGCCGCCTTCACCAACCGCCACCCCAGACCCCAGAAACCCACCACCGGAGGCGCAACCCTCCGGCGACCATAACCCCCCACCCCGCGGTATCATTTTCCCTCCTCCCACCCCATTTTCTCTTTTTTCTTCCATTTTCTCTCTCCTCAAATTTCCCCTCTCCGGCAGCAACTTGAGAGAACGCCGGTGAGGATATTCGTCGAGGGCGAGGCTTTCTTGGCGGCGGCTTCCGGGGATAGGGGGCTGGGGAAGGGAAGGATGTGGGAGAGAAGGAATCCCACGATTGTTGTGGGGAGAGAAGAAGCGTGCGCGATGGCCTGAGAGGAAGTGTAGGGAGGAAACGGCGGTGGGGTGAGGTCGCCGGAGTCGGCCACCACTTTTGGTGGTGATGTCGACGGCGACGGCCAAGTGAAGTGGCAGTAGGCGGTAGCGCTAGGTGGGGGAAGGGATGGGGTAGGAGAGAGAAAGTGAAATAAGGTGGAGGTAAATAAAAAGAAAAAAAAAATCTATTTTAGAACAAATATTGTTCATTTTATAACAAAAATAGATCATTTTATAACAAAACATAGACATTTGAACAATAGACCATTTTCAACAAATATAAACTGATTTTGAGACAAAATCATCCTAAGACAAAACCAACCATTCTGAGACAAAAACCATCCATTCCAGAACAAAATTTAATCATCCTAAGACAAAAACCAACCATTCTAAGACAAAAATTAATCCATTCAAGAACCAAAAATTATCAAAATAGGACAAAAACCAACCATTTTGAGACAAAATTAATCTATTTTTGAACAAAAACTAACTATTGCAGAACAAAAACTAATCATCCTAGGACAAAAACAGACCATTCTGAAACAAAATCCATCTATTCCACAACAAAAACAAACCATTCTAGGACAAAAGCTAACAATTCCCAAACAAAAACAAATTTATGTTCTATAATGATGTATATATGTTCTATAATGATCAGTTTTTGTTACAGAATGACAAATTTATGTTCTATAATGATCACTTTTTATATTATAATGATATATTTATGATCTATAATGATCAGTTTTTGTTCCATAATGGTGTGTTTATGTTCTATAATGATCAGTTTTTGTTCAATAATGACATATTTATGTTCGATGATCAATTTATATTCGAAACAAAAACTAACCATCTCAGAACAAAACCTAATCATCCCGAAACAAAATCCATTCATCTATACAAAAAGTAATCATCCATTTCAGAACAAAAACTAATCATCCTATAACAAAAACTAATAGTCCTAGGACAAAAACTAACCATTACATAACAAAAAGCAATCATCATAGGACAAAAATCATTTATTCTATACAAAAACTAATCACTCATTTCAGAATAAAAACTAATCATCCTAGGACAAAAACTAATTATCCTAGGACAAAAACTAATCATCCTAGTACAAAAACTATTCATCCTAGAACAAAAAAAGTAACCATCCTAGGATAAAAATCATTCATTATATACAAAAACTAATCATATATTTCAGAACAAAAACTAATCATTCTAGAACAAAAACTAATCATCATAGGACAAAAAGTATTCATCCTAAGACAAAAATCATCCATTCCAGAACATAAAGTAATCAACGTATGACAAAAACAGACCATTCTAGAACAAAAAGTAACCATTTTAGGACAAATAACATTCATTGCTTAACAAAAACTAACCATCCTAGGACAAAAACTAACCATATTAGGACAAAAAACAACCATCTCATAACAAAAACTTATCATTTCTAGACAAAAACCATTCATCCCAAAACAAAAACTAACAATTCTAGAACAAAAATTAATCATCCTAGGACAAAAATTAATCATTTCAAAACAAAAACTAACCATTTCAGAACAAAAGTCAACCATTCTAGGACAAAAATCATCTATTCTTGAACAAAAACTAACAATTGTAGGACAAAAACTAACCATCCTAAGACAAAAACCAACCATCGTAGGACAAAAACCATTCATCCCAAAACAAAAATTAACCATCTTAGGACAAAAACCATTCATCCCAGAACAAAAACTAACCATCCTAGGACAAAAAACAAACATCTCATAACAAAAACCAATCATTGCTAAACAAAAACCATTCATCCCAAAACAAAAACTAACCATTCTATGACAAAAACTAATCATCTTAGGACAAAAACCAATCATCCCAGAACAAAAATTACTCATTCTAGGACAAAAACAATAACTATTCTTTGTTTACTTAGTAATGATTTATTTTTGTTCAAAAATAATATATTTTGTTTTATAATGATCTAATTTTGTTTTATAATAATCTGTTTTTGTTTAATTTTGTTTTATAAAAATAATATAATGTTTTTGTACTAGGATGATTTGATATTGTTCTAAAATGGTTAGTTTTTGTTTTGGGATGAATAATTTTTGTTTAGGAATGGTTAGTTTTGTATGATGATTAGTTTTTGTTTTAGGATTAGGATGAATGGTTTTTGTTCTACGATGATTGGTTTTTGTCCTAGGATGGTTAGTTTTGTTATAGAATGAATAGTTTTTGTTCTAGAATGAATGATATTTTTTATAGAATGAATGATATTTGTTTTAAAAAGAATGGTTATGTAATGAATGTTTTTTTTGTTATAAAATGAATGATTATTATTCTAAAATGAATTCTATTTGTTTTAGAATGAATTCTTTTTGTCTTGATTTATTTAATCTGAAATAGGTAGTTTTTGTTCTAAAATGAACGGTATTTGTATTAAAATGAACAATTTTTGTTTTAAAATGAATATTTTTCTTTTGAAATAATAAAATGAATATTTTAGATAAATAGTTAAGATTAAATCAAAAAAACAAAAAAAAATACCCCTTCCCCTTCCTTTTTCTCTCTCCTCCCCCAACCCCCCCTACCCCACCCGACCACCCCATCCCCGCCGCGAGCCGTCGCCGACCACCACCAACAGCGGCCTAGACCCAGCCATTTTCACCGCCTCTCCCACGCAACCCTCTCCCCGCCACTCCACGACACCGCCGCCCCTTCCTTCTCCCCTATTATCCCCTCCCTTCTTTTCGTTCTCACTTGACATTACTTATTTGCGGGAATGGTGGTGGTGCGTGTGGTCGGCGGCGTAGGGCGAGGGGTGGGGGACGTTTTTTGGGCGGTGGTTGTTGAGGACATGGGCTGGGAAAGAGAGTAAGAGAGGAGAGAGAAAATGAGAAAAAAGGGTCTTGGAGGAGGATGGAGGTGGTGGCGCAGGGTCGGGGCTGCCGCCGTGGGGTCGCCGGAGCGGCGCCCACCGAATGGTGGTGGTAGCGTCGCCTGGGGTGGTGGTTGGTGAAGGTGGCCGGTGGTGGTTAGGTGGTTCGTGGTGGTGGTGGGTGGGTATGGGAGGAGAGAGAAAATAAAGGGGGAAGGGGAGAGAAAATGGATTGAGTTTCAATTGAAATTTATTGGGTCAAGGTAGACTTTGGCCCAACTCAAATTGAGCCCAGGTAAATGAGCCCAGGGGGTACCATTCTCTTGGTACCCCCGGGGTACGGTAGTATTTGCCACGTTAACCCTTTTGCGACTTTTGTATTATCTTTCCAAAAATTAACAATTTATTTTTATTTTTTATATATATGATCTTCCATATGAGGTATATAACTCAATACGGTAAAAGTTAAATTAGTGCGTTGCACGGATAGTAAACTAGCAAATAATTAAAAATATAGATTTTGGTTCACCAAATAAAGAACTTAGAACTAAAGATTTGTAATATGGAAAGTCACCTTACGAACGACACATAATACCAGTCGTTATACTGTGCACCAAGGTGCACAGTGTCCACCGTACACCATGCCACGTGTCAGCGCATGATTGGCTGGGAAGAAAAAAAATTAAAAAAATAAAAAACAACTTACCCACATTTTCTCTCTCCTCCCACCTCACATCCCAACACCCACACCCACCCGAGCAGACCTCCGACCGGCGACCACCATTCACCGACCGACCCCATCACGGCCGTCACAGCCACTCCGGCCACCACCAGAACCGCCGTCGCTTCACCGGCCACCATCTCCGACCCGCCTCCCCTCCTTTCTATTTTCTCTCTCATAGTCTCATTATATTTCTCACCTCATCAAGTTTTACAAATTAAAAGAAAAAAAAAATTTAAGAAATTAAATTGGATAACTAGTCATGGATTAAGAAATTAATTCCATGGATCATACCCATATGATTCATGGATATTATGATGGTGGTATATGGATATCGAAATTAAAGTTCATGAATTTAATTAAAAATTAAACTAAAATCAATTTACCAAATTTCCCCACCCCTAATTCCGCCGGTGCCATTTCCGAAGACTTCCAACGCCGCCCACCCATACGCCATTAATAGAACCAGCATTTTGAAAAAAATTGAAGGTTAATTCGAATTGCAAATATTTTTTTTCAAAAGAAAAATCATTCAAAAAAAAAAAGATAATTCATGATTAAACCTCATGGATATAAGGAGAAGTTCATGGATATTTTGATTACAAACACATGGATCTTACGATTTTCATATATGGATTTTATGGTTGATGTTCATGGATGTAAGCCAAAAATTGAGATCTATGATACAAATGGTAGAGATCCATGACTTACCACCTTAAAATCCACGGAGGCCGGAGGAGGAGGTAACGTTGACGCCGGCGAAGTCAAGGCGATGGAGGTGGTGGAGCGAAAGAGGGGGAGGGAGAATAGATGAGAGAGAATGAGAGATGGGAGAAAAAGGAAAGTGAGAATGAAAATGAACGCAGTACGGGAAGAAGAAAAAGAAAAGAAATTAGTTTTTTTTTTAATTAAGCGCACCAATGGGACGGCGACAAGTGGCGCGGTGCACCATGGGCATGGTACACCGTGGTGTACCATATAATTTGCGACATAACACGATAATCCAAAAATGACAATATATGAAACTCGTTCTATTTTAATTTTCCAAAAATTATATTACTGTGTCAACAAAATACTATTTTTTGTATTATTTAAAACCAGATGTTATGAATGTGCGTCTGAGGGGTTCTTACACTTATCGAGGGGTTTATTTGTCTATACTCATATTATTATTTTCCGTTGTTTGGCCCAAATTAACATTAAATTTAATCAGAATTGTAAAACATAATTAATAATACTGCATATAGTTGATACTTGGTAGCTTAGAAGGCATTTAGAAAATTTTGAGGAGTGAACAATTTTGTTATTATTATGCACTTATGAGGTTTGTGGATGATGCTCGTGACTTGGAAAGAAAGGCGAAAAATGTATAATTTCGCTAGAATTATACCAAATCCGCTGGACTTGGACATGGCTCCGTAAAACGATCATACCTTTCACCCTAGAGCGTGATTCAAGTTGCGTTAGTTAGCTTGAAGATGAGGCTACAACTTTATCAGTTTATTGAAGAAGTTAAGTCCATATTCAGTCATTTGCTAGTTGTGTCGAAAATGGACTAGAAGTTAGACGGTCCATTCTTTGGTTTGTTACTTTGGATTTGCAGCATTGTCGTGGACTAGTAATTTTTGGGCCAAGTCATTAAGGGATTAGAGCAAGCTGTTGGAGGTTAAATAACTTAGACTTTCCTTAATCTAAGTTGGATTAGGGAACAAGCAATTGATCTTGGTCAAAACAAAACAAAACAAAAGGAAATAATTCCTTTGGAAATTATAAAGGGCAGCCGACAAGGGCTTTTGATAGGACCCGACATTCAGACACACCCCATCTCATATCTTTAAGACACAGTTAATACACAAAACACACGAAGAAGGCACGGACAGATCGAAATCGTAGTTTGATTACTGAAACTCTAGTACTCCCTCCATTTCATTCATTTCTTTACGTTGGGCCGGGTTTTGTGAGGGGAACCCAAGCCCAACGTAAAGAAATGAATGAAATGGAGGGAGTAATAAGTTTGTTTTTAATAACAAAATGAGAGTTGGTCAAGGGTGAATTTGAGAGTTGACTTGTTCCATGTAATGCCCACAGCATGAATGTTTTTGCTTTCTCAACTTACGTGGACATACCACTTTATTTATACCTATTTGTTGATAACTCGAGCGGCCAAGGAATAAATGTTGGGTATTTCTAAAAAGTACTCATGGACACTCTATAAGAATGATTAGTGATTGCTATTTCCAGCAAACATTTAATTAATATTATCTATATCTTTTAATAAAGTCGTGCCATAAAGCTGATGTGATTCTTCCTACAGAATCGAAAACTTAACTGATTCGGAAATTAGGATGATAAGACTCGTAATAATAAAAGGGTGACTGGGAAATTTACTAAATTACTCCATTAACATTGATTAAGCAGTGTGGATTATGACTTTCCTTAAATTAAGAGATCCAAGATGTGGATCTGGTGGTGCATGAGATATGCGTACGGCGAAGAGCCGCCCAAAATCCTGTCATTCCATTAACATATACTGACTATATCAAAATCTATACTGCCACGAGAAAAACAGTGCTTATACCATGCTCCCGGAAGCACAAGTAGCATGTTGGTCCTGTTCACCATAAATGAGTGGGGACCACATATTAAAAAATGAAAAATCATTTTAAGTGTGGTCCCCACTCCTTTATTGTGAGGAGGACCACCATGCTCTTTCTCCCGGGAGCATGGTATAATTTGCGCGAGAAAAATAGAATTGATACCGCAATGGAACTTGAATTGGAATGGAAATACTTCTTTAATCTCAAACCAAAATTTGATAGTACATTCATATGGTGCAACCAAAGTAAAAATATATAGTTGCATCCGTACATGTTTACGAAATTTACATAAGCCGGCCGTTTAATAATACATTCAGGCGCGGCTAACAAAATACTTTAGTATTACAACACAATCTAATTTCATTGGACTTCAATTAGTCCAGTATTACTTGGAGGACCCAACTCGAAGCGGCAAAGAGGGCAAGATAGACGAGTCTTGAGCCACTTAGAAATACAATGATCGTGAAACCCATGACTGCATGGCATGAATGTTAATTTCACGTCCGCTTGCTCCTTCATATCCTCTAGACAAATCGAACAAGTGTATTCCTCCGCTTCCTCTTTAACCTTCTTTATCTTCGGTAGCTTCGAGATATCCGAATCTAGTCTTCTTCGCTTACGTTGTTCCGATGATTGTTCACCATCTTCTTGAGGGTAATTGTAGCGCCCACATACGTACTCACGGATTTGAGTAATAGACACTAGTAGTGATGATGATGGTCGTCGGTTCGATCCCATGTACTGTTGTAGCGATCGTATCACTTGTTCCCTCACGTTTTCGTCAAGGTGTAGGTAAACGTGGAGGGTGAAGTCGATGTTCAGCAACGACGACGAAGCTCCATTGTGAGGATCAACCGCTATTGTCGGAGATTGATCGATGACTCTAGGGGAGCTATTTGTGATGTCGGCAACACCTTTGCCGTGGTTGTACAATGATATCGCTTGTTATAGGACTAATTAGAAGGGTTGTTAAAAGTTAGTTAGAAATTAGTTAGGTTGTTAGGCTTAGATTGTTAGATTGATTTGGGTATAAATACCCATTGTATTCCTTTGAATCATTCAACTAATCATTAATCAAAAATCAGAATTCTTTCTCTCCCAAAAGTCTATGTTCTTCTCCATCTCTCTCCAATCTTTCATCAATCTTCCTCTTCAAGTTTCCCAAACTAGTTCAGGTTCAGTTGAGCTTGCTCCTAAACCTGTCCATATCTTCTTCTATACTCTTCTTCTTGTATTCTTTCTTTCCTTGTTAGTTGAGCACAGCTCCTAACCCAGAGATTTGATGCTAGATTACAGTACAGTTCTTGGTACTGTAACATCGCTCGATTCACTTGTAGCAGAGCGAAGGTGACGGCGAATTTGCCCGTGGTCTGGGAGCTATATTGACCATCGTCGGAGATATCAATTCGAAAATTGCATTATTATCGTTGCGGAGAAGATCAATCTGTGGAGGGTTTGGCATTGTTATGTTGTTGCTTGCCAAATACGTGAACATATGAGATCAAAGGTGAGTAGACACATATTATATTTATAGGATTTGGAAGAATCAATTATTACCATATTCTTTTAGAAGCACTAATGCACTATTGAACGAGACAATAAAAAATTACCATATTGTTTGATTTCCAAATTCAATTATTGTCCTTTCGCAATTATGTTAACGCTCTTACGACTTTTATATTACCTTTTCCAAAAATTTACCAAATAGTTTTCTATTATATATGTAGGGTTGGGTTCCGGTAGCCCGGTAGGAACCATAGATCTTCCATATTATGAAACTTGGAACTAAAGATTTGCATTATGGAAACCAACACAACGGACGATACGTAAAACTATTTAATCTATCTAATATATATATGTAATACTGAACCCGCTCAATTCCCATGCTGACACGTGGCATATAATAATATTATTATATTGTAAATAATGTTTATCCAAAATATGGTAAGTGTATGGTTATAATATTCTATTAAAATAACATTATTACTTGATTTATGGAAAATAGTTATGTAATATAGTAATTACTTGATTTATGCCAATTTGATCAATTATCCACGGTGTTTCAAAATGGGATTTATGCCAATTTGATCAATTATCCCACGGATGTTTCAAATTGAGATTTTTTCTTTTGAAAGGTGATTTTTCCTCTAATTACATTATTACAAATATCAAACGGGTGTTCGAAATGGAATGTTAGGTTTTTAAAGTTGAGTTTCCATCTAATTACATCACAAATATCCCACGGGTGTTCGAAACATAAATTTAGGTTTTAAATGTGACTTTCCATCTAATTACATTACGAATATACCATGGGTGTTTGAAATGAGATTTTAGGTTTTAGATAAAAACAATTCGTTTACATAATTTTAACATTTAAAAATAAGTAGCCCGGGCGTTGCACGGGCCATCAAACTAGTAATCTAAAATTACGATATATGGAACTCGTTCTATTTAAATTTCGACAGATTATATATATGTCCGCAAAATACTTTTTTTTTTATTATTATTATTTAACGAAGACGCTAAACGCAGCAAAAAACCACCTAAACGCAGCATATAATATGATGTTATGAATGTGAGTTGGACGGGCTCTGGGTTGTCTATACTCATATTATTCTCAATTGTTAGGCCGAAATAATTGCCAATAAAATTAATCGGAATAGTAAAACTTACATACTTAATTAATATAGTTTTTAATTAATAAATCTAAGGTATGTTATAACTTTCTCCTTTCCTATCATCCATTCTGTAAGAATTGAATGAAATTTTTTATAAACCCATGATTAATTACATCAAAAAGTGGATAATTAAGCACAAATCATCTAATATATATTATAAAACCCGAGTACATACCTTCACTGATGGACACTTGGCACAAACCTATTGGATGGAATTAAAAAATATTACTGATTATTAGGATATGGAAATACATATAAAATATTAAAATAGTTTTAATAAAAGAATATTTACATAATTTAAATTTAAATAGAAAAAGGAAAGTTTTAAAATCTATTAAGTGTAGAAAATATTAACACTCTAAAAAAATGATTTACAATCTATACAAACTATATGATTCTCTTCCAATTTGTTAATCATGATCATAATATTTGTGACATAGTTTCATTTTGCAACATATCTCTTACAAAAAAAAAAAAAAAGACAGAGTTCCAAAAAGAATGAGCAAATCATAGAGAATTGGACAAAAGTATAAGCCTTAAGGTGAATTATTATTAGTTTAACAATTGATCATAAAGGGTTTGGTTGAGTCAGATTCTACCATGCCGAGTTATTGGATTTCTCGGATTGTGCCACCTTTGATGCAAATAAATGTGACATATTATTATAATAAGTGACTATATAAAGTTCTCCGTTTACAACTTATATGTTATTGCAATTCTACAATTCGAATCTTCCGTATGTTAATTTAGAGCTGAAAGAGTTATATTTCAAAAAGTTCAACTACATTAAGCAATGTTATTGCTTTTATGTAGAATATCAAGCACATTATAAGGAAATGAATGGAATTCAAGCAGTATAATTTTTCCTCTACGTTAAAGTATAGTAAAGAAAGTATGCCTATACAAAGAGTAATAATAAAAAATTAACAAATGAATATGATATAAAAATTTGACCAGAATTAATTTTCTCCTTTCTTTTTCGGATTCTCTTGACTACTATGGTTTCCAATTTTTCGAATGTTTCGTTTGCTTATATGAGTGTAGTTTTCACCTTAATTTTCTAGATATGATCAGAGCGGGTTAGGTCATATTAAATTCATGGCATGTCTAATCGAGTCGGTTTCGCTTCGGGTTGCTATCGAGTTGGGCCTTCTAGTTTTGTGAGTTTAATTTTTTTTTAGATCCTCATTGGGTCTTATCTCTAAAAGTTATTTGATTGCATCATCTCGAATTTTGTTCAATGTTTTTGGGTTTTTAGACATACAGTGAAGTTCTTATCTCGATTTTTTCTATATAATTCTCTCTCTGTCTCTCTTTGGCTTCTTGGCTACTATTATTTCATATTTTTTTTAAAAAAATATTCTCCTATGAAACCGAAATCGAGTTCAAGTTGAACATTATTTTGCCATGTAGCATTGGTTCATAAATAGAATTGAGTTGACTCATGTTCTACCACGTCGAGTTTTTGACCTGGATTTCTCGCATAATGTCACCGTTGATGCAAACAATTAGCTAGACTAAGTAATACTTTGAAATCATGACTTTATAATAAGCTCTGATAAATATTAAATTACATTATAATATCACAACTAAAGTGACATTTACAATGCAACATCACCATGCATCAAAATTGGAGGGAGTATAAGTCTTTAAATTAGTTATTATTTTTAAAATTGATTATAAAGTTTTCTCTCTACTACTTGCTATTACGTGTGTTAATTTATTGTTAAAAGAGTTATATTTCAAAATCTTAGATTAAAAGTTAGAAGGAACGTGACACTTATTAACACAGTTATGTATATAGTAAATGACTTTATTAATTTTTCAAAGACGATCAATACATGATATAAAGATAATTATGTAAATTACTAAGCGGAATATGTTTCTCTTGGTAAGATGATTACGTATGTGTAGAATTATAGATTTCTTTGTAATCTCAACACAGATAACAATAAATGAATAATGCCAATAGAGTTGGAAATTGGGAGGGTCATATCAATTTCACGTATGGTTGGAGCAGGTTGAGTTATATTGAGTTCCTGTCATGTCAAGTCCGAATGAAATTTATGTACTTTTTATAATTTATTATATGTGAAAGTACTTTATGTTACGAATCCCACGATGTGCATTTCATTATTTATTTTTTAATGAATATATATTCTTATATTTGTAAGTCAAACGCTCATCTCGATCAAAACGCCATCCTTATTTTTATTGAGGTGGTAGTAATTAACATTTTTATAAGGGATATCCAATACTCTTTAACTGATATCTGACATTTATAAATTCATAGCTAAACTATATTTTTTTAAACGTTAAATAATGTTCAACATGTGACATTCATGTGTAGAATGTGATTATCTAACAACGATTTTTTTGTAAAACAAGTATGATTAGTACAATTAGGGAGCCCGTGCGCGGCACGGGCACGCAAACTAGTAACAACAATGAATTGTCCTTTTATTCCAAAGTTGAAATCTTTTTCTGCTCTTCTGAGAATTTCCTTGTTATTTTTCCGTTGGAATCGTGAAATAATTTTTTTTCTTACTTTTTAATTTATTGTGTTTTGGTAATAGTGATTATATGGAAAAATTATGACTTTCCTTTTTTTAATTCTTTTTTTTCTTAGCAAAGTTTTTTTATAAAAAAAATTATTTGTAGTTTGAGTGTTTGGTATCGTTTTCTGTTTTCATTTTTGTGTTTTCTTTTTTTAAAACCAAAGTCCCGTTTTTGAAAAACAGAAAAAGTGGTTTTTAGTTTTTAGTTGTCAGTTTTTATTTTCTATATGAATATTATATAACCAAACAATTTAAAGTTAATTTTGTAGCTTATTTAACTAAATTTTTTACGCGAAAAAAACAAAAACTGAAAATGGCAGTGATACCGAACAGGCCCTAAGAAGCGTAATTAATAAATTATTAAACGCTATGACAAAATAACATTTTGATGTTGTTTTTATCGGGAAAAATAATGAAAAACTCCACTCCCTCCTTCTCAAGATATATGTAATTCTCACTTATCGAGATGAGATGTTTAAACGTAAATTAACTTAAAACGACAAGGTTAAAAATTATAAAATCCTTCTATACTATTAAAGGAGACTTTTTTAGAGCTCTCACAATGACCGGAGGTTATTAGAGAGTTTTGGCATTTTTATAATATTATTTAGTTATTAAGTTTATGTGAAACTCTTTTAATTAGACATCTAATAATAATATTATTATAATAATAATGTTTATATTAGACATTCCTACTAATAATCCTACTAATACGTAGATTTCAAAGTCCTATATCATAGAATTGTTATAGTACGATAATACACATCCTAATTAGGAGTTAACAATGTTCATCTAAAAACCAAGTGAAGGTTGCTAGATGTGATTGGTGGGTTTTCATCTGGAAACTTTTACGTAATTTTCCTACGTACTTCGTGCACGAGTTTTTAATAAGTGTGTCCAATATCTAGCCTATAGGTTGTATAGATATAATTGTACGGAGTATAAGCTTTGCTTCTTCTCTTTCTTTGTTTTTTTTTTTCAAAAGAATTAGTTGATATATTTATCATGCGAAAGAACATTTCGAAGAGACTTACAAAAGTATAGCTAGCCACTAACAACTTATTGGTTGCATAATTTTAATCTAATTGTCTAATATAGCCTGTAGTGTATGTCAGAACTCAGACTATCATTCATTTAATTAAAAAAGAAAAGAAAAGAAAGAGCTCAAACTATCATACTCATAGTTCTTTCTAAACCTTGACAAACCAACAATTATTTTTGAAGAAAGTTGCTTCAAGTTTAGATTTTTGTTGCAGTTTATAAATAAGAAACAACAAATGAGAATTATTGCGATATTTGAGATTAATGGACGTGTAGACATCCGACTCGGGGGCTTCCCATTTTATAACGCCCGATGATGAGATGGATAGTGGACACCGGTAAAAGGTTTCGGTTACCAACGCGTTCGACCCCAAAGTCTTGACCCAAGTACGTGTGAGCCTAACGATGAGCCTGTTTGGTCTTAGTGGCCCATTTTCCTATACCCATGTTTAACAATCTGAATTTAGCCCAGTAACTATTAAATACTATCATCTTTGCCAATAAATTGTCTAGCCCAATTCCAATGAAGACTCAAAGCCTACGTGACTTGAATTTCATTTCAGCCCATATTGGCAACTAAGTGGCAACTCTAATAAGCTCACTCTCGGCTCATCATTCGGTTTTATCTCTAGTTTTTTCTGTCATTATCTTTATCATTTAATCAATAAGCTTCTATATTTTGATAATTAGATGATAATGCGTGAGATAAAAAGATAAGATAAAGTTTAGTTGGCAACTGATTGGCAACTAGGAACCTTGTTTGCATTTTCGGTGGACTCTTTGATTAAAAGATAGGATTGGTCTTCATTTGCCTTCTTCCCCAAGGCTTTGTTAGCTGCTAATAATATAATCTCCAAAAACCCTATGCTATCTCATATATATATAGAGGTCATTATTCTCAGAAAGGGGGAGGCAACATCAAGCTACAAAACACAGCCAAACACTTACCATTTTCATTCTCCTTGTTCCCATAATCTCGAGAACAAGGTCTTAAACGTTTTCCTACATAAAACTCACACACACATATCATCCAATCGGCGAGTCAATCACGATAGCAAGGTCACCGCGGCGAAGGTCGAACTTAGATCGTTGGGCTCAAGGATAAGGGTTTGGGCGCGTTGGTATACGAAACTGAGATCCGTACGACAACACAAGTATGTCCAACTGAGGGCCTTTTACTCTTTCAAAATGATTTCAGAAATTCGTTTATGATTTGATCATTTTTGCTAATTTAGATTTTGACTTATCCATGCATGCCTGTGTATTTGATCATTATGTTTTGTTCTTCGGTGAACTTTGTTTTTAGTTGTGACATGGTGAGCATTTGGTTTGCTTAGTTTATAATAGTTTATGATGATCTCGTCGCATGCGTGTTCCTACTTTGTAACATTGCAATTGGTCAACTTTAATTATATTATTGAAAATAAGTTTTGTTATTGCGTGCATGCTTTCTTACGTACGTAGCTAATTTGCATGTATATTATTTTAATCATTATCGTACGTTGCATGCTATTTGCTATATGATCCGTCGTCGATTATGAACTTTATATTTATATTGGATCAATTAGTAGAGGCCGTCTTAAGACGGGCGATTTGGGTGCCTAACACCTTCCCGAATCGTACCTTGCAAAGGACTCCAATAATAAATAGAGAGACCCAATCGGTCCACCCCCAGGCCGGTTACGGTATCTCACAGGACGCAAGGAATGTGGAAATTATTTTTGAAGGGAATTGAATTCAATTTTGAAAAAAATAAGGCAAATAAAGAGAAACTAGTTTTTGCCCCCGTGAATTCACGGGACTGCTAAAAATGATGAGTGATTAGCGTCTAAGGACAAAAATAATATAATACGTATTCCCCGCATTATATATTTTTTATTTCAAAATTAAAGAAAAAATGAATGAGAATTTTCGAAAATGACTATGAGAGGCACTGTCGATTATAATACAGTTTGTACGTAACTATCGTGTTCATTATCAATATCTCAGGGTAATTATCCATGACAAACTTTGTTTAAAACAGTAAAAGAACAACAACCATCTCTCTTTCAATATAAATGTTTTCAACAAATTTCCTATATATAAACAATCTAGAGGTCCAATTCCGAAATATAAGTCTATTTTGCGTGTGTTATCATCCTACATGGCCAAATATGGAGTGCTCTATTTCTTTGAAAAATAAGTGTTGATTAACTTAGTCGTATTAAGAATCAAATAATAATATCACACAATGAACGACTCATCATTATGAAATCATTTTAGTTCGACTATCTCTATATTAGTTAATGGAGGATTAATTATAAGTTATAACCCTCATGAACCAATTGCATTTGCCCCTACTTAAAATTATGTTTGCGGGCCTGCATTTTTTTTGCAAGGCATTAAGTCTTTTTCATACTCTATTTGTTTGGAAATCGGATTTTCATTCTTTAGTGTCCATATCTATCTCCCCATATGAATCCATTGTCCTCTTAGTATATAGAAATCACATAAATTCTCACTGCCTTTACTACCCTCCTCTCTTCCCATATTTCACAGCTACTGATGTACCCTTGAGTTTTGGCTACGCGACGCGTTGGACAAAGCCACTAACCATCTCTTTTGAATTCAGTTCAATGCTTTCCCCAACGATTTTTTTTTCTCCTCCATACTCATTTTTGTGTCTCAACTCCACTTTCCCTTATAGCAACCAACCTCCCACAAAACCCCCACCAACACATGCAGCTAGCTCCCACAACTCCTCATCTTAGCTTTCTCCAAAAACCGTCATCTGTGTATGTGATCCCTAATTATTTTCATTTGTCTTTAATCTACACATGATATAAGATATTTGATCAAACCAACACATGTACAATAGAAGCCTTCATAGTGTTAATTAATCATGGTTATAGGGTAAAATAGTAGAGATGACGCAAATTGTAATTTTTTTATGTAATATATGTCAACTTAAACATTTGTCGTTAGTCATTGAATGAAAAATCAAACATTGTTGAAAAGTAACAACAACAATAAATCTATCGAACTTGGTGTATAAGGAAATCATTTGCATATTTCCATTTGACTTTGTCATGGTTATTTATAATCAACTGTGAGTGATTGCATTATTGTAAATTGCAAACCAAAAAATGTTAAAATCACACGTAACTAATCAAATACAAACAAAATAAGAAATGACCAAAACGATCAAATTCCAAAATAATAGCGTTTCTAAAATATAAACAATTGAAATTTACAATTTAATTAAATGAGAACCAATAAATACTTTGATAGTAGTAGAAATACAAACTCTATAAGAATACTATTTCTACAACTCAATAAATATATATCTTCCCCTAACTATGTTTCTCGCTCTCAAAAACCATATTGCGCAATGCATGTGTTTGTCATCAAAATCAAGCAAACAACGAAGGTATATATAGTAATTCAAATTAACATGTAACCGACAAATTTGGCAAACCAATAGCCAAGAGTCACAATGTTTAATATTATATTAAATAAAAGACCTTCAATTTATCCTTAATTTAAAGTAAACATGAATAAATAAAACCTATGTCGATAGTAAGATGAAAGGTCACTTTGAAATTCACCACTCCTGTAATTCATTGTCATATTAGTGATGTATTTATTTCATATATTAATGAAAATCTTTCATGTACTTATGATGCTTACATGACTTTTTAGAATCAAAAATTAACTTAAATTCTCCCCAATGCGACACGTAGGATTAGTGAACTTTTTATGTTACCCTATTAATATTATTATATAGATAGATTATGAGAATAAAAAAGGAGATTTTTTTCCCAGACATCATCTTAATCATTACTATGAAAACGTAATTTATCAGAACTTACCCGGCTATATTTATAGCTTTATACTAACTTTGTATATATATTTTTTAAGTCAATCAACTTTTGTGACTCTCTATTAACGTTAATATCTCTCAAAATACAATGGTTGGATTATGATATTATACACTTAGAGCTCGTTTGGATTGTGGGATAAGAGATGGGGATAAGAGGTGGGATAAGGAGAGGGATGAGGAGAGGGATAAGGAGAGGGATAATCCCAATCCCTTGTTTGGGTAAGTGTGTGATTAGAAGATGGGATTAGAGTGAGATTTGTTAATTAGTTGTAGAATGACAATATTATCCTTTATATTTTAATGTTCTATTTCTCATTTTAGTAATGGCAAATGTGTCATTTCAACAAGTTTTTATCCCTCCTCGTAATACCTGCTCCCCCTAGGTATTAAAAATGTGGGATAAGATATCTCCATCATCCTTATCCCAACCCTCTATTTCCCATTTACCAAACATGGGAATTTGGATGTCGGGGATAAATAATCTTATCCCATCCTCTTATCCCTCAAAACAAACGTTATGGAAGTACTTTTCACCAGGATTCTAACGAGAAGTTTCATAATTGTTTTGAAATATTTTTTCGTCAAACTGACCATCAATCCCCTAACTTGAAAAATACGTTATACAATGTATAATAAGCTACACAGATTAATATGAAAAAAATGTTTATTATATAGAGATTTCACCTCACAATATCTATATCCAAACATAAATTACAAATTTCCGTTTTAACAAGTCTAATAGAAATCATTATTAAGAGACTCGTGCAACGCACGGGCTTTCATCCTAGTATAATATTATTAGGTACGGTTTTCTTACTTGTAATGGAATCTTATTGATTAAATTAGGAGAGTATCACTTAATTAAAGAAGAAATTTGAGTTTTATTACGTGCCGTATGGGCACACGTTAGAAAAACCTATTATTAAACCTGGTTCCTATACGAATCTAACGAGCATCGCTTTGCCCATATAAATCTCAATAGTTTTTTCGTTAAGTCGATAGTCAATGTCTCATCCCGAAAACCAAAAACGACATATATTTTGACAAGGAGGAAGTATGATGTTATGAACACAAATTCCAACTTGCATTCTTGTTGAAAGAATATTACTCGTATTGATCTGAACTCCCTTGTATGAGACAATTTTGCAATTTCTATTGACCAATGCCTAAATCCTTCATTATGTTTCACAAGAATGTATCTTTGAGCTAATTATTCTAAGTTTAATGGTCGTTTGGTTGCCTACCAAAATCACGGGAATTCAGAATTCAAAAATTCTCATGAACTAAAAAATGTAGAGTTGGTTGCCAAAATTATGGGAATTGAGATCATGTGAATTTCCAATTCCTACAAAATGGTGGAATTAGGTTACCTAGCCCCCTTTTATAATTAGAAATTCAGGGAATTCATTTCCTACATGTAACCAAACAGTTTTGAGAAATTCCTATGAATTTATATTTTTTGAGAAGTGGAACCTCATGGGAATTACAGATTCCCGCATGCAAACTAAACGACCTATTATTGCTCACAAGCCAATTTTACATATATACTAGGTTAAAATCGTTGTGTCTTGTACTCGTAAATGTTTGTAAACGTTAACTTATGATACGAGTTTTACAAAAACTTTGATTTTGACAAACATTTCAAAAAACATATCCACCAATACTGACCAAGTACTTGCAAATTATACACTCCCAAAGCTAACAAACATGTTATGCATAATTGAACGTGTGTCTCAAGTTTCAACTAAAAAACCATGTCTATTAAAATATAAATATATTGCTAAAAATATTAAAATATATACGAAAAATGGTTCAAATGGTCATACCCTGGGTTGAGCCGACCGGTTCTCTCCGCATTTTGCTGTTAACCTCTGATTAGGTTCTGGTCAACCAGGTTTGACCACATCTGGTTTTGCAAGTCAATCAGACCGGACAATGGATCGGTTCTCGGTTGAACCAAATTTAATCGAATAATTAAAATCTATCTTTTTGGACTTCATTTTTGTCTTAACTATTGGTCAAAATTAGGTCAATTGATCAAGTCAGGTATGTCCAAATACACAGTTCGTATCAAATGGGTTCGGGTCATGACCAGAAATGACGAGTTGATGATCCAATAAATAACAAGTTCGTGGTCCAAAAAAAATTGGGGACTTGATCTAAAAGCCGGTCAAGGGTTACAAAAGGCGGATTCATCAAACTACCTCTTTTGACGAGTCTATTGTTTTTTCTCTTATATTGGTTTTATTGTGCTAATTTGTGGAGGTATAAGCATGACTAAATTCAAAATAGCATTATCAACGTATTAAGTCTATCTTCTAATATAACAATAATATAAATTGAATATATTTACCAATACCCTTGATTTTACGACGGAGAGATAGCAGCACCCACGAAGACCGGAAAGCTTTGAGATGGATAATAAACTTTCACATTCAGCTCATATCTTTTAACCCACAGCTTCTTGGCATAATCGGCAAGTTCCCAAACCGAACATTTTCCCGTGTACAACGGAGTCCCCGCCCTAATACGTCCGTCATAAGTCGAAAACACATTTCTTGCGTCAATTATAGGTGGATCCATAGGTGGCAGATGAATGATATCGCACTTTTCAGGTTCGTTGAACGGGTCATATGCAACAATGCAGGTACCACCAGTCCAGTGAAACTTTCCGTTACTAAATAAGACTCTGTAACTTCTGAATGTATGATACTTAGACAACATGTCTATACATATTGTAGCAACTCGATCAATCGTACTAATTAGCCCGTGCAATTCATTTGTATGGTCAACCCATTTAATGGTTAGGATTTACTTTAAGCTAGAAAATCAAGGGTTGTGATCCTTTCAACACAAACCACGCTATATACTCCCTCCTACCCATAATGATTTCCGCCTTTTGAAAACAGTTTTTGAGTAGCCATGTTTGGACCTACTCTTAGACCAAATGAATCGTTAACTTGTTGTAAAAATTAGTAGATATTCTCATCTGCATTGCATTCTACCAACCCCACTTAATTTTAAGGTAAACGAGGCTTTCATTTGGTTTAGAAGTAGCTCCAAACATAGCTACTCAAAAACTGAAAACGAAAGGGGGAAATCTTAATGGGTAGGAGTGTAACACTACGGAATTTGGAAAGTGGATTATGAATTGGTTTGTCCGACATTGGGAAAATAAAGCTCATATGATCAATTTATAATAGATTCCTACCATCATACTACCAACAAGGCCTTCACCTTTTAGAGCCCGGAGAGGATATATAGGCCTAAGAGGTGACTTCCCATCTTATTGGGTTGTGTTGCGACGGACGGTGGTTCGGGCTGTTACAAATGGTATCAGAGCAACCCTGCGACCGCGTGCTGAGTGCTGGGGTTAGGCCCAGGTCAGCCGTCTAGCGGGGGAGATCTTGGACCTGTGTTGATGTTGGTATGGTTTAGCAGAGGCGCGACGGGGACGCCGCGTTCTCTAAGTGGGAGAGTTTGTAACACTACGGAATTTGGAAAGTGGATTATGGAGTTGGTTTGTCCCACATTGGGAAAATAAAGCTCTTATGATCAATTTATTATAGATTCCTACCATCATACTACCAACAAGGCCTTCACCTTTTAGAGCCCGGAGAGGATATATGGGCCTAAGGGGTGACTACCCATCTTATTGGGGTGTGTTGCGACGGACGATGGATCGGGCTGTTACAAGGAGGGTGTATATGGTGAGAGGCTGAGGGGATGACGCAAAATTACCTAATTCATTCACAACAGAATTAACTAAAATAACTACCTAGTAGCTTCATCTTCACAACTTCTAAGCTTCTTCTCCTTCTTCACAACTTCAAAAAAAAATACACCAACCAACCGCCCAACTTTCTTTCACTTCATCTCAGAACTGTTCAACAACCCTGAATCTCCTGAGGTCTCCTCAAAGCCACCACCATTTCCGTCATACCCATCAAGGCTCTTGAGTTCTGTGAGAAAGTGTGTTGCTCAAGTTCTACAGGTTACATCCATATCCCAAAATTTTAACATTCTTGTTCATAATTTCTGTCCCAAAACTTTACAATTGGTGATTATATGTTATGTCAAACCCCAAAATTCTTGATTTTATGTTAGGTTGAAATTCTTGATGATATGTTACCCAAATTTTAATAATTCTTTGATCATACTGTATGTATGTGATTATCCCAAATTTGGTGATTATATGTTATGTCAAACCCCAAAATTCTTGATTTTATGTTAGGTTGAAATTATTCTCTGTCAATGTCAACTATTTCGCTGCCATAGTTACGGGCACTTTTAACCTGGATGTACACCTATCTAGGACCCTAAGTTTAGATGCGTAGCATAGTACGACACATATGTACGTAGTGTGGTGGTAAATGGTTTCGTTAAAAGTTAACCAAAATTTTATTCTCTTCCGCAAAATATTCTCTTTTATTAGGATCATGATTATGCACATCATAGGCATGAATGTTCCAATTGGTCGTCATCCCTATGAAACGCAAATGTCAATACATAAAAAATTATAGGGGTCTCGATATCTCTAGCATAATTGCTAGCCTCTAACATGAAATTTTATGATATGAGCCATGGATTAAATCAGAAGACGGAAAAAAAGGAGGCGAGAGAGTTAATTGGCTAATAAGAGAATAACTAGGTTTGGCGCCCGTGAAAATCACGGAGCTGTTTGTACACCTGTCCTTTACCCATTCTTATTATAAATCAACAAATACGCATGATGACACACCATTTTTATTATCAGTATGTTCGCTATTTTGACACAATTATATTGATTGTTACAAATATTTTTTCTATTTATGCATTTGAGTTCCTTGTCCTTGACTTGTCTTCTACTCCGATCCGAACTAAAGGAATGACCCAAACAAAGCTTGGGCCGATCATTGCTCACCTTGCCCAAATAGTTGGATCCTTAAATGATCAATAAATAATGCAATAATTGAAATTTAATTCAACAAAACATCAATTAAGATCACAAATTCTCATAAAAGACAGTCTCTTAATAACTTATTGATAAATCATTATTCTGTGGTACAAACTGATCATTTTATATTGATTGTGACCATGATAACTCTTTTTAGTAATTAACTAAACGATTGCGAAAAATAGAATAATAGTCACTAATTAGAAAAACGGGGTCTCGATATAAATAATAGGATTGGTCTCTCAAAAAATGCATTTTTTTATTTAAATTCAAGTGCATTTAAATGCATTATATTTTTATTTTATTTCATCTACAAGTGCATTATATTATTATAGAGAATCGACCTTTTGCATTTTCTTATTATATTAAAAGTGCAATTTGTAAAATTCTTAGTGTATTTTAACGAAAAAGTGCATTTTGTAAAATTAGAAGTTCATTTTGTTCGATTATAAGTGCATTTTGTTCGATTAGAAGTGCATTTTATAAAAGTAAAACGACAAAGTGCATTTCGTTAAATTCGAAAGTGCATTTTATAAGCATAAGTGCATTCTTTTGAAATGGAAGTGCATTTTGTTTTATTAGAAGTGCATTTTGTTAAATTAGAAGTGCATTTTACAAAACCAAAACGAAAAAGTGCATTTTGTTAAATTAGAAGTGCAATTAACAAGATTAAGTGCATCTTGTTAAATTAGAAGTTGGTTGAGAGTCACGAAACAATCTACCCCTATACCCTTGGCTATTGAAAAACCAATACGGGTGAAAATATATGAACAATAAAAAGTTGGGATAACAATACTATGAGGGATACCTAAAACTATAGGTATCTTATACCTCTCAAATATTGATAGGTTCATTCTATATCTGTGTCATTTCAAAAGCTCTGTCTTGAATTACTTTGTAACCACAAACTTGACAAACCAAAAGCCAAATATCACATTGTTTAATCCCCTTAGTAATTAAAAAGCTTTTCAATGAACCTCTCATTCAAAGCTTGATTCGAAACTCATTAGTAGGGAAATGAAATGACAATGGTGAAATAAATTTTGGAAAATTAATTGGGTGAATATGAACACGACACGTAATCAAGTGAGGTGGATTTCCCATTTCAACACTTAGGCGAATGCTCTAAAATATCGCCACACAGACCGTATTGTTAACTAATTAAAGTACTAGATTTTGGTCCCGTGAAATCACGGGATCGTTTTATTTTATTCTTAAAAATGTTGTAACATGTTAACCATGTTAAAGTATATTTACCAAAACCTTTATTTAAGACGCACTCACAATTTCCCCCTTGCTAACCTTTTTTTCTTTTTCTTTTCCGTGATTCCTCTTTTGTCATCCATTTTCTCTCCAGCGTTTTCATCATTCTCATTTTTAAACCATTTATCCTATACCCAAACAATAATCACTTACCCCCTCCCCCCCCCCCCCACAAAAAAAAACCTTAAATCAACCATTGACATCCTCGACATTTCGACAACACTTCCGTAAATCGTTATGTCAACCATGAAACCATTGATATTCCCACCATCTTGAAAACTGGACCCCCTAACCTCCTACCATTGCTCTCATATTCTTTATAGATTCACAATTGTTTAAACGGTTCAAACCTTATACCATATGCATTATCTAATATTGGTTTAAATGACTCGAATGTGATCAATTATATCAAATGACAAAGCAGACGAAATGAGAACAGTGAGTTGTTTGATGATAATATATAACACAATATAACTACTTCGTATTAAAAATTACAATTCATTTGAAACTCATGACAATAATAATTAGGGAGTACAAAAACATCCTATACGAAGTCTACCTATGATAATAGAAT
This sequence comes from Spergularia bocconei, assembly GCA_963457585.1. Classification (NCBI taxonomy): domain Eukaryota; kingdom Viridiplantae; phylum Streptophyta; class Magnoliopsida; order Caryophyllales; family Caryophyllaceae; genus Spergularia; species Spergularia bocconei. Next base: position 5,986,228 of record OY734942.1, on the reverse strand, counting down.
AAACATTAAAAGATACGATTGTTATATGAGAAAACCATTTACACCAATTAATCTATATATAGCTCTTCTCCAAGTCGGATTTCTATATTTGAAAAGGTTGTACATGTGTGGGATGCATATTTTTCTTAGAAAATCCAATAAAGTTCAAAGGTATATATACTAACATAGGTAATGTGTAACCTACAAATTTGGCATACGAATAGCCAAGAGACATGGTGTTTTTTAATATCATCATTACGATATATAATGATGATAATAATAAAAGATTAAGATAAATTATGATGATAATAATGAAACTTTAAAAAAATTTATTTATAAGAATGTGAAGTGATTTATAACGTCTAAATTGGCAACTTAAAAGATTGATAACTCCTTTTCATTTTCCGTTATGCAATAAACAGCATTTGCCACATCAAACAGCCACATAATGCTGACATGGTAGACACTTCAATACTACATGACATGTGGCTTTTTTTTTTCCTCTAATACTATCGTAAATTCGCCACGTAATCCGGCTATGTTAGCCTATTAAAGGTATTATAGAGATAGATATAGATAAGTATAGGGATAGATATAGATAATAATGTGCGTACACCACTGAAACGCATATCAAAAGTGAGACTTGAGAACGAAACATTGTACAAATAATTTAGTTTTAACACAAAGCACAGACAAGCGTATGTACGAATTGAGTTGCAAACTTACAACTAATTCTTCCTAGCTTCCTTCTGAAGCCATCCTAGACTCTTACATCAATTCTGGGTTAATCTACGCGAAATCCAGTCCTGCGTTACAAGTTACACCACAGTATGTAGGGTTCATATGATCCAACGTATATTTACAGAATCTTGAAAGGATTATCCAATGCTAGTGATCTTGTCAGATTAACTGTCGATCACAGTACAATTGTAGAATCATGGGGAGTGGATGACCAATTTTCCTGCTACTAAACGAATGCCAGCATTCTGTTGAAAATCATACTGATCCAATGAGAAGTATGCATCGACTAGAGTCCCAGAAACGAACAAGCTGTCGAGTTCTGCAGGATCAAACTTACTGAACACAAGCTTTTGTTCAGCACCAGAAGAAGGCTCTTTCTGGAATATCTCAGTACCATATCTTGCAACATCCCCTGTTACAATGGTGGGTATGCTGCAAAAACCGAAGAACCATTGGGACATTATAACTTTTAACAGTTTTCGCAAGCTAAATCACTAATTATTTTACTGTAAGGAAATGCAGAAGGGCTAGGCATAAACCTGCACTGTTTAGCTAGCAAAATTAAATGGTATAGACTATAGAGTAAGGTGAAGAAACTTACTGGAGACGCACAGTAGGGAAGTTCCAATAACCATTCTTTCTGGTTACCATTGGTCTCCAGTCAGATGTGCTACCAGAGTCCGCGAACAAGCTCTGAGCATGATTATCGCATGCGTCCAGAACCTGACATAAGCTTGGGGGAGCATCTACTACAAAACTCAACCTACGACGGCCTGCCTGATCTACAAACTTAGCACTGAGTCCAAAACGCACTTTCAGGTTAGTACAGATAAGCTTTAGAGCAAGAGCTTTGTGAAATAACTGAATCCTGCGAGTTCCATGGTAGAACGGAACCAAGGATGCGTTAATAGAAGAAATAGAGACATCATCAGGAGTCAGGTACTCAGGCGAACTGCTTGAGCTTTCAGATATCATTGACGAACGAGATATATCTAACAATTCAGTAGCAGGCCTTTCTTCCATGACATTGTCTTCTTGAATTGCATCAGTCATTATCTCCTCTGAAAGCCTTCTCATGTCGAACGATTCTGTTGCAGGCCTCGAAGGTTCAACAAAAGTCAAAATTCGCTCGCCTAAAGTTTGATTTCCATTGTTTCCAGAAGTTGGACCAGCGCTAGGAATGTAGCTACCCTGAACTGGCAAAACCCTCCCACCATTACGGGTTCTTACCGATGAAGTTGGAGATACCGAGCTGTCACTTATTAGAATGTCAGGGAGACTTGACTCCTGCACACACAAAGTCAGAAAGGAAAGGTTAAGAGTGCTTTCTCATGAGGGAGAGGAGGAAAGTGACATAACCCAAATCAGTCAGAAGTCAGCTATTAGGAACCATTGCATTTTTTTACAGAAGATATCAGTTTCAAAGTCCCGCTCCCACAATTATTAAATTTTTTGTTCACCACTTAATATAAGACCCGAAGCTGGCGTCCTCGTGTAAATTAAGTAAAAAGTGAGCTATGAAGAACCGGCAACAAAACCTCCTAAAATGATTCTACCTCTCAAGATAGAAAGTATAAGTGTATATGTGTATAACAGATGCAACAAAGTAAAGATAAGTTACCAAGAAGAGCACTGTTGCACAATACTTGAGAACTTCAAGATTCATTCGTACATCATCTAAGCTCCTGAAATCATTAAAAGAGAGTTTATTGAGTACGATTTCTACCTTCTCTGTGATATGACAAAGACATGGTTCTCTACATATAGTCACCAAATATAATTACCCCACCCTTTGTAGATACAATATATAAAGTAAAGAGATTCAATTCCAATTACACACGAAATACGATCAGGTCAGCCATCCCAGTATTCTTTTACATAAGAATCATAACTAATCAAGTCTGTGACTATAATATCTGAGGCTTTATAACAGGGGAAAAAAAAAACATCAATCGTTTATGAATATGACAAGCCTAATGAGAGAGGAACGAATTACTCAGTGTAAAACAACATTACCACATACATCTCGGCCATTTTGCTTTTGGTTATCACTTACACAACCACAAGCAAGCACTGAGGCTGTCAAGAAAGTAAGGGTGGAGAAGGCATATACCTATGTGTTTGCTGACCTAGGCCAAAGTATGTCGCAAGAGTGGCCATCTGAAAAGCAGCAGGAGAAGATAATAATCTTAAGACAGTAGTATCTAACAAACAACGTTTGAACAAGATCTGCAGAATACTTAGTTCTCCACAATTCAATTTCAAAGGGATATATGTAAGAAGTAGTAAGTACACAATTCAAGTCCAAACCTTATTATTGCTGGAAAACACAATAAACCTCTATGTTGAAGAAAATGTGACTTCCACATAAAAAGGCACACAATTCCTATTAAAATATTTGTTCTGACCTCTTTTACACAGCGACAATTTATACTAATTCATCCATTGAACATCGTCCCAAAATCACACCCCATTTAAATGATTTTAACTACCAACACCATCAGGCAAAGAATATTTTTGAAAACATAGACTAATCTGATATCAACTCAAAATAACTACGGTCTATCATAAAGTTCCTCTAAAAAACATGGAATCGGTTTTATGGTGAGCTAAACAGCTACTTCTCAACAAAATCGATGAAATCTTCATGTTATTCAAACTGATACTAATAACAATAATTCCCATGGCAAGTCTTTTTTTTCTTTTTTACCTCAACGACTTACTAACTGAACTAGCTGACATCCAGTAACACTTCTACCAGAGTAACAAAACAATCACACACCAATTAATCCAAAATTAAAGTAACTTCACAATCACAACACTTCAAAAATCAAGGAACAAATTGAAGAGGATGACCTTCATATTACCAGCACGACGACCAAACCTCTCAGTCAACAAAGCCAGGGAATCAATCACCCCTTTTGGCTCTGGTGGTGGCCGATTAACCGCAGCAAACGCTTCCCTAATCCTCGGACAATCAAACCTCAATATATTATGCCCCGCCCATATCCTCCCTACATTTTCAATCACAATTTTCCAAAAAGTTACAAACTTTCAATTCAAATCAACAAAATTCAAACAAACCCACCAACAATAATCAACATTAACCTCGTACAACAACAAATAACGCCAATCAAACAATAAAATTTTATCAACACAGAGTAAAAATCCAATTGATAGCTTTTTCCCCAAATTCACAGTTCTCAAAAAGTTACAAACTTTCTAATCAAATCAACAAAATTCACGCAAACCCACCAATAATAATCAAAATTAAAACAAACCCACCAACAAAAATCAATCAAACAGTAAAATTCTAGTAACACAGAGTAAATCCAACTGGTAATTAATTATTTTCCCCCAAATTAAACCTAATTATAATCAATCAAAAGAGAAGGCAATAAGTAATAGCATACCATTGAGAAGATCAAAGACTTTGTCGGCGACGTCGGCGAAAGAAGGGGCGGAAGACACGGCGGCGCGTGAGATACCATTACAACGCTCGGACTTAGCCGAAATGAGAGAAAGATCAGTAGGGCAAAGAAGGGTAGAGTAATTGTCAAGCTCAATAAGCTTTCTAGGGCAAACGAGGATTGCCCCAAATTCCAACAGCGCGAAACCTTGTCCCTGTTTTGTCGGGACTGTCGTTTCCACATCGAAAAACGCGATCTCCGACCGTTCTTCCGCCATTAATTGAGCTACTTTTTTAAGGTTGTTGGATTAGTTGTAGAGGAGAGAGGAGAGAGGGAAGATGTCGGAAACGAAGAAGTTGTGTTGTGTGTTGTTGTGTTGTGTGTGTGTGAAGTTTTAAGGCGCCAAAAGAGGGGAAGGAAGTTGTTTGGTTATAGGAAGAGGTTGCTTAGTTGATGGGGTTATCCATTTTGTTGGTGTTTAACTTGGTTTTGCTTAGCTTGTCTTGTCGTTCAAATAAGGTATACTCCAACTGAGTTTCAATTTTGTAAATCACCTACTATTTCATTCGTGTTAAACTCTCCATAGTGAATAACTTAAAAAATTAGGGTTGCGCATTTGATGTCGTTATGATATTTCCACTCCAATTTTCAACTGGATATTCGAAGTGAATACGTGACAAACATTCATGTAGCGTGGATAGTTAAAAACTGGCGTGTAAATATCCCGCACCTCTTGTTGTTATAGTACTCCGTTCAGATGGAATAACATCAAATTTTGTATGTTTTTCAACTAATTTTTTTATTGTCCACATTAATACATGCAAGCTGAATAATCGATTTCGTTCCTTGTTAAGGAAGTGAACCCATTTTGTCGGGTTGAAAAGTAACGTTCGATGAAATAAACTCAAGACACGTGAAGAATTATATTTGTTAGTTATACTAGAGTCGATTAAGGTTGTCATGGTATGAAAGTATGAAACATGCACATAATTGGTCGCTTCATTATCATATACCCAAATGAGAAGTTCCCTTCCTTTTTTTCTTTCCAATTTTATTATAAATCCGTAAACTAGTAAACACGGTCTCAACTTCAACACGTTTCACGACACGAATCGGGCACGAACTTTTATCGCACCCATACCCAATTACTATTTCCTGTTCATCACCCTTTTACAGTTTTACCCCCTTCCTCTTCATTTCCTCTCCATGTCTCTAATTATTCATCCCTAATCTTCCATCTGATTTACCATCCGAAAAATTCCCCAAATTCTTGGCACGTGAATCTTCTTCAGGTAAATTCTTCACTGCCCACCTCCTATTTGATACTGTTACTCAAAACCCAGAATTTACAGTAACCCAATGTCCACATTTTACTGCTTAATTAGGATGATTTTCTATTGATATTACATAATTACATACCCCATTTTGTATTTGATTTGATTTGATATCTGGGTAAAAATGTTGAAACTTTATGCCCCAAAGAAAATGCCCAATTGTTATTTCAGTAGAAAAGTAGCTTGTTCGAGAAGTTGTAGTAGTATAAGCCATGATTGTTCTGCTTCTTCATCAAGTGATTACATGACTAAGTTGACTGGTAGAATTCTCAGTAGCAAAAACCCTAGAGAAGCATTGACCTACTTTGATTCTGTTAAATATCATATTAATGTAATGAAGAATCGCTGCGCCCATACCGCGATTGTTCATGTGTTAAGTAGGGCTAAAATGTATGTGGAGGCAAGGTGTTTGTTGAAACGCCTCATACTAGACCTCCTTAAGACTTGTACGCCACGCTGTGTTAGTGCCATTGTGTTTAGGGATTTGAGTCGAGTGGATGGGGATAGATGTAGTCATAATGTGTTCGGGATTTTGATAATTGCATTGTCGGAATTGGGTCTTGTGGATGAGGCTGTTTGGGTTTATAGAGAGATTGGGGAGTTGCCGTCTATACAAGCTTGTAATGCGCTTCTTAATGGGTTGGTTAAGTTGGATAGGGTCGATTTTGTTTGGGAGATTTATGAGGAGATGGTTGCTCGGGGATTGGGACCGAGTGTTCATACTTATGGTACATTGATGGATGCCTGTCGGAGTGACATTGTGAAGTCTAGGAAGTTGTTTGATGAGATGGTCCAAAAGGGCATTAAGCCCACCGTTGTTATATTCACAACTTTGATTTGGAGTTTGTGCAATGGCGGTAAGATGTCTGAAGCAGATAATTTGTTTAGGACAATGAAGGAGTCTGGTGTGGTTCCGAATTTGTACACTTATAACACTTTGATAGATGGACATTGTAAAATGGACAGCCTTACATGTGCTTTGGGTTTATATAGGGAAATGCTAGGGCAAAATTTGAAGCCTAATGTTGTTACATTTGGAATCTTAGTTGATGGTTTTTGTAAACACGGTAACATAGATGCTGCAATGGCCCTCTTTCCTCGTATGGTGAAGGCTGGTGTTCGTGCCAATGTGTTTGTGTATAATAGTTTGATTGATGGATTATGTAAAGATGGAAATATCTCTGAAGCTCTCGCTTTCTATGTGGATATGGGAAAACATAATATCCTTCCTGATGTGCTCACTTATAGTATTCTTGCAAAGAGTCTGTCTGAAGTAGGGAGGGTTAAAGAAGCAGAGGATATAATGTCAAAAATGAAATATGGTGGAGTTCGTCCAAATTTTGTGACATACAACTCCCAAATAGACAGTTACTGCAAACGAGGAGACATGGAGAAAGCTCTGCAATTATGTTCACAAATGATGGAGGAAGGCATAAGACCAAATGCTTTCACTTATTCTCCCCTTATACATGGATACTGTAGAGAAGGGAATATGGAGGCAGCGAGGCGTATATATCTAGAAATGATCACAAAAAGGATCACTCCTGATGTTGTGACCTACACAAGTTTAATGAATGGTTATTTCAAGAATCGGGATACGGATGCTGCTCTTGGGATATACAAAGAAATGCTTGAGGCTGGTGTCAGCCCAAATGCTTTCACAATTTGTTGTCTGATTGATGGATTATGCAAAGATGGACGTGTTAATGATGCGTTCAAACATTTTCTTAAATTTACAAGTTCTGCAACTTTGGAAGGGATTCAGAGTCAGTTTGATGCTAACAAATTTCCTATAAACCATGTTGTGTATACAGCCCTTATACAAGGCCTTTGTAAGGAGGGAAGGATATTTAAAGCCAGTAAGTTTTTCTCAGATATGAGAGTTCATGGTTTAAGAGCTGATCAACTAACATACAGAATCATTATTTCTGGACATGCACGAGCACGACATATCCATGACTTACTGATGCTCCAGGCAGATATGTTCAAGCTAGGTTTCTTGCCAGACAAAGTTATATATCCCTTCCTATATAAGGCCTACCAAATATTCGGGGATGCCAAATCAGCTCTCAGGTGCTTGGAGGATCAACCAAGTTGAGGATCATCCCATTTAGGTATATCTGTTTATGACTATATGTGGTTTGTACCGCCCTTTTGAATTTATGACGCATGTCATGCATCTAAACAATTGTGCTAATTCCTTGATGATTGCCTGAAGGAGTACATCATCTTCTTTTTTTTTTTCTTTTTTTTTTTTAAGTTGGATCTTAGGCTAGTAAGTTTATAGTGTAATATTTCGTTTTGAGGCACAAGAGTGTTTTGCAATTTTTTTCCGTTGTTTCACGTTTTTTTTAGTGTGTTGAGACGTAGTTTTCTGCAACAGCATTTCCCCTGCTTTTCATGCATCTCTGAAAGTTTGTTTTTCCTGTGTAGAATAGCTACTAGCTAGGTGCCATATGGACTTTCTAGCCTCTTAAAATTTTTGAGTCAGTGGAAGTGTTGTAGTTATGTACTTGTGTTACCATGCCACTGTATGTTCTAATTTTTTTTTTTTTTTTACCTGTGTGATTTTACAGGTCTTTCTGGAACTATCACCTGAATGCTATGTTTATGTAATGTAAGCTTTAGTGGAGAGTGGTTGAAAAAATTTGACTGCTCATCAAAGTGCTCTGCTAGAGTCATCTGTAAGCTCACGCTTTTCTTAGAGACTCAAGACTACCAAGCCCAATTCTGAAATTTTTTCCAAGGCAAATCTATTACCAGTGCCATAATATTCTCTCAAGGACGCTTGAAAGTGGAAATCTTCTTCTGTGAACCTATGCTCTTTGTTTTTACTCAAGGTTTGTGCCCACGATTCCACGAACCCTCAATCTCTAGTAATGATAATTACATGCAAATGTCAATACACCGTGCTTGAACCCCTAGTTTCGCTCCAGAACTAAGTTAAAGTACTTGTTTTTACAGTACGGTTGTGGATTTGGCCATTACAAGTTTAATAAAAGTTGCTGTAGAGGTCATTCTGTCCGACCTTTTGCATTACTGCTTATGCAATTAATAGGGAAAGAAGGCCTTAAATATTCAGGAAGAATGTAGTTATGTAGAGATTAAGTCAGGACTTGATCAAAGTGCACCAATGTTTCTTGAATGGTTTGTGCTAAAATATCCTAGCTGTCTTTTGGGAAGTAGATTCATTCCTAACAATTATTAAGATAACAGACAGACGGACTCAATGACGTTTTATTACTGTCTTGTGAGCTGTGATTTTTTACTTTTCAGTGATGTAGATGTACCATTGTCTTAAAAAACTATGTCAAATCTCCGTGTGTATAATTTAGCTGTGTAGATGTTGCTTGACATCCATTTACCGAACTTAACCGATGCTTTATTAGACAATGCATGCAAATGATGTAACTTTCTGCAGTCTTATGGCTTGAAGTCGTGCTGCCTGTTAGTTTGACCTAGCAGCATTGACTTACAACTAATATACTCTGTATGACCTAAGGTGCTGTACCTGGCTGCATGGCAGGTTTTGTTGCAGAGCTGAGATTTTGATGAAAGCCTATAACTAATTCAGGAAAGCGTGCTTTCCACAGCAAAATCCGGTGCGTTTCCCTTGTGTTTGTACTGATTTCAGTCCAAAGGTTTGTCCCTGGGATCTGTAGTAGGACCAAAGACGGCAGTGATGTTGTTTATTACCTTGTCAACTGTGTATGCTGCAAGAGTTTGGTAAGGAGAAACCATGGGGAGAGGGAGCATTTCCAGGTTCACGGTTGCAGACTTGCAGTGCAATTAAAGTGGGGAATGAGATACATAATTTTGTAGCTGATACTCTACAGAATCTTTGATGGCTTTCAGCTGCATATCTAGCCCCGAGTTATCTCGACCGTGCCCCTACTTTTTGCTGGGACTTAGCACATATAGTTAATGACGGTTATCAGACTTGGCTACTATCTTCACTGCGAACGCTGATTGGAATACATCCTCAACTCTTTCACAAACAGGTAAATTCTTCTCGTCTTTTAACTGTGAAATATTGATTCTTAATAAACTGTAATTGTTGTAAGAAAGTGATGTACCCATATGCCTTTATTATCCCTATCCTTTTAAGCATATCATGTCTCTTGGTTAACGTTGTGATTCGTGAATTGATGACCATCTTACTTTGTAGATTCATACTATGTCATAGCGATTTTCTTAACTTATGGGTATTTTCTAGAACACTTGTTCAGAAGACTATAGCTCAGACTAGTTTATCAGTAGTTTAGCTGGTATTAACCCTTATCATTATCAATATACCCCCCGCCCCCCCTTTTAAATAGGTTATTTACGTCTTGTTTCTAGTTCTCTAGCATATCCAAACCAAACGTAGAGGGAGTAATGCTTTCGGGGAAAGCTGTGTACACCCGACCTTTCTCTTAACCTGTCATAGGGGAAGCCTTTGAGGCACCAGGATGATCCATCATGTCATATACGCTTTTCTCACGTGTCGAATCTCTTCATATCGTCCTTTTATCTCCATTTTTTCAAGCACTTATAGGGGACTTTCCATTACTTCTCAGTTCTCATGCAACCCTGCAAGGCTGCAAGTGCGAGCTGATAACTATCAACTGTTATCAACTTCATCCGGAATACTAATTACCCCCTCCGATTTTTTCTCGAAGTTACATTTGGTCTAAACCAATTCCATGAGCAATGTATCATCCTAAGTGTCGCACTACCAGTAGTGTCAGCATATCATATGTAGTGATCCTCACGGAATTCCTCTTCATGTTGAACAGGTGAGGACTACGACTCGAGCGCATACTTTGTTCTTCCTGTAGCAGAAGATGACTGGATGTTTGGGGCACGATATCCATATCCTATCCGACTGTGCAAATTGTTCAGCATTCAACGTACCGGCGACATTGGACATTAAAAGAGACACGGTTTTAGGCTGATGAAGATGGACTTTTCTGCTTCATGCTTACATTATTTGTTAGCTATTTAAAGTATGTTTATTGTTCACCTTGTTTGTGGACCTAACTTCTATATTTAGCACTATATCAGTATATCTTGGTGGGTTGTTCGTGTTCTTGGGTCAAAATTTCCACTGACAGTTACACCTCTTTTGGAACATGACTACATGAGTCACATGACCCATTTGGTTACAAAGGTTGATGTATATATGTCGGGTTTTTCGAGTCGGGTCAACTACTTAACCTTTCGCCCGTGTAATGTTAATCTATGAATGATGAATGAGAAAATGAGACTGACTGGATTCTGTGAATGTGTTTGTTACTCTAGGTAGTTAATTGTCTGGCTAATTATGGCTACTTTTCGTATCAGGAAATTCATTCCGCTTGTATGTATTGTCAAATCGAGATTGGTAAAAACTGTACACTCGATAAAAGGCTGAAAACGACTGCCACAACCAACACCATGAGGACTTGAACAAGACATACACAACTCCATTGATGACAAACCAACCGGTACTTACTTTCAACTTTTGCTCTGCTTTGTCATCGCAACACATTCTAAACTGCTACAATATGATGCTGGTCAATAAGGATCTTCTGTCCCATTTCGTGTCCTATTCCCTGTACCCCTCCAATCAGAGGCTTGCAATCTCATAATTAAATCTAAATAAATACATTTTACTTTATAAAAGTAATAATTTTCTAAAATCTGATTGGAGGGGTACAGGGAGTGGGACACGAAATGGGACAGAGGATCCTTACTGGATGCTGGTGCGCACCCTTAAATCCCTAATCGATGGCCCCTAGTGCCCTGATAGAAAATAAGTTCGTTCAAAGACCATCTCGATATTTGTAACTAAATTTTCGAGTTGAGTTTAGACAAGACGTTTAAGAAAAAAGATTTATTCACGAGACATTATTGTCTGGATCGTAAACCAAAATCGTAACCTTGAGCATTAGAAAAGTCACTGTAGAAAATAGAAATATCTTCACTTTGAAGGTGACACAATAAGTTTCGGAAAGAGTGAGGGCACATGTACCACTTCATTCTTTGAAAACCTTATAAAAGGAAACCCTGTAAATTTCTGAAGAAGATACAGACAGTCAGACACTCTCTTCATTTTCATTTGACCACCTAAATTAGTAAAGCCCTGACTTCCACAAAAATAGAAAAAAAGAAAGAAAAAGAAGAATTATGTCACTATTTCATCACTACCCCATTAAAAATAGAAAAATATCAAGGACACCCATAACTTTGTCCTCATACCAATGATCCACAATTCACTGCCTTTCAATTTTTTTTGGGTACCCATTTATGCAAAACACCTAAATTTATCAGCTTTTATTGCAAATTTCTCATAATTTTGGATCTAACATTTGTTGGCATTATTATTACATAGAATTAGTATAGTTGTACACTTGTACTAGTAGAGTGAATTTTAAGTTATCTTATGTTTATGTATTTTCAAGTATGTTGAAATCTTAAACCCTACTGAAAGTTGTGGGCTTTGTGAGATTCTTGAGTTGATGGAAATGGAGGATGTTGGAGATTATGAGGAGAGGGAAATCAGGGTTTATGAGTACATTCCCAAATTAGTTGGTGGTGCATTCTCTGGTGCTCTTACTGGTGTTTTTGCTCTGGGTAAGAAAAAGTTCAATTCTTTTTTCTTTTTCACTTTTTTGTTACTTGATTGTTTGCTTAAATGTTCTTGCTTTATCATTTTATAATATCTTGTGGAATTGTATTTATGAGATTTTGATTGTGAATTATTTAGGTTTGTGATAGTTGTTGGTACCCAATGGTCAAAAATGGTCAATGATGGTGTGTTTTGATGATGGATTGTTATTTTCAAAGAGTAAAGAAAGTAATCTTATGGAATACTCTATCTGGTTGAAAAAAAAAAAAAGTGGAAAAGTCCAATTTATTCATCATAGGATTGTTACTTCTCAATCTAAGGTGATATTATCTCAACATCCAGCATTCAAATCTCAAGGCTTTGGATGAAAAATTGGAAGAATAAACAGTAGATAAGAATATTTCCCTAATTTCACCTAAGAGTTCTGTAATGTGGAGCCAACAACTCAAATTTGTAGATTCAAAGTCAATGGTGATAAATCCTTATAATTTCGTACACCCCTTTTCATATAAGAAAGCCGAGTGAAGGCCCGGGGTTTTGGAGGACTATGGTTAGAATCACATTTAGAATTTATCGACTTCTTATTGAGGATCTTAAGATTGTTTGTTCTGTCCCATTCGCCAAATTAAAGAAGAGACCGTCGAATATGGGTTGGTTCTAATGATTTATCTGTCCTGGTGTCTGAATTTTAATATCGTCCTAGTGTAGGATACGTCTGTGTTAGCAAGTCATCGGTAAGTAGCTCAATTGCATTTTCACCGGATTGAAACTTGGAAGTTGGAGCTCCCCTAAAAGTGTCGTCTTAAGCAGTTAACTAACATGGATTCTGTAACGTCTACTGGAGTCTTTGTTTTCAATTTTATTTGTAGGCAGTCCTTAGTGGCCCTTTAATGTTTTCAGCGATTTCTGATGGTAAACCCTGCAGGTATTCCTTAGGCAAGGACCCTTGTACATTTTATAATTATTGAGTTTGAAATCTGTCTGCGTCATGATTAGATTGATGACAGTGCCATGAGCATGCTCAGTTTTGACTCATTTCGTGCATATTTATATGTTAGCTGGTGCTTTCACTGGAGCCGTAACTGGTGCTTTGGCTGGAAGGGCCTCCGACAGTGGTCTTTTAAGAGGTGCTGGGTTGGGTGCTGTGGCAGGTGCTGTCCTCTCCGTTGAGGTTTTGGAAGCTTCTCGTGCTTATTGGTGCTCACAGCATTTTGATTCACGGAGTTCGGCATCCATGGTTAGTATATCTAGGACTTGGTTTTATTGCCTTGAGGTCTGATATGATCTGTATGCTGGAGGACAGAAGGTGTGAAAGTAGAACTTGTATCTTTTGCTTTTGATGATTGGGGAAGACCTTAGAGCAGTTCTTTGATCAGGTTTTTCACTATGCATTGCCTTCCTCTTTCCCAAAATTACCTTCAAGGACTACGATCTCTACAGTGAGATGAATTTTGCTTCTATGTGTATGTGTGTGACATCAATTTTTTTCCCCTTTTTAATCATATTACTCTAGTATTTACTAAGATACGTATGATGAAATGATATGGAGTGAACGATGAAACGACATCTGAAGTGATATTCCAGCGTACTGGTAGTACTGGTAGCTGCAAGCAACCCATTCCACATTCTACTTTTTATACCTGTAATAGTTAGCAAGTGACTTTACATTTTTCTTGTTTTCAGGCGGATTTCATAGAGGAGCTCCTCCAGGGTAGATTTGTGGAGGATCAATTACCACCCGCAGTACTAACAGGGTACTACTGGCAGGTTGATCATCTGCTATTTCTTTCATATTTTCGAATAATTTTCCGGGCATTGCACTCTTTTGTATCTTACCTATGATTTTTCTAGCAGTGTTCCTTTTGGTCATATCATTTCCATTTCCATATCCATATGGAGGAAGAGACTCGATTTTCTTTGGGTTGTGACTGATGGAATAAAGTCTTTTCTGAAAGTTGTATGTAACCCTGCAGGCTAGCGTTGCCAACGTCATATATGATGATATTTATGATGTTTATGCTGATGTTGCCCCGACTGGCTTATCTGGTGATTCACTGAAAGCACTTCCATTCCATATGATATTGGATATAAACAGCGCAACACACAACATATGCTGCACCATTTGTTTGCAGGTCCGTCTTTGCTATTCTTTACGTCTTCATTTGCATTTCCCTGAACAACTAAAACCTCGTCTAGCAATCAAGTGCACTGAAAGATGTTAATACTGATTGTATTCACTTGCAGGATTTTGAAGTGGGCGAAACCGCAAGGAGTTTGCCTCACTGCACTCATACATTTCACCAGCATTGTGTGGATAAGTGGCTTAAAAGTCATGGCTCCTGCCCTGTTTGCAGACGTTATGTCTGAAATTTGTTTTTTTTGTGTACATACCAAATGTAGGAATAGAGCAATCAACACCCTTGTAGTCCAAGCTTCGGCGTATACTGTTCTGTAATTATTCTGTGAGCACTCAGCAAATCTGGAGCGTCTCTGTCGCTCGCCCTTTTGTAGCCATTCTTTCTTCAAAGCTGGGAAAGAAATAATGGCATTTTGTTTTTGTGCTTTGCTTGAATCTATTTCAAAGTATCTTTACTGCAACCCATTTGTCAGCCTTCAAGGCCTCTTGCATCCTTCTGAACTGTTATTTCAATGTCGATTATTTCGTGATTAACATACTGCCCCATAAAACACCTTCAAGCGCGCGCTCACAAGTGACTTGTCTTGGATGTAGGAATCTGTAATTCTGTTTCTGCAATGAGGCGTTAAGTACATTGCTCTGCAGATCAGAGCGTGACAAACCAACTTCCTGTTGATTTCTGGTTAACTGAAATGCATCCTATTTAGTTGCTGAATGTTGAAAACTCAGGATGGATTGAAGCAAACATCAGCTTGTATAATAATGAATTTACTCTCCAAAGTCGGAAGATCCTTTTATTGCACCATTCATAAGCAATACCGTCCTAATTACATTCAGGAGTAGGCATACATGCACATGTATAACTAGATTTTTGATCATTTACAACAATTACATGATACAAAGTTACAAACAAGGGCTCACTTATAATAAAATGTCACAGCCCTCTATTCCTACAGGCCCCTCTTGCTGGACGTCAGCGGCTTTAGTCTGCAGAGGACAAATGGGAGAACAAAATGTTGAACTCACATAAGTCGAGTTTGATGCACAAATTTCACCTCTGACAGGCCGAGAATAGAAGCCTTCAGTACTACATGGAGAAGGGGGAATGGTAGAGACCCATGATGCCCGTGGAGCAACTGAATCCCAACAAACATCTCCAGTGTACCTTAAGCTTAAGATGTGTAATGAAGGAGAAAGGGAACATACATGTAGAAGAATACGCGGGGTTCGGGATCCCTGGTTTTGACAAAATTTTACAGATAGAACTTAGACTGCTACAGGTTCTGGCCTTTTGCTGGTTTTGATCCCTCTAATAGCTGCATTTGACACCAATTCAAACAGTTAGAAGGCCATGATTGATACCAAAGAACAGCAAACAGCAAGGTGTAAATAGTTAGATGCATGCCTTCAGCATAATCTTTAGCACCAAAGACTGCAGAACCAGCAACTAAAGCGTTGGCACCAGCCTCGATAACCTGACAAAAGAAAATTGAAGTTATAAAGACATCCCGACCTCACAAATATAAAGAGATTCGGCACATAATTTGTTTTGAACTAATCAATATATGCGAGTTCAAATATATAGAGGAAGGGTATAGCATGACACTTTTACGACTTGTTTGAAATCTTGGAAACAGGACTTTATGGAGGTGGCCTGAAAATCAATATGCCGAGATAAAAGCAGACATGTTTACACTCCCCCCCCCCCTCCCCTTTAAAAGAGAAAGAAAGAAAAGCTCTTGTATAAACTAACAATTTCTAGTTTCCACACCAGGCGAGCACGGAGGGGAATATCATATGAAAATTAGCAGTACCTTGTATGCATTTGCTGGAGTAACTCCACCGTCTACTTCGATCCATGGGTTCACTCCCTGTCAGTCCGGTATTCAGTTAAGTCAGTTTATCCAAGATCACCCAAAGACATAGATACATAAATAATAGAATCGGCAAACACCTTTTCTACACACATTCTTCTTAGATCTGAGATTTTCTTGACTTGGCTCTCAATGAAGCTTTGTCCACCAAAGCCAGGGTTAACCGACATTATCAAGACTAGATCAACCGCTGTTTTGAGATAAAAAAAAAATAACATTAGTAAGTCCTCAAGTGTCGAACAGATCATTTCCAAGAATAATAATGGAATCTTCTTAAATCTATGCTTTCAAGAGTCTGGATGGCAAGAAATCCACCACCCATGCCAATTACACGAGATGGAAAGCTCTGCTTAAAGAAATTTGGAATTCAAGAATTCGGGTGTCACTAGCTCATAACTATTCAGTGTTTATGCTTCACTTTTTTAATGTTCCAAACCCACAAACATTAATATTTTAAGGAGCAATTATTTAGATAGCTCTAATCAACCCTTACAACTGGAAGAATATCAGCTTACCATCAAGCACATACTCAATTGCACTTAGTGGGGTTCCTGGGTTCAAGACAACTCCAGCTTTAGCGCCCAAACTCTTGATCTGAGTAACAGAACATTGACTTCTATGAGAAAATTCAAATTCAACAACTATGAAGGATGATATTGTGCTAAGTAAGGACATAAGACATGCCACGCCTTAACTTAACCAGGTAACTACTATTGGTAGGGCAGCCCGGCGCACATTGGCGTCCCCGACAAGCGAGGGTCCGGGGAAGGGTCCCACCACAAGGGTGTAATGAGGGCAAGCCTTCCCTTGTCAATTTATTTGACAAGAGGCTGCTCCCAGGACTTGAACCCGTGACCTATCGATCACACAGCAACACCTTTACCGGTGTGCCAAGGCTCCCCTTCAGGTAACTACTATTGGTACGAACAAATATTGTTACTGGTGCATCGAGTAGGGTAGGTGAATGATACCCAAATTCAGTGAGTTGTGCTGCAGTTGGAAACACGTCACTCAGGGCAACTAATTTTCTCAGCACCCATAATCATCCCCCTCATGCCAATTAGAGCTTTACATAGCAGTTTGCATTTGTATTGGTTTGCAATATAACATGCATAAACGTAGCTTTACATAAAGAAGATGCACCGCATCAAGTAGACATATTAGCATCAGGCAAATCACCTATTCCAAGAGATCAGAAACAATTTCAATTGCTGAGATCATCAAGTGAAAAAGTGCACAATGGAAAAAGTACAGAACTACAAATTTATAGAGTATACTATCTTCTTAACCCTAGGTTACAGATTTCTCGCATGGACTTAATCTAGCTGAGTCCCACCAGGTGTAAGAAATCATATTAAGCATGTCCAGCATAAGAGCACAACTAGGAAGAAGTTACCACAAATAGTATTTGCTCAGGAAGAGTAATCTACTGTTTCATCAATTGTCACACAATGCGCTCTTATAAATCAATAAACATAAGTCCTTAAACAAGAATCATCATCCATCAGTAATGACTTGTCACCACACTGTGGCACCTTAAAAAGAAGAAAAATGAGCAACAGGATACACAAAGGTCCACCAGTACTTACTTGGTTAACGGCTCTATGTAAGTGAATGGTGGATGATTGCTCACAGTGTACACTCACTATGTCTGCTCCAGCCTTGATGAAGTCAGGGACTCGTAGGTCTGGTTCTACAATCATCTATGGCATTTCAACATTTAAGTTAACACTTATATTCAAATCTCATTTTGCGTTTTAATAATGGAAATTCACTGATATTAAACGGATCATAAACATTAATGCATCTAAAAAGGAAATTACCAAATGCACATCAAGTGGGAGATCTGTCACAGGCCGCAAGGCATCGACCACCAAAGGTCCAATGGTTATATTAGGAACAAAACGGCCATCCATTACATCAACATGGATCCAATCACAGCCAGCCAATTCAACTGCTTTTACCTAGATGCATCAAAAGTAAGTGTACTTCAACCGACATCATCAGGGACAATATATATTTCTCCAAAGAAATTCACTTTCCTATTTGCCAGAAAATCAAGATTTACAAAAGATCTAAATCCTAGGGTGGTGAAGGAACTAAGATGTCAGCTAAGACTAGGTGTTGCAAGAGATAGAAATATTTACCTGTTCACCCAACTTTGCAAAGTTAGCAGACAGGATAGATGGAGAAACTATGATGTCAGACTTTGAGAACTTGTCAACTCGAGATGATGCCTTCACCACAGTTTGAACTTTTCTCCTGTCATGGTTTTCAAAAAAGGATCAACAGGCTTGTATACAAACCACATCATAATTCACAATCCCAGGTGCCCAATATCCAGTAACAATATGATTGATACCGTACCACTCAGCTTTGTAACAACAATAAATACGGCATCCGCAAAATTCACAAGACCAACAATCTCTTAGCAGACATGTACCTCCATTTCATACTTTCCAAATTCTTGACAACACTTTAAACCGATAATCAAAATCTTTTTCTTTTTTTTCCAAAGAACTCCCACCATACGCAAAGAATGGCCATTCAACATACAAAACCAGTTCTTCCATCCAATTCAGAATCGAGACGATCCAATAATAGGACATTGGAAATATGAACATACACCAGGTGACAAAACCCAAGTACACTACTACTAGCCATCAGAATCATAGCTTAAATCTTCAATATCTTACTTAACACATTGGATTTACACTGAACCAAAGCAACTACTCCTATCTCCATTAATTAATTGCCAACTTAAAGACATTGGATTAACACTAAGTTGATCACTAATCATTAATCATTGCCTACAACTAAATACTACCAACAATTCTCATAAACTACAGTAAAAAAATTTGTCATTTACCAAACAATTCCACTTTTTCCTATCACTTACCCACCAAAATCAATAACATATGAACAATTCATAACAAATTACAGCTCAATAGACAAAACCCAGATGAAAAAAATCATAAAAATCACATCTTTATAAACTTAAATCATCATAACTTAAGAAAATGACAAAATTGGACAAAACCCAGATGAAATTGAGCATTGAAAAAATCATACCTTGTGAAAGTAATAGAATTGGGGTTAGAAGGTTGGAACTTGCGGAGATTAAAACCCCCAGAAAACCCATTAATCTTAGAATACTGAAGAGATGATTGGCACAAACAAGCTGCTGTCATTTTTGCGTCTCTTTGAAGCTTCTTTCTTTCTGATTTTTAGGGACACAAAAATGGTGGGCTTTTAAATTTTCTTTAGATTGTGCTGTATGGAGGGAAGCGTGATGATGACAATAAAAAATCTAATCTGCAGAAATGGGAATGGTTGGCTCTCTATTGCTGATAAGGGGCAATTGAAAGACAAGGAGGGAAATTCAAGGCCCACTCTTGAAGAGGAAGACACAGATAAATATGAGTTGTTGAATTTTTGCGAAAAAAAGCAAATTTTTTTTTTTTGAATTTGTATTGTTTTGGTCTTAAATTGTCAAATCTATGACTTGTGGTGTTCGTACGCCTTTTAAGGTTGCAAAAGACACTGTAACTACATGGGTTCACTTCTGTCTCCGTTTGTATTGTTATCGACTTCTTGTTGCGCAATTAAGTCACGGTAACGGGTTTTAAAGATTATAAGATTGGTCCAACGGTTGGAAAATCAACCTCGGGGTTGTCCATGGTTCAAATCTTCATATTTCCACCCCTGCACTATTAGATGCTCCGAAGATGTAGATTGTGTTATTTTAATGTGTTTGTGGACACACGATAGAAAAACCTGTTCAGAACGCGTTTTTGTGATGCATACTTAGCAAAGGCAGTAAAGGGGTCGGGACTCAAATCGGAGTATTTGGTACACAAGTACTTCAACATGTTTTGGATTGATATTATTCCAATGATGCATTGAGCAAGAACAACACTGTTAATACATGGGTTCACTTCTGTCTCCGTTTGTATTGTTATCGTTGCGCAATTAAGTTACGGTAACAGGTTTTTGAGGATTAAGGTTTCCCTAAAGGTTGGAAAATTTTCATATCTCCGCCCTTGCAGTATTAGCTGCTCCTAAGAAGTAGATTCTTTTAACACGTATCTGTGGACACAAGATAGAAATACCCGTTCAGTTTGGGAGCTGGTGACGCGTTTATGTGATGCATACTTAGCAAAGGCGGGTGAAAGGGTCGAGACTCAAATCGGAGGGAGTATTTGGTGTATGAGTACTTCAACATGCTTTGGATTGGTACTATTGCAATGATGCATAGAGCAAGAAGAGGTTCGCAATCCTGTGGGCCTGTGGCAATCAAAACTGAAAGCTCTACTGAATACGGAGTACTTCTTTGAACGCAGGCTGCCTTGAGAGCAGACATTCCCAAAAACTTTCGAGTTGATGGTGCACGTTAATCGACATAGGCACACGGCTAGTTTGAACAATAGATGAAACAGCACTCGACCAAGTTTATCGACGTAGCATGTACATAAAAGTGGCCAGTTCATCAGCAACATTTGTCACAACTTGATCATGTAAATTCGCGGCGTAGGAACACTCAGAAGTCAGTATAATTTGGTCTACAAAGGTAATTGTCTGAAGTAGTACTATGTGACAGTTATTTCAGCAGCAAAACATAATCAAGCCATTTAAGACGGTTAAGTAAGATAGCTGTTCCATCAACCCCTTCGGCCTTCACACAATATTATGTGATATCCATGTCTGCACACGAGGAAAGGAAACAAGTTAGCAAGAGAAACCTGATCAAAGCAAAGATATCATCACTAAGACATATTCAGATGGAACAAAATTAAGTGTTCAGATGATTACGTAGATTTAAACGGTGCACTGGTGGCGCCTATAGGAGTGCTGAAGGCAACGTCCTGAAAGGGACCAGCCATCTTTCCACGTGGGAACCATCCGAGATCTCCACCCTTTTTGCCGGAAGAACATTCCGAGTATTGAGCAGCCAACTGAATATTAATAAGATAGAGCACACTAAGTTGGTTTGCGGCAGCTAAAGGGAAAAAGAACGAAAGGAATGAACAATGCCATATGAAACGAAAAAAAAGTATAGCAGAAGGATCTAGCTCTTCTGTATATTAAGGCCAAAGGGTCTAACTTTTTCATGCTTCAACAAAGATGGCCAGTTCAAAAATAATAAGGTAAGTCATGATATCAAAACTACGACGAAATAGGGATAGGTGAAACCCTTGATATACTGAATTATGATGGGAAGGGCAAGTGAACCTACTGACTGAAGTGAACTGGACACAAACTGATAAAAAAATTTGGCCCATTTTTGCTGAAATGAATTCAACAGAACTATAATGAGCTGAACTGAAAGGGGAAGTTTGAAGAAAGATACAAAAGAAGATCTGGAAAACAGACTAAATGTCATCCTCCAAGCTCCTTTTCATACTAATCTGCGACACTAGAAAGGTGGTCAGCAACAAGTTCAACTATGTATTGTCCAAATCGTCTCTAAATCAAAGAAATGAGGAATCAAGAACAACTACAGGCCCACAGCAATGGGCCAGGAAATAACAACCGACATGGAGTAGGGATCCCTATGATAGTATGATTAGAAGACATGCATCAGATAAGAAATCCACTTTATATATAGTCAGTCACGTTTAATCACTGAAAAGCTTTATCACCTCCCATGATAAGAGTTCACTCAAAAAATGGAAGCAATACTGAGCAATTTTCAAACACACCTTTCCAAATTCAGCTGGTGGAACCTTATCCCCATTATCAAGCCAGCCTTCTTGGAGCTTCTGGTACACCTCGTTAATCTTACCTTGTTTCTCACTTAATATATGCCTAGCTGAAAGAAGCATGATACCACAAGGTAAGCACAAAAATATATTTGTCATGCCAGAGCTACGCAAGAGAAGGGGGAAATTAGCGCACGTTAATTACCTTTGACAAACGAACAAGTGCCAAGCTTGTCTCCCTTTCCACCCTTAGCAGCACCCTTTGAAGCACCCTCATCACTGCCACTAGCTGCAGCTGGCTGTTTTCCCTTACCTTTCCCTGCAGGCTCCTTTTTCTTTGCATCCTTTCCCATAACTGGAAACCCAAAATTGATAAAGCAACAAATGCATTCAAACAACCAAAGATCAGAAGAATTTTTGGAGTTTTAAGAGACGTAATCTACACAATTAGAGTTCAGACTAAAGCGTAACCAAACCCAACAACAACAACATTACCTCAATGCCTCAAAGCCTAACAATCATGTTTAGAGTTTCCTATAGGCCACATACACAGAAGATTCTAGATCATCATTACCTCACCCTAATTCAATGTCATACCACCAAAAAATAGAAAAAAACTTGAACCAGAATGCCTTGAAATTGAGTGTGCAGTGAAGTACAAGTGTACAACGTATATACAATCAAATCACGAAACTCCACACCCCCCCCCCCCCCCCACCATTTTCTCGTTGGGAATGAACGAGGTAGCTGAAAAGTGAAGAGACTTAGATATTGAATGTATAATTACAAATGGTGAACACTCTAGCGCATATGCAAAACCTACTCGAAGTTGGTATATTCCGTCATGACTACTACACATCAAAGCATAATGCAAGCTAATCACCCAAAGCCAATCTATGATAGTATGATACAAGATATATACCCTTCAGCTATTGCATACTAGTATCTACTCTAAACCAGCCAAGTCCACTCCTCACCAAGTTATTACTCAAAAAATGTTATTCAAGGACCTAAAACATTCGCCAAAAATCGATTTTACTCTCTCCGGCTATCCCTACACAGCATATAAGCTTACGACACGACATCGGAAGTACTCCGTAGCATCTAATATCTAATCTACATCAATCTATGACCTCCCGTTTGACCTATACCACCAATTCATAACCCCAAAGAACCCTCAAGATCACGAATTACAGAATTTCATCATTAATTTCTCCAAACAATGAAATCACCAAAACATTAATCGTGAACTAGAAGTAACTGAGCCAACAAAAGTCTGACAGTCAATCAATCAAACAATCATGAAGTCCAATGAAGCATACCAATAAAATCACACTTTATGATAAGTCACAAAAATAACATACACCCATCAAAATTACACACATAATTTCCAGTTTATATATGGAATCTGCAACAGACCCAAATAAAATCAACAATGCTATTTTGAGATGAACAGGGTTTAGAGTTTCGAAGAAGATTGAAACCCCAGAAAAAATCATGTCTTTAGAATCCAAATTAAAGGAGGAATTCAAACGCATAACACTTGGAAGTCAAGAGATTATGAGTAGAGAGAAAAAGGAGGATAAAGATCAAACCTTTTTTTTTGAGTTGATTTGTATGAAAACTTGAAAAGGGTCGGCGAGGGGAGTGACTTGAGACGCAGCAACTTAGCTTAAGAATGACGACTCGAAGAATAATGGATTTTATCAAACGTTTTGAAGTCGTGGAACACTTGGAACCTAAATTGTCGTGCTCAATCGAGTTTGAGTGGAATGGACTGTTGGGAGTTTATTACGACTTCTAATGATCAAGCTAATATACTTACAAACATCGATTCGAGATCGTTTATTAAAAATTACTCTGTAGTTTGTTTGGTCATTTTGAAAAGTTGATATTCGCGTATGGTGCGATGACTTTATGACGACTTATAGTATACATTGAAAAAGATAATACTCGTATTAGTTCCAACGACGTAAACCAATAACTAATCGTATTTACATGGATTTATGTACTCGCCAAAGTCTCATGAAAGACGGTTATTACAAAGTGGTTGCGTTTGCATTACTTTCAAGAGTTGTAACCATAGCATTTGCAATTGCAAAAAATCAGACACTAGTTGTGCGAAATGGTGTCCACCAAAAACATAAGCTTGAAACACTATGATAGACCAACATCCCACCCCAATTGTCAAGTACACGAATAAACAATCACGTGTATCCACCTTTCGATAACCTTAACAGCGACAACCACCGTCCACCACCACCGCTTAACCCCACACCACAAGCGGTTGCAAACACACACGTTTCACCCGGCCTATAAAAGGTGCACCCAAGAGAAAACAAAAGATCAAGATATACCAAACTATGCAAGGATATCTTCTTTGGGTGTTGCGGCTGTTGCCTCATCAAAAGGTCACATCGTATTGTGTTCATGTAATTTTATACACATGATTTACATGTCCACTTTCTACCATATCCTACCAGCAGAAAGTATAAGTAACGTGAACAACAAGGTTTACAAATACATGAAAAATAATACTCTATCCTGAGCTGAGTGAGTTAGTTGGTCTACGAAAAATTTCTCTCTATTCTTGGGAATAAAGACTAAGCTCACAATGAGATCAATTGGATCAAACAACACAGATGTGCTATGATCTCAGCCAAGTCAGTTGTTTCCTTTCTTCCTTTCTCCTGAAGATCTTCAAAATCTCACAAAACCGGCTCCCCTTGGCCCTTCTATTCGTTATCTGAGTCTGAGAAGTCCATTTGATAAGCGCCTTTCGGATCCACATCAGTCACTGAAGTCGGAACTTCTGCAAATGGACTGATTCTTTGTCGATTTCTACGTTCTTTTGTGAAGTTTTCCTGTCAAATAGCAACAGATACTGTTACAAAATCATCCACAATGACGGAAGACCTGGGCCCTATTAGAGTACACATAACTTCAGCACATCAGAACCAATTAAATTCTCGAAAATACAGTAGGAGAATTACATCTTTAACAAGAATTACAAAGCAAGACACTGGAATGTCATCTAATAGGGTATTTGGTAATAGAAGAAACAGCAGCCTTAACCACGAGGGAGTCCACAATGTAAAAAGATATACACAACCTCACATTCACATAAGACATAACTAGTCGAAGAGACGGTATTTGATGCCAACTATTAGATGACAGAGAAAGTAGACGTGATGCCTCTTCCAAGTTGACCCTATCAGATTATCGGATGCTAGGTATGGTTCTGGGTTTGCATACACAATGGAAGCTGGCAGTCACTAAGGAACTAGTAGGATGTTGCAATGAGATGAAGGCGTGGAGTCCACTCCAGGCGGAACCTGACAAGTCAGCACACAGTTTCCCCTATAGCAACTGGCGGTTTGGGGAGGCTTGTGAAGTGGCATGTGAGGTGAGTGTGGTCACTGGTCACTCATACCGACGGATAAGGGATGACTGATGAATGGAGCACACAGAAGTTTTGAGGCTTGTACGGACAAGCATCTGTGCCTGAAACTTCCACTGACTACCATGACCGAAACAAGGGGTGTTCAGCAACAAAAAGCTAACTGGACATAATTGAAAGGGAGAGTTCACACACAGCAGATTCAGTAAAACCATGGTAAAAAAAACGACCCGTGAGCTCCAATAGAACTAAGAACTCAGTAAAAAAGCTGATCAGACCCCAACTTGAAATTAATCTGAGACTAATGCTTTATCCATCAGTAGCTTTACACAAATGCTCGGTAAAGGAGAAAATAAAAGGAAAAGAGTAGGTAATATAAATGATAGTAGAAATCCTAGAAGAAAAGAAGCCGAACATGTACAATAGTATGTACGCTAACAACTCATTTAATCAAACCTGATTTCAAGGTTTCCTAAAATGACAATCTTTTGTTATGATAACTACTTTAGAGTTATTTTGATTCATGGAAAACTTGAGTTCGCAATACTCCAATTCTTTATGATCTTATGAAAGTGGGCAAAACATGTGGGCTCACAAACCACTATGACCACAAATAACATAAAGGAAAGGGAATAAGAACCAGGAAGGTATAACATTCACGTTTTGTTTGCCATAAATGAACTTTGTACAAGTATATACTATCAAACAAAATTTTATCAAACAAATTTTGTAGATGAGTGTACAGAAACAAACTTGATGCTAACTCATTGTAAACAAACTCAACCATAATATGTCCAATTGTCCAGTGTGATGAAAGCTTGTGCTCGACCAGAGCTCTCTTAACATACAATAAAGTAACACGATAATCTAGTACTTGGCTCGACTTTGCCAGTACCCTTACTTCCAACCCTATAAGGAGGTAGCACCGTAGGACCGCAAGCATAAACAGGATCTACGGAAGTCAAGCATAAATAGGATAACTCCAGTTGCACATAACATATCTGGAATCACCACAGATCACATACCTTATGTGTTTGTTGACTCTCACCCGCGTCACTTGAAGAAGTCGGTTGAGTACGTCGGAGCCAGATCCCACCAAAAGAAATCAATGCTCCAAGAAGTAAGATAGGACCAGTTCTTGGATCACCAGAAAGACTACGACCTCCCGCAATGATTCTATGAACATTATGTACTATTCCATCACTAGTGGAAATAAACTTTTCATTGCTAGTTGACCATAGTGCACTGGGGTCCTCAGGAACAAGCTCGGGTGTATTTGTTCTCTGCAGAAAGGAAATTCAACTTTCATGAGCAATTATGCATCACGAGATAACAGCTGGCTGAAGCATAAGGCCTATCACAGTAAGGTGACGGCTTACTAAACTGTCACCACAGCACATGGGCGGCAAATAATTTGCAGTAATGCTGAGGAGGGAACAAAAGAGAGATGCTCCTCGAACCCATATAATGCTTAGCTTAATGATACAAATGAACAGATGCAAACACACATATTACAAATTAATATGCACCCCATAAATGCCTAACAAGTAACAACACAAATATATTTTGTAGAATATTCACAAAGTAACATGACTCACAAAGAAAGGAAGCTTCGCAGAATCTCCGTCTTTGACAATCTTTGAGATCCATTCCGTTATCTGCATTTAGCACAAAGCACATGGTAACAAATCACTTTCGAGGTGAAGATTGTGAGATATGATTGTGCTTACATGAAGAGGAGATAAAAAAAAATAAAAAAAATAAAGAAGTCCAACAATTCCTGATTAAACCAAGACCAACCTTTAAGGAGTCATCAGAGCCATCATATCGTGCTACCAGTTGAGATACAGGATCTACGTTATCATCTTTCAAAACATCAAATACACTGCTTGGGCGTCTCTTATCTTGAGTATCATCCATAGAATCATTTCTCATGTAACGCACCATAACCATTTGTGGTGTATCTTCAATACCTCTTCTTGGCCCACAACATTCCAGGCTATGCTCACCACCAATATAAAACATGCACAAGTTCTGGAACAAGAAATCAATGAGATTATCCTTTTCATAATTTTATTCAGTTGACACAAAAATCTCCAACATCATGTATAAACATCAACAGTTTGGAACGACAACAGATGGCACGAGTACAATTCAAAGTTCATTACTCAGATAGAAAAGCAGTCATTTCTTTGTAACTCGTTTGCTATTCCTCACGTTATATTTTATCATCTTGAAGCACAAACAGATAAGTCAAAGTTTAAAAAAAACCCAAAGGTTAAAGCCTGAAATGCATTGGCATAGCAGAAATGACAAAGGAAGAATCACTAACCTTTTGCACCTCTCCATCCATCCAAGCAAATGTTAACCGCTTGTCTTTAAAAGCTGTAACTGACGGAGCTGCCAACTCATCAATATCAGATGTGTCCTTTTCATTCGCCGCTGATAATGTCTGTTGGACCCTGAGAACAGCCTATCATCAAGTAAAGTTTATAAATGTCAGAAACGGATGCCTTTCAAGATGAAGGTGAAACCAATTCCATAAGTAGAGAATTGCTAGAAATTTCACCACTATTTGAAGATTAATTACACCCAATGCCCCGAAAAGAGTGTCCACATGTGACATGTGTAGTCAAACTCATTTGGAATTACATCTCCAATCAATTGTATTGCAATTCTCTTAGGCCTCTACATCGAGGAGGGAACATATTTTCCCAAAATATAAGTTACATAATGTTGGTAATAAAATAACAAAGTTGTGGGAACTGTTGGGTAGCATTATTGTGTTGGGGGGCAAGGGTGATGGATCCCCAATCAGGGTAATTGTCCAAACAATGGTAGGGGTAGGGAATGAGGAAAAGAGGATTTGGGGGAACCCATGTGCAAACATCAACCCAAAAATCAAGGAAGAGAATAAAAACCCAAGTCCTCTTTCCCTCTCTTGAAACCCATGTACCAAACGCCTGTAAGTTTCTATTGAAGTCAGAGATCTTTTATATGACACAGAAACACAATTTCGTCCAGAAATTAACTCTTGGCTTTGTGACCGTTATTATACAACTCAAATGGGTAGAACTCCTTATGCATCAGCAAAGCACCCTTTGAAAGTAATGCAATAGTTAAAGAACATGTCATTATGGCTATAAATTTATCATACATATCAAATACCATTTTCACAAAGTATATGTAACAAAAAACTCACCTCACGCATTTTGCTCAATTCTGGGCTTGGCCTTCCAACTATAATGACACAATACCAAATCTTAGTACTGCTTCCTGCACGAGAATAGCCACGCGCATCACAGCCCAAGCCCATTGATGTCAAGCTCCTTAATTGTGGAAGCTCTAATAAACCCAACGACCAACATTAAAACACAAGATTAGAATATCTCAAATACAGCAATTTAGAAGAAGATTTATCAAACATATAATAAAACAAAGTATAGGTAACTGAAAATCACATATTAGCCAATGAAATAGTACTTTAGGTGGAGTAAAACAATTAGCTATCCAATCATGCATTTTTACACCGAAAGACGGGGCTCCAGACAAAAGAAATGCAACAAAAACATTACCCCAGTGCCTCAAAGGCTCAAAGGCTCCCACCTATGTCGAGTTAAGGAGGGGTCAGATGTACACAAGCCTCAGCCCTATGTTAAAAAAAAATTGAGGCTGCTTACAGATGACCCATAATTCCTGGCAGAAGGATTATGAGAGAAAAATAATCATGGTTATCTACTTTGAAGAGAGGTTCTGTCCAAACTCCAAACCTAGTAGCAGTTCGCGAGTTACTCACTTCCACCAGCAGGTGAACAGCTTGGATAAACAGTTACTATATACTCATACATCACAACAAATCAAGTGGCTGACAAACAAGTCTTAAAACTTGAACAACCATTGTGTAGAACCAGTACCGTGCAATTTATTATCTTCCATGACATTTATAAACCAAGAGCTGTTCAGAGAACCTGCAGTACACGAAGAACATGAGGATTTAAAGCAGGAAAAAAAACTGTGGAACTAACAGGTAAATAAAGTAGAATGGAAGCTGAAAGTACCATAGTGCACCAATGGTTTAGTGCCTGGGTCTTTCAAGAAGACAGTTGCGGGAGCTGATTCGACACCGTATCTGCAGACATTAATAACAGATTATGGCCCTATGTGCAATATGGTGAGACACCTTACATAGAATTAATCAATACCAAGGAATACAATAAAACTCAGTGTAATCAGCATCACTAGTATGACTTTGTTCTTTAAATGTCATTTGAAGACAAGTTGAAAAGTTTGAAAGAAACAGAAGAAGAGGAATTTTCCGGAAACAGATAGGCGGAAGCGTTTGAGGCACTGCCGCACTGGAGTATATTCTTGTTGTTGTTGTTGCCAATTAATTTTCTATTTACTTACAAATACTTATTATAGCACAAAAGATACGAAATGGGACCCTACACAAAAGTCAAGTAAACAAGAAGTCATCCTGCTAACGAAAAATAACTAGGTAAGTTATGACTGTTGCTTTCATAAAGTAGCACATTATCGAATAGAGACCCCACATCTATGCCCTATATCTGACAACTAGCTAACAATGGAGATTTATACAAGTTAAAAATAAGCATTAAAACTAATGTTTTGAGAGGCGACTATTAAGATAGCTTTCTTAAGTAGTGCTTCAGGGTATAGATAACTACATCAAACGATTGATCTCGGAACTCTCTACCTGTAAATTATATTTATGAAACCTAAGAACACTTTCTGGCTTTTCTGTTAGAGAGACGCGGTCCAAGAGGGCTTTCTCGATAAGTTGGTTTCGGTTCATTAGAGGCCTTTCTGGTAAGAGGAATTTGGTCGTTCTTATGCATTCAACTTTCAGTAAACTCAAACCAAGAGTTGAAATATTGAAAGTTTTGCAGCCAAAGGATAACCAAAGGAGGCCTGAACAGCAAGTCATGCCCTCAAATCTCAGTGGCTCCGTGATAACCTTACTAGTTAGTAGTTACTACCACTAAGGAAAAGATGTGTGCATTTGCATGTCCTCAAGCCCAGTTAAGCGGCAAGGGTGGGTCTATTGAGTGGCATTATAACTTTTGTCACATGTATAGCAATGTCATGCTTAACTATTGGTGCCCCCCCCCCCCCTTCTCTTAAGCTAGTACCAATTGGAGACCTATTGAAACCCAAACATAAGTGGACTCTACGTCAAGTAACCCTAAATCCCTAACCTCCAACCTCCACGCTGCACATATTAAAAAGTTCAGTTTTGCTAATTCATTCTTGTGATTACACAAATGCAATGGACCTTGGTATCAAAGTCTGCTTAAGAGCGAATGTTATCTAACACTTCCAAATATGACCAGAAAAGTTTAAGTAAAACTGAAAAGAGCAGCCCATGCCAAATACTCCTACAAGCTAATAACCAGCTACTTTTTTTTGGTTACAACCTGCTACTTAAATTAATACAACATAAGCAGCAATAAAAAAAATCCATCGTCATATCAACATAACAGAAAAGGCAAAGAGATCATACGTTGCCAACCATAATGAATAGTCTTCCTCTCTCCATAGAACACATGCAAAGGAAGCATAATCCTGATATTTGGTGGCAATTTGCCGCACAAATGGAGTAGCACGCATCCCCGTCTCTGAGAAAATTAGGACTTTGACCTTCAAGGCAGATTTAGCAAGAAAATAAGTTTAAGTCTCCAATAAAAGCAAACGAGAACTTTTTCGAGAACAGTTTCCTGCAACACTCACGCGCTATGTGTACACAAATTATGATCAATTATAATAGCAAATATAGTTCAGCATAGTTATATGTTGGAATATCACACAGCCACCCAGACGCATGTCTGAGACAAAGTAAAGATTATGTGTCACATCATCAAAAGACGTCCTCAACCAGAGGAACGACGATTTACTATGTACATGACTATGAGAAAGAGAATGGTAAGATGGGAATATGTGATTATACAAGAATGTCCAAAAAGTTTTAGGTTAACGAATCTTTCCACAAGAGAAGAGAGAAAGATTAAGGTAGAGAAACAGCATACCTTATGATAACTACTCTTAGCGAGGAATCTTGGCCCCTGAAATCCAAATGCAAACATTATTTTTCACACATATGACGATGAGTTATATAATAACACCCTAAGAGTAACATTAGAGCTTGTTGCACTGCAGCTGTTAGTAGCTTCTTTCCCTAAAATCTCAGCAGAACTACTAAAAAGAATCCAACATAAATCTGTTGACTACAGGTATTTGAATTCGGAGTTGCAAAGGTAAGTAAGCTTATCCCTAAAAAGTAAAGCAGCTTTTCTAGAAAGTCATAACAGCCCTAAATTACAATACTGCGAAATACTATATCCCCACGCAAATTACTGTGAAGGAGGAGAGCCCATGCTCATATCTTCAATCCTTTTTGATTCATATCGGAAATCCTTAAATTTCCAAACAATAGATTGGAAGGAAGGCAAACGAGAAAGAGTAAGAAAAAACAGAAAGGGGAAAGAGATCATCTTTTCAAAACCAAAAGTCCAACTTCAAGCTAGTGTCCTGAAGGGAAAGTACATAATAGTTTCACCTATCTATTAAAACACTACTTTTTGCTCACTATCCCTAAAACAAAACTAATACCAAACAACCCAGTATGTTAATATTTACAAATGCCATGAATATTTGTGTACAAGATGACAACAACACACCCCAGTGTCTAAAAGGATCCTTGCTTTGTGGCGGGTACTGGAGGGTTGAGTACGAAGTCTTACCTTGACTTCATATAATAGAGAGGTGCAAGACAATGTAACCGAATTTAACAGTAAGATAATCAAGAATTTTCTGCATCTTTTACAAAATTAATTTTATATCAGAATAATTCGGATCATTAAGAATAGGAGAGTCCATCTGTGGGGTTTCAAAAGTCATTGTCATTCACAAGGACCATTAGAAGCCAACCAGGAAAGATGATCAAAATTACCAGGGACTCTTTTGTATAATATGGAATGCGAGGTAACTTCAGTATCTTTGTAGCAAACCAATCTGTTACTCCGTCGACAGAGAGCTCTCCCTCATACCTATAAAAGACATATCAAGTTCCAAACCTCATAGTGAAGATTATACATAGTGCCTACATGATTCTAAACAAATGATTTTAATCTGACATGAAATGCTTTAGAAATTCTTAAAAAGTAAGATTCAAACAAGAACTGAACTACATATGTCAACACCTTCACTATTCAAAGCTTACCGGACAAGGCAGTTGGAAGCTTTACACCCCTGGGGAAACGCAATCAGAGAAGGAAGACCTGCACCCACACACAAGCCAAGGAATGAGCAAAGGGAACACTAAACAACATGACATCATAACAAACAGAACATGAACAAACGAAAAAAAAAATTAAGAAACCCCCACAACAGAATAAAGGGCACATCCTATAGCTTCATAAAGAGAAAGTCTTAATATATATTCATATACATTTCTAAATGTATATGCCTCATTTTTTACTCACTTGTCCCACCACATCCCATTTCTCTCTTCTCAATCTCACCACATAAAAGTAGAAAATACACCCAAACTACAACCCATATATGTTTAGTGATGTATATGGGATATACAAATAGCCTTACGCCTTCATAAACCTTACTCCTTACCCCACTTGGGCTAGCCAAGAACGCTACCCACTTTATAGGGAAAATGAAATCATATCCCCGTACAATGATTATGAAAGAAAAACTAACTGTTTACCATTTCGAAAGATAGGTTGTCCTGTTGCTTTCCTCTCCGCAAGGTGAGAAGCGAGATTGAAGTCACCAAGTTCAACAGCCCCAGTATCAGCAACTTCTCCCAGCAAAGAAACTACAAGTGAGACACGAAGCATTAAAAACATAGAATAAATACTAATCGCACAAAAGAAAGGAACTCTCTGATATAGACATATACGCATATAGCAAATACAAAGAAGATGATACAACTATGTGTCTATCCAAAAGGTTAAATACGAAACGAGAAACAGAATAGAAATAGGCATCAGTATTCATCATGTAGCACGGCTAGTATTTTCCAAATTAATAGTATTTAATTTATATTTACTAATGGAAGAGAGGGGGGAGGTAAAGCGATCCTCCTTCCATAGGAACCTAGTGGAGAGCTAATTGATAGTATAGTTGTGCATAAAGCTGGTATAACATTGATTGAGCACAACACTGAATGAGCACCAGCATCAAATCGCACACTATTATAATAAGTATTGAGCTACAGCAAGAATACTGATATTAAAGGCACTAAAGATGAAATCAGATTCTCCGGCTACATGCTCATGAACTTAGAAGCAAAATGGATTCTGTTACGCATGCCCGGGTTTCAACCACATAACAGGCTGCATTGGAGCACCGATGTACCCAAAAAGTTCAAGAGCCAAACTAGTGAATGGTGATCACAGAAATTAATCAATAAAGAAGCAGAACAACTGTAAAGTGGAGGATCCTTCGAAGAAATATAGTCATTGGCTTTGACACTATACCATAGCTAATAAACTAAACACACTTGCAGAGAAAAAAGTAAAAACTCAAAGCTTTTAAATTAGTAAATTGTATCTAGATTCACATGGTAATGTGAAGGTAAATATTAGACAGGGCATTAAGATTAAAGACTCGGCAGATCTTGATCGTAATATGATCTACAGATAACCTCGACTGGGAGATCGTTCAGTAAAAGCATAACTTGCTAAGAAAAACAGAAAACTGGAGGAAATCCTAGAACCAGACAGAAAACTACAGAAGTAATAGAAAACTCAGCCCAATTGAATACTCTCAGTTCAGGACGCAAATTTGGCCCTTTTTTGCGAAAAAGATCTGCATTTTGGGGCATCTAAAACGCGATTTGCGCCAGGGGGGGTCATATTGTTATCCTTGGACTCAGATAACCACCTAGATCAACAATATGGAAGCCCTCCATAGCACAGTATCACGAGTAAAAAACATGTGGAAATGAGTGAACTATAGTCCTCAATGCATGAAAACTCATATTACTATTTACTAATCAAATCCAAGTAACAGACTACTAAGCACAGGGTAGAACTTCACTCATCTCATCAAAATAAGCGAGACACCATGCATCTTGCTAAATACTGCTAGATCATAGGAAAAGCTTATTGCTAGAACGCAAAATATGCAAACATGGACCACCACAGTGAAGAAATGAATCTTCTATTTGCTTATGGCCACCGTGAATACTAGCCAGTCTACCTATATCTTCCGAAAACAAAAGCCATCCCCAACCAAAAAAAAACTTTCTTTGCACTTACAAAACCTTAAATCAGCATGGAGATAAATCATCCAAGTTGTGTGCACAATCACTAAACACCTTTGAAGTAGTTACAAGGTCATCGTTTTCCACGAATCTTCCAATTGTTCAAGTCTTCAAGAATAGTACCTCTTTCTCAAATTTCTGACATTCCAATTTTCATCACTGTATTACCCATTCAGGCTGTCCATTCATTTACAAAGCTCAAAGAGATCCATTCCAAAAGTTATCCTTGATGTACTTTAGATCATAGTCAGCACCAAGATCAAGTAACCAGAAACCACAATATTCCTTCAGAAATATGGTCATGCCATTACAGTTGAAAAAGGCTCACCTGGTTATTCTAAAGAAGACAGCCTAAGGGGCAAAATAATGTCTATTATCGAGCTTAAAGTTGATCTCATAAAATAATATTCAAAAAGCCATGAAGGTACTGTCAAAACAGAGTCACAAATAAGTAATGATGCACATGGAAACATAAAGCCGCGCTAACACGCCAGCATGAGCCTGGGAAACAATGTGGACATTTTAAAATATATCACACAGGGAGCATACCAATTTTTTGCCATTTCGTTGAAAATTGTGAGCATTGTTTGCTTCCACTGGAATAGACCTAAATATAGATGCAGAAACTCTTTAAGTGAACATGTGATAACACTCAATCCAATTTCCAGTAGAAAGAGTGACTTCAAAACTTAAATAAATAGATACAACATCCAGATGTGAGGAAAAACAGATAGAAAGATGCCAAAAGTGTATTGCCACTATATATCCACAAACCTGAACTAACCAAGGCCTGTGCTTCCCTACAACCGAACGCAGATCTTCAAAGGATATATGATTGAAATCAACATCATGAGAATCTGCACAACCACAAAAGAAAAAAAGAAAAAAAAATCAGTGCAATTTAAAGCTGATATCACATACAACACAAAGGCAAAGATGAGAGAAGGGCATGACTAACCCATTGCACCATCAAGTAAAGGAAGCTTCAACATGGAATATTCCTTCCCAGAATTCAGCTGCAATAGGTTTTTCAGAACATGCTACAGCCAAAGAGATTCCAAAGTCATGAAAATTTCAAAAATAAGTTCAAAAAATTAAAAAATTATGGAGAAAAACTCACTTGATGTTCATCAACGCCAAATAAGTCATAATCTCTCTTCCATAGCGAATTAGTTAGAAGTTCATAAGCATACCGAATCTGCAAAATATGGTTGAAAAATAACTTTTTCAGAGAAAACAAGAGACTTTGGAATACTATGCAAAATGGCAACTGCAAAGCTAATTAGTTTGGCAAAAGGTCCCATAAAAGGGTCAGGAAATTAATTCAAAAGCCAAATCCCCTAGGCAACAAAAAGGCAAACCTTGTATTTGCATGTGGTCAAAAGACAAAGTATTGAAGTTCATTAGAGCGATTTTTTCCCGACTACAAAATTGAGGTTTTTGGCAATGAAAAACCCATGAATAATAATTTTATGCTCTGTTATCGCTTAAAAATATCAAACTTCAAAAGCAGATGTGTGGGAAGAACGAGATACAGCCTAAGTTATTTGAGCAATGAGTATCATCTTTGGAATGGAAATGTAATGTCAGTGTCCAAAAAAAAACTTTCATCACAAAGGTTTTGGCCTTTAGGATAAAGTAGCTTTGGGAAGGAGGGTGAGGTCAAGACTGCCACTTTTTCGATCATTACTATGCATCACTGTTATGTATGTTACGAGTCCAAATCCAATCTAGAGAAGAAAAATTTGACAGGGACAAACAACTTGAAACCACTAGCAGGTTTGGGCTTACATTTGTACCTTCCTTAGTTGGTCGAATTGGTAGACCTCAACCCTCGAGGAAAAGTTTATTTCTTTGACATACCAGAAAGCATTTACTATAACATGCTTCACGCATTAGATTATACAAAATATTATTCAGCTTCATTCTCTTGCAAGTTGTATCATAAGTGCTTTGTTCTTTGTTCTTCTACTAGCTTCAAGACACTTCGGGACATCTAACAGGTAAAGAAGAGACGAGTCTACAAAATGACGTCAAATTGGGAAACAGAAAAAAGATCCAAAATAGTTCCTTTGGATTCATTAGTCATCTATGTCAATCAATTTTTTTCAAGCTTTTGCCACAAAGTTACCTTCTCTCACCTTCTACTGATCTATAACATCTACTCCGTATTATAAATAAGGCGCAAAATACACAGAAACGGTCAAGACACTTGTTTGGCCATCACACTATGCCGCTAAATCTATCGTATCCAACATATGCCATATGTAACCGTGGTTTATCCAACTTCCATACTTTCTTCCTCTTCTCTCTCCACTTTCATTCGCATCTTCGTATTCATCCTCCCAAGTGCCAACCTCCATTTTCTCTCTCCCTCTCCAAGATTTCCCCATATTCCTTTCACCAAAATTCATAAATCAACTCCTTCACCCACCCTCTAAGACATCCAGCTCAAATCCAAAACCCCCAAATTTCAAAATTTCAAAAATCTCTCTTTCTCGCTCTTCTTCCTACCAGCTAAAAACTCTTTCTGCACCAAATTCTAGTAGGGGTTCGAGGAGAACCTAGAGGTCGTGATGGATTGGGAGTGAAAGGTTGGAGTTTCTGATTAATGAAGAACACCTAGTTTTGAATACAAAAGTTTTCAATTTTTGGGTGTTTGCAACTCGATTTGGAGAGTGAGTATTGTCTACAAGTTTCAAAGGCATATCTAGTATCAGGAAAGCAACCAATATGCAAATATGGCTTCCTCCTCAAAACATGCTAGGAAACCCACCCAAGGTACAATTTCTCCACGTAATTCTTGATTTCTTTCACACCTTTTACTCCCAAGTATGTTTGAACATGTAATTTAACTAGATGGTAGCAATACAAAGATACTCCGTATGCAACAAGAGATAGGATAATACCTTAATAAAGTCATTCGTTATAGGAACTTCAGCACCAGAATTCCTAAAGAGTACCAGAAGTTTTGAGTTAGAACACCACCCTTCAGAGAAACTAGAATGACTTGTAAAGCGGCAAGAAAAACATGAAGGAACCAGCAGATAGATTCATAAAACAAACTTAATCACATTCAGCATACAGAATATGTGGACAAAAACTAGCAGGCACTGGGTCTCCTATAGCAAAACAATGCAATCGACAGCATGCCTGATATATTGATGTAACATACATATATAACCATGTCAATACTCAATTCGCAGAAAAAGGAGCATCAAGGTAGTCATTGGTGGAACTCTCACTGGAAAATTAAACACTTTATACATTTTCTTGCCAACAAACAAAGGAGAAACATTCTCTGTTGAGAGTTGCTCAGAATCAGCAAAATTTGCACTCCCACCACTACCATCCAAATGCCCCATTTGTTCTATTGTGTTTTACTAACCATATTGTGATCCCTTTCTAGACCAAATGGAAGGCACATTTGCCTTAAAATAAGGGCGATTGGGATATCGTTTTGCAGACCAAAGAATCTACTAACTTTTACACGAAGTGAACATTTCATATGGTATAGAAGTGGTTCCAATTGGTCCGTAAAAAACAACAACAAAATTAGGCCATTTCGATATGTATGGAGAGATTACTGTGTTAGCTAGGTTTGTCCAGCAATGCCCAACAAAAGAGTATGTATCAATCTTAAATACGAACATAATCCTCGAAATTCATCCGTGTTGAACAAAGTGATCACACTACTGCTTCCAAACAAGATTCTACTCTCAACACACAGACTGACAGAAGCATCACCAACATCGAAATTCCACCAAACATCACTAATCTCTTCCATCAACTAAGCGATCATTCGCAACAATTCCGAACAATTAGCCAATTCTATACATTCATATCACAATTATGCTTACAAAAAGAAAACTTCTAATTCAAGCAACACTGATCGAAATTCTCTACTGCAGAACATAAAGAGAACATAATTACCACTTCGAAACGAGTTTCTCGTACGCTTCCTCGACTTCCTCGACAGAGCTCTGCAACGGAATCCTAAGAGCTGAAACAAATTCCAATACCAAAAAAAAACACAAAATTAACCAAAGATTCAAACTTTATTCACTCCAAATCATATAATAAAAAAATGTACAAAATGAAGATGCAAATAAAGTGAAAATTACCGTCATAATGAGAAGGAGGATACGATTTAGGTAACAGGACTAGTTGAAAGACCAAAAAGAGGGAAAAAAGCGTCGCAGGTATCCAATACGCTTTAATTAACGACGAAATTTGTGGTTGCGAAGGTTGTTTCGACGGTTTTGGTGGTGTTGAAGATGAACTCGTCGCTGAATTTGGGGGAAATGGAAAAAAATTAGGGTTATCGATTTTCGCCATTGGTAAAGTAGCACAAGCACTCTGGCTCACAGAGACAGAGAGAGTCAACGAAATTCCTGCAGTTCAGTCAACGATGATGAATCTTGTTTTTTTTTTTTTTTTTTTTTGAAGTGTTCGAATTTTGGTACATTACTGATTCCGCAAGTGTAACTTTGTTGCTCTGCCCATAGTCTCTAGCTAGGTGGCTCTCGGTCCCGGCAACGGGTGGTGTACGTTAGTTAGGAGCTGTGACGAGTACTGTCGTATAGCGGTTTAAATGATTCGTGTGGATGTAACGTTTTGTGAAACTAATGATTAGATATTTAAATTATGTAAAAAAACTAATGGTAAGTTTCAACTTAACTAAAACTTGTTTACAAACGTTCATTATTTTGTAATAATTTTCGTTGAGCATAATTTTGTGTAACAGTTGCACATTAAAAGTACTCCAGAGATCTTCGTGACGGGAAGCATTAGAGGTAAGTTGTCCTCAATGTAATGGCTAAATTACAAAACATGGAGTGCATTACTGGAAATTGGAGTCGCCACCCACTATAACTATTGTTACTACTTTTGTCGAACAGATTTACTGTTTTGTGGTACAAAGGATTAGATAATAATGTAGTTGTGCACATTTAAGGATTCAAACATGGGAAAACTTTCATGAAGTTTGAGTAACTAACCATCAGATGTAACTTTTCCTCAGTTCTACTTGACTGTCTTGATTCAATGTTTATTTTTCTCATCTTCATTATCCTACATTTTTACTACCATATCAATATGCATGCAGTTGCTTGGTCTCACACCAACCAGTTGGGCCATGGATTCCGAGGCCCACTTACCAGAGATCCAATCCTTTTGTAACTTTCTTCCAATTTTAGTAGCGATGGCTTAATCATCATGTGAAAAAAGATACAAATTTACATTACACATACGCTAATGTGTGATGTCTCACACGTTGACATATACTCCAATCCAAAAAATTGACAAAAAGTCGTATAAATTCAGATAAATTGAGTTGCGGATTGATAAATAATAACACCACTTGTGT
Organism: Spergularia bocconei; assembly: GCA_963457585.1. NCBI lineage: Eukaryota > Viridiplantae > Streptophyta > Magnoliopsida > Caryophyllales > Caryophyllaceae > Spergularia > Spergularia bocconei. Next base: position 5,946,390 of record OY734942.1, on the reverse strand, counting down.
ACTTGATTTTTTTAAACTAACCGACGGCCACAAAAAATATAGTCGGTCAATGCTACTATAAATTTAAGTCATACGGAGTAGAATTTTAAGGAGCCGGCTCTTAGTCATCTTACATTGTGTTGGATTTTGCATGACATTTTAGTTAGTTTAAGGTATTTGATTTTATTGTCTCTATGCTTAACAAACTAGTGTAAAGTCGAAATTGTAGCCAATCAAAATAATACCAATTATAATGAGTTAATTAGTGCGAAATTGTCGCTAATTTTTCTAGTAAGTAGATTAGTACGAAGTTGAAAATTATATGTAGCAATTATATATTCAAAACATACATTTTGGTTAATTCATACGGAGTAATAAGTTATATAGTTGTTCTTTGTTTGAAATAACTTTAGAAATATGAAGCCGAGACCAATAATCTTTGTACTTTAGCAAAGCAACGGGTTAATAAGATATACGACCAAACAAAACGGTTAAGCAAGTTGCAAAACAGTTAGATTTGGTCGGTAGGACCCGAAATTAGATGTTGCCAAAACTAAACCATGAGATTTTAGCAGGAAGTGGTGAGCTACAAAACAAATGCTAACGTGTGATTTTTGGACCCATACGGTTGTATATACATACTTCATACGACTATACGAGTACTACTTTGCATGATTTGATAGTATGGATTTTTGTTTTTGTTTTTGTTTTTGATATTTAATTGTCACTCCCAAAATGTTTATGTTTATGCAACTTATTATCAATACGGAGTACATCTTTAACTAGGCATAAAATTTTAACTCACACACAAGTTAGTAATTTTATCTTGTTTGCTGTAAGATGGCGAGCATTTAATTACTTAGTTGTCATGAACTCATGATTCTTTCAATAGTAATATCCTTCCTTCATGATTATTACACAATAAAAAAACGGGTTTGTTAGTTGTAGGGTAACTTTCACGAGTCTCGTGTTAAACGAACGAGTAATATTGTAGCTCACTTCGTAGAATCGTAACTAGACTTGGTTTCTTTAGTGGCCAAGATGTATTAATCGAAGACGACTTTTTCGAGAGTGTTATTGTAACCCTTTCGGACCTATAAAATGAATTTTTGGAACCCCGTTTTATTAACTTTAAAAAAAGTTTAGGGTACATAAAGAATAATCTAAATTGCGAAGAAAGGAGAGAGATGCATGCGAATATTCTGTTATCAAGAGGAGTCGTAAAAGGGAATGAAGTGAGCGACCAATGAGCTGAGCTAACAACTTAACAGATAACCCCCAGCTCAGCTTCATCTCCAGCCTCCAGGTATGGCTTAGAACCAAACTTTGACAATGTTTTCTTGCATCATTAAAGGAAGTAGCTTCTTGGATACTGCATTTCTAAGTTCAAATTAAACAAATTCTTTTTCTTAATTGAGTTTAGTACGTATATAACATACTCCGTATGTGTACCGGGCATATAATCTTTATGCATGTTCTACTCGTATTGATCACTCCTATCTAATTATCACGGCCTCTAGAATAATACTTCGAGACTATAGATTTCGATTTTTAATTTGAATTGTTCGGTTTGGTTAAGTGATTTAACAATGATGCCGGACAGTACACTTTGCATGAAATTTGATAATTAATACAATTCGTGTTTATCGTGTTTTAGAAAACTAAAGCAATATGTAAATCGGGCTTGGAGATCAAACATGGAGATTAAGGAATATAAATTGGAGAACTCACTAAAATGTCTTGCATGCATTTAACTCCATTATTATTCACTGCTACTTCATCTAATTCAAATCTCAAAAATCACATATATGCAAATTTTGAAATTAAACGAAATAAGTTACAGTTTCGTATTATAATTGGAATCGACTTACTTCTTCGGACTTAATATTATGTTCCTATATATGTTGGTCTCCATCAAAGAGACAAACCAAAACTTTGTTGTTCTTAGATAAACTAGTATAAATTATTTAAGATATAGTTTTAAAAATGCTTCTTCTTGATGCTTCTATCTTTCTTGGTGTTAAAGCAATGATGTAGACTTTAAGATAATACGTATATAACATATTATCTCTCCGTAGCTAATTGCTTGTTATGTTGGGTTTGTCAATTTAGAGCAACAATTAGACTAACCCCCATGATTAACTCCGTAGTATCCGAACCAACTGCCACGCGTTTAGACTGTACTAATCTAATGTGAACTCTACTTTTTAAAATTCAACTTTCTTTCTTTTTCACAAAAAAAAAAAAAAAGAAATTGTTGTGAAAATAGTCAGTGTAATTAAGAAGATAATTAGTCAAAAGATCAATGATGAACTGTGTACCTCCACTCTACTCTATAAAGTTGATCACATAGACATCTAAAAATAGTAAAAGTGATAATTACGTTTAGAAATTGACCATGCATGTACATCCTACAGTCTACATATTCGACCTATTCGCAAATGTGTTGAAAATAATGCTTTCGATCATAACACACGTATTTTATGATTAGACCTAGGTGATGTTTTACATTGAACATTGCTATAGATCGACTACACGTGGCACCGTGTGCAACAAAGCTACACAAGGACGAATCTATGATTTGATCTTCGAGGTTGAAAGGAAGTCAAAAAGTTAAATAATCCAATTTTCAAGGACGCAAACGGAGATACGACGACAACCCCTTGCAATTCATTCATCCTATCACACATGCCTCCACATATAAAAGATCAGAAGATAATTTAAGTCATTTTTTCTAGGTCTTACCCCTTTGAACCAAGTAGTCCTTGTGTTATACGGAGTACTCCCTCCATTTCATTCATTTCTTTACGTCGGGCCGGGTTTTGTGAGGGGAACCCAAACCCAACGTAAAGAAATGAATGAAATGGAGGGAGTACTATATTGCATGCACTCCAACAAATCATTCCTTTTATTATTTTAGATTCCATACAAATTTTTAATATGATGAAATTTCGGCTACTTAATCGTCCTTGCTTAGATTATGTATGATATGCTCGTATCGAATGATAACAAACTGATCAATGAATGTGACTATAAAAAGTACATGTGTACAACATGAAAATTGAAATGTGTTGATTTAGAATACTTCACAAATTTAGAAGAATTCGTGAGCATGTATATTGCACAAATTAGAAGTGCCAAGATCGCCGAATCATTCAAGCCGCCATCGTCAATCATATGCATGCATGTCCGATCCGTCACCAAACATGCATGACGTACCTGTTAAAATATAAAGTCATTGTTTGGGCCCTAACTATCAGTCTAGACTTTTGGTTAAGTTGGTTTCTAACATGGTATCAGAGCCTCAGCGATCCTGAGGTCTCAAGTTCAAATCCTCGTAGCCCCCTCCTCAATCAAGTGCACATCAAGCATAAAAGTCGTCGTCTGTGGATTGGTATAGTCCACGTTTCATGCCCAAAGGGCATTCACGTGAGGGAGCGTGTTAAAATATAAAGTCATTGTTTGGGCCCTAACTATCAGTCTAGACTTTTGGTTAAGTTGGTTTCTAACAGTACCAAAGAGGCAAGCTGGCACCTATGCTTTCCCTCCATTCGTTACCATGATAACAAGGCTTTTCGCGTGAGTAGTGTGTCCTATTGTAAATATCTGATCTATATCTATGCCGCCATCGAGTACAATTGTCGTCTATAGGCCATAATTGTCACCGATAACTCAAAATTTGTACTACTCCCTCCATTTCTTTTGATTTTTTACTCCCTCCATTTGTACAAAACCCGCCCCAACGTAAAGAATCGAAAGAAATGGAGGGAGTAATTAATTTCCCGTCTTAACTACTATATAGCTTGTGATCTAAGATGAGATGATAAGTTTTGACTTTACTACCGCAACGGCGCAACACACAAAAGACATGCATGTTGCACCCTAAACTTCTCCGTTTTCAAATAAAGTGTACCTTGGAGATTCAAAAGACGGAAAATCCAGTGATCGATTTAATTTAGATTCTAATCATACTATGATTATATTTATGATTTGTTTTAGTTAGTGAAAAATAATTATCGAAAAGGCCAGGGTTTATGCAGAATTTTAGTTACGTGTAGTTTCATATATCTTGCTCAAAACAATCGAAGATTTTGTCATATAATGGCCCATTATTTGATTTCTTGCCGCTTATGGTTAATTTTGTGGTTATAATTTTGGTTAATTTGCGAGTTTAGTTGCCAGGATATCTCGCACTAGGGAGTTTCATAATACATGCTAACCTACTAACCTGATCTCAGCAGGCTGGTGCATGTTTAGCTTTTTTCCACGTTGAACAAATTAATGTACCACATGTCTAATTAATTACTTTAATTTCCACATTAATGTACCGAATTTAAGACTTATTGCTCAAAATGAGTGTATGGGAATGTGTTTGAAGATTAAAGTACTACACGTAACCACATTTTGTTGTATGGATATGTATTGCGAGAATTCAAGAAAATGAAAGGGCCAAATTACACATAGAATGGCGATTATGTATTCATGACTCTTTTGTGAATTGATAATAATATTGTAGGATGTTAATTAATTCAAGGAAATAAATGGTTTAAAGTACATACACAGTATATTATCTAAACTGAACACATCTTACATACTCCGTAATCATTTAGTCTATCACGGGGTACTTCAACCTTAAGTGAAGACACTGTTGATCGAGTGGTGAGTCCGTGTGAGAATTGAGTGTCATTCTCTGTGGGCCAGACAAATTAGACGACCCACTACACGAGCCCTATGTCAGTTCGAGTAGTGCTAAGTGCTAACGACCGTATGAGGGTTGAACAATTCAAGCCCCCTGACCGAGCGAATCGACCAGCTGTAATACCTATATAAATCATGCGAATAACCATGGAGTAGATAAATGAAATGCTGAGCTAAAAAAACCCATCCAATTTTTGGGGGCAAAAGATAACAATTAATTAAGCAAATGAATCTTCCAGACAATAATCTGGATAAAAAGTTAACTTAGGCCCTAATTAGCCACAGATAATCTATAGCTACGTCGCTACGACATTGTGACACCATGATAATAGTAATAATAAAGATTCCTTGAATCTTAGCTTAAGTTACACAACAAGTGTTAAAGCTTGTGGGAGAAGATTCTTATTAGATACACAGGCTGTGTTAGAGTGAAGTGGTGAATACAGCAGTCATGTTTTTAAGGTTTCCTACAAATTAAAGTATAAATTAGATGTAATCAACTAATGATTAGGGCAATTATTATTTGATATTGTCAGCCGATTTTGAGGTAGTCCACACATTATGTTCTTACTTACACTTTCATGGCCTTTTCCTCTGTTTTATGCTCTGGCTAGTTCTCTCATGTGGTGTTGTAGTCGATCTGGAGATTTGGATGATATATTGTTTAGTAATATGACACAAGATTTACGGCATACATGCATGGATAATGTTCATTATCCAATGGCGTGAGACAAAATTGACTGTTTCTTCCAATTTAAGCATTAGAATGTATGATAAATATGGTTGTGAATTGGCCTATTAAAGAAATGGAAAAATCATTTAGAACGGGAGGGAATGCGAATATTAGTACATGAAGTTTCAAGTTATGATGGTAAATGTTGTTTTCATAATGTAATCAACTGGGAAAAAAAGGCTAATACATTGAGATGTTATACTCCTGATTTATCCGGTGTCTCGACGGTGATGCATGTACAAAAATGAGAACACCGTGGCATTTATAGGCATGATTTACACACGATACATAAGGTCTTTTGCGCACACAATTGTACCAAATTCGAATTCATTAATCATGCGTGTTATATATACGTCATGTATAATGCTATGCTACAGTTCTCTTGAGCAAGGACGATTGACAAGTCATGCACCATATTATGTATATCTATGATTCCGCGGTTGTACCCTTGGCTTCCTTAAGTAATTGGCATGTAGCACATTTTGTTAATGTGAGCTATAAGGACAATACCGTTACATAAAGATTCTAAACCAGATTATTATAAATCAAAACAATTACATCTGGAGATCTCATCATCAACTAATTAAGTTAGTTGACATCAAAAAACGAACATATATATCATCATCTCGTAACTAATATGTTAATGTCATCGCAATGGGAAAAAACAAAACTAGGGGCCAAGTCTACTATATGGTCTTCTCTTGATTGATTCAATTAGGCACGCACTTCCTTCTTATCTTCTATAATCATACGTTTAGCCTTCCCTATCAAACCCAAAAAGGAAAAGAAGAGAAATTAAAGAAGAAACACATAAATGGAGTTAGAGATAAGCCAATTGGGTGAACTCTATGCCCATGACTAACTAATTACTTAATCTCATCACTTCTTTTGTAACGGTTCTAGCACCACTATACCCCCCTTTATTTCTAATGCCCCAATTAATTTGTGGGGAATAAGGACAAAGAGAGTAAATCCATAGAAGTGGTCCTTTTACCAAACTTTATCCTACATTTTGTTGGGTCTAGATTCATGCATTTTTCTTGTGAAATGAAGAAAAATTGACTGAAAAAGATTGTAACTATCAATCTATCATAAACATCTCAATTCGCAGCACTATTGTGTACCTGAGTCCTGAAATAAATGAAAAGCATTTGAAAGGAACCCCTACTTAAAGCATTAGATCGCGCGCTCTAAACATGCCACTTTTCGTTTTGGCCGAGCTTTAAACGTCATTGTGTGGCTTTCCCCTTCAAATTATTCAGTGGGTTGAAGGGTGTTGTAATTCACGCGGAAAGAGCGAGCAAGTCTTAATTAAGTTGTTAGTATTATTGTACTTGGATATATAGTATATATGAATGATTTGAGTCGTTAGGGGTATTATATTGGTAGGGATGGTTGCGAGTTGTGAGTACTAATGAAAGTCTTTTTGCAACTTTTAATTAAATGCAGTGTCCTTATTTGTACTAATCCAAGTTGTAGATGTCGAACTAAAACGATAGAAAAAGAATCCCATAAAAACAAAAGTGATGACTTTGGACACAATCAACAATAAAAATCTCAGTTTAACGAAAGACAAAACGATTGATTTTCAGAGTAACGATCTAGTGAAGGGCTATTCCAAATATTGGTAATCTAAGACATTCAATTCAAATTAATCCAAACAAATTGAACAAAATAATAAGGACTATATCAATTGACAAAAGAAGAAACAAAAACAACAACAAGATGATCAAATAGTTGATATATTGTATGCTATACTATATTATAATACAGAAAAATAATATCCAATCACTATCTCCACCTTCCAATTGCAGTAATTCTATACATGAAATCAAGACTATTACATCTTCTTTAACAATAAGTGGAATTGTGGGAAATATTTAATTACTTAATATTTTTTTGTTTGTCTTTTTCAATTTTCTCCTAATTTTACTATGACCTCCTCTGCTTCTCTTCCTAAGCTGCATTTTTACCAATATTTTTCCTTCAATAATTGTTGTAATTCCATAGACTCTCCAAATCCACCGGCCCACCGGAAGTCGACGGACCGTCATGATCATCGAACGCTCTCCGACTCATGTCGTAATTCGATACGACGGACGAGATTTCAGCGTTCATATCACTGCTTAACCCAGTGTCCTGTGATGCACTGTAATGAACCGCCTCTGTTTTCATGCTCTGTTTCGCCCCTGTCCCGTGATTATCAAGAATTGCCCTTAGAATATTCTGATCCGACATGAGATAATTCCCTTGAAATTGGCTTGTTTGAGGCTGCTGGAAATAAGAATTCCCACCATTTAACCTAGGGAGGTAATTGTTGCCGGAATTCGGAGGAATTGAATGGAACGGATTGGTGATAAGACCATCATAGGTGGAGGGTTGATTAGTGTTGTTGTAGTGGCTTGTTTGAGAAGATTGAGTAGCAGAAGTATCCATGGGGTTGGAGAAGCAGGACACGTGTGGGTGTGGTGCACCATTTTTGTTAGTATTGTTATTGTAAGGTGTTGAATCCATCAATGGTGGCAAATTTCCTGCTGGATTGAACTCAGGGTTGTATGATTCCGGCCGCATCAAACCCGGGAATGGGATTTTCTTTCCTGCTGCACTCTTTTGGAATACCCTACATATTACCCATTCATTCTGCAAACCAACATAGCAAAAAAATGAATTTAGTGGGAATTAATTGAAATTTGATCATAAAAACAGGGGAATAAAACAGAGGAAAACAGAGGAGAAACAGAGGAAAGGGAATGAAACAAAGGGAAAGGGAATGAAATTATGAAAGAATAGGGAATTCTTACTTTTGCATTAGAAGGGAGGTTTTGAAGTGAAGTTTTGCCTTCCAGGCGGTATTCATGCATAACCCAATTCGATTTTTCGCCTTTCGGGGCTCGGCCTTTGTAGAACACCAAGGTTTTCTTCATACCAACAAGTGCCTTCCCCCTGAAGATTTCCTTGTCTTTCCCTGTGGCTTTCCAATACCCTGCCTCAGTTGCCCTGTTTGTTCTTAATCCTGTTGGGTACTTCCTGTCCCTTACACAAAAGAAGTACCATTCCTTTTCCCCCATTTTTGCCCTCCCTATATAATCAACCCCAAAAAACAACACAATTAGCAAAAATAATCACAATTAAACCATAATCACACAACATAAACAAAACAAAAATAATTTTTACACAAAATAAATATTCATTTCACTAATCCATGAAATGAATTCGAGAACAAATTCACTCTCTCGAATTCATTTCACCGTCTACAATAAGTGGGTAGCTATTAAAAATTCACCGTCAGAATAGAATCCGTACAAAATTAGTCAAAATAGAGAATTGGTCTAAATAACAACAACTTACTTGGTAATTCCCAAGGTTCACACTTGTTCAAATCAACCTCTCCAATAGCCCTAGCAGAGAATTCATTGTCAATAACCTTAGGAGCTAAGTAATGAGAGATTAATTCCTCGTCGGACGGGTGAAATCGAAACCCGGGTGGTAAATCCATGGGTTCTAACTCTCCTCCAAGAATAGCCATGTTTTCCATTTGTGTGTCTTTTACTCAACTTCTCCACAAATTATATAAATACTTGTTCTTGTCTGAACTTAAAACACCTCTTTTTCAGCAGCTAAGTGTGTATTTGATCAACCAACAACTCCAAATACAATTTCCAATAAACAGCTTAACTATTACTACTAATATTACTAGCTTCTTTTGGACCAAGAACATAAAAATTCAACACCAAATTAATTGAACAAGTGCCTAGGAATCCTAAAAATTCTCCCAAATGGGTAGTAATTAAAATACAAATCTCAGGTGAAATGGAATTATTGTGAAATTGAAGAGTTTTCTTTGATGCGTAAAGAAGAAGATTTGAAAGAATGAGAGAAAAAAAAAAAAAAAAGGGAAATTTTTTGGGGCTTATGAAATGAAAATGGTTGTATAAAAGAATTGCATAGATGGGCAGCAAACGTCCCTAAATACTGGTCGTCTTAGAAGAAAGATACGTGGGTTGCAAGGAAGCTTTCCCATTCGATATTACATTTTTAACCCATTTTCGTTTTTCTTTCTTTCTTTCTTTCGTCGTGTAAATTAAAACTTTTGGGTGCAATCGTTCCGTGGACAATTATTTTTTGGGTGGATAGGATTGGAATATGCTGTCATCGATTTTTCGGACTATTGGCGAGACTATTTCTATTTGTTTTACTTTTTTTTTAGCTGGATACTAGTATTGGTGAAGATTAGGGTCGAGTTATACGCGTAAATGTTTATATTAAGTATTTAATGACGTTATTGATTGAGCTTAGCTAGCGATTTTATTACTATTATGATGGTTAATATTCAAGAGAAGTAGTAGTACTACCATTCATGAGACAAATCCGGCCTCTTGTGAAATCTGACCAAAGCCAACTCATATCAAAGGAAATCCTCAGATGCACTAATTAATTATTTGCAGAATTTTGACTTTAGGTGTCCTTTGATAATCAAGCAAATACTTAAGTAATGAATAAAATAGGATTAAATTGGGGAATTATAAAATAATAATTGTGTTAACATCAGCATGAACCAGGACAAAAGGGAGGAGGCTTTTCAAGCACTTTTATTGGTTGTTTTGATCTGTGTAATAAAGCCAGAATCCTCCAAAATTCTGCCCATCAAATTAGGATAATTCCAAATGAAGCCTCATTCTAAGCTAAGAGTTGTAGGGAAAAAAATCAAATAAAAATAAAGACAAACTAAAAGCATTATTCTCAGTGAAGCTTTACTGTCTTTATTGGTTAGGACTTGAGGATGCATGTGTTTCCATGAACTTTGAGTTTCGATTCTCATTTTTCTCGACATAAGTTTGTTACGTGGTTGATGAATCTCGTTGTATAAAAAAAACATCCTACCTGGTGTCTAATTTGCAGTTATATACTCCCTCCATTCATTTCCAAACTTCATGTTTTGCTTATTTTTAAACCATTCCTAAAACTTTGTACAAAAGCAAACATGAAACTTGGAAATGAATGGAGGGAGTATGTAACTCGCTCGTCTCTTTAGTTGTGTTTGTGAGTTAATATCTTCCGATAACCTGGCCTCATAACTTCACGAGAATGTAGCATCACTTGAAACACTATTTTACTTATGAAAAAATGCCTTTATTAGTTAAAAGGTCTTAATATTAGATTAAAGCAGCTTTATTACGAGATTATGGACCATTTTGCCTTCCAAGTGTCTCCCTTAGAAGTAGTTCATACATTGAAATTTTTGGCAAATTACTGTGCTTTCAAGCTGTTACTGTTGATAAGAGACTGTTTAGCATTAAGCTAAGATTGGGACCAAGTCTACTGATTCCACTATTTTTTGTTTTTAGCCTATAGTATTTTCATAATCGAATAATACAATTAAAAATGATAGTTGATTTGTCTATATTAATGTAAATTAAATTAGAGCTTAGATAAGGTGACAAAGTCAATTTAATTAGATAAACTCAAGACTTTTCCAAATTAGTACTTTGATTTCATAGAAATTACTGGAATTGAACAAAAGTCACAAATGTTATTAGGTTTTACCTTATACTAGTTTACTACCCGGGCTACGCCCCGAGTAGTCTCTATCATTTTATTTTCTAATAAACGTATAATTTTAATATGTAATTATGAGTTTCATTTATAATTTAATGATGTGATTGACACCAACTTAATGATTCACCCCTACTTTCATATGTTAATGTCACTTCTACACTCTGCTTACAAATTGTGTATACTATTTGTAATAACCCTTGTGAAACACCATATAATTTGTAATGATTTCCATTAATTTTCGAAAGGATGTCATTGTGGTTATCTCTAAACTTTCATATGTAATTGATATGATTCGCCCAAATTTTGACAAAATAAACTATACATATGTTTTATTGAGTCGGAATAAAATCAAACATAAAATTTCTCCAACGAAATATAAATGTGAACCCCCGAGATAAATTTATAATTCTCCCTTGCCCATTGATGATATATTGTCGAGACTCTTACTAATTTCTAATACGACTTTGTAGTGATTTTCATGAGTTATGGTTGTGATTCTCCCAAAAATGTTACTATTGTGAATTTGTGACCCTCCCCTACCCTCAATTATTTGAATTCCCCCGTAAATTTTGATGACAAAATGTGGGAATTGATGGTAATATCTATGACATATTGTAGTGATTCCCAGTCAATTTTCATGAGTTATGGTTGCGATTTCTCCTAAAATGTTATTGTCGTGACCCTCGCCAAGACATTGTTTGAATTCCACCCGAGACTTCAATTTGATGAAAAAGTGGAAGACTAATGCTAATTTTGAATAAGATATTGTAGTGATTCTCGACGGATTTTCATGACTTGTGGACCTTATGGTCGTGAACTCGTGATTCCTCCTAAAATATTATTATTGTGACTCACCCTTAGATGTTGTTTGAATTTCCATTTTAATTGTGATGAATAATTGCAAAAACTCCCGCTACTTTCTAATGAGATATTGTAGTGATTATCGATGGATTTTAATGAGTTAAAGTTGTGATTCCTCCAATATGTTACTTTTGTGGATTGTGACCCCTGAGACTGATGAAAATTTGTAGATACTTGTGCTAATTTGTAATGAGCACTATAGTGATACTCGATGGATTATCATGAATTATGGTCTGGTTCCCTTTAAAATGTTGTTAATGTAACCTCCTGAAATACAATATTGTTTAAAGTTCGGCTTATTTTTTTTGCTAAAAGAGTTGTCAAAATTGCTCGATGTATTGCTGAATTTCCCACAAACTATATAGGCCCACAATTTAATTAGTTTAGCAATTTTAGTGGTAAACTAAGTAGTGGAACATTTAGAAAAAATATTAATGAATCTAACATTATAAATTATGAAGATTACATATACGCGAAAATCAATGAACATCATCTTAGATTGATTCATATGTGGTTATGATCATATGAACATGGTAAATTTTTACGATTCTTATATAACAAAGGTTTCTATAAGTCAGTATTAGATACTTGCCAATAGCTTTTTAATCCTATTTTGGAAATTTGTCGACTTTTAGATTTGAAAAACTTTCCACTTACACTCCTTACCATAAAACATATTTTGGATGTTTTTTTTACCTAAATTTAAAACAATTGTGTCATTAGTTTTGTCAAGTATGGACTTCTACACGTTTTATCAAAGATTAAGTTACTTTTCTTTTACTTTTTTTTACCATAAAACACAACTCCAAATATTTTTAATGATTTTTTTAAAGTGAAATTCAGATAGACATGCCACGTGGCATGGGAAAAGGCATGGTTGAAGCCGGTGAACGTGGTCGTTGCCTCAAACACAGCTTTTAATATATAGTATAAGATTATTGAGCATTATTGTAACTTTCGATCAAAATCGGTATTAAAAAAGATCGGTCGATAGCGCTCCCATCAATTCTATAACTAAAATTACGGCCATGTTATTCGATAACATAAAAAAAGAAAAACAAGTTGCCAAGTACATACATTAAAATTGACTTTGGGTCTAAGTTATCACTATATGCCTTCTTATTTAAAATTAGGGAATCAACAAAAGTAATTATAGTATGAATTAGTACACATGAAAGTGGCTATGGCTAGAAGTGCCTAGAACTACTTGACTATAGCTGGTCCTTAGAGGAATTTGGTTGAGAAGTCACTATTAAGGGTCTAATAATAAACAGAATGTTGTCAATTTCAATTGGTTTTTATCTTAAACTTTTAAAAACTATATATTTAAGATTATCAATGGGTTGAGATCAATTTGTATGTAATATATACCAATGACAAAATGATTCTCATTATCGTAAAATTATTGTAAGAACAATGTCTTCAAAAATCGCTTATTATAAGCATGATAAAGCAATGTTTATGCTATAGTCCTAAAGCAAATATATTTAAAGTAATTCAGTTCAAAAAAAAATATATTTAAAGTAATTAGATAATCTATATAAATAGTTAGTAATGCTATAATGGGAGAGAACTTAATTATTTTTTGCATGGTAAATTTCTTTATGGAGTACAAAGACATCACAATCTGTTCTAGCAAAACAACTCATCTCCTGAAAAATGATGTAAACATCAGTTAAAAATCATCCATTTATTGCATGAGCTCACCAACTAGTTTTAGTTTAAAATGTGAGATGTTTTGACAAAATAGACTAGACAATATTGTACAAGATTTTATTTTGAAAAAGATGACTTAACCAAAAGAGAATTACGAAATATAATATTAAAGACGCCTCAATGTAAATTATTTTAAATCATCTGGTCCGTAAATCACATTATAAGCATTATTGCAACAGTTTAGCATGGACCAATTGCCTTTTTTGGGTCATTAACCCATAAGCATGGACCAATTGTGTTGGATGTGTAAGTGGTACTGTAAGTTTGTGACTTATTGTGAGGCTATGATCTTTTCTACTTGAGAGGATAACTGACTAATTAAATCCCATTAATTAGAAGACCCCAAATTCTTAACAATTAGGCTTGACATTGACGTTTTTACATTTGCATGGCTCTTTATTCGACAGCAAGTATTCCGTAACATAAATTACTCCCCTAGATGCTGCCGCAAAACATGATGAAATATTTTAGGGTTGTATTTTTCACTCATCTTTCCTTTATCCCTAAATTCCCTATAAAACGATTTACTTTAGGTCTTTAGTTCAACGTACTTGAGCGTTAATTAGTTACAAAAGAAAGCGTTTGATCATATTTGGAAAGTATGAAAATTACGTAGCCATATACAGTGATATACGCATAACGTTTCATAAATAAATGGATTCGTATATTCATATAATGGAGAACTCGCTGCAACGTACTTAAATTGGCCCTAGACTCTCCAACATTATCGATTATTGTTGATGTATATGCAAGAATCATGGATCGAAAATCTGACAATTTTGTTCTAGATAGCTAGTGATGCGCTAAGACAGTAAACTTCTTAGTTCTTACTCACACGAACCAACTTCGATAATTACAGAAATATCGGTTCCTTTCATGTATGGAAACTTGGAAAGGAAGAGGGGATTTGGTGAGTTAGCAATTAAGAAGCTAAGGTCAGAATGAAAGTAGTAATGTTAAAGAGTTTCTGATGCGTCCCCCCTAACTTTGACCCAATATAATGGAACAAATAGATTGAATAGAAGCCTGGCAAAAACATAGCTATAATTAGAAAGGCGTCTAATATCTTTCTCTTGAAGTTACTAGTACATGCACAAGAATGACTGAATGAGCAACAATAATAGTAGGATAAATGGCCCTTAAACTTTCTAAGGGCGTGTGGTTGTAAACAGTTCACACTAGCAAATATCATTACTCCTGCTATCATGTATTTGTACTCGATCATCTTTTTGGCGTGGGCTCAATATACATGCGCTTTGATTTGATTGTTTGATCATGATGTAGTCTATGTGTATACACTAAAATTCTTGATTTGGTCATCAAATGACCCTCTCTTGACAAAGCTAAAGATGCTTCTTTTTGACAATAATAACATACTCCTATTCTGATCTACTTGCATGCATTTCCTATTCGTTAAAGTTGGCCTATGGACCGATGTAAAGCGGTCCGGCATGGGGACTGTTACGGTTGTCTCCAAATATAGTTTGTCTTTCGTGGTAGTAAAACAATTGAATCGATTTGGCTCAATGGTTTGGTTTGTCAATAGGACGTGACAAGATAATTAACGGCTGGTCTGGTGGTGAACCGTAAGCCAAGTTTGCACCCAGCCATGCACTTAGGATGTAGCCACACAATTTAATTAGAGTGTGCTGTTTTTTTCCCTGTTTTATTGACTACTGAAACTCTACCCACGTTCATTATTAATACTCCGCTATTCTAACAACTAGCAATTTTCATAATTTCCGAAAAAATTGAAGTTGCGATCACCTTTGAAAAAGAGCATGAAAATATATAAACACTATTTGATCCGCTAGAAGGTACGATGGTGAGGTTTTTAGCACAATAATAATTAATGAAAAAGTAGTACGAAAATAGTGATAAGAAACGTGGAAATACCCTCCCCCCCAAACCATTATTTCTGTTATCTTTATTTGGTGCATTTGTTTTGTTAGCTGACTGCGTGTAACTTACATATACCGCGGTTTCCCGTAAAAAGTTTGATGGCAGTAAGAAGAAATTAGACGACATGCCAAACTAAAGGTAAAAAAGTAAAGAGATGCAATGTATGTTCATCAGAAAAGCTAACTTAAATTGCCAAATTTATGGTCTGCCTTTCCCTTTTTATCAAGGATTGGATAAGCTTCAACTCTTTGTTTAGTTATGATAGTCGATCTTTGGCATATGGATCTTGAGTCATTATTCTATGTTTTTAAGTAAGAAATGATATGGGAACATATCTACCCTAAGACATGGCCATCATGCATACTCCTTATTTCCTTGCACATTGGTATATAGCGCAATTCGGATTGGAACAAACGTCTTCGGTTAGTAAGTTCAACATGCTGATACTTTATTCAAATACGACATCAAATTATAACCTTACTTCTAAACTTTGTTATAAACTACTCGATCTACTACTCTCAATAAAACGATAGACAAAATATATCGAACACGACAAAAGAAATTTGTGATACACTATGTTAATCTGATCTCCTTGTTGTATGTCTGTCTGTTTTTAGACTTAGGGCATCTTCTCTTAATTTGGATATTTGTTGTTTGTGTTAACATACGGAGTATGTTTTTTGGTCAACAAACATGCATGCATGTGGATTCCTTTTACTGATTTTGCTCTTCTTGATAGTACTGATATCAACAAAAACAAAGAAGTGGTACCAAAGTCAAATTTTATTTGGTCACAAATAGTTTGATACCTTAACTTGAATATACACATATCAAAATATGTACCAGATAGATCAATAATTTAAGTGAGCTCTACTGATCCTCTTGCTTTAAGAGTGAGTCTGCCACTGAATTATAATACATACAATATGTCTAAAGTAATATAATTCTCATTATAATTAATTGCTTTGTATTAACGGAAAATAAGGACGATTTTTCTTGCTAATTAAGCCTTAGCTTCGTATGTAATTTCTTGACCGTGACCGTGTATTGTATTTGTGGGAAATGCTTATCAAAGATGCACCATGGGCACGTTCTTCCTACAAGTTTTTATATGTAGGACATCGGGTATTTTCATCCCACAATGGCAGAGCGTGAGACAAAATGTCATTAATTAGTATTGTATATAATGTAGCAATTTTCGTAGCATATTGCTAGAGGTCTACAGTGTAGATACAATTAATTTGTCAACAATGTAAAATTGAGTTAATAGTAGTAAAATTGTGATCCGAGTAGTAAAAATTAATTGTAGTGAAAAATTCCGGTAGTAAAATCAATTGTGTGAGTAGTAAAATTTCATAAGAATTCTACAATAGCTACCAAGGTCTGGTAGCTATTGCAAGAGAAAGAATCTGGACCATTGATTTCTTTAAATAAATCATAACCCTTAAATAAGTTTGACCATTTAAAATAACTTAAAATTAAAATGATTTAATTTAATTTATCCCCCTCTCCCATCTCCTTCCCACCACCCTCATCGGCAACCTCTCGGTCCCGCCGCCGGAGCTAGCGTTGACCGTGGAAGCAAGGGCCGACCACCACCTCACAGCCTAAATTTGTAAGTCCAAAACCATGGTGCGGTCCGTTTCGCAAATACGGAGTAACCAACCAATCATCGTAAATTTGGAAAACTATTGAAACAACAAGATTCAAACAACCAGAAATAGTGGAGATGAGCCACCACGCGACGTTCGACCGTGAGTCGAATTCGCCAAAAGTCGACGATAGAAACGACGGTAACAAGGTAGGGGAGTCGTGGGATTGGCGGCGGAAGGGTGGCAACTAAAAAGGCTCGTGAAACCTTTAGTACGTTGGGGTTGGAGATGGGGTTCCATGGGTTAGCCGGCGACGAGGCGCGTCTGGTGGTGGTAGATGTGGCTTGTAAAACATTGATTGGTGCAGGGTGACGACGGTGGTGGATGGAATGGTGCGTGGTGGCTGGTGGATAAGCAAAGAAGTATTTTTTAGCCACCAAAGTATGGTGGGTGGGACTTTAAAACCAACAATGTAAAAATTTGGATTTATTGAACACCAAAGTTACAAAAATGAATTTAAAAACCACTTAATCTACTCTAGGGATTTAAAAACCACCAAATGACAAAAAATTGGTGTTTTAAATATATAGATTATAAAAAAATGTAATTGCATATAGAATTTAAAAGTAGTACGGGAACAAACTTTATTTAATTAACTAGGGTGGTGAATAAAAATTAATTAATGTTGTGTTCCATCTCAGACCCAATAGCTCCGCTAGCGCTCGCTCCACTTGAATTACGATGTGTCTCATGAAACATTCGTTGGTTGCGTCCTCTTGACATTGCATTTCTTTGATCCTAAATCACAAAAAAAAAAAAAAAAAAAAAATGAGAATGCTAATATGGAGTACTTCATTGGAAAGATAATAGAGAGCAAATTAAAATTCGAAGAAGATAAGGAAAATAAGCACATGCAAGCTACTTGACCATTTTCATATCTAATAATTGGATGACCTGTAAATGTACCTCAGCTCCATGGTGAATGTAAACATTAACTTGTGGGAATAGCGACACCGTATCAGCCCTATAGACTATAGTGCAATTTGGAAAACACTATGAACAATTCACAAAATATGAAAGACCACAAAAGTATGTACTATCAAACCTAATATGTAACAGCCCGATCCATCAGTACGTCACAACACAGCCCAATAAGATGGGAAGTCACCTCCTAGGCCCGTAAATCCTCTCGTGGGCTCTAAAAGGTGAAGGTCTTGTTGGTAGTAAGATGGTAGGAATCTATTATAAACTAATCATATGAGCCTTAATTTTCCAATGTGGGACAAACCAACTCCATAATCCACTTTCCAAATTCCGTAGTGTTACAAACTCCCCCACTTAGAGAACGCGGCGTCCCCGTCGCGCCTCAGCCATTCCATATCAACATCAACACAGGTCCAAGATCTCCCCCGCTAGACGGCTGACCTGGGCCTAACCCCAGCACTCAGCACGCGGTCGCAGGGTTGCTCTGATACCATCTGTAACAGCCCGATCCATCAGTACGTCACAACACAGCCCAATAAGATGGGAAGTCACCTCCTAGGCCCGTAAATCCTCTCGTGGGCTCTAAAAGGTGAAGGCCTTGTTGGTAGTAAGATGGTAGGAATCTATTATAAACTAATCATATGAGCCTTAATTTTCCAATGTGGGACAAACCAACTCCATAATCCACTTTCCAAATTCCGTAGTGTTACATAATAAGAGCTTGTCGCACAATCGAAATTATGTGTATAATTGGACGACATACAACCAAATCATGCCCAACAATTTACAAAAGAAGGAATAAGAACAAATAATTGTATTTGGATAGTTTGCATTCTATAGAATTAAAGAAGAGACCATACCTGAAATATTTTACTTGTTAATGGCGACACAAACCCTTTCCCGGCAAACACACGATAAAGAATATTATGGGTAGTTATCTGATTTATTCTCAAAAATATCTTTTATACATTATTTATTTAATAAATCATTTTTGTCATTTGGTGGTTTTTAAATCCCTAGAGTAGATTAAGTGGTTTTTAAATCTATTTTTGTAACTTTGGTGTTCAATAAATCCCAATTTTTACATTGGTGGTTTTAAAGTCCCACCCACCATACTTTGGTGGCTAAAAAATACTTCTTTGGGTGGATAAGGGGGAGGGGGAGATGGAAGCGCAGAGAGAAACTGAAAGGGTTGGGTGGTTCATTATTTATTTTTGTTTTCATTTATTATATTATTTTAGATTTAATAATTAAATTAAAATAATTTTAGGTCAAAGTTACAATGGCTACCTATACTTGGGGAAAGGATCCTCTAGAGTTTATTTTATGTGGAGTTGGTGGAGTTTACCAAAACAAGTAATAAGACAAAATGAAAGGAATTTTAAGGGTCACAAATAAATTGTTAAAAAATGTATCCTTGCCTTTTTAGGCAAACTCTACCAAGTAGAGTTGATTTTCAACTCTAGAGGATCCTAACACCTATACTTGGTAGCCATTATAGAATCACTCAAAATTTCAATAGTGTAGTAAAATTATTACTAATTGTAGACACTTTTGGGTGTCCATTTTCGTATAGATGATGATGCATGCTATATTTGAATTTTTCTTGATGAAGTAAATTTATTGACATAATAAATGACTCCATCTTATAATCATCCGTATGTGTATTAGGTAGATATCGTAGCTACGTACCAACCGGTTTGTCACAACTCACAACCATATCTCCTCAACTCCTCAAGTACTGTATTAGTTATATAAAAAAATTACTCATTTAACATACTTACCCCATTTCAAAACCTCCAACAAATATGTTTTTCGGAAAATTAGACAAATAAATTCAATTAACTCCACAACAATAGAATCGAAACTAGGACAATTTGATGAACTCAAGCCAAACAATCAATCAATTTTCATATTCTTCTTTTAGACAGATGTATTTTAATCAAATTTGCTACAAAGATTCATACTAATAATGTGATCATTAAGCTCCCTAAACCTAGTAAAGATAGTGTTAGTTGGGAATTTGTTTTTATCTCTTGTAATAATTATTGCTTTAACCATAGCATGATATACATTTCCAAATTAAGCCCTAGCAAAAGTCGTAATCAAGGTAAAAGAAACTTTATAATTTTAGGAAATGAAGATAATAATAGGCTACGCGTGTCACACTTTAATTTGCATGATGTTGTTGGAAGTGTTTCAATCAACCTGAAAATCCATGCATAACCATCATAAATCATACTCATGCTTGATTCCGATCGAGATCTAACAAATATTGGTCAACATTTCATATAAACCTTCCTAACCCAAGATCATTTGATAGTAGCGTCGCGGCCAATAAAAGACTCATTTATTTATACGTGTCCACACTCTACACATGTATGGATTCTTAATACTCAAATCCTACCAACTTAGGTTTATCTATGACGATTTAAGGTGATTAATATAAAACCGTAAACTAGATAATATTTTTATTGAATGTTAACACAGACCTGTTATTAAGTTCATCAATAATACGACTGGAATAATAATCGATCTTAAAAAAAAGTATTGTTAATTAAGGTATATATATGTGTTGAGCAGGGCCGGTCCTGACATTTTAGGGGCCCTAGTGCGAAACTTAGGAAAGGGGCCCCATATACGGGAACCCATTTTTGTACAGTTAGCGCATTTTTTGTTACCTACTGGAAATGGTTCCTCGATTAACTTATTTTTATACACTTTGGTAAATATGTAGATGCAAAGTTGCAAAATTTTGATTCTATTCCTCGATTAACTAATTGTGTGATACTCCATAAGTATATCAGTAATTATCTTATATATCGACCAGATTTTGCATACAGTATTATTTTATGCTATATAAAGCCAATCGAGAAGGAAATTATAAATCTATATGTATATTGAATATATATCGAAGATATATGAATATATCAAAAGGGGAAGGAAAGTATATAATGGAAATCACGGAAATACGAGTGCATGAGAATATATGGAAGGCAAAACTGAAAAAAGGAAAAAAATTATTGGAAGAGGAATCGAACCCCTGCACCAAACATAAAAATCTACCCCATGAACCACTAGGCCACCAAGTGTTTCATGATATATTTGAAATTGTATTTTAGTTAACTTAAACTTATCAGGCGAAAAAGGCCCTTTCCAGCCGTGGGCCCTAGGCGGTTGCACCCCTCGCCTACCCCTAGGGCCGGGCCTGGTGTTGAGGGTTAAATCCACGTACTAGGGACCGAACTTATGTATAGCTTTTGGAGGTTGAGATAGCTAGTCATGCACTCATAGTGCTACAATGCAGGAATTATTCTTTACAAGGACCACTAATCTCCATTAATCTCTCCCTATTAATTAGCACTTTCGTCTCTTTTAAAGGTTTTACTAATTAATCGCCGCGTCCGTTGATTTTAAACTGAATCGATATGAAGATAAGGGTCGATCGAGCCTATCGCAGACGTGGATCTCAACTCTCTATGACATTTGGGAAAAAAGGATACACATACATTAGTCATTGCTATTCTTAAATGCTTGATTAAGGTCCATTTTCTTAATTTCTTGTTTAGTTCTAACTATTCAAACGTAACAATGTAGCTTAAAGTTGACAATTTAGCAATAGATTAAGCTACGTTGGCAAAGAAGTGGGCCATGTCTCATTCGTCCCAGCATGTATGCTTGATGGGGACAGCCACGTGGCAAGCCAGTGGTAGTGCAAGAGCCCGCGAAATTAGGTGGAGATACAGAATTAGGCAAAAGTCAGCGATTCAATTGAATTTCTAATTGAAATATAAACTTCTCCTTTATAGGGTTTTATTAATTAAAGTCTTCGATCTATAGTATGGAGTACTACACAAATACACAATAGTAGTCTTTCTTCTACCTAGCTAATTAAGAAAACTTTCTCTTTGCCTATCCTTCTCCATCTTATTCCTATATGTAAGTAGAAATAGTATAGGTTCTTAAGAGATAACGTTGTAGATGTCGTTCCTCATTTTAGTGCATTATTCTTTTACATATACGCGAGTTCACACCACTATATTATATACTATACACATTTTAATTAGTTTATCTGAAACCAAGGATATAAGAATATATTATTAGAAAAAAAATGAATTCAAAAGCCATAGAAACCTGAACCGGAAATTTAGTATACTCGAATATCTATATATTTACCGCGTAAACTAATGAGGTTCGTCAAAATTGTTCATGATTGCATGCAACTTCACATTATAACATTATTGTTTATTTGATTATAAAAAATAAAATCTTAATTAAGTTGTAATTTGAAGAGATCATGTAGAGAGGACAAGCACACAATAATCGTGTTCAAACTATAAAACGAATTGAATGAGCTAATTTCATGCTACGTGTATCATTAAGGATCACGGCGTAATCACAATAGTTTCGGTGATGCATGTATGTGATTTGATTAAGCAAGAATTATTAATTTAACACCTAATTGTTGTTAAGATTTTGACTTGGACATGAGTGATTACTTTTTGATAATAAATAAATAAAACAATGAAAATTGTTAGCTAACTTGTGTTTCAGGAAATGAAACCTGCTTCTTCTGCGTGTTCATTTTTGGTTTGAAGATGCTCGTAATGTCTTCATCACATATAACTGGATATTATAGAAATTTTGAAATGCATGCATAAGCCATATAGTACATACACTTTCTTGCAAATGCAAATAAATTGAGGGTCAAATAATACAAAATAATTGTTATTTTTACACAAGTAACACAACCTAAGCTAACCACCTCTTTTCATTGACAAGTACGAGTATAACAAATTAGAATGAATATTTATGTCATTTCGATCAATAGGTATTGAATTTCCTCTTTGTCAAAAATAATTAGAAAAATTAGTATCAAAATGACATACTCCATTGGAGTATATATTATCTATCATTGCATTTATAAGAATAATCTCTCATACAAGACACAAACTTTATATGGATTCAGTTCATATGGGAACACATCCTCCCATGTGAACCATGAGAACTCTTCCCTACCATCAGATTACAAAATGAAGGGTCAAGATTAAGTTTCAATAATTAAAAAAAAAAAATACAAAAACCCAACAACTCCAACCCCTTTTCTTTCTCCTTCCCCGCTGCCCCCAGTCCCCCATCACACCTCCACCTTTGCCTCGCCTTCACCGAGTAACCACCACCGCCGAAATCGATGAGTCGACCGCCGCCACCATTCGTCTCACCGACCGCCGGCGACCTTATCCCCACCCCCGCGACCCACATGCCTTCCCTTTTCCTCCACTTTTCTATTCCTATTCATTCTCTCTCCTCTTTTTTTACTCTCCCACAGCCAACAACGGCTAGATTCCGGCGACGAACAACACGATTCCGGCCACCGACGCACTCCAGCCACCACTTGGCGCCACCATCAGAATGTGCATTTCAAATCATGTAAATGTGCATTTAATTTTTTCTAAATGTGCATTTTGAATCATGCAATTGTGCATTTTGAATCATGTAATTGTGCATTTCGAATAAGGTAAATGTGCATTTTGAACCATGTAATTGTGCATTTCGAATAAGGTAATTGTGCATTTTAAATCGTAATTGTCGCCGGAATTAGAGTAATTTAAAGGAGAGAGAAATTTGGGAGAGAGAGGAATTCGTGGATGGAGAAGAGGAGGTGGCCGGTGTCGCGGTGGTGGGGGCTTCGGCTCGCCTTACGACGGCCGTCCTAATGGTGGTGTCGGCTCCCGATTTCGAGGTAGTGTGGTTGGATGGCGGTGGTTGGGTAGGCGGCTAGGGGTGGGGACTTGGGTTGGGTAAGGGAGAGGAGGGTGCAGGAGCGTCGAGGGGGGAAGGGGGTTTAGGTCGCCGGAGTGTTCCGACTCCGGTGGTGGTGGTTGCAATGGTGGAGGTGGTGGTTGCGTCTGGCCGTCGGTGGGGCTATGGTGGTTCGAGGGTGGGGTTGGGTGGAGGAAAAGAGAAGGTTGGGGAGGGGTAAGGTGAGAGAAAATTAGTTAATTAATTAATTTTATTTTTTATTTTATTTAAGTTTATATTAGGGGTGTTCTCATGGTTCTCATGGGAACTAGTGTTCTCATGGGAACCGGACCCTATATGGATTCAGAGTACATGATATTTCATAACAAAAAGTTTAATTAACTTGACCTTGAATTGGGGGAGGCTGCCACCCCTTCCCCATCCCTCGATCCTTAAATTCATGGGCTCTACAAGTTGAAAGTTGGTCAAACACACAGAATTGAAACAATTTCTAATATGAATAATATCTCAAAAGTCAAAAGCACAACTCCTAGTATAAGTTGGAGTTTTTTCCCGGTAGTGGAAATAGACCGGATTAATTCTGAAAAAGTTGGGATTTGACCAAATATACCCTAAGCAAGTATTACATGCTAACATCACGTAATTATCCATCATGTAGTAGATCAGGTCAAAAGAGATGACGTTCAAAATGTACACAATTTGTGTTAAATTGATATCGAATTAAAAAAATACGATAGATAAAGTGAACCTAGTCGACCTACTAGATCATATTCAATCCATTAAACAATAACATGCATGCGGGTCTTATTTGTGTTAAAACACAATGGTTAAGATAAAAGCAAACGATTTGAATGTGGACTGAACTCAATGAAGTTCTCTGAAAGTTTCGAACTCTCACTCAATTTTGTCCTCTTTCTTAAGGAGGTACGACCCGTACAATTAATGGTAAATTGGTAAAACTTATGTGTCAGTCCAAGTCAAAGTTATAACACTATGGAGCCGTCAAATTAGAAATGCAACAAAAAAAAAAATCACATGGTGGAAATGGTACGGTGTAAATATGGGTGAGATAAGCTAGCCTTCTTTTTAAGAAGAATAAAAACATTACAAAAGGTTGTTTGAATTTTAATAATGAAAAGTCATGTAAGAGAACGTAAAACGCATAGTTTTACTCTCTTTACGCTTACCATACTTATTTTCATTTTAATAAAGTTTACACAACTACAAACGAATATATAAATCGTTTTATTAGCGAAATGATAAAATAAAATGACGTCGATATAACAATGTAAAGAAACCTGCATCCAAGTCATATCCACCTCATTACTACTTCCAAGTCAAAGACTAGTGCGATTATGGAGGCAATTTAATTAGTAGTACTGTTAGTAAATTCTTGGGACGGTGCCCATTTTGTTGACAAATTAATTAGCACAGTAATTAATTTTCAATATACAAAACGAAATGTTGTTCTTGGTTACACCAACATTGTCATCTAAGTACGTACGGATGACTTTGCCCTGATTTTGGGACATCCACATCGTTCTCTCCTTGGCAGTTTTATGAACATTCAAAGCGTACGTGCAAAAATATTTGGACGAATTTTTTATTTTTTTGTTTTAGAAAAGTCTCAAATTATGGTTGTTCTGCGTAATTTGAATGTCTTGTGGGATCTACAAAAACAGAGGTTTTCCTGGACTATTGACGTTTTTGTTAAATATGTAAAAACTAGTTTGCATGCCCGTGCCACGCCCGGGCTATATATTTCTATTATTTATACATGTTTTATAAAAAAATATTCCCTTATCTTTGTTCTAATAAATTAGCATAACCATTAATTTCTATAAATTAGCTAATATTATACTACTCTATGATAATTTATTACCATATCTTAACCAATGATTGTATTTAATGCTATTTTTATGTTCTATCCAATTAATGTATGATAATTTATTACCATATCCTAACCGATCATTGTATTTGGTGCTATTTTTATGTTCTATCCAATTAATGTACGCCAAGTGTCAACCTAGGAAAGACTTGGTTTCAGGTTTTAATATATAGTATTAGATATGTAAACTAAACGTTAATAATCTTATGAAGCAGAGGACGTGTCTACTTTGAAATTTTTTTTTTGACGTAGTAAGAAATTAGTATGATAGACAGTGACATTGTGAACTATAGGAAGGAAGAACAACGATCAACGATGTACAAATGCACACATTAATATTGACATGGAACCTTGACAAAAGTGAAAGAGGGGATATACACAGAGCTCTGATACTCCTAAAGTCCTAACTATGACTTTCTAGTTCATCACATCACAATACAACACAACTCCACAACTCCATAAGATGAGAAGATCTTTGAGCCCGAAACTCCTCATTAAGGTTTATAAGGGAAAGAGACACTATAGTGCACTGTAAGTGAAACTGTGACACTGGGACACTGAGTTATGCGTCACTGGATCGTTAAGCTCCTCTGATAATACCAAGTTCGACAGAAACTGTAGCAAGCAAAGCATTGGCAAATTGCATCTGATGCTACATACCCCTGCAATGACGATCCAGACATACCACAGGGGCCTTTGCAAGAAGCACGAGTAGTACAGCTCAATTACTTGACGATTCCAGGTGACGTGAATGATTACTAGATTAAGTTACGAAAACAGGTGCGGGTTTGGTGGTCAAGCTCTACAGATTTTGTATATTCAGATGAATATTTATGGACATTTACAACTTACAGTCACAGAGTGACAGAGTACAGAGACAATGAGAGAGACATACAGTAGCTTAAACTTAGGATTTTCGGAACACCTACATTGTTGTATATCAGGAGCTAAGATGATTTCTTCTGCTTTTTCTCTTGCCACTCTTTAATATTGGCATCTACCATTGTTTTCACCTTAAGGCAACAAGATAAATTCGTGATAAGCAGCAAAACAAGTTTTCAGACTGAACACACTGAAATGCAGACCTCGAGCAAGACGAAGAATGGACCCATCAAGAAGGCTTGCGCAAGATTGTCAAGAAGAGCAGGCGCCCGTTTCTGTAAAAAAAAACGTAACATTTGGTGAGAGACAACGTCTAAGAAAGTTATTAAGCGACTAAGTCATAGTATACTTCTTCTTAATCATAATCAAGGGTAACGAACCTCAAAAATTCCATGACCAAGGAACTGAGCTGTCCAGCCAACAAGCTGAGAAGCCAGAACAACCTGATAATGGACATAATGATGAAGATTAATAAGGGTTTTGATCAATTGCCCGAAATGTACAGCGAGAGAGAAGAATGGATATGCTGCAATATTAGGTTGTAACGTAAACCAAACCCGTAAATCAAACAGAAAAGAGAAACCAAATGAAATCCACCATGCTCACTCACAACTCTGGATGCGACAGGAAGTAAAAACTGCTGAAAAAACTAATAAGCACAACAGCATGATTATAGTCTACTGATACATCCTGCTTACTTTTCCGATGAATCAATGCAGATGCAGATCTATTCACAGACCACGCAACACAGAAATACACAACAGCATAGGTATGCGAGACACTTAACAATAGGATTCCGACATATCAATAGGGTAGCTAACACATTTTGACTCGAAAATTACAACAATAGGCATGAAACACTCTAGAAGATAATATTTACTAAGGTTGTTGAATAGGATGCTTATACTTATTAACCAAACATCAAATATAAGATGGGAATCTGAAGTACAGCTATTCGTGAAATTGGAGTTGTTTTCCATAGTCTAATGCTCAGTTACACACTTACACCTAAAACATCCCAGGCTCCCAGCTAAATCTGATAAAGCAAACTTAGCAGTATGCTTCAGAATATGCTTCAACCAAGCAATGCGCAACATCCACTCAAGCATACACCTCACAGCACCAGTTCAACGTGATATAAAACTTCCTTGATCCTCTATTTGAATTCTATGCAGATCCTTACCTCCATCGGTTCCCCAGCTTTGGGCGACAGACCTTAAATACATCACAAAACCAAAGGCGAACACTTCTGGAGACTGCTCAATGTCATCAATCCTAAAACAGATCTCAGCTAACCAAAGAAAAATCACCACCACTACCCACTAACAACGCCCACAAGGCTAGAAAGGCTTGTTCCCAACAAAACTATTGGAGACGGATGCATGAAATGTTCTAAAGGAATCCCAACAACCGAACTTAGAAAAGTATATAAATCCTATAAAATCGGACAAAAGATGTCCACGAAAAAACAACCCACAAATGGAGTAGGAACCAACTGGTCTATGAAACTTCGTAATGGTTGCTACCAAGCACATTCTACATTCTCAGAAATCCAAAAAACTGCAGCAACACTCAGTTAAGGAAACACATACATACCACATGCATTTCAGCCTAATTCCTATGAAATCAAACCCTAAAATTTCATGCCAGAATCAATGCCAAAAACTCATTGACACAGTCTAAATTCATCAACGAAACGAAGTCTGAACTTAACCAACTATACAAACACTAACATAGCCTTCTTCCCATCAACAACGCGGCCTTCTTTAACATAAGCTTTGAATTATCATCATCCAAAAGAATTCTCAAACCAACCAAAACATACCAAAACCATAAACTGTATTATAAGAACCCAAAATTATCTCATCAAACACAATCTATAAGATCTCAGAAAATTCAAACTGTATCCCACAGAGACATACATCCTAAACTTAATCAAACAAAATCAGACAGTAAAAAAAGCAGAGAAGTAACCTTCCAAGTCAGAGAAAACCCCAGATGAACAGCAAGGGAAGAAGCTCCAAACCAGCAGAGGAAGCAGAGAAGAGCAGCCAAAGACCCAGCTTTTCTGTCCATACCCACATAACACAAAGCAAACACCAAAGTATTAAAGAACCCCCAACTCGGGAGGTAAATCATCGGTATATAATGGCCGAGCATCAACCCAGAGAAGAAAAGTGGCCAAACAAACAGCATATGTATCAAAATGCTAGTTGGGTTACTGTGATATGCACCATAAAACGCAAAATGTTTCTCAAGATTAAACAACTCCATCAAATTTGTTTTTTCTGGGTTCGATTTTGTTGAAAGATTGAAACTTTTTGGGTGGAACTATGAGATTTTGGTGGAGATATTGGGAGGTGAAATTTTAAGGATGTGATTTGGAAAGACAAACTCTCTGCTTTCATGGATAATTAAAGAAGCAATCATACGCAAGTGTAGACAAACTTTGTTATTAAAATAAAAATGCACATGAAAAACGGATTTAAAAAAGAAATCCAATTCCAACAATAGCTAATTCTATTATTCAAATACAAAAAAATAACATTAAAAACGGCATAATTGGTCATGCAGTTCCATATTTCAACACCGAGTTGCCCAGAATTGGAGCAAAACATTGTCAGATTATATTTGATCAAACCCCTGCAATAAAAGCAGACATTACACAGGTACCTTTGCACAAGGAACGCATGAGTAGTCAGTAGGCAAGCTCAATGACCGGGCGATTTCAGGTGGATAATTGCTGGATTACGACTTTAAGTTGACATAATAGGTACGGGTTTTGTACATTCAACTGTAGTATCTAGTACTAAAATCAGTTGGAATATCCAGTTAAGGATCCATATATTGACAATTAAAACTTACAGTCACAGAGTGACAGAGGTACAGGGGCAATGAGAGAATCACATAGAAGCTCAAACTAAGGTACTCCTACATTGTGAATATCCAGGAGCTAAGATGATTTTTTTTGCTTTTTCTCTTGCCACTCTTTAATATTGGCATCGACCATTGTTTGCACCTTGGCATGGAATCCTGGATAAGGCTCATACCCTACGAAGTGCTGAAGTGCCTGCGGAAAATCCATTACACATCTGATGTAAGGTCGATTTTATTATGCAAAACAGTTTGGAGTATCATACTAGAGCTAACAAGATAAATATCGTGATAAGTAGCAAAACGAACTTTCAGATTGAACACAGTGAAATACAGACCTCAAGCAAGACGAAGAATGGAGCCATCAAGAAGGCTTGTGCGAGATTGTCCAGAAGAGCAGGTGCGCGTTTCTGTCACAAATAAAACTGGTAAGAAACAAACATCTTAGGGAGTTAAGCAGCTGAGTCATACTTATTCTTTATAGTAATCTACGGTAATTAACCTCAAAAATTCCATGACCAAGGAACTGAGCTGTCCAGCAAACAAGTTGAGCAACCAGAACAACCTGAAAGTGCACATAATGACCAAGATTAATAAGGGTTTTATTCATAAACCAATATGTACAGCGGCAGAGAAGAATGAATACTATGCCGCAATATTCTAAAACAGAAAATAACATAACTTAAACGCGATATCATACACATGAAAGATTTGTGGTTGAAAGAACTGATGAGGTATCTACATTCACAATTTGATAGAGGAATTTTAAGTTTATGATAAGTTCAAAAGAGCCCTTTGTCGCAGAGCAAATTTAGTACAAAAAAAACCTAAGAACTCATGTACATAAATTCGAGTTCATATGTTTAAACCTGGGAGCCGAGAAGAAGGCATATTTCTAAGTTGATTGAACTGATGGAAAAGTTGAGATGAGCTCAATGTAACTCATCTTAGCGAAATTCAAGCTAACTGAAAAAAAAAAGAAACAGAAGATGAAAGCAAAGCCTATTCCAGACTTTCAGCTCCCTATCTGAAGCAAATGTGCCACGGACAGACAGAATTGAAACATCACACGCAAGATGCCTGTAAATACTTCTGCTACGAAAAACGGTTGTGATAAGAAACGCTCAATTTTGCGTGCTCTTGCTAAGGTTAACCTGTCTTCTTCGGATGATTCATCCAATCCAAGGGAGTATCAAGTACAACTATTTGTGAGATTAAAATTGTTTTCTTTTCTTTTTTTTTAGAAAGGAGAGATTGGAATTGTTAGACATGGCGTAACAATCAGTTTCTCATGAAATCTCACAGACCATTTTGATAGAACAAACTGGTTGATGAACACTAGTATTACCCCCAAATAACCAAAGTAATTGAAGAAATGAGGCTAGACGGGTTAGCACTTAGCAATACGCTGAGTAATAAAACTGTTGACCGACTCAGGATATGCCACACGCCCACAGCATCTCAGCAGTGTGACAGAAGATGAAAAAATTAGTGAAACTGAAGGTTGATTGCAAAGGTTAAAAACCTGAAAATATAACAGACCCTTGCAGGATGAAAAATATTCTAGATGTGATTTTCCAACAAGCAGTATCATCTACATTCTACAATTATAGAATGCCATGAAACCATAAGGAAACATTAATCACTCATCCACTCTGACATGTGGCCATAGAATTCATGGATAGTAGAAAAACTTTAAACTAGTTCTAGTCCTGTCCCAACTCCCCCTTTCGCTTCAATGTCAAGCTTGCCACCAAATCCTAACTAAATAAATCAGAGAACCATTGCGCAACGCTAATACACAGTACAAACTGCTTTGGAGTCCACACCATTTAGTATCCTCAGAATATATATTCATTACCTAAACATAAAATAACAACATATTCTGGGGCAGACTAATCCAATCGAACGAAAAATACTCGGACCTTCCTATAAACATGACCATCTAAACATTAAAAAGCCATCAAAAATAGAGCAACACCCAGTCAAGAAAACTCTTTGTGTCGCCAATTTTACGAGTGGTCATCTACTCATCTCACCCAAAGGCTTGCATGATCGACAATATGAATATTAACCTTATCCACACTTCCATCAACCTCCCAGGGCACAAGAGTGCAAGACCCTAAATACATATCACTAATCCCATGCAACACTTGCGGAGACTGCCCAATATCATCGATCCAAAAAAATCTCAGTGAACCAAACATATGCCACCAACCATCACCACTAACAACAAACGCTTGTTGCCAACACGGATCTGGAGTCAGACAACATGACTGAAGTGTTCTAAAGGGATTCCAAATATACTCACTCAAAGAAGCATATAAATCTCACAAAAAGATGAATGTCCATAAGTACTAACCCAAAAAATGAGAAGTAACCAAATTGGTCTAAGGAACTCATCTATAAATGCTACCAAGTACTTTTTACATCCTTAAGAAAGCCATGAAACTTCAGCAACATTCACTGAAAGAGCCACAGATAACAATCACTTCAGCCTAACCCAACCCCCACCAACTCCCAAGTTTCTGCAATCAACCCCTAAAACCCACCATTCCAGAATCAATGCCAAAGCCTCACTGACATTGTCTAATATAACCATTGAAATGAAATCTCATCAACAATCCCGGTCCGCTAACTCAAACTTTCTAATATCATTGAAAGAAATACCAACCACCCAAAAAACGTGTTGTGAATGCACCACGCTCAACCAAAAGATGATTCAGGTCTACACAATGATTTTACACTTTAACACGCCCCCTCAAGCAAACGCCCTTTTGCCTTGAACCATGAATAATACATAGGTTTCGATACCATAAGCCGATAGTGGAGGGAAGACTATGGTGTAATACTTCAACACACACACTGACACACCTAGCCAACTAACATGAGCTGTACTATAGAACCCTTCAATCTCATCAAACAAAGCAAACAAAACATCACAAAGCATCACAAAATATCAAATGAAAAGTACATGACAGTAACCCTACAATCTTTTTTTTTTTTGAGATCAAACCCTACAATATACATACACCCAAACTCTAATCAAATAAATTAAAAATCCGTAAAAAGGCAGAAAAGTAACCTTGGCTCCAAAGATTTGAACTTGACACCTCAGAGGCTCTACTACTACTACATGAAAGAACCATCTCAACTAAAAGTTTCCAAAAGTCTAAACCGATGGTAGGGCCATAGCCCATAGGTTTCATACTTTAACACATTCACCTAGTCACATCAATGATTCGGGGTCGACTAACATAAACCGTTCTATAGGACCCGAAAATTATGTCACAAATACTACTCTTTAACACACAATACATGAAAGTAACCTTACACGATACATCCAAACATTAATCAGATAAAACCAAAGGCAATAAAAAAAACAAAGGCAATAAAAAGGCAGAAAATAACCTTCCAAGTCAGAGAAAACCCAAGACTAACAGCAAGGTAAGAAGCTCCAGACCAACATAAGAAGCAGAGAAAAGCAGCCAAAGTCCCAGCTTTCCTGTCCATACCCACATAACACACAGCAAACACTAAAGTATTAAATAAACCCCAATTTGGGAGAAATAACATTGGTATATAGTGGCCCAACATCAACCCTGAGAAAAATATTGGCCAAACAAATAACATATGTATTAATATATTTGTTGGGTTGCTGTGATATGCACCATAGAATGCAAAATGTTTCTCCAGATTAAACAAATCCATCATCAAATTGAATTTCTGGGTTTGATTTTTTTGATCAAAAGATTGGAACTTTTTGGGTGGATTTAACAGATTTTTTGGTGGAATTTTCAAATTGGGGGAATTTTGTTTGGTAAAGAAAAGTAAAAAGAAGACAAACTCTTTGTTTTTGGGTGAGGAGTACGCTTGAAATATGGATTGACGGATGCTTCTTCGATACGCCAATGTTGACGAATCATCTTTTCTTGATAAGATTTGAAAATTAAAATCAAAGAAGAAATGGCCCATGCAGGTCTCGAACCTGCGACCTTGGCGTTATTAGCACCACGCTCTAACCAACTGAGCTAATGGGCCACATTGATTACTGTGCACTTACCGAGGTTAAAGTTTATGGAGAATTATTAGAATAATGACAACGTTACGGCATGAAAGATTCATATTCATGTGTGTTCGAATGTTATTAAATTGCGCGAGTATATGACATGCGCTAGACACAAAGGGGCGTGGCCGTAGATGCCGTGGATTTTTACCCCATATTATTAACTTAAAATTGTAATTGAAGCCATTTGAAAGACGGTGTAGCTTATTTTCGCAATAAATTTTCATAAAGTGACCTAGACAAGTGATCTTAGTCACAACCTCAAGTTTTGACAAATTTGTGAAATACATCTGATTTCGCTAAATGTTATAATTACACGAAATAAAGCTTTAACGACAACATTACAAAATTAAGGTATACCATGTGTCCATGACTCCATGTGTATGTGAGTTGCAATGTGTGGAACACGGGTTTAGGAAGTTCAACTAATTTTACGTCATATGACTTGTTAGGTTGAAAGGGTAATAGCCTTATCGGTGACAATTATGTATTCTTTTAAAGGACAAGGGAGATTTACAATAACTTAGTGCGAAACGATCGTACGAGACCATGTTTAACTAGAGTCTACGAAATACTCAGCTTGTTTGTCTCTTAGTTCTAACGTGAAAAATGGTTGGAGAGAATTGCCTTATCCGCATCCGAGTAACCTCCCATAGTCACACTAAACAACAGAGCAATCTAAAGGCTTACACACCACACCAAAATACACAGCTTCAATTCAACAACAATGGTTGAGGCCATGCTGAGCTGTCACCACTCTCCTCTTCACCTTCCAAACTTAGACATCACCACCAACAACAACACACCTAAATTGGTAAGCAAGCGCGGCCCTCTAGGCAGAATGCTCCATTCGTGATTCCCTTGAATTGTTAACGTTATCCTAAGTGTCCTTAGTGAAGTTTGAGCTTAAACTCGCATCGTACCATTAGACCAAGCCTTGCTTAGTTAATAACTCGTAGTACATACCTAGCTAATTAATATCTTTAAAATTTGCAGCTTAGGCAATGTTCAACAACGTCCAAATTCGGCTTTGGCTTACGCAACCAGGTTTGTTTTCGAGTTACATTATTAGTGGCAATCAAGTATAGTATTTTTTGTTTGAAGTTTACGTTGATTTTTGGTTCAATTTGATTTAAGGTTGAAAAGATTGAAAGAAGGGCGATGGTTAAAGTTAATGCTTTACCAGATTGGCCTCTAATGGCAGTACTAGTGGAGCATATTCCGGGACAAAGAGACCTTATAACCCAAAAATCAATCTGGCATCTTAGTGATCAAGCCATCAAAAATGTTTGTAAGTACTCTATCTATATATTCCGACAATGTTAGAGGTCGTAACTCGTAAGTACATACTAAATGAAATCGTCTATTACTGATATAGAGCGTGTCACGTCAACTATAATAATCAATCTAGATTGTCGTATTGGATATCATGTGCACCGAAAAATTGCACTGTGATTAAAGTAAAATTAGGTTGCCTTTCTCAAATTCAAGCTATGACGTCTAATTCGGGTTGTTGGTAATCTGATGACAGACACATTCTACATCATGTTTACTGTTTGGGGATGCTGTTTCTTCGGAGCTGCTAAAGTAAGAATTTTGTACTCGTTCCTCCGTTTGCTTAATACTCTTAACGTTTGGTTTGTTTCTCGCACGTATTCAAACCAAATGTTATCAATTTATCAGATTAAAAGAACGGAGACATTACTTTGTATACAACATTTGGTTTAATTTTATCATGGTCTGACTCCTCTGTTCTGGTACTTTGTGCAGGATCCATATTACGACTCAGAAGATTACAGGAAAGATGGAGGAGATGGAACAGGGTACTGGGTTTATGAGAAGGTAAAAAAAACCACACAATTTTGACATTTCTTTTCTTCATGCTTTTTACTGTATCTCGGAAGTAAATATTTTGCTCTACATTCTCATTTTTGAGTGTTAGCATGTATGTTTGGTCGTGTTCACTGGTATCGAAAAATTGTGGTGAATTGAACATGTTTATAGTTATTGGGGTACTATTATTTTCTAGGGAGTATAATAAAGTTAAGAAAATTCTCACTCGGAATGAGAATTAATTACGACGTTCACCTTTATTACAACGCTCACTTTCACCGCCCCTTTATTATCCGTTTTAGTTACACGTTAAAAATTGCCTCATTCCGAGTAATCTCTAAGAGCTATTTGAGGCCTTAGGGAAATGATGATGTCCACATCTTTATTATGAGTTCATTGTAAAAGACTTGTCTATTTTCACGCACAAAGAAGGTACATCTGCGTAAATTCTTAATGCCGTAGTAGAATTCGAACGCATTTGAGACAAGTAGATTTAATGTATTTCTTTGGATCTATAAATAATTTTTCTTTAATTATATTGCACATGTCTATTGTTTGGGCAATGTAGCAAGAAGAGAATGAAGAGTCAGCTAGAGCGGAATTATGGCGCGAGGAGCTGATCGAGGAAATTGAGCAAAAGGTTGGTGGCTTAAGAGAGCTCGAGCAGGCTGGTCGTAAAGAGGAGCAGCTTGTCAAATAATGATCCAAGTCCAAGTCTTTTTACTTTTATTACCATGTGCATAGTAATAATGGTAACCATTTTTAATCTACTACATACGTCTGTATAAAAAGTAAGACTACATGTGTACAATCAAACATTCAAATACCAACCAAAAAAGTGCTTACCATAATGATTCCTGCTTGATGACAAGGTTACATTTTAATGGCTTTTTAACCTTCCATAGGACGTATTGGTAGAACAACGACAACGTATTAACCTGATGTCTTAAAGTGATCTTGCCTTATGACGAGATAATTAAGAGCTGTCGAATGTACGCCAGGGGAGGAGCAAAAGGGGTACCCCCTAAATATGGGCTTAGCTACGAGTATTAATTTTTTAAACAACAACCATAAAATTTGTGTTGTTGTCGTATGCTTTAAAACTAAAAATTACATAATGTTGGTTCTATTCAATTTTTGAATGTCAAATTTCCTTTGTAGACTAAACGAAAAATTGTCTTTGTAGTCCGTAACTTTTATAGCAAAAATATGGTCCACGAACATTATTATAAATAGCCGTGCTTGGCGGTTGAGACCCCCTTCCCCCCTTCATGTCCTAGCTCCGCCTCTGACGCAGGCGTTATGATTAAATTGGTGATCGATTTGGATGATGAGTTTTTAATTATGCATTAACAGATTTGATCTTGAATTTATTTTAGTCATCTAGCCCGTTTACAACTATAGTGGCAAGTAGCTTAGTTAGACCCCAAACAGAGTGAGATTTGTGCACAGACATCAGAAGTAGCTAAGCTAGTCTCATCCACAGGACAAGAAATCATAGGAGGATGGCTAATTATTGTATAAAGCAAATAAAGTCAATCACTCAAATTACCAACATTACTAGGAGTGTTGAGTGTATTAGTGGTCCATTTTCGTATACTAATCTAAGAATTTATCAGAGGATTAGCTAATCAATGATCACATGCATGCTTTCTGTACGTGATGGGTACATAACACATGCTTTCGGTACTCGTTGAGTCGTTGTAATTGTGATCAATCCTGATTGTGGCTGTCTTAGTAGTTAGTACACGTACAAGTTGTGACTTGCGAGAACAAAATTTTTAAAACGCCTATTGGCACTCGAGTGAGACCTTACAAGTTACGACACTCGCACTCATATTATATTGTCTCAAAGAAATGGTTAGTCGGAGCGCAAGAGAACACTTGTGGATTGTCCATAGTCGTTGCGAAAATCTGTTCAACTTGAACTCAATTGTTCGATTTTTTTAAACTGTTCGTTTTTTTTAAGTTGAAAAGAACATGATTATTATACATTTCGACATTTATTACTTATTAATTTATCGCATCTTATTATTGACCAATTTAAATTTATTAACCGAAAAAAGCATCCGCTAAATGTCATAATTTAAACACTCTTAATTAATAAAATACGAGTACGTATGTTTAATGCTAATATAAATGTTACAAACAAGCACGTCTCCGGTCTATACTACTCAATTCTACTATCATCGTAGGATAACACTAACACGGTACACCAACTAGTATACTATTACTCCGTATATTGCTTTATAATAATCAGAACCTATCTTTTATTGTTACGAATCTTATGATTACGAGTTTTCGAGTTTACAACGCACTCTATGTTTGATTGCCTAGTAATGTATATAGTTATATATTAAGAGACTCACTATTTATATTGACACTAGACGTGTATGATTAAATATTAGTCACGCATTTCACGTACAACTACCAAATCTTTATTGATTTATTGTTCCTTCCAGCAATTTTCCCAGCTATATACTTCATATTATTATATATACGTGATATAGTTAATCGAAGGTCTTGTACCATTGACTTGATTCGCAGAAAAAATGGAGAATTTGAGCTTAATACCAAGTGAGGAATCCCCAATCAAGTTTATGGAGGGAGATGGAGGAACTTACTATGTATGGAATAACACCAACTTTCCCTTTCTAGGCGCTGCTGAGGTTAGTGCAGCCATACTCATTTTAAAGCCCGGTGGCTTTGCTTTGCCTCATTACGCAGATTGCAATAAGATTGGCTATGTCATTCAAGGTGCGTATAAAGTATAAACCTCCATCTCTTTAACATTTATATATATACTTAAAAGACGTTTTGATCTGATACGATCACAACTTTTTTTCATGATGAGGCGTAAATGTTATTGTACAAGATATAGAACCTATCTTACTGAGTATCTTGATATTACTAGATCAAGACTTGGTATGTATGTAGCAGTACTCATTAACATTTTGACACGACATACAATGTATACACCGTACTCCGTATATACCTAGTTAATTTCCGATGTTGAAAATTGCATCAAATTGAACCTTGTAGTCTTGTACTCTTATATTTGGTGATGCACATGTACATTTAATTGGGGCAATGTAACGTCATTTTTCAGCTAGAGGAAATAATGTTACATAACTTATATCGATGAAATTTAATTACCTATACCATTTCGTTACGATTATTGATGTACGTACAGGAAGTGAAGGTGTAGCTGGCATTATAAATCCGAGCATTTCAGCCGAAGAGAAGGTAGTAAAGCTTAAGCAGGGGGACGCCATAGTCGTCCCCGGTGGCGGGGTCTCGTGGTGGTTCAACGCCGGAAATGATGATCTCAAGTACGTCTTCTTAGGCGAATCCTCACCGGACCTCGGCCAGCTAATTTACCGTATCTTCACGGGACCAGTAGGCCTACTTAAAGGCTTCCCAACCACGACAATTTCCAAAGCTTTTGACATGAACCAGGAACAAGCCAATGTTCTCGTCAACAGCCAAAAAGATGCCTTCATCCTCAAGCTAGATGGCACAAAAGCAGCACCAAACCCGCCAAATGAGCGTGACACTGAAGCATTATGCTACAATTTTTATGAGAAATCAGGTGAAATTCGTGTCGAAAATGGGGGGTTGTTCACTAGTTTAACAAGTGAGATGCACAAACCTCTTGATGGGATTAAGCTTTCAGGGAATTTTCTGAAGCTTGAGCCAAACGCTATGTTTGGACCGACTTATTATGCTAGAGATTCAGGGGTTCAGTTAACTTATGTTGTTAAAGGTAGTGGTTGGGTTCAAGTTCTTGCTATGACCGGAAAGATAGTGTTGGACACGCCGTTGAAGGCCGGTCAGATTTTCGCTGTCCCTAAGCTGTATTTGGTTGCTATTGGTGCTGCGGAAGAAGGAATTGAGTGTTTCTCTATTGTTAATACTTCCAAGTAAGTTTCGTCTTCAAAGATAGTGATTTTTACACTTCTCGTACTCTTGTGAATTGTGTCACAATACTTACGTGTAACGTGTTGCTATCAAAGGTGTAAAAATCAAAACCCGTATAGTCTGATCATATAAAACTGACTCGAAGTTAATCTTGTTCAGTATTACATGGGATTTACATCATGTTTTGTGATTGCAGGCCTATACGGAGTGAAATGGCAGGAAAGAAATCAGTTTGGAACGTTCTGTCCCCTGAAGTATTACAGGTTTCTCTGAACATCAGTCCTGAATTTTGCGATGACTTTCTCGAGAAGATTAAAAAGACGAGCATCATTACGCCACCACAGTGAGATTATGAAGTTCAATGTTGATTCCAAATCTCTCAAGTCTGAGTAGTCTTCTCTGTGAAGTATGAATAATATATATGTATTTGCTCAACTTCTACACATGAAGTTCATGAATAAATTGTGTACTTGTGTTTATAGTTTTCCTGCACTTAATATCCTATGATCATATGAGTTATAATTGAAATCGCGTTAATGGTACATCATATGCAGCGTCAATAATCATCTAACACAATACAACATGAGAGAATGACATATCTGATTCTTAGCTACTAAAAAGAAGTCTTGTGCCCTGCCTGAGTATCAAAGACGCGACTGATGTACCGCGATTTGCACTACTTACTCAGTTGTTGGATAAATTGGTTGATATAATTCTCTGAGGATCCATTTGCTTCCAATGCACTTTGTAACGTGTTTTGCACACCCACCATTTTGTTCTTCAAATCCTCCCTAGGCTTTGGACTCATAAAACTTTGAATTTGCGCTGTCATTTCAGCTCTTTTGATGGTACTTCCGTTGCACAAATTAACTCCAATCTTCCAATCATCAACAACTAATTTCCTATTAGTGAACTGATCAGTAAACACAGGGAAACACAACATTGGGACTCCACACCACATGCTCTCTAGCACCGAGTTCCACCCACAATGTGTCAACAATCCACCAATGGCGTGATGAGATAGTACCTCGATTTGGTTAGTCCAAGGCACAACAATCCCACGACCACGAACATCCTCCTCGAATCCAACGGGTAACACATCACTAGACTTATCTAGCACGGTACGTGGGCGAAGCACCCAAATGAAATCAACATTGCTATCCATGAGACCATATGCTATCTCCATAACATCATTTTTGGTAAATGTTGCTAGGCTACCAAATGAAACATACAAAACTGAGCCATGTGACTTGGACTCGAGCCACTCAGAGCAATTGGACTCGGCCCAAAAACTCGTGTGTACCGCGTTTTTAGTGGATTCAGAGAGCAAAATTGGCCCAACAGGATAGAAGGGTATCAATGTCTGTAAGGCTGATATGCAATCTGGCTCAAGCTCTTGGACAGTGTTGCAAAACACATAATCTGCTGATCTAACATCTTGATATGCCGTAAATATGAGCTTATGCATATTTGTTGATGTATCTTTGTCTTGAAGATATGACATTAGGTCTGTTGGCTCGATCGATGTTATTCCCGGTATGTATGTAATCCGATCCTTCCGAGTATCTAAGTAAACACAAGTTAGAGTTAGAAATAATCACAAAATGTGATTTGAAGATTAGCACAAAGTTGGTTCAACGTTTCCGGGAAAAGATTCAATTCCGCGAAACGGCTTATTCACGACCAAGCAATTCCTCATCAGGTGACAAGAATTATGTCAAACAAGTATATCCAAAACACACTCATAGGTTAGATGATAGGGAGGTTTTAAATGATTGAATGTTAGTCAAGAATTTTCATAACTCGCATTTTTATTTTTTAAGATCTTTACCCATTTACTTACCACGATAGATGCGAAGAATTATTAACTAATTTTAAACTAAGAACAATCATGTAGCAGTGTTAAAAAGAAATGACTGAGTAGTAATGTGTGTTCTATACCAAACTCGTATCTGAACTAAATCAAACGATTCAATCATAAAGTCGAAGTAATATAACGCAAATGAAAAGTGTAAAAGAACAAAGAAGCATTACCTAGGCAATCGAAGTGACCATTCTCACGGAGGAGATGAACATGATAGTAAAGATTGAAAACTGTAGCAGGCTCGGTCCAAAACGACGCGAATTGAACCCCAAACTTCTTGGCAAGCTTAGAGGCCCAAGGATAAAATGTATCAATAATCAACACGTTCACTTGTGGCTTACACTCCGACACTATCTTACCAATATACTTCTCAAGATGGTCATACAAACCACCATACAAGTACCATTCTAGGTACTCCACCAAATTACCACTCCTATCATAATCTAAGGGTAGCCCATCAGATATAAATCGATACCTGATGTCAACGAGTTTTGAACCATGGCACTCTTTTTCGAATAGGTCATTGGAGTGAACGTTAGAAGCTTTGGTGATCCCTTGGTGTACATGTTCAAAGTTTAGGAAGGTGATAGTGAAACCTCTAGATGCAAGGTTTAGGGATAGTTGGACAAATGGATTTACGTGTCCTTGAAGGTGCAAGGGTACCATAATCGCATGATGTTTATTGCAATAATCTATATGATTTTGTGTGGAGTTTTCCCCCATTTACAAGTTTGAAGGTCGGACAAGTGAATTAATGAGAGAGCTTTCCTTGAAAATGGGATTTTTGCAACCAAAAAAAGACAATGCAAGTGAGTAGCGCATCAGCATTTTCTTAATGCAAGCTAGCATGTGTTAGACGAATCATTTGTCGTGTGATATCATTATTAATATTGTAACTTGTTGAGGGAATATAAAACTTTAGGAGAATAAAGTCGTTTTGTTTTTTAATCGTCAAAGTATGTAGAATCACGCTCAAATCACTTTAAAGTTATCGATATTTATACACTCTTTTTTAATAAGCAAAATGGTAGGAGTCATTGAAATTCTGATACCATATTGATATTCATCTTAACATAACATTTTTAACTTGATAGTTGAGTTGACACCCGATTCATTAATAATCATAGATTTGACCCTTAATTAGGCCGAAGACATTATGTGCTCTGCAAAGTATCCCGTATCCGACATACAATGATACAAGTTTATAACCAATTTCACAATTTGTCATGATTTGCTCTACTTAGTACTGAGATGTTCAATAAATTGGTTGATATAACTCTCGGAGGATCCATTTGCTTCCAATGCGCTCTGTAACATGTTTTTTACATCACCGATATTGTTCTTCAAATCCTCTTTAGGCTTTGAACTCATAAAACTCTGAATTTGAGCTGTCATTTCAGCTCTTTTGATGGTACTTCCGTTGCACAAATTAACTCCAATCTTCCAATCATCAACAACTAATTTCCTATTAGTGACCTGATCAGTAAACACCGGGAAACACAACATTGGGACTCCACACCAGATGCTCTCTAACACCGAGTTCCACCCACAATGTGTCAACAATCCACCAATTGCGTGATGAGATAGTACCTCGATTTGGTTAGTCCAAGGCACAACAATCCCACGACCACGAACATCCTCCTCGAATCCAACGGGTAACACATCACTAGACTTATCTAGCACGGTACGTGGGCGAAGCACCCAAATGAAATCAACATTGCTATCCATGAGACCATATGCTATCTCCATAACATCATTTTTGGTAAATGTTGCTAGGCTACCAAATGAAACATACAAAACTGAGCCATGGGACTTGGACTCGAGCCACTCAGAGCAATTGGATTCGGCCCAAAAACTCGTGTGTATCGCGTTTTTAGTGGACTCGGAGAGCAAAATTGGCCCGATGGGATAGAAGGGTATCGATGTCTGTAAGGCTGATATGCAATCTGGTTCAAGCTCTTGGACAGTGTTGCAAAACACATAATCAGCATTTCTAATGTCTTGATATGCCGTAAATATGAGCTTATGCATATTTGTTGATGTATCTTTGTCCTGAAGATATGACATTAGGTCTTTTGGCTCGATCGATTTTACTCCGGGTATGTAAGTAATCTGATCCTTCCGAGTGTCTAAGTAAACACGAGTTAAAGTTAGAAATAATCACAAAATGCGGGGTTTAGCACAAACTTTTTGTTGACAGGAGACATTCCACGAAACGGCCTATTGGGACAAAAGTTTATGTGAAACGAATTCATTCAAAACACACTCAAAATTAGATAATAGCGTTTTAATCATAAAACTCGAGGTTTCGAAATTGTTGTTGTAGCACATTATCATTCTCAGATCTTACTACATTCTTACCGATTCTAAGTTTTAAACCGTTATTTGTAGATGGAGCAGTGTTAAAACTAATAAGTAGCGATTTTGCCGACTCTAACAAACTCGAATCTAAACCAAATTAGACAAAATAATCCAATAGTTAAAGTATCTAGAGGTCTACAGTGTAGACACTTAATTGTCTACTATTAGCATTAATTTTACTACACTAGCAAAATTTTAACTCACACAAATAATTTTACTGCATTATTTTTTCATCAAAAATTATTTTACTACTCGAATCTCAATTTTACTACTATTGACTTAATTTTACATTGTAAACAAATTAATTGTGTCTACACTGTAAACCCTGTAGCAATTTGCTAAAGTAATTGAAAAGTTCTGAGAAATATTACCGGAGCAATCCAAGTGACCATTCTCACGGAGGAGGTGAACGTGGTAGTAAAGATTAAAAACTGTGGCAGGTTCGGTCCAAAACGATGCACAACGAAGCCCAAACTTCTTGGCAAGCTTAGTGGCCCAAGGATAAAACGTATCAATAATCAACACGTTCACTTGTGGCTTAGACTCCAACACTATCTTATCAATACACTTCTCAAGATGATCATACAAACCCCCATGCAAGTACCACCCCAAATACTCCATCAAATTGCCACTCCTATCATAATCTAAGGGTAGCCCGTCGGATATAACCCGATACTTGATGTCGACGAGTTTTGAACCTTGACATGCCGCCTCGAATAGGTCATTGGAGTGAGTTTTGTTAGAAGCTTTGGTGATCCCTTGGTGTATATGCTCAAAGGTTAGGAAGGTAATGGTAAAACCTCTAGATGCAAGGTTTAGGGATAGTTGGACGAATGGGTTAACGTGTCCTTGAAGATGTAGGGGTAACATAATTGCATGATTGCTACGATCATCAAGACTTTTGTTGGAGTTTTCTTCCATTGATTTTCAGTTTAATTTGAAGGTCTAGAAAATGAGGATAGAGCTATCCTTAAAAGTGGGATTGAGATTTTTTTGAGCGTGTGGTATTAAATTTCTATTGTCATTTTCTTAATCAAGACAAACTACCATGCCTACCAAAACCAAATTCGTTGAAATGTGTTGTACGAATCATTATTGTTGTGCGGTGTTAATGTAGGTAAGGAATTTAAATCCTCTCCAGTACCAAGAAAAACTGGAGAGTCCAGTTCTCATCAATGGACCACAAAGGTGGTCATTCCGGGAGGGGGGAGGGGTCCTGATTCAGAAACCGATTCCAATAGGGTTCATGGACACGCGTGGAATCGGTCTCTTGAGGACAGAAAATGCAACCAAACAAGGGAATGGGTTTTATCAAATCAAAACCCATCCCTGAATCCTTGATTTTGTGAACCAAACGAGTCCTTAGAGATTTAAAATAAGAACGACAAGAAAAAGGACACACAAGATCAAGGTGGATAAAACCCCAAAGAGGGTACATTAACAACAACAACAACCAAGCCTTATTCCCAAAATGATTTGGGGTCGGCTAACATGAATCGTCATCCAGTAACCAT
Organism: Spergularia bocconei; assembly: GCA_963457585.1. Taxonomy (NCBI): domain Eukaryota; kingdom Viridiplantae; phylum Streptophyta; class Magnoliopsida; order Caryophyllales; family Caryophyllaceae; genus Spergularia; species Spergularia bocconei. The sequence continues at coordinate 5,901,403 of OY734942.1, read as the reverse complement.
CGTGTGAACGCCAAGAAATTTCGAAAACATTGTAAACCTTTTAGAAAAATTTAAACACTTTCAAAGGAAATTTAGAAAAGTCGTCAAAATAAATAAAAAGGTTTAAAAAATATTGCAAAAAAACATATGAACTTTGAACACAAGTTAAAAACAAAAGTTTTGGAAAAAAATAGTTGGACTATAAATAAAAATGGGCTCTCGAACAACCAATACTAAACAAATATGTAAACATAAGACGTCATATTTGCACATAAATTTTACATTTATTGCATAAGATAAAAGTTGCTTATAAATCAAACGGTCGTTGGCGGCTTAATTAATTTGCCAAGTGTTCTTTTTACACTACAAGAAATAAGCTAAATTGAGACGGAATTTTGTGAAGAAAATCCGTCTCAAACTGTAGTTAGAGACGGATTAGAGACGGAATATGATCCGTCTCTAAACACCTCGTCTCAAATTATTAGAGACGGATTTTAATCCGTCTCAAATTTTTGAGACGGATTTTAGGATTCGTCTCTAATAATTTGAGACGGAATTTAAATTTCGTCTCAAATTAGAGATGGAATAATATACTTTCCATCTCAAATTAGAGACGAAATTTCCGAACTTCCATCTCAACCTAGAAGCTGGAATTTCACAAATTAATTAGCTATTAGTCCATTAAACATTAGTTAATTACATCACTACACAAATTATAAGCTACATGGGATTCGAACCCATATCTTTGTGCAAGTGCACATGCTCTACCAACTTGAGCTAATAGCCTTTAAACAATTACAATCTTAACAATATACTTACAACTCATCTAACAAACAAATTCTAAAACCACATGGTGGCAGCAACATAGCAAGGGGAGTGGAGTGACATACAAAAACATATTCTGAATGTCCAAGATCACCAATATATGTTTATGACTTGTAGAAGACAGCCAAGGAATGACCTTAACTGTGGATAAGCATTTCCTTTCTCATACTCAGTGACCCCATAATTGTAAAGAGTAATCATAGCCTTGCAAATAAAGAGTAATCACAGCCAAGTGAAGAGTCTAATTTGTTGCATAACAACAAACTTTTTTTGTTGTATAAAGAATCTGGACAAATCCATCAGTGAAACACACACATTTCTCCAACAGACTAATATATAATCAGTAAACAAGTTGTCACTACTCACTATAGCAAGGAAGTAGCTTATCAGAAAGCTCACCTGCCCATTGTCAAATCAAATACACACACGCAAAACATACACCGATAGTTGATAATCAATATAGCATTAAAACAGCTAAAATTTACCTATCAATCGGTCAAATCCAAGATGGAGGAGGCCATAACAATCCTGAATAGCTAGGCTATGATCCAATGACACCAATATGAGACGGATCGTCCAAGTGACATACTCCAATGCGCAAGTCATTGATTCTTGATTAACTATAGAATCCAGGCATTACATAGTAATAGTAAGAAGTTGGTTCGACAAAAGAGAATCATTAACTAGTAATTACTAACTAGAGTTTGCTAAATCGTCATCTAATTTAAGCTATAATGTCGAACTTAAGCTCCATATTATCTTATAGAAGCAGAAAGCAAAGCACATCAAAATATTTCAGTATGATTGCCAAACCAGTCACAACTTATTTTCATAGTGACGGAAAGCAAAATAGATCAGTGATACCTTATTTTCACAGGACAGAAAGCAAAATAGATCAGTCATCAGTACTAGTGTGTTTGCAAATCGACGAAATCGTCTAAATGAAATGATGAGATATGAACTTCAAGTCTGAGACTACTAAGCAAAGATCGAATACTGATGCAAAAATCAGATTTTAATCATCCCTCTCGACTTTTTAAAGTACTTTGGACATCAATTGCTACACCACGATCTACATGCCTCCTGCATTAACTTATACCGTACAATGTCATTCAACATTTACGACTACTCTTTCATCTTTCGATATGCTGAGACCTAGGTACAGATTGCTGAGAATTATTCAAAGAAGGACAAGAGCATCAAAGATGATACCACGTTCCCTTTATCGAGTTATATTAACAACACTAATAGTAGTAGTTACTAAAACAATGGATGACAAGACTCCAACAATGAACGGAGGGAATAAGACAGGAAGGCCAAAAACACAAATTAAACAATTTCAGAAACCTATGAACCTTAGTATAAGCACATTAATTAAATCTTGTTTTAGTCATTAATTCTTAGTGTAGCAAAAACTGAATCAGCCCCTTTATTTTCAACAATGTCATTAACCCTCCCTCTACGATTAATAACTAAAACCTTACCTTTATATTCAACAATGTCATCGAAGCGAAACACACCATGATGTATGATCTCCAACTGTCTATCACCCTCTAAATCCCCTGTCCCTAACCTATGTAAGCTCAGCATTTCTTCCCAATAAAGCATAAGAACCGCCGACATATTCGACAATAAAACGACTTTAACAGCTTCCCCATACCACGATTCTAGTATACCAATCTTCAGATCACTTAGATAATTTGTGTATATAAACTCTTATAAGATGATTTTTGTTACATTGTGCTGTAACAATCAGTAAAATTATTAGAAATGGGGATTTCCATCTACACATGTGAATACAAGTCTTAATCAACACTTAATTTCAAACCTAAAAAAAAAAAAAAACAGAATTACGCCCAACATCCCTATCACAGAATTCTACAAAAATAGAGTGAAAGAGAAGGAAAACTTACAGCTTTCCGTAGCTTCTTGATGATTGTTATTGGCTCGCACTTCATACCCCTCTCGAATCTCAATTCTTCAATCAAGAAAATCCAAACAAATCAAGAATTTATCTATACAAATGAAACGAAGAAACCAAGAAAAAAAAAACCCTAGAAACATTTACAAATGAACGAAAATTGGAGAAGAGGAAAAAACAATACCTTACGCGACGGCAACACTGCAGTGATTGATGCTGATTCGAAATAGAAATCGAAATATTTGCGGATCTAAGATCGGAAACGGAGTTGAGAAAAAAAAATAGGGATTCGATATGTGAGAGAAAAGATAGAAAAAGGGGGATTTGTTGAAGATTGACTTAAAAATCAGATCGGGCTCGACCGCAGGTGAAGCTGGAGTGAGGCTGTGAGAATGGGGTAGCAGATCAGAGAAGATAGACATGGAGAGAGAGAGACTAGTGAATGAACGAGAGAGAGAGAAGGGAGGAAAGAAAAGATATTCAGACCCAAAAACAAAAAATAAAAAAGATAAAATTTGTAAATTAGATATGAAACTTTGATTTCACCTCTAAATTCAGAGACGGATAATAATAGACCGTCTCTATTTGAGATGAATCAAAAATCCGTCTCAAATTAGAGACGGCTTGATTAGATTCGTCTCTAATTAGAGACGTTGCAATAACATCCGTCTCTGATGAATTTTGAGACGAAATATGACTTTTCCGACGGAACTACATAATCCGTCTTTAAATGGAGAATTTCTTGTAGTGTTATCAGTTATTTACGGTTCCCGGAGTTCTCAGACCTTGTGGAGTTAAGAGGCTATTTAGACAATTCTAACTCACAAGAACACCTCAATTAGTACAGATAAAACTGAGCATAGACCCGATAAGGGACTCCACAAGGGATCCTATCATCAACACAAATCACCCCCAACTTGTAGAGTTGGGGAAATAAGGAATCAAACTTCAACATTTTGGTTGGGGAGTGATAGTACTTACCACTATGCTATCACAGGCACACGCATGCAATACCTCAGCTAGGGTGCTTTAGCTTTTTTTTTTTTTTTTTTTTTTTTTTTCTGAGTAGCTGGGGTGCCTTAGTTGGTAAAGAAAATGACCTTATTTGAAATACTCCGTGTAGGAAGTAGTTCACCCAAAAAGAGTCTCACCGATCATAAAATGGAGGTTCATGGCCTAGAGATACCAGGTTCATGAACAAATATGACCCATGACTATGTTAGTAGACCTGACAAACCGGTGACCGGATTTGGTAAAACATGGTCAACTTATTTCCCGTAAATAAGGCACATCTTAGGCTTATAAGTTTTAGGTTATGTCTCCTATGTGACCTATGAACAGTGGACACACAATAGAAAACCCGATAATAAATTAATGTAATGGTTGTGACCGGGGATCAATCATATGCAATGTTGTAAGTCAAAAGTTTGGCTAATTTAGTGGATTCCTTATCAGTAGTGAATTCTGATTGAGGGACAATTAAACCGAATTTCCGATTGAGGGACAATGAAACCGATTTCCGATTGAGGGACAATTATTCCGAATTTCCGATTGAGGGACAATGAAACCGATTTCCGATTGAGGGACAATTATTCCGAATTTCCGATTGAGGGACAATGAAACCGATTTCCGATTGAGGGACAATGAAACCGATTTCCGATTGAGGGACAATTAAACCGAATTTCCGATTGAGGGACGATTAAACTGAATTTCCAATTAAGGCGACAATTTAACCGACTTTCCGATTAAGGCGACAATTAAACCGAATTCCGAATAAGGGGCAATCAAATTAGATCAAACTGATCTCCGAAAAAAAGGACAATCGAAATTAACTCAAACAAACTTCCGAATCAGGGACATTCGAATTGAATTCTGAACAAGGGACAATTGGAAAATCGAATTGATTTTCGGATAATAAGGGGCAATTGAATTAAAATCAAACCGACTTCCGAATAATGGACAATTGAATTTCAATCATACCAACTTTCGATTACGGGACAACTGATAATTCATCAGTATCAAATCAGTCGAAAATCAATCAAATCAAACGTGATAGCAGAGATTTCGGAAAAATAAAAAGTTGAAGAAAAGATTGCAAATTATCGTTGAAAAAAAGAAAGATTTCGGAAAGTATCGTAACTTCGTAGAAAACTGAAAAAACAAAAACTTGAAGAGAAAGCTAACTAATTTAACAGAAGAAGACGACGACGAAGAAAAAAGTTGGTTTGAAAAAAGAGTCGTTGATGAGGGTATTTATACATGGTTGCTAAATGCAACATTTTTTTTACTAATGTAACCTGGTAAAAAAACCCATTATACCCTCAATTTTCCCAAAATAACACAAATACCATAAACATAATCTCTTCCCACCGTTAGTGCGTCTTCTCTGCCATCCATCTACTCTCCATACTCATCCATCATCAATGGCATCGATCATCAGTGAAGGAGATCATCAGCGAAAGTAGCAGCAAAAAGGAAGAATTGGTTTTTTCGAAGGAAGGTTCTGCTCGTATTTCTTATAAATCTCAGGTATTTTTGTGTTTCAATTTTTGTTTCTATGGGTGCAATTCTTAAGTTTTTTTGTTTTTGTTTTGGATTTGATTAATTCTTTTGATTTAATTGTGTAATTAGTTAAAGATTGATTCTTTTTTGTATTGGGTTTATTAATTGTGTAATTAGCTTAAGATTGAGTTTTTAGTTTTCAATTGTTTGGGATTGATTGATTTGGTGGGTTTTTAGGTTGTTATAATTGTGATTGAAATTGGTTGTTGACCTAAAAGAGTTGGGGTGGTAATTGTGATTGTTGAAGTTCAGAACCTTCTCAAGGAAGAGCAATGAAGAAGCTTCTGATGACGACCTGTCGACCTGATGAGGACCCTCTTCTGTTCTGATAATCATCTAGGAAATGCAACTCACATCGACTCGAATCATTGCTGTACACTTCCGTGCTAGGTGAATCGACGAGAGGTCGGAGTAGGCCGTTGCTGAAGAGCTCATCGGCATGTACAATAATGCCTGCTGCTCTGATGATGGAACTCTGAAATCAAAGTCGAAATCTTTTCTTTACTTGCAATTTGATCTAGTGTTTGAAATTATGTGTGTTTAGGGTTGAAGAGGTGTGTTATACGTTAATTGTGACAAGTTGTAGGGAGAGATATCATCAAGGATAAGATTGGAAAAAAAATGGAAAAAATAGGTTACGCTAGTATTATTTAGGTTACGTTTAGCAACCCCCTATTTATATGGCAATTTAACCGACTTTGTCAATAAAGAGGCGTTGGGCCAGGTGTTTGGGCTGTTTCGATTTGGAAACTTGGGTTGGCCCATTATGGTAAGCCCAAACTTTTGGTCCAAGTTTCCAAATTTTGATGGTGGATATCCCGAATTAATCTGACTCCTTTGATTTGTTTGTTTGGTTTCCCTAACTCCTTTTCCAAAAAAGTTTATCTTGTGTTCAAAGGTTTTTTTTTTTTTTTGACGACTTTATAAAACTTATTTGGAAAGTGTTTAAATACTCCGAAAAGGTTTACAACGTTTTGAAATTTCATGCCGTACACAAAACGGTTACTAGACGACGATTCATGTTAGCCGACCCCAAATCATTTTGGGAATAAGGCTTGGTTGTTGTATTCTAATTATTAAAAAAAAAATCATGAAAGTATTTCTTTCTCAAAACAATGTTTATATGCATGTACAAATTTATAGCGGTCAAATTAGTATCTCGTAGACTGTGTAAAAGTCAATGTGATTTTAAGCGGGGTGGACAATGGAGTTATATACTAGTATACCCTTTTCTTTTATCAATATCATAGAACAACCCCTGCATTATTGCACGGGTATTCAACTAGTTTATCTTATACTCGTACTAGCATATCCAAAGAGTAAGGCCCTGTGCGATTCAACTTATTCAACAATGTTTTCAAATCAGATCAGATTTATTCAAATCAAATCAAATCAAATCAAATCAGTTTTATTCAAATTAAATCAAATCAGATCAGAATTATCCAAATAACAATCAATAAATCTAGTCTATTTCTAGTTATTAATTCGTCTAATTGCAGTTAATTTTTTAATTTATTCAGTTCAGATCAAATCAAATCAAGTTTATTCAAATCAAATCAAAGCAGGTCAATTCAATTCAAATCAAATCAAATCAGAACAGAAAAATGCAGTCCAATCGCATAGGACCTAAGTGGATAACGGCCGAAATTTCCCCCTTCGGAAAAAAAAGAGGTACTCGAGCTAGAGGTTATAAATGTGCAATATAATCACTCATGGTAGTTTTTCTTCTTAGGGCATGCATGATAATTGTCTAAATTGATCATACCTTAAGAAATGTAGGCCGGGAATGCATATAATATTGTCTCCAATTTGACATTTTATGGGTATCCCACATTTGTAAACTATGATCTGTAGGGGAAACAATGGGTGCACACTTGCAGTCGATTATTAGCAATCACTCAATGCAAACACAAACATTGATAGTCACATGATCTCTGGAGGCCTATCCGGCATCCATAACAAGGCTGGATTTTTGGACTCCGGATTTCTCACTCACACTAAATTAAGGGCTACACTAATAATGGCGTAAAATAATGCAATTCTCGTGATTTTTAGCCATATGAGTTGATTTTTAGGCTTCTCAAGTTTAAGATGTGTTTCATTTCAGTTTAGTTCTACTATTCGAAAAGTCATATTCAAAAGTTTAGAAATATTTCACTATTAGATATAACAATTTTTTTTTCTATTAGACTATTTTTTTATTACACTAGCTTATAGTTCAATCACCGCACGTTTTAAGTGGACACCCAATTTTATTATTGAAAAACTTCTTACATTAAATTAGTTCGCATCATTTGGTAATCAGAGCTTCCGCTCCTCGAGTAACTTATGACCATGACGTTTTCAATTCGTTCAGATGATATAATGAACATTGCTAACTTCTACTTAAATGAGATGCGGAAAATTGAAATATTATAGGTGCATGCATTAGCATCATAAGAATCGAAAATAAAGTTCTCCGATCCACTTACCAAGTATACGTACTCATAGTATTTACAGATGTTCTATGCTACTAGTAATCTTTTTCTCCATCTTCCGCTTCTTGTTTCCGCATAAAAGAATATCCAAATACTTAAATGAAAAATCTTACATAATCGAAAATTTCCTTATTTCTCTTAAACCATACGAAGAACTCAAAGCATAAGAACAACAATTACTAAGAGTCGGTTCAATGTACATACACGAGAGACTACAGTGAAACATTCAGCACATACATTATCCACTTGAAAATGTAAAAACTGACATGAATCCAAGTCAGCCACACGCGACTCAGCCGCGCTCTATAGCAACCCAGATAAATAACTGCCTTTTCGGATATGACCACATAAAATTTGTAGCTCCAAATTATCCACTTAACCACCAGCCTCCTCTCTCTATCTCTCTCACACAAATCCACTTTCTTCCACATCACACTTTGTTTAATTTCATTGTCACACATTATTTTGCACTTTTCACTTTTGGATAAAGTTTTTTATACACACATACCTACCAATACCAAAATTTGTGCTTCTTATTTTATTTGTTTCTCCCTCATTTCATCACCATTAAAATCCCTCCATTTTTCCCTTAAAAGAATCCCAAAAAAACCTTCATTCTCTCAATTTCCTCTCTCATTTTTGCAAATTTTCTTAGAAATTTTTTGTGGTTATTTTGAAAATTGTCTAAAAAAGTGATAAAGGGTACAACTTTTTTGTGCTTTTTGATCCAAAAATTGAAGTGGGTCTAAGTTTTTGTGCCACATTATCCATAAAAAAACCATCTTTTTACATTTTTGTTCTTGATAAATTATCATTAGTTGTTGATGATGGATTCTTGTACTTTGAAACTTAATAATTCATCTGTTTCTGTGTATAATGAGACTTTTCTTAAGTGTAAGTCTAAAGCTTCTCATTATATTTCAAGTCCTCCTCAATTTTATGACCCTAGAAATAAAGAACACATCAGAGATTTGAGTTGCCAATTTATGGGACAATCCCTTGTTGTCTCAGAGCAGAGGAAACTACCTCTTCTTAACAACCTCTCCTCTTCCAAATTTTCTGTTCAGGTATGCCCTTTTTCATTTACTATTATTATTAGGTACTCCCTCCGTCCCACTAGTGACTCGCAAATTTTAAAATTGCGAGACATTTTGGGAGGTAGGGAGTATTAGTGCCTTTTTATTAGTTGGAGGGGTCAAATGTACGCAACCTTACGTTTAATAATAACGTAGAATATGTTATTGGGTTGTATGTGGAATTTTTGACTAATTGAGTGTTGTATGTTTGAAAATGTTTAGGCACAAGCATCATATTGTGTGAGCAAGGCAATGAGATGGTGGGAGAAGACATTGAAACCAAACATGGTAGAAATTCATTCAGCTCAACAATTTGTTGATGAACTTAAAAGTGCTGGTGATAGGCTTGTTATTGTGGATTTTTACTCTCCTGGTTGTGGTGGCTGCAAAACCCTTCACCCAAAGGTACCAACTTTGACCAAGTCTCCATCTTTTTCGGGTTTTTTTGTTGTTTACGTTTGGTTTGAATTTGTTACAATAATTCCGACTTTTCATGTTTGCTGAATGATTTGGCTAGATTGTTGAAATTTTGAGCCTGATTATGTTGAACTGTGAATGTTGATATGCAGATTTGTCAGCTGGCTGAATCAAATCCTGATGCAGTAATTCTCAAAGTTAATTATGAAGAATTAAAACCAATGTGTCATGCCCTGCACATTCATGTTCTGCCCTTCTTTAGGTTCTATAGAGGGGCAGATGGCCGAGTTTGTAGCTTCAGCTGCACGATTTCAACTGTAAGATTTCTGTTTCCTGATGAAATTCATAGGGTTAGTGTTAATTATGTGTGTTTTATGACTAATTTGTTGATTACTTCCACTTTTCAGATTAAGAAATTTAAGGATGCATTGGCAAAGCATAATACAGAAAGATGTAGCCTTGGACCAGCAAAGGGGTTAGATGAATCAGAGCTACTGAAATTGGCATCAATTGGTGAATTGTCGAAAATTTCGCCTATTCCATCGACGATTCACGATGGGAAATTGGAGGAGTTGATTCTAGGAAGTTTTGGTATCTCTAATCCATTAGACATGGCAGAAAGTAATGCAATGTTGGTTGCATAAGTAAGTTATGAGAACTTATCTTGTGTCCTGTCTATAAAATGTGACTAAGTTTAGTCTCTGCGTCACAATTCTACCGCAACTCTCCTCCTTTAGCCGAGCTTAGTGGGAGGCGCAAAGTAATTATACAACCTAGTAACCTAGTTCTATGTTAGCTAATCTAGATGATGGAGCAAAAGTGTTCCATTTAATTTAATTCTTGGCAATTTTGGGCTTATGTTTTAGGTCCTTCATTTTTTTACCAATGTAAGATGTAAATATTATTGCAAGAATGAACTTTTTACCATAAGTGTGGGTTCTGGTTTTTATTGAGCCCTATCAATTATTAGTGATTCGGATGATGAATTTTTTGAATAAAATTCATGTTCCTTTTGGATCAGATGATTCAGAACCAGCTGTGTATTTCCTTGAATAGCAAAGTGTCACGATCAAGATTCAATATAGCTCATCCATGATCACAGATTTTATGATTTCATGACATTTTTGGATAAGCATGATATGCATGCATTTCCCACACTTTTTTGTACAATCCTTAACCATTACCACTCATGCGTTCGTGTGGCAAATGCTCATCCAAATTTACCCCTACATGAGTAACATGACATCCGTGAATGTAGTCAATAGACAATGATAAAGTTGGAGACAACGATTTAGTAAAGCCATATTGATTTTGGATTTTCGGGTTAAGACCACTTACGCAGAGTTGAATTGGCGATTCACTATTTGGTCGTCTCCATTTGTTATTATCTCGGTGCTTAATGATAAGTTATCCGTGAAAAAAGTGTTGATGATAATATAACGTATTGAGTGTCGGTGACTCGGTGTTTGATAAACGAAAATGCTGATTAGAATTACATTTGCAATATCTTGAGTTGATCCTTTAAAAGTAAACATAGCAGTATAGCACGTACCATGTAACAACGTGATAAACGACATATATGTTCAGAAGTGAATAAAGTCTAAAACTGAGGCTACCAAATGTGACCATTTTGCCTTTAATTAGACGACTAATTTTACCATATTTCTGAATCTTGACTAAGAAGATTTTAAGGAGTAGCATTGTCATGTGCGTTGATGGATTCCATGAAACATGACAAAGTCATGGCTGAGAGAGATGCGGCGGTTTGCCAGGTTAATTTGCTAATACCACCTCGATTAAAATTTTGGATTTTTGTAAGGTAATCTTGATTTTTATAGAGATTTGAGTGTTGAGACCACTTGATTATGTTTTGATAACATGTTAATTGAAGGGGAGTGATCAATGCTTAATGCTTCTATAGTTCTATGCCCCCTAAATTTTTAAGAGCGGGTCATTCTTTGTCTAATCGGCCAATTCTATGCTCAGGGGCTAAACGAAAAAGTGAGAAATCGAGGTCGGTATAAGTTTTCAACCAGGTACGACATATAAAGTTTCGATCTAGCAATTCTTTGAATTATCGCGTCTTATCCACTTCCGAATTCACTTAATGCCCTCACACCATAGTCCATGAATAGAGGGGCATTGAGAAGAGGCTCCAAGATAACCCACAGAAAATCAAAGCCAAATGGTCACAAAAAACAGTGGGCGATCCATACGGCAATAACATCACCAAGAAAATGCAGTGACAAATTGACAATTAGAGCTTATTTAGTGGAGACCTATTTCCAGGTTGGTCTTCCCTTCTTTCATCAATTTCTCTCACTTCCACCTCACCATGAAAACCTAGTTTACTATTGCAAGTTTATTAGAGACCACCTTTAAAGTTGGTCTACCTAGCTTAATCTCTCATAATTTGGTCATCAATATATATTCAAATGGGGTGTCTAATTATAGAGAAAAAAATAATATAAGTGTTGGAATTTTTATTTTTATTTTCTTGCAACTCAAAAATTAAAAAAACTAGGCATTTCAATTTGGTTGCTGCATATTTCTTAGCAAAAAAAGAACTGAACACTTGGCAAGCATACATTGGTCCAATAAACTAAAAAAGGTAGGTCTTCCTCTTGTGAACCCGGTGCTCATGGAGACCGGTTTTCAGTTTCTCTCTCCTCTTCTACCTACTTTTAATCTTTTTTTATTGTTTTGTGGTAGGGAAGACCGGGTTCTTCAAAGCCAATAAATGTCCTCTTACTACAACTTTGCACATACACTTGTTTGTACCAATTTTTGTGAGCTGTTTGACACATAACATTAAGACATGAGTTGCAAATGTTCCAACCAATGAGGAACTTATTGGGGTCCATCTTAGTCAGATATGCCGTGGCAGTGACTAGGATGCTATAATGATACCTTCATAATTAAGTACATCAAATAATTGATGTTTGAGCTACCATTGTTGTCGTTGATACTCTATTTTGTGACTGTGTATGTACTACGCTACTAGTGGATTAGGAATCTCATTCGATACTGCGTTACGTAGTACTAACTTGTTATTAGAATTAGTAACTCACTCACTCTCCTTACTACTTAATTAATATTCTCTTTCGCATTGTTGATGCTGTTGGAGAATTTCCAAATAAATAATTGGTTAATTAATTATTGAGTAATTAATTAATGGTAATTGTTTGATATGTCTAATTGTTGTTAAGTTGGTTATATATAACTAACTTATGGCTAATGTAATTGGGTGTGTAGATTAAATCAATGGCCAAGATTTAATCTTATGGGTCACCAATACATTATATATACCCCTAGGGGGTCCTAGACATTTAGAAAATCATTAGAATCACATGATCATAATGACATGATGAATTTGGAGGATTCATCATCCCAAATTCATCTCCATGCATACTTCCATAATCCTAGTGCCACTTAGTGTGTCGATATCGCTTGTGCAGGCGCTATCGGGGCTCTCTTTGTATCTCAAAGACTAATTCTTAGGCCCATGCACGAGGGGGCGAATTAAGTCTTTAGGATAGCGATTATACGCGCCTAGAAGCCTACGATATGCCATAATCAACCCCTATATTTCCAACAATCTAAAGACTTAATTTCGTGATTAATGATGTATGTTACTACATCGATCGTTGTTGTACTATCATGGGAGTACGATATGGTTTACCTATATGAGCCATAAAGTGAGGCCGCTTTTGGGAGTCTTGTTGGGCTAGACTTCTTAATGCTCATAAATAGATACATGGACACACGGCCATAAATGTGTCAATGATACTAAGAGGTGTATGGGATCGAAATTATGTGCGTGAATTGAAATCAAGTAGTAAGAGAGGATCGTTGGTTCAAAGCATAGCCTACCATACGATTCTAACTATTTGAAAGACATTTCACTAGGTAGAGGTTCAATCGCAAGACACCTACTATCGAATCACAAGATTTCAAAGTTTGTATTGATTTGAAAATTGTGGGGGATTGTTGGAGAATTTCCAAATAAATAATTGGTTAATTAATTATTGAGTAATTAATTAATGGTAATTGTTTGATATGTCTAATTGTTGTTAAGTTGGTTAGGAATTGAATCAGGTCAGAAGTAAAGTTATGTCAGAAGGTCAGAAGTAATCTCAGCCACACATCTTGATAATCCACTAACTATCATAACTTTAGTTGTTTCGTAACTTCAGTAACTATAGCACATAACTCCAATAACTTTACAACTTTAACTTAACAATATTTAACTAAAACACGTAATTTCAACATAACTATGATAACTTCAATAACTAAAACACGTCTTTTAATATAACTCCATTAACTACAACACGTAACTATAAAACACGTAACCCCGACTTAACTCCAATAACTTTGATAACTCTAATAACTTTAATAACTCTAATAACTTTAATAAAAAACAAAAAAAAAAAACAGAAAATTAAAATTTAAAACACGTAACCCCGACTTAACTCCAATAACTTCAATAACTATAAAACACGTAACCCCGACTTAACACCAATAAGTTTGATAACTTTAATAACTCCACACACTAAAATACATAACTTAAAAAAAAAAAAAAAAAAAATCAGAAAAAAGGAACCCCATTTTTTTCTCTCTCTCCTTCTCCACCCTCCCACCACCGCCACCACCGCGTACCAGCCGCCCACCGCCAACCCCTTACGCCGACCACCACCAAACGAGACGCCACCACCACCACTGGGTGGGCGCCGCTCCGGCGACCACACGTCGCCACCGCATCTATCGCGCCACCGCCTCCATCGCCCTCCACGCCTATTTGTTCTTATTTTCTCTCTCCTCTCCCACTCCCTTCCCCAGCCCCGATCCGCAACCGCCGCCCCTACCCTGACGTTCGGCGCCCCTCCCCCGATGTCTCCGGCCCTCCCCCGCTGTCGCGCGCCCCTCGTGCCCTCGTTGCCACCTTTCCCCAATTTTCAAAGTGCTAAAAGGAGGAAATGGGGGAGAAGAAGGGGGCGGCGGGATGTGCGAACGGTGGAGGGGAGGTCGCGGGAGAGGCGCGGTCGTCATGGCTGGGTCGGGGCCGTCAATGGCGGTGGTCGGCGACGGTCGCCGGCGGGGATGTGGTGGTCGGGAGGTGAGGGTAGGGGGTTGGGGAGGGGAGAGAAGGGAAGGGGGGTGGGTCTTTGTTTTTAATTTTGTGTTTTATGTTTTTGTTTTTGTTAAATAGGTTTAATCTTGACCATTGATCTTAGATTGATGTGTGGTTCTGATAACTTCTGACCTTCTGACATAAATCTACTTCTGACCGGATACGCCCCCTATATATATATAACTAACTTATGGCTAATGTAATTTGGTGTGTAGATTAAATCAATGGCCAAGATTTAATCTTATGGGTCACCAATACATTATATATACCCCTAGGGGGTCCTAGACATTTAGAGAATCATTAGAATCACATGATCATAATGACATGATGAATTTGGAGGATTCATCATCCCACATTCATCTCCATGCATACTTCCATGATCCTAGTGCCACTTAGTGTGTCGATATCGCTTGTGCAGGCACTATCGAGGCTCTCTTTGTATCTCAAAGACTAATTCTTAGGCCCATGCACGAGGGGGCGAATTAAGCAATGTTTTAAAAACCGAACCGGACATCAAACCGGTAGTCTCGGGGGTTCGATGGGTCAAGGGGTTCGACCGGTTCAAAAAACCGGATGACGTCACAATTATAAAAATATTAAATAATTAAAATATAGCCAAAATATTGAAAAAATACATGTTAAAGGTCAAACCCGGTCAAACCCGGTCAAAAACCGGTCAAAACCGGGTTGAACCGGCCGGTTTTTGAAACAAAACCGGGGTTTTGGCCCGGTCAACCCGGGTTTGACTGGTTTTGACCATGCCCGGTTTTAGGAGCCGACCGGACCGGTTCACTGGCCGGTTCCCGGTTGAACCGGTTGAACCGGCCGGTCCGGTCCGGTTTTTAAAACACTGGAATTAAGTCTTTAAGATAGCGATTATACGCGCCTAGAAGCCTACGATATGCCATAATCAACCCCTATATTTCCAACAGATGCTTAGATTGAGTTCCGACTATGTGATTAGAGATAGACGTTATCGATTTATGTGAACAGATCAAGGGAGTAGTTCGGAAGCCTTGGAAAGGATGGGAGCCGGGAGGGACTAGGGAGGGAGGGATCATTTAGATGATTCAGCCCCTTAACTATTCTGTGATGCCATATATAAATTGGATGATAATAAAATAGAAGACTAAAACGTGGATATGTATATGCATCGAACATCTATTTGTATGTAAGGGTTTGAGGACTGCGGTACCTCAACTGGTTAACCTACTACTTGCTCAACTTAGAGGTTGGGGGTTCAAACCTTATCTATCTTATCAAGTAAACTGAAACCAGACTTACATCATTTTCTAACTACTAAACGCGAGTTAAGAATAAATGAGGTAATTCGCCAGAGTTCTTTTGTCAACTAGATAGAACCCTAATTGGCAGCCCACCATCCGAAACATTCGTACAATGAACTAGTTTACTAGATGGATGAAGTAAGTAATAACTCAACTAAAACATAATCTGAGTCTACACCATATTACTGTACAAAGTTTCGTGACCAAGTTTGTCATTACTACAAGCAATGTCACAACTCGGAACTTACACAAGACTCTAGTGTTCCACTTAATGGGTGCTGATTTTGCCAAGGCAACAATTACTGTCGCCAAGGCAAATTTTAATAACTCCCTATTGTACCCTTATGCTTAATTTCACCACCAAAATTATTTAATTAAAAAAACTCCCTCACCTCCTGCTCTCTCGGCTCTGTCCTATACTTCTCCTTATCTCCTCCCATCCCCCATGCGTCCATGTCGACCAACCCTGCCGGCTGCCCCATCCCCGCCCCATTTCCACCAACGCCTCCTCCATCATCACCGTCGACGCTGGCAATGAGATGGTTGTAATGGCGGCTATTGTTTCATTTCGTGGCAAGGGTTGTAGATCTTGCGGGCACAGGTGGAGTAAGAGAGGGCGGTGATGAAGCCAAGGGAGGGGCTCGTCCGCGGAGGTTGACAAACCGCTTGGCGTCGTCACGAAGGAGACAGAGTGGCGATGGAGGAGGATTGACGAAGTGGTAGTTGAGGAGAGAGAGTGGCGATAATGGGTGTAGGGAGGTTGATCGCGAGGTGGCGGAATGGGATGATGTAGGTTGGAATGGAGGAGTGTTGGAGGGGGTGCACGGCGCGCTGGTGGTGGAATCAGGGGACGGAGTGGTAGAGGCGGGGAAAAGATGTGGGATAAACACTGAGAATTTGTTTAATTGATTATTGCTTTACTTATCTGAGGGTAAATCAGGGAATTATTAAAATTTGCCTTGGCGACAGTAATTGTTGCCTTGGCAAAATCAGCACCTCACTTAATTATATTCGACTCAAATCCAGATAACGAGTTATCGACACAAAACCCGAAAACTATGTGGAGTATTTGGGCCTCTTAATAGCCCAAAACAATCTTACTATTGTAAAGCCTACAAGTTCTTAACTACTCATGACTAGATGAGAAAACTGCATTACCTCCGGTAATTTCTCCGACGTAATTTCTCCGGCGACGAACCAAATCCATCGAATATTACACCACCGCCGCCGCCGCCGCCGCCGCAGTTTCTCTCTCCTCGCCCTGATCTCCTCCTTCCAACGGCCCCTCTCTCAGACTGTATCGCCGGAACCCTAGTTCATATTCTTCGTAAGGTAAAACCTCATTTCCCCCCACAATGTTTACACTTAATATCCACCATTTTCTAATTAAATCAATTTTAATTTGTGCCCATCATGAAAAAGAAAACAAGTCTTTTCTAATACGCAACTATTTTTTCTGTTGTTGTTGATGATGATGATGAATTAGCTGGGTAAGGTTTAATGCAATCCAATTTTTTCACTGTTCACAGTAAATGGCGGTTTCTACAAATCACTGTCTTCTTCAATACGCCATCTTTCCTCGCAAAACCCATGTCACATTATCAAGTAACTTGAATAACAAATGTGGGTTTAGTAAGAAGACCCAGTTTCGGGTTTTGGCCTGCTCTTCTGTAGCTCAGAAAGATGTTTCCTTTGATAAAAGGGTATGCCACTGAACTTGTAATTTGAGTGGTTTTATTATCTTGTTGATCAAGTTTCTTTATGTGGTGTTGCTGTTATATGAGCATGAAGCATGATCATAGAGTAATTGTCGATTTTGCTGCCGCGGTTTTTACATTAGGGAAGGAGAATGAATTGTATGTGATGCAATGTGTCATGTACAAGTCTGTTGTAATGGCCATGGGTGTGGTACTGAGTGGTAATTGAAAGACGGTGAAGAAAGAGTCGTATTTCGATTGATTTGACAATGAAAACTTGTATCTGTTATGCTTAATTTACAGCTTTATATCGAATTGGACAACAACATTGGTGAGAAAAGAAATTTAGGAACTTTAAGAGTATATAGAAAGGGCATTGGACTCCTTTTTAGGTTGATGAAAGGGTTCTTGTTTTAGCTTATATTGTGGTTAAGTAACTAAATTATCGCCTATTGTGGGGGTGTGACCGATATGTCTTAGGTGGTTATGCGATCAAGTATGCCATTTACGGATTTGCCCATTTTGGTTCATAAGATGATAATTGCCGCGGTTGCTAATATGTATGTTCAAGCCGTGAATTAATAATTATGTAGCTCCTCAAGTTCAATCTGTTAGGTAGAGCCTGTTTATCAATTCATTGCAACTTGAACTGCCACCTTAATTCTCCTGTGATTTTGTTAGATGTTGCGCTTTCTGGAATCTAAAATCTTGCTATATTGCAATTCCATAGTTTGAAGTTTTGAACCTATTGGATGGTTTTACTAGTATCTTGTCTGTGCATTTTCTTTGATGGCATATTTGGTTTGATGGTTGTATATAGACACTTTGTAAGACATTGATTGGGAAATGTGATAATGCTAGGTTGAGACGTTGCTAGACACTGTCAAGTGGGATGATAAAGGTTTAGCAGTTGGTATAGCTCAAAATGTTGATACTGGAGCCATTTTAATGCAAGGCTTTGTTAACAGGGATGCACTTGCTACTACGATTTCTTCTCGGAAGGCAACTTTCTACAGCAGGTCAAGGTCACAGTTGTGGACAAAAGGGGAGACCTCTTCAAATTTCATCAATGTGCATGACATTTACTTGGATTGTGACCGTGATTCTGTAAGCATCATCATTGTTATGCATTGAAGCTTTCATGTGGTGTATTTCTTCCTTAACTTTTCTCATGAACAACCTTATGTGTGTCAGATAGTTTACCTGGGGAAACCTGATGGTCCATCTTGTCATACTGGAGCTGAAACATGTTACTTTTCCTCTGTCTCCGATTTTGTTGAAGGTCCTGAGGTTTGTTCTACGACCGTGTCCCTTCTGTTATATGGCCATGTCATGTCCTATCCTATGTTCCTTACCTTTGCAAGTCTAGGTTCCTTACCTTTGCAAGTGAAAGTTCTGAATCATTATTTATGTTTCAGATTAAAAAAGATACACTGGCCATGACAACGTTGTACTCTCTGGAATCCACAATAGCTGAACGAAAGGCTGAAACTTTGGGACAGAATGAAGGGAAACCTTCATGGACAAAGAAGTTATTACTTGATGAGAGATTGCTCTGCTCAAAGATCAGGTGTGTGGATTACGTATGATCATTAATTATCTTAGTGCAATCATTATGAGCTATTTTCATTTAGATCTGAAACAAGTTGAACGAGGGTGCATGATTTTTTATTATGACATGAACACACTGCCTTGTACTCCGTATTTATGTTCTCATCTTTTTGAATCCAGGGAAGAAGCTGATGAGTTATGCCGGACATTGGAGGATAATGAAGATCAGTCTCGAGCTGCTTCAGAGATGGCTGATGTGCTTTATCATGCCATGGTCCTTCTGGCCCTTAAAGATGTGAAAATGGAGGATGTTCTTGATGTCCTTAGACGCAGATTCTCGAAATCAGGTATTGAAGAAAAGAAGAGTCGCAAATCACAAAACTAAGCGTCTTGGCTTAGGCAAACCCTGGTTGTTGGCGACTCAATTTACTGCTTTGCATTTCTAGATTAGCTTCCGAGTCCTGACACTGCTGGTTGTATGCAACACTTTAACCTGTGAGAGATTCCTGTACTCATTTTAAAAGCAAATTTCGGAGCTATTCTAAACTCCACCCTATGTCGCCCGTCCCTATGTTGTATCATTATGCAAACCCGGAATTTGGTGTTTCCTTGTTAACTGAATATAGGCAAGTGAACGGCATATTGTTGTATTCTCGGATAAGAACAGTTTGAGCTATACTCTGACTGATGAGATGTTCTATGGATTTGAGTATTTGATGTCAATGTACTCAATCTCGTTTAACTTAAGGCGGTATGAAATCGTTGGTTATCTTTGATGAAAGCTCCTTTTTGAGTATATGAAATAATTTTATTTGTATTATTATCGATGCCATGTTCAACAATGAGATGAGAGAACCTGATACATGAATGGGGTTCTTAAGTTTTATTCAGCATCCTCTCGCGAACATCTATATTTTATTATGTTTGGAACTGATTCAGTACAAGTACGGTATTAACTTCTGCTTCGTTAGGGAAGGTAGTCGTACTGATATCCAGGGCTAGCAGTGGGAGGTGATACAGCGCCATCAGCCGCGCATCTGCCCAGACACCTGATATCATTGTCTCCACATCTGGCAATGCACTCTACCATGTCTTCCAACACACCTCCGATACACTGGCCTGCACAATCCACAAAATTACCCACGCAGTCGCTGAGGCATACTTCCATTGGCTGGTGAGTCCCCATGTCGGACAACGTCAAGCGCATACTTGAAGTTACCACAAGGACACAGAATGCTAGTTTTGCTAGATTGTTCATACTTGCTGCTCTTTTGTTGTGTTGTACAATGTCGTGTGTGAGAAGATTGAGAACACATTGCATGTATGTTCTTAAATAGTGCAATGATATGGGATAAATTTGATGCTTGTCAAGAATTCCTTTGTTTGGTCATTTGGATCGTGTGACAATGAGATGCCGTAGTTGTACTTGTAAGTTCACTGTTGTTGCGTATTGAGTTCCTCTGTTTTTAGTTTATCAACTCAAAATATAACACTATCATGTCAATCAATGGTTATATCGTGATTCGTGGATATAAACGTAAATAATCATTGCAAATGCAAGGCATAATTATTTAAAGCCTAATGATTTATATCGGTATCTCTAAAGTATGCTACACACAACACTGTGCTGTGTATATATGCACACTAAAAGACAAAGGAAAATATTAAAGACATCACCCTTAAATTAATCAAATATACGGAGTATATCACTTTCCTCAAGCCTCTACTGTAGTGCGTAGTGTAATGTAAGAGTTGGGACTATCTCATCTTAATCACACAATCGACAACAACTACGAAGTATGGCAATAGTAATGGTAAGAGAACACCATTGAGTGCAAAATGTACACGGAAATTGACCCTAGTTTCAGAGGCCTGATGAAATATATGCAATTGACAAATCAAGTTTTCTTTTTGACATATGCATTGACAATTCCTTCCATCCTTGTAACTTGCAAGTTTCTTTCGTCAATGTAAACTCGTGAATTTTGAAACTTAAATAAAAATTATTTTACAAAAAAAAAGAAAACAGCAAAAAAAAAACCCAAACAAAAGCAATGTTTGGGCTTGCCTATAACATTGGGCTAACAAGTAACCAAGCCCAATGACCGACCCGGCAATAAGTAGTCGGCGGCTTCATCAGTTTAACCCTAATTTTATACCGAAACTTTTCTCTCTCCTCTCCATTATAACAGCCCCCCTTTCTCTTCCTCCTTACGCTTCATCTCATCCCCCCTTCTAAAACCCTAATTCTTCATCATCTCCTCTCTCAATCGTATGATTATTTCACAATACGTTGGCACTTATCTCCGATTTTGTCCAATTTCTGTATTTCTCTCAACTTAATTCCCAATTATATTTCAAGATCTGTTATTTTTATTTGTCGATTTTTAATTGCCCTTTTATGTTTTTGCCGGTGATGGTGATAAATATACTTTGAGTGGTAAAACACTCTGAAAACAACTTCATACTGAGGCTTCTGGGCATTTTTATCTTATTTTTACTATTATTATTATTTCAAATCTTAAAAAAAAAAAATCGATTTTTTTACTGAGAAAGATTGGATTTTTTTACGAGTGCAGATGACGATAAAACTAGACAGGGACATCAGAAAAGCTCTTTTAAAGGGTAAATTATGATGAGTTGTCTTAGATGGGAATCTCTCTGATGCACTTTTCCTACCAATCTTTTTTAATCTTTCATAATTTAATTTAAATTAGTTTTCGGGTTTTCAATTATTTCGATTAATTATATCGTATGTTTTACGCCAATGATGGATATATTTTGCACGTATTACCAGAATTATAAACATGTTGATTGCATTAAAATATTGTCACTACCTCTGAGGCGTATTTTTGTACTATTATAATCAAACTTGTATTATTTTTATTATATAATGTTTTGAATTTGATTCAAAAAATGGTGATTTGGGGCCTAATGATTGCACGCAAGAACGGAGATATGAATGATGCGATGTTGTTGTAGCTAAACGTAATGGATTGGGCTCCAAGTTGCATTTTATGTAATCAAATTTTCTGCTTCAGAATGAAGGCTCCCCCTTTTTTTTTTTTACTTCAATTATTTGTTTTTTTTTTAAAGGATGTTTAATTGTTGTGGGAGTCTTTGAAATTTTATTGTGAGTGTGCAAATGACGATAAAACTAGACAGGGACATCAGAGACTCTTTCTAATTAAAAGAGTTATTGTGATGAGTTGTCTTAAATGGGAATCTCTCCGATGCACAATTCTTACTTACCAATCTTCGTTTGTGATTCGTTTAGACCGTTTAACGTAATGAAATGAATGAAATGCGGTCTCGGTCTATAAGCTTAATCCGTAATTGAATTTGTATCAGAACAGATTGATTGACTGACCTATGCGTTGGGGAATGTTGTTGTTTTCGACTCTTTTAAGTTACGAGTAATTTAGCACGGGAAGTGAACGATAAAACGAGTCACGTCCCTGGACCATTATATTCGTAAGGCAGATGCGATGTGTTGTTACATGATGCAATGCATCACGTCGGATTAAACCGTCTATAGTTCGATCGATTTAGAGGTATAACAGCATTACAATCACCGATAAATTGTGATTAATTTGTTCGATATCACTGGTTAAGTGGTTAGAACTAAAAGTGACTACTCTGTATTATCCACGAACAGTCCACGGCATCTGGAGTTCTAAGTTTTCTTCTCTGTACCACTTATGGCCCAAACTATATTTGCCCTTTTTCTTCAATTCCTTGTGCAAATGGGTAGTGGCCTTTTAAAGCCCAGTGGATTGGCTAATTTGTTGATGCGTTGAAGCTGTTGAGCCCACTACATAGAAGGTATCCTAAATTGGCATCGGCCCTTTTGAATATGTGAGAAATTTAAATCAAACATTAAGAAATGAACCCGAAATAGATCGAGAAAGTATTTAGCTCAATTATCGATTCCTGTATTTGGATTCTTGATTGGCCAACTTTCCAAAATTCCTTGTAACTAGGTAAAAAGTTTATTGGAATGGAGCATGACTGTGTGCTATGTGTATTATCATTGCATTAAGTTGAGTGAAAGTGACGAAGTCATTAGTTAATGTCAAAAATGACGAATGCCTTTGTTTGAACTTTGAACGTGTCATTTATATGTTTACCAAAAACAATGATGTGGGATTATATTATCAACATTCAGACCTTCCTTTCTTTCACCTTTAAGCCACCAGGCGCATTTTACTTCGTACGTACATTTTGCCTTTAATGTCGTTGCTCGTTGGCATGAAATTATTGCTAATCCGACAATGCCAACTTAAGTGTTGCTAGACTTTCTACCACTCTGAATCTTACGAGTATATCGGTTTTTCTATTGTGAGCACACGTAAAAAGTTTATTTCCTAGCGTTTTTAGGTGATTTGGGTATTAAAACCAATTGGATTAGCAGTTTAGTTACGTAATGAACACGCACTACTTGGTTCTGCTTGGTTTTCTCATTCTAGCTAAACAAGATCAAATTATTGGTGACCTGATTATAGAAGAGATCGATCAATGTGGGTAGAGAGAAATCGATGAAAGTGAATATTTATCGTAATTGTTGATATTCATTTCATACTCGAGTTAAACCAAACTGTCAACTGATGTGCATGCAAGATGAATGTGAATATGGGATTGGTGAGCTTGAGGTGTAAGCCAAGTGGAAATGGAGGTTTTGCAGCATGACCAGTTAGTTGCAGGCTTGGGGTTGAAATGCATGTGGATTCTTCAATACGCTATGTCATCATACATCACCAACCATGTGCAATTTCTTCTTTTCTTTCTCTGTGACATCAAAGGTGTTCGTCTGATGCTCTGGTTCTTCTAATTTTAGGGTCTTGCAGATAATCTTAGAAGCTTCAGCTTTACGACTAAGAACACTGCTTTAGAATTTCTCTCTTTTTATCAAATGCTGCATACTCTAACAATTTTAGACGACTTCTTTTTAACTTTACTTATACAATAAAATCAGAATATTAACTGTTAACTGTTATTGATTCTGATTCGTTTATACTTTGTACCTCCAGGGAGCTTAACTTCCTTTTCTCTCTTCTACATGAAGCTTTTCGTCTAGGCAGAATCAAATTGGATTTAAAAGAGTCGATTAGAGATTAATCGTTTTTTTAATAATGTTTAGTGTAATACAGTAGAACAATGATTACTGAAAAACAAATGAAGTAGCGTTTCTGCGACTTTAATTCAGCAATTGCACTTCGGGTACAATTCGTATTGTCCATCAGTTATGGACCGTAAGTATTACTCTATGCACACAGTATTCAACCGGCATAAAAACTAAACATTTAGGAGGAAATATGGCGTTTTATGTGTCCGACTACACTATAAAGGGGCCGGTAAAATCATAGGGTAAAATATCTAGGAATCAAAGCATGATGAGTAGTTCAAAGAGATTGGCAAATCTTTGTAAATTGATACACAACAAAAATCACGTCATGTTGATTGGAACTGGTCATATGAAGGATGCCACAATGAATCAATGATCATCCTAAATATAATGTCAGGCTACAAAAGACACGCAACAATTTAAATTCACGGTTAGCACTTGCGGCAACTAGTCGTTGACATTGTTGGCTTGCGCGCAAGAGCATGGTATACTGCCTAGCACATCGATCGACTATGTTCTTTACCAGTTGGTCCTTAAGAACTGACGGTAGAGAGGAGTGCAGAAATACGAATCAAGTGGCTTCAAATCTTCCCCATACCATAACAATGGAATCAAAACAATTGTGATTGTGCAATGATGAGAATCTGAGATGTTTGACTAGTTGAAATTAGATGTCACGGAGTAGTACAAGTTCGTCGGGCCAACGTCATTTCCAAATTTCAAAAAATTTCGTGCTTTAAACTTACCTAAAACTTTGGTCCAAAAGCTGATGAGAAAGTTTAGAAGAAATCAAAAGATTGTATTTGAGTAGGATATAACCACAAAGCTTAGAGGTCGAAGTGTGTTACATTCACTAACAAGTGTGGTGCAGGTGCATGCACAGGGGAAAAAAAGATAGTAAAAAAAACTAAAAACTATAGTACTTCACTTCTCTTAACCTAAGTACACCATTTTTGAACAAAAACGATGCATAATATTATGACGATATTCCGCTACATATATTCATATATTCTCACATCCATCCATATCTAAATGACCCTATCGATTAAGATAATAAACTCGAAATAATAACACATCGGTTATTTGAATATGAACATAATGAATACTCGAAACGTAAACCTAGTTGAATAAGACACAAGAATTGACTCAATTACCTTCCTAGCTAGTTATACTCTAATAAGAACCCGACCAAGTTGAAAACCAAGTTGCACCTGGCGGTTTGAAGGGAGGTTAGGACTCAGAGGTCCCCCCACAAAACGGCTCAGACTAATGCAGTATTCATGCAGAGTTGTAAATGTAATTTGTAAACACACATTAACACGACACACTGTTTTGTGTGTTTTCAATATTATATTTTTGAAAAAAATAACGCAAAGTTCCAACATTGCGCCTCCATCGTCCAAACACCGCATCCTTTACTTTCTCAGTATCTCCCCCCTTCCAACTCTATTTAATTCGCCTCACTTCCCCCTTAACTTCTCATTCACTCCTCATTTTCTTTCCTACACTCCCAACTTAACCCAAACCCTCCTTACCTTTTTTTCTTCTTTAATTTTTAACCAAATAATTCTAAAGAAATGTCTCACGCCGCTCTTCTTTTTGTTGCCTTTTTTGCTCTCTTATCTTACTCCACCACCCATGCATACGGTGGTGAAGGGTGGAATGATGCTCATGCCACCTTTTACGGTGGCGGGGACGCTTCCGGCACTATGGGTAATTAACTTTCTTCACCTCATTTAGAATTTCAAACTTCGTACTTCATTTGAATATGCGAGTTTTTGTAACGAAATGGGAAGTTCATAGTAGAACGGAGGAAGTATACTAGTTAATAATGCCTTTAGTACCTTTAGGTTGAGAATAATTGTCCCCCAATTTGTGGTAAAAATATGTTTAGATGCTATGTTTGGTGAATTGGTGGTACTGAATTTGAGTAACATGTTTGTATACGACTAATAAAAGTGTTACTTGATAGTCTGAGATACAATTCCAATATGGTCTAGTAACGCCTTATCATTTCCTACTCATAATTATCTACAAACAATTTAACCGAAGAGTAAATAAAATTGACATGCAAGTGACACTTTGTTGCGGAATTATTAGAAGCTTATAAATATTTGAATTTTCATATTAGTCGAACCAAAATCATATAGAGAACTATGCTTTGGTTATTTCGCTTTTGGTTCAAATATACTTTATCCGTTTTCTTGGATTGTTCAATTCGATTTGAGTTTCTCTCACATATCAGAATTGAAATTTAACAAGCCAAATAAATGAATGTAGAATGTAGTAATTAATCTATTCAACTCAGCAACAAGCCAATAAAATTGTAAATTTCGACTTGAATTTCTCTCGCATATTCAAATTCAAATTTAACAATCGGAAATGAACGTATTAGGGAGTAGTGATAAATCTTTTCAAGTTCAAGTGAATAAAATTGGCATGCATATACAGGAGGAGCATGCGGGTACGGAAACCTATACAGCCAAGGCTACGGCACAAACACGGCGGCGTTGAGCACAGCGCTGTTCAACAGCGGGTTGAGCTGCGGCGCGTGCTTTGAAATGCGCTGCGCCAACGACCCGAAATGGTGTTTGCCAGGGTCCATTGTGGTCACGGCCACAAACTTCTGCCCACCAAACAATGCCCTGCCAAACAATGCAGGAGGGTGGTGTAACCCTCCTCAGAGACACTTTGACCTTGCTCAGCCTGTTTTTCAGCAAATTGCTCATTACAGTGCCGGAATTGTCCCTGTTTCTTTCCGAAGGTTTGTACTTAAATGAACGCTTCGTTTTATTGAATTCTTTATGTTTGGTTTCAATACGTGACAACGAGTTAATTATTTATGTTCGGTTTAAGATTTGACAACGATTAGTCCAAATTAAACGTAAAAAATTTGAGAGACGACGGAAATGATTAATAATTAAGGATTATGGTGAGTTCCAATTTAAAATGAGTGCTTTTGCTTTCACTTTTACGGCTTTTACACTGTTGTAATGTTGTTGTCTCTCTTTGGTCTGGTTAACTGTTTTTGAGAGGGTGCTTTTTCTAAAGCCTGGCTTGTCATGTTCTTAATCATACTTAATTATCTGCCTTGCTTCTTAATCTAATATAGTTCTAGGATAACTTTTATTAATTGTTGATTTGGAGTGAGAGTGAAAAGATTAAAGTTTTGTTAACATATTACTATCATCATATGTAAGCAGCCTCTCTATGTTTTCAACATAGGTGTAAGGTTTGCGTACATCCAACCCCTTGACTATGTGGCAGGAGTTTAGGAGTTTTGAGGTAATAGGGTAATGTTGTTGTTGTCGTTAATTTCAGTCGAACAACTACATGTCAATTCCCTTATTCTTTAGTTGGTAGTACTATGATACTTTTGGGTTATCTTTACAGTTGTTTAAGACATCTACATTTACGGCTATAATTACTTCTCATTCACAATAGAGATTCAAAAGCCATACAACATTACCTTAGTACCCCAAAGGCTCTCGCCTATGATGACTAGTTTAGGGGAGGCTAGAGCCTAGACGTAAGCACTTTTTGGATGGCTCACACTGATAATTGCACTAAAGAATCGCACGGACTGACTACTACATTACTACCTTATAGTATAAAGTAGCTATACATCATTTAAAAATGAAGGAGCATGAATATTGCAGTGGAAGTACTTATCCTCTGTTCATGGGTGCAGGGTACCATGCCAGAAGAAGGGAGGAATCAGATTCACAATCAACGGTCATTCTTACTTCAACCTGGTTTTGATCACCAACGTTGGAGGTGCAGGAGATGTGCATGCAGTTTCAATCAAAGGCTCCAAAACTGGCTGGCAGTCCATGTCAAGAAACTGGGGTCAAAACTGGCAAAGCAACTCCTACCTCAATGGTCAAAGCCTCTCATTTAAGGTCACCGGCAGCGACGGCCGCACCGTTACCGCCAACAATGTGGCGCCTGCTGGTTGGTCCTTTGGCGTCACCTACACTGGTGGTCAATTCCCTTGATAATTAAGACATTATTAAGGGTTAATAGTAAGCACAAAATGAGTCATATTCACTAGGTTAGTTTGTTTTTAACTGCAGATTAAGGGTTTTTTTTTTTACATTTTTACATAGTGTGGGGTCAAATTTGGTAAGTGCTAATTTTATTGTGGCCTTATCAATTGTCAAGTCCTAAGGTTAAAAAAAGAAAAAGATGATTTTGGGCTGAATTATAGAAGCCCATAATCATTCTTTAGCCCAATTGTGTCCTGTCCTTGTGTTTTTATGGGCCAGGTCTTGGGCTTGGGTTTGGGCTGGGGTGGGCATTTTTTCCACCCGCCAATTTCATTGTTTTTTTTTTTTTTTTGGTTTGGAGTTGGTGTCTTATTAGGCCTTGAAAGAAATCAAGTGTAATGAACTGCTCATGCAGCTGGATTATGTGCTTTTTAGTGTGAATTTGCGAGTTTGCACCGTTTGATTTAGTCTGAAATTGAGTCGCATAGATTAAATTTTATTTTAATTATTATTGTAACTGCATGCTAGTCTCATAAAGAGACCTGGTTAAAGCTGGAGCATGATATTCTTGGACTAGACTCAGAGTCTAATTAATGAATACGCGTGCATGAAGAACAAGTGTGTAAATGATTCGACAACTAAGCCAAACAACTAAGCAAGGAAAGCAAGGATAAAGCTTGAGGTTGAAGGATGACATCCCATATTACGGAGTAATTAATGAGTAATGACTCAAATGACAACGTCGGGTCCAGATTATATCTAGAGCGTTTCAGTTACTAACGTTTGGTTTAGTTTAATTCTATAGTCAGAATTCAAATTACACTTGAACCAACAATCCAAATACACGAAAGGAGTAGTTCATGTTAGTCGATCACAAACCATTTTGAAAGTTACGTTTAGTATTGTTGCCTAAGTATCCGTATTCCTCCACAAGCCACCACGACCGTAAATCCGTAATGCACATCTTTCGAGTATGTCTCTCAGGTTTTAAGCTCAGTCCGATGAATTGACTCGCCTACTATATACTGTGGGCTTTGAAGTTTGAACTTGAATATTGTTACTTTTGTTCCTCCTCGCAAAAACCAATCTCATTCATTCATCGTTGACTAAATGAGTTGACCACAACTTGCCGTCTCGGTAACGTTGGCACGGTCTTTACGGTGCAGTTTACATATGGTTCTTGGGTTTTTGCTCAAGAGCCTAAGATTGACATGCAGGTAGTGTTAGATTAAAATTGTCATAAGTCGAGGGAATTCCCGTCCTTTCCTCGTTGGCGTATTAGACGATCCACAACTTTTTCAACCTCCGCCACCATTTCAGCGGTAATTACTAATTAGGTTATTCTGTCACACTTTGTGTTCCAATTTGTTTATCACAGCAACTAGGTGCTACTTATATTGCAGTTTCGACCTTATCACTTGATCGTTTGATGTGATAATGAGATAGAAAATCTGCAATTGTCAGGTATATAAAAACACTTGTGTAATTAGGATTCTTAAATATTCTCTCCGTTGTTTCATTTGTGAACAATTGGTTTTTTCACATCCAGACTATAGTAAACATTAACAATTGAAAAACACAAGAGTATTCTTGAAATTAAACATTTGTAGACACACGACTAGGAATAGGGCCAACGGATACAGGAAATGGGTGTATTGGGCTTTACCGCCAAGATTAGGCATTCAACTATATTTGAGTTTTCATTAATCAACTTCTTTTCAAGTTTTATTGTTGCGGTATTGTAAGGTCGGGTCGGATTCACCAGCCCCAGATAGTGAGCAAGAACTCCAGCCTACCACATGTCTCATGCTAAGTGGAACCATAAGATTCGATTGAGAAAAAAATCTGCCAATTTGGCAAATAAATGGGACCAAATGATCTGTTAGAACCAACAGAAACAAAGCAATAGATATATGGATATGGCATTAGATAAAGGATAAGAAACAACAACTCTCATTGGCCAATCTCTACACTCTCATAGCCCAAACTTTAGCCGTTGGATTTCCAAAAATCTAGCCCACCAAAGTTCCCAAGGCCCCCCTCCTTAAACAAGAGCCACAAGCGTAACGTTGAAGTGAAATATAGAGTAGCATACAAAGTTGAGAAATAACATAATACAATCTCCTCTTTTAACTTTGGTACACTACTCTTACATATTTTCTTCTTACAATTACAATCTTGTTAGTAACTTGGCCGGATAAGAGATGGCAGCAGTCACTACACAAGCTTCCATTGCTGGATTCCGGCCATGCGCATCGAAAACACGGTTTTTGACCGGTGTTCCCGGTAAACTTAACAAGGATTGCCCTGTTAGGTTGCCCTCAACTTCTTCATCTTGTTCACTTAAGGTTGAAGCCAAGAAGGGAGAGTGGTTGCCTGGTTTGGCTTCTCCTAGCTACCTTACCGGAAGGTAATACACATTTCTATATTAACCTGTTAGATCGACCGTATGGCGAATTATTATGAATTAATTTTAAAAAAACATGAATTTGATCACCTTAACAAACTTTTACTAGTAATCATATGAAATTAATTGTTAGAGTCAATTTACGTGAAATATGTCACATAAACAATTAGCGCCGAATATGATAACTTTATTACCTACGTAGTACGTACACGAAGTAGATATGGTATGATGTTAATTGGAGTATAACAATTGCATACGATGGTACAGTCTTCCAGGAGACAATGGGTTCGATCCATTGGCACTAGCAGAGGACCCGGAAAACTTGAAGTGGTTCGTGCAAGCTGAGCTCGTCAACGGGCGGTGGGCGATGCTTGGAGTAGCAGGAATGCTTCTACCAGAAGTTTTCACAAAGATTGGGATCATCAATGTTCCAGCATGGTATGATGCAGGAAAGTCAGAGTACTTTGCATCATCATCAACCCTATTTGTGATCGAGTTCATCTTGTTCCACTACGTCGAGATCAGGAGATGGCAAGACATCAAGAACCCTGGCAGTGTTAACCAAGACCCAATCTTCAAGCAATACAGCTTGCCCCCTGGTGAAGTTGGTTACCCTGGTGGCATCTTCAACCCTCTCAACTTCGCGCCTACTGCTGAAGCCAAGGAGAAGGAGCTTGCTAATGGTAATTCATTCTTCGCCTTCTAACAAACTGTAGTCTTGAGAGTTTACAATGTTCTTATTACGCGTCTAAACATTAGACCTCTAGCATTTAAATTCCAAGGTTGTATTTGTGTTGGGGGGGTGGGGGGGGGGGGTTAAGGGGCTAAAGGTAAGATTGCGTACATCTGAATGATACTATAGAGTAATAATGTAATAGAAGCTGAAATTTTGTGTGTTGTGACGTTGCAGGGAGATTGGCAATGTTGGCATTCTTGGGATTCCTAGTTCAGCACAATGTGACCGGAAAGGGAGCATTCGACAACCTCCTACAGCACCTTTCTGACCCATGGCACAACACCATTGTTCAGACATTGAGCGGCGGTGTCTAGATCAATTCGAAGAGGAGTGACTATGTTATGGAGTATGGAGTAGTTCTTTTGTAACAACTTAAAAACTTTGGTGTATGGTATTGAACTTCTGTGATCTTTTAAAGGATTTGCAATGTACAGGACGACTGTTTGTTACCGATCATAGCTGTTATCTTGTGAAATTAGTACTACGTGTTACAGGACCACCACGTTATTTGTAATCTGAAATGTTATGATGTTTGGAAGGAATCACCCTATTCAGAGGTTGATTGTACTAATTGTCAATGAGCACATTGTTGTGGTTCTCTAAACAAATTAAAATTCTTCATCAACTCAGAGATCACTTCTGAATTGTATCTTGAATCTTTTACTGAAAAACAGTGGCCAGTAATGCCGTAAAGTCGCTTCGTGATAAAATCCTTGAATGCTTTATCAATATCAGCTAGAGATTTGATGTTACACTCATTTCTGTATGTTCTAATTTACAGGATCAGTCACTAGAAACCTTAACAAAATTTGCCCTAATATAGGGAGAAAAACCAATAGATGGACTGATGGGAGAACCTATTCACAGTTAATGTGTTTCTGTAAGAATGTGCTACAATATATATAACCTATACTTTCATTTGCTATACATCTTATACTATACAGTTAATCTTTTGATGCTCAGGTGACTGACATGCGCGATTTGTAAAGTTTGTGGGAGATTAATTATGACTATATTACCAGGTGCAGGCTACCATTCTTGGCCGTTGTAAGAAGTGCATACACACCGTGATTAGTTAGGCTGCAGGAAGAACAGACATTCTTAGTTACACACAGAAGCAGTAAAAACAGACATTATTATGCACACAAATGAGCAGGTGATATGATTGTAACAAAATCCCGAACTTAAGACCTATACTCACGTAACTGCTAGGTCTAGAAGGAACCGAATTAAGGCACACTGTCAATATATCTTAGCACAACAATCATATTACAGTCTTTAAGACTCATAACAGGTGTTTTAGAAAATTAGCATCTTCCAAATTGCACCCTGACAAGCTTGTTTCGGTTTAATTAAAGAGCTAGAGCGCCTATACACGTATTTTCTACTATTTAGACACTTCAACATAAGAATAAGATGAATGAAATGACTGGCAGACATTGTGATCAAGCCAAAGCATGAGTTTTAAGAAATTTGTAACGAACCTGTGGGTATGAATTCTCGTGAAACATGGGAATGGGACATGGCAAAGCTGCCGGAACCCATGGTTGTGGTCTTGTATCATAAATAGACCTTGGCAAGTCAAAATGACCTGGAACTTGGTAATCCATGGGATTTGCTTGAAAGTTCATCGTGTTATCTGACATCGATTTCTTCTCCTCAGGCAGGCTTATATTTCCGTAAGGAGAGTATGGATATTGTTCACCAATCTGAACTCCCATGCATGCAGAGGACGTCAGTTCATTAAAGGTACCACAATCTTGTCCTGTATTGTCACACTGTCTGGCATTATCCGTGTCTGTATTGACATTGCCATAGTATACAGGATATCCGGACATTGAAGCTTCCGTAGCACACTTTGTATCTCTATAGTCAGACCATTGAAATACAAAGATTAGAGAAATAGAAATGAAGGAAAAACAGAATGTCACAAGTGTTTTTTTGGAGATATAAAGGTGTTATTACCTTTGAGGCAAGAAGTTTGTCTGGTCAGGCAACATCATCTGCTGATTGTCATTACTCGGAAGCCATGACAGCTGCTGGGATTCTTGCATACTACTCACCATTAAGGGGAAATGCATTCCATTCTGAAACTGAACCAGGCATGAACAATGTCAAAAAGATCGATCAAGAAAGCGTGCCACCAGAGACAAAAAGCGTCTTCTACAACCGGTTACATTAGAATAGCTCTGTACCTGGCTACTGCAGTCTAATGACGACATATATTGGTGCTTACTAACGGTTTCCTGCCAAATGAAATCGGAACGAGTTGTTAGTATAGTACTGATACTGACAGATTGGACCGAGGGAAGCATACTAAAAAGTAATGGATACCTTCTGCAAACGAATATGATTAAGTGATTCTCTCAAAGACTCTTCCATCTGCTGCAAATGTTCTACATTGTCGATTTTATCAGGATTACTCCAACAGCTGAAAAATACAAATAACATCATTACAGTCGTAATTTTTGCAGCTTAGACATATGCTATGGAGCTAACATGCCTTTCTTGACACTACAAAGTCACCAATAAATCTAAATCTCATCATGAATTCATAATGTACATCCCGGCTTGACAATATAAACGCGCACATCCCAGGACTAACCTACCCATTCCCTTATAAAAGGTCAGAGCATTTGTAACTCAGCAAATATAGACTAAATGGTATTGTTAAACATTCAATGGCAGGGTGAATATGCTTCTCTGGAAGCTTAATTGCAAGTCTGTGCCACGGCCAAAATTACGCAACAAAGATCGCGCAAACAGGATCATGGACATAGACCTCCATAGCAGTCACCTATGAGACTGATAGTGAAATACAGTAACATACAGAGCTATACAAAGTTACTAAAGAGTACATATGGCAATTATTCTACAAGAATATGAGCATGGTCCTAAAAGTTGCTTGAAGAAGAAGAAAAGAGTAATTATTTTGACTATAGAGGGATTTGAAGATTTACCTGAGTCTTTTATGTGCTTCTGTTATTTGTGTTTGCAATACCCGTGCTTGGTCGATTAATTCCTGCATGTTCAATTCCCCATGGAGCAAGTTAAGCACAAACTAAGTTTGGTTTGCTCAACGAAATTAGTGATGAGTGTCGTAAGCAACAAGAATCGTACCTCAGCTGTTTGATTACTGCACGAAAAAAAGGAGGAAAAAGGAGAGGAATTAGATGTGTGCAAGTCCTCATTGAAATGAAGATACAACACATTAAAGGATTGCATACCTTAAACCTACAAAGTCCTTTATATTTACGTCATGGTCGAGCTTTTTGAACGTCTTCTTCAATGCCTGCGAGAAAAAGAAGGTAAATCAGTAAGACCTTAGGAGTAGGGACTTATGTGGTTCCATATTGCAGCACAGGATACGACAGGAAATCGACATTTTAGTAAAACTGTTGACATGATTCTTACTTCAAGACTCTCCAACTTCCTGAAACAAAAAGATGCAAAATATTCAGAATTTACATTTCTAAGACAAAAAACTGAGCATACAGAGAAGTTAGCCATGGATTATAACTTATAAGTTAAGTAGCACACCTTTTTGCCCTTTCTTGAGGAGTGAGTTGAGCAAACTTGGTAATGACTTGTTCAAGATTGCTGCAAAAGCAGACATTTTGACATCATTTCAGAAACATGTACCGTATACAACAAGCTCAAAAGTAAGAAAAAGGCGATATTGCACAATCTGATATATTGATATATGTCCAGCCTGAAACAGGATATGAACAAGCTTATTGATTTCTATAGTCTTAGCAGTCCAGAACAATAAACTGATGCATGTTTTCTCAACAACGCACATACAATTTTCACCCTTCACCTAAGCTAACAATTGATTCTATGACAACATTACTCTAGTGCCTCAAAGGCTCCATCCATAAGAGTTAGGGTGTCCGATCTACATACATAGTCTTACCCCTAAGTTGAAAACATCGAGAGACTTCCAATAGTGAAAATTGTGTAAGGATTTGCATTTGATCGACTATTACTTCACAACCTAACAAACTCCTACAGGTAAGTGTCCCATTTTCGTGACAATATCATCATATTCCAAAGTCGAAAAATAGTGAGTCTTTGGCTCCATTAGAAATGGAGACCACTTAAAGATCGATGTTTTACATATATTAATTCTTGCATCTAACATTAGAGATGCATTATAACATTTTCAATCTTCCATGACAAATCAATACCTCCTACACTAATTTCAAGTTCCTAATTAACTTTACAAAAATGTTCCTAATTAAAAATCATGATCAAACAAAATGATAGTAGAAACATACCTACGATCTCCAAGGTACAATGTAGGTTTCCCTGTCGGGGAAAACATGAGCAGAATAATGTGTATGTCACATAAAATCGCCAGTTCCTTAGCTTTCTTAATAATTCCGGTGCGCCTTTTCGAATACGTTACTTGTCGATTACTGCTGCTTTCTAATCTCTTGATCTTTAATTTAACCCTTCCCATTCTTCAAGCTCTTAACCAAGATTTTAAACCAGGCCAAGTTTTTCCTTAGGCCAATCAACTTTGCAAATTTCTTCCTTTTTCTTATGACTTCTACAATGAAACAAACATAATTATTTACATAAAGTTAGAGCAACCCATGAGTCGAATCTAATTAAACAACATGCACATTTAGCCTTACGTGGTCCTGCTCAACTCGAATACAAACTAGACCGAATGGTTGAAACAAACATGCCTAACAAAATTATTGTATAACATAAAGTTTGAACAAACCTAAATCAAATGACACAATATGCACCCATAAATCATCAAAATTTTCGATATTTTTCGAAAGATAAGAAGAAACATACGAGGGAAATTCATCATGCACACACAATGTGAATTTGATTGGCAAGGATAGATGATATTGCATAAGAAATAAATCATTGTAGTTGTAATTCATAATGATTTATTAAATTTGCAATGATTTTGTTAAATATTTGAGGAAGAAAAATAACAGAGAATAAAGAAAGAGTTGCAAAAAAAATGTTTGAAGAAAAGAAAGGGTTAATGTAGGGAACATACCATAGAAAGGCAAAATAAGATGCCCAAAAAAGGGAATTCCCAGAATAAATTTAGAAACCCAAAAATGGGATAATAATAACAAGATTTAATTTAAAAAAAAAAAAAACAGTTAGAATAAAAGTAATTAGATTTACACCAAAAAAAAAATGGAGAGGTGAGAAAGTGGAGGGCGTAGGAAAAGGTGACAGGCAGAGCTATGAATCCGGGGTAGGCAGGAGAATCGGGAGGTGTTAGAATGCATATGCGTTGTGTTTCTTCTTTCTTTCTTTCTTGTCATTTTACGTATTGTTGCGCGGAAGGTGATATGATGATTCGAAATTGGCTCGCTTTAGAAGATTGGTCATTATTTTGGTACAAAGGAGCAGCTAATGCTGCGGGGGGTAGGGGTATGAGCGAGGATTTGAACCCGCGACATCCCCCAGACAGGTTGAGTTCCTAACCACTAGGCCAACCTTGATCCTCAGAAGATTGATCATTGTACCAATGGGTCAACATTGTTCTTCTTATTAAGTAATGAGTAATGTTTTGTCTATGCATGGAACCCTAAGCTACATGGGAGTGCTCAAGCGTGGTTAATTAGTTTGATAGTCTCGTCTCCGTCAATCGCTAGCTATACTATAATTACTTTTGCACTCTGTCGTTGTGTTATTATAGGTGAATAAAGATTTAAGCAAGCTCAAACAAAAACTTTAATTTGTTGATCTATACCAAAAGTTTAGACTAGCTGACGATCACGGACAACAGTTTTATACCTTAATGATTCCATTTTATTAATGATCTACATTCCGACGAAGTGTCATAATTTAGGACTAACGGAAATACAGACCATGTTTGGTGAAAGGAGTACTTAACCAAAGAGAAGTGATGTATGACCAAATGGAAATGGTAATAAATAAAAGGAGTTCAATTACATTAAAGATCGTAAAGAGTATGAGACGATTATTCTACATGTAGGAAAATTTGATCATATCGACTATTTATAGTAAGTTGTCGCCCTGTTGACGGCCTAAGCTAGATGGTCATGAATCAAAACACTACTGGATTAGTCGATGATCACACCTTGATAACTATAAATGTCTATATATAGTATAGCTCATACATCTTGACATGCTTTATACAGCGAGGTTTTTAACTTTTTGTTCTCTACGTCTTAAGAAAAAAACAAAAAGTTTAATCTCAATTCTCAATAACTCAATTGACCAGACATATAAGTACGTTGAATAAATTCAGAGATTTCAAGGCGAAAAGAACATGAACTTAATAAACAAAACACATACGGTTGTCCGTTGAATAAATTCAGGAGAAATCACATTTGATTCATAGTTATTGTCTCGATCATAAGTTTTATTGTTAGACTAATATTGGCGGATTCTTCGCTATCTCAACGTATATGTGACCACACATACACTTAGTTTTACAGCATCAACTCAAACTAACTCCCTTAGTTGTAGCCTTCAATTTCCCTTCTCTCTCCTTCTCCCAAAACCTCTTATTCAGTCTCTATTATGAACTAATTAACAAGATTTTAAAGTAATTAACTTCTTCCTTAATACCCTTTTAACGTTTCATTTCTAATTTTTTTATTATGCCCTTCATCATCACGTTACACTTTCCATATTAGTGATTGTATTGATTGATCGAGTGGTTGTTGGAGAGATCTAAAAACCCTTATACGTAAACATGGAGAGTGCTGAGAGGGATGTCGAAACGGGTGATCGAATCTCGACGCAACGCCATGATCAATCTTCTCTTCCTCCTCGTCGGAAAAAAGGAGGATGGAAAGCCATAAAATTCATTTTAGGTACATACATTATTGTATTCTGATAAGTTTTATGTAGGACGGTCTTATTGTACGTGTAGTGTATGAATCGCGCAATCTACTTTATTGTATCGTGTTCTAACGAGTCTTTGGTTAACAATTGGCAGCAAATGAGACGTTTGAGAAGTTGGCTTCGATGAGTTTGATTGCGAATATAACAGTGTATTTACGCACAAAATACAACATGGATGGGATACTATTGATTAATGTGATTAACATATGGGGTGGATCTTCAAACATATTAACATTACCAGGTGCTGTTCTTTCTGATGCGTACTTGGGAAGGTTCTACACTTTGCTCATTGGTTCCATAGCCTCTATGTTGGTAAGATTTGTTTGTCTTTTGAATCACTATATGTTTTTCTTTAAAATTCACTCGATTTGTCGGGTCTTACACAAACCATGTGAGATGGTCAGGTGGTATCGAAATTGAGTACCAGACACTCTTGTACGTACATTGTCTATACTCTATATATATGAACACTACTTATTTGTCCGTTGTAGGGTACGATTTATAATGTAGATGATATATATAGACTATAGAGTAAGATTGCATGAAATAACAAGTGATTGATTGAATCTTCAAATTTGCGTTTGATGCAGGGGATGGGAACAATGGCCTTAGGTGCAGGCATACCTAGGCTAAGGCCTCCGAGTTGTGATCCCGAAGCAGATTGCGTCCCGGCAACACCTTGGCAACTCGCAGTACTATTTATAGCACTTCTCCTTTTAGCCATTGGATCAGGGTGCATTAGGCCTTGCAACATTGCATTTGGTGCTGATCAATTTGACACAACAACTGAGAAAGGTCGTACACAGTTAGCGCGATTTTACAATTGGTGGTACTTCTCCTTCACGATTTCTTTACTAATCGCGCTTACAGCAGTGGTATATGTCCAAACCAACATTAGTTGGACAATTGGGTTTGCTATCCCAACAATATGTTTTGCATTGTCTATTATGATTTTCTTGGTTGGGTGTCACACCTACATATACAAGCCAACTCAAGGGAGTATCTTCATCGACATGGTTAAGGTTGGTGTCGCGGCTTATAGGAAAAGGAAGGAGACTATAACCTCCTATGGCAATGACAATCATGTCTTCTACGATCCTGTTGAGTCGAGTGATAAGGTTGATAAGGTTGCGAAGCTTGCTAGGTCTGATCGATTAGGGTTTTTGGATAAGGCCGCGATAATTAAGGATTCGAGTGAAGTGAATAGTGATGGGATTTCTATTAACAGTTGGAGACTGTGTAGTGTCCAGAAAGTGGAACAATTGAAGAGTTTAATTGGGATTTTACCAGTTTGGGTGGCAGGGATCCTCTGTTTCGTATCGATGGATCAACAAAATACATTTGGTATACTACAAGCAATGCAGATGCATAGGAAGGTAGGATCACATTTCGTAATTCCACCAGGTTGGATAGGTTTAACTGCTATGATTTCGCTATCCATTTGGATAGTCATATATGAGCGTCTCATCATAACGTTATGGAAGAAATGGACTAAGAAAAGTGACGTGAGATTTTCCTTGAAAACAAGAATCAGGATTGGTATCATAATGTCAATTTTGAGTATGGTGGCCGGGGCTATAGTCGAGTCCAAAAGACGAGAAGCAGCCTTGAAAGCAGATTCATTTGACTCGCCCCTTAGCGTAGGATTCCTAGCACCACAGCTAATGTTGACAGGGTTGTTAGAAGCATTTGCCGCGGTTTCAATGATGGAGTTCTTCACAACACAAATGCCTGAGCAGATGCGCTCCCTAGCTGGTTCCGTCTTCTTTATCAGCTTGTCCATGGCTAGCTACTTGAGTACCGCGATTGTTAACATTATATACAGAGTTACCAAGAAGGAAGATGGTATTGCATGGCTAGGAGGGCATGACCTTAACAAGAATAAGCTTGATTATTTCTATGCCATTATAGCTTGCATAGGAGTGTTGAACTTCTTTTACTTCACATTTGTTGGGAGCAAATACATTCTTGTTGATAACGCTACCACAAGTGTGGCAACACCAACAAGCTCGAGTAAAGAAACACACCCTAGTCAAAGTGATGAAGTAATCAAAGGAATCCAGGGACATCTTTAGTAGATTGATCAATTCTTAGGTTTTTGTTAGTGTTGTGTCTCTTTTTCTCATCATAGTGAAAATTTTGTTTATCTCTTGATGTGTAATATAACATAAAACGAAATATTTAAACAAGTTGGCATATCAATTTTGTTTCATCGTATAATTACTAGCTGCTTCATATGTATGATTTTATATTACACACCGAATAATTTTTACAATAACAAAACCTTGTTTAAATATAAAAATATGTGGAATACCAGATCCGAACTTAATTCAATTGGAAATTGAAAATACGACGTTAACATTGGCTAATGAGAAGAAAACATCAAAACGAATAACTTTAAGTCACGAAAAGAAGATGAGACTACTCAAATTTCGAGCTGTTACCAAAGTACTCCCTTTGACTTTCAGGTACTTTACATTTCGTTTGATAATTATTTACATATTCAAGCGTAATGTAAAGAATCTAATAAAACGGTGAGAATAGACGAAAACGTGATAAATGGTCATATCTCTTGGAGCCCAAAGGAACCCATTTGAACCACATTATCAACAAAAGAAATGCAATCAAGAAAAGAACCAAAAACAACTCCACCACCAAGAGGAGGAGGAGGCAGAGGTAGAGGGCGCGGCCGCGGCCGCAACGCCACCAAATTATCTCCACCCTCCGCCGTGGCTGCCGCCGTAGCCGACGAACCAATAATTGAGCTGAGCTCAGAGTTTGAAGACCTCAGAATCTCCGACAACAACCCAAGGAGCTTCCCATACAGTGTGAAGCAAGAATGCTGGGAAAAGGCCGACAAAGTCAAAGGAAGGGACCCACAACGTTGGAGAAGGGACCCACTTGGGAACACCGTCTTTCGGAAGCTTGTTGGTTGCGCTGGTTGCTTGTGCCATGATTATGACCATATCATTCCTTATTCCAAGGTCCATTCTTTTTCCCTCTTTTTACTTATTTTTTTCGTAAACTTGTTCGCAGTGATCTTTAATTACTCCGTATCATGGACTGCGCAAGACGGTTACAGATGACGATTCATGTTAGCCGACCCCAAGTCATTTTGGTAGTAAGGCTTAGTTATTGTTGGTGGTAGTGTGTTTTCATTTTTTGCATTATTTTGTGGTTTAATTGTTGTTTTTGATATATGGTAGTGGTGTGTTTGATTACATGATATAAAGTTGTAATCTTCAATATCAATTATACATTTTATTGGGTTTCGAAACATTGGTTGTTGTATTATTGTGGTGTGTTGGTGGGTTTGATTAGATGATGATAAGAAGTTTTCAATTTGTAATGCTGGTTTACTTTAAGGTTATGTTTGGTTGGGTTTAATCTTCGCGACAATGTAATGGAATGAAATTAGTACGAAAATGGGATAATTGAGAGAGGGAAAGAATAGTGATAAGGGGGAGAGAGTAGTTGATTAATTTGATGATATAATCGCAATTACATGGGTTTAAGTTGAACAAGGAATAATTGTTTTAGTTCAATGGAGATCTCGTTACATTGTAATGAGCATTACACCGAAGCTCCCTTCACTCCTTCATTTTTGGGCTAAATGGGTGGTAATGGTGACTACATTACACCCTTGTAATCAAACAGGCTCTAAGTCTGTAAGATAGGTGAGTTTTGTCATGTTGGTTCTTTTAAATGATAATTGTAAGGCGAAAAATTTAGAAGTTTACAATCATGGGTAGATGAGTTTCTACTTTCCTAGTGTTGTTTTCCCTCTTGTAAGTATTATAGTTGTTATTTGGTGGAGCTGGCAGAGGTGGACATTTGAGGATTATTGCGATTGCCAATTCGATTTGATAATAGACTTGTTTGGTTTTTAAAATTGGTAATTTACGCGAATTCTTCTTCTTCTTCATTCTAAAATTCAGGGATTCATTTGATAATCTATTTATAAATAAGCAAAAGGTATTGATTTGTAGGTAAGCTTCGTAAAACTAGCTGATAAGATCACCTAAAGGTAAACAGGCTGCTGGAAGTTGATAAATTAACCATCCATTTCTGACTTTTGCACAAAGCTCAATACGAAAGTTAAACTTCTCCGTACTTCCAATTCTACTTCTGGCTACTATAACACTGTTTTTCAATAAACATCTACAAAAAGGTTTTATCTTTACCTACCTCTCTTTTCCTGTTCATATTAGTTGCTTGCAGTTAGGGATGTGGCACTCAAGGTCTGACTATTAGCTGCAATGTCAAGCTGATCTCTAGTCTTTGGGATTTATAATGTTGATTTGTGGTTCCAAGTTTTCGATAATGCTTCCAATTAAGTCTTTGGGATTTGTAATGTTGAATTGTGGTTCCAAGTTTTCGATAATGGGGTTTATTGCCCATGTTACCTGGGTCTTCGTTCTAGAATCTCTAAAAGTTGAAAGCCATTTCCGTAGAAGCATATGTTACCGATAAAATCCTTGGTTATGCAATTAAGGTAATGATATAGCTTTTAGATGAAATGTTGAGTTGATCTTTGGTGAAGGTTGTGGGGATTTGGTTCATTTAGCTATGTGACCTAGATTTTCGTTTGAAATCTTGGAAAGATGAAAGCCATTTCCCTGGAGGTATATAGTGCTGACGGAATCTGTAGAACTGGAAGAAATAAAGTTATCTGATTCTAGAATTGTTACTACTGTATATTTAAAACTAGCTATCTGATATAAGGGAAATCGTAGGAATAAGAGGTGAAATGGGTTTACCAATTGCCTAAGAAAAGTTACAAATTAAGGGTCGCAGTCTTGTCTGCATTATCGGTCAGCCAGTGCCCATTCGGGCATCGCTGTGAGAAAAGGAGGCGTTCACATAACAACTCCCTTCCCTTCCAAATGCTGATTTATGGTAAGATTGCTGACTAGCCCATGCAGGTTTGCAGCATTTTCTAATATTGATGATAGAACTCAAATTTGGATAATGTTATTTTAGAAGGAATATAATAAAGATGCTTGAAATGTACTACAGTAGTTTCCACGATAGGAAAATTAATCAAAGTTATTCCTATGTCCATTTATCGTCAAAGCTTGGAGAAACTTCAAAGTGCTACTGGGAATGTCTGGGATTGGAATTTATTTCCATTGGAGTAACTTTAGATGCTAAATTCCACAAAATGTCATTTCATTGAAGATAGTGAACGATTTGGTTGCTGCAAAGGTGATTGCAGAAGGTCAAGTAGAGAGCACCAAATTTGTTTGGAGGTCCTCCAGCCAGGCTGTTGTGGGAAACCAATCCCGATGGAAACTTTAGCTCTTTTTCTAGATGTCTGGGGTCTTATGTTACCTAAGCGGACAAAGCCAACTCTATTGTATTCTAGGAAATAGAAAAAGTTCTGAACTTGAAAATCTGAAATCCACTATCAGTTATGATGGTGGCTTGAAGAGGGCCTTAGCTAGGGGTTGATGGTCTCTTTTTTGTGGTATGTGGTTGGGCTTTTGTCCTCCCTGGTTTGTAGTGTTCTTCTTTTCTGTATTGAAGATAGTGAAAAACAATGTTGCTGGAAACAGTGTTTTGAAATCCATAATTCTCAGGTGCTAAATCTTTTGAAAGATGGCGACTACTAAGTCTGAAGTTCTTAAGATATTATTAACGCTGTCTGTTGATTTGTTTATGGCTGAATATGTTTGCTTTCTAGAGGAAGTTGATGCTGGAACTTGCTAAATTTTGATCTGTTACATATATTTGATTTCTCATAGAGGAAGTGTTGGCGTATTGCTAAGCGACATATTTGGAACCTCTTCGTGTTCCTGTGTCTCAGTTCTCATATATCATATTCCTAGAATAAATGGTGTTCATTTGCAGCTCAACTCTGC
Organism: Spergularia bocconei; assembly: GCA_963457585.1. Classification (NCBI taxonomy): domain Eukaryota; kingdom Viridiplantae; phylum Streptophyta; class Magnoliopsida; order Caryophyllales; family Caryophyllaceae; genus Spergularia; species Spergularia bocconei. The sequence goes on along the minus strand of OY734942.1, from coordinate 5,857,502 downwards.
CTTTCTTTTCACAATATAGATAATCTTCTACCTTGTCTAAAAGTTTTACTCTGCGAAGAGACAATGAACGTATTTGAGATTCCATCGTTTTGAGATCACTTAGTAGTCTGATATGATTTTCAGCTTTTCCTGTGGAATTTGGTTGCCTGAGGATGGTTTGAAGATCCTGTCACTGACCACTTATAATGTATTGCGGAAGTTTTGGATCAATTGGTTATGAGGAGTTGTGGAGACTAGTGTTGATAAGAGGAGCCATAGTGGGTAGAGAAGAAAAGAAGAGGGTGCCTTATATCTTTCTCCTTTTGGTTGGAGGGGAAGTCTTTCAATGAGAAACTATTTTCAGTGGAAATTAGAAATCAGAATTTTAATATAAGTTCTTTCTTGGTTCTTTGTTGTGGACATAATATGAAGAGAAAGGAAGGAGGAGGTAAATGGGGGAAGGCGAAACTTGAATCCCATCTTAAAATGTCTTCTTTCAAACGAGACAGGCTCTAAGCTGAGTGGTTGCAGACTTGCAGTAGCTGCAAGCTCCCACACTCTAACCACGAAGCTGGGTTTGTGTGGTGATCAATTTAACTTTTAAAGTTGATGGACCTAGACCTAGACTTCCTGCAGGCTCTGTTGTTGAGTTCAGCTATTGAGCTGGGATTTTCTCTGGGGCTTCCTGCCTTTCCCTCTAAGCCTCACCGTCAAAAACAAGGATTTTGAATTGATAGAATTGATTTTCTAAACTTTTGGGTAGCTCAGTGAGTGTTGCCTAATAGATATAAGAATACTACTTGATAAGTGCCTGTAGCCTAGATTACAGTGATCCTGGCTATGAATGTCAAAGTGAAGTAAATTGAGAGTACAAGAGCTTGACAGAGTCTCAATTCAAGACTCTGCTGAAAACGTCTCCTTGATGCTTTCGAAGCGATACACCAAGAAGCCTGTTACTTGCTCGATACCTTGTGAACAGGCATGATTAACTTGAATCGGAGATAGGTGCAAAGGATTATTGCTAAGTTTATATGGCGGATACGAATGTGCAGTGCTGTTGTATTGATACTTATGTCAGTTTAGATAAGCCTTTTTAGACGTGGAAGAGGAATCCCAGATGCAGACTTAAGTGGTGTCGTCTCTTAGCAAAAATTTCCAACAGTAAGTAAATGAATAAGAAGGTGAACAGTTCTCCTATGAAGGGAGTAGTAAGAAAAAAGTTGCTGCTTGATGATAAGAATTTTCCTATCCAGTGTACTGGAGTATTATCCAGTGTGATAGAGAGGATGATGGATAACTTAATAATTTTGCACTTTATGAAGTTGTCACTTTGGCAATGAGAAGAGTGGTCTAAACCAGGTCACCCTTTCAGCATTATTACTAATTTCCATCACATGTTCTTTTCATGAACATCTTAGTTCTCTTGTGGTGTTGGGACAAAATTGGGTGCAGAAGTCTTCTTCTTTCTCAATTTTGAGCTTTTCGTCCTGGTATATTCCTTCATATGGTCTCATTTAGGTAGATCTCCCAACAAGTGGTTTCATGATATGACAGTTTGGCTTGCTTAACCCACCCAATGGTTATGCGTGTATAACCTATGAGGCTATGAGTGACTATTTTGTTGCTTCATATGTGAAGATTATCACTCCATATAACCTAGAAGATGCTGTGGCTTATAAGTCTAATGTCTAGTGCATTACCAAGGAGCTTTAATCTTCTTCAATGACCTCACTCTCTTGTGTTGCTTTTATGTACATAGATATGAGCTGGCAACAATAGCATTCGTTTTAGAATCTGTGGTTCAATATTTTGTGCCGTGTGGCAATTCAGTTCATGGAGTTTTTCATGTCAAATGAAATTAACGATCCTCCAGTGTGGTAGATTAATCACGATGGAGTCAAGAAAAGTATTGTTTTGTTGTTGATGTTTTTTTTATTGAGAAAATTAGGTTGATAATCTGCTGGAAATGGGTTCTTGCAATTCTTGTACGTTAATCCTGCTAGCTGAGCCATTACCCTTTCCTGTCTTTTAGTACCCTGAGTTGTGTTAGTGCTTAGTACATAAACTAATACAGTTTCGTACTATATCATACTAAACGTTAAATGAATTTATTCTATTTCTTTTCAGGGCGGAAAGAGTACAGTAGACAATTGTCAAGTTCTGCAGGTAAAAACACTTACCCAGACTTATATTTACCAAGTATACATGCTAAAATAATATTTGCTTGTCGTTTTATCTTTTATTTACTAGTATCTTCTCAAGTTCACAGAATTTCTGTCTGGGTTGGCCTAGTTCTAGTTTCCATTTTCATATATGCTCCTGTTGCTTACTAGCAGCTGCCCCTAAATCTTGCTCTCTGTTGGGGGTTTCTTTAATGTGTTTCATAGCTCATCTCTTTGTAGTTTCGTCATTATATTTGTATAGTTTCTTCTAGGGTAAAAAAAACAAAGATGGTCTGAATTTTGTGGTACCAGAAGAATTGGGAGATTTAGGACTAGAAACTAGTTTCTTCCGAGTTGAATTGCAATTGAAAGCCCATGGAGTAGGACAAAGCTAGATTTGATGTTCCCCATGACTCAAAAACGTTAACTTGCCTACCCAAAAAAAGAAAAGAAAAGGAACACGTTACCGTGCCTACTGACTGACTGCCCGACTCTGAAAAGAGGTTTATCATAGATATCTGTATAAAGGATTTAGGAGATCTACTGTCCCCTAAATCTTGCATCTGCAAGACTGCAACATTATCATGTTGACCGATTTTCCATGTGGGTTAATTGTGAAATTGTGAAGGAAGTGGCAATTTTGGACATCCGAGTTTATGCTGCTCTCAGAAATGTGAGCTAAACTAGCTTGTGTCTGACATTTGGGTATTGTGTCATGTGGCCGTATGCTTTATCTGGCTAAATGATTTTTGATTATTGACAGAAGGGCCTTGTGAGAATTCGGACATGTAAAGTGATGTGAAAAGTTGCAACCATTCACCTGTACCAAAAGATTTCGATAGAAACCTTGAATCATGACCATCACATGTCAAGCTCCTGAGGAAAGGAACCTTTACCAATCACAACATTGGCCCAATGAATAAGCTGCGAGAGACCTTTTTTTTTTTCTGATTTTGTTGAATATCTTCTCTTAGCTTAATAAAACAATGCTTTGATCTCCTGCTGTCAATCTTCACTACCTGCATTTTTAGATCTCCAAGGGTTTCTTTAATAATTATTTTCTGTATGTAGTTTCTATATGAACAACTTATGGGTGAAACTAACCCAGAAGTCTACCGTTTTATCTAACTTCAAAGTACTCATCATGCACATATTGTTTCAGGTTCGTGTTAATCGCTCCAAAGGGAATCGTACTGACATATCCAGAGCAGATTTAATACGAAGGAGTTCTTATTGCCGAGTTTCAGGTATTCCGATATCTTCATAAAGTTACTTGTCCCGTACTGTAATTCAATTTCATTATCTATCCTAACTGGTAACCTTTAGAGTTTCTAACCCAAAAACCATGCGCTTAATCTTCAGATAATATTTTCTATCTGACTATGCTGGAAAATAGTATGCTTAATCTTCTGATATACTTAATCATCTGATAGTAGCAATCTTAATCTACTTGTGGGAAAGTCCGAAAGAAGTATGCTTAATCGTCTGATAGTTTTTGAGTCATTCCCTGAAAATATTTGAGATTTTATGTTCATAGAAAAAGGGGCTGTCTGTCAAATTAAACGACCTCTGAAGTTTCAGTCAGTAATTAATTCTAGTGAAGGAGATTACTGAAAGCTCAGTAGTGGTAAATCCTGATGGACTTAAAATTTCAGGTCGTGAGATGGACTTTCTTGAACAAGCAGCTTATGGTAATGTTCGTCGTGGAGATGATTCAGGTGGATGTAGGATCCAGTAACACCGTTGAATTTGTAGGGCTAGTCACGGTTTGTATATAGGTTCTGTAAAAGAGAAATTGTTGAGCAGTTGTGAGCACTGCTGCTCAATATATGTAGGAGCAAGAACAGACTGTTTTGGCGCGGGGCATGAGTTTACTGTCCATCGGAAGGGAAGGGAAGGGAAGGACATTTGTAAGGGAAATTATCTCATACAGAGTAAACCTCAAGATCAGAAATGAAATACTTGTATTTATTTCGAAATGAACCTAAGAATTGGCAGTAGCTAGTTTACAGTGGCTCAAAGTCGAAGAACCCAGTTCTATGTTCGCATTGACAGTGATTTGAACCACTGCTTATAGCACTATTTATCTTTTTGTGTTAGAGGTGATACTCCCTCCGTTCTTTTGGTTAATGTTTGGTTTGAGCATATTTCAAAATAAACGTTAAGGAAATCGACGGAGGTTGGTTGTTTTCTTCTTTTTTTCTTCTTCTTCTTCTTTTTTTTTTTTTTTTTTTTTGAGGAAGCTTAAAAGTGAAAACATTTTTGGTGTCAGTGGACGAAGCCTTTTTATTCCGGCCTTTTTTTTTCAAGAGAAAGTGGAGCCTTTTTTGGAGTTCTACTCCACTATGATAAGTGATAACTGATAAACATATGCTATGGTTTTCACTTCTTCAAGTGACACAACTACACTAACAAGTCATGGTGGATGTTTCGTCATGTTCCCGCGTCAAGTACAAGTTTCACACACTGTGTCGTTAAAGTATAGGCTATCATGCCACGGAAAAATACACACTACTCCGTATGTCCTTGAAACTAAAAGGTGCAATCTAAATACTACCTTTGTATATACTAAGTATGTGCGTTGGTGCTACATTGTGCATTTATGCTCGACAATTATGTAGCAATCTTCGGAGTATTGAACAAACTAGGAAAAATGGAAACCCGAGTTATCCAAGGACATACGAGTATACTCTTCCAATTTTCACGATAGTTAGCATTTCCTTCATTAAAGGCGTTTTCTCATTTGTTACCGTTTTTAAACAGAAAGTTGGCTTCACGAAAGATGACTAATTGCTCGCCCACTTATCAATTGGATCTCACCCTCACTAGACACCAACTTCAGCCCTCTACGACCGTACACGTTTTTTCAGTAACCACTTGTACATTTTCTTGGTCACTATTCAAATAGAAACGTTAACATCTATTTTTTTTTTTTTTTTTTTTTTAACAAAAAGATAAAATATCATTATTAATTTCCACATTACAAGAAATTGGTTGGGAGTCGCGAAACAATCTGGGCCCCCACACCCTTGGCTATAGAGAAACCAATACGAGTAAAAATATGTGCCGCAGCCTGCGCACCAATGTCCTGCGTCCTGGAATACCGCTGAATGCGCTGAAGCAAAGCAACGGCACCTGACTCCAATTCTCCTAAAGAGGAGAAAGAGAAAGGGAGGAAGCCATAACCCAAAGAAGCGCACCGAGCATCATACTTAGTACGCTTACGATGAGCCGCAGCACGCACAACCCCGCCCGGCTCAAAACCTACCAAGCCAGACTGAGTTAAGGGCGATGAACCAGTCAAATCGACACACACGTCACGCCCGCCATCCCACGAATATAAAAGCACATCCGCCGGACGAAGAGGCCTGTCATCAGTGCCGACCAGCCCAATATCCACCTCCTTGCCTGCTGAAATCCCGGACCGATAGCAGACGTCTACCAAAATGTCGCGAACAACATTGTGACGATGCTTGATGCCCACAACCCCGGCACACGAAACTGCATGATCCCCAAATATATCCCCAGCGAAAGTCCTGGAACAAGCAGAACACGGCCTGTCCAAAGAGAACAAAGGGACGCCCAAACGATAGCACATGACACAACGATAAGTCCGGCTATTCATTGTCTGCCCTAAACCAGAAATAGGGACCACCCGTAGCCAATCCGAACAGTGCTCACCCTGCTGTGAATGCCACGAGTATGAAAATGCTAAAAGGAGTATGAAAATCTCACGAGTTGATTAATCGATCGCATGCCATAAATACAGAGTATAAACCAGGACAATTTCCTATGTGCCCTAAAAACTGTTGGCTTATATATGAAGTTATAAAGACAATAAAACCTTGAATAAGAGACCAGATATTTGCCAATTGCCACCCACAAGCCTTGTAATTTAGGCAAACTTCAAATCCAACCATAAGAAAAGAAGATGAAGGTGGGCACTAATTGCTAATTAATCCATTCCACGAGCATGATAGTGAAAGGGCACATATCCTCCATGTAAAGGGTTAAAATGCAAAAAGGCGGAAATAAAGAAAGGAAAGGGGAAGAAAAGCATATATTAAAAGAAAAAGCCAAGGCACTAAATGAATAAAATTTTATGTGCTTGTGTAGGACCCTATGACAGTATTTTCTTTACTTTTGGGCCAATTTTGTGGCTTAGCTTTGTTTGCAAATCTATGGGAGCAAAAAATATCTCATTGTCTTGTAGTTTCCTGACTAAGCATTTGATACCAATATACCACTATGATTTGGACATCCCTTTATACGTGCCTCTAGTCTAGTCTTATACGGAATATTTGTGTATTCTATGGTCCGAATATTCAACGATTATATAGTTCTTTGGCTTTAGTAGTACTATGTATTCATATTTCATCATATTATATTGTGTGAGATTATGCTCTTGTTTGCTCTAAAATAGTGGTCGTTCATGTTTTATCTTAGTCAGTCATACATGAACAACGTCTGAACAAAAGCGGTGCCTCTGGTTCTGTATGAAGTATGATTTTCACGTTTGTTTAGCTGTATTTGTCTGCTCCAGTGAGAAGCTATATACCATATTAAGATACTCAATTGTCTTGAAATCAAGCGGAATGATAGCGTGCAATGCAAAGTCAAGTGTCTACTAATTTTCACATCAAATGAACATTTCGGCTGATCTAGATGTGCTCTTAATATGGTCAATAAAAAATAAGAAAACAAATAGGATTGAACTCGTACGAATCAAACTAATTGATATATAGACTACGAAATATATGGATATAAAGATCGCACAAAATGAATATAGATTAGATCTCAAAAGTTTCACAAAATCTAATCTAATTATTACAAACTGATTTATTCCATGGATAATTATAAGATTATCATAGATTGCTTTCGAGCAATAAAGAACCTAAAAATTCAAATCTAATTTCAACCACTATGAAAATGTTTTTGCTTAGTATTGACATGGAAACAAAACATGTGGACTGAAAGAACACGGCAAACAGTTGATAGTTGACAGCAGCCTTTGAGCAGAAAATGAAAAAAATGCATTAATATTATCCCTTCCTTTGAATGTTCTTCGTCCTAGAAAACGGTCCACCTTTTTTGTCTTTTAGCTGGCTAAAAAGGTCTTAACTTTCCAGTGTCTTTGGTTGGCAGGGCACTTGGCAGCCTGCTGCCCAACAACTATCCCTTCAACTCTCACTCACTCACCTTTTCCCCTCTCTCTCCTACTCGTTGCTTTTCTAACCTTTTTTGGCTGCCTTCTATCTTCTTAGATTTTCACAATTTTTTCCATTTTTTGTACCAAAACAAATCTTATCTTTGGTAGGATCATACGATCTAATTTTGTGACAAAGTTGTTTAAATAGTAGTCAGATATTCGATTTTTGCTACTTACGAGTGGAGTAATCGATTACTTTACTCATCAAATTGATTTTAGTATCTCGAGGGAGATTGCTTATATGATCGGAGTGGATAATTGTCGTACTCGCCGACACACACAAATGACAAAAATAGAACAGTTTTTCAAATCCTCAATGTTATCAGCATTACATCCTGCAGCTAAAAACATTTATGGCAAACAACCTATTGTTGCAGCTTGCAGGTAGCCATTAAAGGGTATCATGAAGAGTTGCGTTACAAGGGAAACAAGAAATAGAGATTGAAATTTGGTCTCTAAATCCTCAAAATTCGGTAGATAATTAGGTTAGCTACCAAATTAGTGACCAAAATGTGGTGGATAGATAAAAGTCTACCGATAATAAGTTACGGTAAAAAAAAAAAACTTGGTAATTGCATGGTAAATGTGCAAGCAATGATAGAATGAAGTAAAGAGGAGGGCAAAATCATTTTTCCATTATTAGATCTCTATATTACAAAAAGAAGCCTAAATAATACAGCTAGATATCTTGTTCACTTTCACCGGCTTCACCTATTAACCTTGAGAACACTTCCAAAAGAAGTTAAGGCCTATGTACAAAGATACAAGCTAAGACAGCTAAAAATGGAAAAAGAAGGGGGGGACAGTCTTTGCATAATGTTACAGGATGATTGATGGCTGCTATAGCTGCTTCTGCTCCAACCCTAATATCCTAAGCTAAATCAGGCTCATCAACCAAATATACCGAGCCTAAGTTGCGTTGCAGGTGGACTTTAACAAAAACTTAGCGGTCTCTATTTTACAATCAAGCTTTCTCTTGGAAGCTGAATGATCTACACAAAGCTACAGGGTTAGCCTTGAATGCTTCAGGAGCTTCTATATTGCTGTCCGTCCTCTCTGCCTCCTTGGAATGGAAGCTGTTGAAAAATCCTTTTCTTGCAGAGTCAGCTTTATCCTTCTTAATTCCGAGTGTTGTCCATATAGAGCTCTTGGCAGCCTCATCAGGGTCGTCGATCCTCAATGTCTTTGGCATCAGAACTGTACTGGTCGTAGTAGGGGTAGTAGGAGTTTCGGAGCTCCTATCATTGTCAGTCGGTGTTATCATCTCGCCATTCCTCGTATGCTTGCCTAATGTAGGGGAACTCTGGTTGGATCCCGGGCTATTCTGGCTCGGGGAGTACTGTGGTACCCAGGAAACATTCCAAGGAACGGGAGCACCATTCCAGTAAGGAGGAGGGTACATCGGCATAGGGTAACCTGACGGACAAAATGGTGGTGGTACAGGACCAGCAGCAGGGTTCCACATATACGGCCACTGAAAGTAGGGCATCTGATTAGGAAACCCATTCATTTGCTGCTGTTGTTCTTGTGCACATTTCCTTGACGGATCCTCAATAGCCGAACTAGTTGTAACAGTCGAACCACTTGAATGATCATCCCCGTTGTCCATAGCCCGACTTGGCACTGGCACAACATGATCGATGTTATGGAATCCGTTTCTAGTGGTGCCACAGGCCTTCTTCTCAGCAATGTTAAGGACAGAGGTCATGGAATCACAAAGTGGATTGTCTGATCCAAATGTCAGGACTGTTCCATTGTTTTTTAATCCCGGGTGGTGCACACCATTAGATACATCAAACCGAGCTGCTTGAAGAGCCTCAGACATCGTTATATGACAGTACCGTGATGCAGAGCTCTTGTTCTTTCGCCTTCCAGCTCCTACTGGAACATTCCTCATTGTACCACCTGCAGTCCAGTACCTCTGACAGCTCTTACAGAAGTGGCGCGGCTGGTTAACATTGTAATTGTTGTAGTAGCAGAATTTGGTGTCCATGCTATTACACCTAGGACATGGGAGTATCTTGTCAGGCTTCTTAAGTTGTTTCTGCTGTGAATTTTTAGTGTCATTCGATTCCTTTTCATCCTGCTCAGGTTCAGAATCCTTCTCAGATTCTATTGCTTTCTCGTCCTGATCATTAGTTTCCGACACTGCTGATGCATTCGTGCATTCGTCCATGGCTTCTGCTGGAGAATCATCCTGCTGATCATTCTCCATTGATTCTTCTTCTGCTATTTCCTGAAATTCAGAAGGGCCAACCTGTCAGACAACTATATAACATATGTCTACTGTCATGATATTAAGGGCATACCAAGTATACTGTCAACCTACTGTATGTTTGAGTCAAATGATTATTATTTATTAGTAATATAAACAACATTATTTCAATATAAATTTGATACGAAATTAACACTATAGTGAAATCAACATTAGTGAGCATTTTTCAAAAATAAATAGAAGATTATAATAAGGGAAAACAGGTGGAGGATATGTTCTATGGAAAAAAGTAGGGAGTATAAAATACAAAGTCAAAAGATTCAACCAAACAAATTAAGTTTACAAAAGTTGAAAACTTTTTTCACATCATAGAACCTTCCAGAGTGCACTTAATCAAACAACCCACCTTATCTTATATTTCTAAATTAATTCTTGCTAATTTACTTTTTTTACCCGAAACTCGAATACTAATATGCTCAATGGTTTCAATTTTCAACTACTCGTATAGTTGTATAACTATTACACTTACGTGTTAAATCGATTTAACTATGCGGTGAATTGTTTATCCTCCACTCGAAAGCGCATCAATGATCGACATAATACACGGTTAAACTTAATATCACTAAACATACTCAAATGAACATTAAGCTTTTTTCACCAACAATAGAATTCCTAACAAATGAATAGATTTGCTAGAGATTCTCAAATTTTATCCAAACTACACATCTTCATTTAAAATCTTTTTGACAAAGAGAGACTTGTTTACTCCAAAAGTCCAATTACAGCTACAAAACAGGTATATTAACCTGTTGTACCCTAAGTCCACATACATGTATTATAATGCACAAAGCATATCACAAGCTAACATCAATACATTAAACAAATTCCACTTACAAATTACTAACACATGGTAAATTTTTCCTAGATTAAAGCTCATACACCGTATAAACCTAACTAAAAGTTACTTTTCTTTTTTTAAATTCAAATTTTAACCTCGAATAAAGTATTCGACCTCACACGTAAACTCCGAGGTAAGTCAAAATAGTCTCGGGAATTGAAGCAGTTCATACATCCCTAACATTTTAGCCGAAAAGTGTCAAAATTCAATCATTCCCATAATATCATGCTCCACATGAAACATGAAACATGCTAAAACTATAAATATGTACCAAACAAGAAAACCATATGATAAATTAAGATTGACCCACTAATCCAATTCCAATTTAAACAAATGGGTAAAAATTCAAATTCATATTAACGAACAAAGAACAAAACTTTAAAATAATAATAATTTTTTCATACCTTAGTAACTTCATCGACAAGCTGTTCATCAGAAGATGATTTCTCAATACTAGACTCCTCCTCATTATTATTACTACGAGGAGAATCTTCAACTTCACTTTCTCCATCACCATTTACTTGGATTCTTTTCCCAAACAAAGTAAATGACGGATCCAACATTTTTTTTTACTGCTTTTGTTTCTTCCTTATACTCGGTAAAAACAGAGGAAAACAGAGAAACAGGGGAGGTGGTGTGTCGTTTAATAGGTGTAGGATTGTCGTTTAGAGGAGAGAGAAAGTAAGGTGTGTTTTTGTGTTTGAGTTTGTGTGTGTGCGACTTGGCAGTGACAATGTTTGTGTTTTTGATCCTTTAAATCAAACTTCTGATGCCACGTCAGATAGTTGGCAATTTTCAGCCACAAATTTCTCTCCCTCTACTTTTTAAATAGTATTTTATTTAATTAGATTATTTTATTTAATGGTGGATGCTTTATGAAAAAAATCTTCATTAAATTATGTCGACTGAGGTGGACGTGGCACCGTCCGATTGGCCCCATAAGGATAAATTTGACCTTTTTGGTTTCATTTTTTTTTTTTGGTCTCTTTTGTTCTGTTTATTTTGCTCTTTTTCTTCTTGATTTGTGGAAAGTTAATTAAAAAAAGAAATAAAGTTTTGAAAAAGTAATGTTAGAAGTTTTGCATGATTGAAAATTTCTTGGATTTTTTTTTGGGTTTTTATTTGTGCTTTTTGGGGTGGTTGGAAGGTCAGTCTTAAGATGTGGAGTGAAGCCATGGTTATCAACATAATTCAAACATGGTACGTACTCATTGGTCGGGGTGAGCAAAAATACCCGACTCGGTTTAGCAACCCGGTCCCGACCCGGTACCCGAATTTTAATACCCGGTTTTTCCGGGTATTAACCGGGTCGGGTACCCGACCCGCTTTATTTTACATAAATTAGGGTCGGGTACGGGTATTGAAAATAGCAAATCGGGTACCCGGTTTTGTACCCGGATTCTTATATTGTGCATAAAAATCATACTAAACTTACTGAGTGAAGCTAAAAAAAGTCTACACACTCTTGCATTCGGTAGAAATTCATCATTCGACCCATAAGTGCACAAGCATTCGACTTCATTTGTATAACTTTCAAGTTGCGCGTCATGGAATGTTGACAATTTAAAGCTGCAAACTAAGAAATTCCGGGTATGGGTACCCGAAATTAGGGTACCCTGTTTTTCGGGTACCCGAAAACCGGGTATCCGGTTTATTTCGGGTCGGGTACGGGTATCAATTATTAGCAATTTTGAAAGCGGGTACCCTGTTTTCGAGTACCCGAAAAATAGGGTACCCGGTTTTGCTCACCCGTACTCATTGGATACAAATCTACTATGAGTCTATGAGTATATAGTACCTTTGTAATACAATCATACTCCCTAGTATATATTTAAAATCATCAAATCATAGTTTATATGAATAGGATGTGTGTATCTTAGTACTAAAATATTAGTCTTATCGGATACTACTCCTACCCAAAAAATTCTCTCCCTTTCGAAATGTTGTTTTGACTAGTCATGTTGATGTCTACTTTTAAACCAAATGGAAAACCCGCTTGTCTTAAAATCAAGCAGAATTGGTAGAATGCAATGTATAATAGATCATGTTCTGATTTTTACAGCAAATGGACGACTCATTTGGTTTAGAAATAACTTCTAACATGGCTAGTCAAAATAGCAAAACAAAATGGAATGAACTCTTTGGGTAGGAGGTTAGTATGATATACAACACGATGGTCTAATTGCTTCCGAGAATATATGCATGTATGAGACCATCTACCGGTAAATTGTTTGTTTTCACTTATCTAAAAATGCTAAAGAGTAGCAAATGTTAGCATGTGTAAGTATGTATGACAAACTTAAGCATTCATTTAGAGTTCGAGTTTGTACACGAGCACTAGCAGTCTAAATGAAGCTTGGACCTATTCAGTTTCTGTTTGTAGTTGTGGAATTGGAGCTGGCCATCACGCCATGGGCTTGAGATATATGATTCGAGACACCAACTAAAGAGACGTGAGCACGTGGATATTTCAACTATTTCCCCAACAACTATTTTAACTATGGTGAAACTTAGATCAAATATAACACTCCGTACACCCCATTTGTTATTGGCACTCAGTCTTTTCAAAAAGCGTGATTTAGGAAGAGAACCAATATCGTTTCTAGACTTCAAAGTGTAGAAATGTCGATGAACCTTATCTCCGTTTCGTCTTTTTAAAAAAAAACCATAAGAATAAAAAAGTACCTAGACAAGAAAAACAAAAGAACAGTCTCTCCTGCAAACAAAACGAGGTTTTCCCAAAATCTTACTTTGTTCCATTTTTGTTCTTTCTCCGGTGAGAAGCTCCGGCGAGATAATGACGAGGCTCCGACACGACATACCTATTTCTCGAGGTAACTTCTACTTGACGCAACTTTTTTCCCGGAACTTCTCAATTTCCCCTTCTAATCCCAAACCCCCCCATTTTCATAATCGTAATGTTCACGACGATGATCCTCAATTGTTCCTAAATCGTGTCAGAGAAGATTGCAAATTAGGGTTTACTAATCTGGAATCCCCCCTTTCAATTTTCAATCAATTGATTTCTATGCGCCCAATTCCTTCTGTTATTATCTTTAATCAGCTATTTTCCGCCATTTCTAAGATTAAACCTAATCCCCCTTTTCACGCTATAATTATTCTCTCTCGTCATGTGGAGTTATCCGGTATTCGCCCGAATGCGCATTCCGTAGGTATACTTGCCAATTGTTACTCTCGGTTGGGGCGTGTTGATTACGCTTTTTCTCTAATTGGCAAGTTTCTCAAGCTTGGATTTGAGCTCAACATTGTTGTTTTTACTTCATTGATTAATGGATTTATTCAAATTGGTCGATTTCCCGATGCTGTCCGTCTTTTGGATAAAATTGTCGAAATGGGGGTTCAGCCGAGCCTGATAACATACAATACTATGCTCAAAGGGCTTTGCCGGGTTGGGGATAGTGCCGGTGCTCTCCATTTGTTGAAGAGTATGGAGCGTGGTGGCGGTTGTAGGCCTAATGTTGATTTGTATAATACTATTGTAGATAGCCTTTGCAAAGACGAGCTTCTGGCTGAAGCTATCGAGCTTTTTGAGGAGATGAAAAGGAAGGGTGTTCGGCCTGATGTTGTCACGTATAGTACGTTGATTCGAGGAATGTGTAGCTTAGGTTGTTGGGATGATGCGAATAGTCTGTTTTCTGAGATGGTGGATAGGAATATTGCTCCGAATGTTGTCACGTATAGTACTATTGTAGATGCATTGTGTAAGGTGAATAGACTCGAGTCTGCTTGTGAGCTTTTTGAGAGGATGGGGGTTGATGGTGTAAGGCCTAATTTAGTAACTTATAACACGTTACTTGATGGGCTATGCAAGAACGGACAACTTGATAAGGCTATGCGTGTGTTTAACAATATGAAGGACGCTGGGTTGCTGCCAGATACCATCACGTACCGTACTTTAATGGATGGCTTGTGTGAAGCTGGTCAAATCGATGTAGCAGTGGAAGTGTTCTCATCTCTTTTAGACAAAGGATTAGAGCCGGACTTACGGACTTACAATATAATGATCAAAGGTTTCTGTAAAAAGGGGTTGTTAACTGAGGCTTCTAATATGTTGAAGGAAATGGAGGATAAAGGATGTTATCCAGATCAGCGCACCTATGATGCAATTATTAAAGGTTTTCTTAATGCTAATGAGTTTGGCAAGGCTTCGGATCTTCGCACAAAAATGAGAAGTTTAGGGCTCGGAGCTAATGCCCACAGTGCTTCTTTAAATTTCAGCTTGCTCACTACTCATGATGTTAGTGAGAGTGACAAGGCTTTGCTTCAGAAGTTCTTTCTGGAACTTGAAGGTATGTGGCTCTATGCTCTTCGATATTTGTGTTTTGAATTTTCACAATGGAGGCGATGTTATATACTCCGTGTATGTTTAGCTCCACTACTCTTAACAAATTACTAGATTCACATTACGTCTTTGTAGAATTTGTTGTCATCATTTTTGTGCATGTTGTGTGAGAATCGAAGAAGAAAATTTAACCCATGTTTGCTTGTGCTGATCATTAGTGAAAGAGAAGGCTACGGATGAGGCAAATCAGTAGTTTGAAGTGAGAAACAGTGAAGCTGGCAAAGTGGCAAGCAATCAAGTGTTTGCAAGTTGACAGGTGTTCTCATGATGAGCTGTGATAACTATGTGGTTTTGCTTACTTTTGATGGAGACTCGAAGGATTCTTTGTCTGCTTCATGACATTGGTAAGTTACTGAATAATACATCAGATGTTGACCACATGATTATGTCGAAAAGGACTTGTTGGGTGGAAAACATTTGCTGGCAATCCTTACAAACCTGCCGGATTGCTGTTTTGAAACTGTTATAATAGCATCTCGTGTTTTGGCCTTGTAACCTTGAGGAGTACTTATGCTTTGTTTTTATCACAGGGATAAGGTTGCGCACATACCCCCCCCCTACCTCGCCATAGACGAGAGTCTTCGGGGTTTTAATATAGTCTTTGAAAACTTGCTTCATGAACTTCCCTTTTCTTGCAGCTAGTGTGAGTATGTTTCGAATCCTTGTAAGACAATTCACTGGATTAGCTGTGGTTGCTCGTCATCTTCATAGCCTGATAGCATATCATGATGAAACTAACCTCAGTAGAATGAACATACACTCCGGCTGGAAATTTTATGTACAAGAGCTTCTTGTTTGGAATAAGAGCAACAAATTAGCTTCTTTAGGCTGTGGACGGTTTGTCTAATTCAGTTCAGAATGAACTTGTGTTACTTTTATCAGGTTGTATGTCAAGCTTCTGTAATTGATATGGTGGCAGAGCAATTGCAGTCATCTGTTTTATCACCTAATATTAGAGACTAAAAATCTCTTCAGTGGAAACTATTAGCGGAAAAAATTGTACAGGAAGTTATTAGGTTATATAATTAATTTTCATAAAAAAAGAAAATTGCTGTTGTTGATCATATAAATTCAACCAAAGATGCAATCGACTACATCTGGATCAGAAGAAAGTTGCTTCTTATGGCATGAAGTCAGCTGGATATTTCCTTTATATAAGTTTTTTGTGTTTACTTTTGGAATCCTATACTTTTATGTGCATCTTAGTTCCGTAAATATACAATCTTTTGATTCGGGAATTATACCAATTGTGAATTAAAGCTCACATGGAAATGACATTGACATTTGCATTTTGAGTTAGGGTGGCAAACTGAAATTGATTTTATTTCCTTTTCTTTCTTATTTGCAGCATGAATCTTGGCAGCAACAAATTTCCTAGTAAACAAGAACAACAACGGCCCAGTTCCTTTGGTGAAAGTGAAATCAAAGGGTCATGCATGCATGCTCTCTGTGGTTTTTGTGAATCTGCAGCTTCAAGGTCAGATATGCTTCCCGGCCCTGCATTAATTTTCTAGTCGTTTACTATAATCTCTAGTACATTTAGATGTGATCCTGAAGCTGGGTATGCTTTCATCTTGAGATGACAGAAGGATTCGGTTCGGTTTGGGAAATTACATATTCACATTCTCTTACTTTATAAGTTGCGGGCTTGCGGCATTAATAGATTTGCTACCCTGTGTCAAGATTGGTGACGACTAAATATATATTGTTGTTTAATCTAGAATGAGATTTCACTTATTTAAACTTTAATCAACCTTATAAATATGTCATTAGTCATTAGGTTCTTGGAAGTTGTAGCGCCTCCTAGACTTAGGTTACTTTATTCAAAAGCTCTGCTATGTCAGGCAGCCGATCAATCCTTGAAGCTGAATTTTCCATTTTGCTAAAAACTGGAAATGATGAAATTGCTCTTAACATCTTTAAGAGGAATGAAGTGTGCCTTTACGGTTTCTCATTTTTGGTCTTACAGACCCTGATACATAATATCTTAGATTCACAGTCTACGCCATTAAATGATGGATATGTGTCCCCTTTCTTAAGCCTTAACAATCAATAGTATCTTTGTAATAATTCTGCTCCTTTATGGTATTGGAGCTGCTTTTGTTTTATTATGCATGTTCAGAAATAGTTGTAACATTCTTTTTAGCTGGAAATCCATGTCACTTCCTTCTCATTTGCTAATATGTGTCACTGTTAAGAGCAAAATATTTGTAACTCACTGTTTTGTGATGGTTGTTTACATGATGGTCTGATGGATATGGGTCAATTTGAAATATGGGTAGTTGGTACCATAACTCTTTGGTCTTAGGCCTTCAACATTAAGCTAATATATGTGTACCATATCTAATACTCCTGTTTTTTTTTTTTTTTTTTTTTTTTTGGGCCCGCGGGGGCTAGATGAAGGATGTGCTATTAACGGTAACCTTTACCCTCCCTCTGTCATTCTTGCATCGTTCCAGACTAGATGAAGGGTGTGCTATTTAAGGTAACCTTTACCCTCCCTCTGCCATTCTTGCATCGTTCCAGACTTCCAGCTGCCGTCCAAAAAGTCAAATACCACAACGCCTTAGTATAATTTTTGTTTTGAAGGGCGAAGTAACCTTTATTCAAAATAGCTTACTAATATCAGAATATAAATTACCAATCCTCAGAAAAACCAGCGCAGTTGCCCACCTGCTGCCCTTCAAGTCCATCTCCACCAACGCCCACTCAGTCACTCCCTTAAGACTACAACCATAGTGAGGTCGTTCATAAAGTTTCGGATGTAGAGCTGGAATTAAATCAAACAAAAAATGTGGCAACGAACCAGACATGGAAAAGGAAACCTTATTCATACATAATTACATATCATTAATATTCATCAAGGAGGGGAAATACAAAAACTTGTCCAACCCTACGAGGAAATCTGAGAATGAAGCAGGGGTTTCGGCCGTATCATGCCTGTGATTGTGAGTTTGTATGTCAACTTAATAAATTGCTTTGCGTAAACTGATGGTTTTTCCTTTGCCATGTACATGGAGAAGATGTGAAAATGTCGTTTTTGGTGGTTCAAATTGGGGGTGGTGGTGTAACTGACGATAGCCATGTTTGTACTCCTATACTTGCTTGAACTTGTGTATCATGGAGAAGGGTCAGAGTCAAATGTCACTGCCTTTTTTGTAATGAAAAGTTTTGTACATTGAGAAAGGGCTAAAGATTGCTGTTGTTTTCAATCGTACTTTTCTCCTTTTTTTTTTTGGCACAAGAGTATTGTGCATACTTGGAGATTTGAAGAAACTTGCTGGGTTTTGTATACTGAGAGTTTTCAAAATTATTGCTGACAGCATGCTTAATACTACGTACTAAGAGTCCATTTGTTTCCCTAATTAAGTGAGATTCTCCTCAATCCAACAATGACTTTTGTATTACATAGGTGCATGTGCTTCAAGATTAGCCAAATGCTAAGAGGTTTATACCTTGAGTATGATCACTCGTACTCCCCCACTCGGCCGCCATTCCCCACCCCATGCCCCTGTGACAACATCCATCTCTTACGACACTGACAACCATCACCTCGCCCGCCGCCTGAATTGGTTGATTCAGTCGAAATGAGATGAAGATGGTTAAGTGGGATGATATGCAAAATGTAGAGGTTGTTGGATAATGTTACCCTAAGATGGAATTTTGCATTAATAGTGTTGTGTATATTACTTTCCATTTCCAATGGAGTCGAAGACTAATTACTCTTTGGTTTTTGGCATATAATGGAATAAAGCAAAATGGCTCATAAAACTGTCTGTGCTTCTTATTTTGTGAAGTAGCAGTCAGTCGGTGCGATTCTCGAAGCAATTTTCATTTTGGGTCATCCGTGCGCAACCTCTCTATGTTTCAATAGGGGTAAGACTTGCGTGCATCCGACCCCCCCTTACCCCGCCTTATGGCAGGAGCCTTTAAGGCACTGGGGTTAAAGATGTTGTTAGTGTTGTGTATATTAACCCTATAACTAGCTACGTGCGCGTTTCTGATTTGGTGATGAATTCCGTTTTTCAATTTGGTTTGTATTTCCTGGTTGTGCTTTTTATTTGAATGATGGAGAGATTGGGAGATCATTGAGCATGAGCATGCAGCAAATGCTAGCATGTGTATCAGTGTATGTAATAATAAGCCGACTACTTTAGTACATTTCATGAATTCACGTAGAGTTCGAGTTTTTAGAGGAGCACTTGTAATCGCATTTCATGACATGTGGACCTTTGATTTCTTTTGTAGTTGTGGAACTACTGTAGCTGGCCATGAGCTTGAGATGTATGATTCGAGACACGAAAGGAAGTTCCAGTCAACAGAAAGTCGATTCTCCGGGGTGATAGGATGTGTATAAACATGTTGTAGGGATGCATTTCTCTGGTCGAAGACCATGATAGTATATAAAGGCTTACCAGTTACCACACAGACCTTTCCAACTGCAGCACCCAGAACGGACAGAAAGCGTCCTTGTTGATAACCATTAATATTTAGGTCACATTTTTTAACCCACAGCCTATTGGCATAATCGCCAAGTTCCCAAATCGAACATCTTCCATTGTAAAATGAAGTCCCCACTCTGATACGTCCTTCATAAGTCGTAAGAAATCTTATATCTATGTCGGGAATTTTAGTACTACTTTCATTCATAGGCGGCAGAGGAATGATCACATTGTTCAGGTTTGTTGAAAGGGTCATACGCAAAAATGCAGGTACCACCACTCCAATTAAACTTGCCATTAGAGAACACGACTTTTTCAATGTTTGTGCAGCCACTCCGCTGATAACCATGAGGAAAAGGAACACATAAACTCCTCCACTCAGATGTTTCGTGTGTAGAGGTAAAGACTCGTATGATAAACACATCATCTTGCTCATCCTTGTTGATCGATACCACAGTGTACTCAATCTTGTTAGGCTTATAGTTAGCACTCTTGTTGATGAAGTCACCTGTATCAGCCCAAATTCTGGTCAACTACTCGCCCGTTTTACCTTCACCTTGTTGCAGCTAGTAGCAAGTGAACCCAACTAAATTGTGTTCGGGGATCGGAGGTAGTTCCACCCACTGCTTGGTGATCGGGTTACACACATAATAGATATAATTCTTCTCAAGAGAACTTCTAGTTATTGTACGAAAAAATGCCTGAAGTAGGACTAAACCAGCGCAATTGTGCTTCAAGTCTGCACTCACCAACGCCGGCTCAAAAAATTCACGGGGATAATCTTCATACCTTAGTGCTGGAATGAAATCAAACGACGACAAAGGTGGCAACGAACCAGACATGGAAGAGGAAACCTTATTATTCATCATATCATCATCAAACACAAAAACTACTCCAATCCTACAGATTGTGGAACTTCTAATCCTTAAGAATAGTATCTGGTCAAAAGGATGTACGCGGATATAGGAGCTAGCGAAACAAGGGTCAGAAATAAGAGAGAGCCATCGCTTGGAAATACACTTACTTGACGCGATGGAGGGGCTTGGCAGGAAGTCGGAGGAAGATTTCAAGCAACAAGTCGTCTAGGAGGCCATCTAAGCGTTATATTAACGGTACCGGAACACTACTAGTATTCGTGCGCTCCTGCATGTCGACACCACTTGAAGATCTCTTAGAAGTACAAGACGTTAATTCCATCAGTTTAGCTGGACATGAAAGTTACGACAATAATTAGGTTACAACTTACAAGCAAAATTAAGAAACGGAATGAAACCTAAGATGATCGTCTCATCGAGTCAGACAAGTATATACCATAATCGAAATCAGATTATCTTGATTAGAAAGCTTTAGAAAATCAATAATTACCCTAACTCGTAATCCACATTCACAAAGCAATTAGCGCTAGGAAAGCTTGCAATTGCTCTAGTGACACGTATAAGAATACTAATACCCAAACTTGTTGATAATAAGATGTGAATTTATACTACACAATGACTTGGAGAATAATACAGGTTTCCTAGATTTAGAATATTCCAAGACACAACCTAAATAATATGTATTATATTATTATCTATTAACACGATGAGTACAAAACTTGAGAGGAAAGATTCAGGGGTTTTCGCGGTATCATGCCTGCGACTGTAAGTGAAATTTTGGTAGCACATATAGATTGAACTCACTGAAGAGAATGGATGGGTACATCATAGGTTTTCGTTCAAGTCGAGTTCATCAAATTAATTTAAGATGAACTTTATCATCATCTACTCAAATTTGAAGAGAATGGATGGGAACCGTAATGAACAAGTCAAATGTTTGTTTCCAGTGGAACAAATGACAATGAATCATACATACAGCAAATGCCATTAGAAGTAATTTAAATCCATACAGAGAAATCATACATTCGAAGCTATCAGAATTTCTATACACGAAAACCACAAGTACGGAAAAGAATCTTGAGAATTACAGAATGCCCTCTTACAGATGTCCAAGGACTTTGTTGCATATACACGAGCAGCCGTCATATGAGCAAGCTAAGGTGACTCGAACCTGATCATTTCCGCTGCAGCTGTGGAACAACAGTTGGCCATCGGAGTGAGAAATATGATTCAGAGTACATCATAGAGAAGCGAGAATAATAATAATAATCGTCCTCCTTGATAGGATATGTGTAAACATGTTGTAGGGATGCATTTTTCAAATCAAAGACCATGATCGTATTTTTAGGCTTATCAGCTACCACATAAGCCTTGTCACCAGGAGCAGCACCACCCACGAAGGACTGGACGTGTACAAAACCATTGAAATCAACATTAACCTCAGATTTATTAACCCACAGCTTATTGGCGTAATCAGCAAGTTCCCAAACCGAAAATCTTTTAGTCCATAAAGGAGTCCCCACCCTGATACGCCCTTCATAAGTCGCAATAAACATATACGTGGAGTCTTCTATGGGAGGATCCGTAGGGGGAAGAGGAATGATATCACACTCATCAGGTTTATTAAAAGGGTCATATGCAACAATGCAGGTACCTCCAGTCCAGTGGAACTTCCCGTTAGAGAATAAGACTTTATGTCTTCCGTATGTATTCTCCAACTTATAACCATGAGGAAAAGGAACGCGAAAGATCCTCCACTCAGCTGTTTCGTCTGTAGAGGAGAACACCCGTATGACAAACACATCATCTTGCTCTTCCCTGTTGATGGATATTACAGTGTACTCAATTCTGTTCGGGTCATAATTAGCAATCTGCTTGATGTCGTTACCAGAGGAACCAGTATCAACCCATATTCTGGTCATCTCCTTTATTCCACCTTCTCCTTGTTGTACGTAGTAGCAAGTCAAGCCAATCAGATCGAGTGTTGAGATCGAAGGTAGTTTAACCCAGTGCTTGGTGATCGGGTTACACACATAGTAGATATAGTACCGCAAATTTTCATAATATGGGATGGCATCAGTTCTGTCTTGAAAACATGCCTGTAGTAAGACTAAACCAGTGCAGTTGCCCTTCAAGTCCATGCCCACCAGCACCCTCTCGGTCACGCCCTTGGAGCTAAGACCACGGATATAATCATAATGATGCGGTCTTAGTTCTGGAATGAAATGAAAGGACAAAGGCGGCAATAACCCGGACATGGAAGAGGAAACCTTATTCATATCATCATACAGGAGGGGCAAGCCAAAAATCTGTCCTGAACTAATACGGCTTGAAAAACTTTGAATCTTGAGAAACAGGATCCTGTTAATATCACGGGCAGCAGGATCGTCATCAGGTAATGTCGGGTTTATCTCATTAGAAAGACGCCTAAGGATATGGGAGCGAGCAAATGACGGGGCAGAAATAAGAGAAAACCATCGCTTGGAGACAGACTTGAAGCGATGGAGTGACTTGGCAGGAAGCCGAAGGAGGATGTCAAGCAACACATCATCTGTGAGATCACTAAAGCGTGATGATAATGGTACGGGAACACTACTAGTATCAGTACTGCAAGCACGCAACCCCTTAAAAATACAACCACACAATCCGTTTCTAGCACGACCCGATAATAATCCATTTGTAGAACCTTGAGTGGTAGTACAAGACGACGATAATCTCCTACGTTTAGATGGAGATAATCTACTATGACGACCACAACCAGAAGAATCCATCTCTGTAGCAAAAGCCTTATTACTGAGCAGGTAGATATCTAATATATAAATAAATCAAGGGAGCAATTAGGAAAAGTTTGCAAAGCTCAAAACTGTTTTAACATAAGTTTGCAAGCTCAAATTGAATATGGGAAATCTTAGGCCCCAATTCTAACCAAAAATCAGAATAATAAGTTAATTCAAGTTGTTACTTATTCTAACTAAATTAATTCAAGATATACATACACATATTAAATTAAATCAAAAAGCTCAAAACTTTAGAATTAATCGCTCATCTCATCTAATCTTATCTAACAGATACAAAGCTCAAAACTTTAGCTCTAATTGCTCATCTAATCTAATCTAATACATACAAAGCTCAAAACTTTAGCTCTATTTGCTCATCTAATCTAATCTAATACATAAAAAGCTCTAAACTTTAGCTCTAATTCCTTGTCAAACTAATCATATTAATAATAATAAGAATTAGAGACATTTTGGGAGTGGATGCATACCTTAATTAATGGAATGGATGATTATGCATCAACGACGGCGAGAGATGCCATCAGAATCAATCCCGCATTTGATGGCTAATTCTCATACAATTTAATATTAAATAAGCTCGCCGGGATGGCGGGTTATCGCCACCACTGCCGCCGTAGGCTCCACCTTCTCAGCCGCCCAAACCTAGCAACCACCATTTCCACCACCATGGAAATTGGTGGGGGAACGTGTCAGACTCGTCTCCGGTGGTCATGACTGCTGACTGCGGTTCTGCGGTGGTGGAAGGGTGGGGAACTGGGGATATATGGGGAAGGAGGGAGAGAGGAAAGAAAAAGCCAAGAGTTTAGAGTTGTTTGTTTATTTACTCATTTGCCCCTGTTTATATGAGTTTAACCATACAATTGAAGGCATGTAACGGAATTTGTTATTAGAGCACTTCTAATCTCATTTCATTCCGTTTGCGTAATATTATACCAAACGCCCCCTAATATTTATGTAATAGTCGAGGCAATTCCGATGCCGGCCCTAATGGAAGCATCTTGCGGACGCTTCCGTTAAACGTCCTCGCACTACGATAGACGTTTTGGCTAGGTGTTAGAGACTTTGATGCAACCACAAAACCATGATAAAGAGGACTACCTATGGTGGCAGACTGGCAACAACGTATGGTGTCCCTTGGCCGGCTTTACATCTTATGGCTTACCCACAAAGATGAAAGCAGTACTACAAATCTGAAGGGGGGGGGGGGGGGGGGGGTTTGATGAAAGGGTTTTCACAGAAAAATGGGAATTGGGGTTGGAGCATTGTAACATGGATTTTAAGATGTTAAAGGGTCATTTTTGGAGTGTTATGGTGATATTAGTAACAGGGAGGGTTTAAACCATATTGGCGTTTACAATGTTAAGAGAGTTTTTTTGTTTTTTTTTTGAAATCATCTGTTAAGAGAGTTAATATTAATTCTCATTTGGATAATATAAGAAGTTAGTTTTGTAGCTAACTTAATCTTAAACACTCATTATTATGATTTAATTTAATTTAAGAAGTATTGAAATAATTCTGAGACTTGTTCAAAAAAGTACCCAAACATACACCTACGCATCACAAAAATTGAACTCATCTTACGAACTAAGGATACTAGATAAATATTACTACAGTATTAAAACTTAATTTGATTAGACATGGACACGACTTAATAAAGTAACTCTACCACTAAAAACAAGTGAGTAACAGAGAGTGAACCTGATCAGGTCTAAGTTCTAATTTATAAGGTCATGTTGAGTTAGGTAAGAATCGTAATATACAGGAATTTGTAGCAACTGATTTAAGAAGAAGAGAAAAAATTAAGCATTCATGAGAAGCTTATCCACGTTTTTCATTTTACGATAAACGATTTCTGGTACAAAGGTTAATGTTTTCTAATGTAGATTACTAAAGAAGAAAAAAATAACCTAAGCCCCCATGAGAAACTGATTTATATGCATCAATTTACGAGAGATTACCGTTTTCTACATTTTTCATATCAAATCCATTTCTTCCCATTTGAACTGCTACAACCCTTGTTGAGTAAAACTGGTTGAGTTTTTGTTGTTGTTCTTGTTCTTGTTGTCATTTGTTTTCATATATGGAAAGTGTGCGAAATTCATTCTTTTCCTTTGTACGAAGGAACTACCTTCTTCTGCATTCGATTTGACAACAAAATACTAAATTACTTTGTGTTTAGATGTTAAAAGAAACTTGTTTTTTCTGCAGGAAGAGGAGTCTATTAACCAGGAACAGGAACATGATCGACAGTCTATTAACCAGGATCAGAATCAGCAGTCTACTCACCAGGGTTCCACGTCTAAGCAACATATATGACTTATGAGTGAGTCTAAGATTGACTGTGAAACTTGTAATGCCCACCCACACAATGGATCATGGCATGAAAATTTCCGTGGAGCAAAACAGGAGAGCTAGTAGGATGTCGTTGACTTATTTAATAATGATTATCAAAGTAACCCCAAGATTCAACAAAGAACACTCATGGGGGGTTCAACTTAGAGAGTAGAAAGAATTTGGAGAAATTTTAGAGTAGGGTTCAAGAGGTAACGTGAGCTATGTGACAAGTTATTTAGAGAAGCTCTAAAATGGGGCATCAGTTTCTAGAATTCTAGGCTGGTAGAAGCTGTTTTGGGCTTCTAGAGAAGCTGATAATGCTCCTCCGCAAATCTGGCCTAGCTCCTATTGTTGTGGCTGAGAAGTTGCGCAAAGAGTTTGGCCAAACAGGTTCGTCATATAGGTTTCTTTAATATCTCTCTGTTTAAATTTGCAGAGTACCGACATACAAGGTCTGAAGACGCCGAAAGTTGCTTTTCATCATGCCACTAAAGATGAAGTGAGTTTGGCTGTTGAAACTGCTCATCTCACTTTACCTACACTGATCCCTATTTTTGAAGTGATTTGGTGCTTTTCGTCTTTAGGAAATTACTCATACTATTGGACTGCCAAAAAGTAGTACAGTCGGGGATGTTTCCTATGACCTGAAAATGAAGGTAATCTTTGGTCTTATATTGCATTGTATGGTCTGTTAGAGGTACATTGTTCTGCCTCTTTGTCTTTCTCCTTATTTAGCAGGATTGCATGCCATATTATTTATCTTTATCACTATCTAGTTGGAGTTTGCAATTCAATTTTAGTATTGGTTTTGGTGATTTAAAATGTTGTTAATGTTGTTGAAAGTTTAATATTAACATTGGATTGCTCAGTTCTTTCAATCATGTGGAATTTTACACTTTACTGCCGCAGATGTTTACAGTGTAACTTAATTTGATTAGACATGGACACGACTTAATAAAGTACCTTTACCACTAAACAAGTCAGTAACAGAGAGTGTACTTGATTCAGGTCTAAGTTCTAATTTATAAGGTTAAGTTCAGTTAGGTAAGAATCGTAATATACAGGAATTCGTAGCAACTTGATTTCAGAAGAAGAGAAGAACTTAAGCATTCAAGATAAGCTTATCCACGTTTTTCATTTTACGATAAATGATTCGTGGTACAAAGGTTATTGTTTTCTAATGTAGATTACTAAAGAAGAAAAAATAACCTAAGCCCCCATGAGAAGCTGATTTATATGCATCATTTTACGAGAGATTACCGTTTTCTACATTTTTCATGTCAAATCCATTTGAACTGCTACAACCCTTTTCAAAACTTCGAACATTCCATTTGGCTATCTCATAGTTCGCCTAGGTGATTATACGATCCAAGCATGGTGCCATTGTTGATTGGTCATCGTGCGATTGCTCATGAATGTTTGCTAACTCACTACACATAGATGTTTTATTAAAACCTTTTAGACCAACATTTTGTTAAGCCACAAGGATCTAATCAACATCATTGAGTTGAAGGACTCTCTGTACATAAACTAATAATGTATGGGAAAATGTTCAATGTTCTAATAGTTGGATTTGCATCTTAAGAGTATATTTACCTTTATTCCCTTTAATTGTACCTTAGTAACTGTATTAAAACCCAACCCTATTAAACAAGTCAAATCCTTCAATCTCTATTAGACTTGCTTAACATTTAGGTGTTCTGATCTCAAAAATTTAAACAACTTGTGAATTCGTTATATGTAAACAATTTAAACAACGATGACAACTATGATTGTTGTTTACATGAATAGTTATTGAATCAGATTACACCTCCAACCATTAGGTAGATGATTAAGAGTAAACTCTGAAAGATGTGAGGTGTAAGCGTTTCAAGTTAGTTTTGGTTAATTGATTGGATTAATTTCAATAACTTCAGTTTTTAAGGAGTTCAAGTAACAAATTTATTATGCATGTCCATCAGTCATATTAGATTGGAACTATTAATGTTCCTCACTTTTACCTCTTCTGCTCGTAAATATCACGTGGTTATCGTATATATTTTCGATTTTTTCTCTTGGTGGAAAGATCAGCGAAAATCAAAATTTCAGTAGGGATCATGGAGCATATAATTGTTGCATATTCTTCATTTTCATCATATGATTGTTGAACCTGCAACAATAGGGAAAAAAAGTTATGATCAGAACTATGATATACATATAAGATGTAAAAAAAAAAAAAGAAAAAAAAAAGAGGTTATTATGATCGATGCATGAAAAGAAAGAGTAATGATAAAGTGAATATTAGAAGATCCGAAAACAGCATAACAATAAATCAATATGAAAATAAGAAATAGTCTAACGTGAATGATTATTGATGGATGAAGGGCAAGAAAGGCTTTATATATAAGATCAATAAGCAGTAGCACTTGGTCATAGGTTTCTAACTAATATTCAAAGATAAAAGCCTAGTGTAAAATGACAGCCTAAACTAATATTTTCAATATTTTTTGCAAAACAAAACATATTAAAATTATAATTCAAGATTACCAGAACAATATCTTTCCAATATTATGAGAAAATTCTATTCACAAATGAAATTTTGTGGTGATTTTGAGATTTATAGAACATTTGTATGCTCTTGAAAAATGTTTTTTTTTTATATATATATAGATGCTTAAATTATTTAAAAATCTATTTTTGGCAAAAGTAGGGTCTCATTGACAATGAGACGGTTTCTGAAAACGAGACCCATCAAATTATTCTCAATTGGGAAAAAACCTTTTCTCTACTCTTTGAGACCCAACTAGAGAACCCCAATGAAGATGGTTTTAGTTGTTGTACTCCCTATTTAAGGGAACTTAATTACTTGAAATTAATAATGAGCAAGTTCTATCGGAGAATCTTCTCCATGAATTCACTCTCCTACCTCCAAATATCCCCAACATTGGGTGTACCGCCAATCCTGACTAGTTCTAAAAATATGTTAAGATACAACCAATTTTATATCTATTTGGATATTTTTAATGATAAATAAGAAATTACAAGAAGTTGGTAGGGAGTTGCGAAACAATGTGGATTACCACACTTTTGGCCATAGAAAAACCAATACAAGTAAAAATATTGTTTCAAAACAACAAAAATTGCTACTTTCGCCTATCAATATGTGTATCAACATTTTTGGTTGCCTTTAATTTGTTGATATTGATTGCTTACTTCCACCACGAAAAGCTACTTCCCCACCCCACAATATATTGCTTCACACATTACCCCCAAATTGTCAAAGAATAGATTAGAAAAAAAAAAACACACACACGCACACACGCTTAGTTTTTCAAGTAAGATCAAGTAGCATGGCTTTCTCCAGAGTAGCTCTTCTCCAAATTCTAGTCATAATTCTAGGACTTTCCTACATTACGGGCTCGAATGCTGTCCCTATAACAAGTAAGTTTTATGGTTTGCTTATCAATATAATGTTTATTATTAAGTGTTTAAGCAAAATGTGATCTAGCTCAATGTTTCACCTTCATATATTGTACGTATTTATTACATGTATTTAGCTTTTCTTTGAACTCATTCTTGCATGACTTGTTAATCATTTGTAGGAACAAGAACCCTAATGCATCATAATGAGTATCCTTCACGTTTCCAACCTTCGGTGAAGTCCCACGACCACCTGGTATGTCTATAAATATCAACTACTCCCTCCATTTCATTCATTTCTTTACGTCGGGCCGGGTTTT
The DNA here is from genome assembly GCA_963457585.1 of Spergularia bocconei. Classification (NCBI taxonomy): domain Eukaryota; kingdom Viridiplantae; phylum Streptophyta; class Magnoliopsida; order Caryophyllales; family Caryophyllaceae; genus Spergularia; species Spergularia bocconei. The sequence goes on along the minus strand of OY734942.1, from coordinate 5,828,511 downwards.
GTGAGGGGAACCCAAGCCCAACGTAAAGAAATGAATGAAATGGAGGGAGTAATTCCTTTGCATCTTAAGTTCCTAATCACGAACAACTTGTCCAATTCATGTCCCGCTACGCTTCATTTGTATCTTGAATGCATGCACGTCATAAAACTAAACGCATTCTACAACAACATCTTTGACATCTATGCATGGTCAAAAAACTTTTTTTCGGGTATCACAACGACAAAAATGATCAAGATCAGATATATCACACCCTCGTTTAATTTGCATGATTTTTTTAAGAGGCTTAGCTACTTATATACGTGAAATATATGATTAATTTCAGGATACTCAAGAAAGTAGTAAGCAACGAAGAGGAATGAAAGTGGAGCTTGAAGATTATCCAGGATCAGGACCTAACAATCGCCACACTCCAAGGGCGGCTCAATTTGACAGAGGCTGCGTCGATTGTTAAATTATCTTATTACTAAAGTTAGTAGTAATAATCATCTCTTTAGTTGGACAAATAATAGCTTAAAATATTAATTAGCATGCATAAATTAAGACTGAGATCAGATGATGATGTCAATATAATATGTACCATCGTCCCAATAAGCTAGAGTACTTCTTATATTAGTTTTAAAGCTTGTATCTCATAATAATCTTATTAACATTAGGTAGGTAGTGCATCTATCATATGTTGGCAAATATAATGACAATGTTGCTCATAATACTGTAATACGTCCCTACGTAATGTAATTTGCTACCTTTACATTTCACGTTTTACTAATGTAGTAAAATGTGACATCAAAATAAGCAAATGTAGATAAAAATAGATAACATTATTTATCCAAACAAAAAATAGATAATGTTTTGACCTTATTGCTCAAGAACTTTTTAATTTTGAGCCAAATATTACTCAATACACTTTATAGCCTAAATCATAATAATCTTGTTTTAAAAAAATTACATCAGGGGCAAATGAACGAGTTTTCAGAGTGGACCAGACGCTATCAGTTGTCTAAAAATTTCCGAAAGCATGTAACTTTTTTTTTTTTTTTTTTGGTGATAGTCATACTTGGAACATGACAAATGAAGGACAAACAACATGGTTAGGTACGGTTATTAAAGAAGTAAACTCCATATATAGCCACTAAGGGCACTAACCAAGCTAAGGCATGCGTACGTAAATATCTACTAAAAAGCAAATCTCACTAGTCCATGCGTACTTAATAATGTGCTCATGGTGGAGAAGTGCAATTTCGAGTGTTAGCCCACTTTGTCTCCACTTTGCACTAACTTCAGCTTGCACCACATTATATTGTCCACATAACAAAGCGTCAAACACAATATTGCAATTTGAACCGTGCATTTTATTTGTTTGACAAATAAAATTTGTTGGAGATGGTTGTCACTATGAACCAAAAAAGGTCTGGAACTGTAGTAGATTTTATATGTGTAGACCATTACTAGATTTGTAGCTGCATTGTCCAAAAGTTGTGACGACTAGATAGCTAGATATGGAGATAATCGTCGTCCGTAATTTCTGTTTCAAACATCACACATGCGACATACTCTAAATATACAGTACTCCGTACTTGATTAGAAAGAATTACGGAGTATATCTATTATAACACGGCACTTCATCCGTAGAAAAGTACTTTAATTTTGCTCTTCATGTCTAATTCCAAAATACAATTAGAAGACAATGACTCGTAACTCGTAAGAACTAGTAAGAAACATAAACAAATTAAACCAAATTTAGCTAACTTCCCATACACATCAAAGTTCCATATAATATGGTTTGATTTGTTGAGCTACCAATAACAAACCACATCAACTATTGAAATAATAATAACCTTATATAGCTGACCAACTCTTGGTGGGTGTACCATTTGAGAATATGACTAGCCATGTCTATGCAGAGGGAGAGGGGGCATCAGCATCAGCAGCAGCAGGGGCCATGGCTGGTGCAGGGGAAGGAGCATCACCGTCTTGGTTCACCCTCGAAAACCCGAACTTCTTGATCATTTCCGTTGCAATAAGCATGTTTGCACTGTCACTTGGGTGATACTCGTCCCAAAACACATACTTACTCCTATCCTTACATAATGTTGATGCCGGAACACATGTTAATGCTGGCCTGATTTGCCCAAATGAACAGCATGGCGAATCTGCGTTTGTAAAACCTGTAATCCAGAGGAATAACAAGTCACAATACTATCGAAGACACTAACAAAGCGGCACTAGGTGGTGTACTAATTCGGTGAATTTATAAAATACGTGAGATGGTGGTACTCAAATTTGGTAAAACTGACAAGCACGATCGTATTTTCGTGTTACTAGCAATAGCGGAACGTGTTTAATTTATATGCTTACCATATTTGTATGGATTGGAGATAACGTCATTGACAAGATTATAGGCATCACCAAATTTGAATTCAGCTTTAGGGAGGGTACTAGAGAGATGTTGCACCATCTTGTTTGTAGCAGTGTTGAAGTTTAGGGCCAATTCATTTGTTTTGTCTTGGCAGTTTCCTGTTGTGCTCAGCACCCTCTGCAGTGGGATGCAGCCCATGGGCCCTAGCCCAAATACCATCAATTGCCTAGCTCCTAATTTGTGTAACAACTGCAAAATATTCGTACAATTACAATTAGAGAGACGGATAAAACGTCAACAATCTAAAATAACGGAGGAATATTCCGACTAAGAAGCGTGATTTAGTAGCGTAATGGTGAATGAGAAAGGGCGTACCGTGAGTTGATCTTGGAGGGTTCCGACTAAGTAGTTCATGAAAGTTGCGTCATTGTACTTCCAAGAGTCACTATAGACAGGCATCAAAAAGTTGTTGATGAAGTCGTTACTTCCTAGTGCAACCACATAACGCGCACTTTTGAAGAACTTTTCCGATTCATTTTTGCCAATCTTTCTAGAAATCAGTTCTTGGGTTCCTTGGAACAGCTCGATTTGCCTGTAGAAACATAGTCTTTGAATCTGCAAAACATTTTACGTAAACGAGTTTGAGCTAACAACCACTTTACTAGCTGAGCTAACATTGTATATTTGTATGCATCGTTCGTAATTTTGTGAAATGCGAATTAGGTACTATACTTACGAAATAGCCACCGGTTTCGTTCAAGATGCCACCACCACCAGATGCATAGTTCACACCATTCGCCAATATCATATCTTCATTCAAATTTGGGTCTAGAAAGGCTGGTGGTCTTGGCATACCCATCTTATCCCCTGCATAGAACATACATGCCACATTTTTTTAAAAAAACAACGTATCAGATTGTTACGCACTTCATTCATTTCCATGCTTCCTGTACCCTTTTAGAAGTCTTATATAATGCGTAATGATCTTTTATTGATAATATACACGTAAACTGTTATACATACCTATGATGTCAGACACGGTTCGACCATTAGTGAACCTTCCATTAGGTAAACCATCACCAAAATCAATACCATACCAAGGAAGGTTGGCCTTTGCTAAACTCCTAGGGAGGTTCTCATTATTGCCAACATCCGATAACGAGTCCCCAAAAATGAACTGAACGATTGCACAATCGTACCCCTTAATAACACTTCCTAGGAGTGTCACGACCAGCAATGTCGCGGTGAGCTTCATATTCGGACTCGTTGTGTTTACGACCTTGTTATGATAAACAAGTTTTTGCTAGTGTGATGATTATGGTATTTTGAGGGAGACGTAAGGGGTTTAATATAAACATGCAAGACTTGTAATAGTCATTAATTATGAGTGGGATGGGCAAGAAGATTTTGGCTAGGGAAGGCATAAGTGACAATGTCTAATAAGAGATGGGAAAAGAAGAAATAAGTTGGATGAACGAACCTTTTCAGGGTTCAAACCTACTGCAACTACCAAGGTGAACAAGAAAATTTCTTGATAGGGTAGAAACTAGGAAGAATGATTGGGTAAGTTTTTGGACATAATCTAGAATTTAATAGCAACAAAAGTTTATATGGTAGCGTGCCTTCCTAGAGAAGAACATATAGTATCAAAGTTTTGTGATTTCCTATAACTAAAACTACAAAGTATATAAAATAAGGTCATGATCATAGTCCATAGATGGGACAAGAATTTACGACTCGGTCAAAAAGATGTACTCTTTTTGTTCCCTTGAATTATTAACGTTTGATTTGAATTTATTTCACATTTCGAACCAACTAACGCTAACAATGCAAAAGAATACGTAAACAGAAAGAAAAAGTGTACGTCTATGCAAATATTACGTCAACCTTTGATGTAGTGTGGCTCTGTTGTCACTATGATACTAAAGTTCTACGGAGTAAATACTAAAGTATTTAGTATAGTTATTTAACTATGAAGTAGAGTAATAATGACGAATGAAATATGATATGTGTTAACTTTCAGTTATACCAAATGTTAGGGAGCCAAAAACAGAGTTTACCTACCAATTAAGTCAGTTTCACCCAGATTTGCACTCAACATATTTGTTAATTTGAAGGATTCAAAGTATATATTATATCATATGCAATGTTGTAATATGACACGATTTAATTAAGATCTTGTGCAGTGTTTGTTAGTTTGGTGCATGAGTATATGAAATAGTAGAGCTGGTCAAACTTAGCTTAGCAAGTTAGCATGTTATGTTTTGCGGTCTCTTACTTTCTTGTGACCTGACCTGACTCTAGCCCAGAGGCTTCTGATATGTTTGAGGCTGGCTTCATTAATTCGCCATTGCACTGTGATTTTGCGCCATTCTAAAATATATGAAGTTTGGTAACTATTACGACTTCACATACTCCTATCTAACTAGTAAGTAGTGACGATTTGAGTACACGATAAGACACAAAGTGCTATGAGCGTCACTCCCCCTGGTAGATTGATGATCGATACATGCTCTTATAGTCGCCACTGGTTTAATCCTAAGGTCTAGCTTTAGAGTGTTGTGCCTAATGGTTGATTTTGTTTTAGAACTGACTATATATTAAGTCTCATACTCTCAATGCATGTGTTCACCATTTTATGATATAGAGTAACATTTAATTTTGGACCAAGTATAATACAAAGACACAAAGCTATGTAAGTAACTTCAAAATTCCTCGTTTTGAGAATGTTGTTCTAGAATTTGCTACAAAAGATTGACCGTAAAACTAAACAAAGATCTTGTCTTAGCGATTTGTGCTTGATATTCTTCATTCTTGTAATATGGTGGTAGCTTGGAAAAAAATTTCCATTGGTTGATGGGCGACTATTACTCGTTTCGAACTACTTATCCGGGCTTGCCTTACTTCATATGGAAACATTTCTAACAACGAACTCTTCACTTACTTATTTAGTAAGCTTAGTAGTCCATAACCGGAAACCGAACATTTGGTCAATGGTGGTCAATGGTAGAGCAACGCTAGAACTTGAGTCTAATTTGTTGACGTACCCTCGAATTGAAAGTAAATAGATATGAAATCTTTAAACTTGTATGCTTTGATTTGCAAAATTTTAACTTTAATAGGTGTTATAAGGGAGAATAAATTTCGATTTAGTGTTTAACATTTTCAGATTTAAATTCATTTAAATCAAATCCGTTGCACTCAAATCTAATCTGATCAAATCATAAAATTGTAATCCTATCAATCAGTGCTTGAACCAAACTCTTTTGTCTTGACCAAATAAGTTGATGTCTAGCCATTGAACATCGGTCCCTATTTTTCAGGTATTCAATTTGATAGTTCGGTTTGGATTTGTACCGACATGTAAGCTCAAGGTCGTCTTTCAACACAACCCTAACTTTCTAAGGGTCATCGGTTCACATTTCCAGGCATTCAATCTGATCAGACCACGGAATGTTAAGGTTGAGAGCTCACTTGACCGAGGTACCACACCCCCAAGTTTGGAGAACGAGCTCACTTGGCATTTTTTTCATTCTTTTTTATTTTTCATTGTCACTACTTATCGATATAGATTGGATTTAGGGCCCCCCTCAGAAAGGGCCCTGAATATTAATGCCCGACTTTCAACTATCTAATAGCGATATTTTCGACGTAAAATCTCCTAATAACCTACTAACTCCACACACCTCAAGTCCCTCCGTGGTCATTTGAATAACCATAATAAATAGATATAAAGGTTTGTGAAGCAACATATGACAATCATGCATCGGCCAAGCACCTAGAGGTGGGAGAGCATGGACAAATTGGCAAAGGCCAAAACCAAGACCTCCAAACGACGTGGGCAAATATGAGCCATCCTATTGACAAAGAAATCCGACACTATTTTTCCTCACCCAAGAAAAATAAAACCCATCACCAAAATCTCCCAAATTAATTTGGACCCTCCAATTCTCAATATCCAACGGTAATCAACCCCACATATATCCCAAACCATATCCTAAAATCAAAAAATGTCATTAACAATCAAAAAATAATTTTATAAAAATATCCATTTAACAAACACACTACACACTTTCACTCCACACAAACACACACTTGTCAACTCTCTTACTCAAACTCTCATGGCTTCCTCGATGGCGTTCAAGTCCTTCACCGGTCTCCGCCAGTCGTCGCCGGTGGCGCCGCCGGAAACAACCGCTCTCATCAAACCCACCTCCGTCAAGATTAGCACCAAGATCAGAGCTGGCCTCTCTAGCCCCAAGGTCATTTCTTTCATTCTTTGTTTAGTGTTGTAATCGTTACACGTTCCGTTCTTTTCATTTGTTAACGTTTGATTTGAATATGTGCGAGGTAACGCATGTAGTAGTGGCCTAGTGGACAATTCTTATGTGTCACATTATGGATTTCTGTGTGCTTTTTGCTTGATTAGCTTATAATATACTCATTTACTCGTTTATTTAGTTGCATGCGGTTGTTTTAAATTCTGGTTTTTGCACCGTAAATTATTACAGAAGACCGAGATTAACAATTAATTTGAGAATTTAGCCGTGATTTTGTTAATAGTTGGACTTAGAATTCCCCAAACCAGACGAAAATTCATGTTGAAAGAACAGGATCAAATTGGAGATTTCATGAAAAAGTGCACTTCTAATCAGGGGCGAATCTAGGACTTGAAATTCAAATAAATTCAATTCGACTCGTAACTTGTTATTACCCCAAACACTTTTACTCCATATAATGTTGGTGGATAAGGATTTATGTGAATATAGGACAATTTTAAATGGAGCGAGATGGTGAGCTAATTTTGTTAAAAATCGAGTCAGTTCGGTTTAGTTTAGCTCAAAGAAAGGCACAATGGACCCTTTTCTAATGTATTGTTGTGGGAAATGAAGAAAGCTTATAGCATTTTTTAGAACTGTATAGAAAAATCAATTCGATTTAGTTCAATTCGCGAATAATTCAATCAAAGAATGTACCTTTAATGGTATCAAGTATCAACAATCTTATCTAATTAGCCTGAACTTCCACATGTTTGGTTATGGGTAACTGAGTAAAGCTAAGGTTCCGGAAAAAAAAAAAGGGATGTTGAAGTATCAACCAAAGTATCATGTAACTCAATCTTACTAATTCTTAACTACTAGACCGACCTTTATGGTTGATTGAATATTTATTGAAGAGTGAAGACTAAATGAGTGTAAATGCAATGCTGAACACATTTTATAATTATAAACCCCGATCACAGCTAATACATATGTCATATTATGGTACATTTGTGTGTATCTAATAAAATGTCACATTTTACCAGGTCCAAGGACGGAACCTGAGGGTTGCAGTGATTGGAGGCGGACCAGCAGGGGGTGCTGCAGCTGAGACATTGGCGAAGGGAGGCATAGAAACGTTTCTAATTGAGCGAAAGATGGACAACTGCAAGCCATGTGGGGGAGCCATCCCATTGTGTATGGTGGGAGAGTTTGACCTGCCCTTGGACATTATTGATCGCAGGGTAACAAAAATGAAGATGATTTCCCCATCAAATGTGGCAGTTGATATTGGACAGACTCTTAAGCCCCATGAGTACATTGGCATGGTTAGAAGGGAAGTTCTTGACGCTTACTTACGTGAGAGAGCTGAAGCGTCTGGTGCTAAAGTAATCAATGGGCTGTTCTTGAAGATGGACATTCCTAAGTCACCTAGTGCTCCCTACAAGCTTTACTACACTTCATATGACACTAAGACTGGTGGTGTTGGTGTTAAGGAGACACTTGAGGTTGATGCCATTATCGGAGCTGATGGAGCTAATTCCAGGGTTGCTAAGAACATTGGTGCTGGAGATTATGAATATGCTATTGCCTTCCAGGTTGGTCCATATGAACCACTCTTGTGATTCATACATTCTTATGAATCCTGCTGTTGATTTTAATTACCTACGCATTAAGGTTCCACTTACATGATTAATATGATTTAGATCGAATCATCGAAATTTTTAAACTGTGACATTTTGATCCAGAAAAGAAAGCAACTGTAAAACCACAAAAGCTAGAACAGCTGCTGTAGTTTCTCTGTTGTGCATGCCTTTTAACATAATTTGTAATCTTTCAGGAGCGTATCAGGATTCCAGACGCAAAGATGACATACTATGAGGATCTAGCAGAAATGTATGTTGGGGACGATGTCTCTCCAGACTTCTACGGGTGGGTGTTCCCGAAATGTGACCATGTTGCAGTAGGAACAGGAACAGTGACACACAAGTCAGACATCAAGAAGTTCCAACTTGCCACACGCACACGTGCCATGGACAAGATAGAGGGAGGAAAGATCATCCGAGTTGAAGCACACCCAATCCCAGAGCACCCAAGGCCTAGGCGTGTGCTAGATCGTGTGGCGTTGGTCGGTGATGCAGCAGGGTACGTGACCAAGTGCTCAGGTGAGGGGATTTACTTTGCGGCAAAGAGTGGAAGAATGTGCGCAGAAGCAATTGTGGAAGGTTCAGGGAACGGAAAGAGGATGGTAGATGAAGCAGACTTGAGGAAGTACTTGGAGAAATGGGATAAGAAGTACTGGCCTACTTACAAGGTGTTGGATATCTTGCAAAAGGTCTTCTACCGGTCTAACCCAGCTAGGGAGGCATTTGTGGAGATGTGTGCGGATGAGTATGTGCAGAAGATGACCTTTGACAGTTACTTGTACAAGACTGTGGCTCCTGGGAACCCATTGCAGGACTTGAAGTTGGCAGTGAGGACAGTTGGCAGCTTGGTCAGGGCGTATGGACTGAGAAGAGAAATGGAGAAGATTGAGGCTTGAGAGTTGCTCAATGTTTGTGTCTCTTTCATTTTAGTGCTATTGTCTGTAATTTGGTTAGTAGTCATCCCGATACTTTTTGAGATCGATGTAAGTAGAGAAAATTATTCTCACAATACATTCTTAGGCTGTTAATCAGTGGATTCAGAGGCTAAAGCCGTGTATTTGCTGTAAATTTCAGTAATCTTGCAGCTTCAACTTTTCGATTTACTGTTAGTTGGAAGGGGTAACTGAATCTTAATTCCTACACAAGGATGTTTGCTGAAGAAAAAACTGGTGGATAACATTTTCGTGTGAGATGAAGCAGTGAATTTGTGCATGTAGGAAAGGAGTTCACTGGAAATGGTTAACTCCAAAGGAGTACATTCCAACAGAAACTATAATCTCAGAATCCCTTTCTATAACCTCTGTCAAAAAAAAAAAAAAAAAAAAAAAAGAATCCCTTTCTCCATCAGATTGACGTATTAAGAGCTGGACTTGACCAAGAAACAAAATACTTCTATGTCACGCCACTACTTGACTTAAGAGCCCGGATATTTATCAATGAATAGTTCAATCGACTGATTTCAAATTTAATCTGTTGAAGGTATAAAACCGTTGTGGGTACCGTAACCATCGGACATTTGATTCAGTTGGTTGTCTAACATAAATCTCACTATTGGTCTAGGAATTCGTACTCTCCTACACGAGCCTATTATCTCAATTTGCATGTGCGAATTCGGACTCTCCTGCACAGGCCTATGAATGATCAAAGATTTAGAAAGTACCCAACAAAGAGGCAGTGGCCCATGGTTTTTCCTAGGTGATTACCGAAGGTGCTGGAAAGATATAATGCTGTCATATCTCGTGATAGCAAATTCCACGGTCAGCATTTTTTCATGCAGAAGAATTAGAAATATAGCCTGAGTAGAACTAACACCAGGTCACCAGCAAGGCCCAACAAAAAAAGGAAAAAGAAAAAAAGAGAGACCTACTTGGGAAGTTAGCTACCAACTTATGTTGGTTGGTCCAGCACTAACCCTGGGATAGAGAGATATACTAGTTTTCTGAGTCACTCGAGGCGTTACGCTTCCTTAGTTTCTAGTTTCTACCATTCAGCACTTTCTGTAAGCTCTTATCTTCAGACTTCAGGTATATCCTACTCTTCCATAAATTTGTTTTACTCTAGCATTTTACTTACTGATTCATCATATTCATACTTGGAAACCATACTATGTAAGCTTGAGAGAGCTTCAGAGTTTGTGAGCAATTGCATTGTCAGAACTAGAAAAACACAGACTAAGCGAATTAAATGGGGGTAAAAACTTAGGCTAAAGTGCAAAAAGAAGAGTTTGATGGTGGATAAATCTTGGTACTACTTCATATCTTAGGCATATGAAATAAAAAGCTCGGATTTATCTTTTATAAACCTCTGGAATTTTCATACTTCTATCAACTGTCATATACCTACAGGTTACAACAGAGTATCTGGAATTAGTTCCTATTCGATATATACTAGGGTCAATGGATGACATGTCTGTATTCTACACATTCGAAGTATTGCATCGAAATGTAAACACACATAGGTTGAAGCATGTGGAATCTATATGTATAAAATTGCTGTAGGATAAAATGAAATGGTAAAAAGAGACAATGTTCAGTTTCTGTGGGTACGCACCTTCTGCTGACGTGAGCATTTGATGCCATATGTTCTGCTATGTCATATTTTCTGACTTTGAGCTGCATCTGTGTTCTTCTTTAGCTAGGACAGAAGGATGGCAGCACGAGCAGCTGCGAATTGTTCGATCGGATCTGCCTATATCAACCCAAAAGCCAGTCTTCACTGTCATTCAAAACCTGCAGCTCTGTCCAAATATTCCCACGTCTCTTTTAGAGGATTCAGTGGCCTTAAAGCTGCTTCAGATGTAACTATTCAATCAGCAGCCAATTTCTTAGGCAAGGAAAGTGATACAGCCTTAACTAGTAGTGTTAATCACAGAGTGCAGAGACACAGCCACATTCTCCAATATCGCTTAAATCCCCAGGCCTCGTCATACAAAGTAGCTGTTCTTGGTGCTGCTGGAGGAATTGGACAGCCCCTTTCGCTTCTGATTAAAATGTCCCCGTTAGTTTCAGAACTCCATCTTTATGATATAGCCAATGTAAAGGGAGTTACAGCAGATCTTAGTCACTGCAACACACCAGCTCAGGTCCTTGGTTTTACGGGTACCTCAGAGCTGCCTAACTCTTTGAAGGGTGTAGATGTGGTTGTCATCCCAGCAGGGGTACCAAGGAAGCCCGGAATGACCCGAGATGATCTCTTTAACATCAATGCCAGCATTGTTAAGAATTTGGTGGAGGCTGTGGCTGATAATTGCCCTGAAGCATTAATCCATATCATCAGCAATCCCGTAAACTCCACAGTACCCATAGCAGCCGAAGTGCTGAAACAGAAAGGCGTTTATGACCCCAAAAAGCTCTTTGGCGTGACCACATTGGATGTTGTCAGAGCCAATACTTTTGTTGCTCAGAAAAGGAACCTGAGACTTATAGATGTAGATGTTCCGGTGGTGGGAGGGCATGCTGGAATTACAATTTTACCTCTCCTGTCAAAAACCAGACCATCAGTGACCTTTACAAGTGAAGAAGTGGAAGAATTGACTCTTAGAATACAAAATGCTGGGACTGAAGTGGTCGAGGCAAAAGCTGGTGCAGGGTCTGCTACTCTGTCAATGGCTTATGCTGCTGCAAGATTTTTGGAGTCATCTCTTAGGGCTCTTGATGGAGATGCCGATGTTTATGAATGTGCTTATGTGGAGTCAAACCTGACAGGGCTTCCCTTTTTTGCCTCAAGGGTTAAGCTTGGGAGGAAAGGTGTTGAAGCTTTTGTCTCATCTGACTTGCGAGGATTGACAGAATATGAAGCCAATGCCTTGGAAGCTCTTACGCCTGAACTCAAGGCCAGCATTGACACAGGGGTAACTTTTGCCCAGAAGCAAGCTGTAGCTGCATAAATTTAGTAGCCGATCATTAAGACTCCACCACCATTCTCTTTCAGGAGGTAGAGAAGACAGATTAGTGTTCTAAATCATCCAACCTTGCAAATCCGGCTCTTAGAATTTTGTATGTTCGAGAGTAAGGATTAGCAATACACCATAGAGAATTTGCCAAGATTTGTAATATACCAATAAAGCAAACTGTCTTTTAATCTCTTCTTCAGCACAAAAATTCTTATTTAATTGCTGAGTAGTTCCAATCTTTAGCAAGTATTTCAGTTGTCACATGACTGATATGAACAACATCACACCTGTAACAGACGTTGATATGCAGCCCTCTGAAAAAAAAAGACCATGCTGTTCGGTTTCTGGTAAGTGATTGGCAGCTGCTACCAGAGTTTATCATCATTTCCTACTGAAGCTTTACACTGATTCCATAAGAAGGATCTTTTGGTGAATATTTTTCTGAGCCACTGGCTTCTGGTTAGTTGCGACTACCGGCCCACTTGACTTGAGCCCTGTTAACAGAAGCAAGGGTGAAGCCAGGTAAAATGGAACTCAGGTATGAAATGCAATTAAGATACATGATTACATTCACATTTTCAAACACACCAAAAAAAAAAAAAAAAAAAAAAAAATACACTTACTAAGCCATCAATTGCAAACCAGTATCTAGCTAAACATAATTTGAAGAAAAGGAAGCAGTTCGATTTCAAACCAGTATCAATGAAATGTTTGCTCTGTCTATAGCTTTCAAAAAGCTTCTTCATGTCTAATCATCCCTATCAACATCTTGGTTTTACTTATAAAAATTACTACACTTCTACAGCATACTCACAAGCTCAGCTATTGGGAAGCAGTAAGGAGGTAGAACAGAAGTATACTCGAGCCCATGCAGCAAAGTCCGAATAATCATTCTCAGGAATAATGATCTTCAACTGTTAGAGACTCCGAATATGGAAGAACATTTCTGTTCATCATCCCAAATCGAAAAAGCTTCATTGATGGAATGATCGCAGACAAACTGACTTCAGTAGTTGTGTGGTTCAATTGTAATTTCTCGTCAACATACCCAGATTCGAGATAAAATGCACACGAAAACCTTTTGGTCTCACGGTCTCTTAGTTGCTTAATATCCCACATAAGTTATACCCAGAGTTTAGATCCTCCAATAAGCCTTGGGGCTTGGCGCAAGAAAAGCAGCAGAATGCTCCTTCTCTTTCTCTGAGCACACTTCCCATCAGCCAAGATTGACCTGGTACATAATGTTCAAACTTGAAGAATACCCCATCCAAAACCTACCAACAGTCAGAGCAAGAGCAACATCCTTGTCTAAAGAGATGAACCCTATTCCTATCACGGATTATCAATTTCCGATTGTAAGCTGCTGAAAATACTTTAGCAAAATCATGGCAATCAACACAAATCCGAATGCTATTAGCAACTCTGATTGTTGTCCCTGGCGGAGTTGACAGGACCCCAAAAGCAATGGCTAGTTTTTCGCTATGATAACAAAGTGATTTCTCCTTTTCTATCGCATTCAAATCATGCAATTCGGATGATACTTGAGGTACATATCCAGCCATCTTCAACTGTTGCAATATTTCATGGACCATTTTATAAATCTCATCTGTGCGTGGATGTGAGACATCATCAGCAACAAATTCATGCACCGTTCCTTTCATCTCAATTGTACTAAAGCCAGGGGTTGTCATGATTGTATTTTCCTTCATGAATTTCCTCAGTTCCTTCACTTTGTCCCATTTCCGATTAGAAGAATAGGCATTCAACAACAGAATATAATCCCCAGCCTCTACCGCCTTAAGCTCAACTATATGCTCAACAACTTGCTCCGCAAGATCAAAGGCTTTAAATGTTCTGCAAGCTGCAAGCAATGTCCTCCAAACTTTTGCATCTGGCTTGACTGGCATAGACAGTATAAGATCATATGCCTTTTCAAGTAAACCAAGACGGCCTAAAATATCGACTGCACAACCATAATGGTGGATGTTGGGACGTATCCCAAACTCCTCACTCATCTTGTTAAAAAGCTCAAAACCCTCATTCAGCAATCCACTATGACCACAGGCATACAAAACCGCAGTCATCGCCTTTTCATCTGGAGCAATATCCATCTCTAGCATCTTCCGAAATAGTTCCACAGCATCTTTCCCATACCCATTCATCCCTAAACCCGATATCATGGCAGTCCATGACACCAAATTCTTAACAGGCAATCTCTCAAAGACCTCAAAAGCTTCATCCACAGCCCCACAATTCGAATACATCGTAATTAGAGTATTATTCAGATTCATATAGCCACCATACCCATGTTCCTCCACATAATCTCGAACCCTCTTACCAAAACCAATCGCGCCCAATTGAGCACAAGCTTGAAGCAACAACAAGCAAGTCACAACATCAGGCCTACACTCAGTCCCCAACCTCAACATACTATCAAAAACAGCCAAAGTATCTCTAGTCCTCTTATTACTCAAAAAACAGGTAATCAGCATATTATACGCAACCGTATCTCTCACAGGCATTTCATCAAACACCTTACACGCATCCTCTTGTCGCCCACAAACAGAGTAAAACTCCATCAAATTAGTCATCAAGATGCAATCTTTCACATGCCCTCCTCCCAAAATCCACCTATGAATCTGCAACCCCTCAATCAAACCCTCCCTCTTTACGCAACATTTCACACAAAACGAAAGCGAAAGCGCATCCGAAACAACACCCTTTTCCCTCATCTCCTTATACAACACAAGCCCATAATCAGGATTCTCACTCATAGAATAACCCCTGATCATCACATTGTAATGGTAAGTATCGGGTGTTAAAATTTGGTCGAAAATTCGACCCACGTAGGAGATGTCGTGACGGAGAAGTAACGCTGCTTTAGAGAGAAACTTGAGGGAAAAATTAGCGTGTTGGAGAAGATGGGTGCGGATAAATTGGGCATGGAGTTGGTGAAAATGGAAGAGTGAAGAGCAAGATTGTAGGAGGGACAAAATGTCGTTATTTTTCGCGAGGTGTGGGTTGAATTTGAAGGGATTTGAAGGGTTTTGTTGAGGTTGAAGGAGAGAAGAGAGAGATGGCGTGGAGGAGAGGTGGTGAGCGGTGGAGATGACGGTGGCGGGACGGCGTAAGAGGGAAGTTGGCGGCATTTTTTTGGATTTGGGTCTGACGGAGGACGGCTGGGTGTGGTGTTTCTGGCGCCAAGTTTTAAACGTAGTTGTGTTGTCCTTACTTGATGCGTAGGCATAATGCCACGTCAATAATGCATGAATCAACTTACAATATTCCACGCCTTTTTATACCTGATAATGTTACATCTACGTGCGGTTTTATGATTTGCCGTGGCATTATCAATCATGATTGCTAAATGTAACTTTTTTTTACTAACGTAACCTATACAATTACCTATAATACCCTCATATTCCCCAAAATTACAAATCAGAGCCCAAATTCTTTCATTTATCACCTTCATTTTGACTTCTTCCCTATCAAGTTATAATGTCATAAAAATTTATCAGATCATCCTTTATTTTTACTCATCATATGTGTTGATCTTCAAATTTCATGTCACGTCTTGCCAGTTCACTTGTTTCTTCTTCCTTTGACCTAATTTTAAAAAAGATAAAAAGTCTCTAATTGACTCCACAATCAATCACCAAAAAATTTAGTCTTACATTTTTTTCGAAGGAATTCCAATATGCATTTTTGCACGAGTTGATTGAACATAATGATTGAATTGTTAAAATTCAAGGTGATATATATATATGTGTATAACTCATTAGTGTAGGTTACTTTGAAATTCATTAGTGTAGGTTACTTTTAAATTTGTGGTGAGAAAATATCATTAAGGGTAAAGAAGGGAAAAAATGAAAAAAATAGGTTACGTTAGTAATTTTTAGGTTACGTTTAGCAGTCCCCTTATCAATTTATCATTACCTTTTTCTGATCCACTTTGTCTAGCAACCTGACATTTGCGTGCCGGAATCTCAAGGTTCAAATTTTTTAGAATGATCATTTCCGACCTTGTTAGGTATACGAAACTGACACCTCTGAATGTTATATATCAACCTCTGATTTGGGATCGCCACAATTGTTCATTTCTGCTTTTTTGTTCAAGGATGCTGATTAGGGTTGTGCAAAAAACTCGTTGAACCGAACCAAAAACTGAGAAAATCGATCCGAAAAATAGGGTAACCGAGCCGAGAATTATTGATTTATGTTTGTTGTTCAAAGATGTTGAATACTGGTCCTAGTGCATCAGATCCCTTCACAACATCAGATGCAAGACTAACAGCTTCGTCTAAGACCATTAAGGACTTGATAATATCCCCAAAAATATGGTGTTTTTTTCAACAAAAATGGAATGGAATTATACTAAGAGTGAGTGCATATGAACGAAACGAGGGGTACAAGTACTCATTTATTTAGATGATCACTTCATCACTAAAATGAACCTTTAATAACATGTTACAAAGAATACAATTTGAGAATTGAGCGCAGTTTTAGCACAGTCTACGTTCTGGGCACGCTTGAGTCGATCTAAAACCGATTTTACCGTAAACATTTATCGTAAAAATGAACATATAATAACATGTTACAAAGATACAGTTTGAGAAGCATTCAACGCACAAAATAATGGCTTATTGACCACAATTTCTAAGCATTAGAAAATCAGTTGGAGAGAATTGTCAAACCGAGACATTTTATTGATTTGAAATCTGTGATTCTGTTCAAAACACATGACAACAGTTTGTAGCTAGAAATACGGACAAGATAACCTAAGTGACTCAAAATGAAGTAAAAATACTGAAAGCACATCAACAAGATAAACACCGACTCAAAATGAAGTAAAAGGTAAAAGTAAGGTACGAGTACTTTCAGTTTAATCCTCATCAAGAATTACTCCTAGAAACTGTTGGGATTACTGAATCTTTTAGAACTTATTCTCTGATGCATCCACTAGGTACTCATTTCCTTCGCCACACCGACACAGGAATGTAGCGACTAACCATCCTCTTGGAAGCTGTGCTTCAAAAGCTCTGGGAATGACATTTGCATTCTCAATCTCCTGCTGCGCATAGGATTATCTTGTCAGTATTTCTAGCTACAAACTGTTGAATTGAATTATACGAGTACTAAGATTTACGTAGCTTGATCGTGCTGTACTTTAGTTTTACGTAGCTTGATTGGTTTGAGCGTGGTTAGTTTATCTTGTTGTAGTATACAAATTCAGTTCTTACGATGTGCTTGAACATAAATGAAGTCAACAAATTTTTTGAAGTATACTGCATCTATTTTTCACATGTTCTAAAACTGTGCTCAACTCAAATTATATCTTTGTAACATGTTATTGAAAGTTCATTTTAGTGATGTAGTGATCATCATCTAAATAATTGAGTACTTGTACCCCATTCGTTCCGTTCATATGCACTCACTCTTAGTACTCGTATAATGACATTCGTGACATTTGCATTCTCAGTCGCCAAATGTCCCAAATTCATATGCGTAGCAAAAGAGATACATATGTACGTAGCGTGGTGGTAAATGGCGCATAATTTAATAGTTACACGAATGAAGTAGGATGCTTGTGCAATCGTGGGTCGGATAATGGATGTCTACCGATTGCGCAAGTGTGTGAGAACCTAATTTCTAACATTGAGTTTAATGAATTAAGAAGACAGGTTTTATTTACCGCCCACTAAAATGTCCCTTGGTCATTTAAAATGTAATTATCCTTGTATTTGAATTTGTAGGGACGATTTGAAGGGTTTTGTTGAGGGTGAAAGAGAGAAGAGAGAGATGGGGCGGAGGAGAGGTGGTGAGCGGTGGAGATAATGGTGGCCGGACGGCGTAAGAGTGAAGTTGGCGGCATTTTTTTGGATTTGGGTCTGACGGACGACGGCTGGGTGTGGTGTTTCTGGCGCCAAGTTTTAAACGTAGGAGTTGTGTTGCCCTTTCTTGACAGTGCGGATCACCCGTCAATTTCGTGTACCCCTCCAATCATGTGCCACTATTTCATAATTTTTTGGAAAAAAATATAATCTTTTGATAATGAAATGGTAGCACATGATTGGAGGGGTACACGGAGTGGGACACGGATGTGGTGGCTGATGCGGGTATACGGCGGGATGGGGTGGCGGCGCAATGGCCCGGGGGTGGGGAGAGGAGAGAGGAAAGTAAGAGGGATAATTTGGGGTTTCAAAAAAATATAGTCGTAATATGATAAATATTTAGGGGTATTTATGTAATTGAAAGTATTTAATTGTAACCATGGTACATTTTTCTTCCAAAGTTGGAGAAAATCAAAATAAAATTGGGAAAACTTTTTTTTTTTTGGCAAATAATATGGGAAAACTCCGTCTCCCAAATCCCTCAATCTCTCTCCATTTCCCTTCTAAAAATTGTATCCAAACAAGGGATCCAATTTCTCTCCGTCCCTCTCCCCTCCCTTTCCCTCCATTTATTACTATCCAAACATACTATAAAGTTCTCTAAATTTCAAAGCGAGTAGTGAGTGTTTGTTGAAGTGTAAAACCATTATATTGTGGGTGCTCTAACTATCAGTCTAAACTTTTGTCTTGATTGGTTATCTAACATGGTAGACTCAGCGATCCTGTGATCTCAAGTACAAATCCTTATAGCCCCCTCATTTGTTGGGTTGGAGTCTTTAAAAAAAAAAAAAAAAAAAAAAAAAAAAAAAAAAAAAAAAGCTCAGTTTAAATGTTGTGTTTGTGGGATAGTGAATTACCCACGCTTCAAGCTCTAGTGCGCCTTTGCGTGAGGGGGCATGTTGAAGTATAAAACCATTGTGGGTGCTCTAACCATCCGTGTAGACTTTTGGCTCAGTTGAAGCATTCAAAATGTTAAAGAGGCAAATCAACCAAAAGTCTAGACTGATGATTAATGCCCAATAATTTGTTACCAGTATATCTTAACACAAAACACACCAAAAAGATGCCATTTTTTACCATAATTTTAGAAAAATAGTTGAAGAAATTGCTAAACTTGAGACATTTTATTGAGTTCAAACACATTATATCCAAGCTAAATCATATAGTACTACAAGATCAACTAACCGAAACATCAAAACCACATTTTTTGATTTCTCTAACTAATCAAGTAAAACTAAGTACCTAACACCTTGTAAATTCTCGAGAAGTAATACTAACTATAACTTTTAGTTAGCGTTTGGGAACAAGAATTCTAGAATTTGTAATCATTTCAATTCTATCATTTGAGAATTTGGATTTCAAATATAAATCCAATGTTTGGCAAAACTCAAATTTGAATTCTAGAATTTGAAATCAAAATTCCTTGTTTGGAAATATAAGAAATTTTGAATTCCAAGTGTGTATGTTACAATTAAATCTAACTTAAGTCAACATTTGAAAAGAAAAAAAATTAAACAATAATAATAAAAAAAATCCTTCCTTTCATTCGCTGGAAACAAAAGAGACCAAACACTCATTTTTTTTCTCTCCTCTTCCCGCCACCCATACTACCACCGCCTCCCAACACCAGATCCCACGGGCTCAGACTCCTACATCACCATATTCCGGCGCCGGCGTCTCCTGCACCACCTCTGCCGGCAAACGAACGCGGGGGTGACTCGCGGTGGTTGTTAAGGGGAGGAGAGAGAAGATGTGAAGGGTTAGAGAGGGAGACAAGAAAGGGAAGGGACGTCCTGAGTGACCGCCGACCGGAGTGTCGGTTTCGACGGCGGTTTCAAGGGCGGAGATCCGGCGGTCTTTGGTGGGGCTGATGTACGGGAGGGGAGGATGGAGAAAATGGGTGGGTTTTGAGGGGAGAGAGTGTGGAGAATTTCAAAATGACACCTCTTAAGGTGTCATTTGTTTTTGGCCTATTTGAATTTGATACAAATTGCTAAGAATTTGATATAAATCCAAATTCTCAAATTCCTACATTCCCAAATATGTGATTTGACTCAAATTTGGATTTGAGAATCAAATCCATGTTCCCAAACACTATCTTACTGTAATTTGAAATAACATATGAAAATTCAGAACAGCTTGAGATATCTCTTGTCAGACGCCTTCACCAGGTAATGATTATCTTCCCCACATTTACAGTTGAACTTCACCACAAACCACTCCCCTGACACTTTCTCTGCTTCAACCTCCTGCTCACTCATCTTTCCCTTCTGTTCCTCCTGCTACAACAACAGATAAATCTGTCATACAAACTTTAAGAAAATCTGAGTATCTGACCAAGAAACAGGTAAGAATAATATTGCATTAAACCTAATACTCTGGACTTGTCAATGGAATTGGGTCTGATATGGTCCTCCTGATGAGAAGATGCTCCTGCTGCTGTTTCAAAGGTGGCGACGCCGATGGCGGAAGTGGTGGCAGTTGGTTCATCAGATTCCGGCCCACAGAACGCAGTGCTGACTTCTAAAATACAATGAACATTCATATCATCATACAGTGTAAACCCATCACAGAAAATAAAAACTTGATCAAGAAACTTAAAATTTGGGTGATAATCAGACCTAGGGAGTGAGACTCGTAGAGTGTGGCAGAAGTTGAACATGCCAACAGGGTTAGAAACAGTTGTCCTGAGAAAATCCGGTGATGGCCTGGGCGAGGCGGAAGTGGAAGCTGAGAGGAGAGTTCAGGCGAATTGGGGTTGGAGAACGATGAATTCCCAGCAAAAGTACTGAATTTGGTGGCAGAGCAGGCTGTAAATTGTAGCGGAGAGAGAGACATTGATGGTGAAAAAGAAGAAGAAGAAGAAGAGAAAGAAAGTGAAGATGGTGAGTAATGTGATGATGAAGATGTAGGTGAATAGCGTGATGAAGAAGAAGGTGATAATGTGATGAAGAAGATGGTGATCTTGATCTTTTCATGCGCATTCTCTTTCTTCTGATCACAGAGAATGACTTAGGAGTTGAGGAGATTACTAAAGTGTTGTTGACTTTGTTGTTGCTGTTTCTTGGGTTGTTACAGAATGTTGATGTATGTGTTTCTTCACCTTGAAACTGCCGCTGTTATTGTTGCTGATTGATGTGATGGTGGAGATGGTGAGAAAGTGGCGAGCTTGAGAAGGCGGCGATGGTGGGATCTTTCTCTTTGCTCAAGACGGTGTCGTCTTCGGCTTTCTCTGGTTGGTGGCGTGATGAAGAAGTTCAAGTCTGGTTTTTTTTTTTTGTGGTTGTTAGGGCAGTTACAACTGCCTTAGCCATTGTTCGGATTATGAGGTGAGCCTTTGACTTGCGAATTTAGAGAAAAATACATATTGAAAATTCAAGAAACATGTATCGTTGGATCCGTCTAGAAAAATCCTTTCATGAAAGTATAATTTTATAATTTTTACTAGTATATCTTATGAGATATTGATGGATAAATTAGACGCCTCGAAATGTGAGAAAGTCATAAATAAATTTACGGAAAATTCACGTGGTGTCCCCGAGGTTTACCAATTTGCGCGTGGTGTCCCTATGTTTGAAACTTGTACATTGTGGTGTCCCTGAGATTTGCAAAACGCGGTACGTGGTGTCCCTCAAGCTAACGGTGTTAACTTTTTTCCGTTAAATGATGACGTGGCGGCCATTTATAAATTTAATTTGGTATTAATTCAATTTTGTAACTTCTGAAAATATTAAAAAAATTCAAGAATTCAAAAAAAAAAAGTTCCAAAATCAATTTTAATAATTATTGGGAAAAAAAATTCGCAAAAAAAATCAAGTTATATAATTTTAAACGTAAATTTACTGAAAAATTTTCGAAAATTCTCTAATATCTGTAAACTTCAGTGCACATGGTGTCCCTGAACTATACACACTAGTGTACATGGTGTCCCTGAACTATACACAATAGTGTACATGGTGTCCCTCAGGTTTGCATTACACTGCACATGGTGACCTCTGTTTTTGTTTTTTTTTTTTATTATTGCAACCGCTAGTTAAAAAAGTGAAATAGCCTTGAAGGATTTGAAGGTGTTTCGGAGGACCTAATGTAAGTGTTCGTTTTGCATCGAGGGCATAAACCGTTTTCCAGGAAAAAAACTTACGAAAATGAAGATTCATGGGATGAAATGTAATCCATGAATATGATTTGATTTAATAATAATGTTTGCTTTGGAAAGGAGATTTTTACATATATATGCAGCTACAACGGCTACTTTTGTAACTAGACGTTGCAATAAAAAACAGAAACATGGGGTCACCATGTGTAGTGTAATGCAAATCTGAGGGACACCATGTACACTAGTGTGTATAGTTCAGGGACACCATGTGCACCGAATTTTATAGATATTAGAGAATTTTCGGAAAAATTTCACTAAAATTACGCTTAAAATTATATAAATTGATTTTTTTGCGAAATTTTTTTTCCAATAATTATTAAAATTGATTTTGGAACTTTTTTTTTTTAATTTTTTTACTTTTTTTAATTTTTTAAATATTTTCAGAAATTACAAAAATTAATTTTCAACTTTTTTCTTTTTTTCCAGAAATTACAAAAATGAATTAAACCCAAGTTAAATTATAAATGGCCGCCACGTCATCACTTAACGGAAAAAAGTTAACACCGTTAGCTTGAGGGACACCACGTACCGCGTTTTGCAAATCTCAGGGACACCACAATGTACAAGTTTCAAACATAGGGACACCACGCGCAAACTGGTAAATCTCAGGGACACCACGTGATTTTCCGATAAATTTATGGAGGGAGTAGTAAAACTCAAATGGTTGGCGGCACATAGTACAAGATTTTGTGATATTGATCTATATTTAAGATTTTTAACACATGAGCAAGACTTTTATGGGGATTTATTTGTCGAAAGATCGAGTAGGATGAGCCGATGAGGCTCCATCCTATTCTTAGGTGAAAGGTGTAATTAGGCCGCAATATATACGTTGGAGACTATGTATATATAGTAACGATTTGTAGCAATGCAAGTTCTTAAAAATCAAATATGGTTTGGTTTTTTTCACCGAGATATTTCTCTAAGACATGATACTCAATCATGTATGTAGCAATTGTGTAAAACTAGTTTGTATGCCCGTGCCACGCCCGTGCAATAAATTTATATTGTTTATACCCGTTTTACAAAAAAAAAAAAGTGTTGCCTTATCTTTGTTCTAATAAATTAGCATAATGATTATTTTCCATAAATTAGCTAATACTATACTAATTTATAATAATTTATTACCATATGCTAACCGATAATTGTATTTAATGCTATTTTTATGTTCTATCCAATTAATGTATGATTATTTATTACCATATCCTAACCGATAATTGTATTTTAATGCTATTTTAATGTTCTATCCAATTAATGTATGTCAAGTGTCGTCCTAGGAAAGACTTGGTTTCAGGTTTTAATATATAGTATTAGATAAGAGCTGAAGGCCGCCAGCCCGCCATACATATATGAAGTCCTTCTAAATAACTATATTATGTGTGCTATCAAATATTTCACTGCAAGCTCAGTCTGTAGTAACTTTACTATCAAGCTAAAAAAAAAGAACACACGCCATCGCATTTAATTTCCTATGTCACCTCCATTTTGCTCATCAACCATGGTAGTCCTTGAGCTAACTGAAGGCGGAATAGCGAGTTTTGAAACCGGTTGAAAGGGGATACGAAGTACCGGACATAGTAGTTGTTGAAGAAGATTGAGAATCACTGTCGATATTCAAGTTATTGATAAGCTTTCTTCTCTTGTAATTAGCCTTAAAACAAGCTTGTCGAAGCCTCTTTGTCCTAGTTTCGAGTTGCAAGTCAGGAACTTCTTCCATTGATTTCTTTTCTTGCTCTAGTATTTCTATTGCCTCCTTGAGCTTTTCTCCGTTTTCATCTCCTCCTTCCTTCCCCAAGTCCTGCACATCATTTGAACTCATCGTCTCATAACTCGAGTAGAACAAGATCGATAAGAGACTAAATAAATAACTATCGTACTTTTAAAGTGGCACTTAACGGCTTCTATTATGTTTTTTTTTAAGAAAATATGGGAAAGAACAACATTTAGATCGTATATGCATATTAAGAAAGGACAATAATGCTAGAGGTCTACAATGTAGACACCCAAAATTGTCTACAATCAGAAATAATTTTACTACATTGTCAAAATTTTACTACTCACACAATTAATTTTACTACATGAGTTTTTCATTACAATTAATTTTACTAATCCGATCTCAATTTTACTACTACTAACTCAATTTTACATTGTAGACAAATTAATTGTGTCTACATTATTGTAGACCTCTATCTATTTGCATTAAGAAAACCCGATTTGCTACCGAAAATGAATAATTACATTTACCTGGACGTTTTTAATTAAAGTTTGGAGACTCATAAGCTTCCTATGAGGCCACCTTTGGATACCAAGTTCTCTGCACCTTTTCTTGAGCAATGTTAACCCAACGTTCAGCTCTTTCGCTGCCCTAGTTATGGGCATGTAGAAATACTGGCTAATTATCTCCTTAGACAATGCCTTATTAGAAACATTATTACTATCATTATTATTATCATGATTATTACTCTTATTATGACTTTGATCTTCAGAAGAACTATCACTACTCATAATTTTCTTCCGTTCCACAAAATCTTCTCTTTTATTATTAGGATTATGATTATGCTCATCATAGCACAATAGCAACTGCGGTGGCACTTTCTCTAACGGATCCAAATCGCTGAATTCTTCATACCCATTATTCCCATATCCATCATAGATGTTATTATTACCTGCATGGAATCGGAGTTCCAATTAGTCGTCATTATTACTATGAAACGCAAAGGTTAGTACATAAAAGAGTATAGTTATATTGGTGACTTTATCGTAATTGCTAGCCTATCTTGATATTTTATGATTATAGGCATGGATTAAATCAGAGAAGAAGGAGAAGAAGAAAAAAAAGGAGGGGGGTTTTTAACAAGTGTTTATAATATCCACCGTACTATATGTATAACCACAAGTTTAAAAGAAAATAAAGGAGGACGATGCGCGGTCGGACCAAATTCGAATGAATTAAAGAGAAATCAGTGGCCACATTGAGTCATTTCATATAGTATGATGATGAATTGATGATCACTATATGTCTATATATATACGTGAATGGTCTTATGTACCGATGTACGTGAATTATGAATATACATCGAATGTGATCCATCAAAGTGTAAAGAATATCGAAGTAGTACATACTTGAATTAATACTATACTGATGAACTTGTGCAATGCATTGTATTTATTATATATAAAACTCATAAAATATACTCGTATATACAAAGAATCTATGACAAGATTTAAATTATTACCTTGGTAAACATTTTGAGTTGAGAAGGTTGGTACAAGATCGAGTGAAGAACAGAAAGGTGGAGGAGTTGGATCAATAGGGAAAAACTCCATTTGTAAAGGAATTGGATCCAAAATGCTCATCATTTGTAAAGGAAGATGTTCATGTTGCCAATCAAATGAAGCATTGTACCCACTACATACAATAAAACAATTACCTATAATGAGAAATTAATTACGAGGATAACGATAGTCCTATAAAAATCACACATACTTGGATAGTCCACTAACGACAACGAAAACTAGTACAACAAAAACGTAGACAAAACGATCTTACAAGAGTAATCTACAGCAGTATGGCCGGCACTCTTACGCAAAATCAAACGAAATAACGAGTAAGAAAGGTACGTACTTGAAATCAAAAGATTGATAATGAGGTAAAATGGAGGGCATCACTTGATCATCATCAACTTTGGGGAGTGAGCAATGTGCATGATGCTTATGATTCCACATTATAAGAAGTTGGAGAGTGTGGGGGGATGACTTATTAAGGGTGGTGATTATAGTTTATTTTGCAAACTGATTACTGAAACGTCGTACGCATATGAATTTTGGATTATATACAAAGTGTGTATATTGAAATTAATTGAAGAAAGGAATTTTAAAAGCTTTCTAGCATTAAATTTAGACGGCATATGATAGTATTCATAACCTTTCAATTATTCAACTTAATTACTAGTAATAATGAACGTACTATGTTCACTGGATCGTAAAATCCACCCTTATCTATATTTATATTCCCTCATTTTTAGAAAAATTAATTAGTGTATTTCGTTTCCTTGGATTTATTTCTTCGAGAGTTTATCTCTTAAAAAAAAATCTAAAGTAATGTCCTCCGACCTCTAATCAGTTGGTTGGTACAATACTTGCTTTATATAGACTCGGGTAACTTCGAAATTGTTGTTACTTGTTAGTATCAAGTTTCGAACACTCAACCTATAATTGAATTTGAAGGCAAGTTATCGTTAACCAACAGGCCGGAATTGTGTGGCTTGGTTAATCGCGATGGGTCTTCGGCGGACTAATTATGATTCAACTTACAAAACAATACACTTCATTAATTATAATCATATCATTCGGTTCATGCATGTCAATTGCCTTTATATGTTAATCTACTAGTGTAGTTTAATAGGTTGTACTATTTCACCTAATTTCAATTGATTTTTTCAAAAATTCTTGATCACATATGATTCATTCAAATCAAATTAATTCATATCACGTTCATTTGAATCAAATTGGCTTAAATCAAGGAGGTAATGTTTGGTAGTAGGATGTGATCATAGTCTCATACTGATATATATAGCGTGGTCAAAAAAAAACCCCCCCAGAAGATCCTAATCCGGAATTAATATGGTGTAGTGTAATAGTGTATGTAGTACATTCATATGGTGCAACAAAAACAGAAGGAAGATAGTGGCACCCGTACATGTTTCAGTATTCTCCCTCATGAAGATAGCATAAACAAAAATTTACATTCGTATATAAGTCGTCTGTTATACAAAAGCGAGCAAAATAATAATAAGGATTTTTCTAACGTGTGCTCTATTCTATTTAGTGATGATATAATTCTATTCAGTCCCCATTCCGGAATAACTTTGACCCAATTCAAAACGGCAAACAGGGCAGGATGGACAAGCCTTCAGCCACTTGAGAATACAATGATCATGAAAACCATGGCTGCATGGCATGAATGTCAATGTCACGTCCTCTGGCTCAGTCGTATTCCCAAGGCAAATCGAACAACAGTATTCCTCCAAAGCATCTTTAACCTTCATCCTCCGTAGGTTCGTGATATCCGAGTTTAGTAGTGTTCGTTTACGTTCCGACAATTGATCACCATCTTCTTGATCCTCATCGTAGAGCCGACCTACGTACTCATGAATTTGACTAACAGATACTGCTAGAGATACTGGTCGTGGGTTGTTTCTCACGTACTTTCGTAGAAGCCGCAACACTACTTGCCTCTAATATTTGTGTAGGTGTAGGCAATATTGTAGGCAGAAGTCGATGTTGTACAACGTAGTCCCATGGTGAATGTCAACAACTATTGTCGGAGACTGACCGAGAACACTAAAGGAGCTATTTCTGATGTCAACCATACGTATGTCGTTGTCCAATACTATCACTCGATTTACATCTAGCAGAGTGAAGTTGACGGAGAAATTGCCCATGGTCTCGGTCTCGGTCTCGGAGCTATAATAAGTATCTTGGGTAACTTGGCTGTTGTAGTCCCGAATATAAATTTGGAATTTTTCATCGTTGCCAAGAGGGTTTGGCATTATTACTGTTATGTTGTTTGACATGATGGTAAGTGTATAGAAGAAGATACAGTCGATCGACTTCTTGTATGTGGGAGGAGCTTGTTGAGACTTTGGGATCAATGATTGCAATAAAAGGTCATTAGATATGTTATATAGGTAAAGATAACTAATTCTAGTAGGATCGGGAATACCGAATTAGTAGGAGGTAATTAGGGACTCCGACAAGGTAGTAATTTCCAAATTATTGTAGCCTTGTAGGTAAGCTTAGTATTGAGATGTCAAAATTAACCAAGACGAAGAAAAAAAAAAAATTAAAACAAAATAAAATAAAATAAAGTCACATCGCCCGACGAGAAATATCATAGTCCTCACTCCTCAGTCAACTAGACAAGCCCTCCTAAGCTCTTTCGGTCTTTCCCAAACTTTCCCTCCCATTGCTCTGCTGCCCTAAACCAAACCCGCCTTGGTCGTTCACGTGCGTTGAGGAAAGGGGGAGTGCACAGTGCTCCCCCTATCAATCCTCGTAAATAAGACATCGGAGAACATGAATTCATAACCACTTCCGGTCGTAGAGCCGTAAATCCTAGGGAAAGCCGAGTGTGCACAGTACACATCAAAAAGCTACTAAAAACAAAATGCACGGAGAGAAAAAAAACGATTAAACACATGGAACTTGGAATGGAAATCCTTTCAAACCATAACTTGGTAGTACAATGATATGGTGCAACAAAAGAAAGATCGTAGCACCCGTACATCTTTCAGTAGTCTCTCTTGATGTTTAAAGATAGCGTAGGCCAAACTTCACCTTCTGCCACCCCTTCCCCGGCCACGACCACGGCCACCTCCTCGTCCTCCTCCACCACCTCTCTTTCCACCGCCCTTACCACCTAGTACCTTGTTCACATCAGATTTAACCTTCATATTCTCGGGCAATGGCAGTATCTGATCCACACACTTTCTGAAACTAAAATCATCTACAGACTTGTCATCTCTAACGACAAAGAAGCAACGGCTTTGGAACGTAGGATGGTACCGAATCTCAAAGGCGTTGACTCCTGAGCCAATCTTCTTCTCTGGCTCTGGATGGCCTTTCTTGATTAGGTCCAGCAGCACCAAATATTCATACTGCAATGCAAGCAAAGATTTTCGAACAAATTAACACTATTGCGCAAACTAAAAATATAACAAATAAATGGACAGGAAAACATCATGTAAGGTGCAATAAGTTTGAAGTTAAGCCCACATAAAGCGTATTTCAAGTCTAGCATCAAAAGTTGTTCAACATGAGAAAAACTGAAATGCGCAATTGCCATGGTCAGCTTCATATAAAATGTGCACTTAAACCACCTCCACAAATCCAAATTTTGATACTCCTACATGATACTGTCTGAAAGAATATTTGAAGTCAACGTTTAAGCTCAGGTTAAAATGGTAAAAGGCCCAGATGACAGATGCTAAAGGTTGCACCAATACAAAGAACAGGGTACTGTGGAATTCGTAAACATGGCGAGACAGAAAGCATGAGTCGATGACAGCTTAAAAGCAGGCATTCTACAACTTGGCTCTTTCAACATGGGAGAGGACATGAAATTATAGAGTCTAGCATCAAATTAAGAAAGCCTTCAGTCAAGTTTCAAATATATCAGCACGAGTAATAATAATTTACAGCCCTAGACCCTACCCTGATACTCCCAAGGATATCTAGGCCACCAGACCTTTTGACCTCCTCCACTCCTCCAGAGCAGAAACGCAAACAGAACAGAAACTAGGGGAGCTAAAAGAAAAGATTCATCTCATTAGCTTCGTCTAATACCATTCTACTCACCATCGGCAACTTTTCCTTGGTTCAGGGACAGGATAGTTGATTCACTATCATTAAGGCTATACGTGGACGTATTTGACAGATAGTATGCCAATTTGCCAACACCAAAAAAATAAAAATAAACACACACACATACACCAAGGGAAACCTTCTGAGCGCCACTGGCTAAGTAGCTCTTAGACTGATGCACAAACCACACCACGCTGCAACACGGATGACAGATCCTCAGTAAATATAATCATTTCACTGGTGAGAATTTGCAAAAGCAAAAAGCTTGAGGTGGGATTACTCATCTACTCAGCTCAAAACAAGATGACAATCCCGCCCAATATAAGCTGTTAGAAATTAGTTGTTTGAAAGAATGAGAGGTAATACCAGCTGTCCCGAACCCACAAAGAAGTGGTATAAACCACTTCATCCTCAAAGAGGATCTAAATAACATTTAAACCCTAAAACACGAGAATTCGCTCAAGCCACTCACAAAAAGAACAAATTCCAGTGCGCATTTCCAAACAGCTTGTCATCTTCACTACTCACCAACAACAAATTTGTTACGTAGGAATAAAGCCAAAGAATTGGGACACATGATGAGGCCCCATTCCCCAATGAAGAAAAAGTCCTAGAGCAACATACCAATTAAAAAAAAGCCGGAATGCTAAACACAAACAACTTATAGTCAGCTGCAGCTCCATACCCTTCAGATGCAACAAATCCATGATCTACAGAAACGTATAACTTACAGCCCTCTACAGGGCACTAGCCATTGAAAGCTTGTATACATGCATCAGAAAATTATGTAAGAGAACTATTCAGATCATAGCGGGTGAATGTGTAATCCTAACGTACAAAGTTTGAGGTGGCCCTTCTCCCAAAGTTAAATAACCAAGAGAAAATACTTGTTATTGTGCTGAACACATCCCTTGATTCATTACAGAATTCTTTGTAAAAAGGGGGGGGGGGGGTTGGGGGAAGCTGGTCAGAATTCTGTGTAGTTGATAGCTTAATGTAAGAACCGAAATATGGACGAATGACAGTTTAACTCCGAAAAGCCACAATTCCCACCGTCTTTATAGAGATTTTAAAAATAACAATCACTTCCCTCAACTCTCACTGAACTCGAACAGTCTCCTAAACTGATTACAAACTACTCCTTTATTTCCCTCGATAACTAGTCTCGTACTCTCATTCATGATCATACGATTATACTGAACATCCAGGTAAATTCCATGATCCCTCACCAACCCAAAAACAGTAGCACAGAGCCATAATGATCAACAAACCAAACCAATCACACTGAACATTCCAACATTGAACAAGTTTAAACATACACAAACATTCTAGCACTGTATAACAGCCGAAAGCCCCGATTCGCAAATTCAGATTACAAACATCAAACCCGAACAAACCACAACACAAATCGACAACAACCCATCAAATTAACAACCAAATCACCACCCATAAAACAAACAAAAATAGCAACTTCAAACTGAACAAAGTGAATCCAATTCAACAAACACTCAAATGATCCCGCCTCGAGGAGGATTCGGATATACGCAAACCTTACCCCTACATCGAAAACATAGATAAACTGCTTACGAAAAATCAATACCCAACAAATCATCCAAATAACTAAACAAATTCCCACATCAAAAAAAATACCAAAAACACAAAAAGATCAAAACTTTATAATAAAATTAATATCATCACGATACCTTATTAGCACGAATGTTAATGGGCCAGTGATGAAGAAGCTTGTAAAAGTAATCAAACATCCCAACAGCGTTCTCAAAAGTCTTAGGCCCGAGACTCACTGGCCCCACATTTTCAACCAAATCCTCCATCCTCACTTCCTCAAAAGACTTCTCTTCTCCTTCTTCACCCTCTCCATCAACCTTCTGCTTCTTCGTTACGCCACCTCCGTTTTCGGTTTCTTTTCCTTCTTCTACTGCTTCTTCTCTTTCTCTCTTTCCGCCGTTTTCTTTCTCCTCCAGCACCATGTCCTCCGCCTGCACCACCGCCTCTGCCACCGTCTCCGACGCCATTAAAAGTTGTGGGTTTTTCTGGGGTTTTTCTCTCTCCTAGGTTTATACAGAGAGGGTTTAGGAATGGAGGCTTTTTGAGAGTGTGAGAGAAGAGAAGAGGTGAGTGAAGAATTAGGGGTTTTTTTTTACGTTTGTTCCGTTAAAAAAGAAAAAGTTTTTGGTAAGGGGCTTTGTAAATTGTAAATGGGCCTTGTTCCGAGTAGGAGTGAGCATGAGCGGGTACGCGCTTTAAATTCCCGGAATCGGTCCGGACCTGGATTTGCTGGTTCCAATAACGGAACTGGGTTAGCTCTCGGAATTAGAAAAAGGATGAAAAAGTCATTAGCTTGTTAAGAATATTTTTAGTGTTAGCGGGTTTAAAGTCGGGTATCCGCTCAAAGCCTTTGTATGGCGGGTGTCGGAGGGATCTGCACCCGTTTAAAATTTAAGCAATTTTGACATTATTCTCATGTCATAAGCAATTTAAAAATGTAACCTATT
Source organism: Spergularia bocconei (assembly GCA_963457585.1). Lineage (NCBI taxonomy): Eukaryota > Viridiplantae > Streptophyta > Magnoliopsida > Caryophyllales > Caryophyllaceae > Spergularia > Spergularia bocconei. Next base: position 5,796,433 of record OY734942.1, on the reverse strand, counting down.
TTTAAATCATTATTATTCATGTCATGAGTAATTTAAATCTTAGCACAATCAATTTAGTTCACACTCAAGCTATTGTCTTTGCTCGATACTCCAATTGTTATTGATTCATTTGATCGTGTGAGTATGGTTGATCGATTTTCACTCTTAAGGGGGTGTTTTGGTTCACATTTTGGAATGGAAACGGATTGAAAACAAGTATGGAAAGGGAGTGGATTCAAGTTTCATTCTTTTAAAATGTTGTTTGGTAAGTATATGAATGGAATGATTCCATAGGTAGGGGCAAAATGGAAAATTTCCCCTCCAATCAAAGTAACTACCATCACCTCAACTATTCTCTCTCCTCCCTAAATCACCACCGTTGACCACCTCACCGCCGCCGTTGACCACCACCAAACATGACCACCCTAATAACTATCACCACCATTCTAACCATATTTGGATAATTAACATCACTATGTAATTATTTTATCCAATTTCTACTCAATAAATCTTAGATCTAGAGATTTAAATTTGATTTTTCGTTTTTCCAAAAAAAAAAAAAACGTATTAGAGGTGAGCGAGGGCGGCAGTGGTGGGTCCGGCGATGTCGCCGGCAAGGTCGCCGGTCGACCGGTGGCATCTCCGGCGACAGTGGTGGTGGGTTGTGAATCGCCGGTGGTGGTGTGGGGTGGTGCGGGGTGGTTGGTGGGTGGGAGGAGTGAGAGAGGGGGGAAGGAGGAGAGAGAAAATTATAAAAAGGGGGGATTTAAATTATTACTTTACATTTTGGGTGGGTTTCATTTTTGGGAATTGGAAAGGGAGTAGCAAAGGATTTGAAAACAAAAAATATGAAACCAAACACAAAGTAACGGATTGGTAATCCAATCCGTTTCCAATCCCCCCAAAAATTTTGAACCAAACGCCCCCTAAAAATATTTAGCAGAGACTCTCGCGACACGCATACTTGTCTCCACCCTATGCCAGTGGCAATCCATCACTAGCCTTTGACACATGATCTACAACTTGTTCAAAGCTTGTACTCCGTATCACTTACATTACACATATACGTGTGCTCCATTTGTCAAAGGCTACAAGTATATATTGTTACCCAAGGAAACTTGGAAGACTTGTGCAAATTGCAAATATGACTTGGTCTAAGTAGATAAAGTCAATTGTCAAAGCACAAGGTCGTCCAAACTTGGAAGTCCCATATATAGAAATTCTAGTCTTTTCTATGAGCTTCTGGTTGGTATTCATGTGGAGCACTAAAAGTGTTTATGCGCCCAAACCACACCCGACTCTATGATTAAGGTCCCACGCGTGATCATGAAAATAATAATCAATCTATTTTTTATTTTTTTTTGAAGGGGGATAATCAATCTATTTGGAAGTTTCGATTACACTATGTAAGATTTGAAATTGTTGGTGTCTGAGATCATAATACTCCGTAATCAATCTATTTTTAAGCTTTTTTGTTTATTGTATTGTCTTAGATTCTCATTCTCGTGGAGCAAAGTTCGCCAAATTATTGGATGATCAACCCAATACCTATTTCGAATTTAAATTTCATGTCATATGGCCCGGAACAATGGCTTTATTAATAATATTTTAGCAGCTGAGTTAAGCTAATGACTCTATTCAACATGAAATTCAGGTTTCGGGTTCTATAATCATCGATTTAAATCAAGATAACTAAATGATGTGAAATGGTGATGGTATACATATTCGATTGAAGTGCCAATGTGACAAAATATAAGAATTACCATGAACCTCAATCATAATGTGACACACTCCATAACTACTTAATCACCTAAGTCGGATTTTGACCTAGTTTTACCAAAATTACATGATGATAATACCAAATGAAGATTGACCCCCTCCTCAAAATAACATATTAAAAGTTATGTAAGAACATATTGACATATTTGAAATAGGTTTATGAGTGTAAAATTAGTCGTTTCAAAATGAGCCAACTCAACTCAACCCCGTCACGCCACGCTATGTCTGGCGCGTGTTGGCGTTGTGGGCCGACTTGGCCTGTGGAAATATCAAGACCTTTTTTTTGTTTTTGCTTATTTACCACATATTTTAAATCTCAAATTAAGTCGAGTTGATAATAATATAGTCACTATAGTCCATACAAATATTTCCGAACTCATTAAGACAACAATCGGTTTCTTACCCATTAACGTTCTTTAAAGTGATTATATCGTCCCATGAGTGTGTGAAATCAAAATTTTTATGAAATACACTCCCGAGATGCACTAACCAAGAAATTATCATATGTTGCTCCATACACCCTCCGTCCCAGTTCAAACGACCCATCCCCAAAATACCCCCCGTATTGAGAAGGGTGTACACACTAATCGGTTTATCATAGTTTCAAAAAAATTACATATCGAAGTAAATTAAAGTTTTCTTTAACTTGCCATGCAATTTTTTTGCAACTTTGATTAACCGAGTGGTGTGTACACCCTTCCCAATATGAGATCGTTTTTTACATTGGGCGTTTGAGGTGGGACAGAGGGAGTACTATTTATTCCCCTATGCTACTTCAATATATCCAATACGGTATCGAAACGGAGACACATTAGGTGACACAACTTAGTGTTTGTTTATACTCCCTTCAAACACAAAGAAGTGTTTGTTTATGGGACTTGCTATATGTCGCCCTAAAAATTGCTAATCATCGTCCTGTATTCGTATAATTACCTCGTATTTCTGTTTAGGCCCTTACTAATACTTACTTAGTTTGCTAATTAAATTTTCCCTCCCTAATTATCACCCCTCCCTCATTTTCCCTCCTTTTTTCCTCCTTCAATGTTTCTTCTTTCTGAATTGCAAACAAATTAAAGCAAATTCTTGAACTCCAAATTCCCGAACCCAACTCCAAAATCCCGAACTCCATCATCTAACTCCATCATCTAACTCCATCATCCGAACTCCATCATCCGAACTCCATCATCATCGAACTCCATCATCCCGAACTCCATCATCCGGAACTCCATCCCCCCGAGCTATGAAGTGACGTGTTGGAGAAGATTTGAAGAAGGCAAAAATGAGTTCAAATGATAATGTAAGTTTATGTTGGAAATCTTGTAATTTAATGTATTATTTCCACAACATTTGGTCATTCATTGTATTATATTCAGTAAATTTAGATGATTTACGCCATGATTTTAAGCTCACAAATCGTTTACATCATTATTTACAGTAAATTTTTGTTCACTTACGGCACGAAAATGAGCCCAGAAATGGCCTTGACCGTGTAGAAAACACGGCCTGCACCATGGTCGAGCCGTGTGAAAAACACGGCCCGACCATGGTCGAGCCGTCTTTTTTACACGGCCTGACCATGGTCCAGGCCGTGTTTTCTACACGGTCGTGCTTGCTTAAGGCCCACATTTGTTAAGTAAACATTGAGCCTCGTGTCCAAAAGCTGGCAGTAATATTCGTTATCGAATACATCATGTCGATGAATATTTTTGTTTCTCAATGAATAAACAGTCTTTTACAATGAATAAATCAATGATTGGGTGTAAATGAGAGTCTGAATCAATGATTTAATTTTTCAATGAACATGTAAAGCAAAATATGTTATTTCTGTCCTTGTTTTCTATTGACCTCGTCAATGACACTCTGAATGAATACAAGTGTATAAAATGAAAATTTGGAATTTTTTTCACTAAATTTAACTGTTGAATTTGAATTAGATTTACAATATATTGATTTGATGTTTATGTAACGTAGGTGAATACACGAGATTACGGTGGAGACAAAGTGAACTATAATCCTTTGTTCGTGACGGATCAAAAATTCCCATCTTTCGACGAAGCCTTCGTTTGGGCGAATGAAATTGCAAAGAGCAAGGGTTTTTTCTTGGTAAAATCTTCATATAAAAGAAACAAGAACAAATACAAGCCTAATTTATGGAGGCAGTACCTACATTGCGAGAACGGCCCTAGAAAACGGAGTGGTGAGGCATCGGTTGATAATCCGAGAAAGACTACGACTCATAAGTTAGGTTGTAGTTTTGCGCTCAAAGTTGTAGAGACGGAGGACTCGACTTGGCAATTATGTCTTATGGGTGACGAAAGGGGTCTTCATAACCATGCTTTGGAAGTATACCCAGAGGGTCATCGACAGAGAGTTAAGTTCACCGATCAGGATAAAGCAACGATTCGGATATTGGACGCCGCAAACGTTCGGGTGATGCATATGAAACAGATAATCAATGACTCGAAAGAGAGTGGTTGCCACAACTCGAAACAGTTTCACAATGAGAAGCAGAAGATTAGACGTGAAGCTATGGGAGATATGGACGTCATCCAATATCTATTCCATCTCGCCGAAAAACACAAGTACATTACCTTTTCTAAGAGCGACGTCGAAACGGGCGAGATGACGCATTGCTTCATGGCACATCCCACGCATGTTCTAATGTTGCAAGTGTACTATGAAGTGATATTAATCGATGCTACGTATAACACTAACAAGTACATATTTCCTCTTGTTGAGATTGTTGGTTTAACCCCCGTGAACTCGAATTTCACGATAGCGTATTGTATGATGCGCGACGAAACATCTGAATCATACTCGTGGGTGTTGGAGCACTTGAAGATTTTGTTGTCTGAATCAAGGGTGCCAACGTGTATCTGCACCGACAAGGAAGCGTCACTCATTAAGCCTATAACGACTATATTTCGTGAATCGAGACATTTGTTGTGTAGGTGGCATGTCGATAACAATGTTAGGGCAAAGGCGAAGTTGATATTTGGCACCGAGGCATTAGCGAACGCAATCGTGAACGGCTCTTGGAAGAAGGTTGTGGAGGCTCCGACAGTGGCTAGGCTTGAATTAGCATTACAGAACCTAATGTCAACATGGGCTAGGGGTGGCCCGTTTCGGGATTATATAATTGAGGAGTGGATTCCACATCTCAAGAAGTTTGCGTTTGCACATACGAACGAAGTACGGCATTACGGGAACAGTTGTACGAGCCGTGTGGAAAGTGCTCATGCGGCTTTGAAGATATGGTTATCGACATGTACGGGGTCTGTCGATTCCGTCTTTCGGAAAATCCACAGTCACCATCGCGCCCAAATTGGACAGATTAAGGGGTTGCTTGAAGATTCTCGTAACAAGGTTCGCTCAACCGGGCTTGGTCGTCCTTTTAGGTTATTGTGTTGTCATATATCTCTATATTCCATTAGTTTGTTGGAAGAGGAGAAGAAGCGGTACGAGAGCCTCGGGTCGACTGTTGTGGAAAACTGCGGTTGTGTATTGCCTCGGACTCACAGCCTTCCGTGTGCTTGTATGATTCACAATGCAATCCAGGAGGGGTACGAGTTCTACCCGTACCATGTATCTCAATTTTGGTCAAGGCTTGTCTTTGAGGAAGGTTCGATAAACGATCATCCTCGTGACGCCCTGACAGCAGAGTTAGATGAGTTTGAGATGTTGGTGAACCAGGGCCGCAACGCACAACCTGCCACGGTACGAGCCCTGAACATTAAAATTAATAGTTTACTTCATCCCGAAGAGGAAGGTATGAAGGAGCCGCAAAGGAAAGAGAATCCAAGGGGTAGGCCTCGTAAAAAGAGCACGAGGGCAGACCCGTCTTGGTTTGAACATGTTGGTCGTATGACGGACCGCAATTCCGGTTCTAAGGGAAGCAAAAGTCGGAGCAGTCGTAGGCAGTCTCAACCGAGGACAAGCAATACAGGTGAAAAAAATAACTTTTTTTTAATTTTTTTTTTTTACTTTAATATATTTAAATTGATTTATTTGAGAGTAAAAATGAATTTATTTCAACTGTTTTTGTTGAGTTTTTTAAAATGAATTTACGAAAATGAATTTTCTTCAGTTTAATAAATGAATTTATTTAAAATAATTTTATTGAGTTTATAAATGAATTTGGGATGAATTTAGGTAAATTAAATTAGGTCATTTGGTAATTTGTATTTCAAAAGATTTATAAATAAAATTAGCTAAATAAAATTAATTTTAGAACTTCCGAAATATAAATCGATAATTAATTATCGTAAATTGCTAATTAAATTGTATTGTCGTACTTGTATGTAGTTCCCGTTGTTCCCGGAGCACCTTTGATGAGAAATTATTGCATTGACGTGGATGTCTTCCCATACAAGCGTCAACTCCCACCGGGAATATTTGATTATCTCATCGGGTGGTTCAATCCTACCGGAGATGGGCATTGCGGTTTCCGGTGTATATCTCACGCCCTTCGTGGAGAGGATGATCATTTTGTACAAATGCGTGTATCCCTCATAGACGAAATTGGGAAACCAATTTATAATGAGATTTACGGCGGTGCAGAAAGTAGAGGTCGTGCAACAAATCGCATTCGTTGGGAAAACAATGGACCGTGCGGAAGGGAAAACTGGATGAGTTGTCCTAATGATGGATACGGTTTCTCTTCGATGCACAACTGGACAGTTGTGGTGTATTATTCTCGTTACCAAGATGACGTGCTAGTTGAGCAATCGGGGTACACCATTTTACCGATGCGTACTCCTATTGGCACTTCCGAACCTGCCGGAATATTAGTTTTGTTGAACACGGGTAACCATTGGGTTCGCTTGTTTCCTAAAGAAACATTTCCAATGCCCCGTGTTGAACCTCAGTGGTCCTATTTGTGTGACCGTGAGCTTATCTCGCGATGGGCAAATCTATATGGAGCACATCACGCCTTGTGGGAGTCGATCATTAGTTCTTCATAGTTACGTGATAAATCTCAATGTAATAGGGGTTAATTTTGGTGAAAGGCCCTTTCTAGTTGCTCATAATTATGAGATAAACTGAATGTAATAGGGGTTGATTTTGGTGATGAACTACATGAAAGGTCATTTTTGTTGTACAAGAATCCGGTGAGTTCTTGCATTTTGAGTGAATCGATTATCCTATGTCTGGCCGAAAACGTGGTAGTGTTGATTCTCATACTCCTCGGATACTAGTGAAGTCTCCTTTCAATAGAGAGAGATTGAATTGACCAAATAAAGCGGAAAACATGCATTGGAAAATAAGAGGAAAATAGTACATGAGTTCCGCTACCTTGTCTAATGACTACCTACTACTATTGTCTTAAGAGTTGCCTACCATTATCTTACAAATACTACACTGACGCTATTAAGGTGTTTGAGCGTCGATTGTTGCGAGTAACCGGAAAGCTGTTCTTAAGTTACAAAGCATGACCACCAAGGTCATGCCCACACAACCAGAATAAAATGTAGTTTAGTTAGTTTGTTTGTTACAGTCATCCAACAGAAATAGATCAGATTACTTCATCCAACAAAGGTGCATGCACGTCCTCGTCTGCTGTTCTTCTTCTGTAATGCCTTGGTCCTAGCCAGCTCCATGAGATTGACCGCTGCCCGATTGTTCTCGTCACGACATAGCAGTGCCATGAAGACTGGTCGACACCACTTAAAGTAGCATGAAACCTGCACAGATTGGTATGAACAAGTGAGAAATCTGACACCCTAACAACTTCAACAGAAGGTCACGGTAATGGTGCCTATTATCAGCAGCAGCAGCATCAATACCCAGGTAGTCACTTACACAACCACAACATTCCGGACATATTAAACTATAAAATCTACCATTATCATCACCGACTGATCGATAATCTACAAACACAAGACCGGCAACCTCTACAAAGTCTTTATCCTATAAATGTACGCATTTAAATCACACAACTAAAACACAATTACAATAAGAGTATATTTCAAGTACATGCTGGCGCTTTAGAATAGAGTTGCATAATCATAATTTCACAAACCACATATTCAACCCACAAAGACGCAACTTCGAGTGTAAGTAGAGAACATGTAAGAGTAGTCGTACCTCGGCAGAACTCGGCACTCCTCTGTCCCATAGGTAAATGGCAAGAAGCATCATGATTCCGCAGCTACTTCTGGAGCAAAGTATAAAACCATAAAATTGGTGACTTATATATGATTAAACAAGTGACCAAAGAAAGGAAATAAGACAATGACTTGTTTTCTTACGTGTCACGCTGCTCAGGAATGCGAGTCAAGTCGGTACGCCAGCTTCGAACCCTATCCCCGTATCCATCTCCTCTAAGTGAATTCAGCAATGCCACGAACAAGGAGATCTATGTGAGAGTACAATATGTCCCGGTTACATAAATGTAATTTGATTATATGGTGATAAATAAGAAAATCACATTACAAACAACCGACTTTTTCTCACCATTTGGCCTCTAATAACTGGGGTATGGTAGACACTGTCCACTGCATGTATCGAGTCCAGCAAAGTAATAGTTTCCTCACCAGCGTCAAAGACGTAACAAAACCAGTGGCTCTCCCATAAAATAGGGAAGAAGAACTGCAACACATTGTGAAATATGAGTTTAATGGTAAATGCTTTTGGTAATAATGTTGTTGAAGGAGTACAAGGCAAGGGCCGAGATTTTTACCACTTTGCATACGTCCATGTCAAGATGAGCAGCAGACGATCGAAGCTTTGCAAATGAGTCCTGGAACGTCGCATGATTAGTGCTAAACACCTTCTTGTCCTCTAAATTATACACAAATGCAGAAGCCTACACAATAAGTTAGTAGACATTAAGCAATCGGGTAAAATTAAAAGTGCATTCTTAAAATTATGAAACCGTAAACAATAGTATGGGTGTAGAGCGCAAACCATGTGGTCCGAGTTGAACATGTGTCGCTGTCCAGCCCATTTCTTGTTGTAGAGGAGGGTGACGGTCCGAACCAAATCAGTCCGAGCTCGTTGTCGGTTGGCGAAATTGTCACGTACGTCGTGTACATACAAATACATACCATCAACGACTACGGCGTCCAAATTTGGGGCGTCATCTACGACAGCAGGAGCAGCTCCCCGGGTGGTCCTACTATATACAAAAGTCGTAAAGTGAGATTTGTTAATACATTAAAATCAGATAAGTTGTAAAACAAATTAAAGATTTATATTAAAGTCAGAAAAATTGTAAAACAAATTAAAAATTTCGGCAGTTAGCAAACATACCCAATCCTAGGATGGTCTTTATAAGTCGATATGAAAGAAATCAGTTCTTCAATATCTTGAGTAGGTTTCCAGCCAACCAACGTCCCGCCCGGTGCTATTGCTTGTGACTCGCTAGTGTAGGCAGCGATACGCTGCAACGTGTCATTGACAATCAGCCCTACAGGTGTGGATGTTGCTGTCCTAGGAGGTCTGTATGGAGGGTGACCTTCATCACTCATTATTCTGGCATTCAACTTGGTAATGTCTCCCAAGTCCAAGTCATCCCACCCGATCAGCTCATCGAAGTTCCCCATGCTCTCCTCAGCCCCTCGAAAGTCATTCTCTGACCTTTCCGGGGACTGTATATCCTCATGTTGTTGTGAGCTGGCCGTGTGTATGCCCTCTGTTTGGGCCCTCTCCATCTCGTCAGCCAATCTCTCGGCCTCCAGTTCTAAGGCCATCAGCTGTGCAGCCTTTAACCCTGCAGCCTCGGCCTCCTGCACCTTCGCAATAAGCTTTTTTCCAAGGTCGAGAGATTTCTTAGCAGACGCAAGTGCTGCAGCCTTGTCATTGTGATCCTTCTCCTTCTGAGCCTTTTCCTTCTGAGCCTTTTCCTTCTCGGCTGCTTCCTTCTCGGCTCTCTCTTTCTCGGCTCTCTCATTCTCGGCTGCAACCCTCGCTCTCTCCGCCACAATCTCAGCTGCCCTCCGATTGACCTGCTCCTCAATTGTATTGTAAGCCTTTGCTGTACCGCTGATACTGGTAATCACCTCCTCACTGTCAGTTTGTTTGTAACGGGCCTTCTTATTAAGAGCCCTTGTTTGAGCTTCCCGTTGAGCTTGTCGCACTAACACCCTTTGCAGGTGCAGATCGTAATGATATTGACCACGGACGGCAATGTCCTCCTCATTGTCAAATCCATCCCCAACAATGTAAACATCCTCCTCTACCTCCTCTGCCTCACTGTATTTGTCGGAAACATGACCCGTCGTAGGACCTTCTCCCAAGTTCTTTGTTTTGGAGCTCTCACCAACTTGCAATTTTCTTTTAGATGGCCGCTGCTTATTTTGATCAAATGGCGTTATGCCAACGACAACGGGTCGACGCCCGGTTTCCTTCTTCTTCAACACAGCAGGCCTGGAAGATGTAGTCTGTTCTTCAGCACATGGTCGTTTTGGCGCATTGCGTCCAATCTCAACAGCGCCCTGTAATCGCTTACGAGGCAGCCTACCACTAGGAAGGTCGCTGAGCGTGGCGTCCCTTGCACTAGTGTGTGAGAGGAGGACTCTCATACGATTCTCACCATAAGCCATGTGGAGCTGCTCGGACGGGTGACCACTTCCATAAGGCACCATGTTAACAAACTGCCAACAAAAGCGAAGCGTAGAATCAGTTAAGCATTGACATATAGGTTAGCCGATAATTTGGTTCAAAAACTCAAATATTGGAATCCAACTTACCTTCATCGCTCCGTATTCTCCCCTTCCTTTGGAATCTCTGAGAATGCTGGCGGTGAGCGTCGCTTCGTTCCAAGCTAAAATTCTAGGAGATCGATACCAGTCGACTCGATTTGGCAAAGGCTTGTTGTCAAAGTATAGTATCTGCACAAATGTGTTTAATTTCAACCTTAGGTTAGAAATCGGTGAAAGATGAAAAGTACAATGAGTGTTGAAAACGTAAGTTACGACTTATTAAAAACATAACTTACTTACCATCAATACTATTGCACATCCGCCGGCACCGTTGACAACACCAACCTTTTGCGTAGTCGGTCTGATCTTGGTTTTTTGGTCATGGAAACGACGACCAGCTTTTGCCAACCAGTCGTACACAAACTGCGACCACGCAAAATCCTTGAACTTCCTGAACGTGCCTATGGAGGCACAGAGTAGTTGAGAAGATATTCTCTGTGCTTGCGTAGGGCATAACACAGTCCCTAGCACATAGTGTAGAAAGACGAGACGAAATTCATCGTCACTCAGATTTCCATTCACCAACGCGTCAATCAAAACAGCCGGCAGAATACCATAGTGCCATTTGTACTTGATGTTAAACCTATCATACATCTTATGCTGATCCGCGGAGAGCAACTGATCGACACTTGTTGGCACAACACGACCATCCCTCGGCAATCCAAGGATTGTACTTACGTGGTTTGGACGAACCCGTAACTCAGTCCCGTCCTCGAACACCAACGAGTTCTGAGTCGGATCCCAGTGCTTGTACAACCACATGCAGAATCGCCGGTCCAAAGTCCCCAACACTTTCAACTCCAAAAACACACCAAGTCCCATCTCCCTGATAAGGTCAAGACGTTGCGGTGGAAGAAGTACGAGCATCTTGTACAACATCGTAAGCCTTGTGTTAACCAAATTTTTATCATCAGAAGGGTTTTGTTCTTCTTCTTCTTCGACTTGTACATTTCCTTGACGTTGAGGATGGATATGAATATTTGAGTGGTCTTCCTGAGATTCTGATTCTCCATTGTCTTCTTCCCCTTCCGATTCAGAAATGTGTAGAAATGGTTCTGGTTGTTGTTGAAGAACAGTACGTGTCCTTCGTTTTCCCCTTTTCGCAGCAGACTTAACCGGCATTATGGCTTCCTGCGATGATGAAATCTGATTAATCGTTTATTCATAAATTAAAGATCACCAACATGCAACTAAAAGATACAAAAGTTACAAAACTAATGAAGTAAGATTAATCGTATATTCATTGCTCATAAAAAATGGTCTCGGGGAAGTGTTACCACCACAAAAATGAAAAACATGTGCACTATTGATTCACAATTTCAGCAACAACATCCAAAAAATCCATTTCATATGTGCAGTTTTTGTAATACAGTAATTGCATCTGGGAAAAAAAAATTAATTTTTTGTAGAGGTCAGGAATCGAACCTGCCCCCACTCCCAACCCCCCCCCCCCCCCTCCTCTTCACAACCAATGACAATTACCAATAAGCTAGGGGGGGGGGCAACTGATACTTTCTACTTCATAATTCTATAAGTAACAACATTCAGTCTAACAACACCACCTATGTTCATCAAAAAATCGATACCATACCGAAATTTTTACAACCCTAGGTACATGCTAATGAAATTCATAAACAAATCGATACCATACCGAAATCAAATTCATTCCAATTCATGACAAAATCGATACCATACCCAGATCAAATTCATTCAAATTAATCAAAATATCGATACCATACCCAAATCAAATTCATTCCAATTCATAAAAAAAATCGATACCATACCCAAATCAAATTCATTCAAATTAATCAAAATATCGATACCCTACCCAAAATTTTCAAATTAAACATCATACAACCACCTATCTTTGAGGTATTACACAATCAAGTCACAACGACAAACTCGACAACAAGTTTTTCAAATTTCCAACTTCCACAAAGTTGAGTACAACTCACCAAAACTGATTTTTATTAAGAACATACAAACCCAATTTCATGAATCAATCCTATGTAATTTACCCACATGTAACTGATTATTACAAAAGTAGTTGACATTTATGTAATTTACCCGCATGTAACTGAATCAATCGTATAGTAATTGTTCACATGTGCATTGATTCAGAATTTCACCAAAAACTCCCAATATTCACAAAAAAAAAAAATACAAAAAATTCTGCACTGCCAGGATTCGAACCCCCCTCCCCTCTCCTCTACACAAGCGTTGACATTTATACTTCAAAAATGTATCAATAACATAATTCGTCTCACAACACTTATGTTCACAAATTTCACAGACCATAACATACCCAAAATGATATACACCTAAGTAAGTTAGGCACATGCAAACCAAAATCTATGAAATTCATCACGAAATCAATACAATACCCAGATTTATAGAACCCTAACTACATGCAAACCAAAATTAATCAAATTCATCACAAAACCTACACCATACACTAATTTTTACAACTCTAACGACATGCAAATCAAAATCATAGAAATTCATCAAAAAAACCAACACCATATCCTATTTTATAGAACCCTAACTACATGCAAACCAAAATCAATAGAAATTCATCACAAAACCAACACCATATCCTAATTTATACAACCCTAACGACATGCAAATCTAAATCATACAAATTCATCACAACTTTGATATCACCCGAATTTATAGAACCTAAATCAATGTCATTCATCACAAAATCAATGGTTGAAGATAAAGATATGAAATAAAGAGCCATCGGGTTGATTTCAACTCACCTTTCAGTTGGAACTCAAGTAAGGGAAGACTATAGATCGAACTTCAATCCCTTTACCGGCGGCTTCAGCTAGAGAACTTTGAGATTCGGCGAATTATTTTGGATTTAAATGGAAAATAATTAAGAAAAAAGTGAGTTATTATTGGAAGGAGAGCAGATAAGTTTTGGAGAGAGAATGAGGAAGTTTTGGAGTGATTTGGGGAAGTTTTGGAGTTAATTGGGGAAGTTTTGAAGAATAAAGGGAAGACGTTAGGGAGTTAATTTGAGAGAGAGAGAGAGTGTGTTGTATATTCGAGGGGGGATTTGAGGGTTGTGTGTTGTGGAAGTCATCTCCATGAATAACAGTAGGGAACAGGATGGGACGTAATAGGAAAAGTGGTTTTGCAGAGGAGAGAGGGTGACACGAAATTTAAACATTTCCCACCAATTTTCAAAACACGCAACCGTCATAAAAAGAGAGTTCAATAAATGGTGTTGTAAATCAATTTTTGAACATACAGATCAATAATGTTCGTGTTGAGTATTTTGACAAATGAATCAATATAATCTATTTTCACTGACATTGTAACGGTAACTCAATGAAGAGGAGTGATTTCATTTGTGTTATTGAAGAGAAGTGATATGATTTGTGTTCTTTTCAATGACTTTACGATTGTTCATATGATATATTTAACAATAAATACATATTAATTGAAATTAGCATACCGTCTTTGCATAGTATATAGGATGTAACGGTTTACAAGTACAGGTATATCGGACTAAACGCTTAACTTCGCTTACCTCGTATATAGTATAGCGGATTTAACGGTTTACAAGTACTCGTATATCGCACTTAACGCTTACCTTAGACTACCTTGTATATAGTATTCGGCCATCTTCAGTCAGGAGTCGGGTGACCATGAGTGGGGTAATTACTTAATGAATATCATTATGATTTATTTTTTTGTTTAATTTTTCCGTTATGACAATTTAATGACCTCAATTGCTCCTAATGAACTCGTAATTACACAAATAAATCAATATTATGTATTTTTAAACCGAAACTACCGTTCATATCATGAACGGAATAGATCATCCGAACAGAAACAAATAGATCATTCGAATTAAGTTCACAATTGGAAATCACAAGGAAGTACGTAACACAAAAGATTAGTTATGTGTTATCGATCATCAGTGTCCGATCTAACCGTATAAAGCACTCAAGATATCTTAAAACTAACATAAACGGAATTAGATCATCCACATCCAATATATATCATGAACGGGATGCTCAGTTATCATATTATAGATCGTCTTTATTTTGTTATTTTAGGGTCTCAGTTAATAATTTGGTACTACTTTAGGTTTTAATGATCTAATCGATCTCATTTTGTGTTTGGAGTGATTCTACCGTGAAAGTTCTCTACACGAATGGGGAGATCGAGATCGAATTTCATATTCCTTGGGACTTGTGAGGTCTCTTAGAAGTACAATGTGTACTTTAAACGTAGACTTGTGGGTGGAAGATATTTGTGAATTTTGGAAGGATAAAAGTATTTTAAATATTTACTGACCAAGTCGAATGTCATCATCAGTAGAATATATTGGAACACTTAATAATAAAGTGCAATACCAATATTAGGTCAATCCATGTATATCCACATTTTAGTCCTCACTAATATCATGTATATATGCTTGGTAAATTATCGATTTAAAATGGACATAAAACAAGAATAACACACTCTACTACTGCTCATGTATATATACTTGGTAAATTTTCAATTTCATTTACCTTTCAAATCTTTCATTCAGATTGCAAGTATTATACTATACTTGGAATTCAATTTACATTTGCATTTCAATTTCATTTACCTTTCAAATTATTCATTCACATTGCAAAGATTATACTATATACTTGGAATTAAGTTAGATTTGGAAACCACAAGGAAGTACGTATGACATAAGATTAGTTATGTGTTATCGATCTTCAGTGTCTCCCATCTAACCGTAACGGGAAATCAGAATATCTTACTAATAAATATGTTTATCATATCAAACGCCGTAAAACATCCGTAAAATAAACGTAATATTGCGAAAATTGTCTTCTTTGTATTGTGTACTCAATTAAAAACAACCATCCTAAATCATCTTCTAAAGTCTAAACTAAATGTGTTATCTGAATGAAAATTATAAAACTACGCCTAAATATATGACGTTATATTTTCAACTGAAGTAATATCATGCCTTATGCCTTGAATTGCATACAAAATGGATTCAAATTGTGAAAATTAAATTGCATAA
Organism: Spergularia bocconei; assembly: GCA_963457585.1. NCBI lineage: Eukaryota > Viridiplantae > Streptophyta > Magnoliopsida > Caryophyllales > Caryophyllaceae > Spergularia > Spergularia bocconei. The sequence goes on along the minus strand of OY734942.1, from coordinate 5,780,929 downwards.
TAAGAAATAAACATATAAGAGTTAAAATGAGTTGCGTCATTATGATAATCAATGTTTAAGAGGAGTACAAAATGTGATTTATAATTTCATGAATGACAAGATGACAAAATTTATTAACAAAATTAAATATAAAAAAAATCAATGTGTACAACTTATGTGTAAGAATGTGCGTATTCAAGATAAGTAAATGTAGCCGTACGAGATTCAATAGCATTCATTATACTTGAAAGTTAGAACGAGTTCAGTCATTATGATAATATAGATCCACACATGATTGATTTGTGTAATTGAAGAATGGTTCTCCAACGACTACCCGAAATTTAACACATGAATAATGAACAGTGTCGTAAATATAGTACGAGTCAAAAACACATATCGTTATATTTACAAACAATATATGAAAATTATATGGACTAATAAAGTATATTACCTTTTCGTAAGCTCGATTGGTTAGACGTACGTAATTTAATCCAATATCACTAATTTCCCAAGTTGAAGGAACCAAACATCCAAACATCCATTTAAGTTGCTATATGTTTGGCTGCTCAACTTGAGAAATAAGTGATATTGGGTAATAGTTTCCACAGCAGAGAGAGATCAGATAGAGAGGGAAAGGGGAAATGAGACAGAAAGCACACGACAGGTAGTAATGTGATAAACCAAGGTTTTATATTAATAGGGAGTTAGAAAAATGATTTCTCTTGTGAGAATGTATCTAGTAAATTGGGTTATGAATTGGGACAAGTAATTCACTAATAAAAGAGGGGGGATGCACAATTAAGTAAAGGAATTATGGGTTATACAACTAATGAGTTATTTCTTAAACCAAATTCACTGTTGATGTCATAATTTAACAATAAATATACATTAAATTATGGTGATAAATTAGATTGGAATTTAACGGAATCAACGCTTACCTTTTCCTATATATCTTAGATATACTACATTGTATTTAACGTTTTAGGAGTACACGTATATCGGATTCATTGTCTATAATCTTTGCCTACCTTGTATATAGTATATCGGATTTAACGGTTTAGGAGTACAAGTATATCGGAGTCAACGCTTACCTTTGCCTACCTTCTACATATATTATGTCGCATTCATTGTTTATTTGTTTATAACCTTTGCCTATCTTATATGTACTATATCGGATTAAATGGTTTAAAAGTACTCGTATATCGGATTCAACGCTTAACTTTGCCTATCTTATATATACAATATCGGATTTAACGGTTTACAGGTACTCATATATTCTTTACTTTACATAATGTGATTTATAAGTTTTTTTTTTTTTCGTTATAACTATTTTATTATCTAAATTGCTCATAATCAACCGTGATCGGTTATGAAGAGAGCTCATGAATTAATAGGGGTGTAAACTAACCGAGCTTGCTCGCCAAGCCCGACGCTAAAAGGGGCCTAAAATCAATGGATACAAGTTCTTAATTGAATCAAGGTGATCAAATTATGCTTATGAATGAGATTAAAAAGACCAGTATGCTCCTTGTGATCCGAGGAGCAAGGTGTAAGGATTGACAAGTCTGGGATGAATCATTTTTGTCTAGGAATGATAGGTTTTTGTCCAAATGTTACATTGCATCCAATCATGTCTACTACAAACGAAAGATTTTAATTTAAATGTATATAATAAGCAAATTGTGGTGTAAACGAGCCGAGCTTGCTCGCCAAGCCCTCGGGCTTGGTTCGGTCAAAGCTCGGCTCGTACTCGGATTGACCGAGCCCAAGCCCAAGCCCGACCCGAGCTCACACTAAAGCTCGAAAACTCGTTTTTTCCAAAAATAACTAATTTTTATTATTAATATTTTATAATATAGAAAGTTATACTCAAATTTTACTAGTTCATACGTCAAACTTATTGTAATGTGTTTATGTTGTATGATTTAGTGTAGTATATAGAATATACGTTGCATTTTTGTTACACACAGAACTATGGAACCGAGCTAGGGACCGAGCTCGGGACCGAGCTCGAACGAGCCCGAGCTCTAGCGAACCCAAGCCCGAGCTTCGGTTTTGCGAGCTCGCCGACCTCCGAGCCGAGCCCGAGCCTCAAAATAGCAGTACCGACCCGAGCCCAAACATATGATGTACACGGTAAACCAAAAGTATTTGCAATGTCAATGAAGGTTTAGGCATGTCAATTAATGAATTGTACAAGATATTTGCAATGTCAATGAATAGTTTGGAATATCAATGAATGAATTGTAATACACATTTATATTCGAATTCGAGTGCTTTGTACCTTAAAAATGTTAATATATTAATTAATTTCTTAGGTATATTATAATTTAGGACAAGAGGTAGAACTTTTGAAGCAATTTCATAGATGTATTCATTTTTTCAAACATGCATGTCGTCGTTTTGATTTAACTTTGAAATTTTTGATTCAGATTGCCAAAATATTATAGTATCTTTACAAAGAATATGAAAATCATATCGACCGCCGTAAAAAACAAACATAAATTTGCGAACATTGTATTGCGAAAAATGTCTCCTTTGTATTCCACTAATGTATTGTGTACTCAATAAAAACAACCATGTCAATGAATATTCTAAAGTCTCAACTAAATATGTTATCTAAATGAAAATTTTAAAACTACACCTGAATGTATACATCACCATCTCAATGAAAATTTCGATCTTTCGAAATAAAAGTATAAACGAACAAACAAACACATCTCTTCTCAATATTTTCATTTGGGCCGACATAAACAATCTTCCAATTGGGCCGCCGAAGTGCATTGGGCCTGAAACAGAACAAAGCCTAATCGACTCCATCACTTCGGGGCGACTTTGTTTGGCCCATCTCGCTTGTACGCAACGTACAAAGGCCGAACATCTTCATCAATTATCCTCATATACTCATCAAATTTGGCCGATCTTTCAGAAGCCGATGCCTCAAGCAATGGACTCAGTCTTCGAATAATCTCCCTCGCTTGCTACAAGTTAAATTACTCAAACAAATAAGCTACAATTCAAAAACAAACTATAATCGAATACAATGGGCTAGTATATATAAAAGTTTGACATTGATTAGTAGCTTACCGAGTTAGAGTCATCGAATTTCTCTTTCCCTTTAGGCATCGACGAGGAGGATCTTGCCGTCGGGTTCACAATAACCGGGTGAGAGACATTAAGGTACCAACGAACGTAGCCGTCTTCCGCGGAATGCATAGGCTCTGCCGCCTTTGAAATAGCATCTAACGACATCATATGACACTCTAGCCTACCCCACAACTCATCAAACAACTCCGGATAACTCACCTCGTACCCTACCCCAGACGCTGGACGGTAAGCACTACTAGGGGGTGTGGGGGATTTGGGTATAACCTGTACATACCCAAACTGTCTAAGGCTTCGAGTTGGGTCATAACACTCACCAACATCCCCAAAGCGAATAATTCCACTGAATAAGGAACGTGGCACCCTTTTGCCAGGCCCCTTACCGTATGGAAGCCACATAACCTCAGTGGGTTCAAATTATCCAAAACAAACCTGTAGTGCCTTAGGCGTTCACCGCTTTGAAGGGCAGGTACACCCCGAGTGTCCCACAGGAGTGAGCGTGGCTCATCGTCCCCGACCGACCGAACCTCGCATCTAGTGGGTCGTAAAGTAGGGAAGTACTCGTAAACCCACGCTTGCAATAGTGTAAGACAACCTGATATCCCCTTCGCATTAGCTCGCGACGCTATACCAAGCTGCCTGTACAAATATGCAAGTGTCCCAGCACCCCAAGCATACTTCTTAACTTGCTCATAGTCCTTCAAGAAAAAGTTCACGGCAGCCCGCACACGGTCTCCGCTTTTATCAACAAATGAACCGAGCAGATAAAGCAAGTACCCCTGCACCTCAACCTCGGGATCACGACCCTTCCTCAACATAGCCATCATATACTCCACGAGAACACCCCCAGACTTGTACCAAGGAGCCTTCTTCCGGCTGTCTTTATCAACAGGCTCTTTCAACTCATCAGGCATCCTACCAAGAAGGTCACACATGTCAGCCTTGTACTGATCTGACGATGCACTGCCCCTAAGTACATCACCCTCAACAGGAATGCGAAGGATATAGTAAACATCGTGCAAGAGTATGCTCATCTCTCCAAAAGGCATGTGGAAGGTGTTGGTGTCAGGCTGCCATCGCTCAACAAAAGCTGATATCAAAGGAATGTCCAAATGGCGTATCATGCAACTTTGCAAGTGAGAAAAACCACAAGCAGACACCTTCTCCTTTGCAACCTTATGGAAAAAGTCATACTGACGAAGCAACTCTAGATGTCTCTCACGGGTGTAGCAAAGAATAACACCGCGGTCTTTGCAAGTCTTATTCCAAATATGATGAGCAACATGACCCCCAAAGCTAGGGCTCACATTCACTTGCATTGGACCTCCGGCGGCACTTTCACGTAGCACCCATGACATATCTCTATCCTTCCTTTTTCTCTTCCTAGGTAATGCTAAAGAGTCTGATGATTCTACACCTCTAGTAAAACGACCACGAGCTCCCCGTGCAAGGTTAACACGAGAAGACGCAGTCGAAGAACCTCCTTCACCAACTGTACTTCTAATTCTGTCACTATCAGACTCATCCTCACCCTCACTTGACTCACTATATTCCTCCGACGACGTATCATCTTCCTCCTCAGCTGCACGCCTACTAAACTTATGACAACCTAAATCCTTGGTCAAATCATGACCACGACCATTCCCGCGACCATTACCTCGACCGTTACCTCGACCGTTACCTCGACCATTTGCTCTACCATTTCCTCGACCATTCCCACGACCATTCCCTCGACCACCACCACGACCACCACCTCCCCCACCAAGACAAATATAAACATCGCCTACCATCTACAGCAATTCAAACAGATTCACTAAACAAAACACCAATTTCCAGTTTCCTAATCCTAAATAACTACATCTACCAATACCATCTACAACAATTCAAATTCGACAGTACGCAAATCAAAAATTTTCGATTTTTCAAATCAAAACACACACTCCAACAATTCATGATTTTCGCCACAATTATTAGCATCTAAATATTTCTATATACCTAATCAAAACTCACAATACAACACCAATTCACGATTTTGGGCACGATTTCTCCACTCAATTCAATTATCAATACAATTATAACTAAATTCAAAACATACCTTTTCTGGCTGAGCTGCAGAGATGTGAATTTCCAATTGAATTTTTTCGAACCAATTGCAAAAAAAACCCGAGCTACCAGATTATGCCCAGATTTCCAGAATTTCCAGAAATAAAAGTTATGGGAGAAATGAGGGCCAAAATTTGGGGATATTTGGGGAAAATCGTGTTTGGCAAAATTTGGGGAAAATCGGGTTTGGGAAAATTTGGGGAAAATCGGGTTTGGCAAAACGAAAACGAAAAGGAGTAGTGGAGAAATGAGGTTCGAGAAGGAGAAATGGTGGTGGAGTTGCTGGTGGAGTTGGGTAGCAGGAGTGAGGGAGTAATGAGGAAGAGAGAGATGTAGAAGTTGCTGGTAGAGTCGGGGTGAGTGAGGGAGTAATGAGGGAGAAGAATACGTACAAAAATACTAGGGAGGGTGTACAATAATTAGTGAAAGTAATTAGGGAGACTAATTCAAATACGGGGCGACTAATTTAGGGCGACAAAAAGCAATCGGGTTGTTTATACACCCTTTCCTACTTCCTAGGCAACCAACAAGTCGACAATCTTAACGGTCGTTATTACATGTCTGAAACACCAGTCATCTTACAACGTCACTCGTGAAGTACAAGTTTCCAAGTTGTGGACGGACGTTAATCCAAAAGTCACCTCTCTTTCTTTCTCTCTCCTCTCTATCTCATTTCTACCTGGTCAAATACATACAACAACAATAAATAATCAAATAAAACCAAACCTTCCCGTGAATATAAAGACTCCTCAAAATCGAACCAATCCCTTTTAATTAATCGCATTATTGAGTTTGTTTCATCATAAAGTTTACACCTTTTTTAATTATACAAAAAAACCCCTTTTTATTTGAGCTTGTTTTTTTTAATCTAGACCCTAAGTAAAGTGCATAATCAAAGGTAAAATTCTTCATTTTGATTTCATTTCTTGTTGTTTTTATGCAATTGATTGATGGGTTGTTTAGTAATATTAGTATTTGGTTGATTTTCTAGGGTTTTAGATTTGTTCATTTTGATTAGGGAAATTGGGGATTTTTTACCCAATTCAAAAGATTGGGTCTTTTTTAGGGTTTGATGCATAATACCCCTTTTTTGGTGTTTGGGGGAAATGCCCATTTGTTTGTTCTTGTTGATTGTGGTAGAAGTTTGGCTGAAATTGTTATTATTTATATAATTTTGACACTGGTGGAATAAATTGGGGTAATTTCTGATGGAAACTTTGGTTTTTGTTCATTTAATTTGCCAGTTCTTGTTGATAGGAGCAAGGAAATGATAATGCTAGAATCTGTTTAGGTGAAAGTTTGAACCTTTAATTAAGTTTTAATCTGTTCTGATGGTTTGGAAAGGAACTAATGAATGCTTAGATTGGAGTTGTACTGTATTTTTCGTTATTATTTTCGTCATTTCCGAAAATCGGTATAGCTATTGGCTTTGAGAATGATTTGCCTGGATATGGATGCTCAAGATTGGATTTTGTTTTTGTGAGAAAATGTGTTCCTCATGTATGTGTTTCAATTTTGTTTGGTGACCCTGCAGCTTGTGTTTCTAAGAGGAAATGAGTGATCATCTGGCCGTGTGTGTTGACCGTCTTATTACATCTGACACTTTGCAAACTGGGAAAGAGCCTGCGGTTTCAGGATCATCTGGTAATAGTAATAACCATGCTGGTGAATCATCCACTTCTGTTGAACACGAGGAGTTGGTAGAAGACAGTGTGCTGGGCGAAGAAGAGCCACTCATTCAATCATTGGAGTGTCGTATTTGTCAAGAAGAGGATAGCGTTAAGAACTTGGAGGTTCCTTGCTCTTGCAATGGCAGTTTGAAGGTACTGTTCTAGCATCATCTCTCTCGTAGGTCGTTATGGACATTGGACAAGTTGTGAATCTCCTTCATATTTTAGTTTGTGAAAGATGTGCAAGATACATATAAGAAACCGAAAATTTACCAGGGGCAATGATGGATTTCAGTGAATAACTTGCCATTTTATATGGAATGGAATTAGTGATGAGCTATGTGTACTTCTGATGTTCAATGTGTTGAAATATGCCTCAGATTTGTCTGGTGAATTTTCTCTCCATATGGGTGACTGGTTGAATTGCATATAGTTAGTCTGAATGTTTTCATGGCTGCCTAGAGGCCAGGGCAGGTGTTTGGATAGGATGAGTTGTAACTTAATCTTCTTTTACGAGTTCATTGTTTGAGGTGCTTGGTATACATATATGTCTTTCTTATCTTATGTTGATTTTTATGTGGGCTAATGCTTTGCTTATGTTTCAGTATGCTCACAGGAAGTGTGTACAGAAGTGGTGTAATGAGAAAGGAGATATTATCTGTGAGATTTGTCATCAGGTACTTTTTATGTTTTGGTCAATATTCCTGTATGTTGTGGCTTATATATTATTTTGGATTGCTTGGTTATAGCATGTGTTTGGACTTGTATTTTGGAGGTCATCTCTGCTGAATGATCAATTTTCTTTTAAATATTCTTTGAGACAACGTTGTTTCGTTTTCTCTTAGATGCCTGCTAGATTTTGTATAGGATGTTTAGTTGTGGATCACTGTGTATAATGCACTTGCACATTAAAAGTTTAATTGTGAATGCTTGGAATGGGAATAATTAGAGACCAAAACAAATGGAAAATGATGGAAACGGGAGAGTATAGGGTTTGAGGGGGAACCATTACCCCCATAGATGGATAATTAATTACCCCCTCCCCCATTCTCCTCCATCCACCACTATCATTTCCATTTTAATGCCTTCTGTATAGTGCCTATGGTTCTGTTACTTATGGTGTTCATTATTTGCATTGCTGGTTGTGTTCAATTTGATTCTTTTGCTGCATCTGTAGCATATGTCTCCTGGATTTGTGTTTTACATTTCTGTTGCTTAAGGTGTATAACCTACTTGACTATCTGTCTGAACGGATTTCTTGATGTTAAAGGCTCATAATTTATGCTAATATATGTAAAGACTTTTCTGAGATGAAAATCTTTTGTAGCTTTAGTCGTAGAATTTAGTCTTAGTGCTCACTAGATTGTTCTTGTGGAAAGCTGTTCGTGGGTTATTACTTTACTTGACAGTAAGGTACTATGATTTTCCATGATTTTTGGGAAGGTGGCCCGAATGCTTTAAGGGTGGAGGATGAAAATATCTGTTGTTCCAACCCTGATCCCTTGTGTGGGTGCTAGTTCTAGGTTCTGATGGTTTGGCGCACCATCTGATACACTCTCCAAATCTATGTTATATGATATGCTTCACTTCTCCCAAACATCATCATAACCTTTTTAGGCATTAAAACACTGATTGTCAGCACCATGTCGCATTCCTCGAGCATATGTCACCGTGGGAGTTTAACCCTTTCCTCAGTCGTAATGTTCTTTGTATTATCGTGTGTAACTAATGTTTACAAGAAATCTTCTTGTACATTGGGTTATATAAATAAATGTTGTCATTATCTTTGATTAGTTAGCAACAGCCTTGAGGAAATTATGCACCGTAAGATTAAACATTTTTGAAAAGTGTTTGAAGGTAATCTCAACTAATGGACTACGATGTTCTTGATATGTTCACTTACAAAGACATTTGTGTTTATAATCGGGCTATACGCTCTATTTTGTATGCAATTTTCCATTTTCTATTTTTTTTAATGATGCGTATATTGTTAACTTATGATTCTGCTTTGTATTTTTGGAATGTAGTCTTACCAACCTGGCTATACTGCACCACCTCCTCCACCGGCCGATGAGACTGCTATTGATATCAGGTGATTTTTCGACCTAGATAATGCTGTTGTTTTTTTATATGCTGTCTGCTTTATGAAACACACTTTTTTTTTTCTTTAAAATTTTATTCAGCAGTATATGCATGCAGCCTTTGATTTTTGTCATTCTCTTTTGTGGGGCAGTCGTTTTTGTCTCCTGTCCTAAACAATTATCTAATTCTTTCTCTTATTTATTGCTGACAACAGTCAGTGGACAGTTTCTGGTGCACCATTAGACTTGAATGATCCGCGTCTTTTGGCCATGGCAGCAGCTGAAAGGCATCTGCTGGAAGCTGAATATGATGAGTATGCTGATACAAATGCCAATGGAGCTGCATTTTGTCGTTCTGCTGCCCTTATTGTAAGTTGGCAGCATTATGCCCTAAATGTTATTATTGTTTTTACTTTTGCTTTCATTTATGCCATAGCCTACGTCATCTTGGATGTTTAAAGATGATTGGGTAAATGGGTCGACACTATATTTTAACACCCAATCTAACTTTTGAATTCAGTCCTATAACTTCTGATCATAGTGTTCTACACGATAGAGTTTTACCTAGTGTAACTTTTTGTCTCAACGTCTTTAATTAACCCCTGACCGTGTTAGTACTTTCTGAATGAACATTATTCATTTAACCCCTTGATGTACGTTGTGCTGACAATTTTTAGTTGTAGATGGGTTGCAGATTTGATATGAATTTTATCTCATCCTGCTTTCTGCAGTAGGTTTTTTTTTTAGTATCTTGTAAAATAAGATTGTCTTTGAATGTATAAATGTGTTGACACTTTGGACCTTTGATTTCTCTAACTTGGTCAGTAGATTGGCTTATTAGCCAGGGTATGCTGTTTTTGTTTTGTGATGTCTCTTAATATATACTTCCTTCTCCGAGAAATATCGAAGGTCAAAGAAGTGTCTCGATATGTATGAATGACATAATTTCAGCTTTCCGTCTTTTTACACCTCTGACTCCTGACTGTTCTTGGCTGCTTGTAAAATTGATTTAGAATTAGGATATAGTCATATAGTACCCGCTAGGCGACTACTTAAATCCAGTCTTTCTACCATGGGTTTGATGCCAAAGCTTGTTCATAAGCATTGACCCTTCTCACTCCCCTGGAATCGGTTTCTTGTTCAAGTATTTGAGTTTGTGAAGTGAACTGTATTTTTCTTTCTCCGTGGGGTTTAATCTTATTGTCTTTTGCAGTTGATGGCTTTGTTGCTATTGAGGCATGCTCTCTATGTCACCAATCCTGATGAAGAGGAGGATGATGTCTCCACTTTCTTCTCTGTGAGTGGATACACCTTTTTTTTATATCTTTTTTTATGCTTACCCCCCCCCCCCCTCCTTGCACTCGTTTCATGCCACATTACTAATTGGTTTGCTTCTTGACAGCTTTTCTTACTTCGTGCCGCTGGTTTCCTTCTTCCATGCTACATAATGGCATGGGCAATCAGTATACTGCAACGCCGAAGGCAGAGACAGGTTGGCCTTTTTTTTTTCTTAGTAAATGTTTTTGTTTATAGCTTGTGAAGATCATCCCATGTTGTGCACACTCCTCTTTTTCCCCTGACGCCCACTCCCAATTCTCCAAAGTCCAAACCTCAAATCAAAGATGTAGATACTGACGTTCGCTAATGTTATTTTCACCCAACCCAGTTATCATAAAAGGATATTATATTTCAAGAGTGAGTCTAAGAGTACTAGAATGGAATAGGGTAATAGACACATAACAAGGTTGTTGATCGTTTAAGATGTTTGATGGCAAGTTTGGACACTGTTATAGAGTATGGTATTGCATCTTTGCTGCTAAGCCACTTTTCTTTATCTTCTGACGTAGCCACTGATCATCACAAACATTTGTGCAAATCCTTAGTAATGACCATAAAGACATAATATTTGCTGGAGCTTTATTAATCTGATATTCACGTGAATTCTTTCGTGGAAATCTATGTTCTAACTGGAAATGACTATAGAAGTCCCTTCATTTAGGGTGTTCTATGAAAAGCGCCATGCATACTCAGAAACAAGTTGGTTTCTGAACATAGCCATGTGTTCGATTTCAGTCTTTAGAGTGTATTGCCAGTGGATGACAAAACCATGCGGAAGAGTTGCCTGTACATCCACGTTTTTGGTGTGCATGTACTTGTTTGTTGTTACTTGTTAGTGGTAGTCTTGGAGTTGGTTGATTTTTGACCAAAATTAGGAAATTTTAGACATCATGACATGGCTATCTATTGTTACATACTCCCTCCGTCAGAATTTAAACACCCCGTACCCAAAATGCCGCTGTATTGAAGAGTGTACACACTAATTGGTTAATCAAAGTTCCAAAAAAATTACATAGCAAGTTAGATAAGAGGCTTAGCAAAAGTTCCGTGCAATCTTTTTGGAACTTTGATTAACGGTTTAGTGTGCGCCCCCTCTTTAGCGAGGGTGCGTTTTCAATATGGGGTGTTTAAATTCCGTGCAATCTTTTTGGAACTTTTTTTTAGCCTACTAGCTTGAAGTAGTTGTCTTTTGCTTTGTGATGGCACTCACTCTCATTTGTATATTTCCTTGACACACAGGAAGCAGCTGCACTGGCAGCAGGTGAAGTAGCATATGTTATACAGGCTGGACAACACAGGGGCGTCCATTTTACAATAGCCCCTGGCCCAGCAGTTGCTCATCACCCAGAGCCACACCAGTGATGGTACTGTTTTTTATCGTTCAAGAGGATGAAGAACTTGAAGTTGGACATTGTCCGCAGCCAATATGAGTTCTTTGTAGAGCTGTCGGTTGATGCAGAAAAATGCCATTTTCTGGGCATTCATTGTACACCATGTTGTACCTTTCCAATATCTATTCGTCAAAGGACTACAGATAGGAGTCCTGAACCTGTGAAACTACCTACGGCTCTCACTCCGTTGTACATAAATGATTTATGGCCATTACCTGGTGCTGTAGTTGTGTCGCTTGTATCACTTGAGGAATTAAGAGGCCCTTATTCTTTCTCGGGCCTCATTTTACTTATCACTGAGCTTTACATTCAACACTCCTGAACCTGTAAATGTAATTTCTTTCTGTAATTGTTATATAGACAAATTTATGTGCATTTTCGAGATAAAGGGTCCAGAGGCAGCAGATGTTGTAACACAATTCTTCAAGGGCCATTTTAGTGCAGCCGTATGCGCATTCTGTAAGGGCCTCTGAACTCTTGTAGTTCACTACGACCAGTATGTCTTTGGCAGAGGCACTACTGGTGGTATTCGGCTCTGCCAATCATTTCTGGTGTCTTACGCCGGATTACTAGGATCAGAAGTTACCGAGTGTTGTATCAAACCTTAGTCAAAATCAGAAAGCCGAAATCTTGACAGGAACTGAAGAACACACCCAAAAGTAGTAATAGCAACAGCTTTGATCAATAACAGGCATGCTAAGATTGTTAGTACATTGCTAAGCTTTTAGATGACAGTTTACAATGATTGGATTAGAGGGAACAAGAAACTGAACTCAAACTCCATGAGTAGTCATTGTCCCTCGTAGTTTACAAGGTTGCCGTGCACATCTGAGGTTATTTCACGTCTCTCCTTTGCTATTTTTGACCAATAAACGAGTTAAAGCTCAAAGTGTGGGAAACTGATTTTTCTACATCCACAATTTAACTATGCGGTTTTACTCTTTCGCGGAACGTGTGAGTCACAATTGCCAATAGTTCTGAATGTAAGTGAATTCCTTGACGAGTAGGTGTTTTTTTTTTTTCTGTTGTTTTTGTGGGATAATTTTTGAAAACGTTCAAATTTGATGGCAAAGGTGTGATCTTTTGATAGCAACAACTCGGTGGCTCTTTCACTTTAGTTTTCACTGCTAAAGCAAAGAGAAAAACAAAGACCCACAGTATCAGAATATTTTGGCTATTGGAAGCATTTTTTTTTTCTTGGACCATGCACGTCTCCTTTACCTAACCATTTGTATGGTGTTTCATGTTATTCTTGTGGTACAAATGACAATGATATTTTGGTGCACAAACACACTTCACATAAACGATTTTCGCCAACCTTATAACTCATGCACATTATCGTCGACCTTGTATAGTTGTATATCGAAATGTAACCCGAGCCAACACTAGTGTCAGACGAATACATATAAGTACGATAAAGAAACAGAAGGATCAATGCACATTGGAGAGTTGGGACTAATTAACCAATTCTTAAGTACTTCGTACAAAACTACAAACGCATCGTTTTTCCTCGTATATAAAATGTGAGATAAGATTTGAGTCTAATTTGGCTGACTATCCCAAGGGAACAGCTAGTATGAAGAACAAAGGTATTCAACGAGGGATAGTGGTTGGTTAGTGGCCTTCTTTAGTACTTTGATTATGTAGGGCTTAAGCCCAAAAACCACAATGAGAGGGAAGAAAAGCATAAAGCAAGGCAATCCATTGAGCACAAGAAACCATGACTCCATTTTTTTTTTTTTGGATCATAGAGAGAAGAGCTTGTGGAGTTCTAAAGTGAAAATTAACATTAAAGGAACAAAATTGTATTGGTTGTTGCTCAAATAAAAATAAAAAGAATAAACTCATGAGATTTTAATTTTTCATTTTGCTTACCAACACATTTTTACTTTTGTTTTTTCTTTTTTAAATATGTTATCTTCCATCAACATACAATATCATCAACATCTTCGGTAGTACTTCCTTTAATGCTGATCCCCATGTACTAATGGATGTTATGTGGTTTAGTTCATTCAACAATCAACCTCTTACACTCAAGCCTCATACTCGAGACATCTAATAACTCTGCATCAGTTGACCCATATGACCAGTAATGCCATACACTCGTGTTATTTGTACAAATCATGTGTAATCGAGACTTATAAACTATAATTACCAATCCAACAGAACGGAGGTAGTAGAATCGAAATCGTAAGGCCACTCATCCATACTCCCTAGTGCTTGAGAGGTAGGTATGTGGCATAGGAGAAGATGATATGGCAAGTCCTTGTTTGGTCTAAAAGAGGAAAATACAAATGATAGGAATGTAGGGAACAATTGAAAAGATACTTGGCTTCCCAAGGATAGTGTTCCAACTTACCTTTTTGTTCAAACTTCACAGATCCTTCTACTAAAAGAACACACCAAACAAACCCCATATATATATTTCTTCTCTCATCATGTTTCTTGCTTCTATCAAACTTCTCATGATTGGAGAAGTGAATCTTACAAACTTCTCTGGATGTTCCAGGTCCCCTACTCTCTTGCTTTATTCCCTTAAATCTTCTTCATCACATAACCAATATAACCCACCATCATTGTCTTCTTAGAACTACATACTACAATTCTTCTTTCATCACAACAGAGTACAAGCTCTTAGATTTTCTTCTTCTCTCGAAACCTTGCTGTAATTCCGATAAATGGGTTGTCTCACATATAAAGTTTCCATAATCTTTTTATCTTGTATAGTACTTCTACTTGCTATACAATCACATAAGGTGAATGGCTTAAACGCCATAGACCTAGCGTTGAGAAGTCGTTCTCTACTTGTACAAAGACCAAGGATTCTAAAACGAGTTCCTGTAGGTGATCTGATTCACCCGCCTAGTCCAGCACCACACCCCTCAATGGTGTTCAACCCGGACCAATCAAGCAAACGGAGAGTTCCCAGAGGTTCAGACCCAATCCACAATAGATGTTGAAATGTGCCAGGGTTCTATGCCTCTACATACACTGGGGAGCTTACATTTTTGGCAAAGACAAAGGTAGGTCATACACTTGCAACTGTAGGTGCAATGGGAGCAGCTCACGACATATAGTACCATATTGTTTGTTCCTGGGTCTCTTTCATATAGGACAGGTGCTTAAGTTTGCTTCCGAGCTATGTTAAGAACCCATATAAGAGACCATCTCCATTTTGTAAAACATACTGTATTATTATAGATCAAAAGAGTAGATTCAATATATCATATTTTTACGAGAAGGAAAATTTCTTCCCTATCAGTTATGGATCACATTGCTATGTTTTACAGAACTAGTCCCCCCGGCCCAGCAAGGTTACCTATGTCTAACCTCCTCGGATCTTTTTGTAGCCATGAGTCTCAATGGGTAGCGGTATTCCTTGTTGTAAACCATGGTCACATCTTCATATTCCCCACTTAACCCCTTTTATGACAACATGGTACTAGGGCATGACACTACCCACACAACCTTTACCCCTACACAGAAACCGAAATTCAATATAAAAACACAACAATGAAACGAAACACACAACTGGAAATGAAATGTAAACAGAGCTGAATAGCCATAGATGACATTGCCGGCAAGATATTGGATTGATGTAACCACCATGTGCACAAGAGGGGTTGGGGGGGGGGGTAATAGTAGGGATTTGAGAAAGGGAATTATACATCACCTGTAGTTTGCGAAACTTGATTTACGTAATCCCTACACAAGAAGAACGACTGTGAAATCTATGACCATTGTTAACAATTTTTTGGCATGAGATTAAACTCCCAATGTTTCAATAAGTTGAGCATATCTGACTCTAAACAACTTCAACTTTATCAATAACATTGGTTGTGAATCATGCAATCCATTTCACTACTTTGCTTTCAAAGGCCAAGACTTATCTGAAGATAAGGCAACAACATTTAAGGCGTTCGATATTCTCTCTCAGTATGGTTCATGTTTGCAGTAGATTTTTTCCGCACAAATGCCTGCCAAATCATATCCACAGCGTCATCTGGCAATGATGGATACTGATACTCGAAATGATGGGCAACTTCTTTGAGCCTCTCCCACATCTTTGTCCACTCATCCCTCTTGATTTCCCGGAGAAGATTAAGCAAGAATCCTTCTTTTACAGCATCTGACGCCCAGACAAACACACTGAATTTAGAGTAGTCTAGGACATCCTCATATGGAAGCTCAATGTCATCACTGATAATTACAGGGACACAATGACTGACAATGGCATCAAAAAGGCGGTTGGACGAAGGCGTGTCTCCTGCTATGTTTAAACAGAACTTGGAAGATCCCATCCCTTGGCTTGCTTGACGAACGCCGCTTCTTTGTGCACTTCCAAATGTGAAATGCACGTCCTTCTCGTCTTTCAGAAGATAATACAGTTCTTGGCGTATTGCTCCTCCCTGGCAAAATCGAAGCAGAAATTTCAAAGAATGATATGAAAATAAAAAATGACCATAACTCCCATGAAAGTAGAACATGCAAGATGTACCATACAAAAAAACATGTAATATGTATAATTACAGAACAATACATTTAAGAAGATAAGCGTACACTTAAGCCCTGTATCATCAAAAGACCAAAACATCCAACTTTGTGGTAGATTCTACATCAGTTCACTTACAAGTTACAAGCCAGCTGGATGATGTAATTTCAGTTAGCCTGCACAGATTCTATTTACCAAGTCATAGTTATTGCGATTATAAGTTAAGAGATCCATATACGGATACACCAATCTTAGGGTGGTAATCTGAACACAGATGGCTATCAGCAGAAAGTTTAGTGCCCTAAGGGTCCTCAACATGTTATGAATAGAAAGACATGGACACACGTGTATGAAAAAGCATACAGAATTCAGAGAGTTGAGGTTACTCACATCTTTCCTGTATATAGCTCCTTGAAAATATATTAATGTCGGGCGTTCTGCAAATGGCGCTGAGCTATTATTGCTGATAGTCTTCACAACATGTTTGTAAGGAGCAATTACATCCTTTTCTGGATTAGCAGTCTTAGCCACATATCTCCCAAAATCGGCGAGCACGAATCTGGCAGAGCCCAACTTCCTTCTCGCATACAGCATGCTATTGGGATGATGTGCAACAATGATATGGTCCTTTCCTCCAGACTTCCTCCATTCTGGACGCCTTATCAAATACTCAACCAGCTTATTTTGTAATTTTCTATTGACGCTGAATTTCTCCTTTCCCTGAATATTAGAGTGCCGGTTGTAACTTAAGGACGCAAAGAAAGGAACAAAGATGAAGTCTGCTTCACTTGGATTCTCTACTCTAATAACAGTACAAGGCCTAACAATTTCCTTAACATTGGATGACAGAAGATCAAGAGTGAGCCAATATTCTATGCTGTGCTGTAAATTCAAGCCACCGGGATATCTTGGGACTTGACCAGGATTGCTAACATCTGGCCATATTCCATGGGGCCCTGCCTTCCAATCTAACAACTCGAAGTGAAATTCCGGAGGCATATCATACATGTACACCCTGAGGAGAGCTTTACGTTTGTCACAAGCAGAATCATTTCCCAATGAAGTACCTATTCTCTCATCTAATTTAGTTTCCCCAAGAGGTTCTATACCGTATTGCTTAGTGACATGGGCGTCTTCTATAGGTGGCAGGTTTAGTGGTACTACAAGAGGCTCAACTGAATCATAACCATCTTCAGGTCTAATATAGACATGTTCATCACCAACTACTATGAACTTAAACACCGACGATGGTATGAAAGGGCTAATAACTGAATGAAAAAGAAAGAAAGATGACAGTACGAGGAATAACATTGAAAACCCCGTTACACTCAGAAGCAACCTTGAAGATCGCAAGGCCTTCTCCGACATAGCTATAGTTTGGTACATACAAACCATTTACTTCAGGGTTTCAGATATCATAAAATTATCACTTAGAACACTACAAAGAATTCGCCTTTTAGCTCCCATTTTCGCAACTGGCGAACAACCGACCTCTAACTCACAGAATTGGACAGCTCTCAGCTCAAACAACAACACTAGATGTATTAGGCTAGAAAAGGTCAGCTACCACCCATTCAACTTGGTTGAATCCCACAAACTATCACTTCAAATAAAAACCAACTTCAGAATCTATGGTAAGTTTTCTCACAGTAAATCAAATCAAGAAACAATCTTGATAATGATTTCAACAATCTGATGGCTCACAATCAAGCTTCATTCACCTACTATAGCATGCAGGCTAACAAACCCCACCTAACTTTAACAACCCATCAAATTCCTCTTCAAATATAATCTCCTCAACATCAACTTATAAATTTGCATATTATTGAACCCAGAAAAAAACAAAAACAAAAAAACAACTGCAAATTAACCTGCACAAACAGATAAACATAAAACTAAATAAGCATAATATCTTCTAAATATGATTAAGACATACCAACAAATTGTAATATTGATTGTGACAGCAATATTTAACAATAACAACAAAATTAAATATATATGAGGATGACTTAATAAAGATAAATTCCACAGTGTAATAAATAATGAGAAACAAATTGTAATATTAAAAGGGTAATTAAGAAATTTAATTTTCTGAAGTGGGTCGATGAGAAGTTGAGAACTTACAAGAAGACAAGCTGAAATTAGAGCTTCAAACATGTTATTTTCATGGCTACCCTTATTTTCCTGTAAAAAGTTTTAAAAAAGGAAAGTGTAAGAAAAAAAGTGTTAAGTGGAGTGTTAATGTAAGACAGAAAGAAGAAAAGTGTATTTTAATCAACCTACCAAAAAAAGGAAAAGAAATTCTTTTTTGAGATACTAAATTTTGTAATTAGTGTATAATTTAACTCAAGTTAATTAAGTGATTAAACTAATCTACTCTAGGAAATCTTTGAAAGGAGAGCATTAATTGGGTGAAGGAACATTAATAAAATGCACGCAAGATTAGAATCAGATGACTTTTCGTTTTCGTATCAACTAGGGTAGGTTACTTTCTGAAAGTATGACGATTCTTACGTGCATAATCAAGAAATATTTTATTAATTAAGGTTATTTAAAGAAGAATTGAATAATAATTTTCTTTTTATCTTTTCTTTATATTATGTTAATTAGATATCCCGTGTCCATATCGACAGTACGAGTGGAATAGAAGATTCGTGACGAAGAAGACGTTTTTGGTTGTTTGTAGAGATGGATCAACTAATTTTAATGTGGGATCTTAATCAAAATGACTCATATTGATATCTTGCTAAGGTTTAATCATATTATTAAAGAGTTGTTAAGGTTAAGTTTATTTGTCGGTTGATTAGGTGGAACATGAGTAAGGTTGTGATCAGGTGGATCAGAGAAACAGAGTTCAGACAAGAATGATGATATCCGGGGGTGTAGTTTGAACTTTCATCTTGCTGCGGATCACGAGGAAAGTTCCACGGTCTAGGATTTCTTTGCTCATGCCAAATTTCTGAAAGTGCCACGTACCAAGACAACTTTTCTTTTTAAAAAAAAAAAACCCATAATATATACGAAAATACTATACGTTCTTCTGGCTCACAAAGGTCAGGAATCTGTATTTTCTCACTCTGTTCACATACTTGTTGATGGAGCATGGCATGCCTCTATGCAAAGATCGGGATTTGGCTGGGTGGCATACACTGCCGATCGTGGTACGTGTCTTGGTAGGGAAAGTTTTCCAGGGTACTCTGGTTCAGCCTTGCAGGCTGAATTCGAAGCCGTCCTTTTAGCTTTGAGTTGGAGCGTTCGGTCCGGATTTGAGGCGATCTTGGTTTTGACAGATTGTTATAACTTGGTCGCAATGCTTCGGAGCCAATGTATTTCTGATATCATGTGCAAATGGCATTTGGGTCAAGTTAGGAGTTTAGGTAGACAGCTTCGTCATTGCACTATCATGAAGGTAGATCGGAAAGAGGTAGACGAAGCACATCGGTTAGCTATAATTGTTAGGAAAACTTGTTAGTTTTTTTGTTGTTGTTTATTTTCTTTTTTTAGACGTTGTCAAAAAAAAAAAACTATACGGAGTATGATTCTTGACAAAACTGTGACCTACTCACAAGTTACATCTCATGTTTCTTATTCGGGGATGCAACTTCGTGATAATTAGCTGTGTTTATATACCATATCTGAGATAATAATTTCATAGTAATATATTCTATCCAAGTGTTTACTACTCCTATCCAAAGATTTCCCCCTTTTCAAAATGTCATTTTGACTGATCATGTCGAGTTCTATTTATAGACCAAATGAAAGACCCGTTTACTTTAAAAGCAAGTATAATTGGTAGGATGCAATGCAAAATAGGTCATGTAGTGATTTTTAAAATAAAATGAACGATTCATTTAATACAGATTTAGCTCTCAACATGGTCAGTCAAAACAGCAAATAAAAGAAAGGAGAAGTGTTTGGGTAGGAGGTTTGTAGGTTTGAACAGTTTTTAGTTTTTACCTTTTGGAGCATAGACTAGCTTTGTTGGGGGCCATCTTTATTAAACGGGCCAAAGTCGACGTATTAAGTGCCAAGCTGAATCCATAAAGCAACAGGCTCAAGGCCCAAAATAAAGAAAAAGCCTTAAACGGCTCTTTCATCATACACATCCAAAATTCCAAATAAATTTGCTCAGCAAATAATGTTTCTGTTTCCGCTACAGAGATAAATCTTCACCTAAACGTCTTAGGAAATTATCGTCTTCTTCTACAAATAGATTATTACGTGGTCGTGCTAGAAACGGATTGTGTATGGTAGTTGTGTTTTTAAGGGATTACGTGTTTCTGTTACTGATAAGACATGTCGATTTCGTCAAAGTTGTTACTCCGTATGACCGTATCACGTTTTACGAAAACCATACTAACCAGAATAAAAACTAAACTCCTCAAATTAATGACAATTAATCATATAATCATAAATCACTCCAGTTGCCAATTCTTTCGGAACAAATGTCTATGATGAAATAATCAAACTAACAGCATATTAATTAAGTCTAGGAACAGATCTTAGCTTCCACATTAATATTGGTTGTAGTTGTTGGTGCAAAAACATGGGACATGGATTAAATTAGGAGTAACCGACTTCTACCGGCGAGTACGAACTCTTCCCTTAAGACTATTTCGCCCCCATAGAGTGCACCGGGGAGGATCGAAAGTCTCAGGGATACTACGAAGTCGTCTCAAACGTCGTTAGCACTATAACAACGTAAGAGCCCTACAGTATCATGAGATGATTTTCTTGTGGGAATATGAAAACATAATTTTCTATGTTTTCTTCATCATTTTCATTATAATTTATGTTCCCAAATGACAATGTGATAACACATATTTATAGAGGACTCATCTCTCTCATTGGTGTAACTACCAATATTATCTAAAATTAATTAATTTAATTAATTAATTCCATAATATTGACCGCCTTATATCATAAGGACATACACTTCCTTATACACACCAATATGGTACAATTATACCATATACATTGCTTGGAAATCTCCAACAATCCCCCACCATTTCCGAGCAATACTTAAATTCCAATCTTATGCATAAATAGAGGTGTCTTGCGATTGAACCTCTACATTAGTGAAATGGTCTCTAAATAGTTAGGATGGCATGGTAGACTAAGCTTTGAACCAGCCGGTCCTCTCTTACTACTTATTTCCAAGTCACACACAAGATACTTTATCCCCAATACATGTAGAAATTTCCGACACTTTTATGGTCGTGCGTCCCGTATCCATTTTAATGAGCGTTTAGAAGTCTAGCCCAACAAGACTCCCTAAAGCGGCCTCACTTTATAACTCACATAGGTAGACCTTTTAACATACTCCCATGTAGTAACTAACGGTATACATATACAAGTCAGGTGAGGTCCTGCCTTCCCGTGAGGCGTGAGGTCCAATAAGGACCGTCAGATTCAAGGATGTGAACGGCCAAGATTTAAACATCCTATGTTTGACAAAAAAAAAATAAAGTCAAGGCCTCTTTCCTCAACAATTCTCACGGGTCAGATAACCATCAACCATAATCACATTCATTTTCTCTCTCCTCCCAGCTTTCCTTATCTTTCTCTCTCCTCCATTTCGACTCTCTCTATCTTTCTCTCTCCTCCACCGCCACCGCGGCCGCCATCGCCACCACCATGTTTGATCTCTGTGTTTTTTTCTCGCCGTCGTGACCGTATTTTGTTCGTTTGTCTCAAATTTATGGATTCGAATTCGATTCTAAATGGCACGGAATTAGGTATGATTTCGTTTGCTTTCATATATTGCGACTTTTCAACAAATTTTTCGGATTGGATCTTGATTAAATTGTTTGGATTCTTTCCGATTTGATTCTTTGATGATAATCTATTAGTTATAATGTTTTGAATTATAATGATTTTGGAATCATAATCAGCGGAATCATTATTGTAATTTTTCAATTGAACTCGATTTTGGAATCACACTAATTTGTCTTTCGAATCACATAGAGTTTGTGATGTGATGGTTAGATTGTAGAATATTAGCTGTGGTGTGTGGTGTCCTACGAAGAATCAGGAAGGTCCTCACATAGAATAATAGAGAGTCCTGATTGAATCACAAAGGCCGTAACATAGTCATAAAAGTTTCAGATTCGATTAGTTTGTGTGTGGCGATGTTGGTCGATGTGAGAATGTGCTTGCAAGCTCACAAGCATGGTCTTTGTGATTCTATTTGTTTGTATTTGTGATTCTATCGTCATTGTAGCGTTATATTTTGAAGGAGTGTTGTTATATTGATAATGTTTGGCAGACTTGTACTCTTCCTTTGTAGAGTCAATAATGTTAGGTAGTTTGTTTGATTCTATTAGTTAGTGAGAGTGATTCCATTAGTTCGTGGCGTGTGATTTTATTCAATGGTGTGTGTGATTTTATTTAATGGTGTGTGTGATTCTATTGGATGGTGTGTGATTCTATTAGTTCATGTATATGATTCTATAGGTTAGTGTGTGTGGTTCCATTTGTTAGTGTGTAGGATTCTATGTGTGATTTTATTCAATGGTGTGTGATTCTATTGGATGGTCTGTGTGATTTCATTTGTTATTGTGTGTGATTCTATTCGATGGTGCGTGTGATTTAATTCAATGGCGTGTGTGATTCTATTGGATGGTGTATGTAATTCTATTGGATATAGTGTGTGATTTTATTTGTGTGTGACTTACGGAGTATTAGCTTATCTTGTTAGATTGTTAGTCTTTAGAGGCCGGTTTCGGCATTTGGCTACTATATGTTACAAGAGTCAAGAGTGTTGGATATCTTTCTGAACATGAGCCTTTGTCGAATATAGCTACTATATGTTACAAGAGTCAAGAGACAGCTACTTGTTAGCAGCTCTTGATGTGTTTGTTATGCTAGAGTACTTGCTTTAAACTATCACGGGTGACCATTGTTAGTGCTTTAAATGCAATGCCTTTACTGCTTATTTAGCCAATATATAATATGGCGTTTTCCTTGTATATAAAAAAAAGAAGATAAAAAGTATTTTCTTCTTAAAGCCGATTAGCTCAAATTGGAAGAGCGTTGTGCGACGCACAAGGTGTGGGTTCAACTCCCATGTCGGCTATATAATACTAACAAGGATCTTGGTTTCTCTTGGTTTTTGAATGTATCGTAATGTCAGTTCAAGTGACTGAAATTAGCTTTCTAAAAGTCACAGTAGGCCACAGAAGAAGGAAAGAGTTGTCAATGGTACTGATTTTTGACTTCAAACCCAGTAGTTAACGGTTCCAGTGATCAGGTATGACTATATATGCTCAAATGGCTCATTTTCCTTTTGTGAGCAGGCCAGCCTCACAATTTCACAGCAGAGCCAGGTGAGTACTACCACCATATTCTTGGTGCTTACAATCGTTCAACAAGCAGACTTCACAACTCTATCCAAAAGAACGAGATGGATCTCAACATGAACCGTAATCTGGTGCAATTCTTAAAGCTGGAACCGGCGATCCTGAATCAGAAAATTTCCTTGCACACTTTTATTCGCCTATGTGGGGATCGAACCCACACCTTGTGCAATAGCACAATGCTCTACCACTTTGAGCTAATAGACGTGATAATAGTACATTCACAATATGATAACAGTAGATGATGATGCCTTGCAAGCGCTAATAATACTTCATTTTAAAACCTCACCTTTATGACTTTCACAAACGACTAACCATTATAAACCTAGAATCCTGCCGCTAAATTCTTAAACTTCCTCCAAAAAGAATGGATTCATATAAACTTTGCAAAAAGGCATAGACCAGCAAAATCATCAACATACGTTTTCAGCACTTTCAATTCACAAAGCCAAAACCCCTCTATAAATCACTGACAAGTCAACTACAAAGCTCAGGAATTGCAACAATCAACACTACTACTATCGAATTACGACGCTAACGGCAAACTAAAGCGACTACAAAGTACCATTTCGGTTCCAAATACGCATTATAAAGTAATTCAACAGAGGCGATCTAGGTATACTCTTGAAAGCAACTAACGCACAAAGATACTAAATCAACGCCGTGTCCCCAGATCTACTCACCAACAATGACAGACTATCAAGAAACCACAATAATTCTAATCCATCCACAAATCCCAAAAAAAAAAAAAAAAACAGTTTGCACGGCACACCTCCACGCCAGGTTTGCTCTTTTCCATTCCAACAAAAACAATTTTCATAATCACAGATACTAGACCACATTCATTGCCTGTCTCGAAAGCAACTCAACAAGTCAACAGACATGAGCCACATCCCACTGAAGAAATAACCAATACACCTAAGAGAAATTACCGTTTCTTCTTCAATTCAATTCCAGTAGAAAAGGAAAGACAAATTTGCGCTGAATACAAGTACGAGCTGAAGATCAATAGACGAGCTAATCCAAAAACTTAGATACTGATCAAGTACTTGCTTAACCCAAATTATTACAGCCACCACCATAAACCACCTTGAACCTTTGCCACTGCAAATGTCAAACACCAAAAGGCAGCTTGTACTAAACTCCACACACTAACAAAGAACATCCTACAACAGCTTCTAATCCAAAGTCAGATGGAATTGCCTTAAAATACCTAAACATGCTATACCGATGCCCTGCAAGAGTATAACCCCATTGAGAACTTATCACAGCATTCGGCCATCTATTCAGTCAACTAATACCCGCGAATACCAGGTATAACTCAAATACATCAGATAATTTCGAGACTTGTCTACTTGGTGAACCCAGCGTCAATAGAACACCAACCCTAGACTAGCCTTCGTGTGAAGATGGCAGAGACCCACCACGCACCAAACCACTACTAGTGATAGCCTAGTAGGCACGCACATGAACTATACGGCAAGCCATCACCAGCTTTACCTCACACTCTCACAGTCAAAATGAAAATAAAATTACACTATCATATATTGAGGGTCAGGTTAAAGCTTATCCTCACTAGAATAGGATATAGGAGCAGCACATCCAACAAAAATAAAAAAGAATATAAACACAGCAAAGTGTATGCTCCATCATGACACACTGGAATGGACACATCATTTGCCTAATTTTGTACCAAGAACCAACCTCCATTAAATCTTATCCAAGGTGACAATGACTCTACAAACTAAAACATCATATCAAAATCGCAAATCAAATAGAAGCAAACTTAATTTGTTGCTTATTTCAGAAATTAGTCCATTTTGAGTCTCATCAAGCACCTGTTCTTTCTCCTCATAATATCATACAAGCTATTCAACAAAATCATACAAATATCCAACAAAATCACATAAAAATATCCAAGAAAAATCACACAAAAATTTCCAATAGAATCATACAAATTATCTACCAAAATCATACATATATCCACACAGAACACAATGAAAAAACAAAAAATCACACAAACAACCACACTAAATCACACAACATATTCTAAAAAATCGTATAAGAGAATCATACACAGGTTCCTCTTCATCTTCATGCTCAGACTTGACTTCATCATCATCTAGACCGATTTCTTCTTCGCTGAAATCCTCCTCATGCCGCCTCTTCTTCCTTTTATGCAATACACCACCACGGTAGGCATCTAGTTGTAACTGCTTCATCCTGACACTACATAAAACAAAATAAACTGTTAATTATACTTACAAAAAACATGTGGAAAATAGAGTCATAACTTGTGGAAATGCAATCACACTGTAAGACTTTGGTCTAATTCACAGACAATAAATAATAAAAATCACACACGATACCAAATACAATCACACTCTAACTGATTGAATCACACACCTTTCAAATACAATCACACACTAACATATTGAATCACAGCCAATAAATAATAAAATCACACACGCTAGAACAAATCAACAAAATCGCAAAATCAACAAAAATGAACAAACTAGGGTTTCCGAAAATTCCAAATGAACAACAATACACTAAAAATGTCGAGAACACGAAATCGAGCATCTAATCAACATAAATCAAACCTAATAAGCATTAAAACAATTAAAATCGAACAAAGCTTGAATAAGACGAAAAATGCAGCAAAACTTTCGAAAACACGAAAACGAGCATCCAATCAACATAAATCAAACCTAATAAGCATTAAAACACATATAATCGAGCAATTAACAGCTTGAGTAACACGCAAAAACTTCTAAAAACCAAAGATTACCTTTAAAAAAACATCAAATGTGGCGGTAATAGGTGAAAAGAGAGCAGCGGCGGCACTGCGGAGGCGAGATAGGCGGTGAAACGGCGGAGGCGAGATCGGCGGTGACACGGCGGAGGCGAGAGCAGCGACGGAGGAAAAAGTCGCCGGAAAGAGGAGAGAGAAATTGTGGGAGGAAGGTGAGGAAATTTTTTTCCTGACAAATGAGAGGAGAGAGAAACTAAAATGGGAGGGGGGGTTTTGTTTATTATTTGCAGTTACTAAACTACCCCTATGACGTGTAAAATCATGAACCATCAGATCTGTAAAATCTAACAGCTGAGAATAGACCTCACGCCTCACCTAAGGAGGTGACCTCACGAGATCCTATTTCTACAACGACTTGTGTATATACTTCCTATATGAAAATAGGACCCCCACCGTTAAGGTCTATTAAGAGCTTTGACGCTCAACCTCCCTCTCATGGGTAATGAGCACTCCCTTGGGATGTAAATATTAATTAAGTGCTCCAAATCACAAGTATGGTGTACTTTGACTCATTGAACTTAAGACTCGATGGATGTGTCGAGCGTTAAGTCGACGTTCCACCATAGGTGATTTAAATTATGGGCTCTTCACATCCCATAAATACCGTCTAAAACATCAAACATGCGCGCAACATGTTTTAGAACATGAGTCTAGACCCAATCAAAAACTTGACATCGATCATACACAAAATAAACCGTGTAGCGACTTATTATTATACCCAAACCATGGCCACGGAGTTAACATTGGGTTAATAATAATTTACACTAAACCAAGTAGAGAACGTACTTGTCCTACTTCCTTTCTTAATCGACAAAACAAAATTGTTTCCAATAGCGTTATACACTATCTCATATTATTTAATGTCTTTGAACATTACCCCCACCATGATCAATCCCGATCATAAAACAAATAAATTGGTACTTGTTCTCACATTAAATAATATTTCCATCACAATTAAGTGAACATTTTAAATAATATCATATTTAAAACATACATACTCATTTCCTTGAAAATCACATTCCTTCCTTATTTCAATGTTAAACCAATGGACAACATTATCCTCTCGTACTTCACCGTACAAGAATTACACATAGTTTCCGAACAAGCCCCATATCTTTAAAATAAAATATCTATAAACCATAGATATATTTATTTCCACAAGACATTCTTTGGCTCATAACCATACTAAATACATAGACCTCTAAACCGGTCTAAAACATATACATGTCTATCATTATAACATTATTACAAAGGAATTTCGAACGAGTAAAACCAAAATCACATGTAATTTTTCAATATAATTCACTTACACTAAACCGTATAAGTTCAAAGTCATACATATATTTCAATTCTCTAGATACCTCATATCTTACATATAAGTTATCTACCAACCGTAGATATACACTTATATCTCAAAGATATTTTGGTACAAATTAAACTCAAACGAAATATATATATAAACCATATTGAAAACATTACTTTACGTGTGCATTGGACAAAAGTCCAACACATCCGATCATCATCAGAAAACATGACACAAATGAACATGCATAATAAAACTAATGCATCACGTCATTCGCAAATCAACATAAATTTGCTTCATCAAACCACATTAAAGTAACACCATGACTTATAAACAAAAATTGTGATTAACAACAAGCATGCTATAACCGACATGCATACACCACTGAAATTGCGATTTTGCGAAATGCGAAATGTGAAATTGAAAAAGTGTCAATGCTTGATCATCACGATTTCATAACAAAAACAAATCAACATAAAAACACACATGCATAATGCATTGTGCACGCATGTGCACAAAATCACACGAAAACAAACATTGACGAAAAAGCATGCACATATATATGCGAACCAATTCATCACATAATAGAAGTTATTAAACCATCAAACATGCAATTACTTTTGTAACAAAACAATTGCAAACAGACACTTATCTCTTAATTAGAGGATTCACAATTTGATCCGACAAGCAATGCATAATCACCGCATTTGACATTTGTCTTCAACCCGTAACAAAGAATCAAACTTCAAGAGAACGAACGCATTTCCCAATCCCGTAATATAATCCAAACTTGCGGAAAATAGTCTTAAGATTGTTGGTGCAAAAACATGGGACATGAATTAAATTAGGAGTAACCGACTTCTACCGGCGAGTACGAACTCTTCCCTTAAGACTATTTCGCCCCCATAGAGTGCACCGGGGAGGATCGAAAGTCTCAGGGATACTACGAAGTCGTCTCAAACGTCGTTAGCACTATAACAACGTAAGAGCCCTACAGTATCATGAGATGATTTTCTTGTGGGAATATGAAAACATAATTTTCTATGTTTTCTTCATCATTTTCATTATAATTTATGTTCCCAAATGACAATGTGATAACACATATTTATAGAGGACTCATCTCTCTCATTGGTGTAACTACCAATATTATCTAAAATTAATTAATTTAATTAATTAATTCCATAATATTGACCGCCTTATATCATAAGGACATACACTTCCTTATACACACCAATATGGTACAATTATACCATATACATTGCTTGGAAATCTCCAACAGTAGTTCATGAGGCTATTAGATAGTCGCGTATATATAGACGTCAATGAACCTTGCTGAATACGCGCATTAGCAGCCGAGTTATGAGCAGAAGGACCTATATATTTATTTCCGCTGTAGTAGAGGAACCGTAGTTGGCCATGGGCTTGAGATGTATGATTCAAGATTGTAGATAAAAGAATCTTCATCAATACGATTGACCGAGTTGCTATAATATGTATAGACATGTTGTAGGGATGCATTTCTCATATCCAAGACCATGATAGTATTTTTTAGATGACGAGCTACGACATAAGCCTTCTCTCCGGCAATAGCAGCACCCACAAAGAACAACGGAGAGATAACAGCACCCACGAAGAGCGGAAAGCTTTGAGATGGATGATCAACTTTCACATTCAGATCATATTTTTTAACCCACAGCTTATTGTCATAATCAGCAAGTTCCCAAACCGAACATTTTCCCGTGTACAACGGAGTCCCCACCCTAATACGTCCATCATTAGTCAAAAACACATTTCTTGCGTCAATTATAGGTGGATCCATAGGTGGCAGAGGAATGATATCGCACTTTTCAGGTTCGTTGAACGGGTCATATGCAACAATGCAGGTACCACCAGTCCAGTGAAACTTTCCGTTACTAAATAAGACTCTGTAACTTGTGAATGTATCCCTCGATTTATAAACACGAGGACAAGGAACGCGGAAACTCTTCCACTCGGATGTTTCATCTGTAGAAGAAAAGACACGTATGATCAACACATCGTCGTGCTCATACTTGTTGATCGACACCACAGTATACTCAATCTTATTCGGGTTATAATTAACATTATGCTTGATGATGTTATAGCCAGTATCAGCCCAAATTCTCGTACCTTCTTGTGGCAGGTAATAGCAAGTGAAACCAACTAAATCACATGTTGAGATCGAAGGTAGTTCGATCCACTGCTTGGTGATTGGGTTACACAAATAATAGATATAATATCGCCAACTTTTGTAAAATGGGAGTACATCAGTTCTATCTTGAAAAACTGCCCGTAGTAAGACTAAACCGGCGCAGTTGCCCCTCAGGTCCATGTCTACCAGCACCTTCTCGGTCACGCCTTTAAGGCTACAATTATTGTGATATTTGTAACGATTCAGTTGTAGTGCTGGAATGAAATCAAAAGACAAAGGCAGCAATGAATTCGACATGGAAGACGAAACCTTAGTCATATCATCATGCAGGGGTAACCCAAGAACACTTTCAATTTTATAGTGTATGGAACTTTCAACCTTGAAGAATAGGATATTGATAAAAGGATGCTTACGGATAAAAGAGCGAGCGAAACAAGGGTCGGAAATAAGAGAGTGCCATCGCTTGGAGACACACTTGACGCGATGGAGGGACTTGGCAGGAAGCCGGAGGAAGATTTCGAGCAACACATCGTCATTCGTTAGATAATCCATGCGTGATAATAATGGTAAAGGAACACTACTATTCATACGCCCGTGCAAATCAACATTGTTGAAGGTCTTTTAGTAGTAGCGTAATAAACACAGAATTTCTCAAAATTACAACCACACATTCCGACTTGTAGTCTAATATGAGTTGGAGTGCAATCAGGAAAGCTTATCATACATTATTTTCACGAAAATCCTAATACAATACAAGTTGATTAGCTCCTGCCTGGTGTTAGGTTCTGTTTTTACCTTTCGAAAATCTGAGCTAACTTGCAACCTGACGCTGAATATCGATATATATATAGACTATGCGCAAGCAGATTTTTTTAGAAATGGGGTTAATACTAGATAGAAAGGGCGGTCCATTACATAAGCTATTCATTTGGTGCTCTTCAAACAAGGTTGGACTAAGTCCAGGATCAGACGCAACTTCAAATATACGACACTACTTAAACCAATTGCATGATAAATCATCTTAATTTTCCCATACAAGTGATCAAACTAGCAGATAAAGATCGAACATCCTGTTTTATTTTTATATTATCAGGGAATACCTTCATGAATGCGCGCATAAGAAAGCCGAGTTATGAGCAAAGTGCATGACTCTGAGTCTCTGACCTACTTATTTCCGCTGTAGCAGAGGAACAAGAGTTGCCATGGGCTTCAGCTGTATGATTCGAGGCGCGCGCCTGCTAAAGCAACCAGGATAGTTCCAGTAGCTAGGGTTCATTGTATAAACATATTGTAAGGATGCAGTTCTCATATCCAAGACCTTGATAGTATCTTTTAGCCCATGGTGGAAACCCAAAAACATTATCATTTTGGTAATTTTCAATCTTGACGAATACGATGTTGATAACAGGATGTACAAGTTGTAAGAACGAGCGAAAGAAGGGCCAGATACAAGAGATAACCTTCTCTTCGATACAGACTTGCCGCAACAGAGGGACTTAGCTGGAAGTCGGAGGAAAACCTCAAACAACACATCATCAGGTAGACCATCAAAGCGTGACACTAACGATTCTAGAAAATCGACATCAGTCGAAGATTTCTTAGTAGTAGTCGCGCAATCACACAATTCCTCGAAAATACAATCACAAAGTCCCTCGGATTGCAATTGGTTTTCCTCTGCAGTTGCACGAGAAGAATATCTCCTTCGTTTAGCTGCCTCAGATGATCTAATATCCAGATTTCGAGAACGAAAATCAGCCATATAGTTGGATGCACGCACGGTATAGTAGACTACTAGTAGAAACTATAGTACAAAAGTTTATTTGGGAGCAATTTGGAAAAGCTCAAAAATTAAAAGGTGAGAATAATGGGAAAGCGCGTGAAACACTAGAAAAACTGTCAGAATATTTTTTTTATTGTGTGCATGCTACGTGTCAGCCAGTGGGACAATGGGACAGGG
The DNA here is from genome assembly GCA_963457585.1 of Spergularia bocconei. Lineage (NCBI taxonomy): Eukaryota > Viridiplantae > Streptophyta > Magnoliopsida > Caryophyllales > Caryophyllaceae > Spergularia > Spergularia bocconei. The sequence continues at coordinate 5,749,167 of OY734942.1, read as the reverse complement.
AGTGGGACAGATTTGTGGGACAGAGGACCCCGACTGCAAGATATGTGGGACAGAGGATCCCGACTGATAACCTTGTTAGTTGCACAACTTGCACTTGACGAGGGTGTTCGCATGTAGACCTCCATGCACCTTGCTGAATACACGAGCAGCCGAGTTAATATGAGCAAGGTGACTTGAACCTAAATAATTCAGCGCTAACAACTGAAATAAGCTGGCCATAGGTTTGAGACGTGTGGTACAAGATACTGCATTGTGATATCTGAATCATGAGAATTGCTAGGATATCTATAAACATGTTGTAAGGACGACGATTCATTTTTTCTCAAATCGAAGACCATGATAGCATTTTCATCAGGCTTTTCATCTACCAAATACACCTTGTCTACACCACCACCCACGAAGGATTGAAAGCGTAGATGACTATGTTCTTTAACATCAAGGTCGTATATTTGAACCCACACCTTATTGGCGTAATCTACAAGTTCCCAAACCAAAAACTTTCCAGTACAAAAACAAGACCCAACCCGTAGACGACCTTCACAAGCCGTAAAAGATACTTTGCGGTGATATTCACGAAAGTCCACAAATGGAAGAGGAATGATATCACACTGGTGAGGGTCATTGAAGGGGTCATATGCAAAAATGCACTCATAACCAGTCCAGTGAAACTTGCCGTTAATGAACAAGACTCTGTCACGACCTTTGAGTGCGCTTAGTCGCTTACACATATATAATCACGAGGAATTGGAATGCGGAAGATTCTCCATTGTGATATTTTGTCCGTAGAAAAGAAGACGCGTATGATAAGCATATGCTCGTGTTGATTTTCGTTGATTGATACCACAGTGTACTCAATCTTGTTCGGGTTATAATTAGCAATGTTGTTGATGTTGTCAGCCGTACTATTAGCCCAAATTCTGGTCATAGTCTCCCCCGTTTCATGACCTTCTCCTTGTTGCAGGTAGTAGCTAGTCAAACCAACAAAATCGTTTGTCAAGATCCAAGTAGGTAGTTGCACCCATTGCTTGGTAACGGGGTTACACACATAATAGGTATAATATGGCCGCGAATAACGAAAATAGTCTCGGATGCTATTGCTATCAGTTCTGTCTGTATACGCTGCCTGTAGTAAGACTAAACCAGTGCAATCGGCCTTCAAGTTCACGTCAACTAGCAACCTCTCACGCGTCATCCCCTTAGGGCTAAAACCGCTGTGATGGTTATACTTATCACCTTTCTCGATAAAAAGATTATACTGATCACCATTGGGTCGTAGTGCTGGAATGAAATCAAATGACAAACGCGAAAATGAACCTGACATGATCGAAGAGGAAACCTTATCCATGTCATCATTGTGTAAAAGGGGCAACCCAAAAACTCGTCCTAACCTTCTACTTTTGAGACGTTTCATCTTAAAGAATAGGATCTTGTTAATATCACGAACAGCAGGATTATCGACTTCATCAGTAGAACGACGATTAAGGATAAAGAAGTGTGCAAAAGAAGGTTCAGAAATAAGAGAGAACAATCGCTTGGAGACACACTTGACGCGAAAGAGGGACTTGGCAGAAAGACGGAGGAAGATCTCAAGCAACAGATCATATGTGAGATCAGTCAATCGTGGTATTATAGGTGCGCGAACACTAGTAGTATTCGTACTACGCTTGTGCAAATCGACATCACTCGAAGAACTCTGAGTAGTACCGCAAGCACTAATTAGACCTTGGGTACGAGTACAAGAGGATGGTTTCCTACGTTTAGGTGGAGTTACTCTACTAGTATCCCGACGACAGCGAGAATTCATCTCTGTATGGGTTGATATGTTGGACAAGGCTTAAGGGTTTAAGTAGCAGCATAAATCTTAGGGGGCAATTAGGAAAGCTTGTATAATATTGACTAAAAATCCTAATTCGAATTGAAGTAGCAATTAAGAAAGCTTAGGACTAATTGCCAAATCGATCGACTGATCGATTCATCATCAAGCTAGCATCAAAAGAACATAATGTTTAATTTTCAAATAATCGGGGACATTGGACATACCTTAGCTTCCACATTAAAATTAGCTTCACTTGAGAAGGCTGCTCGCGTCGTATATGGACCTTCATGAATCTTGCTGAATACTATTCATGCATAATAAGAAGCCGAATATGAGCTTAGTGCATGACTCGGACCTACTTATTTTGCGCTGTAGCGGGGAACAAGAGTTGGCAATGGGATCGAGATGTATGATTAGATAGAACTGAGATGCAAATCGGCGACTCGGTCGAATATTTCTTAGAAGTCGCGCAATCACATAAGCCCTCGGATTGGAATCGTTTATCTCAGCAGTTGCAAGAGGGAATAATCTAATACTATCCGGTTTCGAGGCCGGAAATCAGCGAGTTAACTATACCAATGGGGTATAAAGTTTCCAACTTTTTATCAAATGGGGTATGAGACGTTATTTTTTATCAAATAGGGAATGGGTTGGATGCCGTTAGTTAAGTGCCGATGTGGCATGCATGAATAATTAAAAAAAAAAAATGTTAATTAACCATCCATGTTCCATTCTTTTCTCTGTTCACTGACTTCACTCCACTCTCATTCCCCATCTCCGACACCTCCACCACCACCACCTAAATCCACCACCACATCACAAAAATCACAAAAAGGCTTGCTCCAGAAATCAAAGAAGTCAAGAATAGCTTCAACCAAACCCAAAGTGCCGGAATTTGATCACTCCCCCAAATAACACTTTGAAGGGCAAGGCATATTTCTCCACCCTCTCTCCTAGGTTTCTTCCTCCTCTCAAATTTCCCCCAAATCGTCAATTTTTCCCCAAATCACCGTCATGCATCGCCGATCAAGCTAATCATACCCCCCGCGATCAAAGCCCCAATTCAATTACTCCAGCAACAACGACGGCGACGACAACGACGGCATGCAGCCACCGTCTCCGCCGTGGAATTTGGACGCGCTACCCTCAGAAACAGCGGAAGCTCTCGACCACCACCGCCTCTTTTTTGTTGATTGATCAAGATGTGGTGAAAATCCACGGCTTCCTGATTTGCTGATTGATATTGATGGTTGTAGATGTCTATTTTTCTAGGTGTCGATAGGGAAGAGAGGGCTTGATTTCTGGTGGTGTCGGTGGTGGCGTCGACGGTGGTGGGCAGTGTTTATGTCGGAGGATGAAGATTGAAGAGAATTGGAATAAATGGTGGTTGAGAGGAGAGAGAAAAAATGGAACGGGGAAGGTGAACCTGGAAGTAATGATTTTCCCTTTTTTTTTTTTTAATTATTCATGTATGCCACGTCAGCACTTAACTGACGACATCCAACCCATTCCCCCTTTGATAAAAAAAAATGTCCCATACCCCATTTGATAAAAAGTTGGAAACTTTATACCCCATTGGTATAGTTAACTCCATAAGGATGTGCTTTTGTGTGCTTTTGTGTGCTTTTTTAGCTATTGTTTTTTTTTAGTACTTATTAGTACTTAATTTACTCTTTAAGTATATAGCCCGTATGTTTATGTATTGATTTCAAGTTTTCATCATTAAAGTACATGATTACTATGTTAAGATACATGACTATTACACTAAAGTGCATAATTTCGACCCTTAAAACAACGATATGACTTAATCGATACGAAGTACATGACTTAAGACGTTAAAGTACATAATTGATCCTATAAAGTACATAACTGATACGCTAATATAAGTTGTAAATAACTGATCATTTAAAGTACTAATTTTAAAGTGTCTTGTTATACCTTTTAGTTGTAGTAGGTAAAGTACATGGTTTATAATCTAAAGTACGTAAATTTTACCTAAAAGTTCGTTATCTTATTTTCGTAAAAACGTAACTTTTGCACACTAAGTACATAACTTATATACATCCGCTAAATTACGTAAATTATATACTAAAGTACATAACTTATACGCTAAAGAACATAATCTATAAAGTACATAATTTACGCGCTACAACAACAACAACAACCAACTTTTATTCTCAAAATGATTTGGGGGTCAGTTACATGAATTATCATCATTATCATTTATGGCCGTCTTGCGTACATCATAAAAGTCAGAGATCCTTGCGAATGATTTTAAAAAAGTAGTGAAAACCCGTTGAGCACATAATTTACATGTTAAAGTACAAAATGTATACACTAAAGTACATAACTTACATGTTAAAGTACAAAATGTATACACTAAAGTACATAACTTACATGTTAAAGTACAAAATCTATACACTAAAGTACATACTCCGTAACTTACATGCTAAGGTACATAACTTATACGCTAAAGTACATAATGAAACAATATATTACATATATAATTGATACTATAAAGCACATGATATAAACGTCAAAGTGCGTAGTCAATACGCTAAAGTACAATTGTTTTTACCTAAAGTACAATTGTTTTTACCTTAAGTACAATGTTTTTATGTTAAAGTACATAAATTTAAGGCTAAATTACACAACTTAACACATTACTCCGTATTAACATGTTAACTTATTTACAATGGATATAGTGACCTGAGAAAACAACTGAAATGAACACAAAAACATTTGATAGAAAACAAGTAAAAAAAATACAAAAAAATGAGTAAAGCCCAAGCCCACCCCTCCGATCCAATTTTTAGCGGCTGGTGGGTGTAGCGGCTGCCGGCTGAGAAGATTCGTGGTACACCAGCGGCAAAGTCATCGGCGCCTTCATCGTCTACGTCGTTGTCTGTTGCGGGAGGATTAGTATCCGGCGACGAAAAATTTGATCGGAGGCGTCGCCGATTTCTGGTAAGCCTTGTTTACCGCTGGCCGGAGTTAACACTGCAGGTGGAGGTTGAGGAGGTGGTGGTGGCTATGGTGGGTGAGGAGAGAGAAGATGAAGAAATGAGAAATAAGAGAGAAGATGAAAAAGGGACGGGAAGAGGAGAGAGAAATGGTCCATTTGTGTGAGAATAATATTTTATTAATGGAAAGTGAGACAAAAGTAGTTATTGTTGGCTTTTTCTTTTTAAACTGGGCCGGTTCAAAGTAAATTGAAGAAGTCCGTTTTTCATTTAACTTGGGCCGCCAGCTGTGTGAGAGACCCGCGCCACATCAGCAAAAGTAGGTAGTCTCGACTCCATGCAATAATTTTCCGTTTAGCTATGTCAATGCTTCATTTCGCCGAGCTTAGCCTTGCGAAATCGTACCGTAATTGGGCCCAAGTGTCATTAGATGTCCCCAAAGTAACTGGGCCGAACTCATTTAACCCATAATGGCACACAAATACACAATTTATTAAGGGGACTACTAAACGTAACCTAAGAATTACTAACGTAACCTATTTTTTCCAGTTTTTTTCCTTCTTTACCCTTAATAATATTTCCTCACTACAACTTTTAAAATTAACTTACACTAATTAATTTCACAAAATTTGACATTTGATTGTATTTCAACAAAAAAAAAAATCAAAGTATCAACAAAATTATGAGACGTTCAAACTAAAGTAATGGTGAAATTGAGGTGAATAGTTAATAAAATTTTATCAGATCATTCATTATTCTTACTCTTTATTTGGTGATTGATTGTGAAGTTAATTGGAGATTTTATTTATCTTTTTTGTTTTTTAAATTAAGTCAGAGGAAGAAGAAACAAGTGAAAACGTAAAACGTGACATGAAGTTTGAAGATCAACACACGTGATGAGTAAGAATAAAGGATGATCCGATAAAATTTTACGTCATTGTAACATGATAGGGAAGAAGTCAAGAATGGAGGTGATGAGGGTATGGTTTGTAATTTTGGAGAATATGAGGGTATTATAGGTATTTGGACAGGTTACGTTAGTAAAAAAAAAGTTGCGTTTAGCAATCATGTTTACTAAACTTGCATGTTGAAACAATACATAGCAAAACCATGCCTAATTACCAATACGATTCCTAGTCTTCTTCCGTTCGATCGACCATTCCCTTAGATCTATGAAAGTATTAATGTTCGATGTCATAAATCATAATGCCATATCACCAAAGACACAGTCAATAAACTTAGGCAACTATTATTGGCACTCCACGGGTGTCTTCCGATACTACCACTAACTTATTTTAACTCAAAGAAAATAGAGTTAGTGGAAGTGCTAGAAAGTCTCGTTGAGTGAAAAGTCTTTTTGTAATTTACTAGTACTCCGTAGTACATTGGTACATTACTACTCCACTACTACATACTATTGTTTGTTAGTAGCAACAGGTAGCAACTAGCATCAGGCCAAATGTGAGGAGTAGAAAAAGAGCTCGTATATTCTGCAATCTGCATTGAATCATTGATTATGAAGCAACAAACTTGACCATGCAGCTTTCATTTATCATTCATCACTACTTCACCATTCACCAATGCTGCCATTACTAACTCGAATAATTTTTGGCATTTGCTCCACTTGGTACAATATTTGTCAATAGTTTACTTGTAAAACGAAATGTTGTTTTCAAGGTGCATTTCCACTAGCTCAATCGATAATGTCATTTTGTTGGATTGATGTTATAATTGGTGATTTAGTACATGATTGAACTTAATTATTATACCGACGTATTATTATAAACTTTGTATGAACTCAACCCCGTCCATTTCAATTAGCACGTAAGTGTAAAATTCAATAAACATGTAACATATTATTAAAAACAAAATTTAACGGTTATACTAGCCTTAATACTGCAACGTCGTCAGCAGAGTGCTGGGGCTGCTAGCATAATTGAAAATTTAGCGTCACTGTACTACCTCTCGATTCTTGCAATTGATGTTATATGGAGCTATGTTGGTAAGTTGGTATCCACTTGTCTTTATGTTCATTCATGATTAAATAAGGAGATTCACATGTTCAAGAGCCCTGCAGATCCACCGCCCCTCACGAAAAAACACACACGACGAGAAAGGTAAACAGTATTAACGAACGACAATAGTGCAGATTTACTAAAGAAAAAGCTGACAAAATTATCAAAATATGTTTTAATTATTCAACATTAAAATGGAAGACATTACAAATAATAAAGCTCTCAAATAAGGGTATTACACAAACTTTTTTTACCCTTATTGGAACAAATGGAACACTAGTCAATGATATCTTGACTAGAAAACTTCCGGGAGAAAAAAAAAACATTTTTAGTTTTAGCTGGTACTAATGAAGAAATAATTAGTACTTATCTTAAGAATTAAGTGGAATTTATCATTACTATAGTATTATAATAGTAGAAATAATAATAATTATAAGATTATATAAGCTTCCCAATTTTCTTCCTCTTTGATTAATAAATTAGGAGGGAAAAAATTGAAAGAGAGTGATAATGATGAATTTAAGTGAAATTAAGGGCATTTGGGGCCACCCTGTTGGGTCTTCCAGTTGTTGTAGCAAGAGCAAGTTTCCTTGTTGCCGTAGGTACCTCTTGGGACGCAAAGGCACTTCTTGCAACATTTTTGGCAAAAGAGCATGCACGCATTTCTGTACTGTGTGTTTGAGCACCTCCTTATGCATTGTGGCGAGCACTCTGTTCATTTTCGCCAAATTAAATCAAATCAGATTCATTTAATGTACTCGTTAAGTGACACTGTAGTAAGTACTAATTAAGGATACTCCGCGTACGTTATGTTTTACTTTTCGTGTGACAGCACGAACAAAAGGAATAATGGCAAAAAAATGTGACATTCTTTCGTAATATATAAAGGTTACTAAATGTGGAAACATTGATACTCCGTATTAAGTTGATCATGACTTACGGGAAGGCTTCAAACTTCCGTCTGTATAGCCACCGTCAGCCGAAACCTGTTGGGAAAAATTAAAGATTAATACATAAACAACAATACTTCGTAAATGTGTACGCAAAATGTGCCACATGCACTATAGAATACTCCGTAATACGTAGGAATTGATTTTTACACTTTCGATTAGCATGAAAGTTCATATTAGGAGTGTAAAAATCAATACGCGCAAAATGTGACGATGATACGTTATATATGTATTGAATGTACCTCGGCAATCAAGGAAACGGCAAGTAGAGCTAAGAGGAGGACTGAGAAAACCTTGGTGTTGGCCATTTATTTTTTCTTTTGTGAAGAATAATAATAGAGGGATATTTGAAATGTTTGAAAGAACAAAAAAGCTAAGGTTTGAGTTTGAATGTGTAAATTGGTGTTTGTGTTGAGCTATTTATAGAAGTTGATGGGTGTGCATCTCAGACTACTAGTAAAAAAGAGTCTTTGTTTAATTGTTTTCCTCTTTCTCTATCCCCGCTAATTTCGGCTGGATTGTCAGACCCAATTTGTATGTACTATGTAGCTCTAGATTGTATTTCTCTGTTTTGGAATAATGTCTTTCTTTTATTTAGAGGGAATAATGTTTTAGATTATAATGTTTTGGAATAATGTGTTTTATCTTATTACTCTTGATTTCAAAAATCTTGATTAATTGTGGCATGACATGCACAAATTTGACTTGCTTACTGGTCGATAAATGGATGTGGTTAAGCTCAATGATATCGAGCTCAGTGATCACAAAATTAATTGAAATGTATTAGGCTATAAGCCAATACAAAACCATTATAGTGCACTAAGCTACCTTCAAGTTATATCACACCTTCCGTTGTTGAGAGTTAAGCAATCGATCACATGCATTAATCAAATCACAGACAACGAGAAAAAAATAAACATTCTGCCTCACTATATGAAGTAAACTAGGAAAAGCGAAATGACTATTATACCCTTGTGATCTTGTACAATCTCTCCCTTCTAAAATCTACTCCTCGTTTTAAAACATACTAGTATCCAATTATCAAATTGAAACATTTACATTTCGACATTAATCTGCCACTCCGGTCTCATATTTCTCCATGTTCCGATCAAAGTGATATAGTGATAACATAGGACAATAAGTCAATAATAATTACACAATACTCCACTATAATGCGCAAATTGCATTGATCAGATAAAATAAATGGGATTGATAATAACAGCTGGGGAAGCAAAACCACCTCTTTTTCGCAAATTGCATTATTATTATTCATCTTATAAATTATGCATCACGTTATAAGGATTATGGGCTCTTACAAGTAACATGGCTAGTATGCATGGGGGGCCAACAGAAAGGGGAAAGATTGAGAATGAAGGAGGTAACATGCGCTTATACAAATGTTTTTTGTTGGGACCTGAGTACCTGACAACTACATGAGATATGAGAATATGACTATAAAGTCGTAAATAAATATTTGTTTGATGATACCTTTTCTAATTATTATCCCTAATTCTTTCGACCTTTTTTAAAAAAAAATTAAAGAAATCTTTGGTATAATCGTCCGGTGTTGATACCAATAATTGTAACGATACAAATACCATCAAAAACATCTAGCTAATTGATACACTTTTTCGCTTATTAACAATACTGATCTTTTTCACATCGGTGTTTAGCATCTTTCATCGGCAAAGGAGGTATATATTTCTTTTTGAGAAAATCATGAAATTATATATTGGAATTTGGAGGGGGAAAAAGAGGAAACTCCCCTTAGATAACACTACTTTCTCCATCCATTCGGCTAAAAAATAGGGTTTAAATTTCATCAAAAAATTAAACTTGTATTTGAAAATCGGGTCATTTTTTTTTTGTAAGAAGGTAAAAGATTTTATTCATCCAATTTGGGACTAAAAACGTTATCTTACAAAAATAAAAGCCACTAAGAAGTTAAGCATTAAGAAAGTCTACTACTTCCTCGTTTCCTAAATTTTTCTGCCAACTATAAACTCTCACACAAACAAGAAATTTGATTTCATCTATTATATCATGTACTTGCTTCTCCGAATTTGCAAAAATGCGCCTATTCCTCTCAGCCCAAATGCAGTAGGCAGCAGCAGTAAGGCAACACTTGCACCAGACTGCTTTCCAATGCTTCTGATTTCGATGTTTTGCAAACCAGGTTGCCTCCTGATACAGAGTCCACTTCCTGTCACTTACTCCTATCCAGTTCAACAAAGCAGACCAAATTTGAGCAGAGAAATCACAACGAAAGAAAAGATGTCGATGTGATTCAGATGCTTTTTTGCACAAAGCACATCTGTTCACAATTTGAATTCCTCTTTTTCTTAGGTTATCCACAGTTGTCAGCTTGTTTTGAATGGCAAGACTTGAAATAAAACTGTGTTTAGGTAGAGCCACACAGCCACTTTGCTCCATTTCACTATAGGTTGAACATCTCTGAAAACTTCATAAGCTTTTTTCACACTGAATTTGCTGCCATTCATCCAGCTGCAAATCAAGCCCTGAAGTTCTGCAGCATTCTGATACTGGTTTAGAAGATGATCTCTGACTGCAATAATCCCTCTCCAAGATTCAGAGTCAGTAGGCTTACTTTTGATGGTCCAAATTAAAAACTCTCATTTTTCAGGCCATACAGTCTCACCCAGTCACTCCAAATACTGTTGTGCTGCTTAAAAATTTTCCATATCCACTTAGTCATTATGGCCCTATTCCAAGCAAGAACTTCCTTAATGCCTAACCCACATTCATCCTTTGGATTACAGCAACTTTTCCAACTTTTGCAGCTGATTTTTCGTTGGTTATCCTCAATATTCCACAGAAAATCTTTACAGATTCTGTTGATTTTCTTTATGATTCCTTTTGGAAGCAGAATGCTGGCACACCAAAAGTTTTCTAGCCCAAAAATGATAGAATTTATAAGTTGGACCTTTCCTGCATAGGAAAGAACTTGGGAAGTCCAATGCTTAATTGCTTTGCTGATTTTTCCAATCATCATTTGGTATACTTTCAGCTTTTTTGAGTGCAAGGGAATGCCCAAGTATCTGAAAGGGAAGTGTCCCTTGGCAAATTGAGTCTCTTTAAGGATTTGATCCTCCACCTCTTTGCTAATACCTCCAAAGTAAATTTCTGTTTTGGTAGGATTAGCCTCCAAACCAGAAACACCAGCAAAAATCCTCAAACAGTCAACCACAGCCATGGCTGAAGGGACATCACCCCTTACAAATATCATAAGATCATCAGCAAATGTAAGGTGAGTGAGGTTCAGTTTACCACACTTTGGATGAAAAGAGAACTGGGTGTAAGTTGGCATATTCCTCAGATATCTGGACAGCACCGCCATGCTCATGACAAATAGATAAGGGGATAAAGGATCCCCTTGTCTTATGCCACATTTACCAGAAATAAACCCTTCATAACTGCCATTAATCTTGAAGGAGTAGAAAGGAGTGGTGATACAGCCCATGATCCATTCATTAAAAACTTCAGGAAGGCCAAAAGCTTGCAACATTACCTTGATAAAGTTCCAGTTGAGAGAATCAAAAGCCTTTCTTATGTCAACCTTGATTAAACATCTAGGGGAGACATGTTTCTGATCATAACCCTTAACAAGTGCCTGTGAGACTAAGATGTTTTCAAAAATATCCCTACCTTTAACAAAGGCAGCTTGTTCCTTCCCTATAATATCAGGCAGGACTTTCTGAAGTCTGTTAGCCAAAACCTTAGTCACAACTTTGTAATAGGTGGAGCAGCAAGAGATTGGCCTAAAATCTGTGACACTACTCGGATTCTCCTTCTTTGGAATGAGTGTGACCAAGGTTGTATTTGCAGACTTGTGCATCTTTTTTTTGTCAAAAAAATCCAGAACAGCTCTGGTGAATTCATCCCCCACAATATCCCATGAAGCCTTGAAAAAGCCTGGTGAAAAACCATCCTGGCCTAATCGGGTCATTCTTAGATGCTTCACAATAATCTTATCTTATCTTATCTTATATCTATATGTAAAATTGGTTTGGAGCGGTGTAGATAGGTTGCGTAGACAACAAGTAATCCAATATTTAAATAATCTAATTGAATTTACACATAGTGGTTTAATTAATAAAATGTTGAAAAATGTATATACTCAACCTACGGAATATGCATAATGTAAACTAAATAAAATAAATGTTCATATAATCTATATAGTTTACACTGTGGTTTGATGATTGTTGAAAATTGTGTATAAACTAATCAATCTAGGCAATTTACATAATTTAAACTAAATAAAACGATCAGGCCCTAAAATATGTGTCTATTTAGTAGAGTATACTCTGTAATAGTGAACGAGTGTATGTCCATTCATTCCATGATTGTTTATAACTCGAATATGTACTTACTTGACGTCGTGTGCTAAAAGAAACCACTAATATTTATAATTTTATAAACCAAATAAAAAGACACAGTTCATGCGAAGCACGAGATGCTCCCTAGTTAAACCAATAATTTTAGGATTTTCATATATATTTTCAACTACATCAGAATTTTGTGCTCATAATTGATATTCTTAATAAATCTATGGATTCAAAGTCTCTCACGTGTTTGATATTTATTTAGTTAGTTGGATATGTGGTTTGCGAGAAACAACTACATAATCAAAGAGGATATTTTTCCAGTTGAAAAAAATAGTTGGATTAACCAAATCATCTTTCCTAGAATGAAATTTTTTAGAAAAATTGATATAGATAAACCAGATAGTGGCGTCTCAGATCAAATGAGACAAAGGCAAAAACTCCACTCCGAGGACATCTTTTGGCATTAACCTCCACTCTGATGACATCTTTTGGCATAAACCCCCAATAGAGTATCACATATTATTGAATTTCAATGGTTCCAAACTTTCAAATGGGAAATCTTCCCTCGGATATGTTATAAGTGTTGAAATGTCCACGTACACTATACATGTGAGTATCCCACATTGGAAATAAGGGAATAATATCACTACTTTATAAATTAAGGAGTTACTTCTCTTAAAACCAATTGGTTTTAGGATGGAACCTTATTGGGTTTATAAAGTGGGTTTTCTCTCTCCTCCTTTGGGTGTGGCCAGACCCGTTTGCGTTTTCACATAGTATCAAAGCTCATGGTTAAAGTCTTTAGTCTCAATGAATTATTCGTAGCCAAAAATGCCGATAAATCGGTGCAAAAATGGAGTTGGACTTTATAGTAAGTTAGTATGCCTTTAAAAAGGGACCTCATATGTAAGAGGGGAGTTGTTGAATTGAGATAAAAAAAAATACTCCAAATATGAGTTTCCCACATTGTAAAAAGAGAAGAGATTTGTCTACCATAAACCAAGTAATAACTCCTCTTATTGGCAGTTGGTTTTAAAATGAAACCTTCCTGGGCTTATCAAGTGGATTGTCTCTTATCATATGAGATGTGACCCAGGCTCGTGCGTAATTTCACATGATATTAGAGTCCATGGTTGGATCTTGGGTCTCATGTATTTGATACTGGCCGTTTATGCAGCTGGGCCTTTGTAACGCAACTTAAGTGAGCGGATTGAGCCCAAGTTTGCTTTGTTTGCCAAATCTATGGTTTCAGGGGAACTCAGATGTGAGAGGGAGTGTTGAAGTGCTCGTTTACACTCAACGTACATGTGAGTGTCCCACATTGGAAATGAGGAGAGAATTTTGCTACTTTATAACTTAAGGAGTTACTCATCAATTGCCAATTGGTTTTAGGATGTAAACTCCTTGAGCTTATAAAGTGGGTTTTCTCTCTTTTCCTTTGGGTGTGGTCAAACCCCTTTGCCTTTTCACAATAAGGGACTCTTGTGGAACCTCGGCAATTTTTGGAGCAAATAAAGCGTTGTAGCTTCACTAGTATTCTGTTATCGGAAACATTAACTTTGAAATTAAAGAAGGTATTTAAAGCTGCAAATTTCTTAGGTATCAAAAACCTCAATAACCTTTTGTGTGATTAACTCTATTCGTCAAAGTTGGAAAGTCCCTTGGAAAATTTCTAACTTGATTCAAGATATTATGATGGTTTTTTCATTATTTTTACAAAGTGAAGATTATTCATTATTTTCGTGAAACCAATAAACTCACAAACTTTATGGCCAATTCAGGATAGTACTCTTGTCCCTCCCTTACTCATTGGTTTGAGAGTCCTACTTACTCTCATTCGAAATGAAGATCGAGTTGGGTTGGTTGTACAATTGGGGATCAACCTAGTTTTCTTACCTCTATCGAAAAAATATATATAACCCGGATCGGAAATTCATTTCTTGTAGCTAGGAAGTTGCCTATAAGCATTTTGGTTATACTAAATTTACTGATTAATAGGCATTAAAACTTCCTTAGTAATAATTAAGATCTGGGATATAGAGTAGGTGAGAAAGTACAAAACGAGTGAGGAGTTCGCCCGAACATTGAAGTCACTATATGATGATCAATTAATATGATTCGGAGTAGTATCTAAAGTACCCTTTTTCAAATGAGAAGATAGAAAGAAATTATCCGGCCCTCAAGTCCAAAGTGAATAGTTCTACACATTGATTACTATGATAAAAAGTTTTGGCATGAAATACCTTTGGCACCAGATTAGATACTTTTGTGGTGACAAGAATTATGAACAATAAAAGCAAACTTATAAGTGGTGTACGTAATTCAGTAACCGTGAAGGCACAGGAGATGGATTGGCCCCTTAAATGCAGGATCTATCATCTATCAATGTTGTGTAAGCTTGTTTGTTTGGACAGTTATTGGCACATGCAATGCGACTGCATTTGCATGTTCTGATTTGTCCTCGTCCGTCCTACTGCATGCACCCTGCAGTCGAATGTCATGATGCTTGCAATTTGTGTAATTAGCTCCATCGATCGATCCATCTTTTGATCAGGGAATTATTGTTTCTGATTTGCTTAACTCGTACTGATGATAAGATTAGTCACCATTAAGATGATCATGATTCACTTATATATCTAGATTATTCAACTATATATGATCTCTTTATCTAAACAAGCAACTTGATATAATTCTATGTGGTGTACACCTCAAAATGGAGAAGCTCATTCCTCAATCGAACATACAAATAATACTCGCATACAAGACAAGAGAGCACATCTTTCAAAATGACTAAGAGATATATAAGCGAGCGAGATAGTACAAGCACGATCAAAATTGGTTAATTATGCTCGTGGGAAACAGATGAAGAAATTTGTGTTTTCAAATGAACATAATCCGCTCTGAACCTGGTTCCGTGTTAACTTAGCTTGATTGATGTGTGGATAGTTCGTCAGTTCATCACATTATCAAAACATAACTAATTTATTCAATACTTTTTGCATGACCCGCCGCTTTAATTTGTCTACATACTCGTCCTTGAAGATATACGTTAGTTAGTTAAACGAGTTAATAGGAAACTGAAATTCATAACTGAGTTGAACTTCGATATGGACGAGTCGTGATCGAGCACTCAAGTACACATACGATTTAATTCGGTCGATCATATCCTCGAAAAATGATAGTAGAAGGCAATTGGCAATAAGGCCATGTGAGGTGCCCGTCAGTTGGATGTTGAACCGTAAAAAACGTACGGTCGTGAATAGTGGAGTCTATGTCGACCTTATGTTTAATGAGACCACATGTTTGCAGGCAAGTTCACGGCAAAGGTAAGTCATCGTCTGTTGTTTTCAGACCTCAATAAGTCTTATTATATACCATACGAAGTGGACCAGTGGAGTGTGGAGGGTATAAAAATAGTAGGTACGGAGTAGTTTACAGTTATGTCGATCGAGCAGTTAAGATTTCAGTTATTACTGGTTGCTGGTTCACTTTATGTACATGATAAGTCGATAAGATATATGTAGCTTTTAGCTTACGAAATTTGGCCAACTTGGCTAACCTTTAATTGTTTGGAACCATCAAATTTGTTGTTGTAAAATAGTTGCATCATATTCCTTGTTTTTTCCGCTTGTAAAGTGTGTAAAGCAACTGACTTTTTTTTCTCTATGTACAATAACATACAGTATGTATTTGTTTATCTCAAGCGTGACTCAAGTTAATTGCTTTTTCTGAATTATTCTTTTCGGTTGTCATGAGAACATACTGTATATGAGATAAGAATTAGATGAAGGTGGAGAAGAATAGAAGATAAGATATACTCCGTATATGGAAGTTTGTTAAGAATTTAATTTATGTCATGGTCTGACTCTCACAAACACTACGACGAGTAGAGCTCGCAAAATAGCACAAGAGACTCGGCATATTCAAATCATATGATATTTGAGTTGACGCACAATTGGACCTGATCGGCTAAACCCGATGCGAGCCGTGAGTTGATCTTTCCTTTTATGACAATATCCCGGATAAACCAACCCTTTAAAATAGAATCAAAGTAATAAAAATGGATTACCGAGTACAGGACTATAAAGAATTAGAAGATGGAGGCGTGATGATGAGGCCGCGCATTTGAATCATGTGCAATCTCTTAACTCTTAAGCTCAGGTGCGAGCACATGCGACGAGGCTCTCTTGTGTCCCTAAAATTCAATTATTAGCCTTTTTTCTTCCCCTTTACAAATAATAATGGAAAGTCATCACCATTTTATATTAAGATGCCCAAAAATAATATGTTCAGTTAAGTTGCCTAGATCTTTCAATTACACATGCATGCAATTGCATGCATTATTCATCCGATAATCTGGAAAATCTGACTTCATGCACGCAGTTGTGAAATTATTGATCTCTAGTTTGCTCATCATTTTTCATTTTCAAGATTCAACGTAAACAATTACGTGATCAAGTTAGTAACATCCCATATGCAATATTCCTTTAGATTTTCTAATGACATATAACGCTCATTCATTGTGTTCTAAATATAAGATTCGTGTATTATATACGCTATATGATACTCTGTCATTTACTTGCGAATTTTTATTACTAATATTGAGGATTCATTATAATTGAGTGTTTAACTCTTGTAGAAGATGGACTACGAGTATATGTTATAGCTAGCTAGCTAAGTAGTATAGGGGAAAGTTGAGCTAATCTAATTAGTGCAAATTTCAACGACCGGGGTAGCGTGTGCTCCCTATAAGAATACGAAAACCCACACAATATAATGCCTATCTATTATTGATAATAAGATGTGTATTTATACTACACAATAACTTGGAGAATACTCCAGGTTACCTAAATCTAGAATATTTTATAGTTTAGAATATTCCAAAATACAAACTAATAATATTTATTATATTATTATCTATTACACCCCCGCAGTCGCAGCGGTAAGGTAAGGACGCTTCGACTGAAGTCAATAGTTGTAGACGCTTCAGCAGGAGCCAGTGGTAACGACACGGCGGTAGGAGCCAATAGGTGAAGATGCGTCGACAAGAGCCATTGGGTGAAGACAAGGCGGCAGAGCATGACCGGAGTGCAACAAGGATCCAAGGGTGCAGCAAGCGTCGTCGCACAGATAAGAAGAGAGATCTCAGCACAAGGACCAGTAGACGGAACAGCACGGAACAACAGAAGGACCAGTACATGGACCAGAAGACGGACCAGCAGACGGAACAATCACACGAGTCGCAAGAAGGGGGGCGAATCCTCGTGAGAAAGGGGTGGCGAGTCGCGAGAAAGAGATGGCGAGTCGCGACGCCCCGCTGGTGCTGAGAGGTTGAGGACGCTAGCGAACCAGGTAGAGAGGTCATACTATTACGGGGACCATAGTGGGTGAACCACAGAGATAGATGGGAAGAAGAGGAGAAGTCAAACTGACAAACCAGGACCAAAGTGGACGAACCACGAAGTAAGAGAGGAGGAGAAGAGGGAGAGACAAAAGAAAAAGAATCCACCACGAAGGATACAAGCTTGTTGTTGTCATAGCTATACGCCGATGTCAAACCACGGCTCAATCAAGAAGCATCAACTTTTATTTTTGTGAGGAATAAAAACCTAACCTAATATGCGTGGGACTAACATAAAAGGGAAAGGAGAAGGCTGGAGTATGGCCAGCCGGAGATGGGAGAGGTGAAAGCCATCTCCGGCCGAAAACGAACGCACGAAAAAAGATCAAGAGTTAGGTCAGCGGAAGAAAACCTAACTAGCTAGCTGATACAAACTAATACGGAGTAATATTTATTATATTATTATCTATTACTCCCATGGACCACCCCGTCCCCAAATTTGTCGTTGTGCTGTAGGATGAACCCGATTTGGTTACTAGCTAGCGAGTACTATACATACCAATTGTTTGTTTGTTTTATTTGGTAAATTGGTAGAGGTAGCTAAGATTCTCGATCATTTGGTAGAACATTATTGATTACAATGTCGAATATGAGCAACATCTTGAAGTTGTGGATGAGAATTTGGTTCAATGTTGAAGAAGAGATAAAGCACCGGATCGATCATGATTCATGATTCATGAATGAAGGTTTTCATGTTGTCGCGGTCCCACGTAAAACTTACACTGGCAACTAGCCCACTATCCATGTTACTTGACCAGTTGACCCGATACCCCGCAACATTGTGACGCCTAAACATGTTTCTTCACCCAAATTATAAAGGGATATTATCCAAGGTACTCCCGAACTTTGCGCTTTTCTCCATGGTACCCCCGAACTTTCCGACTTGCCCAAAATACCCCTAAACTTTCCGACTTGCCTATTTGCACACATTTTTCCATTTTTCCCCTAACGCCACACTAACACCGTGAATCTCCTCCATTGCTTCTCACTCCTCACCAAACCCCCAACCCACCCCTCTCATTTTCTCTCTCCTCACCTAACTCCTCCAATAAACTCATTTCTCAATCAATTCCAAGGTTTCCAACCCATATTCATACTCATCCATAAATTTATTGGCATATCGAGTTTAAGGTCGAGCAAGATGTGAGGGGAGAGAGAGTTAGGCTGGGTTTGGGGGTGGGCAAAGACTTGAAGGTTGCCGACGAGTGGATTGGTGGGGCGGTGGTGGTCGGCAAAGCCAGGGGTGGTTGTTGGTTGTTTGGTCAGTGCCGAGGAGGGAGAAAATATTGGGTTGGATTTGGGTATTTTCTGGGTCTTCAATTGTTTCTACCTACTTGTTCATCTTCATCTCCAATTTTCACAATTTTTTCAAGTTTTCACCCTCATCCATTTCTACAAATTCGATTTTAATTGGGTCCTCTATATTTTCTGTGATTTCTTCCTTCTCTTGTGTCTGATTATCACCTTGCAATTTAATTGGCACAATTTCTCTTTCGTCTTTTTCTGTCTTCATTCCATGTTTTTCGCGTTGTTCATTGTGTTCGTTGTGGCTGGAGATGTCGCATGGAGGTAATGGCGAGAGCGGGTGGACGATGGTCCCAAGTATGGTGGTTAGGTGGTGGGGAAGTGGGGAGGAGAGAGAAAGCATTGGTTGACAATTGAGGAGTCTTGTTTTTTTTTTTTTTTCATTAACGGAGTTGAAGGAGGTTAGTATGGCGTTAGTGAAAAAATGAAAAAGTGGGTGGAAATAGGTGTTGCGCAAAGTTCAGCGGTAGTTTGGGCAAGTCGGAAAGTTCGGGGGTACCGTGGAAAAAAGCGCAAAGTTCGGGGGTATCTTGGATAATATCCCAATTATAAAAGGCCAAAACTTATATTTTCACAAACTCGTTTTTGTCCAATTCTATCAAATTTTTCCGGAGGGGATGGTGTTTTTGGCTAAGTATTGTGGGGTATTTTAGAACAATTCTAATTATATGTCTCATAATGGTATGTCATCATTTCGTGTCCTATTTAACCACAAGTTGACACGTGACGTTTTTAAAATAAATATAACGTTAGATTGCGTGTGGTGCCCCTAACTATGTCATAATGCGCGGTGCCCTAACTTTTCAAACTAATACAACTTGGTAGTTGGTACTCCTGAACTACGTTGCACGAGTACGACACCGACGCCGGGAGGACGCGGACACCGGGACACCGCAATCTCAAAATTTAGGACACCGACACCGCTATTATTTTTTAATATAAATATATTAAAATAAATTAAATAATATATTTTTAATAAAATAATAAGAATTTCTCACTTTAAAACTTAAATCAATTTCAAAATGATGATATTACACACACATTCATTGACTATGTTAAAGGAAACGCTAAGGAATTCGAGACTAACAATGTCTAGTTCGCCCAAATGCTTGCTTAATGTTTATTTTTTGTGTCCTAGAGGAGTCCAACCGGTGTTCGTGTGGAAAAAAAAAACAGGTTTTGTGTCCAAGTTAAAAAAGAATAAACCGGACACCGGTCCGACCGTGTCCGACGCGTGTCCTCCCGATGTCCTCCTAGTGTCCGTGTCCGACACCATATTGGACAAGAACACGTCACTTGGGAGAGGTGTCCGTGCTTCATAGCTCCTGAACATTGAACTTTTGACATTTGGTACCCCTAATTTCCCATTTCCTAAACATTGTTAACTTTTGGCAGTTAAGTGACACCCAAGATACTCCACACATAAGTGTCACACATTGGACAAATGGAAGAGATTTGTCTACCATATAAACCAATGAGTTATTCTTTATATTACCAATTGGTTTTAATTACGATGGAACATTTTTGTACTTTTAAGTGGACTCTCTCTTCTCCTTGCGAGTGTGGTCTGACCCGTGCATAATCTCACATGATTTAACATTCCTTAATCACAAACAAAATTGCGCTATCTAATTTTAGTTCATCAATGAATTAAAGTCTTAATCAAGAAAATAAGGATTAGAGAAGGCATTATCAAATGAAAATTAAAGACTTTATAATCATGTAGTTGTCAGGTCCCAAACAACTTTGTATAAGCGCATGTTACCTCTTTTCATTCTCTCTCGCTCTTTCCCCTTTTCTTGGTCCCTCCCACATTACCCATGTTACTAAGATTATTATTTAGATTTATCCTTATAACGTGATGTAGTAATGTATAAGCTGAATAATAATAATAATGCAATTTGCGATAAAGAGGTGGTTTTGCTTCCCCAACTGTAATTATCAATCCAATTCATACTATCTGATAAATGCAATTTGCTTGTTATGGAGTAATGTGCAACTGTCCTATGTTATCACAATATCACTTTGATTGGAACATGAAGATACGACCGGAGTGGATTCAATGTCAAATACTCGAATGTAACTTTGATGTTTCCATTTAATCTTCTCGGTCTCTCGAATATCTTTCACAATAGTGAACAGAAGGGATCAATTGTGCACAATTACAAGGGTAAAAATTAAATCATCCTTTTGCTTTCCTATAATAGTTTTATAGTGAGCCCAAAATGCCTTTCAACCGTGTTGAATTATTTTGTGATCAATTGCTTGACACATAGCGAAAGGTATAATGGTTTTGCCGTTTCGTACTCACTAATGGCTATTACCTCATAATTCAATGTATGACGAGTTTACATTTTAATAATGGTACTGATTTCGACACTAAATAAACATTAGTTGATCTTGCAATTTGAGATTTAGATAGAGCTTATTGGTATAGATTTCGCGATCACATTGGTCGATCTTCATACCTAATCTTCTACGACATCATTGAGCATAAATGCATAACCCATTAATCAATCCGTACGCAAGTTGAAATTGTTCAAGTCATGCCTCAATTAATCAACTCAGAGAGTAACCACTAACCACTCACATTTGGCTTTGGCAAATACTCCATACAGAGTAAAAAGGTAAAAGCAGAGGAGTGGAGTAGTATAATTTCGGTCCACATTTGGTCTGACCATCCATCCGAAATCAGCGGAGAAAACAATTAAACAAAGCAATTAAAGTACTACAACTCGTACATAGATGTACACCCACATTAACCTCTATAAATACCATCACACAAACACCGACATACACATTCAACCTCAAACCTTTCTTGTTCTTTACAATTTCTCACAAAATAAAAGAAAATGGCGAGTACCAAGGTTTTTTCAGTCCTCATCTTGGCTCTACTTGCCATTTCCTTGGTTGCTGAGGTACATTGAGTACATATATAATGTGTCATTCTCACATTTTCCTCGTATTGATCTTTACACTCCTTATATTAGCGTTTGCGCTAATTAAATGCGCAAAAACAATTCTTACGTATGATTCTTTAGTGCATGTGGCACATGTTTAGGCAGTACGAAGTTGTTGTTTATGTATTGATTTTGATTTTTTTTCCTAACAGGTTTCGGCCCGCAATGGGAAAGGTGGCCACCATGGTTATACAGACGGAAGTTTGACGCCGGAACGTAAGTCATAATCAGCATGCTAGTGTTTCCTCATTTAGTAAATAATTTTATTTAAATCTGATCTGATTTGATCTGATTTGGCGAAATTGAACAGAGTGCTCGCCACAATGCATAAGGAGGTGCTCAAACACACAATACAGAAATGCGTGTATGCTCTTTTGCCAAAAATGTTGCAAGAAGTGCCTTTGCGTCCCAAGAGGTACCTACGGCAACAAGCAAACTTGCTCTTGCTACAACAACTGGAAGACCCAACAGGGTGGCCCCAAATGCCCTTAATTTCATTTATTCATCCTTTAATTTTCTTTTCTCCCTCTTAATTTATTAATCAAATTGGGAGAAAAGAAGAGCTTAAATTATTATATTAGTATGATATTATTAATTCTTAAGAAAAGTACTAATTGTTTAGTACTAAGCTAAGATTAAGAAATGTTTTTCTTTTTCTTTTTTTTTTCAGATTTTTTTGAGTCAAGATATCATTGACTAATTTTAATGTGAGTTGTATTGTAATTTGATTTCAAATTGCATTGCTCCGATAAGGGTTAAAAATTATTGTGTAACACCCTCATTCGAGAACGTTATTTGTGTAATGTCTTCCGTTGTTATTGTTGAATGAAACATATAATTGTCATTTCATTAGCGTTTGTAATGTCTTCCGTTGTTGTGAATAATCTAAAACATATAATATGATAATGGTCATTTTTAGCGTTATTCGGGAAAAAAATAAAAAATTTATTTGGATTTGGAAATTTCCATCTAGATCAAGGAGGATGGAGGGACGAAAAATCCATAACAGTCATTTCCCCAACAGTAGAAATGATAGGGGTAGTATGTGCATTTCAAGCCAAAAGGTGCCACTTTTTGGGGTGGCCCCAAATAACACTTTCGTTTTTTTTTTTTTTCTTCTAGTCATGAACTCATGATTAATCTATTCCTTGAAAACAATTCTCTCTATTAAACTTATGAATTATCTCATACTCCCTCCATTTTTTTTTCTTTTACGTTTGGTTTGAAATTATCTCACAAATCCAAACTAAATGTAAAGAACCAAAAAAAGTAGAGCGAAGTAAATCATAGAGAGCCAAATTGGCCGGATTAAGGACTAAGCATGGCCGGCCCTGAGGTAGGGCGAGCCCGGGCAATGCCCAGGGGGCCATGCCAAAAAGGGGCCCAAAAACCTTCAAACAGCCCGTTAGCAAAAAAAAAGTGAGAAAAAAAGAAAATCTTGCAGGTCAATCATTATTGTGCTTCGATAGTTTCTTCCCTTTCTAAAAATATATGATCTTTTGAATTTCCTAAATAAATCATGAGAAAATCAAGGCGCCAAATTATTGCCCTTAAACAATACAAAATTTACTAGTAGCACAAGTTTTAACCCCTGCATATCTAAAATTCTAGCATGATATAACGATGCTTCGTCGACCACCATTGTTCACCTTTTGGGCGCCTCTTCCAATTCGGTTAGTTAATTGTTTAATTTGATTTAATTGTTAATTGTTTAATGTACTTGTTGGTTGTTAATTGGTGAAAACATGTCTTTCATGAATTCTGGTTTTGTGGTAAAGATTATCAATCAGATTAATGAATGGAGAGAAATGAGGGAAGAATGTAGTTCTGCCTTAGTTTTGGAATAAACCAAATAATAAGGTAGAAGAATAAAAAGCTAAGGAAATGAGGTTGGACTTCGTGAATACTTAAACAAGTTAAGGAGTAGTAATTTGTTAGAGTATAACAGGCGTCCCTATGTATTGTAGGGAAACTATACACCACAAGTGTTGGTGTGAGTTCGACTTTGGGATAGATGAGGTCTATATTCTTAACCTGCAACCAAGAGCAAACAGTCAAAGGGAGGGCCCGGGATTTACCCAGGCGACGCCCCTCCGATGCTTAAGTCAGTCGGGTGCGGTCAACAGTAAATGATAGCAATAATGAGAGAATGTCAATAAATGTGGCAATAAATGAGATAATAAGTGTCCTTGAAGTTGAGGAAATGAGGGGTATTTATAGAGGAGGAGGTAACCCTAAAAGACAAGCTTGGGGGTCCCCCCCTCATCTTAACCCTTCATTCCTTTGGGCATCCATTGGATGGGATGAGATGGACATCATTTGGGCTTTATCAAGGGCATTGGGCCTCTGATTTCGAAGGGCTGTGGCCCAACTAAAACGTGTACCAACAGAGCCCCTCGAAGTCGGGTTGCGCTCGTCGATCACCTCGTCTCGGCCTTCCTCGGCACCGAGGGTGACCCGACTGCGCATCCCCTGGCCACCCTTTGTCCTGACTTATGTAATGCGCCTTGACAAAGTCCTATGATGTCGCTTTCCTGTCTTCATTTTGCCTAGGCCGTGGGGCTCGTACTTTTTCGATTTTTAATCGAAAAACTTTGCCCCTTGCGAGGTGCACGGTCGTACGTGTCACTTGACTATCTTTGTGCGTTGTCATGGATTTCCTGGTTTTACTTCGAACGAGTTCTTGAATTGAACTGCGTCCCTGAAATTGGGCGCGATTTCGACTTTGGAAACAGATTTCGCCCCTGAAGTTGAGGCGAAATCGCAATCGAACATCGCCCCTGAAATTGGTTGCGATTTCGACTTCTTGAGACAGATTTCGCCCCTGAAATTGGGTGAGATTTCGATTTCTTGAGACAGACTTCGCCCCTGAAATTGAGGCGAAATCGCAGTCGAACATTGCCCCTGAAATTGGGTGAGATTTCGATTTCTTGAGACAGACTTCGCCCCTGAAATTGAGGCGAAATCGCAGTCGAACATCGCCCCTGAAATTGGGTGCGATTTTGATCGTTTGAAATAGACTTCGCCCCTGAAATTGAGGCGAAATCGCAGCCGAACATCGCCCCTGAAGCTGGGTGCGATTTCGAAATTTGAAAATGACTTCGCCCCTGAAATTGAGGCGAAATCGCAACCGAACATCGCCCCTGAAATTGGGTGCGATTTCGAAATTTGAAAATGACTTCGCCCCTGAAATTGAGGCGAAATCGCAATCGAACATCGCCCCTGAAATTGGGTGCGATTTCGAAATTTGAAAATGACTTCGCCCCTGAAATTGAGGCGAAATCGCAATCGAACATCGCCCCTGAAATTGGGTGCGATTTTGATCGTTTGAAATAGACTTCGCCCCTGAAATTGAGGCGAAATCGCAGCCGAACATCGCCCCTGAAGCTGGGTGCGCTTTCGAAATTTGAAAATGACTTCGCCCCTGAAATTGAGGCGAAATCGCAACCGAACATCGCCCCTGAAATTGGGTGCGATTTCGAAATTTGAAAATGACTTCGCCCCTGAAATTGAGGCGAAATCGCAGCCGAACATCGCCCCTGAAGCTGGGTGCGATTTCGAAATTTGAAAATGACTTCCCCCCTGAAATTGAGGCGAAATCGCAACCGAACATCGCCCCTGAAATTGGGTGCGATTTGGCAAAAAGTGTCGGTCTCGATTGTCGTTGCTCAATTATTGGGTGTCGAATTCGAAAAGTTTTTGGCAAAATTTTAAAAAGATTCCCTCGAGCCGTTACGCGCTTGGGAAGCGGAACAGTCGCCTCGGAATGGTAAAAGCCGTTGACATTAACTGTTCATTATGACAGTTAATGATGGCTTTTACTGGAAATTGTGTAAAAACCATGCGATTTTACCGTTTTGCCCCCGAGTATTTCTCCTATAAATACTTCTCTCCGCCCCCTTAATCACTTTTTACTCTTTTTTCGCCTAACTTTTCGAAAACTTTTTCCTTGCTTTTTTTTTTTCTCAACTTTACGCCAACTTTTCTCGAATCTTCGCCCCAAAAAATCACCCACTTTTTGCATCAAACTTGCCGTTTTTCGCCGTCATTGTGCGTAGATTGTTTGTATTTCGAACTTTCGTTCGTTAATCGAGCCGCATTCTTTTCAAGTCTCGAACAAATTAGGGTTTTTCGCCCTAATTCGATTTGAAAACTTTGGAACCCAACCGCCGTTCGCCGCTCCGACTTAGATCCGACGTCCGACCCTTCTTTCCGGCAATCTAAGGTATTTTTCCTCCCTTTTACTCCCTCTTTTGCATGTGTTTTTCTTAGATTTTTTTGGGTAACCGTTGGTTGCCCTACTTTCTTCCCCTCTTGTCCCTTTTTAGCCCTCTTTTCGCATCTTTAGATGTCGATTTGAGGTCTAAACTTGGATTTGCGTCACCCAACCGCTGTGCGGGTTGATCTGGGTTGGGAGGCGAAAGTATGGTTGCCGCGACCGAGGTCATGGGGTGAAGACCATGCCTCGGTTCGTCGTTTATTGACTTGGACTTTGACCCTGTGTCGATATAACGTAACCGTTGCTTTCTTGCCTTCAACGCAGATGACGCACTCAGGTGACTCTTCTTCTGTCCCTCGGCCGCGCGCACAGAAGCACGCCCCTAGAGCGGCTGCGACTACTTCGCAACCGGAACAGGATGATGCCCCTGCGCCGCGCGCCGCAATAGACGTGATGGGGGTGTACCAAACTGCTAGGATCGCGGAGGATTTCATAGCCACATACACCCCTGACGCACTGAAGGTGTTTTGTGATGAATACGGGATTAGACCTCCTGTAACGCTCACAGTCCCCGAAGCCGGGTCCATCCTATCTGAACCCCTGCCGGAGTGCTTCGCAGTCCATGAACTGTCTATTGCCAGTGGGTTGCGGCTGCCCGTTCCTAGGTTTACGGCTGCGCTCCTTGTACATTACCACCTGTGTCCTGCCCAACTTACCCCGAACACCTTCTTAGCTATCAACGGTTTTGTAATGGCCTGCTTGGCTGCGAAGATCCCTGTTTCAATCGACCTTTTTCAGTCACTTCACCGGGTATCTTCCAACCAATTCGGGTTCTTTACCCTAAGTCCCCGCAAGGTCGATGACGGCCAATATGTGACGCAGCCCACCAAGCCCCGTAAGAACAAGACTGTGTGGAAAAACAGGTTCTTTTGGGTTGGTTTGGATGCGACTGCAACCGCAATGGACCGTCCTTTATTCGTGCGGCTTGCGGGTGATCCTCCTCAGTCGACTCGGGTGCAGCCTATAATGGGTGCGCACATGTGCGAACTGCGCGACTACTTTTTTCAACCCAAGGGTGCGGAGCCGAAGGATCGCGTCTGGACACCCACCGGCGAGCAAGCCATAGACAATGAATGGCTACTGGCTGCGGGCCTTATGAAGCCCATTAGTGAAGCCGAATTTCGTAGGATACTTTCCTCTGTATTTTAGTTGCTTTTTTGCTTGTATTTGTCTAAGTGTTTTCCTGCCTTCTTTGCGCTTGCAGAAACCGCATACGCCGCAGTTCAGAAAGAAATACTTAAACTCCCCGAGGAAATCATGTGGCGAATGATGCTTCAACGCGAGAAGGGCGCTGACGCACCTGCAAATGTGAACGCTGGTCGCGAAGAGACCGCTGCGCTGCAGAAGAAGGGCGCTGGAAGTAAGCGCAAGCGAGGTGAACCATCCTCGTCCCAGCCGGCTGCGTCGCAGTCGAAGAAGAAGAAGAAGAAGCAGTCTTCCTCCTCCACTCCCATGGCTGCGGAGCCGGTCCGCGAGGTGCCAATGCACCAGGAAATACCCTCTTCGCAGTCACCTGTTGTACAAGAGGTCGCTGATCCGCAATCACCGGTCGTACAGGAAGTGGTTGCTCCGCAATCACCTGTTGTACAAGAAGTGTTTGCTGAACAGCAGGTGTCGACTGAGCAGCCGGAGCAGTCGACCTCTCCACTAATCCGCCGCCGTCCCGACAAAGAAACGGCCGCGGCTGAGGAGACCTCGTCCCCGGTGAGTACTCATACTGACTGTTTTCTTTCATTTTGTTGTGTACTTGTCATTTTTTCTAAGTGGTCCTTTCCTTGCAGGTTCACGACAATCAGCGTGCGGGCAAGTCGCTCCGCCACTATCGGACGCAGCCGAGTGGTGAAGGTGGAAGTGCGGATGAGAGTGAGCACAGCAGGGGTGCGTCTCCTGTTGAGGATAGGGGGACTGCGTTTGGCCCAAGTAAGTCTACTTCCCTTCGTGCTAAAGGTCCTTTTGCTTACCGCCGCTCTGACTTTCCGTCGCGCTCAGGCTTGGGCGGCTTTATGACGCGGTTGATGCCCATACCCGACCAGACGGGGCAGCCCATGCCTAACGTGGAGGGGGTTTGGGCCATCAGGGGGTTGACGGAGCCTCTCAACCAGGCCTACGTGCCTTTCCGTCACTGGGCGCGCAACCAGCCCACACCCTGCAACTGGCTGGAACATTTCTGCGGTCATGCTCTCAGCGTAAGTTTCCGGCAATCCATCTTTTTTGCCTCTCTTGACCTTGTCAGTTTCTTCTTCTTACTTTATTTTTCTCTTGCAGTTGGCTGGTATCGCGACCCATATATTTGTTCGATATGGTGACCCCGCCACTCGCATACGGAATGACGAGATCAAGTATAAGGAGCTGGCCGCGGTATCAGCGCAACAGGATAGGGATATCCGAGCGTTTACTGCGGAAGTTGCCCAGCTTAACGTCGAAATCTTTCAAGCTGGTGAGCGGGTCAAGGAAGCAGAGACCAGGGTGGCTGCGGCAGAGGAGAGAGCACTAAAGTCAAAGGCTGACGCTAGTGCAACCATGAGTCAGCTCTCTGAACTTCACAAGGACAATGAGAAGTTAAAACGCATCAACTCGTCCTTGGCTGCGGACAATGAGAAGCTCAAAGAGGCCCAGGCGCAGCTAAAGGATGATCTTGCTGCGGCCTTGAAAAGAGAGAAGGTGCTGAAGACGGCGGAGGAGAGTCTGCTGCGGAGAGTGGAGAACGCAAAGGGCCATGCTTGGTTCTGGGCGCATCGGGCTTGCAATGCCAAGGCCAAATTCCTTGCTTCGCCTGACTTTGCCACGTTGGTGAATGACAAGATGGGTGAGGTGCGCTTTGAGGCTGCTGAGGGCATGAAGAAGGCTGTCATTTCCGCACTAAGGGAAGTGGACGCGATTTCAGACAAACATCCAAAAACCTTAGCTCCAGTGGAAGTGGAAGCATACAAAGCTGCATTGGAGCGCGTTGAAACCCAATTTCTGGCCTCTTACGAGGACTCGGACATAGTGGCACAGGGCTTAGAGTTCATGCTTGCAAGGCGCAACAGTCTGATGGATCAGGCGCGGAAGACATCTGGCAGCTGCCCGAAGACATCAACTTCGACGAGGTCGCACCGGAACCAGAGCCCAGGGAGCAGCCAGTGTTCACACCACCTCCCGTCATTAACTTGGTATCAGATGACGGCGACGACGAGGTCGATGATGATGACGAGGGTGGTGGTGATGATGATGATGATGATGACGAGGGTGGCGATGAGGATGACGGCGAAGAGGAGCAAGAAGATGGTGCTACTCAGCCGGAGAACACCGCTGCGGCCACCACCGACGCCTCCGCCACCGATGTTGCCCCCTGATAATATTTTTTGTACTTATATTTTTGAACAATTTGCCTTTGAACAATTTGGTGTACCGCCGCAGCCGCCTCAAAAGGGGTGTTTTGGCTGCGGTTTATGACTATTTCCTTTACTTTTCCTCCATTAATATCAAGTATTTTTTTTCTTTTCAACTGCCTTTACATACTTGCAAAAATGTGTCTTTGTCCTTTCATCAATCATCTTTGCTTCTGAAGTAGAAACAGGCATCGCCCCTGAACTTGGGTGCGGCTTCGCTGTGATAAAAAACACTTTGCTCCTGAAAAAGGAGACAAAATCGCAACCGAATATCGCCCCTGAATTTGGGTGCGATTCCGATTCGGTCTTGTAATCGCAACCGAACATCGCCCCTGAAACTGGGTGCGAGTCCGATGTCTTGAAATTCACTTCGCCCCTGAAATTGGGTGCGAGTGTGATATAACTGAACGACTTAACCCCGGAAAGGGGGGCAAACATCGCTATCAAATATCGCCCCTGAATTTGGGTGCGCATTTGACTTAACAAGCTTTAACACTTGTATAAATTTTGATGTAATACCTGCAAAACAACAACAAAAAATAACTCATTATTTAGGTGCGCCCCTCGAGGTATTAACCCAAGGGTGGAATATTATAGCTCAACTCGTTTTTTGTGGGCCATTATAACTCATCCTTCGTTCGAAATAGAACTCGGATATTAACGAGGGTCGAGCCCGAGATGTCATTTTGAGCCGATGAAATTTCGGCTCGACTATCCAGGCCCGTGGATCGGGGGTTCTACGCCTCATATATACCCAACATCGCAGTGCGGATGTCCCAAAATGGAGGACCCCTGATTACTGGGCACGAGTGCGTAGGCGAACGAATCCGAGCTGAAGACATGTTCGCCGGGTGATCCAGAAATCCCTATTCAACGCGCACCCAACTCAGTTGGGATGAATATAACGTCTTAACCCGCATCAGGTAACCATTGAAATTTGAATTGTCGCCAACCGCGCCCGAATAACGAAAGTATTCGAGTCCCCATGAAGTATGGCCGATCCGCGGCTGACCATCGGAGGCGGTGATGTCCCTCCCCCAACAGTGGTTATTCACCGTTCGAGTGGTGATAATCCAACTCGACCTGGCTTTAGCACACCGTCCTTGATCTCATCAAGTCCGACGAAATGCGGCTTGGAACGAACTTTCCTCATTGAGACCGACGAAGTGCGGCTCAGAATAGGACTACTCATCAAGACCGACGAAGTGCGGCTTGTAACAGATTGGTTGGTCGCGGCCAGTGAAATTCCGGGCTCGGCCAATCCTACTTTATGAAGTTCTAATACAATTATACTAAATCATCGAAATGGTGAAAGCTACTTGGCCGCAGGCCATTTCATTAATTTCAACGAAGGAAATACGTCGTTTAGGGTGCGCTATGCGCTACATTCTTGAAAAATAACTAAGTACAAAATGGGATATGTTACAACTCAACCAAAGACTACGCATAGTATTTTTTGAGGTGGATGAGGTTCCATGGCCTCGGTACAGGAGTGCCATCAAGCTCTTCCAAGCGAAAAGTTTCATCCCTGACTTTCTCGACAACAAGGAGGGGACCTTCCCACTTCGGCCTCAGCTTGCCACCTGGAACCTCCTTCCCAGTGGCTGCGATATTCCTTAACACATAATCCCCAACCTCCAGGCTCCTTGGGTTAACCTTGCTGTTGTATGCGCGGGCCATGTCTTGCTTTTGCCTTTCAACTCTCAACAGAGCATTACCTCTTAGCTCAGGCAGTAACTCCAGCGCGGCGCGCAACTCCTTCTCATTCTCTTCGGGCTCGTAGGTGCTAATTCGCATCGACTTAGCACCCCACTCTACTGGCAACACCGCATTCGAGCCATAGACGAGCTGGAAAGGGGTTTCTCTTGTGGCGCGCTTTGCGGTGGTGTTCAGCGCCCACAAGATCCCTGGTAGCTGCTCGACCCATTTCCCTTTGGCCTCGTCCACCATCTTTCTCAGCGCGCCCACAATCAGCTTATTGGAAGATTCCACTTGGCCATTTGCTTGAGGATACGAGACGGACGCATAGCACGTTTGCACACCGTAGTCGGCGCAGTACTCATGAAATGGGCCGCTGTCGAAGTGCGTACCATTGTCAAGAGTAACACGACGAGGCACTCCGAACCTGGTGAAAATGCGCTTTCACATGAAAGCCATTGTCTCGTCATCCCGGATGCGAGTGACCGGCTGCGCCTCAACCCACTTGGTGAAGTAATCCACCCCGACAATCAGAAATGTCTTCTGGCATTGGCTGCGAGGGAGAGGGCCCACGATGTCTAACCCCCACCTCGCAAACGGCAATGGTTCAATGATAGGCTTAAGTGGGGTTGCAGGTCGATGTGAGGTCGGACCGAACCTTTGGCAGCGGTCACACTTCTTCATGATCTCGGCCGCGTCACTCTGCATCGTAGGCCAGTAGAATCCAAGTCGCAGAGCTTTACCAGCCATTGCTCTGGCTCCGATATGGCCGCCGCACTCACCATGGGGAATTTCTCTCAAAATATAATCACCCTCGGTTGGGTCTACACACTTCAAGAATGGATGAGTATACCCCTTTTTGTATAACTCATCATTCAGAAGGGTAAACCACTCGGCGCGCCTCTTTACCTTCTCCGCCTCCTTCTCGTCCTCCGGCTTATCTTCTTTCAGGTATGCAAACAAAGGAGCCATCCACTCCGGACTGCGATCAAGGGCCAAAATATTTGGGGTTGCGTCGATACTGCGCAGTGGCAGAACTTTCCACTGCACTACTCTGGGGTTGTCGTTAACCGACGAACTCGCCAGACGCACCAGTGCGTCTGCCTGCTGATTTTCTGACCTCGCAATCTGCTCAACCTCAAACATCTCAAAGCCCTTGATTATTCCCTTAACTGCATCTCGGTATCTGGCCATGTGGTCTTTTGCCTCAAATTTGCCAGTTATTTGATTGACAACCACAGCCGAATCCGAAAATGATTTTACGCTGGTCGCCCCCGCGGCCGCGCACATCTGTAAACCCGCAATCAGAGCTTCATACTCTGCTTCATTATTGGTGGCCTCGAACCCGAAGCGCAGCGCATACTCGGTCTTGTCACCAGTTGGTAGGATTACCACTATTCCGGCCCCGCTGCCACCCGAATTCGAGGAACCATCCACGTATAATGACCACTGCGTGTTGGGTAACACAAACTCCTCACTAAACATGCATTCTGTGACGAAGTCAGCTAGCACTTGCCCCTTGTAGGCTTTCCTTGACTTGTATTCCACTCCGAACCCTTTCAACTCGCAGCCCCAACGCGGCAACCGACCGTTCCCGTCGAGGCTTCCCAATATTTTTTGGAGTGGATAATTAGTCATTACTACAATTTTATGGTTTTGGAAGTAAGGCCTCAGCCGCCTACTCGCAATCAACAAACTCAATGCTAGCTTCTCGAGCGGTGGGTATCGCAACTCGGCCGCGGCGAGTGCGTGGCTCACATAATAAACAGGGCATTGTGAACCATCGCGCTCGATCACCAGCGCAGCACCCACTGCTCGCTCCCCCGCAGACAAATACATCATGATCTCTTCCCCTTCTTTAGGCACCACAATCTTTGGTACCTTTGTCAAGTATTCTTTGAGTTCAAGAAAAGACTTTTCAGCCTCGTCATTCCACTCAAAGGTTTTGCGTTTGCGGAGTGCGTCAAAGAATGGAAGGCAGCGGTCAGCTGATTTGGCTATGAACCGACTGAGTGCGGCCACGCATCCAGTCAACCGCTGTACATCCTTAACACACTTCGGAGAAGGCATGTCCAGAATGGCCTTGATCTTTTCCGGGTTCGCATCAATACCGCGCTCACTGACCAAGAAACCCAAACACTTCCCCGACTGCACCCCGTAAACGCACTACTTCGGATTCAGCTTCATGTTATACTTGCGCAGGGTTGCGAATGTTTCAGCTAAATCCTTGGTGTGGTCCGCGGCCACCACACTCTTCACAATCAAGTCATCAACATAGGCCTCCATGTTGCGCCCAATCTGCCCCTCAAACACCTTGTTGACCAACCTCTGGAATGTCGCACCCGCATTCTTCAATCCGAATGGCATAACGCGGTACATGTACACTCCCAGTGGAGTGACGAATGCGGTCTTGGGTCGGTCCGTTGTTTCGAGGGGCACTTGATGATACCCTGCATAAGCATCCATGAAGCTAAGCAGTGCGTGTCCCGAGGTCGAATCCACTAATCTATCCATGCGCGGCAAGGGTTGGCCATCCTTTGGGCATGCTTTGTTGAGATCGGTGAAGTCGACGCACATGCGCCACGACCCATTGGGCTTTTTTACGAGCACAACGTTCGATAGCCACGTCGGATACATGCACTCTTCAATATAACCAGCCTTAAGGAGTTTACCGACTTCCTCCTTAATGGCTTCGGACCTCTCGGTCCCAAAATGTCTCCTCTTCTGGTGAACTGGTTTGAAGTTTGGGTCCGCATTCAGCTTATGTGTAATGGTTGCGGGGTCGAGCCCCGTCATCTCCTCGACAGTGAATGCGAACACATCTTTGTACTCTCTGAGTAGCGCGATCAGTGAATCCCGCTCTGCCGCAGCCAGGTTCCTACCGATGCGCACTACCCTTTCCTGGTTGCCCTCTTCCAGGGCCACTTCTTCTGTCTCCTCATGGGGTTGGGTGGGACCTTCTAAACCATGACGCGCATCCAAAGTTTCAATGGAAAATGTCATTGCGGTCGGTCCAGACTGATCCCCCCTCTCCTTTCTTTTTTTAGCTGGTTGGTCCTCGGGTGCGGCATCATCGAGATTGATCATGGGTGGCCGCAGCCCAGCATGATAACATTCTCGCGCTGTCCTTTGATCAGCTCGAATGATAGCCGGTCTTCCCTCATCAGTGACATATAGCATGAGTAAACCCAAAGTAAACACTAGACCAACCACCTCATTCAACATCGGCCTTCCGATGACCACATTGTAGGCGCAGGGAATATCAATGATGATAAACTCCACCAACGCGGTCCTGATCGCACTCCCAGTACCAATGGCACCTGGGAGTCGGATCGAGCCCAGCGGTAGATTGTCTGCCCACCAAATGCCACAATCGGTTCACGGAGTGGCTTGATGTCCTTCCTCGTATACTTCAGCTTCAACAAGCACTCCAAAGTCATGATTTCCACCGAGGATCCTGTGTCAACCAGGCATCTTCGAATATCTTTGTTCGCCACCTTCATAGTGACCACCACCGGGTCATCATGAGGTGTGCGCACCTCGGTGATATCAGCTTGTCGCAACGTGATATCAGGGATTCGGATAGTCCTGGTCAGGGGTGTCGCAATGGAGTTCACAAAATTTTTCAAGTTTTCCTTCCGGCCGCGGTGGCTCGGCCCTCCACTTGCGAACCCACCTGAAATGGTGTTTATCACACCTGGACTATGCTCCCTGTTTCCTCCTTCTCTTGGTGGCCGCGGTCGATTGCCCGGCCATCCATTGTTGTTGTTGTTGTTGTTGTTGCGGTTGTTGTTGTAATTGTTGTAATTGTTGTTGTTGTTGTTGCGCCCCTGGGCTTGTTGACGGTACCTATCTCGCTGCCCCCGCAGCCGAGTCAAGTACGCCCTCAACAAACCGTTATCGGCCAAATTGTGACACACATCCTCCAAATTGGGACAATTTCGGGTATTGTGCCCATTCTCCAAATGATATTCGCAGTACTGATGCGGCTGTGTCCTGTCCGCATCGGACATTGGCCTGGGTGCGGGCAACATCTCACTCTCCTTGATCGCCAAGAAGATGTTTCTGATATTGGTGTTAAATCGACCCGGGTTGCGCAAACCATTGTTCGGCCGGCGCGCGGCCGAGAAATCCTGATTCCTGGGCTGCGCCACCGCCGCTGCCTTCTCTTTGCGCCCCGAGCTGTTCACCAAGGAGGCATTAACATGCGCAGCCACCCTCTGGTAAGCGCTCACCATCGTTCTTGGTTCCTTCGCAACCAAGTCATATTTGCATCTACCCTCAGCCATTCCCATGATCAGTGCCGCAACCCCAGCCTCGTCAGTAAGGTTGGTGACGTGCGTCGCGTTCATGCGGAACCGCTGGATGTACTCGTCCAAGGTCTCATGGTCTCCTTGCTTAACTGTGGCGAGGTGGATAGATGTCTTCTTCCTTGTCTTGCTGGTGACGAAGTGGCCGCCAAATTTTATTCCTCAACTCCCTACAAGAGTCAATACTATTGGGGGGCAGTTGATCAAACCATCTCTGCGCAATGCCGCACAGCGTAGATGGGAACAGCTTACAGATAACTGATATTGTGCAAATACGAAGATATGTGGTCGTGTGGGTCCCCGACCCCATCATACTCCGTCATCTTGGGTTTCTTGACCCCGGGCGGTTTGTCCGCGATCAGGATCCAGCTCGTGAAGGGAGAATCACATAGCAACGTGGACCTACCTCCATGTCCACGGCTGTAGTACTTCGAACTTGCCTCCCCTTCCGTCTCGTCCTCGGATTCAGACGTGCTGTCATGATCCCGGCGCGTTATCACTCTGCGCGGTGGGGTCCCATTCTTTGGTCCCGAGTGGTGGGTGGATTCTACGTGTCTTGTTTTCGGGGGTGACCGAGACCCAATCCGAATCGGACCATTGGGGCGCATTGGGTGTGGCCCCAATCGGTCGTACGCAGACACGCGTTCCTCCACCACTACGTCAATTATGATTCTAATTTGTATGGTTGATTAGGTTTTGTGTCCTTGGAATTGGATAATATTGTCTATATGGTTGATTATTATTTGGCGAAAAGCCTTTTGTTGTTTTAAATGTGGCGCAAAGCTAAGACTTGATTGTGGAATTGGCATATGGTGTTGGTTGATTAATGCGTGTGTTTGTGTTGATCATGTGATCACCGTTCTCATAATAAAATACTAATCACTTGAAGTGAAAGACAATGAGACATCTGGTTGTTGTGAAAGCCGCATCGGCTTTAATGGTGCCCCTCCGCATCGGATATAAGTGGGCTAGGCTCTAGTACTACTCTACTGGGTTAGAAATACCCTCTAGGGGGTGTGCACACTTAAGGTCTAGTAGTCATTTGGTGTTGCCTCGGTAGGTTACGGCCTCCTTGGTTGGGAGAATGGTACGGCGAAAGATTCGTCCATCTCTAAATTATTGTTTGTGGAAGGATGGTACGGCGAAAGATTCGTCCATTCCTAAATTGTTGTTTGTGATGGATTCCCGGCTCATTGAATGAAAATAGTTATGTGAATGATGGATTGATTTCTCAGATTTTGAAATTATTGAAATGAATGAATTTCTCATTATTGAGATTTACAAAGTGAATGATTTCTCTATTAATGGATGGGTTACAAGTATAATGACTTGTTTAATGTTTCTCAAATTACATGATTCTCTGTTTATTATGTGTTTGGGGGATTTTCTTTTAATAAGTCATGACATGTTTTTACAAGGTAGAGTCGGTTACTCGGCTTAGTAGCTGACGTGTTAAAATCCTTCGGGCTACCCGTCATGGGGTAGGTCTTTGGTTTATCTGTCTTTGATTTTCAGGTTCGTTGGGAGTAATTCGTGGGCCCTATTTGGAGAATTTTGTTTTAACTTCCGCTGTGTAATTTGTGAAAAATTTGTGTATTAGCTGACGGTTTTGTTTTAAAAGTCAGCTTTGTATATTGATTGTAATATTATCGAATTTCGGCGAGTTTTGTAATATAATAATGTTTCTAAATTTAGCCGAAATTCGGGGGTGTTACAACTACGCCCTTCCCCTTCTCCTTCGCTGAGAACTTCTTGTAGGACATTTGTGTTTTCTCTCTTTCTTTCTCTTTTTCTCTTCCCTTCTCCTCCTCTTTCTGCCTTTCTTTCTCTCTCTCTTGTCTCAATCTCTCCTCCTCTTCTTTCTTCTTCTCTTTTTCCTTCCTTGCCCTGCTCGCGTCGATGATGAGACGCGCATCCAAGAATTTAAAGTTGGCCTGTCGCTGCGCCTCCTCTACGCGCGCAACCGCCCTCTTGACGCGAGCGGCGGCGCCACCACCCTTCTTCTTCTTCCCTTTCTTGGTTGCGGATGACACGGGCTGCGTCTGAGTGGAGAGCACTGGCATCCTCGCCACCGTCTCTTCTCTGAACGCGGCCATTTAGGCATCCAAGTTCTCTAACATCTCTTTGCGCAGCTCCTCCCTGACTGCGGCCACGCGAGCTTCAAAAGTCGACGTATCACGACTGTCGGTCTCGGTCTCCTCCTCATCCGAGGACTCGACTTCGTAATCGTCAACTTGAACCTAACCTCTTCGGTCGCACTCATCCTCTATGGTCGCAGGCGGAAGTGGCCTGACCGTTTCGGTCAGTTTTGGCTGCTCCACCGGTCGAGCTGGGTCGACCGCGGCGGAAGTAGTCGGTCGCAGCAGTTCTCCCGTCACCGGATCACAAAGACCGATGAAGGGGTTGTTGTCCTCTGAGGGCGGCGCACCCGGGTGGTGGGTACCCGCAGTCGGTTTGCTTATTTTCTTTCTGGTCTCGGCTACCATCTTTTACCGCGTCCAACTTATCCTAGTCGCGGTCAAGAATTCAGACAACTCCGATCTATCCCCACAGACGGCGCCAAATGTTGGTGTGAGTTCGACTTTGGGATAGATGGGGTCTATATTCTTAACCTGCAACCAAGAGCAAACAGTCAAAGGGAGGGCCCGGGATTTACCCAGGCGACGCCCCTCCGATGCTTAAGTCAGTCGGGTGTGGTCAGCAGTAAATGATAGCAATAATGAGAGAATGTCAATAAATGTGGCAATAAATGAGATAATAAGTGTCCTTGAAGTTGAGGAAATGAGGGGTATTTATAGAGGAGGAGGTAACCCTAAAAGACAAGCTTAGGGGTCCCCCCCTCATCTTAACCCTTCATTCCTTTGGGCATCCATTGGATGGGATGAGATGGACATCATTTGGGCTTTATCAAGGGCATTGGGCCTCTGATTTCGAAGGGCTGTGGCCCAACTAAAACGTGTACCAACAACAAGTTATTTTGATGCTAATTCCTTCATGAATGCGATGAAGAAAATTTGGCGACCATCAGGTGGGGTGGTGATTAAAGAATGGGTGGAGAACGTTTTTCAATTTCAATTCTTTGTTATGTCGGAGAAGCTGCGTATTTTGAACGAGGGGTCGTGGTCCTTTGATGATCATCTGTTGATCTTGCGTGACATGAAAGAGGACGAGGGGCCATACGATTTCAAGTTTGATTCGGCTGCGTTTTGGGCAAAATGTTACGACCTGCCGTTGCTGATGAGGACGGAAGCCATGGCCCAACTTATAGCCAAATCGATGGGGAGCTTTATCCTGTTTGATGATTCTGATCCGTCAAGACTATCAAGATCAATTAAATTCAAGGTGGATGTCGATCTATCGAAACCTTTACGAAGGGGAATCAATCTCAAAATCGGAGGTAAGACGAAGTGGTTTGTTATTAAATACGCAAAATTGCCCGAAATTTGCTTTTACTGCGGTTGTTTGGGTCATGTGGTGGCCGATTGTAAGCGGGTGGTTGCGGGTGTGGAGGAGGCTGATTATCAGTATGGGACTTGGATGAAGGCGTCTCCAATGAAGTTTAGGCGGA
The DNA here is from genome assembly GCA_963457585.1 of Spergularia bocconei. NCBI lineage: Eukaryota > Viridiplantae > Streptophyta > Magnoliopsida > Caryophyllales > Caryophyllaceae > Spergularia > Spergularia bocconei. Next base: position 5,710,185 of record OY734942.1, on the reverse strand, counting down.
CGGAGACAGAGGCAGGGAGGGCTGAAGAAAGACAATTCAAGGCGTTGAGAGGGGAGAGTGATTCTGTTAAGTCTAAAATGAAACTGTTTCTAGATGGGGATACAGAGGGGAGTGTGTCTAGTAGTGATAATGGTGAGAGGGGTAGGAGGGCTATGCAGTTGGATGACGAGGAGGAGATTGAGAGTACTAGTGAGTCTATGAAGAGGAAGTTTAATAGGACCATTAGCGGGGAAGCAGGGAAGGTGGTTAGGCAGGCCAAGAATTCTAATTTCAACTCTGTATCGGCGGAGGTTGCTACGGGGCAACCCCGCCGGGACCAATGAGTCTGCTATGCTACAACTGCCGGGGTTTGGGTAGCTCCCCGGCAGTGGTGAGTTTGAAAAAGCTACTGAGGAGGGTGAAGCCGGATGTGGTTGTTCTTGTGGAGACAAAATTGAGTGGGCAGGAGATGGGTGAAGTGAAAGATAGGCTAGGAGAGTTTGAGGGTGTTTATGCGGATTCGATAGGTAGAAGCGGTGGGCTTGCTATTCTTTGGAAGGAGGACCTGGATGTGAAGTTTCTTTCGTCGACAACCCGCCATTTAGACGTGGAGGTGAAGGGTCTGTTCTCCGAGGAGAAGTGGCGCCTCACTGCGTTCTATGGCTGGTCGAGGCGTGAGGAAAAGGAGAAATCGTGGAGCCTTATGCGCGAGTTGATACATGTTTCTGATCTTCCCTGGCTCGTAGTCGGGGACTTTAATCAGATATTGTTTGATGAGGAGAAGAAGGGGGGGCCGCCTAGGGATCCTAGGGAAATTGAGGACTTTAGGGAAGCTTTAGACGATTGTGCGTTGAAAGATTTAGGCTATATCGGGGACCCGTTTACGTGGTGGAACAAACAAGCAGAACCGGATCATGTGTTCGAGAGGTTGGACGGAGCGACGGCCTCAGTGGAGTGGATTGAGTTGCACCCCCAGGTGACCGTGTACCATCTTGAGCGTGATAGATCGGACCATTGTCCAATCCTCCTGAAACCATTTACTAGTGATGCGAGGAGGAGGAAGAGAATGTTCCGGTTTGAGGATATGTGGACGACGTCAGAAGAATGTGCCCGGGTGGTAGAGTATGCCTGGAAAAATCGGGATGCTGTGACAAACGCGGCGGAGGTTCTTGTGAAGATTAAAGAAGTGAGTGAGGAGCTATGGAAGTGGAGCAGAGAGGAGTTTGGTGCGCTGTCAAAACAGATTGAAGAGGGTCGGAAACGTCTGACGTTTCTTAATGGATGTTCGCCGTCAGAATCAGTAGTGGCGGAGAGGAGAGCTCTTTGCGAGAAATTAGATGAGCTGATGGTTAGGGAGGAGTCTTATTGGAAGCAGAGGTCGAGGGTCACAAGTTTAGTTGATGGGGACCGTAATACGAAGTACTTCCATATGAAGGCAACGTTGCGGAGGCGTAAAAATCTTATAGCTAAACTGGAGATAGGCGATGGCGAGTGGGTGGAGGGCGATGTACAGGTAGGTGCGGCTGCTGTTAACTACTTTACTGATTTGTTCGCAGCATCGGCAGTGGAGGGAGTCGATGAGGCTTTGGAGGGAGTTGAGAGGAGAGTTACGGAGGAGATGAACAGGAACCTTACAGTACCAGTGAGCAGAGACGAGGTGCTGGAAGCCTTAAAACAGATGCACCCTAGCAAGGCGCCTAGCCCGGACGGTATGAACGCTAATTTCTATCAGAAGCACTGGAATATTGTTGGTGATGACGTTACTCGTTACGTGTCAGCTTGTTTCGAAGGGGAGTGCAATTTATCAGAGATAAATAAGACTAACATTGTATTGATCCCAAAGGTGAATAAACCCACGAAAATGAGTGAGTTTCGCCCAATAAGTCTTTGTAATGTGTTATATAAACTCGTTTCGAAGGTTGTAGCGAACAGGCTGAAGGTGTATTTACCGGGAGTCATTTCCAAGTCCCAGAGTGCTTTTACTCCGGGGAGGTTAATTACGGACAACGCTTTGATTGCTTTTGAAATTTTCCATTACATGAAGACGCATAACAGTGGGGAGACAGGGTACTTAGGCTACAAACTAGATATGAGTAAAGCCTATGATCGGGTCGAATGGAGTTTTCTGAGAGCGGTGATGGAGAAAATGAGTTTTTGTGCTAGGTGGCGGAGTGTGATTATGCGTTGCATTTCGTCGGTGAGCTCGGCTGTGCTGATCAATGGTGAGCCGACGGAGTATTTTTCTCCATCTCGAGGGTTAAGGCAGGGGGACCCTTTATCACCGTACCTTTTTATTTTGTGTGCTGAAGCTTTATCGGGTCTAATCGAGAAGGCGGTTGGGAGGAAAGCATTGTACGGGGTTCGTATATGTCGTAGAGCTCCAATGATTTCACATCTGTTTTTTGCGGATGACTCGATTATTTTCTGTCGGGCACGCGATACGGAGGTAGCTGCAGTTAGGGAGGTGATCAGGGTGTATGAGCAGGCGTCTGGACAGAGGGTCAATTTGCAAAAATCGGATGTCTCTTTCAGCGCTAATGTTGGTCCGGAGGAGAGAGCTAGGTTGGCTGAGGTGTTAGAAGCGAGATTGGTCGACTGTCACCAGCGGTACCTCGGGCTTCCCGGTACTGTGGGTCGTAACCGTCGTGCTGCGTTCAGTATCATCAAGGCGAGGATTTGGAAGAAGCTTCAGGGATGGAAACGGAGTTTGGTGTCCTTCGCGGGTAGAGAAATCCTAATCAAGGCCGTGGCCCAGGCGATTCCTACCTATCATATGAGATTATTCAAGCTGCCCGGAAATCTTTGTAAGGAGATTAATTCGCTGATCGCTCGTTTTTGGTGGGGTGCGAAGGAAGGTGAGCGGAAAATCCATTGGCTTGCGTGGGAGAAGTTGTGCCAGTCGAAAGAGGACGGAGGGATGGGATTCCGACATTTTGAGGCTTTTAACGATGCCATGCTAATGAAACAAGCTTGGCGTATCGTCACTAACCCGGAGTCACTGGCCTGTCAGCTTCTTAAAGCTCGTTACTTTCCGCAGTGTTCTTTCTTCGAAGCTACAGTGAGCTACCATCCAAGTTTTGCTTGGAGAAGTATTGTGGGGGTGCGTGATATGTTAGAGGAGGGCTGTCGTTGGCTAATTGGAGATGGGCAGTCTGTTCGTGCATGGGGGGATAGATGGACGCTTTCGGGTCCAACTTTTAAGTTGATATCGCCGCGCCGAAGTGAGGAGGATGTGAGAGTGGGGGAGTGGATCGACGCTGACCTTCGAAGGTGGGAGGAAAGAGTGGTGAGGGAGAATCTCCTTGATTTTGAGGCTGAGGAGATTCTCAAGATTCCTTTGTCGGGGCAGGTAGGCGGGGATAGACGAGTGTGGAGTTATAGCAAGGATGGGGAGTATTCGGTGAAGTCTGGGTATCATTTTGCTCGGAATAGATGTCGGGTAGCAGGGGGTGGGGAGGGGAGCAGTGATGTCGGAGAGAGGAGTAGCTGGTGGAAAGGTCTATGGCGTTTAAGGCTTCCACCGAATGTTAAAGCTTTTGTCTGGAGGTTGTGTAGAGGTGCTCTCCCGACAAGAGTGAACATTCAGCGTCGGATAGCGGAGGTGGATATAACCTGTCCGAGGTGTGGAGTGGGTGTAGAGGATGAGGGACACGCTGTGGTGTTCTGTCCCGAGATTCGTGGGGTGTGGGAAAGGGTGGGTGTGGATGTAGATAAGTGGGAAGGGTGCAGGTCGGGGAGGGAGTTGGTAGAGAGATGGAGGAGGGAGGAGAGTGGTAGGGAGCTGCTGATTCGGTTTATGGTTGCGTGGTCGGTTTGGTTTTGGCGGAACGAGGTGGTTCATGGTGCTAAGGAGGTAGAAGAATATAGAGTGGCAGAGAGAGCTATTAGCTATTTTACAGCATTTTCGGAGGCAATGCTGGCGTCGCGGGGAATGGGTGAAGGAGGTCCGAGCTTGTGCGGGGGTTCGAAGTGGTGTCCGCCACCGCAAGGAGTAGTGAAAGTGAACGTAGATGGTGGAGTTTTGGGGGAGAATGGGTCGGGTTTGGGAGTTGTGATACGGGGTAGTGAGGGGGAGATCCTACGGGTAGGTTGTAGGCAAGTGAGGGAGAAGTGGGAGCCGGAGGTGGTCGAGGCTAAAGCTGCGGAGTTCGGGTTACAGATAGCTTGGCAACAAGGCGTGGAGGACGTAGTGTTGGAATCTGATTCTTTGAAGCTGGTTCAAGCGCTTAAAAGGGAAAAGTTTGAGTCTACTTATTTCGGTTTAGTTGTTTTAGATGTTTTCCATTTCTCTCGTAAGTTTAGGTCTATTTCTTTTTGTCATGTGCGTCGTAGTGGTAATAGGGCAGCTCATACAGCTGCTCATTTAGATCCGGTTAATTATTCTTCTCGAGTCTGGGTCGATAGTGGCCCGCCTTCTGTACTTGATTTAGCGGCAACGGATTTCGTAGCCGCGTTTTCGTAATACATCTTTGCCAGTGTTCCCCCTCAAAAAAAAAAAACATTTGATAAGTTATTGTGGGGCTAGTTTGTTGCTAGTGTATTTCGCTTTGACTATTGACGTGTATATTTTTCTAATAACGAGTACCTAAGGGCCCATATCACCTCTTCGCCCCGGGGCCCTCAGATTGCCAGGGATGGCCCTGGGACTAAGCTATATGTTGATTTCACTAGTTTAATAATGAATTGCTGATTTAGTACTAAAACCTACTGCCCTTAATTTTATTTTACACCAAATGGGCGGGTCTTAAAAGTTCACTCTTTATTCCATTTAATTTCTTAAAAACTATTGTATTGTATGTAGCGACTCTATGCATTTTATAGCTCAACGAAGAGAGTTATTATCACTACATACGTGTAGTTTATACCATTTTTACTGAATAAAATCAGAATTGTTACATTGGATGGTCTTTTAATATTTACTAGTTTGTTTTGCATGCTCGGCTCGCTCCTAGACTGCGTGTTTATACTCGTTTTATAGAAATGTAGGTTGATCTTTGTTATAACAAATTTAGGAACGGTATTTTATTTTATTTCATTATTTCAAATCTTGTCACCCGCCATATCATATTATTATCTATATCTACTGAGTCTTCATATTATTATTCTTTTCCACTATCCCGTCACCCTTTATATCACATCATTTTTAATTTATTACCATAGATCGATTAGCTAACCACTATAGTATTGTGTTTCATTCCACTATCACCCACCCGTTATATTACGTTATATTTAATTTATTACCATACTATTGTCTTTAAGTCTCATATTACAAACTAAAACATAAAAACTGATTTTTAATTTTAGGGAAAATAGTAACTATTGAAAATTATTTTTTTCTCGAACTTAGTTGATATAATAAAATAGTTAAATCGTGATAGATTACTGTAAACATTAGCACATTATATGGGAGTGGATGAGTATTTGAGGGGTGAGCGAGTTGTAGCTAGCTACATGTGTATTACAAATGGAGAGTTAATTATATCAAATACGGAATAATAATATTGATGGAGAATTAATTGACTGTACTCTGCATTCACTCTTCATTTACTCTTCATTCTATTGATGCATATCACGGTGAGGTTAAAATTAACTTTCTCTCTCTCCTCTATCTTTAAGAGTTAGATCTTCATTTCGTTAAAACACGCCAATATACATACTTTTACAAAACCTGTTCATTAATAACCATACCCCAAGGATCAAAAAAAAAATTTAGGCCTCATGTTCACATTAGGCATATGTCCTTGGCCCAAACGCCAAGTTATGTACACAAAATTTATTAATTTGAACACACATAAAATGGCGATACTTTTACATCATCAAACTAATTAAGGTCATAATCAAGAAAACAAGGATTAGAAAAGGCATTATCAAATGATTACCGTGTTAAAGACTTTATATACGGAGTAAAATAGAATAATCATGTAGCTGTCTTGTCCCAAATAACTTTGTACAAGCGCATGTTACCTCTTTTCATTCTCTCGATCTCTTTAATTTCCCCCTTTTCTTGGCCCCTCCCACATTACCCATGTTACTAAGAATTAAGATTATTCTTGTAACGTGATGTAGTAATGTATAAGCTGAATATATACAGTAATAATGCAATTTGCTCATTATGGTGTGCAGTAATGTGTAACTGACCTATGTTATCACAAAATCATTTACTTGAAACATTGGGAGATACATACATACATACATGAGGAGTCGCAAATAATGTCGAATGTAAGTTTGATGTTTTCTGAAGAGACTCATACAGAGACTCGTCCTTCATACTCAGCTCCGGTCAGCAGATGCTCCGGTCCAAGTCAGCTTACCAGCTCAGCATAGTCAACAAATAGGAATCAGTTGTACAGTAGGAAGTTAGAGTCAAAGTTTGTTATAAAAGTCAAAGTTTGTTATTTTACACACGTGGACAAATTAGTTAGTAGCAGTTATTTAATCTAGTGTATAAATAGATCATTAACTCTGTAAATTCATTTTTATGAGTTTTGTGAATAAGATTTTCCATTTTCTTCACATCTTGCACAATCTTCTCCTTTACGTTTTATGGCTAGCATAGCTACTTTTATCATTTTCAAGTTGAACATCTCAGATATCATTCACAATAATGAGCAGATCAGAAGGGAAAAATTATGCGAGTTCACTTTCTATAGTGAGCCGAAATGCCTATTTTCCTCCCGTTGTTTATCATTTGATCAATGTACGTAGTTGATTGCTTAACCCTCAAAGTTCTGATGATTAAAGCTAAGGCGTGATGGTTTTGTACTGGCTAGTAGCCTATTATCTCACTATGAGTTACAATATAATTTAGTACATGACAAACTATATTCTAATAATAGTATAGATTGATTTCACCCCTTTTTTTGCTGAGTAGATTGATTTCACCCCTAAGTCCCTAACTAACCTGGTCGGCAATTGAAATGGACAAATTTTAGTAATATTGATCTCACAATTTGAGGTTTTAGAGCTTATTACCATAGAGTTTTTGAACACATTAGTTAATTTCTATATCTACATTGTCAATTTGTAATCTTTTACGACATTATTAATCGTAACCCATTAATCAATCATGTCGCGCCTCAACTAATTAATCAAGATTCAGGAGTACCCTTTTTATCTTTGACATGGAAAAATTAACCATGCAATCACATGTGGGAGATACTCATATACAGCATATACTACGTACCCGTAGTACTCTATACATTAACAAGGTATGAAACAATACAGAGAAGAAGTATAATTTAGTATTTAGACCCACATGAGTCATGACAATCAATCCGAATTCAGCGGGGAGAAAGAAAGAGGAAAACAAACACCGTACATACGGAGTAGATGATAGATGCACACCCATTGACCTCTATAAATACCTCCACACAAACACCGAGTTTCGCATTCAACCTCGAACCTTTCTTGTTCTTTATAATTGTTCACAAATTAAAACAAAATGGCAAATACCAAGGTTTTTTCAGTCCTTCTCTTGGCTCTACTTGCCATTTCCTTGATTGCTGAGGTACATTTAGTACACATAGGAGTATATAATATGTCATTCTCACATTTTGCTCTTTATTAATCTTTACATTCTATATACACTGTATTCACTTTTGCGCCAATTAAAAGCGCAAAAGCAATATTTACATATGGTTCTTTAGTGCATGCATGTGGCACATTTTTCATGCGAATTACGGTGTTTTGTCTATGTATTGATATTTTGAATTTAAACTAACAGGTTTCGGCTCGAAATGGGCACGGTGGCCACCATGCTCACGGCGGCCACCATGGTTATACAGACGGAAGTTTGACGCCGGAACGTAAGTCATGATCAACAATATGTTTCCACATTTAATTAGTAACCTTTTATATTACGAAAGAATATCACATATTTTTCCTAATCCATTTTTCTTTGCACATAATATGTGTTCATGCTTTAATACCGCGAAAACTAAAACGACATAGGGTATTAACGTACCATTAGTTCCAACACCGTTAAGAATCTGATTTAATTTGATTTGGCGAAAATAAACAGAGTGCTTACCACAATGCATAAGGAGGTGCTCAAACACACAATACAGAAATGCGTGCATGCTCTTTTGCCAGAAATGTTGCAAGAAGTGTCTCTGCGTCCCAAGAGGTACCTACGGCAACAAGCAAACTTGTTCTTGCTACAACAACTGGAAGACCCAAGAGGGTGGCCCCAAATGCCCTTAATTTCATTTATTCATCCTTTTATTTTCTTTTCTATCTACCTCTTAATATATTAATCAAATTGGGAGAAAACAAGTGCTAATTATGTTACTTCGTATATTTTGATAAAGTTATTATAGTATGATGTAATTAATTCTTAAGACAAGTACTATTTATTTCTCATTAGTACTAGCTTGAGAAAATATTTTATTTCGTTTTCTTTTTCAAGTCAAGACATCATTGACTAATTTAATTGGGTGGTAATGCGGTATTGTAATGTTATTTCAAATTGCATTGCTCGATAAGGGTTAAACGAATATCGTGTAATCCCCCATTCGAGAGCGTTATTTGTAATGTACTCGGTACTCCGTTGTTATTGTTGAATAAAACATACGGAGTATAATGTTCCTTTCATTAGACGGGGATGAGGAGAACCTTGCGCAATGCTGAATGTTTGCACATTGCTTAGTTACACTTATTTTCTACCATAAATTGACGGTAAGCCCAACCCATGATTTGGATCAAAGAGAGCCCATAACAGCTGATGAATTTGGACTCTCCAGCCCAGCAAGGGGGCTTTTTCGCGTGAGGCTTGATCCAAAATACCACACAACCTTTAAAAAGGGGTGTTGCTAAACGTAACCTAAATAATACTAGCGTAACCTATTTTTTCCATTTTTGTTCCAATCTTACCCTTAGTGACATCCCCTCCCTATAACTTCTCACAGTTAACGTATAAAAGTAAACATCTAACACACATTTCCAAGCAAACCCTAAACACTCATAATATCAAACACTAGATCACATTGCAAGTAAAGAAAAGGTTTCAACAATATCTTGGAACGTTCGAACTCAACGGAATCGAGCCAAAATAACGATGAAATTGAGGTAAGTAATAGGTTATTATATAGACCATTTTATGGGGGGTTGGTCGACCGCCACATAGACTTGGTTGGCGCTAGTTCCCAAAATTAGCACCGATTAAAGGGGCTAATTAAATTCATTATATAGTTTTCCGAGTATTTCCTGTGATCGTACGGCTAATTAAATTCGATCTTGGTTTAGTGTTCGGCTTAGTATTCAGGTCACCTGTTGTAACATACTCCGTATGTGTTATCTTCTTTGTAAAGCTACTCTAGCTTTGGCTTTGCAAAGCCTGCTGTTGTAATAGGCTGGTTTCACGCGAGTTAGCTAGTTATCCCTTGGATCATTTCTGGTTTTATGCATTGTCTACCGTTTATTTCTGCTTCCCGGCCAATTCCCATGGTATAAGTAATTCACCTTTCTCTTCTCTGTAATACATCAGACAAATGAATCATCGCCTCGAATTTTCATGGTGTCTAGAAAGCCGCAAGCATCACATATAACTACGGAAGAACAACTTGTCAACTGAAATCAACCGAATAAACATGCCCTTGAATCAGACATATAATCATGTATACGCCATTGATGATGTTTGGGGTATGAACTATGAAGAGATGGATGATGGAGGAAGACGTTGGAAGAAATTCTGTTTTGGGTAGTTGTGTTATTTTGGAAAAAATGGGGATATAATGGGTATTTTACCAGGTTACATTAGTAAAAAAAATGTTGCGTTTAGCAATCATGTTAAAAAGAGCTCTATATGATTAATAAAATGAATTTAACAAGTAGAGGCCCAGCTAGTAACATTTTTGGAGGTTTGAGTTTTATTAAAAGTTAGTCTTATATTTTGAAATAGTAAGTCTTGTGTGAGACGGTCTCACACTAACTTATTGTGAGACCATCTTTCTTTATATAAATGGGGACCTCTTTTATATTCTTAGTAACCATTATACTTCTTTTAGTGATTGTCTATATAATAATATTAATAGGCTAACATAAAAATTTCTCTAATTCTACGTGGCATGTTGAGAGTGATTTAGCTACGTCATCGATCACCTTATGTGTTAGTCCCTTAAATAAAATAAATAACATTTTTTCATATGCCTTATTGAACGTTTAAACACTTCAACTAACTTCTTCAAAATATAATTTTATTATTCAAATCATTATTAATCTTCATAATGGTATTAAATATTATCTCTTGGCTTTTCGTCTGCCAAAGGTAATATATCGCAATTATTTGTTTGAAATTGGTAAGAAAAGAATGCATGTCATACATGAAAGGCATGTTGAAAGAGAGAAAGTATGTTAGGAAATTAGATATGAAGATAGTGGTGTCGATCATTTTCTCTTACAAGAGGGATATTAGCATCATTTAGTAAATTTACGAATCAATTATAACTAGATTTTTAGGTATTGTATGTGTTTGTTCATCTACCAAATAAAACAGTCTAATATTTGTGTTTGTACTCTCAAATAATCATTGTCCGTAGATTGGTATACATATAGTTATTTATGCTACTCATATTGTTATATTAGAATTTGGTCATTTGATCAATTATATTTTCCATTGCAATTGAAAAAGTATGTATGATTCATTATTCTTTTTTTAAAGAAGCATATCAAAATATAACAATAATTCATTCAAGAACTTCTCCAAAAAAATTAAACATATATATTTTCTTTTCAGTAATAAGTTAGAGGAGTGAAGTGATGAGATATTGTAACAACCCTAAATTTTTGACCAGTTCTAATTATACAAAAATCTAGGATTGTTATGCCGCAATTGACTAATGAGTCAACTGCAAGGCTCAAAACCTGATAAAATTTAAACCAACTTATTTACATAAATGATAACGAGTTGACAGCGGAAGACGGAAGTCAAGTTTACAAAACCTAATCCCAACTGAAATGACAAGTACAACTAATCAAAGTGACTCAACCGTAGTATCATATATTCCAAGCTAGCCCCATGATATGCACAAACGTCCATGCAACAATTCACTTCAAGTAGACCTGCCAACTGCATCACAGAGAATGATACAGGCCCCAAAATAGGGTAGGGACAAACCCAAACATAGAACGTCAGCAAAGGCTGAGTAAGAACTCAAAAGCATGTAGAACAACAAGGAAAAGAAGATACGCGCCTTCATGGCGCGTAGCTAATCAAGCAACGCATAGACAAAGAAAGCCAAGTACAGAATTACAACAAAAGCTCAAGACTGAGATTCAATCAGTTCAATATATATATCAACAATTATATTTCCGGTTTCGTGATTGGGTCCTACCCCAACACGCTACTAGAGCTCACCTGAACCTCCCTATAGACCCGAGTGTGCACACCCCTCACTAGAGAGCCAGTAGGATGTAACCCTTCTAGGAGGAAGTCTTATAGGCGACTGGTAGCTAACCCAGCCCAGATTTCACCTTGATCAGAGGTGTGTTAGTAATTCCCCGACGGACAACATTGGTCACGCCTGCTCTAGTAGATTGTGATGTAACATTATTCAACAAGGCCATTTCATCCATCTTAGATACATTATTTCATTTATAGAATCCATCTCATATGACAACGTAAGCCTGAGCCGAATACCAAACAAAGACGAGTACAAAATCAAATATATAACTGAGGGGTCGAGCCCCTTCTCATTTGGTAGAATTTCAATTATCCGACTTTATCAAACTTGGAGACGATATGTGTATATATTGCAACATATATAATATGAAATGAATCGTCGGATCACAAAAGCTATATGTCAATTGTAATATAGATGACATGAACTGAAAGTCGGATCACCAAAAGATATATGAAAACATGCTCGAGCTCAAGAAGGGTTAACGTTCTTACAAAACACGCTTAACTTCTCCTTAATAATCTTTCTCACAATCGGCAAACAAACACAAAGCTCTTAGCTAACCCCAACAGCTCCATACCGCGAACCAAGCATCAAAAACCTCCATGAATCGGCCTCCAACGAACCATATAATCATGGTACATCACATCACTATACATCAGTATTCAACTCACCAAAAATCTCACAAAGAAACCAAGTATAACTTGTCCAAATCCAATATAACAATAGCCTACCCTTTCTTCATGTTTCAGAACACAGGACTGATGTTTAGACGATAATTGGTAATGAATTCCTAACCTTTTAGACACAAACCAACTCTAACTTGTAACACTGCCTCTTAGGAGTATTTCAACACATCAAACGTTAACTTTCATTGAGTATCAAAGGATTTATAGCCCAAATACCACAACTGCTCCAAAACAGAGTACTAAATGCGCATCTAACTTCTAGGGACTATAACATGATCATAACGACAGGTTTTAAAGCATTTGAAAAGCCTAACATCAAGATCTTGAACCGAAGTTCAATTTAGGGTTTTGTTTCAATCAAATACATGAAGAAATGAGGCTGTTATGATCCAATTACGAAGGCCCTATGTTCATGATACTCACAGGAAGAACAACGAAACAAGGGTTTACTTTAGGACATGATTTAGGCAACTAAATCATAATAAAAATGCAATTAATCAATTGGAGTTTGTTCTAATACATCTTAATAGTAAATGGAAACAAGAATCAAGGATTGATCTTACCAAATGAAGGAGTTATGACCAATATACCAGAAGTGGTCCAGAACTGCGCGTAAGAAGACACCTCACGGTTCTGGGTAAATTTGGTGATGATAATCAATAAATATGAACTCGAAGCCTTCTACAAAGTTGTAGCCATAAAAGAGTATATGAATTTAGGCTTTTGTTTCAATTCATTTGGCTTCTAAATGAATGAGAAAACGTGTGATGAAGTTGGAGCTGTTGGGTGACATATACGAGCGGCAAGCAGGCAGCTGCATGTGCAGTCCTTATGCACGATTTTTGGCTGAGTAAGCGAATGATTTGGGGTCCAATTAGATATCAACATGAGGTATGATCATCTAGGAGTTATTTTGTAGTCTCGGCACCTCGTGCTTACGAAATACGATCGATTTCTAGTCCCGACACTACACACAAACTTCTAAAATTGTGTAGATGAGATTGTGTAAGTTGAGAATGGACTTGTAACTTGTGCCATTTGACTTCATATTTACCAAGGAAAGCTCCTCAAATGATACAATGGAACAATCACAATTTTGTTCCGGGTTTACGTTAAGAGATTACTTATCGACTAAGAAAACGTTTCTTCATGATTAAGAAAGCTATCGAAACGGCAATGGATTGAGAATGTAACCGAACATTCCTTAAGTAATAGCTTCTCAATAAACTTAATGGTATCATCCAATTACACAACCGAGATCACTAATGGATAACAAAACAAGTATTCACCCTTTTAAAATCCGAAAGTCACTATATAAATTCTCATAACTAAACCGCAAGATCTTAAATTCAATATAATTAGTAACACCCGAATTAGATAAATTCTCAAAAAGTATGGAGTGTTACAGATATACATTTAATTGTTACTTTCCACAATTCTTTGGTTCATAATAAAAATGAAATTATTTCATCACTTACAACAAATTAATAAGTTTATATTACTTAATAGATCTCATCACCTAACTAAGACATGCACAGATTGATTAGGCTCATAATTAATAACTTAAAAACTTAATATGAGTAGCCTAACAAAATAGTTCCACAAATACCATGTGGCATGCCCAGAATGATTAGGATTAGTTGTCTAAAGTTTAACTCAATAATGTCATCAGCTTACGTGTCTATCTCATATTAAATCAGATGAATAACATCTCTTGAGCTGCCTTTACGAGAGTTTATAAATCACCTCCACTTCTTTAAATTTAATTATCATAAGTTTCATTATTAAAATAATTACTCATCATGATCTTAATAGTGGTATTAAATATTGTGTCTCTTGGATTTTCGTTTGCCAAATTTGTCAATTACATGTTTGATCGACATGGTATATATACCTGAGTTGTTTGTTTGAAGTTAGTTAGAAAAAAAATGCACGTCATACATGAGCGGTATGTCCAAAGAGAGAAATGTAGTTACGAGAGGAGAGATGAAACTGGTACTGTAGATAATTGTCTCTTACAACAATTTAGAGGGATATTGACAACTTTTAGTGATTTTATGTAACAATTGTAGTCAGATTTTTTTTACATAATTTATATGTTTTATTGTTAGTTATAAATTAAGATAGAAATTATTTCAACTTATTATGTTGTACTGAAAGTTCCTTTTTATAATGAAAGTTGATATTGTACCCAAGGCGTTAATCACTCATGAAGTAACCCAATGACTTTAATTTTCTTACGCATAACGTATTCATTAATCTGCTTAATAATTAATTTTTTTTTAAATTTGGCTTCAAATTATATAACGCACTATATTTTGTTAACCCTGGTCCCTTTTCTCACCCTGCTTACACAATTTCAAGAAAAGTACACAAACAAGATATCAAGAATTTAGATACAATAATGTTTACGTGCGAGTTCAGATTATACATGTGGTACTTTCTTAGGTCAAAACCTAACTTTTGGTGAAATTAGCGCAATGATAGATAACGCAAAGTTAGTCATAGAAATATCTACAATTTTCACTTGAAAGGAAGAAAAAAAATAGACCCGTGATTTCACGGGCGCAAAAACTAGTTTAGTTTAATGTAATATTAGAATGCCCCATATAAAATGAGTAATTGAATTATTTCATAAATTATGCCTAATTTTATATGTTGTGACCCTTTTAAATCACAACTTATGTGGTTTTATCGTAAACTAACAAGATCACTAAAAACAATATAATGGTCACGATCAATGCTAAACAGTTCACTTTTTAAACAATTAAATACGTCTCACAATAAGTTATCGTGAGACTGTCTCTTATGAGACTGTTGCATTTTGAAAATTTCGTGACTCGTTGTATATGATGTATGACGAATTATTATGAATGGATTTTATTCCCTTAAAAAAAACCACCGATTCTACTATATGGTGAAGTAATGACGTTATGGTGTTGATATGATATTGGCATGCATCACAATGGTTTTGAGCCCTAGATTATACGAGTCATCACCCGCGTAAACATAAGAATTTGATTTACATGTAAAAACATACCCAAATGCTAAACACCCAT
Organism: Spergularia bocconei; assembly: GCA_963457585.1. Taxonomy (NCBI): domain Eukaryota; kingdom Viridiplantae; phylum Streptophyta; class Magnoliopsida; order Caryophyllales; family Caryophyllaceae; genus Spergularia; species Spergularia bocconei. Next base: position 5,695,062 of record OY734942.1, on the reverse strand, counting down.
GTTTTTATATTATCTTTGATTCTACATAATACAGAGTTATAATAACTTGAGACGACACTCACGAAATGACACTTGAACAGATATAAAATATTGATGCTTTGTAAATTCCATTTATATTGGATTCACTTGACTTTGATACCCTAAGAATTTGGTATACAATTAGTAAGCTAATGTAGTTTCAAGAGTTGAACATTTTGAAGTTGGTGCAAAAAGATATTCCATTTCTATATGAATGGAGAATCTCCATTGAGGCATTTATCCCATTCTTACACTCTCAAAGAACTTAAACAAGTGATGATATTTTGAAGAGGACGATGCCACTTCGCAATAGTAGTTACCCCCATGTTTGCTGGAACAATTTGCACCAGTCTCACTACTTAAGTAGTATCGAAATCATTATTAGTGGACCATTTATAGGAAATCGCGTTATTTTCAAAGATGTATGATCGTCGTTTACTAGTAATCTTGTTCTTATTATTAGTCCGAAAAAGAGATAAGGAAGTTAGTTACGTAACTAGCTGGTACTAGCTGGTACAGAATAGATCGATTATAAATCATATTTTATTATAGTACCTCCATCTTAATCACTATGACAGGGTAATTAAGCACTCTTTCGTTAGTTCTAGTGGCGCATATCTTACCAACAAAATAAGTGCTGCATATCTCTTTTTCTTTCGCCCCTTCGTGCATTTGTGATTTGGTTGTCAAATCAAATTTGTCATAATATGAGCAAAAACGCCATATGAGTAGGTTTCATAGTATATATACTATTCTACTTAGCTAGAAAATTTTCATATCATCATATGGCAAACATTGACGAGACCTTCGTAGGGTCTTATATAGTTTTTGAAAAGAAATCAAATCTACTACAAGAATACAACAATCTTTTGTTCCAAGTACTAGTCATATCTCAATCAAAATTGACATTAGAGCAGAAGAAATTGTGACACTATACATCATCTTGAAAAGATATTAGCCCTTTTGGGTTATTTTTCCCATCTTCTTCCATGTGAGAAGAAAACGTGTCGAGCGAATCAATTTTTCAATAGCTTCCAAGTGCAAGTGCAAGAATTCGGATTTGAACCTATGACAAGAACACTTGATTTTCACGTAGTCATAATTTTATGCGTCTGAACCAGTTCTAATAGAACTTTGTATTTACTAATTATATATTGATTGTTCTAAAACTTTATAAGTTGAATAGTTCTTGAGTACGTGAAAATGAGCAATTCCATGATCATGAAATTCAACTAAGGTAGTGTGAGCTTGACTAAAGTTAATCTTGATTTCTACACTTCCACCTAGAAGGGTGTAAGTTTGACAAAATTTCATGTTGCTTTAACTTCATTGTCTTCCTCTTTCGAGAAGCATCTTCTTAAAGACAATAGTAAAATACTACTACTAGTGTATAGTTTGTTTAGTTGATACTCCGATCCACCTGATCAACTAACATGTGGAATGATTAACATTGACATAAGAGGAAAGCCCTTAAAACATTTTTTTTTCTTGCAATAATCCAACATACTCGTAAACTAATTACGGCTCAATTCACTCTCCAAATACGTTTGAAGAGCTATAACTTGGACGTCAACGATTCCGAAAGAGGTTTAAAAGTGTCCGATCCAATATACCGATTGTTGGATAACGAAGTTTCAGAGTGTCAATTAATACTTACAATTTCTCATTTCAGAGATGATCATATCACACAATTCACATAATAACGAAGTTGCCAGTGTCAATTAACGAATTGGGTTTTCCTCATAAGAAATAGTTTAGAAAATTAACATAAGACCAAAAAAACAGTCTAGCATAGTAGCAATCAATGGGGAGATAGAACACCTCAAAGACAAGAAAGAAACTCACTTTAGCATACCTTATCTTAATAAGTTTCACTTTTTTGTGTGTATAGATCATATCTTCAACATTATTATTTCTATACTACTGCACATAATATAGTTTAAACAAGTTGGTACGGTGAGTTGCCATTAATTAATTTTCTTGTAGCAATGTTTTGAGAACAATTCCAAATTGCATATATAATAAAAATGTTCTACTAATAATTGATGTTTTGTGTTCCACAATTTGTGCAAAATAATATAGACACAATAATAGAACACAATAAAAAGATAAGTTAATTTCATCAGAAATTATCTAGTGAAACAATAATATGTCAATCTGATCAAACTCACATGAACAATGGATAATAATCAAGCAATCTGTCAAATAAATCTTTCCACTCTTTAAATCACAAATCTTACATTAGTAGGCAAATCAATCAATCCATACCCTCTGTGATTTTCCTATGAATTTATACATCTTACATATTATAATACTCACCAATTTTCGAAGATTATATATTAAGGAGAAGAACTCTCACACACAACCTCAGTTTCAGCTTCCTTCCTGTGGAAGTTTCTATGGCAGCTACATGCTGCACATAACAGTGCACTGCTTGTCCCCTCGGCGCCGCTTGCCATGAACTCTCTGCACCCATCAACAGCATACCCTCCTATACTTGCTGCATGATTCTTTAGGCACTCTCCATATCGAACCGCCGATGAATTGTTGTAGCTTCTTCTCAATCCTTGATCTCTCCTTATTACCACCTGCCTCTTTTTCATGGTATCTTATGCTATACTATTTGAGTATTAATTCGCCTGTAGCGAGAGCCTCTTTATAGACACTGGGGTATCGAAAATGAGTGCACACAAAGTAAGTAAGAAATTATATTAAACTCTAACTAGCTAACCCTAGGCTATATTTATAGAGGAATTTTATAGATTGAAAATTTACATAAGAGACATTATATAAGTAGAAAAAAGAATGAGATATGACATGCACTATTTTTCATAATAAATGTTAACTTTGGTTATTACCTCAAATGGTTAAATTTAGTAAGGCATATCTTGATCTCTTCTCCTTAAAAGTGCCAATAATAGGACATATTAAGAGTAGTAGTACTTGAATTGGATCATACAATCATATATAGATTAGGTCAAAGCCAAGAATTTAACTACCAAAATGGACATAAAAATTTGTGGGCTCTTTAAGAAATTGTTGGAGAAGGAAAACCTACGTATATTGCACAAAAACACATCATATCATGATTAGTAGAAACCCTAAGATGAGAGGGGAAATGACGGTCCAACTGCCCTATAATAATGGGGACAACAAAGATGAGAGGAGAAAAGGAGAAAGCAGACTTTGTGGGCAACCCTAAGAATTAAGGGTATGATATGATGGTGGACCCAAGAGGTGGACTGAAAGATCACTGCATTATAGGCTCGTTAAAAATGCACCCTTTTGGTTTAATTGGGTTAGCCTTGGTGAATTTGGGCTCTACGTATATATTCTACATTTCTGTGGACCCAATTGGTACTATAAAGAGAGATCAAAGATGGGCCGTGTCAACAACCCATTGTCTATTTCCTCGAGATTCTTACAATGAGGACAAATATCCACTAATGACTTATGCGGAAATAGCCAAAAGTTTACGTTGGCCTTGTGGTGGGTTTGTAATTTTGTATTGATCAATGCGAGTGTTCGATTATGGGTCTTTTTGGTCAAGTTTCAACTTTTGCAAAAAAAATTTTCAAAAATAGTTGTGAGAAAGAGCTCCAAATTGGAGTTGTTTCTCCTCTTCTGACGATCAGATTTACAATAGAAGTGCTCTAAAAAATCAGAAATAGTTTCTCAATTTCGGGTGTTTGACCAGTTTTCAGGAATCAAAAATAGTCCATAAACAAGTGAAAAGTTTGGCCAAATACACCCTAAATTAAATAGCCAAAGTTTAAACCTCTAGCACCAAAAGTTTAGAGATGGTCAATTCTTAGGGAAAATTGAATTGGTCTACCCATTTAGAATTAGCCTTTACACTTCTCTATGTTTTTATTTGACCATTTGATTTATTAAATTTCAAATGGTTGGAATATAAGAGCGGAAAATTGCTTGGATGAAACAAGACATATTATTAAGCATATATGTTGTGGTAAACTTGAGCTAGTAGTAAAATTGAGATTGTAATAGTAAAATTAATTTGTAATGAAAAATTTATGTAGGAAATTAAATGTGTTGGTAGTAAAATTATTGCTCAGTGTAGACATTTTTTCGTGTCCAATCTGTAAACCTCTAACATTATGTATATTATTAAACAAATGTTAGACATTATTAAGGTCTAAAACGATTCAGACTCGCTCGTAAAATGTTTAAAGATGCATGGTGTTACTTTTCGCTTGGAGATGCATACTCCGTATCATAATTGATCCCTTCTTTTCACTTAATAGTTCTTGTCCCTTAGAAGTGTACTTGGCATAATGACATGTCAAATGTTCTCAAATAATGGGTATTTTGAGTACAACTTACAAGTGTTTAGTGTTTAAATGTTTAAGTTGGCACATTTTAGGATTATAGAATACAAATGCTCATTTTTTCACCCTAGGGCCACCATTCAACTTATGTTTATTTCTATTTACTTGTGTGAGTTGTGTCACATATCTTGCTTTCCCATTCCCAAATTTCTCAACTTCACGCTTTGCCTTTCTCTAACCTAGAACACTCAAGTAAAAGACTCATGTAAGAGCTGGTTGCGAATCGCAACTAATTAAAGATAGTATGCAGAGACTGTATCAAATATATATTCCTAAACGATGTTATAATTGACCAAAACAGTTCGCGATAGAGTGATAGACTCATCCTTCTTAGAATTCTTAGATCTATCAACTTTTGAAGTTTATTTGTATAACATTGTATATATATAAGAGCATAAAAAATATGTGTAGTGGATCACCATAGTGCCAGATCAGAAGATGTATAATTTATTGTTTGTTTTATTTGCTCTTATATACTACTCTTATTCAAAGAGATTTTCCTGTTTCTTTTTGCAGTTTTGACTTGCCATGTTAGGGACTACTTGTAGACTTAATGAAAGACTCGTTTGCTTTCAAATCAAGTAGAGTTGGTAAATTGCAATGCAGAATGAAATATTTACTAAATTTTGTAGCAATTGAATGATTCATTTGGTCTAAAACTAGCTCCCAACAGGGCATCTCAAAACTGCAAAAAGAAACAGGAAAATCTCTTTGGGTAGGAGGGAGTATACAAGTTTATATAGATAGCTGGATTCTAAATTTTTTTAATTTTCAATTCTTTGAGTGAGACCCTTGCGCATTCTGTGTTCATATGCATCATCTTAGTTTAGCACATGCTTGCATTCTTAAAGACGAAGAGACTAAAAATAAGACATGCTAGAAAAGCTTGTATGAACTAATCATATGTCGACAGGTTTTAGAGCTTTTGCATTGACAGAAGTTGGACAAGCCATTATGATTAGCCGCCACCATGTTCACCACACATATATCATTGTTTTCTTCTACTGTAACAAAGTTATGATTTAAGAAGAACACATACCAAATGCTGTGGGTCTTTGATTTTCTCCCTTTTCTTTTTGTACTCATTGTATATTATCGTTGAATCCATACTATATATAACGACAATGCATATTGTCTTGGTCAAAGTAGAGTTTATTATATTATTTCACAATGCAATAACTATATTTTGAAGCCCATGTACGTTTGTTAGACTGTTAGTGTGTGGCCACTTATACACAGGGTGAGAGGATCAAGGTTTACCCAGTGGTTAGGAACTTAACCTGTCTGAGGGCTGTCTCGGTTTCAAATCCTCATACCCCACCCCACGCAGCATTAGCTGCTCCTTTGTACAAAAAGAAAAAAACTTATACACAGGGTGACCGGGGCTGGTGCCCCTCTGCTATAGGCCCCAAGAGATCTCCATCGTTCTTACTCTTTCGGATTATGATAGAATCGGGATATTTCAACTGTAAATAATAACCAATAGTGATATTTTCGAATATACTACACACACACAATCATTCACATCTCGCACATTAAGGATTTTTGAGTTGTCTCATACAATATATATATATGCAAAACATATAAACTATAAATTCGCGTGTAATCAACAAAATAAGATGGAAATTTGAGAAACCATGCGTGGCTGTTATGTGAAAGATGATATTGAAAGATAATTGACTAGTGCTTCTCACCAACCGTACCTTAGCTCCTTACGTCTATCATGAGCTATTTCAAAACATTTGTGAAACTTTCACATTTCTTTTATACCTTTAGTTGATACTGAGCGAGATTACATTTTCCAACGACTATATAGAGATCATATATTATGAAGTATACAAGGGTAGTTTGGTAACTCATGGAGTTAGTTAGAGTCGGTTATAACCAAATTGGTGAGGTGGCACTAGGTTGTTAGAGCTACCACACCTATATAAACAGAGTGTATGATCACAATTACAACTAACTGAAAATAATGATGAAACTTCTTGATTACTCTTCCTATGTTTTCCACTTTCATTAATTCTTCATGGTATCGAGCCATTTTTCGATCCGATTTCCGCAAAATTTCCCAAATTCAACCAATTTTTTTGTGAAATTCAATTGAATTTCACAATTATCGAGCTTGAATCTCTCAAATTCAGCTCAAATCTCAGATTTTTCTTCCTAAATTTGTAGCGTGATTGGTACATTTCTGTTGATTGTGATTCTCAGTGTTGCAATCAATTGAAATTTTCGATTTCATTCGATCAAATTGAATCTTCTCTTTGAAGATTCCGTCTGGTTTCTTCTAGAAAATTGGTTCAAGAAGCTTGTTTTACAAGATTCTTGCGGTATCTGTTCTCTGATTTGCCGGTTCTTTGAGAATTTGTCTGTTGAAGTCTGTCCGCGAATTCTGGATTTCTTCTCAGTACAATTACAGAGGTGTTGTATCTTTGGCTTGTTGGAGAAGGTTGTCTGCTCATATTACTGGTTTTTTGGGTAAAAACTGAGTTGTGATAAGACAGTGTTCAGGAGACATCAGGTTTCAGGTTTTTGGTGTGGCATCAGGTTTCAGGTTTTTGGTGTGGCATCAGGTTGATTTTTTGACAGCAAAGAAAGTTTTTTGGTAAATTTTTCTGCAAAGATGGTGGATTCTACAGTATTTGGGTCACAGGCAACGTCTGTCATGCATTACACTGATCCTTATTACATATCCTCAGGTGATCAAACTAACACCCCTCTTGTTCCACGCAAATTTAATGGATCTGATTTCATGCAATGGTCTAGAACTCTTAAGAAATCTCTGCTTGCTAAGAACAAACTCTGTTTTATGTCTGGTTCTTTGCCTAAACCTGCTGTCACTAGTCCTGATTATCAGAAATGGATCTTCATTGATCACCTAGTTATGTGTTGGATATTGTTTGCTATGGAAGAAAAAATTGCTGAAGGCTTTCAATATGCTAACACTTCTAAAGAGTTGTGGGATGACATAAAAGAAAGCTATGGTCAAACAGACAGTTTGCAGTATTATGAATTGCAGTGTGAATTAGCAGACATTAAGCAGAATGGTAGTTCACTGGCTGAGTATCATGGTAAATTGAAAAAGATTTGGGAAGCAATGTCTGCAATAGAAGGCATACCTGTCTGTAGTTGTGGAGGGATGGACCAATGCTCCTGTAGCATCCTGAAAAAGTTGGTAGATGCACAAAACAGAAAAAGACTTGTCAAATTTCTGATGGGTGTTGACTCCTGTTATCAGACAATAAAAGATGACATTCTGTCAACTTCTCCCCTGCCATTGTTTAATAGTGCATACAGTAGGCTTTTGAGAGCAGAAAGAGGAAAGCACATAGATGACAAAGTGTCAAATACTCAGGCCCTTGAGGATGTCAGTGCCATGGTTGTAGACAAGCCCTATGCTGCAGGAAACAGCTATAAACCACAGCAATATTCTCAGTCTGAATCTCCCAAACCATTCAACAAGCATGGCTTTACTGACTATAAGTCATACAGAGAGTTTAAGAAGACATCAGTCTGCAAACACTGCAACAGGAAGGGGCATCTGTCTGCTGAGTGCTTCAAAAAACCTGGTGCAAAAATTCCTGAGTGGTTCAGACAACTGAGACAAGAAAAGGCCTCTGCAAATTTGGTTCAGGATTCGTCTGAAAATCAAAATCAGTCTGCAGCCTCGGATCCTTTGTCCCTCCTACAGTTCCACAGCAAAGCACAACAACCAAATGCAGTCTATGTTGATCCTCAGGTCTTCAATTCTATGTTGCAGCAGTTACAGGCCTATCAGCAATCTCAGGGAACTTCTTCTCAGCCCTCTACTTCAGCATCTGCAAACCATCTTCAGTCGATGACACACTTTGCAGGTATTGCTCAGAGACTTACTCCTGCTGTTCCCTATCTAGATTCTATTTCATGGATAGTTGACTCAGGAGCAACTGAGCATATGTGTCCCTACTATGATCACTTTACCAATGTTCACAAGCTGAATAAACCCCTGGTTGTTGGATTGCCTGATGGTCAAAGAAAGTCAGTCTATTACATTGGATGTGTACAGTTTACTCCAGATATATTGCTGAGTAATGTCTTATATATACCAGACTTCAAACACAGTTTATTGTCCATAAGTCAATTGGCAGCAGCAAATGGAATTGTTTGCACTTTTGACAGCAACAAATGTCTCTTTCAGGACCATTCAACTAAGAGCATTGTTGCAGTTGGACAAAGAGAGTCAGGACTTTACAAGATCACAGGAGTATCTTGTTCTTCTTTACTGTATGCATCTAAGAGCAACATAACTGTAAGTGTTGTTCCTCCAGTATTGGTTAATAGTGCTGCTAGCAAGATTGATTTACCTCTGATGCACACTAGGTTAGGGCATACCTCTCTATCTAAATTGCATCATGTATCAAATCTCAACAATAATGGAATAAAACATCTGTTTTGTGAATCATGTGTGTTGGCAAAGCAACATAGGTTGCCTTTTCCTAGAAGTGAATCTATGGCAGCTTTCATTTTTGGATTGATTCATGTGGATCTATGGGGTCCATATCATACACCTAGCATATCTGGGGCTAGATATTTCTTGACAATAGTAGATGATAGAAGTCGAGCTGTTTGGACCAACCTGTTGAATAACAAGACACAAGTTTATTCTACAGTGGAAGCTTTTCTGGCCTATGCTGCAAATCAGTTTGGTGTCACCATAAAACACATTAGATCTGATAATGGTACAGAAATTGTCCATCAATTCTGTACTAGGTTATTTGCCACAAAGGGCATTGTGCATGAAAAATCAATGCCAGGAGCTCATCAACAGAATGGGAGAGTTGAAAGGAAGCATAGGCATCTACTAGAAACAGCTAGAGCCATTAAGATTCATGCTGGCTTTCCTACGAAGTTTTGGGGAGAATGCATTTTAGCAGCAACCTATTTGATAAATCTTATGCCTACTGAGCTGCTGAAATGGAAAACACCTCATGAAATATTATTTGGGAAAGTGCCTCAGTATGACCATCTGAGAACCATTGGCTGTTCCTGTTATGCACTCACCAATGTCAGCAATAGAGATAAGTTTGCTACCAAATCACAGAGGTGTGTATTATTGGGTTACCCTAATGCACAGAAAGGATACAGGCTCTTCAATTTGGAAACCAACAAAATTATTGTAAGCAGAGAGGTCATCTTTCAAGAATCTGTATTCCCTTTCAGAGAAGGTGCTAAAACTCCCAACATTGTTTTAACTCCTGTCATGCCTTCTGGAGGGTCAACCCTGTCAGACAATCCTTTCACCCATTTATCAGATACACCATCCTCACAAAACACAATACCTCACATCCCATCTCCAAATACTGTGATTCCTGAAACACCATCATCAGGAACATTCTCACCTGCTTTTTCACAAATTCAAAACTCAAATACTTCCCAAAACTTCTCCCCACCCTCAAATACTGACAGCAGCAACAGTGTTCCTGAAAATGAACCTGTTGCAACCCTTGTTCCACTCAGAAAGTCTACCAGACCCACAAAAATCCCATCAAAGCTTAATGATTTTGTTTTCCCAACTCTTCCTACAAGAGTTTCAGATTCTGATGACAGTTCAACTTCAGAATCTGAAGCTTTTCAGACTTCATCTTATTCTCCTGATTATATGGCTTCAATGATTACAATGATGACAGAAGATGAACCTACCCAATACTCTAAAGCAGCACAAGATGATAGGTGGGTGGATGCCATGAATAAAGAGTTGGCAGCTCTGGAGAAAAATGAAACCTGGTTTTTGACTGACTTACCTGAAGGGGTAAAACCAATTGGCTGCAAATGGGTTTACAAAATCAAGCATCGGGCAGATGGCAGTGTTGAGAGGTTTAAAGCCAGATTAGTGGCAAAGGGGTATAACCAAGTATATGGAAAAGATTATAAGCAGACTTTCTCTCCTGTTGCAAAGTTTGCAACTGTCAGAATAATTCTAGCACTAGCAGCTGCCAAACAATGGCCCTTACATCAGCTAGATGTTAATAATGCTTTTCTTCATGGCTTTTTGGATGAAGAAGTATATATGGTACCACCTCAGGGTTACCATATGGCCAAGAAGGGACAAGTCTGCAAGTTGCAAAAGAGTCTCTATGGCCTGAAACAGGCTAGCAGACAGTGGAATAAGGAGCTTTCTATTTTCCTCACAGCTGAACTTGGTTATACTCAGTCCAAGAATGACTATTCCTTGTTTACCAAAAAGAATGGGAACTTAATGACAGTGGTTCTGGTCTATGTGGATGATCTTCTGATTACAGGTTCAGATAGATGCTGAAAGCATCATACAGCTGAAATTGGATTTAGACAACAAATTCACCATCAAAGACCTGGGTTTACTAAGATATTTTCTTGGATTGGAGGTGTCCAGGAATTCCTCAGGAATCTTACTTAATCAGAGAAAGTACATTGCAGATCTGGTTAAAGAATCAGGTCTCACTGATTGTAAACCCTGCAGCTTCCCATTTCCTGCAAATGTCAAACTCTCCCATGATCAGGGAGATCTGTACTCAGACCCTGAGCAGTACAGACGAATTGTTGGCAAGCTGTTGTATCTAAACCTCACCAGACCTGATATTTCCTACAGTGTGCAGCAATTAAGTCAATTCCTGAGCTCCCCTAGAGTCCCTCATTATCAGGCAGCTCTTCATATAGTGAAGTATCTTAAAGGCAACTCTGAGATGGCTTTATTCTACCCTGCATCCTCTTCTTTCTCCATTGAAGCATATACTGATGCTGATTGGGCTAACTGCACCTACAGTGGTAAGTCTTTGACTGGGTATTGTATATTTTTGGGCAAATCTTTGGTATCATGGAAGACAAAAAAGCAGAATACTGTCAGCAAAAGCTCTGCTGAGAGCGAATATAGGGCTATGTCAGTAACAACAAGCGAAATAGAATGGATTAATGCCCTGCTGCACGACTTGGAAGTTTCTCCTGCATTACCAATTGCCCTGTACTGTGATAATAAAGATGCACAGCAAATAGCTGCCAATCCAGTCTTCCATGAGAGGACTAAGCATCTAAAGGTAGACTGTCATTATGTCAGAGACAAGCTACTTGATGGTTTTTTGGAAACCAGACATGTCTCTACTGGATTACAGATTGCTGATGTTCTGACTAAAGGATTGGGAGAGCATCAGCACAGATTCTTTGTTGGCAAGCTGGGATTAATTTGTCAACCCCTTAATCCAGCTTGAGGGGGGAGTATGAAGTATACAAGGGTAGTTTGGTAACTCATGGAGTTAGTTAGAGTCGGTTATAACCGAATTGGTGAAGTGGCACTAGGTTGTTAGAGCTACCACACCTATATAAACAGAGTGTATGATCACAATTACAACTAACTGAAAATAATGATGAAACTTCTTGATTACTCTTCCTATGTTTTCCACTTTCATTAATTCTTCATATATACATATTCAAGCATTAGCTATTTCGGATTTATCTTGTTTCTTCTTGAAATCTACTAAAAAACATAAGGTAGTTAAAATCGTCACTCACCTTAAAGTTAACATCTAATCGTGTCTGATAATTTTGGATTATTATTGGTGAATTGATTCGTTGATTATAGTAGCTAACCATCAATCAAATAATTAATGAAAACATGTAATCACATCACACATGTGGTCTCTACGTGATCTCTCCCCCACTCACGTACGCTCTATGGGCCTTTCCTTGATCGAATTAGAAAACCATATCTTGTTGTTAACATTGGACTTATTTGAAGTGGACCGCTACTTTATGATCATGATATATATGACTGGAGTAACAAAAGAGTGACTCATATGTACGTCTGCTAAAAGTTACTTGACCCGCATAGATCACTCTTGTTCAATCCAAACCCGAAATTAAAGACACATTGACTGGTTCAACTCGACCCTGAAGACTCGAAATGAAGATAATACAAATACGTGATACACGTCTTATTTGAGACTTTGTGGTGACAATTTTCCTTTTGAAGCATCAGCATTTCTAGATTATCGCTTTGCCGTGTGACAAATGTGTGTTTTCTTGTATTTTTTGGGTAAATAGAAGCAATATAAGGTGCGGGGTGGGGATTCGAGGATTCAAATCCCTTACAAGTTACAACCATCAAACAGGTTAGTTTTCTAATCACGAGGTCAGCCTTAATCCCTATGTGTTTAATCTTATTGACCAAACAAAATGGATAGAAAAGGTTTCGTCAGATTTTTGGGCTTTTAAAAAGAGGTTGGGCTCTGGCGTGCATTGCAACAAAAGTTGATGCGAAAAGTAGTTAATATGTCCCGATGGGCTAAAAGCATGTTCAGCCAACGAGGGCGGAAATTTCTCCAACAGTTGGCTGATGAATAGTGCAGCCAACACATAGGACAAAAAAAAAATGTCACATGCAATGCACATGCTAGGTATTTTTATACATGGTAATTTCTGTAAAATGGGTAAATACATCAATCATTTCTCTCACTCCTCTCATCTCACTCTCTCTCCTCACCTTCTACCAACCACCGGAGTACCCCATTATCATAAAACACAAGCTCCCCCACCGACAACTATGCGTCGGGGCTATCATCGGCCACCCAGTCCACCACAATCTCGCCTTCACCGTCAATTAGATCAACATCGCTGCCCATCATCGTCGATCGTAGCTTTACCGATTTATTGATTTATGGGCCGATGGATCGTCGTCGGTGAGGTATGTCGGCATCTCTCACACCGGAGAAGGGTTTAGGGGTCCATTTTCCGGTGCCGCGATAGCGGCGCCGGGAAACGGAACCCTAAACCCTCTCTCCGGACACTTTAGGATGATTAAGGACACTTTAGGGTTCACCCCTCCCTACATAGGGTGTCTATTGGCCGGATTTGGTTCGTGACACGGTGGTTCAATGGTAGCAATGAGTGGTTGGGTGGTCGGGATAGGGTAATTGGGGTTGAATGAGGAGAGAGAAAAATAAGTAGGTAATTAATTTGTTGACTGAGTACAAATATACCTATTTGTAGAATATACGTGATGATTTGGCAAAAATACTATATGAAATGGCATGGCAAGCCTCAAATACACCCCATATTTACATTATTGACCCCGTGTGCTGCACTATTCACTGTCCAACAGTTGGAGAAAATTCGGCCCTCTTCAGCCAACCAGGCTGGAAAACTAGCCCAACTCGTCAGGCCTTCCTTTAACTGGGCTGAGCCGAATAATCAAGTATTTGTTTGTGTAATCCTTTTCCTAGCTAGTTTTTAAACAAATCTTGGAAGTAAACTTGGTGAAAATCGCTTGCAAAGTATAGTTTTCTGAACTTCTGAAGCACATACAAGTGATACAACTTGTTTCTGCATTGGCATGAAAACTTATGCAGACGCAAACGATGACTTATATGGCTCTTGTAAAATTTCATGATATAGAGGAAATGTTACAAGATACCAGAAACGAAATTACGAAAAGTAATCTTAGCGATCTCTTTCTCAATCAAAAAATTTAAAAGAGTTGTCGTAAACTTGTAACTCTCATACAAGTAAATGGGTTATTCTTATGTGAACTCAAATGCATATTTTACTCCGTATATGATACAACTTGAGTTCTCTGTTGTGAACGGATCGGAAAATTGTCATAGTTCAATATTTCTAAAGGCAAGGTGTCCAACCATCAAATATATGAATGTCATTTGTAACATGTGATGTTTGCTAAGGACTAATTATAAGATGAATAAATTCTCCATTGTAGACAAAATCAAATTATTTTTTATGCATGTGAAAAATTAATTATGGTACCACCAAAAAAATTTGACTTGGTTGTTGTAGTAGTATGTGCACACCACTTGCTTCAATTAAAAGCTATCCATGCATTCCTCTGAAAACAGCGAGCATTAACCAGGTATTTGGAAAGCATGTTTCCTTCAACATGGCAAAATTATGGTGAAAACAATGATATTGCAATCATTAATTAAACCAAATGAAAACCATGTCTAGTATTGTACTAAAAGTTGTATGCATGTATGTGTCTTAATTTCACATGAGAGATTAGGTAGAACACCAAAGTCTTGTTTGAGTTGCACATGATTTTGTCCCGGGGGAATTTTAATTATAAATATGGTACTTCGAAAAAATTGGACGATGGCTATTGGCTTTTTAATGAATGTAACTAAACATTGAATTAGATTATTCAAAGAGTATGATACGGAGTACTTGTTTTTTATGATGTCTATGATACTCTTTTATTTTTACCTAGCTATATTATTCCTTATACCCAACATTTGATTTTGGTTGGTTAGTAAAAGAGTCATGCATCGAGGGCGTGAATACAATCAAACTTTACTAAAGAGAGGCAGTTTGAGTGTATTTGAGGTATATATACATACTTTTTCTGCGTAATTGGTTAATATGTCGAAATAGATCATCGAATTTATAAGAGCATTTCCAATGCAAGGTACAAAAGTGTTGTAGTTTAGCCGCCAAATTCGCTATATTTTGGCTAGTTAGTGACAAATCAATGCAGTGTAAAAGCGTCAATAATGAATTACCAAAGTAGTGTATCTCATTAGATACCTTCATATCTCATTTTCCTTTCTAATTGAGAATTCATCTAGAAGTCATAAATTGTCCCAAACAACTCTTTTCATGGTAGATCTTGAGAAGATACTCTTTGCATATACTGCCAAACTTATGTTAATGGTATGGGTCTTGACTCTTGAGCAAGGATGAGACGATAAATACCCAAATACCCGATATTAAGATAGGTCAATACTCAGCAAGAAGACTGAAAAGTGAAAGTATAGGCATGAATACATAATGGCCGGCTTCGTCTTTGTACAAAAAAAAAAAAAAAAAAAAAAAAAATACATGATGGTAATGAAATTCTACGAGTAGACATTTTTAGTATAGCAATATAAGGGTTGCGAAAATGCGAAAAATTTCTCGCATCAAAAAGAAGAGAGACTACCCACGGACATTATTTTTACATATCGTACATACGTTTTGCTCTATTGCCGAATTTAACACGTGATAAAGCAAATTTAATATGTAATCTCAATAGTAAAGCTATGTGCTTTGGATCTTAATTAGCTGGATTGTGGTTTATTTGAAACCTATATTAAGGTTCGATTCGCTTTCATAAGTCAATTTTAATTCACATTTACTTTGATAATCACAAGTGACAGCTGAATTTGAATAACACTAGTAATTTATAATCCAAATCGGTGTGTTGTTTGATTTGAATCTTAAAGAGCTTTCAATTGAACATTATTACTCCATAATGAAAATGTTGTCATCAGTAACAACCAACAAAGAAATAAAAGAGTTATACATCACTACGTAGTAATGAGCATCAATTTTCCTTGATCTAATAATCGAGTTTTTCCCATTTTTGTGGTGTACAAAAAACTCCATACTCACAAACATGAGTGTGAAAACTTGACAAACAACGTCAAGATCTATCAACATATCAATGATCGTATAATTATTACCAGTTAGCTACTAGGTTTATTCTAACGTCCAACTTTTGTACCTAACATATTTTCGCTTTCTCATGTACGTGCAACATTCTCCTGGTTATAGAAGCACCACATATATATACCTTCTAACACATTCTCGGATATTTTGAGAAAGGCAAACAATGTTCATAATTAACTCATCGAAATTACATGAAGAAAGTAATAAGATCGACATTACTGTTCTTTTTTTTCCTTTGAACAGTGAATAATGGCCGTTAATCAAAAGTGTTACGTATAACGCAATACAATATTTCTTATAACCTTGTGAGTTACATTATGATCACTTTCACCAGATGTATGTAAAACAAAACCTGTGTCTGATCGAGTGATCGATCTACTGTTCATTCATGATTCATAATCACAGAAGGCAGAAGCTACATTTATCACAAAATTCATATGAATTTGTCACGAATACTGTAAAAATGGAATAAAAGCAAGCAAATAAAATACAAATAATAGCATTGGATTATTATTTTTCTATCCAACAATATTTTTGCATGCAACATATATGTATATATCTAGATGATGATATATCAAAAGGTCACATACTAGAGCTAGCTAGGTAGTTAATAATAATACTCCGTAATTTACACTTTGTTTTTCAGGACTATTCTTCAATCCTTCCAAAATATACGCCATGCATCCCTCATCAAACACTTACCACCCGGTAAAAACCAAAAGGTAATTAAACACCCTGCTCAAAGGTTAAGATAGGTAAAAAAAAAAGTAAAAAAAAAAAGGGTTGGAAATGTTTTTAACCCCTATGTTCCTAGAAGAGTGCAGCTGCAACAGATGCATCGTCTAAGGACATGTCAAGCAAGTTTAGATGGTCCTGAGTCATCAAACCTTCCTCAAAAAGCCACTTTTCTATGAGAGACAGTGGCGCATCGGCCCCGGCCACAGCGGCCGCCAAGCTCGGCTTGCTCTCCTCTTCCAACGCCTCGACCGAGTTGTCCCCAGAGGCGGTCGCGGTCGAGGAGTTGGAGTGAGTGTTGAAGCTGCTAAAGAGCGAGTCAGCAAAACCATGATGATGTTCATGTTCATTATCAGGTGTATTAGCATTATTGTTGTTATTGCCTTTGTTCCAATATTTGTTGTTTTTGTTGTCAATGGATGACGTGGACTCTTGGGGTGACTTGGGACACGGGCCGGAAGATGAGGACGGGCCGGTCTCGGGCTTTTTGATCATCCAATTCTCAAGCAACCGGGCTATGTTTTCTGTGCTAGACGCATAGGCTGATTGGTTGTGACTCGGGTTCGGGCTCGTGTTCGTGTTCGGGCCAAGTAGTTCGGGCTTGTCAATGGATAAGGCTTCACATAGGGCTTGTTTGGCCAAGTGGATATCAGTTTGGAGCCTCCTTTCCCATTGACCCTTGTTGTTGTTGTGTGAAGAAGACGATGTGGAGGTAGAAGAGTTATTTGAGGAAAACCCTTCTTGGGAAGGTGTGATTTGACCATCTTGCCCTTCTCCTATCTTCTTGAGCTTCTTCTTTAGGTGGGTATTCCAGTAATTCTTGATGTCATTGTCTGTCCTTTGTGGGAGGTAAGATGCTATTGCTGCCCATCTGTGTAAGACAACAAAAGTATTTACATCATGGTCATTTACTTACACCCAAACAAGGCACAATAAAAATATGAAAAAGGGTAAATCCGTAAATTACAGCACTAGATTTCAAAAATCTAATACTTCATCCTATTGTAGTTTAAATTTGTACTATGTGTAACAGATCTCATAACATGGACAAAAATGGAGTCATAGATTGTTCCTAGTATTGGAAATTTCACAAGACCAATAAAAAAAATTGTAGTGTCTTTTACATTTCAGGATTTTGTGGCCGATCTATTAGATCTAGCTAACTTCATTTCATGTCGTATCAGACCGCCGTCTCAGTATGACGATTTTTGTTTAAAACTACTTAAATTTTATTATCGATTTAAATAAACTTTCACTAATCTACAATTTGAAACAATGGAACTTTTAAATTATAGGATGAAATAATTAAATTACCTATTGCCCAAAAGAGCTTGAAGATGGATGATCATCTTCTCCTCTTGCTCAGTGAAGTTGCCCCGTTTGATACCGGGCCGAAGATAATTAGTCCATCTGAGTCTGCAACTCTTACTGCATCTGCGTAAACCTGAAGGAACAAATCAAACCATATAATCAATAAACATAAGATCGATTATACTGTATTAATTGATGATGGTGATTAATTATGCTGTTAATTAAAGATGCTGGTTAACCCTAGATAATGAAACAAATGAATTTATATGAACAAAAAGTTTACAATTAATAAGAAATGAAATGAAATGCTTTTTTTGCAGGTGCCAGCTGCATGGAGCTAGGGCAATAAATACACACAATTTATTACATCACCAACCCACTAAAAAGGGCCGAATTAAAGCCGTAGAACATGAGCTCAACCCAACAAAATTAAATAAAAAGTTTAAAGAAACGTTTACTCATAAAAATACTTTTTACCAAAAAAAATAAATTTTGTTTATGAATTGTAAGTGTGTTTAAGCAAAGCATAAGAATCAAACCCTAATCTAAAACTCATTTGAATTTTCTCAAGAGCAAGCGTGTTTCATACATTTAGTAGAACATGAGAATCGAACCCTAAACTCGAAACTATTATTCCATCAGTATAGCATGAGAATCGGACCCTAAACTCGAAACTATTATTCAATCAGTAGAGCATGAGAATCGAACCCTAACCTCGTAAATTAAATCAGAAATATAACCAATATAACAAAATCTAGCCCTAGCTAAAATGGAGATCTAAACCAATAATTAACAATTGTTGAAGCAATAATCTTTGATCATTTTAAAATAAAAAGTTGAAATTAAAACATTAGAACAAAATTTATAAAAATAAAATTTAATTGATGATTAATTAAATTGATGAAGAAAATAAATATACCAGTGTTAGTAGGAACAGCCCTCCAATTACCAGGACCATGTTCTTGAATATAAGAAACCAAGATGATATCTTCTTCAGGAGTCCATGGACCTTTCTTCACCCCAACTTTATCACAACATGGAGGCCTCCCCATTTTCTCCTCTTTCTTTGATCTTCAACTACACACTTCTTTTTGATTTAATATCAACCTCTCTCTTAGCTTAGTTACACACTTAGTTACTCTTACTTTTACTAAGTAAAAAATGGATTTTTTAGGTAGAACAAGAATTTATAAAGTCTCTTTCAAATTTCTAGCTTAGTGAAACTAGGGTTTTCTTTTCCCCCTAAAAGAGTAGTATATTAGTAGGATTTTGGAGTAGTGTATGTTTAAGTGAGAAGAAAGTTTTGGGTGTGTTTTTATTTTGTTGAGATGGGATTTTATTTTTTCTTTTATTTTTTGTTTTTTTTTTAGGGTAAGAAAGACAATGGTCCAAAGACCCCTTTGTTTCCATATATATATAAAGTCTAGTGGGTAGTGTACTTAATTAGTGTGTTATAATAATTATAATATATAAAATTAATAATAAAAAATATTAATAATGTTAATTAAGAGTATAAATGGAGTGTAGAAGAGAGAGTGAAAGACTAACGCTGACTAGAGGAGAGAGAAAATGAAAGAGTCAAATGGAGACAGCAGGAGCATTAAGTGCTTTGGTATGCAAAAGTCAGCTTTGCTATGAGGCCTCACCGAACCGCGTGGCATTCAATTCTTTGTTTTTCGTTTTATTTTATTTTTAATTTGTTTATGAGGTGTTTTTTTAGCAATAAATTGGGAAGGAGCTTCGGTAAAAAAAAAAAGGTAAAAAGAAAGAGAAGAAGAAAAGTTTACAATCCCAATTGATGTGGCAGGTAATGATATTAATATAGGTTGACCTAGTACGAGTCTTTTACTATATGTATTTCTGTCAGAGAAGACTGTACTTTTTTTAGTCTTAGCTAGCTTGTGGTAAATCTTAGAGAAATGATGTTGTAGGATACGCATTGTGTGAGTTGTGTGTTCAACAAGATAGAGACAACTTTTATGGGATTCTTGCGCGGAGAGATAAAAAAATAATAATAAAAGAATTCTATTTTATTAGGTTAATTACGTTGAATCAAACGAAGTCGTGATAAGGTTGTATATGGTGGTGAACATACTGATACGTCTATAATATAAGTTTGAGAGTATATTGTTGTTTATTCCTTACTAAGTTAACGTTGAATGATCAAATTAACGAAATGGAGACACGGTTATATGGTGAAGAATCTGAAGCTAAGATACTAGTATATCCGAGTTTGAGAGTGTTAATAAGATAAAAGTGGGAGGAAAGATGATATGTTTATTTTGAATTTCAAACAGTGTTAATTAGATTAAGATGAATTAATTCTATTCATTTTTTGACAAGAAAGAAGAGGAGATCGAACGAAGCTTGAAAGAACAATGGGCATGAATTCAAGAGAGAGCAACGATCGAAGACATGTCAAATATGTATGGCAAGATGTAACTAAATAAGCAGGGAAATCCGGAAATTTCACAAGTAGCCTTTCTCAATAGTAGATTTTTTTTTCTTATTGGACATTAGTTGATGAACAATGTACTATATACGATATCAACTGTTTGATTTAAAAAAAATCATACAAACTAGTTAGTTACATATATGTAAAGGTGGGTAATTTTACAACTCTTTGTTTATAATCCACTTATGTCGAACATACACATGTGTATTTTTCTTTTCTTCTTTTGTTTCATTATTATTTGTAAGAAGTGCGTGTGATTTCAATTCCACAAATTGAGTGCCTATTGTAAAGCTCAATTTCCTTTTCTAGCTAGCTAAGGGTAGTGGATCAAGCCCTCGGAGTACATAACCCTCTCAAGGTAGACTCTGGTGGCCAGTTAGCAACGGTGATAACCCACTAGCCCGTTACACTATGTAATGGATAAGTGGTTTCATACACTAAGACCCGTCGCTCAACATAATATCGTGTCAGTGTATCACTCGATCTCTAGCACCCTCGGCCCTAGCCTTCCAAAGATCACATCTCTGATCAGGCATTCTAAACTTTAATAACAAACCTCTTTCCCCTAGACCTATTAAGTTTGGCGTATAGTAATGGCTATAATTATCATACATTATTATGTGGGTTAATTGGGTGTAATGAATCGTCTATTTATGGTACTTAACAGCAATTTGTGGTACTACATCTATTAGAAGGACATGACATTGTATTAGAGGTTTTCAGTCTAAGTACGTAGTGTGATACTCTGTGATCAGTGATGTGCGTCAAAGTTAATGCAATGGACCAGTTTGTTTCCACTTTAACTCTTCTACTCTTCACTCATAAGGTCATACATACTGGAGTACTCCGTATATACTAATATTGGTGACACTACGAGTATACACCTCTCTACAACACGCACGTTCTTGCATCTCTGCATACACTAATGCTCTTATTTTTACAGTAGAATCTTCGATCAATGCTAACTACGGAGTATAAGCTAAGATATACATACTAGCATGTAATTATGTATCATGTACACAATTTAGTTTAGAGTTTGTCATATTTATAAAACTAATTAAAAAAGTTGTATTTAAACTCAAGTTAAAAATCATGGTCAAACTACAACAAAAACTTCAAAAACTAGCTAGCTAAAACATACATAATCCGATATGCGGTCGCCAATGTCCGTTGGAGTGATAACGACCTACATGTGAGAGAGTCCGACGATCTGGTCCATAGATTTAACAAGTTTGGGAGCTGACGAATTTGATCGAGGTTTGACCCCAGGTAAGGGCTTTGCGAATTAACCTCACCCAGGCACCCAAAGGCGTTTGACGAGTTTGAGTGTGACGAATTTAGGCTCATATGTGAGAGGGGAGGTGTTGGAGTGACAACGACCCACATGTGAGAGGTGCGATAATATAACACATTGGAGAAATAGAAGATTGGAAACTAGTTTATAAGGTGATGGGTTACTTCTCATATTGCTAATTGATTTTAATCCAAACCCAAACCCAAACCCAGATGATGCTGCTGCAAATCCGCTACCTAGTGCTGTATCCCCATTGTCGGGGCCAAAGGTAGTAATCTCTACCCCTTTAACTTTTGTTGTTTTTGCAGCTTCTCGGCGCAAATATAGTAGGACTTGCCTGCACCTCCGCAATCCCAGTGACTCTAGTGGCCGGAAGGTTGACCCTCACAAGAGGAAGAGAATGTCACACTCTCCAGAGCCTCTGCCCCTACTCAGCGGCACGAAAAGAAAGTTGCCGTGTCTTGCCCATCCCTTTATGATTCCATCCAAGAAGACGAAGACTGTGAACTTTTCCTTTTATAGTTCTTTTGTTACGTTTAGCCTAGGAGACTTAGGTTTTGATCATGGTACCTCTAGCTTGGGCCAGATTGGGTCTCCTTTTGTGTAAGGTTTGTTGTTGTAAACTTTTCCGTTCTTTAGTTATAAACGTTTAAACGTTGTCAAAAAAAAAAAAAAAAAAAAAAAAAAATTGGTTTTAAGATGCAACCCCACCAACTTGTGAGCTAATCTTCCACGAGAGGTCGAGACTCGAGAGGGCCGTTATTGTTCCATGGTGATTCTGACAATGCCCGCTTTAGAATTAGACACTAACTTGTAGTCTCAATGCAAATTGATCGAATCTTCTTTCTAATAAATACTACTCCGAGAGTCCGATCCGTATTATTTAGCTTTCAAATTAATGTTTTCTCTATCTTCCAAGAATTTTTAACAAGTTAAGTATTTTCGAGACCCTTATTTATATTCGGTGCGATAATAACAACAATAGTATCACTATATATCGATCACCAAAGTAATTATAAAAATTAAACCAGTTAGTGTTGCCCAGGCCACGACCAAAACAAGGGCCGCAGCTCATGCGACAAAAAATATACGGAGTATATGGCTTATTATTACAAACAAACGACTCTTGCTTCATATATATGAGCTGAGCCACAGTGCCGCACGGACCAACACAGTAATGAGCTCGCACCCATGATGCATGCACTTCGATATATATAGTTCGATTTGGTATAATTTATTCTTACCAATAGTACGTCAACAAGCAAAAAACGTTTCCATCTACTGTACTAGCTACCTGAACTACACAATCAAATAAGTCGCCAATCTCAAACTTTCGTTATTGTTTTGCAACCTTCTTGTAGCTTAAATCTCCGGGCCACCATTATTTCAACTAATTCTTCTTAATAACCTCTTTTTTATTAGAAAGTTAATTTTACAGAATGCAAAATACGTTGTGTAAGTATGACGTATAAAGAGCTGAGAGCCTAAGACATGTCATAAGGTCGTAACTCAGCTCGTATGTTCAAGTTGAAGCATTATGTATTTAGATGCAAGGTCAGGAACCGTACAAAGACAGAAATCAAAAAAGTACACAATGTAAAAGGTGATACACAAAACGCCAAGCATTAGGGTGTACTTAGCGCATTGCTGAATGCCGCAATAGAGATGATATAGTGGGAAACGGAGTAGGTGATCCTACATATGTGATATGTCCAAACTTGTACGTACACTCCTTTGTCACTGCGACAGTGACGAGGTTTGTGACATTTACGTCGTTCGATCACGACTGATCTTATCTTTTATGTATGTGCCCTCAATTAGTGAAATTCAGGCCATTGCCTTATTAGTATGTGATCGGCTTGAGTAAATAGACCTAACACGTAAGCAACAAGTGACAAAATATCACTTGGACTAGAGATCGATCACTTATAAGTAAAACACAAAATACGTGCTGGTTATAAAACATATTAAAACATTCGTTCTTCGATCAACTTGGTAACAATTCCTTTTATTTTTTGTTTATAACCGCATACTATAACTTTTATCCCGGACACCCTCGACATATAACCCATCTAATTAGACAGGAGAAAAATCCAATACCTCAAAAAAAACAAGACCTGGTAAATAAAGTTGACAACTACGTACGGAGTCGTATAATTTGTAGTACATTTATTGGGTGGGCCGGCAATGCTGAAATGGGCATGAACTAGTTTAAGATTGCTGGTCATCTTGGAGCAAAGAGTCCATGAAATTCTCCCATATGTTCACATATTGTTTACGCATTGTTTTCAATAATAATAATTATTACTAATGTCGATTGCTCAAGCAACATTAAAGGGTGTTTTTGGTTGTATGTCATCGTTCTACTATTGCAAGAAAATTGAAGCTCAATCATTCCTTTTGATTGTGACTGAAATAAAAATGAAGAAGATAAATTTATTCAATAAAACAAATAGTAAGAAATAAAAGTCGAATTATTGGCCTATTAAATTGTGGGTATTTAATTTTTTATATGAGGTGTCCATGTATGATTTTCTTAAGCTCCAACATTCTTGTCTTATACAGTTTAATCCGTAGGCAACTTTTTGTTCTTAGATTGCATAGTTGCATTCACATACGAAATCAATCTATCCAAAGTACTCCGTATTGTACTCCCTCCATTTTATTAGGTTCTTTGTATTTCGTTTGAATTCCTCTCACATATTCAAACCAAATGTAAAGAACCTAATGAAATGGAGGGAGTACACTTTACTAGTTAGTGTTATTGATGGATGATGGTCGTGGACTCGTGGTCATGTTCTTTTCGAGCACCTTTTGTGGAAGAAATATAAACACATACGAGTATGTATATTGTATGGTATATACGAGTACGTCGCTTAGAGTCGAAGACTTTAAGGGGTGTCTAGAGGACGAGAAAGCCATAACACAATGTTGCAAATTGAATGAAAGTTTCGAGAGAATTTGTGGGAATTTGATTGTGTATTTCTTGAGATTACATTGAACAATGTAGCATTGACCATACTATATCTACCATCATCTAGGTAAGACGAGTATACATTAGTAAAAGCAAGCATTGGAGCTAAAATAAGAAAGTAGTCATGCTTTTAACCAGAAATAGATTTGCTTGGATATTCTACAATTTGACAGCAACATTGCATTGCACCTTGGACAAACCATGATAACCTTGGACTAAAGTTCTGACTTTGAATCTTCCATTGACTTGATCATGTGATTGCTTGTTGATCCTTGTGATCTCTCCTTTCTACAAGGGTTGAAGAAATTTCCTTAATTAGAATTGGCAAAAAAGTTGTAAGAAATTGAGGCTTCAGCAGTACGCCAGTACATGGACGTACTTTTTTCAACTTCTAAAGTCAAGGGGGTCTAGTTTGTTCTGATATTTCTGAATCATAGACCACTTTTAGAGCATCGTGTTGGGTTAATGTTAGGTTTTCGACGGATTAAAAGAGGTTCTCAACGAGAGCTTTACTAAAAATCTCGAATAGTTCTTCAGCTTCACACGACCTAGGCCAATCAGTAACTTATTTATGAAATATGTCTCGCTCGTTATGACGGTGTAGCTGACAAGTGGCAACGATGTACACATGTATGGCTGGGATTAGCCCAAATGTCGAAACCGTACAGGTCAATGAACTAAATCATTTCAGCAAAAATGAAAACAATATTTGATGATTCACCAATCCCTTTTCGTTGGGCTTTGGTTGGTACAAATGTGGGCACCCAGGGGCCCTGATCCAATATCTTCAAAATAAATTAAGATAAAATGATTGACATGATTCAGCATTTAATTGAGGTGTGGGCTAACATGGGCCTAGGGCCAGAAGGTCTAAGAAAATTTCTATGGAGTCTTTTTCAGCTGCGCTTTGTTTTATCTGCTAGAGTTCACAATGTTGATCGTGTGGACAGTCTCTTACGAGGTAATCGGTAAATCGTAGGCTTGTTAAGCGACTTTCTCACTCACAAGAATTATATCCAAATTTATAACCAGTTGTTCAACAATTAAAATTATGAAATATCGTTCACACTAATTAGCTTGGTTAATCTTATTCTTTTGTTTTGTGTTTGAGAATGCAAGAGTTTGTATTTGTTTGTATTAGGCAATGTGAGATGTATTCATGTGTATTCATCATTCATGTCAACCTATGGACAAATGTCAACACTCTGTATTTCATGGATATGAAAGAAAGCAAAGGATAAATGGAAGGTTTTCATGTGGGCCACGTGATCCACAACACCTGTGCCATATGTAGGCCCATTTCACAAAATCGTAATGAAATGTTCCAAAGTACTGGAGGATACGTTGACTTGTCATTTACAATGAAGAACAAAATACAATTCAAGATTACAGATTACTAATTGGTCGATCATCAAATATAAATGACAATTTCGTCCATATACCTTGGTTTAGAAATACAAAAACTATTTCAAAACTCGAGTTGTGATGGTCTATGAGAACTATCGTAATATCACTTTTTTCATCATTTTTCTTATCCTGTTATTATGTGGTAGCGTGGAGCTAACATGTTTAGAACTTGAATTTTGTTCTAGTCACCAATTGAAATAGAGTAAAAAATCATCGATCTATGGAACAAGTTTATTGCAAGTACAAGTGTTGTTGTATTAAAAACGATGATCACAAACAAGTTATCTGCTCCACAATACTCATTTGCAAGACCAACGAAAGAAGGCAATATGTCGTGCTCACTTCCCCTTCCTACCTCAAAAGAAGAAGTTTTGGTGGTTGTTTTAGTACTACTAATTTTTTGTTTGTTTGAAGGCTTAGAGTTCCTTCTTTTCATTACTAGGTTAAGGTTTTGTCGGAATCTGCCTAACTTCTCCAGTGTAATTCGTTTTCGTATCGTATATGATGCAAACGTTCAAAAACATGATCTCGTTTTAAGAGATCAAAGTTGCTTTCACTAAATTGACAGAATATAATTCGTACCCCTAATAGCCTAATAGGAGTAAGCTAAGGTACAAGTACAACAAAAGCATTGGAGTCTACCTACTTAGAAAGTAAAATGCGTCGGTCGCAATTCTTACAAATGGTTGAGAGTCTTGAGACATGGCAATGAGAAGCTCAATTACTCAATGTATGTCGCTAACGAAGATTTTGCTCTCTTACTATAGTCTACTTAAGGGGGCGTTTGGTTCACATTTTGGAATGGAAACGGATTGAAAACAAGAATGGAAAGGGAGTGGATTCAAGTTTCATTCTTTTAAAATGTTGTTTGGTTAAGTATATGAATGGAATGATTACATAAGTAGGGGCAAAATGGAAAATTTCTCTCCAATCAAAGTAACTACCATCACCTCACCTATTCTCTCTCCTCCCTAAATCACCACCGTTGACCACCTCACCGCCGCCGTTGACCACCACCAAACATGACCACCCTAATAACTGTCACCCCCATTCTAACCATATTTGGATAATTAACATCACTATGTAATTATTTTATCCAATTTCTACTCAATAAATCGTAGATCTAGAGATTTAAATTTGATTTTTCGTTTTTCCAAAAAAAAAAAAAACGTATTAGAGGTGAGCGAGGGCGGCAGTGGTGGGTCCGGCGATGTCGCCGGCAAGGTCGCCGGTCGACCGGCGTCATCTCCGACGACAGTGGTGGTGGGGCGTGAATCGCCGGTGGTGGTGTGGGGTGGTGCGGGGTGGTTGGTGGGTGGGAGGAGTGAGAGAGGGGGGAAGGAGGAGAGAGAAAATTATAAAAAAAGGGGATTCAAATTGTTACTTTACATTTTGGGTGAGTTTCATTTTGAGGGATTGGAAAGGGAGTATGAAAGGATTTGAAAACAAAAAATATGAAACCAAACACAAAGTAACGGATTGGTAATCCAATCCGTTTCCAATCCCCCAAAAATCATGAATCAAACGCCCCCTTAGTGTATGCTTAGACTTGTTTTTTAATTGATGTGGCCCTATATTATGAAAAAATAAGAGCTCGTGATGGAAAATTGATTGAACGAGTTCTTTTGTAGGCCATAAGTTTCTTGTTAGGGAACACTTGTAACAGCTAAAATGGTGAGATTCGGGATACAAATTTTCAAATAAGGATCTAATTTGAGTTAGATTGGGCCAGTTTATATGATTATAAACTATAATGCGTATACAACTTATAATATCACTTCTGTAATATTTTATTTATCTGTGAGGAACTCTTATAACTTTATCAGAGGAGCCAATGATGACTTACGTAATGGCATGGGTTTCTTACTTTCTTTCACTTAAATTACTTCATTATACCCTCCGTTTTTAAGTTACTTTTGGATTAGGTCGTGAGATACATTTCAATTAAACGTAAACATTTTAGAAAAACAAGCAGGCCACTGACTTGCATTGTGTCCCTTGTACTAGTTAAGTACCTCAGAAACCGGTGTTATTGCAGCTCATTGACCTTTCTCCTTCTTTCATGTTTTCCAACAATTTCTAGCTAAGATATCGGATCCCTTGCAAATGGTAGCTATCAGTTGTTTAGATATTGTTAGCTCAAGACAATACG
The DNA here is from genome assembly GCA_963457585.1 of Spergularia bocconei. Lineage (NCBI taxonomy): Eukaryota > Viridiplantae > Streptophyta > Magnoliopsida > Caryophyllales > Caryophyllaceae > Spergularia > Spergularia bocconei. Next base: position 5,666,925 of record OY734942.1, on the reverse strand, counting down.
TCCACAAATCAACTTTTTTCATCATGATATTAAAACCAAAAGGTATTTTCATTGCAATTGTGATTCGATTCCCTTTTAGCCTTTCTGTTTCTGAGGTTAAAATGGGGGAAAGTGGCAATTTACCCTCTACACTTTCACCAATTGTGCAATTAAACACCCTAACTTCTAATTGAGCAATTTACCACTCTAACTTTTCAATTCGTGCAATTTCACACATACCTCTATTTTTCAACAAATTTTGTAATATAATTCCTTTTTCCCAAATTCACAAAATATATTAAAAAAAATTAAGTATATTATAAAACAGCTTTAGCCGTAAAAATACATTACAAATTTTAAGTATAAAAATCGTAAATTTTGTACATAAAAATCATAAAATATCGTATAAGTTGATGTATTATGTAAAAATCGTATTTTTAAATAAAAAACAATCAAGTATAAATATCGTAAATTGTACATAAAAATCTTACTCCGTACATTTAAGTATTAAAATCGTATTTTTATATTTTTACTGTATAACCTGCTGTATAATATACTTAAATAATTTTTTTAATATATTTTGTGAATTTAGGAAAAAGGAATTATATTACAAAATTTGTTGAAAAATAGAGGTAGGTGTGAAATTGCAGGAATTGAAAAGTTAGGTTGGTAAATTGCTCAATTAGAAGTTAGGGTGTTCAATTGCACAATTGGTGAAAGTGTAGGGGGTAAATCGCCACTTTCGCCGGTTAAAATGTATTTCGATTCCTTCTCCTAAGTTTCACACTAACAACTTCACAAATGTAAATAAAATACTACGTAAAAATTGGTAATGGTAAAATTTGACCATGTCGTGCGTAAGAAATAAGATCCTCCACGATAGTCTACATGGTCCAAGCAATGCCAATCAGTGTCCAAGCAATCAAGGCCCAAAACCACGGTCTCGCCCAAGTAGGCAAATTAGGGTCCTCAAACTGAGACTAGGGGACTTGGGGAGACCCTTTTCGGGCAAGTAAAAAAAGGGAAATGTGGAAATAAATAAATAAATCGTCGCGAATAATTGGGTATTAGATACTATTTGATTTAATTTAAATTCAAATTAGACACGATTATAAAAATAGTTTATTTTTGCTAATGTTGTATCCTTCGAATATTCATTTTTGAACTTTTGATTAGCTTGAACGATCTCTTACAAAACGATCCAAGTTCTCATTATTTTGCGTACCCCTAATTTGATACTTTGTGAGAGCGCCGCCGACTATATAATGTACCGAAAATAAGAGCTAAATACATGTACAAAAGTAGTGTTGAAAAATCTTAGGAATTAATTAGGCATTTCAGGTATGATATCAACTTCAAGGAGGAGGTGCATTGAATTAATTTGAAGGCAGCATGACATTTAATTATCATGTTTCATTAAGGTAACACCGAACGTAGGAGTCACGTTACATTAGTAGCAATCGAGAGCTTTGCTTTCAAAATTTAATTTGAACCGAATTGAACAATTAAAGTCTTAAAGATCGCCATAGTGGGTATTTCCTATTTGTGATTGATTGAGAAAAGTGGACGCAAATTAACCATCAATCTTATGTTATCTATCCATTTTATTTGCGTTTATGTGTCTATACACGTTTATTTTACCAAAATGAAAAGGATTAAGTGTGTGTATTTTTCCTCTTACTAGTTATAAAAAAAGTTCATGCAGAGTATCCTCAAATTCTCGAGAATTATTGAATCTCCATGAAAATACGGGGTACAACAATTGAACACAAAATGTACAATGTCACAATGACTTCTCTACGAAAAAAAAATGTACAAAGTCGCAAGGTCTTATCAACGAAAAAAATGAACAATTCTCAACGACTTATTAACGAAAAAAAATGTACAATGTCGCGACGACTTATCAACGAATATGAATTATTGATAGGGGACAACGTTAAGCTGTTTCAAGTAATTGATAGACATTGTTTGGACGATGAACTTTAGTCATCAATGATTTTTGCTTGGCAGTCTCTTAGATCACATAAAAATGTGTTAGCGACCATTGCACCCAATACTTTCTTGAAACGAGACGGGACAGGAATCAAATTTTCTTGATTTTTGTGTGTAATCCGATTTACCAATTACCGTATAAGAAATACATCATATTATAACAGATTACATCGATTGCACAGCCAAAAACCATGGTCAAGCGTATTTTTTCCTCTATACATGTTCATATATTTCTGTAGTGTGGGTGAAAAATCTAACATCAGGCAAAGTAGACAGAACGGAAAAGCAAAAGGCGAAGACGGTCATTTGTTTCATGACAAGGGGTGAAAGCCTGAGGCCTCTTCACTATGCTCCGAGAGCGTACATCAGTCTAAATCTCTTGCAAAAATGCATGAATTTCTTCGGCAACGGCCTCAGGGTACTCTTCTTGGGGCAATAGAGCACCAGGCACCTCAACAAATTTGGAGACCCCTTTAGCTCCTCGGAGGGCTTCCATCTCTGCCTTTGACCTCCTGGGAGCACCGGAAGCTGATACTACAAGAACAGGAATATTTCCCTCCAGTGGTGCAAAAGCATCAAGAAATTCCTCTCGAGATTTAACAGGGTCCAACAGACCTGTCAAAAAAGCAGCAGGCACATATCGAGCTCCTTCCTTCTTTGTCAATGCGTATCTACTCTGCACAAGTTCTGGGGTCACATTTGCAGAATCTGCATAAACATGTGATTTGTACTGTGACTGGATTGAACTTTCATTACTGACAAGAACATTGTACATCATCCAACCAAGAGCAGGGGCCCTTAAGGTTCCGCGAAGTAGCCCATACCTAGCATTCAAAAGAGACCCATACATGAATGAGGTTAAATTTTTAAATCCGTAGCAATGCATGATCGGTTTCTTTGGCAAATCAAATTAGAACAATTAATTGGGCAAAGGTAAATCACAATCATGTTGTTATCCAAAAGATGGGAATTTGTCACCATATACTAGATTGTACTCAGTATTCTGGCAACTTTTACCAGGTACTGTCTCTATAAGAAGCATCAACTGATATTACTTACCTAGTCTCCATACTTGAATCCCGTCCAAAGACTATGGGAAGAGGACCAGCCCAGGTAGGAGCTACAGCTACAATTGCTTCGGGCTTCACTAAACCCTTCTTTGCAGCGAGAACTGCTATTGTGGCAGCATGTCCACCACCAACTATCACCAAATCCTCATCTGATATAATAGAAAGAAACTGTTAGCTAGATAGATTACTACACTAAAGGCATGGAGGCATGAATAGGAATAATAATATCAGGTAAAGCTGTATCAGCTGTGGTCTATGGATATAGATATAGAGAACTTTTATATGCAAGATCAGGTCTTTTGATGCAAATGCATGTCGAAACAATTACCACCACACTGGACAGAATGGAGGCGAAGATGATGGTATCATATAATTATCATTTTACAAGAATATGCTAATAGAATAGGCAATTATCTTTAGTGTTGAGCTATGTAGCAAAGGAGCCGTCATATTTTCAGGTTGCAACATGTTGCAGTTCAGTCCATTTTTTTTCCCGGGTCCAAAGTTCAGCAGAATATTGTATATGCAATATGCCAATGTTGGTATCTGTTGGTTGGCCTAAGCCAGCAGCAGAATGTTGTCATAACGAGATTATACAAGTACATGTTACACAGACGACAGCCCAGACTAGACTTCTCACCATTACCATTCCTCCCTTCCCCATCCTCAATCTACCTTCTCTTTAGCTCTATATCCAAAAGGTGTGTCAATCGTGGTTGCAAACTTGCAATTGGTTCAATCAATCTAAAGATTAACACCATACATGGAACCCCATCCAAGCACAAATCTTTTAATCTGCAAAGCTTGCTCAAGTCTTCAACTGTCCACTCTCCAACCTTCTCTGTGTTTATGGATGGATCCTAGTCCCCAATACGCATTAGGCCAAAACTGTGCAAATCAAAGAAAAAACCCTATGGCTTTAGAATGCCTGAATTCCAATCATCATCCATATCTCCAATAAAAGCATACAGCCTATATTTTCTCTCTGTTTACCCCCATTACCACCACCCTTCCCCTATGGATTCCCTCCCTATTCAAAATGTTCTGCGTCAGTCTTGGTTGAGAACATACGATAGGCATGTATCAATACGAAGATGAACAACAACGGGTTCAATTGATAAGAAGATGACCCCAGTGTGGCAGTGCCTCAAGGCTCCCACCATAAGGTGAGGTGGGGGGGGGGGGTCAGATATTCGCAAGCCTTAACCCTACACCGAAAACATAGAGAGGCTGCTCAACTTTGACTCATAATGAAGTGTAGACAGTTTTGTGAGCCATTTTGCTTTCTTCCATTATAACCCAAAGCCAAAGAATAGTTAGTCTTTGGCTCCATTGGAAATGGAAAACAATATGAATATTAACATTGGAAAGAAATTCCACGGCACCCAAGCAAAATCCATTTTTATTAATCTGCAAAGGTCGATCAAACTTCCAGTGGTTCACTCCCAAACTTTTCTTCTGTCTTGATGAATCCTCCTAATCCTTGATAACAAAGAAGACAAAATTGTGCAAATAAAAGAAAAGGCTTGACAGCCGCATGATGGGGATAACAACTATGACTCCAATCAAAGACTGCAAGCACCCAAAATTGGTACCATCTGAAGAAGAGAGCTGTTAATGCACTGCTCGATCCAATACAATCCCAAGAAAATGAAACTTGTCACTGAAGTTTCCTTTAGGGTAGATTGGGAGCAATGTATATAACAGGGGTCTTAGAGTCCACACACTGAGGAGTTTCAACATCACAAGGGCCATCCTTACCAAACTTTGGGTAGAATTTAAGAAAGATAGCCTGCAAAACAAACAAAACAAAGATAACAAAAATATTCAAGAACAGTAGCAACCTAGACGAAGCCACGGAAGAATTGTGATCAATGATCGTTGTTCATACCTCGAGCAATCCGCCATTCATGCTAACGCAGCGAGTGTTTGATGCTCGAATTCCCAAGTAGTTTAAAGCCTCCTTATAAATTACTTTGACCCAATCGATTTTCTCGAACTCACCGAGATCTTTTACATAAAAAAAAAAAAGGGCAGCCCGGCGCACATTGGCGTCCCCGACAAGGGAAGGGTCACCGAGATCTTTTACATATTGAAAGAAAAAATTTCTCGCAGTATTCTTAGTTGATGGGAAGATGAAAAAGTTCAAAAGGTAAAAGGAATACATTTTAAGAAATTCCTCAATTTCTTCCTTAGTATTGATTTTCATCTTTGTTAACATAGCTATAATCGAAGCTCTCGAAAAAGGGTCTTTAACATCAGTGAGGTGTAACATAACCCTTTTTCGAGAGCTTCAATTATAGTCATGTTAACAAAGATGAAAATCAATACTAAGGAAGAAATTGAGGAATTCTGTAAAATGTATTTCTTTTACCTTTTGAACTTTTTCATCTTCCCATCAACTAAGAATACTGCGAGAAAATTTTTGTTTCAATATGTAAAAGGTCTCGCTGAGTTCGAGAAAATCGATTGGGTCAAGGTAATTTATAAGGAGGCTTTAAACTACTTGGGAAATCGAGCATCAAACACTCGCTATGTTAGCATGAATGGCGGATTGCTCGAGGTATGAACAACGATCTTTGATCACAATTCTTCCGTGGCTTCGTCTAGGTTGCTACTGTTCTTGAATATTTTTGACATATTTGTTTTGTTTGTTTTGCATGCTCTAATCTTTCTTAAATTCTACCCAAAGTTTGGTAAGGATGGACCTTACGACATGCTATGTTGCACGAGTACGGACACCGACACGGACATTGCGAGGACGCGGACGCCGGGACACCGCAGTTTCAAAATCTAGACACCAGTTTGGGGAACAAGAAAACTTGAAACCTTGCAATAGTCAAAAGTTTTTTCTTCTAATAAGACACTTAGATTCTAATAGGAAAGAGGAAGATAAAGAAGAGTACAAAAAGAACACTAGTTATTCCCGAACACAACAAGGTAAGGGGAAGCATACAAACACATTAAGACCTCTAATAAGACCTATTACTGACATAAGAATTCCCCGACTTCAGATTCTCTTAACTCCCTACTCCCTTCGTTCCCCTTGAAACACCCCAATGCTATGTGCACAATGAATAAGGTGGCTCATTCTTTTTATTGTTTTCGGAGATAGTGGGTGTTAAAGTAGGAGAGAGAGTGTTAAAAGAAGGGGAGAGAGAGTGTTAAAACTTACCCCATTTAGACTGGGGTGTTTAATGGGGGAAATCCGGTTATAGAAAATGGGGTGTTTAATGGCGGGTGGAGGAAGTAATCTCTATTTTCTTCCTCAAATAAGTTTGGGACTTGTAGTAGCCAGTCTAAATCCTTCCCTGTTGGATCAACCAATTTTGATGCCAGGCCCTCTTTTTTCTTCGTACCAAAAGAAACGATACCAAACTCACAAACAGGCCCTGTTAAGGACCTCATCAGTATCATCAACCCCAGAAGGAACATTAGAGGCAGAAGCATCCACAGATTCAACACCATATTTATTTGTACTGATTCCCTAACTCTTCTGAGCAACATTTTCACCTCATCCTCAAAATCCTTGTTTCTATTGAGTTTACAGTTGGTGGTTATGGAACACTAAAAACACTCCCCAAACGACCTCCACCACAATGCACCATCCTTAACTCATCAAGGAGAACAGGTTCATCCGAGAAGCATTTACTTTCCTCACAAAAAGCTTGAGTCATTGTCTGAGGTATCCAAATGAGCCCATTGTACATCTCTTCCATTAACAGCTCACTGAAATTCGGTACCACACCCCTCTCTTTCAGATTGACATCCTATCTGCATCAACGACCCTGGCAGCCATAGGGGGAGGTTCGTAAGGCCAGTGAGGGCGTCACATTAAATATAGCATGGAAGACCTAAAGAAAGATTTTTTTTGTTAGGTCTTAATAGTTTTCCGCTACATGTAAGCTCCCTAGTACATAGAGAACTTCAAGTTCTCTGTTTTTGTATTGCGTTACCGTTACTGTTACCTTCCACGCTATTATAATTTTTTACAGAGACAGTGGCCTTCGTGAAAATCGAACATGTATTTGGTTAGGGGTGGAGACCGTATACAGGAAACGGGATGAAGACAGATTTTATTGCTCTTATTTGGAACTAACACATTGCCTAAAAGGGACGTGGGTAGCTATTAGCCTATTACCCCCCCCCCCCCTCTTTATGGGTCAACTAGTACCCTTTTCTCTTCCCCTCTTCTATCCACCACCACCACTACCTCCTCCACCCCTTTGTTTTTATCTTTATAACACCCATAAAAATTAACCTCATTACAAGCTATATAAACATTAATATTTTGGGAGGGGAGTACTAATGTACTATATATGAGCCAAATGCAGACAAAATGAACCCCGTACAAAAAAAAGAAAAAAAAAAAGAAAAAAGAAAAGGGACTACTTGAGTCATACTACAGAGGCTCCTCAGTTCGCCTCAGGTATCTATGTTAGATATGTAACAATTTTGTACGGATAGTACAAAAGGCTAGATCCAAAATTCAGAGTTTCACATTCTCAGCCTCTCAGGTCATGTACCAAGCAACCAAGTTCATGAACCACAGCACAAAGCAGCACTACAAAGTACATAGCAGAATCGATACAACAAATAGATAAGGAACAACACCCCATCTTAAGGTACGCATATGCACACTAATATTTCAAGTCCCAGTAGGAACAAACCCATATTATCAAGTTACCATATATTATCAAAGTTAAAGCATCAACAAATGAACAAGATAAGTCATTTTTCCATACCTGATCTAGACACAGGGCTGCTAGGTGAGTTTATAAAGTCAACCAGGAACTTCTCCATAACATCTTCATTATAATCTAACTTTGGCCGATCAGAGTTGCCTAGACCAGGCCAATCCACAAGCATAGCCCGCAAATTTTCGCTACCATCCCTTTGCAAGATGTCCAAAGCCACGGAACTCCACTCATCCACTGTGCTCACATCGGATATTGTTGGTATCATAAGAATATTTTTATTAGGCTTAGACCCATCCTTTTCATGTTTCTCATAGTATATACTGATCGCCTTGTCACTGAATTTCCATTGCCAATAATCATTCTGAAATGTCAAATTAAGACAAGATCGATCAGATGAAGAATTCCAAAGCAATGTACACACTCCCTCTCGACAATCTACTGCCCTGATTCAACTTTCGTAGTTTAAACAAACTCGCAACGTTCCATAGCCTACAGACACCATAGCTACCTATATCATCCAAATCTGCATTCATAACATTACACTAACACCTGCACAACCTAAATACCTAATCCAAATTACGCAATTGGACAATACCAGGATCTTCAGTGGTATACTAACTTCTGTATAATGATCCATCACAAACTCGATAACTAGGCCACGAAACAAGAGTCGATACAAGATTCCGCGAATGCAGGTCTCATGAGGTCAAAATATGCAGCTTTATTACTAATCAAACCATAAATTTACCAGATTTATCAGTTTATCACTAATTTGATCATAAATTTACCAGCTTTAGCACTAATATGATCATAAATAAACCAGCTTTATCACTAATCAAATCATAAATTTACAAAATCCAGTAAAACCCATTTCACAATTCCTCAACATTTCCAACTTCGGGACACAGTAAAACAAAAATTCACCCACATTCAAAATTTACCATAATTTCATAACAATAAAAAAAAAAGATGAAAACTTTCTAAATCAATTACTTACCTTTTTGGGAATAGATGATTTCCCAGAAATAGAAACATTATTAGAGTAATCAATTGAAGTAGAAGCGCACACTCTTAGTACTAATTGTTTATTAAAAGAAATGGGATTTGGATTAAGAGATGGGCGAGAAAGTTTATAAGAATTAGATTGAAATTGAAGGGGTAACTTTAATTTTAATGGGGAGTGACGAATTGTTGCTGGGAAAGCCATTTTTGAAAATTAATTGATCAGAAATGTGTGAATTTGGGGGTTTAGGGTTTATGGAAAATCTGAAATTGGTGGCAAATTTGGGGAAATTGCAGCTGACCAGACAAAGTTAGTTGGGCGTTGGTGTGGTTTTCCGTTGACCGTTGGTTTCACTTCCTTTGCCTACACGGCCACACCACACCCACGAATTTGTGAGGTGAATTTTGTATTTTCAAAATTCCTATTACTAATGTATGAAAGTGTTAAAATTTTCGCTTTTCTGAAAATGTCCACAAAAAATAATGCTCATTTACCTCATATTTGGAGCTATACAAATAATCGATTTTTTTTTTTTCTTTTGAGGGAAAATACTATGTAAGAATGACTGGATGAGAATAGGAACATGGTACGTCGTCACTCGTTGTAGCTACGGAGTCCACGACTTTGCAATTAAGTATATTGGACGTGCCACTACCAACCCAAACTCGTGTAGAGTAGTCCACGAGTACACGAGTAGTAAACAAGCTACTGAATTGAATGAGTGATACGAGTACGCGAAAGCTTCGATTGGCTTAGTGTAGCATGAAGTGAGTTTGATAGTATGACAATGGAAATAGACCTCTTTTAAAGATTTTGTGTTTAAGTTTTGATAACGAATGAATAAAAAATATGGATGAACAAGTTAACTAAAATACCTCGCCCAAACTCGACCAACCCCTAAACTACCTCGCCTAATTTTGATCTTTGATCTCCAATCTACGATTGACAAACCAACGATAGCTAAAATACCTTTATAACCCTTAACAAAGAAAGTTCCTCAAAAACTCTTAAAGTTTAAAGTTTGTTTTGATGAAAACAACACTTGATACAACCCACTTTAGAGTGGGTTTTGTGGCGTTAATATTGGGTTTTTCATACCATTTTCGGATCATTTATGGCATTATTCTATTTGTTATGTTTTTGAGCTAATTTGAAGAATATATGCAAGTTTGATCATTTATGCAAGTTCGGGAATACTTTGATGCTGTTGTTACGGATCCCGAGGAGCGTAGAAGATCCGAAAGATGAAGAACGAGCCAAAGCTGAAGATTGGTGTCTAGACGACTCGTCCAGAGCAAGACGAGTCGTCCAGACGAGTCGTCCAAGTCCGGACGACTCCCAGACGACTCCCGCAGGAAGATTGGACTTTTGACGTAAAACTGCCAGACGACTCGTCTGGGAGCCGACGAGTCGTCCGACGAGTCGTCCCGCTATGGACGACTCGTCCCGCTGCTGTGTCGGCGTTTTGCGGGTTTCCTAAACCCGTTTTGTAATATTTTTCTATTTAAACCTAAGTTTCGTTTTATTATTAGGCATTCAGTATTCAGAACTTTTAGAGCTTATTTTCAAGACTATGTAAGGCTAAAGACCTTTATTCTCGGATCGATTAATCGAAACTATTATTCACCGTCAATTGTGAGTTTGATTCTAATTCCGTTATTCGTTTGAGTATTGTTTATTTCTCTTGTTCTTGTTGTTATTGATTGATTTATTGTTTAATTAGGTTGCAAACTAATTAGCCCTAGATCTATCATATTGCTAGATTCACAATTTAAGGACTAATTGTTAGATTGTTGATTCACGAGTAGCAACTAGCCTAGTATTTCTATGCTGAACATCGGTATTAGGTTAGAGAGAATAAACATATTAATTGAAGATCGAAACCGCGTGTGTCTAGATCTTGTTAATCTTAGTTGATATCGTTTAATTGCTTTATGCTTTCGCTGGATTGAATTTAGGCGCGCGTTTTTGTTATCCACCGATTAGGGCTATTAGGTAGGGCTGATCTCTCCTCTTAGCTACAATTAAGAAACGATAGGAAATTATATTTCTACAACTAAGTACTCAACGAATTAGGATTAGTTGATAACTAGGACCAATTAGGTGAACGATAGTGGGTATTAATTGTCCGAGATCTTTTCCTCCATTTGTCTACAAATTACTCTTTGTTGTTTTGATTACTTGATCACTTATACTCATTAACCCCCCATTTGTCACTTGACATACATTGAAAATTACCGTTCTCTGTGGATACGAACCTTGCCTCCCTTTTACTACGTTTTAGGTTAGCATTGTTATTTTATATTTGTAGGCATACGACTTTAGCCTGTCAAATTTTGGCGCCGCTGCCGGGGAACGGTTTAATTTGTCTTTGTGTGTTTTCGCTTAGATTTGCATGTTCATAAGTGGTGATTCATGGCTATTATAAAATTTGAGCAATTTGCTGATGAATTGTTTCATGACTATTATGTTCGACTTATGGAACATGTAATTGATCTGGCTTCTCGTGGTAGTGTTTTTGCTAAATGGGAATTAAATCTCATTATTCTTAGAGGCATAACCTCTGAAACTTGGGATTTGGCTCACTATATGAGTAATGGTAGTTTTGAATCCATGGACACTAATGAGATTTTGGAATTTTGGAAGAACATGGCACTCGCATCTTTTCAGGTACAATTGAAGGATAGTCATAATATGATGGTTCCTAATCTGCTCTTAAATTTTGAAACTGATGTTGATTGTTTGAACATGGGTGAAATTGAGGAAACCGACATTCTTGAACTTAATCAACCTTCACGAGAGCATATTACGGATTCGTTTGTTATGGAGACTAATGTGAGTCAGCGTGATACTCTTTCAGAGGAGCATGTTATCCTTTTGGATGTCGGTGTTGTTTATGTTGGTTCTTGTGACTTTTCCAAGGAGAACGGGGTTGGGAAGACAATGCATGAGCATATTGAGGTTCTTCCCACTAAGGGAGCTTCCCTCACATCCCCAATGAGTGACCCTATTACATTAGTGCCCAAACCCCCATGGGTCAATTCCTGTAATTCCTTTTTTGATTTGTCGCATCAAAAGTCTGAAGATTGTGACATAGAGAATAGATTTGAGCGTGGAGGTCCAGATAACCCTCATCTACATGATATCCCGACCTCTATTGTTTATGCACTGCTGTTTACTAATATTTTCTATTGTCAATCTTTTGAGACTTATGCCAGCTTATTCGACAAACTTCTGAGAGCATTGAATTGTTCCGATCTTGAGCCATGGTTTCTGTTTATCTATTCTAAGTGATCCAGGAAGAGAGTCATGATATGCGTCGAGCCAACGACGTTAAACAAGTGCGCTTTTTGGGAGGCAACCCAAGTATTTTTCTTATTTTATTTTCTTTTTTCTTTTGATTTGTTTGTTTCTTGTGTAGGTTTAAAAAAAAAAAAACAAAAACAGAAAATTCAAAAAAAAAGAAAAAAAGATGATGCTCAGGTATGCATTATTTCTATCCCTTCTCTTTTCTCCTACTTATTCTCACCTTTCTTTCCCACCGCAATTTTCTCACCTGTTTCTATAGACCATCTCTCTTTGTTCCCACCTATGATTCACCACTTTGATTTACTTTTCCCATCACCATTTACACCCTTTCCCCCAAGATTTTTCTTTATGCGAATAATGGTGTTATAGGAGGGTGGATTTGACGTTTTACTATATGATTTGGTGTATGTGCGCTGCATGATAGTGGTGAATATGTCCTCTACTTGTTTTGCACTTTGCTATTTGAGGGAGTATGGAGGTTTTGTGAGATGTGTGGTGGATTATTGGTGACGACTTTTTCTTGAGGGTGTTTGGGATATTGTGTCAGTTGAGTGTGGCTCTACACCCTGTTTCTATTTTCTATGAGCCTATTGCCTTGAGTATTATGATGAGGAGGAGGTGTTCTTTTTTGCATACTTCTGGCGTGATGAGGGAGGAATGCATCTTTTAAGCTTGTTTATCTTTTCCCCTGTTTATTGTCGTCCTATTTTATTGCTGGAGTGTTTCACATTGAGGACCATGTTCGGATTAAGCATGGGGGAGAAGATGGCATCATCTTTGTTGTATTATATGTACATTGTTTTGCTTTTACGCGCAAAAAAAAATAAAAATAAAAAAAAAAAACCGAAAATTGAAAAGGAGGAAAAAAAAGAAGAGAGAAGACAGTCAGAAAAGAGAGGAGCGTGAAAAGAAAGTCAGGAAAAGACACGAGAGAAGAAAGTGAGCCGGTGAGTTGGAAAATTTAACGAGAGGCTAGGTGAAAACCCGAAAGGGCGCCTAGGCAAAATGAGTGGAGTGTGCCACTGTTCTGTACTGGTGTTGCATAGGAAGGGTGTTTTGAAGGTCGTGTCAGGGTAGGTCTCTCTTGGATGGTATAAGGAGGTTCGGTTGGATTGTAGAGTTTTGGTGATAGGCTAGAAAATCCTCGATTCCCTTGGTTGTTTGGGGTAGTTGGTGGCTTTATCGAGGTGGTCTTTGATCCGAGTGCATTAATCCGGACCTAGGCTCACGAGGGTGATGTGTGTGAGCGGCTTAGGGACAATTAGGCCATTTTTAGGTCCCTTTGCCATTTGGTTACTCTTTTGTGGTTGTGTTTTTGTGGAGCATAAGATGGTTAGGGACCGTTATGTTGAGGATACATCTAGGAAGACGAAGACCATAACTGGAGTAGAGGAGATAGGTAGATATCATTTCTTCCCGTGCTGCTTGTCAAAAGACCTTGAAGACATATTGATGATGATTGTGATACTCGAGGACGAGTAAAGGTCTAAGCATGGGGGAATTTGATACAACCCACTTTAGAGTGGGTTTTGTGGCGTTAATATTGGGTTTTTCATACCATTTTCGGATCATTTATGGCATTATTCTATTTGTTATGTTTTTGAGCTAATTTGAAGAATATATGCAAGTTTGATCATTTATGCAAGTTCGGGAATACTTTGATGCTGTTGTTACGGATCCCGAGGAGCGTAGAAGATCCGAAAGATGAAGAACGAGCCAAAGCTGAAGATTGGTGTCTAGACGACTCGTCCAGAGCAAGACGAGTCGTCCAAGTCCGGACGACTCCCAGACGACTCCCGCAGGAAGATTGGACTTTTGACGTAAAACTGCCAGACGACTCGTCTGGGAGCCGACGAGTCGTCCGACGAGTCGTCCCGCTATGGACAACTCGTCCCGCTGCTGTGTCGGCGTTTTGCGGGTTTCCTAAACCCGTTTTGTAATATTTTTCTATTTAAACCTAAGTTTCGTTTTATTATTAGGCATTCAGTATTCAGAACTTTTAGAGCTTATTTTCAAGACTATGCAAGGCTAAAGACCTTTATTCTCGGATCGATTAATCGAAACTATTATTCACCGTCAATTGTGAGTTTGATTCTAATTCCGTTATTCGTTTGAGTATTGTTTATTTCTCTTGTTCTTGTTGTTATTGATTGATTTATTGTTTAATTAGGTTGCAAACTAATTAGCCCTAGATCTATCATATTGCTAGATTCACAATTTAAGGACTAATTGTTAGATTGTTGATTCACGAGTAGCAACTAGCCTAGTATTTCTATGCTGAACATCGGTATTAGGTTAGAGAGAATAAACATATTAATTGAAGATCGAAACCGCGTGTGTCTAGATCTTGTTAATCTTAGTTGATATCGTTTAATTGCTTTATGCTTTCGCTGGATTGAATTTAGGCGCGCGTTTTTGTTATCCACCGATTAGGGCTATTAGGTAGGGCTGATCTCTCCTCTTAGCTACAATTAAGAAACGATAGGAAATTATATTTCTACAACTAAGTACTCAACGAATTAGGATTAGTTGATAACTAGGACCAATTAGGTGAACGATAGTGGGTATTAATTGTCCGAGATCTTTTCCTCCATTTGTCTACAAATTACTCTTTGTTGTTTTGATTACTTGATCACTTATACTCATTAACCCCCCATTTGTCACTTGACATACATTGAAAATTACCGTTCTCTGTGGATACGAACCTTGCCTCCCTTTTACTACGTTTTAGGTTAGCATTGTTATTTTATATTTGTAGGCATACGACTTTAGCCTGTCAAATTTTGGCGCCGCTGCCGGGGAACGGTTTAATTTGTCTTTGTGTGTTTTCGCTTAGATTTGCATGTTCATAAGTGGTGATTCATGGCTATTATAAAATTTGAGCAATTTGCTGATGAATTGTTTCATGACTATTATGTTCGACTTATGGAACATGTAATTGATCTGGCTTCTCGTGGTAGTGTTTTTGCTAAATGGGAATTAAATCTCATTATTCTTAGAGGCATAACCTCTGAAACTTGGGATTTGGCTCACTATATGAGTAATGGTAGTTTTGAATCCATGGACACTAATGAGATTTTGGAATTTTGGAAGAACATGGCACTCGCATCTTTTCAGGTACAATTGAAGGATAGTCATAATATGATGGTTCCTAATCTGCTCTTAAATTTTGAAACTGATGTTGATTGTTTGAACATGGGTGAAATTGAGGAAACCGACATTCTTGAACTTAATCAACCTTCACGAGAGCATATTACGGATTCGTTTGTTATGGAGACTAATGTGAGTCAGCGTGATACTCTTTCAGAGGAGCATGTTATCCTTTTGGATGTCGGTGTTGTTTATGTTGGTTCTTGTGACTTTTCCAAGGAGAACGGGGTTGGGAAGACAATGCATGAGCATATTGAGGTTCTTCCCACTAAGGGAGCTTCCCTCACATCCCCAATGAGTGACCCTATTACATTAGTGCCCAAACCCCCATGGGTCAATTCCTGTAATTCCTTTTTTGATTTGTCGCATCAAAAGTCTGAAGATTGTGACATAGAGAATAGATTTGAGCGTGGAGGTCCAGATAACCCTCATCTACATGATATCCCGACCTCTATTGTTTATGCACTGCTGTTTACTAATATTTTCTATTGTCAATCTTTTGAGACTTATGCCAGCTTATTCGACAAACTTCTGAGAGCATTGAATTGTTCCGATCTTGAGCCATGGTTTCTGTTTATCTATTCTAAGTGATCCAGGAAGAGAGTCATGATATGCGTCGAGCCAACGACGTTAAACAAGTGCGCTTTTTGGGAGGCAACCCAAGTATTTTTCTTATTTTATTTTCTTTTTTCTTTTGATTTGTTTGTTTCTTGTGTAGGTTTAAAAAAAAAAAAACAAAAACAGAAAATTCAAAAAAAAAGAAAAAAAGATGATGCTCAGGTATGCATTATTTCTATCCCTTCTCTTTTCTCCTACTTATTCTCACCTTTCTTTCCCACCGCAATTTTCTCACCTGTTTCTATAGACCATCTCTCTTTGTTCCCACCTATGATTCACCACTTTGATTTACTTTTCCCATCACCATTTACACCCTTTCCCCCAAGATTTTTCTTTATGCGAATAATGGTGTTATAGGAGGGTGGATTTGACGTTTTACTATATGATTTGGTGTATGTGCGCTGCATGATAGTGGTGAATATGTCCTCTACTTGTTTTGCACTTTGCTATTTGAGGGAGTATGGAGGTTTTGTGAGATGTGTGGTGGATTATTGGTGACGACTTTTTCTTGAGGGTGTTTGGGATATTGTGTCAGTTGAGTGTGGCTCTACACCCTGTTTCTATTTTCTATGAGCCTATTGCCTTGAGTATTATGATGAGGAGGAGGTGTTCTTTTTTGCATACTTCTGGCGTGATGAGGGAGGAATGCATCTTTTAAGCTTGTTTATCTTTTCCCCTGTTTATTGTCGTCCTATTTTATTGCTGGAGTGTTTCACATTGAGGACCATGTTCGGATTAAGCATGGGGGAGAAGATGGCATCATCTTTGTTGTATTATATGTACATTGTTTTGCTTTTACGCGCAAAAAAAAATAAAAATAAAAAAAAAAAACCGAAAATTGAAAAGGAGGAAAAAAAAGAAGAGAGAAGACAGTCAGAAAAGAGAGGAGCGTGAAAAGAAAGTCAGGAAAAGACACGAGAGAAGAAAGTGAGCCGGTGAGTTGGAAAATTTAACGAGAGGCTAGGTGAAAACCCGAAAGGGCGCCTAGGCAAAATGAGTGGAGTGTGCCACTGTTCTGTACTGGTGTTGCATAGGAAGGGTGTTTTGAAGGTCGTGTCAGGGTAGGTCTCTCTTGGATGGTATAAGGAGGTTCGGTTGGATTGTAGAGTTTTGGTGATAGGCTAGAAAATCCTCGATTCCCTTGGTTGTTTGGGGTAGTTGGTGGCTTTATCGAGGTGGTCTTTGATCCGAGTGCATTAATCCGGACCTAGGCTCACGAGGGTGATGTGTGTGAGCGGCTTAGGGACAATTAGGCCATTTTTAGGTCCCTTTGCCATTTGGTTACTCTTTTGTGGTTGTGTTTTTGTGGAGCATAAGATGGTTAGGGACCGTTATGTTGAGGATACATCTAGGAAGACGAAGACCATAACTGGAGTAGAGGAGATAGGTAGATATCATTTCTTCCCGTGCTGCTTGTCAAAAGACCTTGAAGACATATTGATGATGATTGTGATACTCGAGGACGAGTAAAGGTCTAAGCATGGGGGAATTTGATACAACCCACTTTAGAGTGGGTTTTGTGGCGTTAATATTGGGTTTTTCATACCATTTTCGGATCATTTATGGCATTATTCTATTTGTTATGTTTTTGAGCTAATTTGAAGAATATATGCAAGTTTGATCATTTATGCAAGTTCGGGAATACTTTGATGCTGTTGTTACGGATCCCGAGGAGCGTAGAAGATCCGAAAGATGAAGAACGAGCCAAAGCTGAAGATTGGTGTCTAGACGACTCGTCCAGAGCAAGACGAGTCGTCCAAGTCCGGACGACTCCCAGACGACTCCCGCAGGAAGATTGGACTTTTGACGTAAAACTGCCAGACGACTCGTCTGGGAGCCGACGAGTCGTCCGACGAGTCGTCCCGCTATGGACAACTCGTCCCGCTGCTGTGTCGGCGTTTTGCGGGTTTCCTAAACCCGTTTTGTAATATTTTTCTATTTAAACCTAAGTTTCGTTTTATTATTAGGCATTCAGTATTCAGAACTTTTAGAGCTTATTTTCAAGACTATGCAAGGCTAAAGACCTTTATTCTCGGATCGATTAATCGAAACTATTATTCACCGTCAATTGTGAGTTTGATTCTAATTCCGTTATTCGTTTGAGTATTGTTTATTTCTCTTGTTCTTGTTGTTATTGATTGATTTATTGTTTAATTAGGTTGCAAACTAATTAGCCCTAGATCTATCATATTGCTAGATTCACAATTTAAGGACTAATTGTTAGATTGTTGATTCACGAGTAGCAACTAGCCTAGTATTTCTATGCTGAACATCGGTATTAGGTTAGAGAGAATAAACATATTAATTGAAGATCGAAACCGCGTGTGTCTAGATCTTGTTAATCTTAGTTGATATCGTTTAATTGCTTTATGCTTTCGCTGGATTGAATTTAGGCGCGCGTTTTTGTTATCCACCGATTAGGGCTATTAGGTAGGGCTGATCTCTCCTCTTAGCTACAATTAAGAAACGATAGGAAATTATATTTCTACAACTAAGTACTCAACGAATTAGGATTAGTTGATAACTAGGACCAATTAGGTGAACGATAGTGGGTATTAATTGTCCGAGATCTTTTCCTCCATTTGTCTACAAATTACTCTTTGTTGTTTTGATTACTTGATCACTTATACTCATTAACCCCCCATTTGTCACTTGACATACATTGAAAATTACCGTTCTCTGTGGATACGAACCTTGCCTCCCTTTTACTACGTTTTAGGTTAGCATTGTTATTTTATATTTGTAGGCATACGATTTTAGCCTGTCAACACTCAATGTCAATTACTCCGTATAATTTCTTGTGTGTTTTCCACAATGAAATAAGCCACTTATATAGGCTTTACAAAAGACTCCTCAGCTACGCACTTTATCAACAAATTCAAAGCACATAAAAGATATTAAAAGAAATTAAAAGCTATAAAAAACAAATAACAACTTGGGAATTCAATGAACCCCTTTATTTTCCTAAGAAGTGAAAAAGCATTGAACTTACACCATCAAGAGCAACTTTAATTAGATTTAAAGCTGGATTTTATGCATTTTGTAAATACTGAACTGCCTTGGCTTATTTATAACGTATCTTCCTTGTAACTCATCCCTTCATAACCCTAGAGTAGTCATTGGAAAGATAAAATCATAATCTAACTCCTCCATGTTGAATGATAGTCAAATGATTAGTAACGAAAAAGATATGAGCCAAATACTTTTGTGCTGCACAACTATTGCCAAACTTTAATGCAATTGCTAGCATACTTTCTTACCTTGTCCAATTAATTATATGTGTTAAAAGATGTAACATACCTTGGACTTAGAACATTTTTATAAGAATGGACATCAAGGCTATCACTCAATAGGACTTCCTTATCAGTAGCACCAAGTGATGACTCATTAGTTGCTCCCGCATCAATGAGCAGTTTTATTACCACTTTTACGAATATGACCAAAATAAGGGAGAATGAAATCTACAAGAATAATTAAGAGCATAGCCAAAATAACTAGATTGAAATGACTTTTTTTTTTTCTCGAAGTGTTGTGATTAGCTTAAGTGAATCCGACTCCAACATTACGTCCCCTTTTTCCATGCAAGTTGTAACCCAAATTTTGTTGCTTTCGCAACCACAATCTTCGAGTCCCACTACTTGCAAACCATTTGCCTCACCTCGCTCCCCTTCCCTCGAATATTGACCCTCATCCTTGATCTCGCGCCCCTGAAAATAGCCCCACCAACATTAACCTTCACCATTGTGACTCTTTATTCGCTATTCATGCTCCCCCCCCCCCTCTCTTGCACCTATGGACTCTCCATATTCCCTAAAAAAGACTACTTGCCCTATGCACCACCCCGGCTGCATAAATATTGATCCGTACACGTTGACGTCTTTCATCGGCAGATGAAGATGTGTTGTGTAATTTGAATAAGAAAAGACAAACGACACATAATAACAATATTTAATTTACAACTAGATTAATTGATGTACACCAATGTGCGAACAATTTCCCTCTTGGACAATATGAAATTTATGGGGAGAAATTCATTAATGATCAAGAGATGGACCTAACGAATAAGCAAATTAGACCTTAAAACTCATCCAATTAAATATCACAAAGGAGGTAAAAAAATTTCTCAAATGCGACAAATACATCTCACAAAGGAGCAAAAATGGTGAAAATTTTATTGTGCAAGTGAATTTTAAAGCCTATGAACCTATAGAAAACGAAGAAATAAGAGTTTTTACCACCGGTGTAGGTGAAGTGATGGCAGGTGAAAGCTAATCGAAGAGAGTTGTAAGAGAGGCCAAGAAGATGAAGGGCTAAACAAGCAATATTTGAATGCTTAGGGGTAGTAGTGCTATCGTACATGGTCCTATATATGTCGTATTTTTTTGGGAAATTATCCAATATACCCCTGAGTTTGCCGAGTTTTTCGGGTATACCCCTGAGGTTTCCGAGCTATACGATATACCCCTGAGGTTTGCGTTTTCGCGTTTTTTCCAGTTTTTCGCTGACGGCCGTCCATCCCCCTTAACGCCTTATAACTCCGTCTCCCTCCGTCTCTCTCCGTCTCATTTTCCCAATATTAACTGT
Organism: Spergularia bocconei; assembly: GCA_963457585.1. Classification (NCBI taxonomy): domain Eukaryota; kingdom Viridiplantae; phylum Streptophyta; class Magnoliopsida; order Caryophyllales; family Caryophyllaceae; genus Spergularia; species Spergularia bocconei. The sequence continues at coordinate 5,646,520 of OY734942.1, read as the reverse complement.
CTATATCACTCACAATTAACAAAGTGATTAACAAACTAATCAACTAATCAACAAAACCCCACAAAAAAACGGTTGAGAGCATTAAATGTTGATGTCAGAAAATTGTTGAGAGGAAAAAAAGGGAGTTCTTCAAATCTGGGCGATTGTTGAAGAAATCTTACGCCGATTCTACCATCGATTCGCTGCTCTTTTCACAATCCAACTACTAAGGTATGATCTAGATCATTTTTGCATGCATTTGTTCGTGTTTTTTTTTTAATTTTTCAAATTTTGAAATTCGATTTCTGGGTTGAAATTGAACTTTCGATTTCAAATTTATCTGGGAATACCATGGTTGTTGTTGATGTTGATGTTTATGTTGTTTTTGTTGTTTTTCATTGTTCGACGAATCTGCTTAATCTTCTCTCTTTTTTTCTCATTCTTTTACTTCTCCTGTTGTTGTTGTTGTTGTTGTTGCTGTTGTTGTTGTTGTTGTTGTTGCTGTTGTTGTTGTTGTTGCTGTTGTTGTTGTTGTTGTTGTTGTTGTTGTTGTTGTTGCTGTCGTCGATCTTCCTCTGCATATCCCTCATCCTCCCTTCACCATTTGGGGTTGCTTGATTATTCACGCCATATCCACCGCCTCCATACCCACCCCCTCCATACATTTGCCTGAGCTGATTACTGGTATTTTCTGGGAAATATGGGATAGCCCATTCAAAGGTATCACAGTCGTTGCACTTGAAGTATAGCCTATTTGGGTTGTCTTTGGACTCCGCGATCTTCAGATCCATTTTTCGCTTGCATTTGCATCCCTTTGTTTCATACCTGACGCTTCTAAGAATATCTTGAATGAAGGTTAATGGGGATGAAGAGGAAGAAGAAGGCATGTTAGTAATGGAGGACAAAAATGAGAGAAATGGAGGACAGAGATGAGGAGAGAGAAAATGGAAGAGATGATGAAAAAAAGAAAGAAGTTAAGTTGGTTGGTGGTGGGGTGGGTGGTTGAATAAAGAAGTCAAGTTAAGTTAAGAAACAGATTAAGGGGTTAAGGAGACGGAGGGAGACGGAGTTATAAGGCGTTAAGGGGGATGGACGGCCGTCAGCGAAAAACTGGAAAAAACGCGAAAACGCAAACCTCAGGGGTATATCGTATAGCTCGGAAACCTCAGGGGTATACCCGAAAAACTCGGCAAACTCAGGGGTATATTGGATAATTTCCCTATTTTTTTTGCCTCTGTTTCTCTTTTAAAAAATCATAAGTTATGTAAATGCAGAAGTGATAAATGTTATACCAACTTTCCCGTGAATTTATAACAACAACGAATCATTCATTGGACTAGTGGTCTGAATCCGCTCTTTTCTAAGTTTAAGGTTACATTTTCATTGTCGAAATACTTTAGATTTGGCATGTACCTCTCAAATTGAATGTTTAATTTAAGGTACTACCCATTTATCCATTGACACCAAAAGTTGTCATTCTTAGGATGTAATTTACATAACCACCTTGAAATGGTAGTTTTGTTCCGAAGCCACCTTTCTTTAAGCGTTTGCAAATTGTGCTTTAGTGTTAAACAACATTCTAACTCTGTGTTCACTGTTGATTCTTATTTCTCCCAAAGAAATCTTTGCACATTTTCGTGATATTTTGATGACCGTTTTAAACAAAATAACAATTTCTTTTCACAACCGTGATATTTTTCTTGTTTTGTTCAATAAACTCGTAATTAAAAACAAGATACAATACTGAACACGCCATAAAATCTAAGGGTCTGTTTGACATCATTTAACAAATCTAAGCCCTAAAATGCAAATACCTCAGAAGACAAAATGGGTCAATCAGGACCGTAGAAACACAGAGATGTTTTGAACCTACACCGTTCGATCAAAGTGTACACAAGAAGCTAGGGTTTTTAACCATCGCCTCCTCCGAACATCAAAACCCTCTTTAGTCGCTCCACCCACAGATAGAGAGAGGAGAGAGGGAGAGAGAGAGAGAGAGAGTGAAGTGAGCAAGACGCCGAACAAGAGAAGGAGAGAGAAAACCCCAGAAAAATGGTGCAGCGTATCACCTACCGTAAGCGTCACAGCTACGCTACCAAATCCAACAAATTCCGTGTTGTCAAAACTCCTGGTATTACTTTTTCTCCCTTCAATTATTTGTCTAATCATTTCTTCATTTCTTCATTTCTTTGTATTTCCTTTCTGGGTTTTGTTTATAATGATTAAACTTGTATTGGGTCGTTTTTAGATTTTTAATTTCATGCTCAATTTGATTTATTTTATGATGTAGAATAGCTGAAATGAAGCAGTTTTCTTATTGTTAGAGATTTGTATATTTTCATGTGATTCCGTTGCATATGTCGGTCGATTTTTAGTTAGGAATTTTGGATGATGAAAAATGTTATATCTTTACTATAATGTTTGTGGGTAGCTGTTAAAAGTTTTGTTCTTTCTTCTTTGTTAGTGAGGTTAGTCGATGATGTTGAGTTTATTTTGAAAGAATTGATGCTTCTCGAGTAAGCTTTGCATTTGATTTCTTCTGATGATATGGTGAATGCAAGTTTGTGTGTCTGTCTTTGTGGTTCGATTGATTTGGGGTTTGAATAGGAAAGTTTGTCGGATTTTGATGCTGTGAACATTTTGATTTGAGTGTAATTGGTCTGGGGTTCGGAATTTTGAGATTGAATTATTGGACTGTTTTGTGATGATTTTTAGGTGGCAAGAATGTGATCCAGTACACTAAGAAGACAGCTAATGGTCCTAAGTGCCCTGTCACTGGAAAGAGAATCCAGGGGGTATGTTCTCTCTTTTGGACTGCAATTATATCTAGCTATGCCATTGTTATAGGCTACTCTTTAACCCTCTTTAAGTGTGCGAAAGCTTGACATTGCAAGCCTATGATACTCTGCAAAGTGCACCATGTTTAGTGTCGTTTCCTGGTGTGTAATTGTTGATTAATAATGTAGTCGAACTAGGTCTAGAAAAATGAGTTATGCTTCGTACTGAATGTGCCATTTTTGGGTAATTTGTTTCTACTGTATTTATGTGTTCATGAGGGCCTCCTGTGACGGACTCAATGGGTGTTTTCTGCTATCACTCATTGGTGTACTGAACCTTTATTCAATTTTCATTCTAGGGGATACCTGGCAAACAAACTTTGTTGTGTTTTGCTCATTGTAGTTTGTACTCACCGCTAGGTATTGGGACAAGCTTATATACTGTTAAGTTCTGTTTGAGAGACGTTGATCCAGAGTTGCTCAACTGCGGTTGCTATTGCTGATGGGTCGTGACAATGTGTCTGAATAGGATGTGATCATAATGCTGTATTTGTTGTATGCAATTATGGCGATGTGAACAATTCTGTTCTGCATGAAATTTGTATCAGTGTAGGGGAGCTTGACATTCGAAATGGTCATCATTGGTAGCGTGCTATCTGTCTACTTCATTTCTCACATATGTTGATGTTTGTTTGCTTTGTCCAATTTGTGTATGCTCATGTATGGCATTGTTGACATGTTTGCAAAATGTATTATCTTCTACTTGCTATCTTGTTAGTGTTTGTGTGAAATTTGCATCTTACTGACGTACTGTCCATGTTAGATCAAAACCCTTGGAAATTAAGTCTAAATGACTAATCTGACAACATAATTTTGTGTTTGATTGGAAAGTTGAAAACTTCTGTTTTTAATTGGCCATTGTTATTGCTTGATTCCACCGCCGATAAGTATTTCCCTGCCTTGGAATATGAATATTGTCTATATCAGATGATTCAGCAGGGTGTTGATATCAGATGCTTTAGTTGCTCCGGTGTTGATATTGTCTATATCAGATGATTCAGCAGGGTTTTTTATTTCCGTGTTGATACCTGATAGTTTAGTCTGGTGGCTGGATAGGACTATGGGAGTATGCTTATGCTGTTACTTATGCTTTCCCTTTGTTGACAGATTCCTCACTTGAGGCCTACTGAGTACAAGCGAAGCAGACTACCCAGGAACAGGCGTACTGTCAATCGTCCCTATGGCGGTGTTCTATCTGGCGGTGCTGTTCGTGAAAGGTTTGTCCTCAATTTCTCTGCTTGTTACGATGATCATGACATTGTATCTGCTCGCATTTAAGTCCTTTTTTTACCTGCCTTCGACTTGTTTCCAATTCCATGTGTTTTGTCGTCTCCACAGGATCATCCGAGCTTTCTTGATCGAAGAGCAGAAGATTGTGAAGAAAGTTTTGAAGATTCAGAAGACCAAAGAAAAAGCTCCTAGAAGCTAGAGTGTCAGTGATTACATGCCTTTCGGACTTTAGTTTTGCAGAAGTTTTGTTTTTAAGCCAGATCTTTTAGGAAGCAAACTGTTAAAGGGTCGGTACTTGTGTGCGTAATACTACTCTGAGTCAATTGTTTGCAGTTTTAATGAGCATTTTTGTTTTCATGTTCACGACCATTTCGCTAAATACGAGTAGACCATTTTCAAATTGCTCTAGCTAACTTATGATTTCGAGCATGTTGATTGTTGATCATTTTATGTCGGCCTCCCCTGCTTCTAGTTTCTCCTTTTTAGATTTTAGATGTAGTGACTGATGTCTGTTGGTAGGGCTCTTATAGTTTAGGATGAGGACAATGGTGTAGTTGGTTTGGCTATCTGGCTACTCAGATCAGATAAGTTAATTTCTTCGTATACCATAGGCAAATTGGGCACATGGCACATCCAGCTGTGAGGATATCTCCCATAGTTGAAAATATTTTGTGTGCTATCTAGAGTCAATTAGAAAGGAGATCATAGTACACTTGAGTAAGTGCTGAGGAACTGAGGTTTCCTAGAATTAGCGTCGGGCTTTGGTAGGTTAATACTTTCAGCTGGCCTGGCCTTTCTGAATGCACGAACACTTCTTTCAGCGCAAGTGAAAGGCAGATGAATGATCATCTAGCTGCCAACAGGCTGCGAATAGCCCAGTTGTTTAGAAGTTCTCGAAAATCAGTCGATCTGGCAATGAAATTGTTTCTTATTTGTAGTTGTCTTCAGAACTTTCTTCGTACCAACTCTATATACCCTTTTCTTAGAGAAAAAAAAATATCCTGCTGGCCTCGCTCAAGGAGCTTTTTTTCTTTTTCTTTATTGGCTGGAGTTCAAATTTCGCGACTTTTAATATATGGTTCATACTAGCTTTGCTTGCAATTCCGAACTCCGAAGTCCTATACCGTCAGTACGTCACTAAGAAAGCAATTTTGTGAAATAAAGCAAGATATATGTGAATTGATGTAATAGTGAAACTGATTAGGGCATAATGATAAGACGGACATATTGTAGTTATCTAATATGAATGATGCACAAAATTTATTTTACAGAAGAGATCAAGGGTTGGTTCAAAATGTAGGCCGAGGACTTACAGTCCATATAAGTGGGGTAAATAACTTTCTTCTAAGCTTGTGGAGGTGCTTCTGACGAATATAACGAAGAAATGCAACCATTTTTGGAACTGGTGGTGTCACTTCTTTCACTTCTGGAACCTCTCTTAGGGCTTCAACCCATGAAACCAACAATGGATACCTCTCCGGGGTGAAAATCTCAAACCCGAAATACTCCACGGCTGCTCCATGTGTTCCGAGCAGGGAGTAGAATACTATGTCCAGGTACCCTGGATTCACCTCCCTGAAAGATGGAATACCACTTGGGAATATCTCCTTCATTCCCTCTTCAGCCACATCTAGCTTGTCCAGCAGCTCATTCTGCGTGTTCTGCCGTGCTTCGCCTCCGGCTGTGAGTAGTTTCAACATTGTCTCGTATAACTGGCCAGACCATAGACATTATTACACAATAGATAGCCACAGATCAATTCTAACGCAAACTTCTGAAAAGTGAAAACTTAGGGCCCGTTCGGTATTACTGCCGTTTTCAGATTTTTTTTTCTTTTCCGTGAAACAATTAGTTAAGTAAGTTACAAAATTAAATTTAAATTGTTTGATTCCATAATAGTCAGAGAGAAAATGAAAACTGACAACTGAAAAGTGAAAACCATATTTTCTGGTTTTCAAAAACAGGACTTTGGTTTTCATAAAAACAGATTACTGAAAACGATACCAAACAGACCCTTAGATTATAGGAAATATGTAAGTATTCTTTTTCCGGGGAGAGGGAGGTCCTTACCGGCTGGAAATAAGCAACCCAGAAGCGGTGTTTGGCCCTGAGGTAGGGATCCTTAGGCAGGAGGTGAGGGGGCTCAGGCCAGGCTTCATCGATATGTTCGAGAATAACTGAAGACTCAGCAATTGGCTGGCCATTATGCTCAAGCACAAGAACTTTCTTGTGCACAGGATTATATTTGAGCAGTAACTCACTTTTGTTGGAGAGATCTTCCTCTATGTTCTCAAACTCTATGCCCTTCACTTTGAGGGCGAGTATCGCCCTCATAGCATAGGGGCTTGACCAAGTCCCGTGTAGCTTTACCGAGCTCTCCTCACCCATTAGTATTTATTGTACTGTTAAGCAATGTGTTTGGCTTGTAAGTTGAGGATCATAGAAGTTCTATATACTGCTCTAAAATCTAAACTTGTCGTTTTGCGTATCTAATAGATAATAAGAGAAATCCAGACAGGAAGGGGTTGACTTTGTACTGATGCGTATCTAATAAAGATTACGCAGCTTCAGTTGAACTAGTTAGCTAGTCCTACAAAATGTGTGATGTACTGATGTGTGACCAACTTTCCTTTAGATTGATTTCATGAAGTGTTGGTATCATCAAAACTTCAAACATTTGACTTGTTCTTCTTTTGAACATCTGTGTTTTGTTTAAGGTTTCAAATGGTATTAGATAATGCAGCTTTGGTTGAGGATTTTATTCCCTGTTTCCGGTTAAGGAGTCAGTTAGAAACCTCCTTTCTGTTATTGTAAGGACAGGCTGAGTATGTCTGACTCTCCCTCATAAATCACCTGGAGCAGGAGCCTCTTTGGAGGCATCGGGGGGTAATTACAATTAGGATTCCGAGACAAGTGTGACTTAGTACTGCCTACATTGAGTTACTACTGTCTGACAGTCCCATGTCGGGACTAAATGACTTCAAGACATACTGGAAACCATGTCTTACAAAACTGTCCATCTGATGATATAGCAGGAATGTCTTTATCTCTACATTTGTTTTACGCGGTGGATGAAATTATCGTCAAGATTGGTTTTTACCTCCTGCTAACACATTCCTCATTTGTAGCCTACTGAGTACAAGAGAAGCAGACTACCTAGATACAGTCATACAGATGTACTGTAAATCCGCCCCTATGGCGGTGTTCTATGCTGTAATGCTGTTTGTGAAAGTTGGACCACTACTGCTTTTTATGTCTCTATCCGTCTCATTAACAATTTCACGTGATTGTTGTTTCCACAGGATTATCCGAGCTTTCTTGATCGAAGAGCAGAAAATTAAATTGTGAAGAAAGTTTTAGAGATTCAGAAGGCCAAAGAGAAGCAGACTGCTAGAAACCAGTGTCAGTGATTACATGTCTTTTGGACTTTAATTTTGTAGAAGCTTTGACCTGTAGGAAAAAAACTGTTTAGCGGTTGGTACTTGTGTACATATTACTACTCTGAGTCAGTTGCTTGCAGTTTAAATACTATCTAAATATCTGCATACTATCAGATTATAGAACATCTGATCTAGTGTTGAGGTTCTGGAGTGTCATGTGTAGCGAAAAATAATTTTTTTGAATCAGCGTTTTACTTTGGTAGGTTATGCAGTTATACTCTAGGACATGTAGCCTAAACGCGCTTTTAACCCGAACCTTCCTGCATAATTGGTAGTGAAAGTAGATGATTGAGTTCAATTTACACGAGCTTAAAGTTGCTCTGACTTCCGATACTGTATTTAAGTCAGGCTGTAATTCTGAAAGGAGTATGTTCTAGGTGAAATGATGTAATAGGACTAGGGCATAGTGATCGACGCATTATGTTCATCACAAATAATCCACAATGGCATTTATTTTACAGGAAAGAACATGCTAAGCAGTGTTCCATAATGTACATTCAGGAATTACAGACCAGATAATTTAGGATAAACTGACAGTTAAGCCTGGGGTGGGAGGTACTTTTGACGAATGAACTGAAAAAATGCAACCATTTTTGGAACTGGTGGTGTCACTTCTTTCACTTCCGGCACCTCACTCAGTGCATTAACCCATGAAACCAACAACGGGTACCTCTCTGGGGTGAGAAGCACAGCCCCGAAAAACTGTGCAGCTGCTTCATGTGTTCCGAAGAGGGAGTAGAATACTATGTCCAAGTATCCTGGGGTCACCTCCTTGTAAGATGGAACTCCACTTGGGAATATCTCCTTCATTCCCTCTTCAGCCACATCTAGCTTGCCCTGCAACTCATTCACCGTGTTCTGCTGTGCTTCGCCTACTGTCATGAGCATTTTTCCCATTATCTCGAATAACTGCCCATATCAATGCCAGCATTAGACATAGCAACAGATTAATTCTAACCTGAAGTTCTGAAAACTAAAATTCTAGGAAGTAGGTCCTTACCGACTGGAAATAGGCGGCCCAGAAGCGATGTTTGGCCCTGAGGTAGGGATCCTTAGGCAGGAGGTGAGGGGGCTCAGGCCAAACCTCGTCGATATATTCAAGAATAACTGAAGATTCTGCAATTGGCTGTCCATTATGCACAAGCACAGGGACTTTCTTGTGCACAGGATTGTATTTGAGCAGTAACTCACTTTTGTTGGAAAGATCTTCCTCTATGTTCTCAAACTCGATCCCCTTCACTTTGAGGGCGATACTAGCCCTCATAGCGTAAGGGCTGGCCCAAAACCCATGCAGCTTTACTGAGCTCTCCTCACCCATTAGTATAGTAATGTATTTGGCTTATAAGTTGATGATCATAGTAGCTCTCTATATACTGCTCAAAATCTTGTCGTTTGGCATACATAAAAGATAATGAGTAATAAAAAAGTCTTATAGATGAAGATTTTGTCCAACCAGTGATGGGTTGACTATATGTATATAAAATCTAATATTCAAACTACACGTCAACAATCCAAAAGAAAGATGAGTATACATGATAGCTTTCACCAATAGGATCTCTGTCCAGTGTTAATTAAATCTTTGATTGACTGTGTTATTCTTTATTCAGTTCTATACAATGTCTGATGTACTGATGTGACCTGCTTGAACATAAAGATACTGAGTTTTATTAGTTTAAATAAGTGCTGGCATCATCAAATTTTCAAGCATTAGACTTCTTCTATGTTTGAGTAATCTTGGTTTTGTACCAGATAATGCGCTTTGGCAAAAACGTATATACGGTACAGTATGAAAGATACTGAGTTTTATTCCCTCCTTTTTAAGTTAGCAACAACCCTTATGTTAATGTAATGATTGACCTCAGTATGTCTGACTCTCCCTTATGTTGCTGCATACATCTGCAGTCTGGTTTAGGGCCTAAAGAAGTACTGGAAACCACGTTGTACACTTGTGATCCGGTTTCCCTGCTCATGACTGATTATATGGGGCGTTTTTAATCTCAGTGCAAAGGGAGCCATAAGGACAGTATAGATGGGACGGATGTCAAACCCTCTTCGGTACCATACCTGCATCCCAATGATCTTGCTAATTGAGGTAGCTGACATCTGATATTCGGAACTTTTTCTTCAGATTGACGAGTTTCATTTTATAATTGTGGATCAAGATCCAGGGTACACTGTCATATGATATCAGTGTACAGTAGTCTAAGATGGGACATTATAATATGCCCTTTGACTAATTGACTGTCTTATTTTTCTAGTGTTTCTAGCAAGGCAAAGAAACTGATAAGATGAGCTCATTGATTACATGATAATTTCTTGACTATGGGTCATTTCTGATCCTATTTGGCTTGCCTGATCACTGCTAGAAGTTGAATCTTGAATGTCAACTGTGTCTATCCATTTTACATGAACTTCATTTTCAACAAACTTTGTGGCTAGAATGAAAGCCTGATCAATGTCAGTCCAAGTTCTGACAAAAGGCGATTAAGCTATACAAGTTAATTGTATATTTTCGCCATTTCTTCGTTTCTTTGGAATGTTTTTGGTATCAAGGACTATAGATAAAGTCATTGACCGAGTCCCATCTATTAGCTTAGAATATTGGTTTAGATGATTCTTTCACATTCAGTACTTGGGACAGTGGAACCACTCGTAAATGTCTTTCTACTGTTGACAGCTGAGGCATCACGCATCAGTACATACTGATCCAGATGAGCTAGAGGCTAAAGGTCAAGTCCTCAACTTCTTTGCGAAGCAAAATTAATAAGAGTTCAGTTGAAAATCATGTCTCTTAGAAAATGTACATTTGTTTGAGAATCCTCTGTTGCTTGTAAAACGAAATGAAGAATTTCATCGGAAGATTTTCTGTATCTCAAACTCATAAGACTTGAAGCAAGTAGGAATTCAGAAGTCCTGCAGAATCTAGTTTAAATTTTACAGTAAAAGGAAACCAGTTTACAACGAAATTACTGTCACATACATAGCCTCACATGCTCCCACATATGGCGAGGTAGGGGGGATTGTACGCAATCTTACCCCTATGTTGAAAACACGGACACTGCATGTAACTAGGCCATAACTGCATGTATTCTTATTCTGAGCTGTAAGTAAAGATTTACAAATTTTACAGCATGACATATCATACATTCATCTCACTGTGACTGGGTCATTTGATTCCTGTTTCAATCAAGCTGATGGATACCTTTGAAAATCATCCGAAGAAAGTTCACCAGCTTCTCATGAGGAGGAACTGAATCTTTGATCACAGGGAGGTCCATCAGAGCAGTTACCCATGAATATATCAGGGGATGTTTTTCTGTGTCCAGAATCTTTAGACCTGTAATTTCTTCTTGTGCTTTGTAAGCTCCAAATACAGTGATCATCAGGATGTCAATCAGTCCTAAGCTTCGGCTCGTGACAGCAGAAGCATCCTTAGGGAAGGCACCCCCCATTTCTTGCTCCAGCACTGTCATTTTTTCATGCAGCTCACTAAGGGCCTTTACTTGCGCTTCTCCATTGCATCGAAACAGATTTAGCACACCCTGCAGCATCTGTAAACATACCATTTTAAAGAAATATATTAGTAGGAGAAAAGAAAAAAAAAAGTTGACAGGTACTTACAGAACTAGGCAAACCTGGTTATGCAGGAAACTAGCCCAAAATCTGACCATGGCTCTTTCATAGGGGTTATCAGGAAGAAACCTTGGAGTGTGATTCGGCCATGTCTCGTCAATGTATTCAAGTATGACTAGAGATTCAGCAATGGCCTTGCCGTTGTGTACAAGCACAGGTACCTTCTTGTGAACAGGATTGTACTCAAGCAAGGCCTGGCTCTTGTTCTGTAAGTCCTCTTCGACGTACTCGTAAGGTATGCCCTTAATTTTAAGGGCTAACTCTACCCTTTTAGAGTATGTACTTGCCCACATTCCATGTAGTTTTACTTGGTTCTCCCCTTCCATAGGAATTTTCTCTGGTTTGAAGCTTGAGTTGAAAGTTTACTTTTAGAGCATGTCTTAGTAAGATTAAATAGAGCCAGATTGTTTATTTTATTCACGGAAGGCCAAATATAGACTGGCCATATGTTACACTTAAACTAATACTGAATCCTAGGTAAGGATAGACTCAATTTCATACGGTACTACTCCCTCCATTTCATTAGGTTCTTTGCATTTTGTTTGAATTCCTCTCATAAATTCAAATGAAATGCAAAGAACCTAATGAAATGGAGGGAGTACTAGTTTGTATTTCTATCGTTGAAAAATCAACAATTTTTTTATCCAATACTGTGTATGATGGGTTGAACTTAAAATTTTGTGTAAAGGAGCGAGAGCAATTTGAACCATGACCTGAAGTGATGAAGTGTGTTATATTATAATTTGCATACATGAGTGTGTGCTCTTTTTAACACTTGCGAGCACGGACATTTTTGTTTTGAGTGAATATCAATTAATTAGGCCATAGCTAGGATTTTAGTAAATGGAACTATGGAAGTATGCACTCAACAACGATTTCAAATTTACTTATTTTTGTCTGATGTAGAAGTTCTATACTCAAGTGCACTCTAATCTAATCGGAGGTTTTAGAATTTAGAGTTACATATCTATTAGGAACTAGAAAGTATGAACACTTTTATTACCTACCGTGTCCGTATCTTACCGGTATATGCCACTTGCACACGGACCACGCCACTATAAAATGTGTGCTTTAATTAGTATACAAAATGTAACATTAAAGATTTAATGTACGTTTATTGTCGGTATCCTTCTAATGTTAATCCCGTAACCATACGCCATGGCCATTTTGTGCTTCCTCTTGCCTATCCCTCTTAATGAAGCATAATCTTATCCGACTCGAATCCGAGTTCATTTAAGAGGTGTAAAAAATGCGAAATTTCCCAGTTCACAAGATCAAGCCACGAGAAGTAAACTTTCCCGCAACTTTATTCATACTCTTTCTGCTCTCTGTCGTTCTCTCTCGCTCTCCACTGTTCCTTACAAATGGAGTATACAGTTAGGGGTATGCGCATTTGACATTCCCGTAATTGTCGACATTTCGTGGTGAGCCACTGATGGTAAGAACTGAGAAATCTGCTTTTTTTTTTTTTTTAATGTTTAATTTCTGAATTCTGCTTATTGAGTGCTTGACAGTTAGTATTACTGCGTCTAAATTGATGGGTTTTAGCTTGAATGCTTGTGTTATGATGTAGAAATGGCAGAAAAAGTAGAAAGATTCTTCCTTTCTTCTGTTTTTCTTTGGTTTGATGTGGAGATTGTGAAGGTTTGTTGAGCTGATATAAAATTACAGTGTTGATCAGGAAATTTAGGCAATATTTTTTTCTTAAGTTAGTGATATCGACAATTTCGTCATGGGTCATCGGTAAGCAGCTTCTCTATATCTCGCCATTGGCGGGCGCCTTTGAGGCACCGGGGTAATGTTGTTATAGTGATTTCGACATTATTATAGGCATTTACGCATGTGAGTTGTTGTGGAGCATTGTGTGGGTGAATTGAGGATTAAATGAGCAGCCTTTTGGTTGTAATTGCGGAATTTGGATAATTATGGGCTTGTAGATGAGCTGGTTACAATGAATACAAGAGTTTTTGGACAAAGTTGGGGAATTAGTGAGAAATTTTGGTGTTCTATGAGGTTTGATTGTTGATGGTGTTGCGTACTTTGATGGTAGTACATTGGATAGGGTTCTAGCTCATTCTTAAAACATATTTGAGTACTTATCCTAGCTAATTTTTACACCGTGTAAATCGTTCATTCATCCAAGGGATCACCCTTCTTTGAAAGCTCGCAACCAGTGTTTAAAGATTAGTACTTTGGGTTCAGGGATTGATGGGATAAATGGTTGAAGGTGAGGATGTTTTAGGAGATGACTGATGAGTAGAGAAGCAAAGTTTTATACGGAGTATATGCTACAGCAGCCAATTGATGATGTCAACATTAAAGAAAAGAAATCTGGAAGAGAAGGGGATTTTGTGGTGCACATTTCTGTCATTCAATGTGTGTATCATAATGTAAAGGATTAAACTTTGATTGTCATCATGAAAGATATGTTTCTGATTATGGAGAACTTTGTGGTGGTCACTGTTTACCATCATAATTTATGACTTGAGGATTTGGAATCTATGATAGAAAGGAAGTAGTAGGTGAACTTGAAGAGTTATTTGGACCAACGCTAGAATTGGGTTTGGATATCTAACTTGGAGGTTTTATCTAGCTAGGAGTGCTACATGTTCTTAATGCATTAGTGTTAGACTTTTGTTTTCTTTCATGCTTGCTAGAAAGAAACTAAAGTTATGCATTTGTTTAAGAATGACTAAACTTTCTACTTGATCTAGCAAACCGTGTGTTTTGGATGGGCGTGTTATAAGGTAACCCATTTGCCTTGTGAGAGCATTCATAAGATGTTGAATTGTTGTTGATTCAGGAGCATAATTGTGAGCATTGATGTTTGGAGCTGATGTTCTTTGTAGGGAATGTATATATTAGGACTGGAAGACCAACCTTATGAGCATTGATGTGACTGAATGACTGAATCCATCCGTATTTATTTTTTATGTTTGAAATTCAGCTTGATATGAGTGAGTACGAGAACGTGATGGTTGATTTCTCTGTTGACACCACATAGTTTGGATTTCATAGACCAGCTATGCACTTATGCATTTAATTTAGAAGGCAAATCGGAATTTCTGGAAGTAAGGAGCGCTGAGGAGCTATTTAGAACTCCACTGGAAATATTTACCAATGTCGACCCTTTGACAGTTAATTATTTTGCGTAAAATTGGATTCTTGTTACATGAATTCGTGAGTTGAGGTTTACCAAGATTGTTGTGATTGCTCTCCCCCTTTTCCGTTGTTCTATTTTTCCTTTTGCTTTCAAGGTTAGAGATAAGTTCTTGTTTGGGGCACTGCTGTCAATTTAGTGGATACAGAGTATAGATTATGATGTCGTTGCAATAGAGATGGAGTTAGGCATGCTAGGTGCTAGTCGTATTCTAAGACAACTGGTCAAATGCGTTGGAAGTTTGGGTATCTGAATTGGCTAGAGAAGATTTGGGTTTTGAGGTTTCTGTTGATGGTGTTGGTATCATTAGTGAAAGAAGTGGCATTGATTGAAGTGATTCTTTGCAAGATAACATCTGATCAAATTTCAAATGTTGAACTAGTTTGTATGTTGGATTAAGATTATCAAGGTGAGTGAATTTTCAAGTGATGGGCTACTGATTCAGGTTATAGTATTTTACAGTCAGCATTTTTCATACATGATGAGGTGTAAGAAGTTCATGAAAACTGAGATGTATTCTTGGTGATCCAAATCTTAGTTCCGCACTTCGGCCTAGACTGTAACCTCAAACCAATCTTATCTTACATAATTGAAGTCAGTTATGTGATTCTGTATGACAGTAAGTTTTAGGTGTAAGGTTGTTATAGCGAAATCGATTAAGACACTGGACTTAATTGATTAATACATGTCGTTCATTATGAATGATGCGCAAAGTTTATTCCACAGAAAAATAATCACTGTCCATAGTGTACATTCAGGAGCCACACTCCAGACAATAGGGGTAGTAAACTGGCATTTAAACCTGAGGAGGGAAGTATAGTTGGCGAATGAACTGGAGAAATCCAACCAATTTTGGAATTGGTGGCGTCACTTCTTTCACTTCCGGGACCTCACTCAGAGTATAAACCCACGAAACCAACAACGGGTACCTCTCCGAGGTGAAGAACTTAATACCGGAGATCTCTGCGGCCGCTTCATGTGTTCCCAAGAGCGAGTAGAATACTATGTCCAAGTACCCTACATTCACCTCCTGGGAAGATGGAACACCACATGGAAACATCTCCTTCATTCCCTGTTCAGCCACATCTAGCTTGTCTAGCACCTCATTCTGCGCGCTCTGTTGTGCTTCGCCTACTGTCATGATCATTTTCCCATTATCTCGAATAACTGCCCACATCATAGACATTATTAGACTTTAGAAATAGACACAGGGTGGATTATCCCACACTTCTGAACACTTAGATTTCAAATTTTCAATAAATATTGTCTTTAATTTTTTAGGGGAAGAGAGGTCCTTACTGACTGGAAATAGGCGGCCCAGAAGCGGTGTTTGGCCCTGAGGTAGGGATCCTTAGGCAGGAGGTGTGGGGGCTCAGGCCAGGCTTCGTCAATATATTCAAGAATAACTGAAGACTCTGAAATTGGCTGTCCATAATGCACAAGTACAGGGATTTTCTTGTGCACAGGATTATATTTGAGCAGTAACTCACTTTTGTTGGAAAGATCTTCCTCTATATTCTCAAACTGTATGCCCTTCAGTTTGAGGGCTATTGTAGCCCTCGTAGCGAAAGGGCTTGCCCAAGAACCATGTAGCTTTACTGAACTCTCTTCACCCATATGAGTATTTAGTATTGACTGTTCTGTCAAGCAATATACTTGGCCGATGATAGTAGAATCTATATATACTGCTGAAGTCTTGTCGTTTTGCATAGATAATAGATAATAAAGAAATTCTAAATGAAGATTCGGTCCAACCATTGATGGATTGACTTCGTGTATATCTGATAACCTAGTACTCCATGCTTTCCCTTTGTTTGTTAACGTGTCTCACATATTTTAACCAAACATTTACAATCGAAAAGAATAGAAGGAGTGTATGATAAGTCTGGTATAGTTTTCACCAATAGGATCTCTGCCCAGTGTTTATCAAAAATCTTATTGACCTTGTTATCTTTATTCAGGCCTTCAAAATTTGTGATGTTCCGAGAGTGACCTGCTTTAACCTTTTCATTGGTTTGTTTAAGTGTTGGCATCATCAAAACTTCAAAAATTGGACTTATTTTTCCGTTGGTTTGAAAACCCTTGTTTTGTCAAGGTTTCCAATAGTACTAGATATATATGAAAGTAAGGTTTATCCCCTAATTTATGTTAAGGTGTCAAATAAAAACAGGCTTTGTGTTATTGCAACGTGAGTATGTCGACTCTCCCTTTTATATAACCTGGGGAAGGGGTGTCTTTGGAGGCCTTGGGCATAATGATGATGAGGATTCAGGGAGAAGTGTGACATATTACTACATACATTGAAGTTACTACTGACTAACAGTCTTTGGAGGCCTAGTAATGATGATGAGGATTCAGAGAGAAGTGTGACATATTACTGCATACATCGAGTTACTACTGTCTAACAGTCTTGTTCAAGGACTAACGAAATACTGGAAATTGTGTCTTTCAAAACTGTAATTATATGCAGAGCTCTTTAGATTTCAATCTGTTAAATCAGCTATATATCTGAACTGTCTACTGCTTGACAGTAATAAGTCTGTATAAGTCTGCCAATTCTTTGATAATATTCAATCTATCAGAATTTGCACATAACATGCTGTAATAAAACTGGTGCATTATGTTGCTCTGATGTACCCTTGTAATCCAATATTCCCTGGCTGCTCATGACTGATACCTTAAGCTTTTTTCATTTTTAGTGCAACAGGCGCCATAAGGACAATATTGAAGAGACGGATCTCAAACCCTCTTGGGTAATATCCGATGCTATTGCCAGGTGAGGGCTGACCTCTGCTATTCAAAACTTTCTTTTCGGATTGATACGTGTCATTATATCGTGGATTAAGTTTCATGGTACACTGTCATATGATATCAGCATTCAATCATCTAAGATGGGATTTGGTTATATGATCTTTACCTGTCTCATTTTTGTTTTCTAAGTGATTCTTGCAAGGCAAACAAACTATAAAAAATGAGGTCATTGATTACCTGAGGACAATGATAAATTTCTTGATTATAGGTCATTGTCTAGTACTCTAGTCCACCAGGTTTGCTTAATGTCAACTGCTAGAAGTTCAATTTGAATGTCAACTGTGTCTATCCATTAAATTTAGTTTCTTCAATTGTACTCCCCCCATTTATATGGATTGTTAATGTTTGGTTTGGTAACTGTCACATATAAACAAAAAACACGTTAAGAATCTAAAGGAGCGAAGGGAGTATTTGGTAATCTCTTTATGTTTTCTCTGCATCGATGAATGATTTGGTTGAAGTAGATCATTACCTGATCAAGATATCTGATCAAGTGAACTCCAAGTGAGTTGGACATAGTGTGATTGCCTGATGGGTTGTTGATTCAGATTTTAGTAATTTACAGTCACGATTTTCAATACACGATAAGGTGTAAGACGTTCTTGAAGACTGAGGTAATAGCCTTTGGTGATCCAAATCTTAGTTCCACACTTCGGCCATAGACTGTTACCATAAACCAATGTTAAACAATGAAATTCCAGTCGATTATGTGATTCTGTCGCATAGTAAGGTTTCGATGAAAGGATGTAATTGGGAAACTGATTAGGATGTTACAAGTTCATTGAGAATGTCATAAAAGGAATGAGAAGCTTTAGGTGAAAGGATGTACTTTGGCAATCTTTTGTTGTAAAAGAGAAGATTTATGAAAAAAAAAGGAATGTCAGGAGTGGGGTTCGAACCCACGCCCTTTCGGACCAGTACCTGAAACTGGCGCCTTAGACCACTCGGCCATCCTGACTTGGTTGATATACATGCACTCTTTAAACTTTATATTATGAATTTTAAATATGTATTTCCAATCAAAATTAATAAATTGTAATTTCCCGCTATAAAATTTCGTAAGTTGCAATTTATTCTTTTCTCAAAAATAAAATAAAAGAATTCAATTCAATCTTATACTATGAATTTGATCATCAAACATTTTTTTTTTCAAAAGAATCATTCTTTTTAACAGATGTTTGACTTCTTTTGCTTATTATACCGAAAATAATTCCCATTTGATCAAACAATTTATTTTCTAATTTAATTAACCCACACGAAATTTTTTCATCTTGGAACAAATCAAGGGCATATACACTTAAGAATTACATGCCCATTTGAATAAAATTGCTACTTTTGATTCTGATGTTTTCCTGACGAATAGTTTGGTTTTCAAACTTACGGCGATTGAGGTTGCACACAAGGTGTTTGATGGAATGCCTAGCCTAACTAACATTAGTTGGAATGTTACGGGTTTTAATCACAATTTGCTGTGATGATGCTTCGAGATGTTTTTGCCGAATGCGGTCATTGGGGTATGGGATCAGTCAGTTTACTTATGGGAGTGTTATCTCAGCTTGTGGTGGTTTAAGGTCTTTGGTGTATGTGAAGTTGATTTATCCGCTTACGCTGAAAGATGTGTTATTTTCTAACGGGTATGTAAGGTCTGCTATGATTGATATGTTTGCGAAAAATGGGAGGTTTGAGGATTCTTTTCGCGTGTTTAATGATTGGGCGTTTGAGGAAAATGTGGTATGTTGAAATAGTTTAATATCGGGGCTGTGATGAGCGGGGATCTTGAGAGAGCTATGGAAATTGTTGATCAAATGCGTCATTTTTTCTGTAGTTCCTAATAGTTAGAGTTATACCCTGACTTGGTTACTTCATAGAGTCATGATTAGACATTTTATGTATTACAAATGATGCCCAACGTTTATTCCACAGGAAAGAACTTTAACTGTTCCATAATACATTCTGGAAACATAGTCCAGACAATTGGGGATAAATAAAGCTGTATTTAAACCTGTGGGAGGTATTTTTGACGAATAAAATGGAGAAATGCAACCAATTTTGGACCTGGGGGTGTCACTTCTTTCACTTCCGGAACCTCACTCAGTGCATCAATCCATGAAACCAACAATGGGTACCTCTCCTGGGTGAAGAATTTAATCCCGGAGAACTCCGTGGTCGCTTCATGTGTTCCCAAGAGCGAGTAGAATACTATGTCCAAGTACCCTGGATTCACCTCCTGGAAAGATGGAACACCACTTGGGAATATCTCCTTCATTCCTTGTTCTGCCACATCTAGCTTGTCCAGCAACTCATTCTTCACATTTTGTTGTGCCTCGCCTACTGTCAGGAGCATTTTCCACAGTGTCTCCAATAACTGCCCATATCACAGGCATCATTAGACATTACCCAAACTTCTGAAAATTTAGATTCGAGTATATAGGATCTTTTATCTTTCCAGGGTGTGAGAGGTTCTTACCGGGTTAAAATAGGAGGCCCAGAACCGGTGTTTGGCCCTGAGGTAGGGATCCTTAGGCAGGAGGTGAGGAGGCTCAGGCCAGACTTCGTCGATATATTCAAGAATAACTGAAGACTCCACTATCGGCTGTCCATTATGCACAAGTACAGGAATTTTCTTGTGCACAGGATTATATTTGAGGAGCAACTCACTTTTGTTGGAAAGATCTTCCTCTATGTTCTCAAACTCTATGCCCTTCACTTTGAGGGCGATTGCCGCCCTCATTGTGAAAGGGCTTGTCCAAGACCCATGTAGCTTTACCGACCTCTCATCGCCCATGAGTATTAACTGTACTATCAGGCTATGTGTTTGGCTTTAAGTTGATGATAGCTTCGTTATAACTGCATATATATAAAAGAAATGAAATCTGGAGATTTGTATTTGGTTGTTCAACCAGGATATAATAATTCCTTGGAGTTCCCCGCATAGCTGTAAGTTGTCACCAATAGATAGAATCTCTGTGTAGTGTTTATTAAAAATATGTTATTGCCTGTTATTTTTTATTCAGTCCTACAGATCATGTGTGATGTATTATGTGACCTACTTTAGCCCTTTCATTGGTCCTAAAAGGTCCCGTGTTCTTTGTTTGAAATTCTGTGTTTTGTTTAAGATTTCCGTGGGGTTGTTTAAGAGTCAATTGGATCTAACCTTGATAAAATGTCATTCTTCCTCATATATGACCTGAAGCGGTAGTCTCTTTTCTATACTTGTGAACTATATATATACATGTATTCTTTCTGTGTATTGATGATGAATGCTCAAGAAATTTTGTTAAAACATGGTTTTTGCAAGATCTGCAGAATGACATAGTAAGCAATTATATTCAAACTTTAGCTATGGGGTTATAGTGATTAACTTTTAAAGTTGTTATGAAAGCTTATTTAATGCCGGTCTAAGTTTCTGAAGAAAGCAACGAGGCTATAGAAGTTTTTAGATCGTTGTATCATTTCTTCAATACTTTTGGGAAGCGTCTTGTACTCAGGAATAGTATAAACATTGATTAACTGAGCGTCTACCATCAGCTTAGGCCAATAATGAGAGTATATGATGATATACGTTGTGTATATGGATATGGAAAGGTTTGGACTGGTTTTTCTGGTTTATTTATTTTTTCTTTTTATGGTGTTAATGTAGATAGATTGAAGGACAAGAATGCGAGAACAAGGAGGGTTACTCTAAATGTGACGGATGAGCAGAGAAGATTTCATTTGGCACAACTTGGAATTTACAGCTGAAGCTTAACTTCATGTAAGGTTCTCCGACATTTGGCATTCGTTTCTATTGTGTTAACCTCATCATATAGACAACTAGAGTAATGACTTTGGATGGTAACCAAACTATTGATTATCTGGGAAAAGTATATGACTTGATGGTCTGTTTCATACTTTCGTCATGACCGAGGTTTGAGCTTTGGAACACACAAATCTACCATTTGTGAAGTAAGGGGCAATTGAGGATAGATAGGGGAAATGAAGGATAGCAAACGTTCAGATATTCTCTATTGATGTGAAGTCTGTAGTACAGAGCTTTAGGGCGGGGATGGCAAGATTTGTATGTTTGGTTTGTGATTACCTTAGGGAGATTGCCCAAACTGTCGATGTAGGATGCGGCCTAGGAGTCCATAATGTGATTGGTGTTCGTATTGTTGATGTGAATGGTAAAGATTAATTGATAGAGAATCCTTGGGGAGGAGGTAGTTTTGGGCTTATGGGTGGAGGAGTAGTTTTGGTGTAATACTTGCTTGTAAGGTTCAATAAGTACCTCTTTCCGAAACTGTTACAACTTTTACTGTGGTTCATACACTAGAGGAAGGATTAACTAAATTACTGTACAGATGGCAGCAAATTGCTGATAATCGTGATGATAATCTCTTCATTAGAGTGGTAATAATGCCAGGAACAAATGAACAATCCCTAGTACTACTGAAAAAGCTGTGCAAGCTGTTAAATGCATTGTACCGCTAATCAACTCATGCAAATGATGAGGAAGAGGTTTCCTGAGTAGGGATTGCAAGAAAAGGACTTGAATTGAGATGGATGGAATAAGCTATCTATGTTTCAGGGTTCCCTACCGGAACTAGCCCTGAATATCGTTGGAAGAAAGTTCGCATCTTTGATCACAGGGAGGTCCATCAGAGCAGTTACCCATGAATATATATCAGGGGGATGTTGTTCTGTGTCCAAAATCTTTAAACTAGTCATTTCTTCATGAGCTCTGTTACCCCCCCACCCCCCCCCCCTTACTCTTACTAGTTCAACTACTTCTCTTGGCCAAATGTGGATTAATTTACATCTAATATGATAATATCTTCGATTTAATAATTTATTAACAGGTAAATTTTGGCTTATTTAGCCCATTTGAGAAGAATAAGAACTTATCAAGCCCATGTGAGGAATTGGGCTGTGCTGCTAGCAGGGGAACAATGTGCTTGTGCTAGGCGTCTTAAGACTCAGGTGACTTATTGCTTTTGCTTTTGGATTTTTAGTCGCTTTTCGACTCGTTCAATATTTTTGCGTACTCGTCTTAACCTTTATCCATAACTAAGTTACTCTTTTGTACTCTTTAATTGTTAAATTATGTTTTTTAATTTTTGTTTTTCTTATATCTTATGAATTGTGGAATCCATGACGTGATTAGAGTCAAAAATAGAGTTCATCCATCGGAATATATCTGAATGATAATTGAAACTATTTATGTTAGCTTGAACCCTTAAGTACCTAATACTCTTCATTTGTGATAATGCCATGGAAATAAGACTTAGATATATTAAGATTGTTATTAGTATGTGGTTCCCATTGGTTTTAACAAGTGTTCTTGTTTGAATCGTAAGAAAAAAGTTTTCATATTCAACTCAGTAAAAAAGAAAGAAAAAGAATTAAATTAAGTCAAGATTAGACTTTAACGGTAGTAATGTTCACACTTTGCAAAAGGGGTGTAAATGGAGAGAAAGTAAGTGGACTGTCTTTCTAATAAGCTCTCACTTTATGAAGTGTGGACAAATCAAACTTTTAACTTCAATATAACTCTGCTACGTCAAAAGTTTCCATTTAACTTCTTTCACTCAGTGATTTTTTTCTAATCAAGTAGAAGATAGTTTAGGTTTTATCGAGATGATAATAATGTGAACAAACTTAAACTGAGATCACGACATTTCACAAGCGATTTTGAGGATATACGAAATGTTATGAACTATTTATGATACATTAAAAACAAAGTTCTAGGTAGTGACCCGATTAACAGTTTAAAATTATACTTTCGTTAATCATGCCAACGTTAAGTTAAAGTTTAAGAAAAAAAACGAGTGTAAAATGAGTACTTAGAACTTTCGTTAATATGCTACTGTCTTAAAAAAAAAAAAAGACTGAGTAAAAGTAGTATGGAGTCAACATTTAGGCAATTACAGGAGTCTTTTTTTTTTGAGGTTAATTACAGGAGTCTATCATGCCTTAAATTTGTCGTCCCAGGAGACTTTCGAGTCATAAAATTGATAATGAGTGGAACATAAACAAGATTTGACATTAGACAAATTTGGAAATCATCTTGGAACTTGGAAGCCTGCATTATTGGGGTTTCACCTACTTCTACTGTAGGGTTCTCTTATTTGTATGGTTGACGTAGTGTTAGAAATATGACGAGATTAAATTTGTCCGAGGTTTGAATCCGTCTTCCTACAACAATAGGTGCTCGATTGCATTAAGAAAAGGTTTCGAGTTCATCCAAGTTGGAGAGATGTCGAGTTTAGTTTAATTCAGCTTCATCAAACTTAATCCAACAATAGATGTCGGTATAGATTGTTAGAGCTCGTCTGCCCTAAAATGTTTGGTTTAAGGCATTTTCTTTACAAATTGATGGATTTTGATTATTTCTAATTAAAGTAAATCAATTTAAAATCAGATCAAATCAATTTAATTAATATTAGTAAGACCAAATAAGAGCATATGAATCTATGACCTAAAGAAAAGAACCATTTCTTTTTTCCGTCGACACAAGCATTTCTATTTGAAGTAGTTTAATCACCATGGCTTCCTACCTTCAACAACGAAGATTTTCAATCATCAATCACAAGATTTTCTGCTTAACTTTTTATTTACTTTAATGTAAGAAACCTAATTCGATCACTAAAGAAAGCTTCTTGGTCATATAGTTGTGGCTACGTACGTCTTACTTCTAAACCTTTTTCTCCGTCGTTCATGTCGGAATTTCCAAATTTACCAGTGGCGGATCTAGAAAAAATCTTTCCCGGTGTCCTAATATATTTTTTTCGGTGTCCTTCTATCTATTTAACGGGACAATTCACAAATTTTAGCCTAAAAAATTGCGTTTCCGAAAATTTTTCCGGTGTCCGCGGACCCCATACCCTTGTATGTACATCCGCCACTGATCCTAACACCTTATTGGTATAATATATAGAGTGAGACATCAGGTGATCAGGTGGGATAGAAGTTTCGCACAAAATGTCTCATCCTCGTGATTAAAACAAAATGGAGGAGCTTATATCATATGCTAACAATAGGTTTAAAAATTGCATATCGAATTATTGAGACTGTTCTACATAAATATGATTTTACCCATAATCACCAATAATGTTAATTTCGTAATGGAAATTATAGTAATCTAATAAACACTGTACTTTCTATTTCCTTAAACTTTCTTTGAGAACATACAACACAATTTTTTGTCACTTGTTAGCATCAAGGCTGTCAACATTGCAAAACACCAAATAAGATAATTTTGTTTTTACAGTTGATAATTGCGTAACTTTGAGGTTGATCAGCGTGCATAATAAAAGGGGAGTATATGGATTATATATCATGCACATGGTAGCCAAATTAGGGAATAACTTAATTAACAACTGAAAGATTAGCAAATGTAATTGATCAGAATCTTACCACCAACTTCCACCAGTCACCAGTCACCACTTTAACTTAATTTAATTTACTTGTGAATTAATTAGGATCAAACAATGATCATAATGTCTTACAGATAAGAGCACTTAAGGAGTTAAGGGGCCTTCTAAAGGTTAAAATAATTACTTGTCTGCATTGCATGAGGATGAAGCTTGGAATCTTTGAGAGTGATTATGGCTAAAAATCTAGCTTGTAGATGACACCTCATGATGCTCATTATGTATGCTCAGAAAGTCAGAATAGTTATCATATGTCTGGCCTTTCATGAGCTTTATGAGTTACGGTGGAGGTTTACCTTGCTAGGCTTGTCAAATTCTCGAGTCGAGCTCACTCAGGTCAAGTTTTATCAAATTAACTGCGAAAAACACACACACAAAAAGGATACTATCGGGGAATTCTACTTTGAGTAATTAGGGTTCAAAACTCGGGATGATTTTGAGTTTGAAACCCGAGAATTGTGAAGATGTATGGTGAAACTTGGGATCATTTTTGGCTCTCTCCTAATATGTTATAACCGAAGCCTTTGGTTGGGCAAGGGAGGTAAGACTGTAAGAGGATTCCTCGTACAATTAGGTTTACACCTCGTTCTCATTAATAATTTCGATTTCAATTTGAAGAAAATGACTCCGTGGTTAAGATGGAGATGATAAACCGTTAAATCTTGATTTTCAATTTGCTTCTCTTATTGTACAAGCATTTACAACTCGCTATAGACAAAAGAAGAAAAATATAGTACAATCTTGGGGGACATGAACAAGAATAAAGGAGGGATAGAGACTTCCAAAATGTGGGCTAAATTGTAGGATAACAAGCACTAGTTTTTTTTTTTTTTTTTTTCATCTAATCAAACTTTTGAACCAACCCTATGATTACATGTATACTGGCAATACTGCTATAGTATAATCTTTTGACTGATGAATTATCCCACTAAGAAGTAGCCAAAGCATGCAATTACACCAATTTCAACTTCAACTTCACTTCACAACTTTTATATGACTTTGACCCACATTTCCATAAATTAACTCCCACTTATTTACCCAAAATTATGACGATCACATTACCTCAATCCAAAGTCATCATTAACCCTTATAAATCCATGATCATCACACCCCATTTTTTGCACCACTTCCCTGAACAACAAACAAACAAACAACAGCTTCAGGGAGAAGACAACAGTAATTAAAGGAAACAATGTTTTCCTCTAGGAATGTAACCCTTGTGTTTTTGCTCACAATCTTCTCAATCTCGGCTTCGTTCGCTCACCCGAATGCGAACCAAGCAAATTTTCTACATTGTTTGTCTCAGAACATTAGTCCTCCAAACCCTTTTCCTTCATCATGTTACACTCCAGGTAACTTGACTTCATTTACAACCATCTTAAACTCCACTGCAAATAATCTAAGGTACCTGTTACCTTCTGTCGAAAAACCGCAATTGATTTACATGCCCTTAGATGAATCCCACGTACAAGCAGCTGTAATGTGTGCTAAAACCCTTGGGATTCAGCTAAGGGTAAGAAGTGGAGGGCATGATTATGAAGGTATGTCCTACTCCTCGGAGATGGGAGACCCCTTTGTAGTCATAGACATGGGGAAGTTACGTTCTGTTATCGTCGATATCGAGGATAGCAGTGCGTGGGTTGAGGCAGGGGCCACCACAGGGGAGTTGTATTACAGGATTTCTGAGCAAAGTAAGACTCATGGTTTTCCTGCTGGTTTGTGTAATAGTATTGGTATAGGAGGGCATATAACTGGGGGTGCATATGGTGCAATGATGAGGAAATACGGTCTAGGAGTCGATAATGTGATCGATGTTCGTATTGTTGGTGCGTGTGGTAAGATTATGGATAGAGCAGCCATGGGGGAGGACTTGTTTTGGGCTCTTAGAGGTGGTGGAGGGGGTAGTTTTGGTGTAATTCTTGCTTGGAAGGTTAAATTAGTACCTGTTCCTGAAACTGTTACAACTTTTACTGCGATTAAAACTAAAGAGCAAGGGTTAACTCAATTACTTTATAGGTGGCAACAAATTGCTGATAAACTTGATGATAATCTCTTCATTAGAGTAGAAATTATGCCAGGAACAATCGGTAACACTACCCAAAAAACAGTGCAAGCATTGTTCAATGCACTGTACTTAGGTAGCGCGAATCAACTGATGCAAGTGATGGGAAAGAGCTTCCCTGAGTTGGGATTGCAGCCAAAGGACTGCACTGAAATGAGTTGGATTGAGTCAGTAGTTTACATTGCAGGGTACCCTACAGGAACTAGCCCTGATGTGCTACTCCAAGGGAAGCCCTTGTTCCGAAACTACTTTAAGGCAAAGTCCGATTTTGTTAGGCAACCTATTGATCAGCCAGGGCTTGAAGGACTTTGGAAGAAGTTGTTGGCTTCAGATAACTATATTATGATTTGGAACCCTTATGGTGGGATGATGAGTCGCATACCAGAGTCAGCAACCCCGTTCCCCCATAGAAAAGGCGTCATCTATAAGATACAGTATGTGGCCTCATGGCAAGATGGTTTGGAAGGTGAGGCTACAAACATGGCTTGGATTAGGGACTTGTACAATTACATGGAGCCTTATGTGTCTAACAACCCTAGGGAAGCCTATGTTAATTATCGGGATCTCGATTTGGGAATGAACAAAGATGGCGATACCAATGTCGCTGAGGCCAGTGCTTGG
Source organism: Spergularia bocconei (assembly GCA_963457585.1). Classification (NCBI taxonomy): domain Eukaryota; kingdom Viridiplantae; phylum Streptophyta; class Magnoliopsida; order Caryophyllales; family Caryophyllaceae; genus Spergularia; species Spergularia bocconei. Next base: position 5,619,335 of record OY734942.1, on the reverse strand, counting down.
GGTACCAAATACTTCAAGGATAATTTTCAGAGGTTGGTCCAAATTAAGTCCAAGTTTGATCCTGAGAATTTCTTTAGACATGAGCAAAGCATTCCACCTCTTGCATCTTCTTCTACCACCAAGCCTAAGAAGAAAGCTACTAAGTTTCACTCCCACAAGTCTGGTGGAAAGGTGCACCATAAGAAGCATGGGTGGTAATTAGCTGAAATTACGAGGGCGACTACTTCTACAATTGTATTCTATAACTATACAAGACGTTCGTGTTTTTTACTAGAGCTGATCACTGGCGGGACAACGACTTGTTACGTCCGTTTTTGATGAAAATAAGTAGTAAAGGTTCAAGTGTGATATGTACTACTACAAATAATGAAGAAATTGATAGGTGTTTGGTTTTGCATTAGTCATGCGTTGGTAATAACGTATGTAATGTGTGTGCGTGCAAATTTTGGTGTAATCAACTATTTTTCTAATCGAGTCTATTAATTATGTTTTGAATTTTTTGTCCCATCTCTATTATTGATATGGTTTGGTTCAATTATATGACCTACTATCCAATTATTACTTCAGTGATCACACTGATTACTGAGCTAGCTACCATGAATCCATGATAGAGGCAGAGTATGCTCTGTATGTGCATCTAGACATGAAGAATGAACCTTCTCTAACACTCCACGAAGGGATGAATTAAATCAAGGATGTGTATCACGATTCGTCACTAACACAGTGGTTTAATTACCTTGTTCACAAACTGATTAGTATTTGCATTATTGTCGCATATTTAGAGAATAGTGTGCATTACGATCCTACTTAAAGTGTGATACTACGCGGACTTAACTTGATTGTCATAACTGAACGTTTTTAGACAAGAGTGTACATCACGATTCGGTTTAAAGGCCTGAACACGTACTTACCTTGGTTATCATAACTGAAGGGCCAAACAATTAATGATTTGAAATACATTGACGTGTGTTTTTGAGACACAGATGTCCCTGAATTGCTGGATGACTATGAGTAAGACCTGCACTATATAATGGCCAATGATCATCTTTTGTAGTGTTCTACACATATTACAGTGCCGACAATGAAATTCTGAGCGTAAAATACAAGTTTTTTCAGCTGGGTGTATCAGTTAAAGAGCATCAATTCTTAAGAAAATTGTGACTAGAATTATTTATTGTCAACCTGAAATAACTAAGGCTTTCATACATGGTTAACATGGACAATGAATGTAGGCAACATTTTTCTTCAAATTGTGAGGGGAAACAGAGGAAAATTTTGCAATGGACTTTGACGAAACAAACATCACAACTCACAAGTCCTTGAAGTCTAAAAGAAGTCAGTGGAAACTGTAGAGATCAGATGTTCCTACAGAGGTAGAGTCTAATTTACGTGAACGATGTGTTATAAATTTATGATGTCCGTTGCTCCTCCCTTAGCTTTTCTGGATTTCTACGTATACGGTATATCGTTGTGTTTCAACGTAATCGTTTTTTTTGTAGATAGACGGGAGTATTTATTCAAATCAAGTTCCGTTAGAAAAAGAACGCCTTCTGGAGTTTACAATGAACAAAACCGGTCCACACGGGGGACTAATCTAGCTCCATATTGAGCTATTGGTACCCGCCCACGCGCCCGCCAAAGATGATAAACAAGAATTGTCTAAAAAATGACATGCGGAACTCTGAAGGGCAGGAATGATCAATTACAATTTATTGCTTCTAAAGAATTGTCTAAGTTTTTTGAGGAACTTGACCAAATTTTCGTGAGCCGGGGCTGTATCTATAACAACCTGAAGCCCATCACGAGACTTCATCCATGAGAGTGCAAGAGGGTACTTCTCCTGGTCTATGAATTTGACATCAATGGCTTCCTCGACACCCTCGATTATGGGCAACATTGTGACCATCAGTATGTCTAAGATCTCCATATCTTCGCCTTCTGAATTAGAGCGTAAATTCTCGACGTTTGCTTCTAATTTGGTCATGTTTTCTTGGATGTCTTTGATGATCTTCCCTTCTTCGTGATCATTAGGGGCTTTCACGACATCCCTGAGTCTCTCAAACAACTATAAGAGAATATACGAGTTAGCCCAGTCGATATTCACAAATGTGTATATCCTAGACTACACAAATGTGTCTACAATCATATATCATCTAAGAGTATGCCATACCACGACCCTCTGTGACAATCAAAATGTATAAATTACAAGTTCAATTGTTTCAAAAGAATTGATGGTTTATCCTTCGCGTCCTAACTACTAATTCTTATTAGTTTACGTTTGACAAGTAGGCAAACAACATGCAATCGTCAACTAACACAAGAAAATAATAATGCACCCTAAAGAACGTGAAATAACAAGCAATACCAACCTGTAGGTCGATGAATCTAGCCCAAAAGCGCGCTTTAGCTAGTAGAAGAGGATTTTCACTAGGAAAAAGCCTAGGAGAATTTGTCCAAACTTGATCAATATACTCGAGAATGATCAGAGATTCAGGAATAGGCGTACCATCATGAACCAACACCGGAACTAGCTTCTTAACCGGATTATACTGGAGTAGCAACTGAGACTTGTTTTTCAAGTCTTCCTCGAAATATTCATAGGATATACCCTTAACTGTAAGGCCAATTTTCACCCTTCTAACCCAAGGGCTCGCCCACATCCCATGTAGCTTCAAATTTCCTTGTGTTTCTGCCATTTGTTCGATATATTTCGTATGTTTGGTCTTTGGCCTCTTATAAAAGGTGTAATCTAGTGTTTGTTTAGTTAATATGGAGAATTTGAGATTATTTTACGAAGGTGAAATGTGGTCATTTAATCGTGTACGTCGAAGAGGTAGCTGTATTTTGGGGCCGATGTCTTCTTTCAAACTGGCTGTGTAAGTGCGTCCAACGCGATTATACTTGGTACTTTGTTATCCACATATTTGCAAACCACCAACCGGCCAATTAATTGAAATAATGGAACGTGTCTACCAACTTGTATGTTTTCGTTCCATAAGCGAGGGACTAATGTGACAAAAAAAGGGGAGGAGCCTTCGATCGAACACCAGTTTACTCTGTTTGTAATTTGATTGATCTCCTAACCATTGGGTCAACCTTACCTCGCACACTATTGTAAGTGTAACGTTCACTTTTACATCTTAGCTTACTGCATTTGGTCTATTGGCAATCACTAATAAAGTTGGCTATGGGCCTATGGCTCAATGTAGGTAGGACTGTAGGAGTATATATTTGTACTCTACTAAGCACTTTCAAACTCTATGAATACCATTAATGTAAATTAACATAACTCGTAATAATGTAAGTTATGTTATGTCACATAACTACACCAGTAACCAAACGCCCCCTAAATAGATTATGAAAACTGCTTTGTTCATGTTGTAACGCTAACATCATAAATTCAGTGTTCATATACTAGTATACTCCTATTCAGTTTTTTAACACCGCTATTTATTATTACCTACCACAATTTTGAAAGTTTAACGCGAGCTCGGATGTCAGAAGTTCAATGAGAATTTCTAAACACGACGAAGAAAGTACATCATAGAATTCCACATGTGTAATCTTTAGTCGTAAAAGAGAAGATTTATGAAAAAAAAAATAAAGAAAAAAAGGAATGTCAGGAGTGGGGTTCGAACCCACGCCCTTTCGGACCAGTACCTGAAACTGGCGCCTTAGACCACTCGGCCATCCTGACTTGGTTGATCTACATACACTCCTCATAGTTTATATCTTAAAAATCATATTTAAAATCTCCAACCAAAATAAATAAAGTTGTTATTTCCCGCTATAAAAATTTTGTAAGATGCAATTCATTCTTTTCTCAAAAATAAAATTAAATTAAATTAAAAGAATGAATTTAATCATCAAACAAAATTTTATTTTCAAAAGATTCATTCTTTATAACAGATGTTTTACTTCTTTTGCTAATTATACTGAAAATAATGAAGTTTTTGCTAATTTGATTAACCCACATGAAATTTTTTCATCTTGGAACAAATCAAGGGCATATACACTTAATAATGCCAAAGAATTACATGCCCATTTGATTAAAATTGCTACTTTTGATTCTGATGTTTTCCTGACGAATAATTTGATTGATTGTTATTTTAAACTTACGGCGATTGAGTATGCACGTAAGGTGTTTGATGGAATGCCTAGCTTAAATGACATTAGTTGGAATGTTATGATTTCGGGTTTTAATCATAATTTGTTGTATGATGATGCTTGGAGATGTTTTTGCCGAATGCGGGCGTTGGGGTATGGGAGAAGTCAGTTTACTTATGGGAGTGTTATCTCTGCTTGTGGTGGTCTAGGGTCTGTGTTGTATGGGAAGTTGATTTATTCGCTTACGTTGAAAGATGGGTTCTTTTCCAATGGGTATGTAAGGTCTGGTATGATTGACCTGTTTGCGAAAAATGGGATGTTTGAGGATTCTTTTCGGGTGTTTAGTGATTGGCCGTTTGAGGAAAATGTGGTTTGTTGGAATAGTGTAATATCTGGGGCTGTGAAGAGTGGAGATCATGAGAGAGCTATGGAGATTTTTGATCAAATGCGTCGAGTTTCTGTAGTTCCTAATAGTTATACGTTTTCTGGTGTGTTGGGTGCTTGTATTGCTCGGGAAGATGATGCTATGGGTAGGAAGGTTCATGGGTTGGTGATAAAACATGGTGCTGGGAAAGATGTTTATGTTGGGACTGTTATTAGTGATTTATATTCCAAATGCGGGGCTATGGATGAAGCGATTAAGAACTTCTTGAGAATGCCAGTTCAAAATGTAGTTTCATGGACTTCAATGATCTCTGGGTATGTTCAGAAGAATGATCTTGTGTCTGCTCTTAAGCTATTTGGAGAAATGAGGAAAGTTGGGGTTGAAGTGAACAAGTATACTATCACCAGCATACTCAGTGCATGTGCCAAGTCGCAGATGATTAATGTCGCTATGCAAATGCACTCTTGGATACTAAAATTTGGACTGTCAACTGATCCTGTTGTGAGGGCTGCTTTGATGAACACATACTCTAAAGTGGGAGAAGTTGGTTATTCTGAATTGTTATGCCTTGAACAGGATGGCTCTGAGGATGTGAGAGTGTTGACAACAATGATATCTTCTTATGCTCAGAGTAAAAGGTTGGACAAAGCAACTTCATTATTACGAAGAATGTTATTGACAGGTCTGAAACCAGACAATTTCTCCATTTCCAGTATTCTGAGCATTATAGACATTCTGGACATGGGACGACAGATACATTCATATGTGCTGAAAACAGGACTTGTCTCTGATCTTTCAGTAGGTAGCTCACTATTTACTATGTACTCAAAATGTGATCGTGTGTTGGATTCTTATGATATTTTCCTCCAGCTTCCAGACAAAGACATTGTCTCTTGGGCGTCTATGATTTCTGGATTTGCAGAACATGGATATGCTGATAAAGCCAACCAGTTATTCAGAGAGATGCTGGCTCTGGGATTCAGGCCTGATCAAATTACACTGGTCGGTTTGCTAACTGCTTGCTCCTTTCAGGTTTCCTTACTAAAAGGCAAGGAGGTTCATGGCTATGCTTTCCGTGTGGGGATTAGCAGAGAAAGCCTCTTGGGAGGTTCACTTGTAAACATGTATGCGAAATGTGGTGCTCTAGATTTGGCAAGGAAGGTGTTTGACATGATTCCCCGTAAAGACCAAGTTATATGCTCCTCTCTAGTTTCAGGTTATGCCAAAATTGGAAACATTGAAGAAGCGCTACGTGTTCTTGGTGAAATGCTAGTGGCGAATCTCCAAGTTGACTCCTATACAATGTCATCTATTCTTGGTTGTGATGCTCTTTTAAGTAGAACTGACATTGGCATACAACTGCATGCACTTTTGATGAAATTGGGGTTGCAGTCTTATGCTTCTGTTGGTAGTGCGCTCATTGCAATGTACTCAAAATGTGGAGCTATCAATGATTGCCGTAAAGCTTTTGATCAGATAGTTGAGCCTGATTTGATTGGGTGGACAACTATGATAGTGAGTTATGCACAAAATGGTGAAGGAGAAGAGGCCTTGAGACTTTATAATGCTATGAAAAGTAGGGGTGTAAAACCGGATTTGGTGACGTTTGTTGGTGTGTTATCTGCTTGTAGCCACACTGGCTTAGTGGAAGAAGGATATTCACACTTAAGCTCTATGTCCAAGGTCTATGGGATTGAACCCAGCCTTTGTCACTATGCATGCATGGTTGATCTTCTTGGTCGGTCTGGAAGGCTTAAAGAAGCAGAAAGCTTTATAAATAGCATGCCTATAGAGCCGGATGCCTTGATATGGGGAACGTTGTTGGCTGCCTGCAAAGTTCATGGCGAAGTTGAACTTGGTAGGGTTGCAGCCCAAAAAGTCTTTGAGTTAGCTCCTTCCGAGTCTGGTGCTTACGTGTCCTTGTCAAACATCTTTGCTGATTTGGGACAATGGGAAGAAGTCGAGGTCATCAGGATCCAAATGAAGGGAACTAGGTTAAGTAAGGAACCTGGGTGGAGCCATGCTTGACTGTGGCCTATCAGTTATCCTCATCTGATGGTACGGTTGATTGCATCAACTTGTCAAGGTCATCGGATGGTTAATTGTGTCTGCTTGTCGAGGTCTGAAACCATCCATGAACGATTCATTTGTATATAAACCATCACTATGTGCAAATGAAGATGGAAATCTCGCGGAGTTGAGTTGTTCTCACTGAGAAGCCAGATGCAGAGGTTTGTACTATACTCCAGCTTATTGTTTCCACCCTTGTTTTCGGCTTTTTTCTAAGATTGGGAAAATTTCCCAGGTTTACCTGTCATACTGAAGGATTAAGTGGCCTTATTTCAGTGAAGCTGTTGATCAGTCAAGATTTGATATTTAAGTTTTCCCCCCCTCAGAAACTGAAGAAGCTGGGGACTTTCGATGACTGGGGTCGCACTTAGTGTGCTTTTGGCTGGGAAACGGGTGGTAAACATACAATTCTTTCTTAGTTTCCTGTTCTGTTGAAGACATGGGTGAGTTCACGACGAGGATGAGCCAGATGTGCCAGAAGACAGACAAAGGAGGGAGAAAATGGCAGCTGATTTGGCGTCCTCCTCCAGTAACGACTCAATTCTCATCTTCACTGGCTCTTCTAAATAAGATTGGACTTCCCTCCACTACATTTTGGTTCTGAAATAGAGAGGCTTGTTTAGACAAAGGCAGCGACGGCCTCCTGCATCTAACCCTACCCAATATCCCGGTAAAACGCTACTCGTTAGGATCTCAATGCTCACTAATCAGTCTGCACTGTGGAGGACCCCTTTTTGTAAACACACAGAGCTTCTTTCTTTGTGACTAACTGGTAAGTAACGTAGTAGTCTGCAAACTGCAATATATCAAGTCGATTGAATAGAATGTACAAGCTTCTTTTTGCAGCACACATCCACAAATAATTGAGTCAGAAAGATTAAATTCATTAGTACCACTCCAGAAATGTGTTTTACTCCTGCTGATTACAGAGATACATGATCTATAGTGACACAACTGAGAATATGTTTAAACAGAAGCATAGAAATACTGAACTGGACAGAAAATGGGTAGAAAAGAAGAGAACGAAGAAAAAGAATTAAACCCCTTTCGAATGTGTGGTTATACAAGTACAAGGGAAGTCTATAGCAAGTGAAAGGAAAGACTTCATAACATCGTCTCCTTTTCCTACCAACTCGATTGTAAGGATCTTCCCACAATGATATAAACTCGGCCTAAAATAAAAATGAATCAAATGGATCGAATCTGAAGTGACAGATCCAGTACTCAAATGGAATCACCTGTTTATCGGGTCTACATGTAAATATGTAATGACTTGCAGTATCATTGAACTGTGCAACAGACATAAAAATTGTCTTCTGCTGCTTTTCCAAATCAATTTCTTGCTCCTTGTATGCATGTCTCTGCCTGATGATTATTCCAACACAAGGACGCTTCTGTTACTGATATTGCAGCTTGGTTATCATCAGATCATTGTAGTAAACTTTAATCCAATTTCTGCTGGAGTTGATCAGAGCATGAGCACTTGCATGAAATGGAACAGAGCACTTCACAAGGCCCAGATCACCAATGGATTTCAAAACCAGGCATCACAAATTAGAGACTTCTTGCTGCTGTGTTGCTAATATTCTGTTTCTTGCAAATGTTTAGATTTGGATTAATAAAGTAGCCATGAATTTCAGAAGAACGGACCTCAGAAACATTTAGTAACTCGATCATCTGTCAATCATGAGCTCTTCTGAAGCCATAGGCCCATAGTTCTCTGATCAACTCATGATCTGCAGTACACTGTGGGAACGGCCAATCTGCTCAGGCTGTTCCAAAACAATGTGAACTGAAGACAAAACAAGTCATGCAAGATGCAACTATAATTAGCCTTTTCTACGACAGATAAATCCACAGAAAATACGGAGAATGGAAAACAGAATTCAATCGTTCCACAAAGAAACATCCTTTCCCAATTGTTCTCTTCCAAACAGGCAAACAAAAGTCATTTTAACCCAATTGCCCCATCAAAATATCAGCAATGGATAACAACATTCCCTTTCATAAGTTTAAGTCATGCCCTATGTCTACTCTCTGTCTGCTCTCAGGGATGGGGGGAAGTTTCGACAAGGAAATCCAAACACTGAAACTTATTATTTGACACTAGCCTGTAAGTACATTGTATATTAACAGAGCCAGCTCAGAATAGCAAATAAAACCTCAAATCACCCCTCAAACTAGAAGCGATCAGTTATTACACATTGTCAATGACTTTGATTGGCTTTGCAGCGTCTTCCTATTTGAGACAACAACAACCTGACTTGATCCTATGGGCCACATCTCAAGAAGGACAGATTTGAGGTTTGAGCTATTTTTTTCGGACGACTTTATGCTGTTTTCCAACCTTTAAATTGTAACTCAAAGCTTTTGGCTTTTCTGTCACTTATACAAAGCACAACATCATTGTCACATCATATCATGGAATTCATTCCTCTAATATTTACCGTGACCAATGACATCAGAAAGAATCTAAAGCTTATGTATACAATAGCAACCACTATATATACAAGCCTTTGACAAAAATCTGACAAATATGTTTCAAGGTAGCACATACAGTTGCCGTAATAATATGGCCCTATCTCAAAGAAAAACATATAACTAATTAGTCTTCTGATCCTCTCTATCCCTCTTAACTAACTAAAAACATATAGTTTCTTTAAACTTAACAGTATGGTGAGTTCACCCTTACACAGTTCCAACTTCCAAATGACAAGCTGACATTGAAAGAAGGAAATATGTTATAGAGAACTATAAGAGGGCATGAAAAACGAGGTGATGTATCAATTCGCCCAACCAAATATGTCAAAATAAGGTCATTTATAAAGTCTTTCAGGATGTAACTAAAAAAAAGAAAGTCTTTCAGGAGAAAATTAGAAAACCATAAAAGAAGAAAAGCAATTAGGATTTAGGACAACTTATCCCAAAGTTCAGTCAATCTCGTCAACAGAAGTCGTTCTATTAAGGTATTAACAATGTAATGTTGATGGTATTTACTCTTCAGAAAGCTTCTTATAGTAACAAGCAGATCCGAGCCAAAATCTGCAGTGCATTATATCCAGGTTCATCCACATAGAAAGGTGGCTTGACTTAAAACAGATTGTTGTCACATAGAGAAAAGAGCTACCTCTTGCATTGCAAAATCTCAAACTCATGCCACTGCTGCAATGCTCAATTAGTTCTGAAGAAGTCTAGGAATCCCCCCTGTGAACAACACACGGCTCAATTAGAAACATCACTTTATGTCACTTCCGCAAAAATTACCACCGGGCGACTCAGAAATACATGATACAAGGTAGAATAACACAATGCAACATTATAATCATAAGAAAACTGCATTACCCTCATTGAAAAGTTGGTTCTTTGACCAGGAGTACCAAACGGACATCTTGGTGAGTGGATTTCCTATTGCGATTTGCGAATATCTTACCAAAACTTCAGGAAATTTCTTCCAAAAATCAATCCGCAAAACTTCATGAAAGGCGTCTCCTCAGTAGCTTTTTGTCTCGAATGCCATCATACAGGAGTTCATACGTATCATAGGTTATATAGCTCTTTTTCAACAAATCTTCCACTATAATCTTTGGTGCTGCTATCTCCCTTTTTGTTGAACTGACAATACTCTCCACTACTTCTGGAACGAAACCTTTACGCACCATAAGTTGAATGATGCCAACAGCTTCACGGATTTTATGTCTCACACAAAGACAGTTAAGTACCCTTCCACATGTTACCAGTGAAGGCCTAAATCCCTTTTCGATGTTCTCCAGAAGATACTTGTAACCAGCTCCATCATTTCCAGTTTTACAAAACCCATCTATCAAGACACGATAAGTGTAATTATCAGGAAGGCAGTCCTTTTCAACCATCTCATGAAAAAGACTGAGAGCCATATCCATGCTCAGTTTCTCGGAACATGCATTGATCACAATGTTATATGTTGCCGCTGTATGTGATAACCCATACTGTTGTTCAATGTTTCTAAATAATTGGCATGCTGCATTCAAATCACCCAATTTTGAATACCCATTGATCAGGGTACCAAAAGTAACAAGATCCGGAGTCAAGCCCTTATGCTTCATTTGGTTCAGAAAGTCTACAGCTTCTTCTAGCTTCTGAGCCTTGCAGTGGCTCTCGATAAGTATGTTATATGTAATAAGGTTTGGAAGACACCCTTTATCCATCATTGTTCCAAACGTTCCCATAACAGCGTCCAATTTTGAAGCCTTGCAGAGCCCGTCCAGCAGAGTATTATATGTAATCACATCAGGAATAATGCCATGATCCCACATTTTATCAATAAGCTCAATTGCAGTGTCCAACTTAAACTGTTTGCAGTATCCATCAATCAGTGTGTTAAAGGTGAATATGTCAGGAAAACACCCTCTTGTGATGGCATCATCTACCAGGTTATTGGCATCAGACAAGCAACCCATCTTGCACAGTCCATTTATAACTGTATTATATGTCCATATACTAGGGCAACAACCAGATCTTGACATATCATTTATCAGCTGTAAAGCTTCAAGAATCAGGCCCTGCTGAGATAATCCCTTGATCAAGGTGTTATAAAGAATAGCATTAGGCTTCATTCCTTTCATATCAGCTTCGTCACACATGGCCATGGCTCTCTCAACATCACCAATCTTGCATAGGCCCTCAACCAAGGAGCAGTATGTAAATTCATCAGGCACAAAACCTTTGTAAACTGCATCGCGCAGGATCAAATCCGCATTCTCTATCATACCCAATTTGCAATATGCTTTGACAATGGAATTATATGTAAATTCATCTGGATCAAACCCTTTGTTTATCATCTGATGAAGGTAGCTCTCAGCCTCAACAACCTTATCATTCTTACATAATCCACGTATGAGTAGATTGTATGAAACCACATCTGGAGTGAAACCCTCCCGCCTTATGACACCAAGCAAATCAGCAGCCTCGCTGACTGAGTTTTTCTCACACAATCCTTCAATGAAGATGTTGTAAGTAAACAAATTCGGCGCAACTCCCCTCTTAAGAACCTTACTGAACAGCCTTTCAGTTTCTTGGACATTACCCCTCCTGCAAAGTACATGTATCAGCTTGTTAAACGTAGATACATCAGGACAGATTCCAAGACTGAGCATCTGACAAAACAACTTGGAAGCTTCAATTCCATACTCCTCATCATAAAGACCGCCAATGATAGTACAATAAGCAACTGCATTGACATCACACCCCTGTGAAGCCATGGTATTAAGAAGCCTCAATGCAGCATTAAACCGCCCAGTCCTACAAAACAGTTTGATCCTAATTGTATAAGTGTACACATCAGGACTTATCCTTTTATCTTTCAGCCTCAAATAAACCTTATGTGCTTGAGAGAAATACTTATGTTCAACCAGTATATTTATAATCGCGTTATATGACATAACTGAAGGCTCACAGTTGTAAAAATCCATCCTCTCAAACACGTCAACCGCTTCTTGAACCTTCCCTCTCCTTCCATAACTCTTCATAGCACCAATGTACACTCCCTCCACCACATGATTATCAATATCCAACCTCATATCCGAAAGCAAACACTCCATTGCTTCAAATTTCCCATGTGAACCAAGCTTATCTACCATACATCTATAAGTCAGCAAATTATGCTTAAACCCATCCTCAGTTTTCACTGATTTAAACGTTTCGAGCGCCTTAAGAGGATCTTTCTGATGCTTAATCACAGCTGCTACATGTTTGGCTAGCACAGGCCTACTCATTCTAACAATCTAGACAATTCCAACAAAAACCCATATACCAAAATTAAAACTTTCTACTGCTAAATCACCATAACATGAAACCAAATGAAAGAGAGGAAGAGTAATTTCATCAAACACCTGGTGCGCACAACTCAAAATTAGAACAACAACAAATTAAACAGCGAGAAAAGCGTTACGAGCGAAAACCCACCATTCTATTCTTCCTTATGAACAGTTTGATGTGAAATTTGGGAGAAAAAAATCTGGGTTGAGGAAGAAATGTACCTCCAAAGTTAGTGAGTGCTATAGAAAGGAAGAGAGAAGAAATGAAGGGTTTCAGTGAACGGCTGCGTACGAGAAACAGAGCAAGTATACAGCCATACAGGTCGGAGAATGCAGCTGCGTTTTCTCAGTGGAAGAGTTGCAGGTCCTGTGAGCAGGAAAGTACAGTACAGGGTTCACTTCTTCGAGAGTTGTACAGATTGTGAATTATATGATGAACTCCAATTGAATACTTGTTGCACTTTTGTATCGTCGACGTTTAGTTTGAATAAGTATAAAACAATGTTTTAAAAACCGGATCGGACATCGAACCGGTGACTTTGGGGGTTCGATGGGTCAAATGGTTTGACCGGTTCAACCGGATCAAAAAACCGGAGGATGGCATAATTTAAGAATATAAAAATATAAATATATTGCTAAAGTTTTAAAATATATATGAAAAATCGTTCAAATGGTCAAACCCGGTCAGAACTGGGTTGAACCGTTCAGTTCTCTCCGGTTCTTGTTGTTTAACCGCTAATTTGGTCCGGGTCAACCGGGTTTGACCACAGCTGGTTATTGCTTTCTTGTTATTGCTTTCTAATAGATTTTGTATTCTTCGTAAGACTTGTTATAGAAAATACTCGATTAAAAAATGAAGTCAATAATATTCAAAGAATCAATTCAAACAAAGCATGATGTGTAATTTTTTGTTAGGATTTGAAGCATTGGTGCCTGGACACGCTATAGTGCTCGAAACACCTAGCGAAACTCTGACTCAGAAATAGCTCAAATTTTCTCTGGGGCTTCCTAAGGGTGTGTCTTATTGGCTATATCAATCAGATTTGAAACCATTTGATACCACAAATGTCCAAAGACACATGTCAAAGCCACATAAACTAGCCCGAAAAGTCGCCCCCGTGTCAGCACCAAGTCTTCTCCGAACAAAATCGAATTTTTTCCGAGCAAATGATAGTTATACTTGTTAGAAATCATATTTGGGCTATTTTTCACCCCTTGGAGGAATTCTTACCCACGTTGTGCCAAAAAACGAAATCCAGATGCTTAAACAACTAAAGTGAATTATGTTTGCCTTTTTTAACTTTTTTTTTTTTTTTAAACAGGTAAGAAAAAATACACACAAAGAACTCTTTGTTGTTATTGTTTTTACTAATAGATTTTTGTATTCTTCAGAGGACTGGTTATAGAAAATGGTCCTTAAGTAATGAAGTAAATAATATTCAAAGAATCAATTCAAACAAAGCATGATGCATGTGTAGTTTTTTGTTAGGAATTGAAGAATTCGAGCCTAGACACGCTATAGGGCTCGAAACAACTAGCGAAGCTCCGACTCGGAAATGACTCAAAATTTTTGTGGGGCTTCGCTAAGGGTGTGTCTTGGCTATTTCAAACATATTTGAAACCATTTGATACCACAAATGTCCAAAACACATGCCAAACTCCCAAAAACTAGCCCGAAAGTCACCCCTGTGTCAGCACCAAGTCTTCTCCTAGCAAAATCGAATTTTTTCCGAGCAAATGATAGTTTTACTTGTTAGAAATCATATTTGGCTTAATTTTCACCCCGTGGACGAATTCTTCCCCACGTTGTGCCAAAAAATGAAGTCCAGATGTTTAGATAATTTATGAGAACTATGGTTGTCTCTTAACTTTTTGTTGTAATTGATTTTTTTCTAATAGATTTTTGTATTCTTCATAAGTAACTTTTAGATCAAGATCCTCTAAAGTTATTTTTCCTAAAATTTCCTGGAGTTTACTTGAAATGGAAAAATATATTTATGAATACCTTTTTTTAAATAAGAAAAAACACTACGTGCTAGAGTGAATGAGTGATGTTTCCATTTCAAGTAAACTTGAGGGAACTCCACGAAAAATAACTCCAGAGAATCTAGATCAATTTTTTTAGAGACAAACAACAATCAAAATATCATTTCGCCACAGCTTGCATAAAATACGCTGTTGCTATGTTGAGTACCATGCTTATACAGTACTATGTTTTTGAGAGTACAATGATTGAAGCAATGGATGACCTTCTCATAATAGAGGAGTGAGAACTACACTTAAAATGATTTTTAATTTTACTTCATAAACCTCGTTCCTTTATTGTGAGTAAGACCACTTCCAGAAGCATGATATAATTTGCGTATCACGTACACCCGTATGATCTCCACAAATCCAAACGCGACTTAAGTGGAAACTCCATAATTTTCCATAACAAAAATAAAATAAATTAAAATTTCCATACCACGATATAAAACTCCAAAAGAAATAAAAAAAACTATAGTATTAATTCTCAGAAGAGCAAAATTTCTTGACATCCCCATCAGTGCGCGAGGAGAGAGAAAGATGGAGACACCGGGAGAATGGTTGGAGAAGGCACTGAATGATCTATGCAAAAGGGTAGAATCGGGATTACACTTTGATGGTGATGTTATTTCCGGCTTGGTTTCTTACTGTGACCTTGCTCCTCCTCTTGACGCCAAAGAATACCTTGATGTATGTCTTTTATTTCTCATTTCTCTCTCACTTCAATTTCTTCTCTTGCAATTTACTTTTTTTTTTTTTACCCTATTCATGGTTTTTTGGTCAATATTTTTACTGTTTTTATGGATTTTTCTTTGCTGGGTAGCTGTAATTCTTGATTATTATCTGTTATATAGTGTAAAGATTTCAACTTTGGGTGAATTTGAATAAAGGGTAATTCATTGTTGGTCTGATTTGGGCTTAATTATCCACTTTATGATGTAATTAATCATGGGATTATTGAAAATTTTGAATTTGATAGAAGGGATGATTGGAAAGGGGAAAATTATACCATATTTTAGGGGTATATTGCATTTTTGTATCCACTCGAACAGAATTGATGAGCAATCAGTGTAATTCCGTCACAAGGATATTTGTTGTTGAGTACCGATGTATAAATCAATGGGGATTTATATATGAATAATTACATTGACTAGAATTATTTGTTGCTTGAACCTAGGTCGTAGAAGAATGTAGAAAGGGGCTTGAAGTTAGGGTTCTTAATTTTGATTTGTCGTAAATTGATTGGGAGTGCAAACTCCAGATTGAATTTTGTTGTGCCTACTACGTCGTCCTTAAACTTCGAGTTTGTGCACATAGGAGGTTTGTTTTTATGATGAGTGAGGATAGACTTCACGATTGTGTGCTTGATTATCTTCGTTGTATCTTTGTATCTCCATTAGGAAATGTCATATCCTTAGATCATGAAACGAATGTCACGAGAATGATAGTTTTTGTAACTTGAAGAGTTGCTGAAATGTATTGGTTATTGCCGTCTTGGTATGTAATTGGGGAAAACATCTTTGTTCAAATCTTAACCATGGTTTCGAAAATGGTTCAAGTAAGCATGTGGGTAGGATTTTGACTTGTATATGTTTTTTGTTTTTTGATTGCTGGCAGAACATCATTGGTGAAGAAGCTGGCAGAACTGTCATAGCGGAGTACTTGAAACGAAGAGGCTGTTCACCATCGCCTAACACTGTGGATGCACCTTCCTCTTCCAATTTGCATGCATATGTTAAACCAAATACAGATGAAAGCTTCATCACTGGAGCTAAAAAACCATCTAGGGCTCAAAAAGAGGCTTCAGCTTCTAGCAGCCAAAGTAAATACTCCAAAACAGAGCCTTCATCTTCAAGAAACGTGCAACAGAGCAAGTCTAGGAAGAAAAAGGGTGGGAAAGTTGTTTCGCTTGCAGAAGCTGCCAAGGGGTCGATTGTATTTCAACAGGGGAAACCTTGTTCTTGTCAGGCACGCCGGCATAGGCTCATCAGCAATTGCTTATCTTGTGGTAAAATCGTTTGTGAACAGGAAGGCGAGGGGCCTTGCCAGTTTTGCGGTGTGTTAGTGCTGAAGGAAGGGAGCACGTATGCTGGTTTGGATCTTTCTAGTATACCACTAACTGAAGCTGAGGCAGCTGCCAATGCTTACACAAAGAGACTTGTCGAATTTGATAGAAATGCAGCTGCACGTACGACTGTCATTGATGACCAAAGCGACTATTATGATGAGGGCAATAGCTGGTTGTCAGTGGAGGTATTTGATTTAGTTCAGCTGCAACTGTGGTGCAGAAATCAGTTAGCAAAGTGCTGGTTTTTTTTATTGATTTTGTTATTTCTGTTGCAGGAGAAGGAACTTTTGAAAAAGAAACAAGAGGAAATTGAAGCAGCCGAGGAAGCAAACCGAAGGAAAGTAGTTGTTGCTTTTGACTTGGTTGGTCGTAGGGTAAGTTGTTTTGCCTTCTCCTTGATATGAATGCATTTTGTTGCATGGGTTCCTTCTGATGGGCCATCGTCTCGATCTTATGGCGCAAATGCTAAAAAATTTCTTGTATATATATTGTTAGTTTCTTGCTGTGGTGATCTGACTATGGTATTTTGTGCATACCTTTATCTTCCTTATCTTCTTCAATACTCAGCTGTGAGGAAGTGTTATGCATAATTAATGGCCAAGCGAATACCTTCATGGCATTACCATGTTAGATTTTTTCCTTTTGGCAAGTAGGTGACTACAATTCCAGTAGCCCTACAAAACTGTAAAACTGTAAAAGGAGGTTAAACAAAAGAGTTACAAAAAATTGACAGAGAGGCTAGCAAAGAAAGATTGATGACAAATGGAAATAGGAGAAAACGAGAGCGAACAATACAAAAACTGTATGTGTGAGACAAAGAGAAATGAGCAAGAAGAAGGAAAAGGCAATGACAAAAGAAACTCAAAAGAAAGAGTAGGGAAACCGGGGTGATGAAAAAAAGTGAAAAGGAAAGCCAGATAAACACAACATTTTAATCAAGTAGCCTTTTTTTTAAGAACTCAAGCATACCTAAAACATTGGCTGCCTAAGCCACAACCTTCTGCAGAACTGTGTGATGCAGTCAACTAGTGTTGAATGAATTTTGGATCCCAGTAATATAAAGAATCTACCATGCATTTTGATCACGAGTATATGCCCCCCTACTTCATTGGCGTAGAAATGTATGTGCGGTTGTAAACCTGTAGTTAATCAAATTTGTAAAGTAATGGATCGCAACGCTGAGGTCGCTGCAGAAAAAAAAAAGGTGAAGTTGGGATCTTTTGTAGAAAAGTATGAGAGAGCTGGTAGCTTGGTATATTATTTGATGTTGTTAGCAAAGACTTAATTGTAAAGGATTTTTCCTATGATTAATCCATGCTGTGCAAGTTGATAGATGCCTTTGTATTTACTGTGCTTGGATGGCTAAGTACTGCTTTCTGACATTTCGGTATGCACAGGTACTAGTAAATCAGGATGATGTTTCAGAGATAGAATCTGGGCTCAACATACTACGGCCACCTGATGCAAAAGAAATAAGCCGTGTTAGACCAAATCCCAGCCTTCAAGTGCAGCCTATATTCATTGATCCAGGCCCTAGTGAAAGACCTCTCAAGGAAAAGGGCTCTCGCAAAGGCCTTACCAAGGGATTGTGCTTGGAGATTAGTGGGAGGGTGCAGCATGATAGAAGCGAATTCAAGGGTTTCATTGAGGATAATCCTGGGTCTTCTTCGAGAAATGATCACGTGCAAGGAAATTCTTGGAATGGTGTCTCACGTATGGAAGATGATGCTGATTGCTCTGCATACTGAAAGGTTCGTATGCTGACGAATGTTGGATGATTCGTTTGTATATGAGGAAGTTAACGAATTTGGTTTGAGTTTTGTTCTCTTTTCAAAAGTAAAGTAAAGCAACTTTTTGCTGATTGTAATTGAATGGTTTGCAGTTTGCATCAGTGATAATAGAAGTTAAAGCATCTGGAAAGATTCATTGTGTGTTGCCTAAGTGATTCTCATAACTTCTCTTACTATGATACTATCTGCTCATTTTCGCATGCAAATGTTCTTTCTCAGATGCTCATTGTCCGATCTCTGACCTTTGACCGATATCTTTCTTTTTTTCACTTGCATATTTACAACCATTAACTTTCAGATGGATAAAATCAGCATTCAGCAGGATCACTTCCATGACAAAGCTGTTCTGCTTCCGGAATCATGAGTTGAGTTCACATCTGTTTTACGGGTCTCATAATCTGTTGAGCAGTAAGGAACATTCCCTGTCCAGCCAGGTAATATCCTCAAATTGAATTTTGATTGGAAAATTGGAATCTTATCGGCATGGAGTTAGATCCCAGGGTTTCGACTACAGTCCCTGAGTCCCATAGTGACCTGGTTCATAGCGCAAACAGACGTAGAGGACTAGATAGATTGACTAAACATGGTGTCATAGCATTCTCTGAAACCTTCATATACTGCATATTCGCATGTCTTCATCCTCATTCGTGGCTTTATGTGATGGAATACGGTTAGTGCGCGCGTGCACACACACACAAAAGAAAAAAAAAAAAACCATACACACACACTTGTGATGATTGAACGTTTCTTGAACCACAATTGTACATTATCGCATGAATTGCAGAGTACCTTAATGTCTAGGAATAGACCATAGATTACTTTGAGACTACGGTTTTGCTCTTTCTATTCTTATAATTCTCGGGTTTTGGGGACACTAATGTATCAATGTGAACTATCCCCCGAACAGCAGATTTCGAAGCCATCCCCTGAGCAGCATATTTCAAAAGACGATCCCCAGCAGATCTGATTTCGGTGGATTCCTTGACCTTACGATTCATGCGAGCAAGTCTTTTATTACGGAGGAACATTATTGTTTCCTCATCCGGAGACATCCACAAAGGAGGCCAAATATCATTCGTCCTGAGCCTGTCGAACAACCTTACGGTGAACTTCTTCGTCCATGACTCGTCTCTTCCAAACTCCTTCATCAGCCAAATCACCATCTCATCATTACCCTGATGACTTCGAAAACAAGCGACCGAGAGACATCCATTCAAAACACCCATATTCAAGTTATGAATCGTATGATGGTGATAAGGTTCACGTCTAGAGCAAGAACAATGAGGCAACTTAAGAAGAGTACTGACCTCAGTAGACAAATCAATAGCAACAATAGTCGTATCCGATACGATCCAATGTACACTACCATTGAGATAGTGCCCAAATTGATTCATATTTTGCTCGCATTCTCTCTCGAAATTATACAGATCATGGATGCTAGTTTTGCTGGCCAATTTCCACACGTTGGTGGATAGATCATAGAACTTAGTCATTGTATCCTCAGCCAAAACAACCTTGTAAGTCTCATTGTTCACATCATAACCAAACCCACTAAAAGTAGGACGATCATCACCGCCACACAACTTAAACTTGAATCGATCACCAGGCGTGGGTAAAACATGGTGTTCCCCGGTGCATGGATTCCATAATATCAAATGATAACTCGGTATACGTTGCGCCATTTGAGCGCAATGTAAACATCCCCCGCCTCTAAAATTTACCTTAGCCGGGGAGCGATAAAACTTGAAAAATAGACAAACAAGGCCATTGCATGAACCAATTACCTCACAATCTGAAAGCTTCTCGGTTACGTAGGGAAGAAAGTCCTTGAACAGTAGTTCGAAATGGTAATTTTGGTTATTGTATGGATTAGCCAACAACCTTTTCGATGTCTCGATCACGTAGAGTTCGTCACCCCCTCTTTCAGACTGAAGCAAGATCATCTGCTGATTTCCCTGTCGGCTCATCATGTTCATGGCGTGTTTATGACGAAACGAGGAGGTTCGGAGTTCTTTTGAGAATGGAGGATAATCATCTAGAATACAGCTTAGGCGTTTAAGGGATTTGGTGGGAAGTCGAAGGAAGATTTCGAGGATTAATTCTGGAGGTAGCGTCCTCTTCACTCTTGCAGATTTACTTGTTCGAGCTTCAATCATGTTTCCGGAAATTTAGATTTGATTTTTAGAGTGATTAGGGTTTGTTTCATTCTTGTTATTTAGGTCGCAATTTATATAGGAGGCCCCCGAAGCAGAAGTAGCCAGGGGCATTATAGACTTTTAAACGGCACTAAAATCATTTCCTTAGTCTCGATGACTCGATCCCTGTCCGCGTCAAACTCCATGAGTAATATATAGCAGGTAACGTTACTAACGTCTGTGCTTCAAAAAGATGACATGAAAATTATAGGTTAATCAATTTCGCATGCATATGTATGTTTCAATTCAGATGTTTATTTTCTGATCTTTTATCTTTGAACAATATTTTTTCTCCTTTTCACTTTCATATTTTTGAGTTTCAGATGGATAGAATCAGCATTCAGCAGATCATGATCGATCGACCCATGAGTCATGACAATTAAGCTGCACTGCTTCATGAGTTGAGTTCACATCTGTTTTACGCGTCTCTTAATCCCTTGAGCAAGAAGCAACATCCTGTCTAGCCAGGTAAGTAATCGATACAATTGCGTCTAATAATTTCGAGAAAAAAAAAATGAGTCTAGCAAAATGCTAGCAGCGTATAAAATGTATTAAATGTGCCGTATATTAGGAGTTGTCTTGCATGTATGGCGAGTCTCTTCGTGAGTAGAGCCTAAATTAATTCAAGGTTAAGGCTTTGTCGTCGTTGTTGTTAACCCTTAGCTTGATCGGTTTCGGGGTCTCGAATGTATCAACGTGAACTATCCCCCGAACAGCATATTTCAACATAGGATCCCCAGAATATCTGACTTGTAATTGGGTAGATTCCTTGGCCTCAAGATTCAAGCAACCAAGTCTTTCATTAGTTAGGAACATCATTGTGTCTTCATCCGGAGACATCCACAAAGGAGGCCTCACATCATTCATACCGAGCTTATTGAACAACTTTAAGGTGTACATGTTCGTCCATGAATCATCTCTTCCAAACTCTTCCATCACCCAAATCACTAACTCTTTACCCTGGCTTCGATAACAAGCTACCGAGAGACATCCTTTTAAAACACCCATGTTCAACTTATGATGGTAAGAGTCTTGACTACAACAACAATGAGGCAACATTAGACAAGTACTGACCTCAGTTGACAAATCAATAGCTACAATAGTCGTATTCGACACGATCCAATGTACACTACCCTTGAGATAATGTCCAAATTGAGCCATGTATACGTCATAGTTTCTCATCTCGTGTCGTATCTCGAATTCTTTCCAATTATAGATGCTACTATTGCTCGCTAATTCCCACACATTGGTAGATAGATCAAAGAACTTTGTCATTGTTCCCTCAGCCAAAACAACCTTGTAAGTCTCATTGTTAACATCATACCCAAACCCAAAAATAGTTGGACGATCACGGGGCCCCGGCCGCAATTTAAACTCAAATCCTCCAGGTGCGGGTAAACCATGGTGTTCTCCGGTGTATGGATTCCATAACAATAAACGATTACTCCATTTAACTTGTCTTGCTACATCGGGGCCTGAGTACTCGCCACGCTTAACAAGTTCCTTCGGCAAGTGAAAAAATTTGAAAAATAGACAAACAAGGCCATTGCACGACCCAATTATCTCACAAACTGATAAGTCCTTGGTTTTGTAGGGAAGAAAGTCCTTGAACAATT
The DNA here is from genome assembly GCA_963457585.1 of Spergularia bocconei. Lineage (NCBI taxonomy): Eukaryota > Viridiplantae > Streptophyta > Magnoliopsida > Caryophyllales > Caryophyllaceae > Spergularia > Spergularia bocconei. The sequence continues at coordinate 5,597,287 of OY734942.1, read as the reverse complement.
GTTTGAAACCGTACCTTGGGTTCTCGTAGGGATTTTTTAACAACGTTTTCGATGGATCGATTACGTAGAGGTCGTCACAGCCTTTAGTCGACTGAAGCAAGATCAGCTGATTTCCTTGTTGGCTCATTAAGTTGATGGCGTGTTTATGACGAAACGAGTCGCTTTGTAGTTCCTTTGAGTAAAGGGGATAATCATCTAGGATGCAGCTTAGGCGTGTAAGGGATGTGGAGGGCAGATATTGGAATATTTGGACGATTAATTCAGGTGGTATTACGGCTTTTGTAGATGCCGCCCTCTTCATTCTTGCATATTTACTTCTTCGAGTTTCAACCATGATAATGATGATGATGATGATTTTTTTTTTTTTGAAATAGGATGATGATGATAATTATGTTTTTTATAGCATATGTGAGAGTTTGATGTGTTCTTTCGGAGATTTAGATTTGGAATTTTTTTTTATTGTTTAAATCGCTTGTTTTAGCACAGAGGATTAGGGGTTGATGACTTGATGGAACACGGGCTAAGGAATCGGGGGTATTTTGGTATATTAGATGGGGGTATTATGGTAAATTAGATGGCATTATTTTGAAAGAATTCGAGTGAGTATTTACTAACGATTTTCCTATAATTGTGAGAACGGGTTAACTATTTTGTGATTGTACATTGTAAAAGCCTATAACTCGCCTTATGTATGTATATGAGGACGGGTTTTCAATTGTGTGAGGTCACATAATAAAATCCCATAATTCGCCTCATATTTGAGGACTTTCTCTGCGGGGGTGGAGATATGAGGATCCGAGTAAAATTTTGAACCTGGCCACTAGCACAATCAAATTTTATAGTTTTGTTATCTAATCTAATACTATATATTAAAACCTGAAACCAAGTCTTTCCTACGATGACACTTGGCGTACATTAATTGGATAGAACATAAAAATAGCATTAAATACAATTATCGGTTAGAATATGGTAATGAATTATAATAGAGTAGTATAATGTTAGCTAATTTATGGAAAACAATTATTATGGTAATTTATTAGAACAAAGATAAAGCCAACAATTTTCTTATAAAGAGCGTATAAAAAACATAATAAATACGTAGCCCGGCGTGACCCGGGCATGCAAACTATATATATTATAAAAGCCGAGTACAGCCCTTCATTGATGGACACTTGGCACAAGCCTATTGGATGAAATTAAAAAAACATTATTGATTGCTAGGATATGGAAATACATAGAAAATATTAAAAAAGTAATAAGGAAAATTAATTAATAAACAATTAAAAATTATAATTATTCGAATACTTAAATAGTTTTAACTTAAATAGAAAAAGGAAAGTTTTAAAGTCTATTAAGTGTAGAAAATATTAAATGGTTGAAACAGTCTAATAAAAATGATTTCCAATCTATACATAACATATGATTCTCTACCAATTTATTGATCATGATCATAATATTTGTGACACATTTCTTACAAAAAAAAAAAAAAAAAAAGATGTCCCAAAAGAAAGTGCAAATCAAAGAAAAATGGTAAAAAAATTAATTGTGTTATGTAGCAATAGTTCCTGAATAGGGTTTGGTGGAGTCCAATTCCACCACCTCGAGTTATTGGATTTCTCGGATCGTGGCACCTTTGATGCAAACAGATGTGACTTATTTAAAAAATGACTACATAAAGTTCTCCGTTTACAACTTATATGGTATTGTAATTTTACAATTCGACTCTTCCATATGATAATTTAGAGTTGAAAGAGTTATATTTCAATTAGTCAACTACATTAAGCAATGTTATCGCTTATATGTAGAAAATCAAGTATATTATAAAGAAATGAATCAAATTCAAGCAATATAAGTTTTTCCCCTATGTTAGAGCATAGTGAAGAAAGTATATCTATACAAAGAGTAATAATTTTGTAGAGAAAAAAAAAATTAATAAATGAATATAAACAGAATATTTTTTTCTCCTCTTTTTTTTTTTTTTTTTTTTTTTTTGTGTGTGTGTTCTCTTGACTACTATAGTTTCTAATTTTTCAAATTTTTCGTTTGCTTATATGATTGTAGTTTCCCCTTAATTTTCTAGGTATGCTTAGAGCTGGTTTGGTCATATTAAGATCATGGCATGTCAAATCGAGTCGGTTTCGGTTCGCGCTGCTATCGAGTTGGGTATTACAGTTTTTGTGATGTTAGTTTGTTTTTTTAGATCCTCATTGGGTCTGGTTACTAAAATTTATTTGATCGCATCATCTCGAATTTTGTTCAATATTTTTTGGTTTTTTGACATACATACATTGAAGTTCTTATCTCACATTTGTCTATTCAATGTTCTCTCTTTCTCTTTATGATTTCTTGAGTACTATTATTTCATATTTTCAAAAGTTTCATTCTCTTATAAGAATCGAAATCAAGTCTAGGTTGTGTCATGAAGCATTGGTTCATGAATACAGGTTCATGAATAGAATTGAGTTGACTCATGTTTTAACACGTCGAGTTTTTAGATTTCTCTCATAATGTCACCTTTGATGCAAACAATTAGACTAAATAATATTTGAAATGATAATGACTATGTAATAGGCTCTGATAAATGCTTATTTGCATTTATAACATCATTATCAAAATTGGAGGGAGTATAAGTCTTTAACTTAGTTATTATTCTTAAAATTGATTATAAAGTTCTCCCTTTACTACTTACTATTCCGTGTGATAATTTATTGTTGAAAGGGGTATATTTCAAAAACTTGGATTAAAAGTTAGAATCGGGGACATAACACTTATTAACACACTTATGTATATAGTCTATGACTTTATTAATTTTTTTGAAGACGATCAATAAATTATATAAAGATAATTATGTAAATTACTAAGCGGAATATGTTTCTCTTGCTAAGATGATTACGTATGTGTAAGAATTATAGATTTCTTTGTAATCTCAACAAAGATAAAATAAATGAATAATGTAAATAGAGTTGGAAATTTTGAGGGTTAGATCAATTTCACGTATGGTCAGAACAGTTTGGGTTATATTGAGTTCGTGCATGACAGGTCCGCATTAAATTGCACTTTTCATAATTTATTATATGTGAAAGTACTTTTCTATACGAATTCCAAGATGTGCATTTCATTATTTATTTTTCATGAATATTTTTCTTATATTTGTAATTCAAACCCTCATCTCGATCAAAACGTCATCTATATTTTTATGGAGGTGGGGGCAAATCGGCAATCAACATTTTTATAAGGGATATCCAATACTCCCTCTGTCCCATCTCAAACACCCCATATTCCATTTCGGGACGTCCCACCTCAAACACCCCATCTATTTTGGGACATATTTCTCTCTTATACTTTTATTAAACTATTATATCATCTCTCACATTATCTCTCCTACTTTTATTAATACTCACATTTTCTCTCATCCTTTTTCCTAATATTACCCCACTCAACATACTATATCAATTTTTCTTATTCTCCTACAAAAATGGCTCGGGGTGTTTGAGCTGGGACGGAGGGAGTACCCTTTAACTGATAGCCGACACTTATAAATTCATAGCTAAACTATATATTTTCTTTTTCATACGTTAAATAGTGTCAACATGTGACATTTATTGTACAATGTAATTATCAAACAACGATTTTTTTTTTGTGTGAAACAAGTATGATTGATACAAATAGGGAGCCCGTGCGCGGCACGGGCACGCAAACTAGTTTTAAAGAAAAGTCTCATAACAGTAAATGAAAGAGTTCACAACGACTGACAGATAATTGATCACTCTGAAACCAATAGAACACATACCTGCGTAACAATTATCGGTTTTTCTATTTAGCTCAAAAACTTAATGCGTATCCATATAATAATAATAATAAATAATATTAATTTAACCATTAGCCACCCAATTAGCCTTCAATTACACTATCCACGTCAGCAGTGATGTCATCGCCACCTCATTATTGCATGTGTTTGACTACATTAAAAATGAGCTTGTGGAGGTTTGAACCTGTAACCTCCGAGTTACAATGTTAACACTTCAACCACCAAGCAACTGATTTTTTTGATACTTTTATTAACAAAGTTATATATAAATGATTTGAGATTTCTGGAGATAATTTAGGAAACAACTTTGGACAAGATAATCTGAATCAAATCAAATCATTTTATTTTTGGAGATAATTTATGAAGTAATATATACTCCTAAACGCAATATATTAATAAATAACACATCTTGCGTGTGTTTCATTTTAACTCAAAATACGGGTCAACGGGTGGGGTCAGAGTTAGAAAAGAGTTTGTTAAAAAGTAGTCTGGATTAATATGAATTAAAATTCACAAAAACGGGAGCCGAAAATTACGGGTCACGGGTCAAAAATTGTAATTCGTACATAAACAAAAAGTACTGATATAAATTCGCTATGCTTCCTAAATTGTTTTCATTAATCAAACATAACTTTTCTAAGATGATACCAAATTAAACACGCTTTTTTTCGTCTTAATTATAGAAAAATTGGGACAACGGGTCATCTCAAGTTTAACCCAAAATAATACTGGTCAAAACGGGTTCGAGTTATTTATGGCGAGAACTTGATCAAGGAAAAAATGGGCTATTAACCTTGAACAACGGGTCACATCTGGTCGGGTAAATTTTTTACAGTCCTAATAAAATAGAGGGCTAATAAACTAGTGTAGTACTAATAACTATGCTATGTCAAAAATCTCTAATAAAACAAAAGGATGACCTTAGCCTTAGCGAGTTATCTTCTTTGGAAGTCTAAATAAGGGCCATTTAGCAAAACCGCAATTTGAATAAAAATATTTACCAAAATGACCATAGTCTAAAACTATTCACCAAAATGATAATTTTCAATTTATTATGTAGTACTTTTTTTGTTAAGAGTGTATTTTCTATTTGTAAAACAATAAGTAAAAATCAAAAAAAAAATCTTTGTTGGGGTGATTATGCAGGGACCCCGGATAGATAGATATCCAACCCAAATTTTATCAAACCCCCGCGCCGGCAATCCCTCTGCCGCTGCCGCAGCCGCAACCATTTTCCCTTTTCTTCCTCCTTTTCCTGTGTATCTTCTCCCTCTCTCACCTATTTCTTCACCTTTCCTCTTATCCCCCCACACGGCCGCATATCAATCATCGGTCATCTGAAGGAGGTGGGAACGGTGGGAAGTAACGGTGGTAGTGGGGAAAGGGGAGGAGAGAGAGGATGGGATAAGGGTAAGAGTGGAGAAGAGAGGGAGAGAGAAAAAATGAACAAAGAGAGGATCGGAGGTCGGAAAGTGACGACCGTCCGGACTGGCGGTGATGTGGGTGAGGTGCGTCGGGCCAGAAGTTGCTGTGGTAGTTTGGCTGGGTAAGTGGCAGTGCGGGGGTTTGGGAATTATGAGCTATTAATATTGGTTTTTAGTGGAATTATTGGCTATTGATTAGTTCATAATAATTGATATTTCTCTTTCAAAAAAAGTTTTATTGATATTTCTCATTTCATGGATAATAATTGTCATTTTGATAAATATATTTAGGGTATGATTAGTTTGGTAAATAGTTTTATATAAATAGTCGTTTCGGCAAAAGACCCTCTAAATAACGAGGCAGTCTAATTAACCCAAATTAACTAAATTGAAGAAACAACTTTGCATTTTAATTCCTTACGATGATAATTTTCGGGTTTAGGGGACACTAATGTATCAACATGAACTATCACCCGATCTGCATATCGAACAATAGGATCCCGCTCATCTATGATTTCGGTGTATTCTTCGTCCTCACGATTCCAGCAACCAATTCTGCTATTCAGGTGGAACATCATTATTTCCTCGTCCGGAGACATCCACAAAGGAGGCATCACATCACTCTTACCAAGCTGAATGTTGCTGAAGTTTACGGTGAACATGTTCGTCCACAACTCGTCTCTTCCATACTCCTCCATCACCCAAATCCCTAATCCTTTATCCTGGCCTCGAAAACAAGCAATAGAGAGACATCCTTTCAAAACACCCATGTTAACATGGGAATAGTTTGTGTCATGACTAGAGCAACAATGAGGCAACTTTAGTCGAGTACTGACCTCAGTAGACAAATCAATAGAAACAATAGTTGTATTCGACACGATCCAATGGAGATTACCATTAAGATAATGTCCATATTGAGTCACGCGATATTTACTGTCCTCGAACCTGTAATTTTCGAGTTTATAATAGTCGAATGTATACCAATCATCGATGTTAGTTTTCCTTGCTAATTCCCACTTATTGGTGGATAGATCATAGAATTTAGTCACTGTTCCCTCAGCCAAAACAACCTTGTAATTAAGTCTCATTGGTTACATCATAGCCGAACCCGTAAATAGTTGGACGATCACCATACCGAATGTTAAACCGGAATTCTCCTGGGGTGGGTAAAGCATGGTGTTCTCCCGTGCATGGGTTCCATAAAATGACATGATTACTCCATTTACTTTGAGTCATTCGAGCGCAGCACGCACAACCGCCGTCTCTAACATTCAAATCATTCCATTCCGGTAAGCAAATGAACCTGAAAGTCAGACAAACAAGGCCATTGCATGCCCCAATTACCTCAGAACCCCAACGGGTTTCGGTTTTGTAGGGAAGACGGTCCTTGAACAGCTGTGGGGATTTGTATGTTGGTTCGAGTGGATTAGTTACCAACGTTTTGTATGTTAACAATTTCGATGGCTCGATAACGTAGAAGTCGTCAAACGCTACGCTAATCCGAGACAAGAACTGCTGATTACCATGTTGGCGCATCACGTTCATGGCGTGTTTATGACGAAATGAAGAACTTTGTAGTTCCTTCGAGTAAAGAGGATAATCATCTAGAACGCAACTTAGGCGATGAAGGGATTTCGAGGGCAGATGAAGGAATATTTGCAAGATTAATTCAGGTGGTATTACGGATTTTGTTGATGCCGCCCTCTTCATTGTTGCAGATTTACTTCTTCCAATCTCAACCATGATATGACGACGTAGTATTGGAAGTTTAAGTTGGGTTTGATTTGATTTCGAATGTTTAGGGTTTTGATTTGATGTGATCACGGATTCACGGAGTTATCGTATAGTCTTCTAGTAAATTACCAGCCCAACAATACTAATCCCAACCCAAGAAAGTCAAAGCCCAAACAACTCACCCTTATATTTGGGCTATGTGATATGGCCTGGTACTCCATACCCATGGCGATGTGCTTTTTTCCGTTGAAGATTTCGCCAATTAATATACTCTGCAGTCGCTAAATTATGGAGAAAGGTAAATTATACCATGGTCCCGGATCACAAGCACCATAGTTGCTTTCACACACACACAATAAAGGGGTGACCCATGCTATGAAAAAATGAATCATTTGTAAATGTGATCTGTACTATTGTGAGCAGGACCAGCAATTCTTTGTGTTCGCGGAAGTTTGGAGGTCAGCTAGAAAGTGTGTTATCTACAAAGCTTACAGAATAATAGACCAACAAATTAAAAAACAGATCGAGGGCCAGAGTACCTACCAATCAAACTCAAAATCTAGAAAACACGGTAAGAAAGTAGCATCAAAGGCTCAGAGTCAGAGTCATATCTGAAAAGGCATGAAGAGGAAATGCTCATAACTCATAAGGCATGAAAATGAAAATCTCATCAAATAGGCCAGGAGTATTGTTACAATTTCATACCCCCACCCCCGCAGCATTAGTTGTTCATTTGTACAAAAAAAAAACAATTTCATACTCATGAAACATTCCGAAACTAAATTAACATACTTCCCCTGATGCCTTATAATAGTTGTACATATGTATGTGATCAAAGGTTGAATAACATATAATAATACGAATAAATTCCGGCCTAAGGTTTTCGTGTTGTCGTTCTTACTGCGATGAGCAACCATAATCCTCGGGTTTTGGGGACACCAATGTATCAACGTGAAGTATGCCCCTGGTGATATATGTGAAACCAGGGATCTCATGCTTAACAGATGTGAAATCTTCAGCCTTAAGGTTCCAGTAACCAAGTGCGTCGTCTTTAAGAAGGAACAACATCATCTCCTCATCCTGAGACATCCATAAAGGAGAACTCATAATACGAATCGAATTGGGCAAATTTACAGTGAACACGTTTTTCCACAACTCTTCTCTTCCTCCGATCTCCTCTAAAACCCAAATGCTTACCTCGTAATTAACCTCGTGTCGAAAGCAAAAAACCGAGAGACTTCCTTTCAAAACACCCATGCCCAACCTATGAAGATCTAGATCAGGAAATTCACTAGAGCAACCATGAGGCAACTTTAGACGCGTGCTGACCTGAGTAGACAAATCAACAGAAACAACAGTCGTGTTCGACACGATCCAATATAAACTACCATTGAGATCATAGTGCCCAAAGTGATGAACCATACTCGAATAACTAAGAGTAGTAGTTTTCGGGTACTTAAAAAAGTCGAAATCATACCAATTAATATCAATGTGGTTGGCTGATTCCCACAAATTGGAAGATAGATCATATAAAATAGTCACTGAACCCTCACCCAAGAGTAACTTATAAGTTTCCTTGACAACATCGTAACCAAATCCACTAATAGTTGGACGGGGATCCCTAAAACCTGTCTTCAATCGCAAGTTAAACCTCATGTTTTGTGGTGTAGGTAACGCATGGTGTTCCCCTGTGCATGGATTCCATAAAATGAAATGATAACTCAATCCGTGTGGCGGCACGTGGCGGCACACGGGGTAAAACAGCCCGCCACCCACCAATTGGAGAGGTTCCGGTTTCGGAAAAATCTCGAAATATAGACAAACAAGGCCATTACAACCCCCAATTACATTATAAGCCGAAAAGGTTTTTTCGCCATAGCGAAGAACAATGTCATTGAAGAGCTGTTCGAAAGCGTAACTAATACGATTGATTTGACCAGTTAACAACGTTTCGGACGGGTTGATTACGTGGAGTTCGTCGCGGCCAGAATTGGAGGATGGGTTCATGATGAGTTGCTGGTTTGCTTGTTGGGTCATGACTTTGGTGGCGTGTTTGTGACGATACGATGAGGATTTTAGTTCCTTGGATAGAACAGGATGATCGTCTAGGACACATGTTAGACGATCAAGGGATTTGGTGGGTAGTCGGAGGAAGATCTCGAGGATTAATTCTGGTGGTAGTGTGAGTTTTGCAAATTTAATTCTTCTTCGAGTTTCAGACATTGTTGTAGTATTGGAAATTGGACGGATCGGAGAAAATTTGGAGACAAAATCAGAGAAAGACAGAGGAAAAACAAGAGTTGAAGAGGATGACGGCTGAAATGAAGAAAGCGTGTGATATACTGATATTAGGTTTTTAGACTTAGGCTCTGTTCGGCTGCACTAGCTGTTTAAGTAGCAGGTAGCTGTTCGAGTAGCAGGTAGCTGTTCGGGTAGCGGGTAGCAGGTAGTAGATAGCAGGTAGCTGTTAGCTCTAAGTAGCAGTTGCTATTAGACGTGTTCGGGAAGAAGTAGATGTTGAGTTTATCAAAACTATATAGTACATAGAAAAATAAAATAGAAATGCTACTTTTTTTTTTATCCAAAATGCTACTTTGACAACCATTTCCCAAATCCTACCTAAAATGCCAACTACTACCTAAAATGCTACTTCTAAAATGTCAGCCAAACAGGTAAAGTAGCAGTTTGACCGGTCAAAATGCTACTTTCTACTTGTTAATTTGTTGCCGAACAGGGCCTTAGTAGAGAAGTATCAAGTGTATATATTTAGCATTTGTTTTTACATACTTCTTCGGATCGAATCATGTCCAATTACTGAGGATCAAGGTTGGCCTAGTGGATAGGAACTCAACCTGCCTGGGGGTTGTCCCGGGTTCAAATCCTCATACCCCCACCCCCCGCAGCATTAGCTGCTCCTTTGTACCAAAAAAAAAATCATGTCCAATTACTTGCGAACCGGTATTAATATCCGATCGACTATCCATGTCCGATTACTTGCGAACCGGTATTAATATCCGATACAGATGGTCAATGTGAAACTATTTTTGGATCGGATAATTGGATTTTTGCTCAACCCTACTTTAGTCTTTTTTTTTTTTTTTGGTAGAGTTGTACAGTTGCTATGGTATGCCAAATAAGCTAGCTTATTTGGTCAAACTAGCTTATTTGACTAGATTTTTAAGCTCTTTGACCAAATAATTGTGTTTGGTGACACCACTATCTTAAATAATAAGCTAGCTTACTTAAAATGTTACCATGGGTAACATATTAAAAAATGGGTGCTGATTTTGCCAAGGCAACAATTACTGCTGCCAAGGCAAAACTCAGTAACTCCCTATTTTGCCCTTCGTTCTCCAAATTTACATCCAAATTTTTTTAATAATCATATTTTTACCAAAAAAAAAAATCATTTTTTTACAATGAAGAAAAATTCCTTTCTGTACAACATTAATTTCTTATTCTCAGCAAAAAAAATCATGAACCACCAACATTTTGCATTGTCGGCAATCTACCACCACTCCTACCCCCCACCCCCCACCCTTGTGCGTTCCTGCGGAGGTCCTCTCTCTCTCCTTTGATCGCTTTTCAACCCGTCGCCGCCGACTGGTACCCCTAGTACCACCACCCGATCTGAATCACACAAGCATGCGAAGGATGATTATCGCACCCTCAATCGCCGTCCTTGCCATTGTAGTTGAGAAATGCGAGTAAAATATTTGGAGGAATGAGCAAGGAAATTATAGGGAACGATGAGACGACATCTTAGGTGTGTCGTGGTTGTGGGGCCTTTGACGCCGGACGATATTAGTGGTGGTGTCGGAGGTTTTGCTGCGGTGGGGATGGCGGAGCAAGCAATGGTTGGTGTTGGCCTGGGAAAGGGGATAAGAGGAGAAGAGAAAATAACATTGATTTTTTTCATTATAAACTGTGAAAATTAAAAGAATTTGGGTGTAGATTCAGAAATATGATGAAGGGCAAAATAGGGAGTTACTGAGTTTTGCCTTGGCAGCAGTAACTGTTGCCTTGGCAAAATCAGCACCCTAAAAAATAAGCTAGCTTATCATAATTTTATTCCTAATTTACCCTCATTTATTTACTGAAATGAAATGAGATTAAAAATATTTAATACATTTTTATGTAATTTTATATATATCAGCTCCTATATCAGCTAATTTTGCCAAACACTTCTATTACTATCAGCTAAAAACTTTCATCTGATATTGCAGCTATTAATTCAGCTTTCAGCTACTATTTCATCATTCAGCTACTATTTCAGCGTTCAGCTACTATATCAGCTAGTTTTACCAAACATAGCCTAAGTATGCATGGGTACCGATGGATTACTCGACTCGTGTCTGGGTTGATACCGGCCCTTGTGATGTACTTGATATTGCGATCTTGGATTTCATTGCCGGGATCGCATAGTTTGATGCATACAACCAGTTTTAATTTGTTTCTCGAAAAAAAAAAATGTGCATAGCCAGAAAAAACTTTGATGTACAAACATTAGAGTCGACATGGTCCTGAAATTTAAACCATGGTGAGGATAATACAATTATTAGCATCTCTCTTCTAGGTATACCCTCTTTGTTTCGTTTGTTGAATTCTCCCGCATTTGAATATAAATCAAACATAAATAGTAAATGAAAGAAACGTATTATCTTCATCAAAGTATCCAATTGACTAGAGTTTATCTGTTTTCGTCGTGTATCCGAAAAAAGCAACTACTTACCATAAATTTAGACCTGTAAGTTTCTGACCCGACCCGAAAAACCCGGACTTTTTCAACCCGAACCCGAAAAGCACCCGAAATCCGAAATGACCCGAAATGTCAGGGTCAAGACCCGACCCGAGTGGGTCAACCCGTTGGGTCAAACATATTTAGTAAAAAAATATTATAATAATAAAAAAAATATAGAAAACAATTAATATTAATAAAATTTTAATTAAAACTTTTTTTAAGACATATAAATCATACCTATAATGCAATAATTTATTATTATATAATATTATATATAAAAAATTTGGAAAATAAGAATAAAATAATATTTTACCTGTTAAAATTTGCGGATAAAAAAGACGTGAATATGTATTTTCGATCCGCTGGTCAACCCGTAACCCGACCCAAACCCGTTGTGACCCGACCCGTTTTGACCCTAACCCGAAATACACCCGAACCCGAAACCCGCCCGCCCGACCCGTTTTACAGGTCTACATAAATTGACTAAAGTTTTATACATACGGGATTAGGATTAGAAGTACGAAGAATTCTATGGTACACACGACGATGCTCGATCATCATCTTACCATATGACCAAAGTTTTGTTTTAAACCAGATTAGGATTCGGATTAGTAAATTACCGACCTCCCATATGTATAAATAGATCATGACTGGGTTACAACTATTGCATCATTCATTCAAGTCTTAACCCACAAATTCTCCCTACGACAATAAATCCCCCGCCGCCCTCTAAGACTCACAACAACAACAAAATCTCCACTAAACCAAAACCAACAACAATAACCATGAGTTCTTCCCGTGTGATGATGATTTTGTTTGTTTTTTCCGTTGTAGTTTTGTCTTCCGCAAAGGCGGTAACTGCGTCTGCAGCTACGGACGACTACGTGTATAATCCAGTTATCATCGATGCATGTCCGGCGATTGTGAAGAGGGACCCGTCAATCTCAATCGACGAGTGTCTTTACCTCTTAAGCGCACTGCCCCAAACTCTTTCTGCCGACAGTTTGAAATCTCTAGGCCTAGGCGCTATTCAGTACGTGAAAGGAATCCTTCACTTTTCGGTGACCGACTTAGTTGACCGTCAAGCATGTGTCAAGATTTACTCCGACGCATCGCCTGCATTGAATGATGTTGAAGTTGAGTACTCTGCCCGAAACTTTGAGGCTGTTGATCATCACTTCAAGACCGTGGCCACAGCTGCCGATTCTTGCGCACATAAGATTCAGAATATCAAGGAGCCCCTATACTTGGCTGACGAAACCCATAACATCTCTCTCGGCTCACGTATCATTCTAGCTATCATCCAACTTATTTAGTCTTGAACCAAAAAAAAAAAAAAAGGATTGTATTAATTGGCATTGCGTAAGAAGCGAAGTCAAGTTTCTTTGAGATGTAGTAATTCGTTTCCAATTGTGAACACTTAAACTGAAGTCATGTATGTATTATTTAGTACGAAAAGTAACTCTTCTTTTTACTTAACTATCAATGGAGGATTATTAGATTAAGTTAAAAAACTTGTTTACTACAGTTGTTCGTTTATGCAATTATAACTTCTCATACTTAGCTTGTTGCGAAAGATTTAATTTGTGTGTTCCTCATATGTATGTTACTCTTTTTTACTTATGTGTTTGAATTATACATGTGTTACCTTTCACTTACTAATAAGGCTCTGTTTGATAGGACTTATTCGCAGTAGTATTCAGATCAGTTCAGAATCATTCAGATCAGATCAGATCAGTTCAGAATCATTCAGATCAGATCAGATCAGTTCAGAATCATTCAGATCAGTTCAGATCAGATTAAATTTTTATCAATGTATTTGGCCCATAACTGATACTAATTCGTTGAAATTCAATCAAAATTTCAACACATTCAGATCAGATCAGATCAGTTCAGAATCATTCAGATCAGATCAGATCAGATCAGAATCATTCAGATCAGATCAGATCAGTTCAGAAAGATGCAGTCCTATCAAACGGGGCCTTAGTACATTATCTATACCTCTATTCTCGACTCTTGAGTTAAGCATGAGTTGGTAGAGAAGTATCAGGTCTATATATGTTGTCCCTATTCAAAGTAAGGCCCTGTGCGATTGGACTGCATTTTTCTGATCTGATTTGATTTGATTTGATTTGAACTGATCTGATTTGATTTGATTTGAATAAATTTGATTTGATTTGATCTGAACTGAATTAATTGATAAATTAACTGCAATTAGACGAATTAATAACTAGAAATAGACTAGATTCATTGATTGATATTTGGATAATTCTGATCTGATTTGATTTGATTTGAATAAAACTGATCTGATTTGATTTGATTTGAATAAATCTGATCTGATTTGAAAACACCGTTGAATAAGTTGAATCGCACAGGGCCTAACTATCACCATGTTCTTGACGAAGATCTTTGATATTTCTTTTATGAGAATAATAATATCTATTATGATACATAGTTGGGTCGAATCGTATCCAATTACTTGCGACCTGGTATCCGTATCCGATCTGTCGATCTGATATCCGAAAGTCTCATACGACATCCGATCCTTCCGATAGGATGATCGAATATTCGGATTATTGCTCAATCCTACTTTTTGTATACCCTTCTGATTTCTGAATGCTGCTGCCTTGTGCACTCAAACAGGGCGTCTATCTTCCAAAGAACCATCCAAATTAAAGTAATGTAAAGTAGAAAGTAGATAATTTCAGTTTCTTAACTCATTCTGAAACCAAAGAACATACTGTAATCTACTTATTATAGCTTGCATTGTATACAGTATACTAGCACTACTCTAGCGTAACACTTAGTTTTCTCTAAACTCCATGCCAACCAACATGCATACGATGCAGTAACTATGCCATACTTGATACTCCAATATATGTTTAGAATCACGAATCATCCCCGCGACTATGTCGAAACTGAATCAATTTGAGCATAAGGCTTTGCTATTGTCGTTAATTTGTTACACTTGTTAGTGCGATGTTAGCTGGGGTTTCGGGGACACTAATGTATCAACATGAACTATCCCTCGATGAACATACTTCAATCTAAGATTCTCAACTATTGTGAATTGTTCAACCTTGGGACTCCAGCAATTGCAACCAAGTTTTTCATTATCAGGGAGGAACAACATTATTTCCTCATCCTGAGACATCCACAGTGGAACGCTCACTGAGCTCATACGATACAAATTGGACAACCTTACGGTGAACATGTTTGTCCACAACTCTTCTCTTCCTCCATACACTCCCTCCAGTACCCAAATGCCTACCTCTTTATCCCTGTATCGAAAGCAAGAAACCACGAGAGTTCCTTTTAAAACACCCATGCTCAACTTATGCTCGTAAGGTTCACTAGAACAACAATGAGGCAACTTCAGACGAGTACTGACCTCGGTAGACAAATCAATAGAAACAATAGTGGTATATGTTAAAAGTAGTCAATGACCACTTACCCTTGGAGGGTAATCAATTGAAGCAAGTAACTACACTTAGTCAAAGGTATTGCTAAGCCACCAAAACAATAGTAAATATTGTTTAACATGTGTTAATTGACTATGTTAGGTAAGTAGTGTGAAAGTTGCAATATGTATAGTAAAATTTCTACTATAAATACCTAGGTAATTAGAAGAGTTAAGGCATCCAAAAATAAATTGAGAGTGTGTTCTCTTAGAGTTGAGAACCTTAGTGAGTTTGAGTTTTATTGTAAGAGTGTTGTATAATTACCATTTGTATCAAAGTTTCATTTGAGAGTTAGCAAAACACTTGTGTGATAATTATCGTTAATCTCACTAAATTATATTTTGGATCCCTCCACAAAATACCCACAAATATTCAACAATTGGTATCAGAGCCAGTAAGGCTAAGAGTTGTAATCTTGTCATAATATTGATCAAGGATCGATATTATTTTTATAGTGCACATTCGGGGACTGTGGAGTTGTTTGGTCAAGGATCAAGCTTACTTGATTGAGCTAGGCGTCATCAAGTCACTATGGCAGATATCACTACATCGACTAGTGGTATTGAGAAGCTGAACAGTGGAAACTTTGGTACGTGGAGCACGCGTATCCAGTTCTACTTGTTAGGACAAGACCTTTGGGGTATTATTGGTGGTGGAGAAGCCGCTAAACCTTCTAGAGTAGAAGAGTTGAAGAAGTGGAAGATCAAAGCCGGGAAGGCTATGTATGTGTTGTCAGCAATCGTGGAAGACGATATGTTGTACCGCATCAAGGATGCGGAAACACCCAAGGAGGCATGGGACACTCTAAAAGAGTTGTTCTCAAAGAAGAATGATTCTCATCTCCAATTGCTTGAGAACCAACTAATGTCGGTTAAACAAAGTACTATGACAGTAAGCCAATGGTTTACTAAGGTCAAAACTTTGAGCGAGCAAATCACAAAATTGGATCCTGAAAATCCAATTACGGAGACGAGAATGCGAAGGATTATTATTTTTGGCTTAAGGCCAGAATTTAGTACTCTTGTCGCGGCGATTCGTGGTTGGGCTACACAACCGTCTCTTATTGAGTTTGAAAATGTGTTAGCCAACCAAGAGGCATTAGACAAACAAATGTCTAGTGCTTCAGTGAAAGATGTCCAGGAGGAGCAGGAGGAGGCTCTTTATAGTACCAAGAGACCTCAAAGGGGGCAAGAGCACAGCTCGAGGTCGAATGAAGAATGGAGGCCGAAAGGACGGCCAGGACGGTGGAAGAAGAAGTACACCGGTGAAAGCTCTCACCACGGGGGAGCTAAGTTTGGAGAAGGAAGAAACAATCTTTGGCCTAATGACCAAAAGGCAAAGGGCAATTGTTTCAAATGCGGGAAGTATGGTCACTATGCTCGTGATTGTTGGAGCCAGCCAACTAAGAGCAATGTGGTGACAACCTCTAGAGAAGGAGGTGAAGATCTGGGATTTCTGCGCAAATATTTGTATCCTGCAAAATTCTTCAAGTAATGTTGATTCAGAAGTGTCACCGATCGAGGTGACAATGGCTACCTCGCCTGAAAAGATGAAGAGTCCGGCGAAGGAAAATAGCCCATGGAAGACGAGAGTACACAAGGGAGCTCTCGAAGTACAAAGTGAAGATGAGGATGTCGAAGAAGCTCCGACATTGCGAAGATCTTCAAGGCTGCTCAAGCCTGATCATAAATACTCAAATGTTGCAGTGGTTGAAATTCAAGAACCAACAACATTTGAAGAGGCTATTGAGAGCAAGGAATGGCAAAAGGCCATGGAAGAAGAGATGGAGGCACTAAACCAAAATGAAACATGGGAGTTAATGCCGAAGCCATTAGAAGTGAAACCCATTTCCTGTAAGTGGGTGTACAAGTTGAAAACCAAGCCAGATGGTACAATTGAAAGGTACAAGGCTAGGCTGGTTGCTCGAGGATTCTCACAACAATATGGGCTGGACTATGATGAAACATTTAGTCTAGTAGCCAAGATCACTACCGTGCGAGTGTTAATGGCACTTGCAGCGATTAAGTCTTGGAAGATATGGCAAATGGATGTGAAGAATGCATTTCTTCATGGTGAGCTAGATCGAGAGATCTACATGGAGCAACCGAGAGGGTTTGAGATGAGGTCTCACCCGGAGTTTGTGTGCAAACTCAAGAAGGCACTCTATGGCTTGAAGCAAGCCCCGAGAGCATGGTGTGGCAAGATAGGAGAGTTCTTGCTGCAGAGTGGCTACTCTATGGCACCAGCTGATTCAAGTTTGTTCGTGAAGGAAATTGATAAAAGGTTATCAATTGTGCTAGTCTATGTTGACGATCTTATTGTCACTGGAGATGCCGTAGAAGAAATTCAGAGAACGAGGGTCAACCTCTCAGTTCGTTTTCAGATGAAAGAACTTGGAGAGTTAAATCATTTTCTTGGTTTGGAAGTGGAGCGAATCAAGGAAGGTTTGTTCTTGTGTCAGCACAAGTATGCTAGAGATATCCTGAAGAAGTACGGCTTGTCTGAGTCAAAGCCAATGTTAACACCGATGGAAGCTAATGTGAGATTATGCTCATCGGAAGGGAATGATCTTCATGATGGTACAATGTATAGACAACTCGTGGGAAGTTTGATCTATCTCACGTTAACACGCCCAGATATCTCATACGCAGTTGGCGTAGTTAGTCGGTTCATGCAGAACCCGAAGAAGCATCACTTGGAAGCTGTGAGAAGGATCTGAGATACGTTAAAGGTACCATGGATTATGGTATTCTTTACGAGAAAGGAGGTCCGGTGCAAATAACGGGTTATTGTGACGCGGACTATGCAGGTGATCATGATACACGTAGATCAACTACGGGTTTCGTGTTCAGCCTTGGGTCCGGTGCAATTTCATGGTGTAGTAAAAGACAACCCACCGTGTCATTGTCAAGTACGGAAGCTGAGTATCGAGCATCAGCGATGGCAACGCAAGAATGCTCATGGTTACTACAGCTGTTCAAGGATCTCCATCAACCGGTCGATTATGCAATAAAGTTGTATTGCGATAATCAGCCAGCTATTAAGTTAGCGGAGAATCCAGTGTTTCATGCAAGGACTAAGCATGTGGAAGTTCATTATCATTTTGTCCGTGAGAAAGTGTTACGCGGAGATATTGATTTGCAGTATGTCAAGACTGGAGACCAAGTTGCTGATGTGTTAACCAAAGGGTTAAGTGCAAACAAGTTCATGAAGTTCAAGACGAAACTCGGTATGATATCCAGAGCAGCTCTAAGAAAGAGAGTAGTCATTGAGGGGGAGTGTTAAAAGTAGTCAATGACTACTTACCCTTGGAGGGTAATCAATTGAAGCAAGTAACTACACTTAGGCAAAGGTATTGCTAAGCCACCAAAACAATAGTAAATATTGTTTAACATGTGTTAATTGACTATGTTAGGTAAGTAGTGTGAAAGTTGCAATATGTACAGTAAAATTTCTACTATAAATACCTAGGTAATTAGAAGAGTTAAGGCATCCAAAAATAAATTGAGAGTGTGTTCTCTTAGAGTTGAGAACCTTAGTGAGTTTGATTTTTATTGTAAGAGTGTTGTATAATTATCATTTGTATCAAAGTTTCATTTGAGAGTTAGCAAAACACTTGTTTGATAATTATCGTTAATCTCACTAAATTATATTTTGGATCCCTCTACAAAATACCCACAAATATTCAACAGTATATGACACCATCCAATGTAGACTACCATTGAGATAGTGCCCGGAAGGAGTCATGTCATCATAATATGACTCGTATTCAAGAAACTCGAAATCGTGCCAACTATCAATGTTACTTATGTTGGCTGATTTCCACATATTGGAGGATAGATCACAAACCTTAGTCACTGAGCGCTCACCGAGAAGTACCTTATAAGTCTCATTGTTGACATCATAGCCAAATCCACAAATAGTGGGTGGAATATCGGTATAACCCACCAAGTTCAGCACAACCTTTTTACCCATTTTCGGTGTGGGTAAAGCATGGTAATCTCCGGTGCACGGATTCCACAAAATGAAATGATAACTCCATTTACGTTGCGCGTAAACCCGACAACAGTGACACCCGCCACCCTTCACTTCGTGAGGCTTCGGCAAGCGATAAAACTCGAAAAATAGACAAACAAGGCCGTTACATACCCCAATTATCTCAAAACCCTTCAAGGTCTTCTTTCCATAGGGAAGGATGTCCTTGAACAAGTGTTCGAAGTTGTGACTACGATTGATTGCACCAGTTAACAACGTTTCTGATGGCTCTATTACGAGGAGGTCGTCGTCACCCTTTTGAGACGATCGAATCAAGAGCTGCTGGTTTGCATGTTGGCTCGTGACTTTGATGGCGTGTTTATGACGAAACGAAGAGGATTTCAGTTCCCTGGACAAAATTGGATGATCATTAAGAACACAACTTAGGCGTTTAAGGGATTTGGTGGGAAGTCCAAGGAAGATATCGAGGATTAATTCAGGTGGCAGTACGGCTTTTGTAGATGCCTTCTTCATTTTTGCAGTTTGGAGGTTGTAATTTATTTTTTCTCTAGATGGTTTAGATTTGATTTTGTCAAAATTAGGGTTCGTTTCTTTTACCACAATGGTGTGAAGGCTTAGGGTTTCAGTTTCGCTGCCGAATGACCAATACTTGCCGAATGCAAAACACGTGTGACCCGTATTCCACCCAAACCCAAATTTGACACAAATCCCATGTTTGGGAACTCAAAAACTTGAGAATTAGGATCTGTGTCAAATCTTTTGTAATTTGTATCAAATCCAATTAGGCCAAAAACAAACGACACCTCAAGAGGTTTCGTTTTGAAATCACTCTCTCCCCAAACATTTGATATATATTTGAATTCCACATTTTGAAATGATGAAATTAGAACGATTACAAGGTTTCAAATTCTTATTTTCAAACGCAACCTTGATATTTTTAGTGTATAAAACAGGAAAACTACATAAACTACCCCCATCTTCTTCTTCTAATTAAGGTACAAGGACAGAGCCATCAACGTAAACCAAGTTGCCTGATTTCAGATTCGATTCTCAACTTCCCAAAGGTTACCAAAATTGAAAAATAGCAAAAATTCGAATCGCATTAGCCCATAGTGAAATGTTATACCACGTCTATGGCGAAGCAGTGAATCAATGTTTGTATGTACATGAATATATGATATGATCCTTGCTTAAGCGACAAGAGATCCACTAGGCGTACAATATATTAGGGTTGGTAACATAATGTAGCATAAGAAAATTCTCGGTAAGAAAAGTGATCGAAAAATGTGAGACAGGATAAATGAGCAAAGTATAGGTTTTGAGCTGAGAAAGCAGAGATGACGAGTAGGATCAGGGAAAGATAATCAACCGTCGTGTTAAGTTTTCAAACGTAATGTTGAAGCAAGATAGCAAACATTCAAATCGAATTGAAGAGGTGGACAATTGCATAACTCACGGAACATTCTCCAATTTAAAACACAATTAACTTAGCAAATTTAAGCTTTAGAGTTAGTTGTCGTCCTTCTTTAGCCTTTTGTTTTTTTGGCAAAAAATATCGCACTGATCCCCGACCAAGTTAGCTTTATAGCTTCTTCTCTTTATACTGTGACGATAATAATCCTCGGGTTTCGGGGATACTAATGTATCAACGTAAACAATCCCGCGATCAACTCCCAAAGTCCGATTCTTTACATATTTGAACTTCTTAGCACTGACATTCCAGAATCCGAAGTGGCCCTTAAAGACGAGTAACATTTTATTCTCGTTCAGAGACATCCACAAAGAAAGCTTTTCAAACCCGATATCAAATGAATCGGGTAACCTTAGCTTACTGTAAACATATTTGTCCACAACCTTTGTCTTCCTCCATACTCCTCCATCACCCAAATGCCTACCTCTTTCGCTTGAGACCGAAAACATGCAACCGAGAGACATCCTCTCAAAACACCCAGTTTCAATTCGTGATCACCAGTAGATAATTCACTAGAGCAAGAAGGAGGCACGTTTATACGAGTACTCGCCATGGTAGATAGATCAATACAAAAAATACTCGTTTTCGACACAATCCAATGAAGACTACCATTAAGATATTGCCCAAACTGAGCCATAGAATAACTCTTCGAATTGTTAAAATAGTCGAATTCACCCCAATTGATGTTAACCTTATCATCAACTAGTATTTGCCACTCATTGGTGGATAGATCATATAACTCAGTCACTGAGTTCTTGCCCATAACAACCTTATAAGTATCGTTCACGACATCATAGCCAAATCCGAAACCAGGCAGAGGATCGTCCTCATCAAAACTGCCATCTTCAAACTCAAAAATCAAATTTGGAGATGGCGGAAGAGCATGGTGTTCTCCGGTACATGGATTCCATATAATGATTTGATTGCGCCAATAATCGTCCGTATCACAGCAACTGCACATAGTATTCCTAAATATTGAAAGTTGGACGGCCACAAGGTGGCTGTTACATGTCCATTCAATTGCTCACATTAATAAGACATTAATCTACCATTAAGTAAGATTAATTCCATATACTAAATGCTCTATGTGAGCCAATATATATGGGAAATCAGATTACCCATATGATGAGTGTACAAGCACGAATGCTCTAATGCGATTAGAAAGAAAAACATACTCAATCACGTAAATCTCTCTAAGTTAGTCAAACCATCACTAGAGTGACTTGGGTCTTGGGGCGTGGACGCATTCCGGGACTCTAGTAGCCACCGGAGGAGAACCGACGAGGACCGTGGGCAGTGAGCAAGCACAACGATTCTAAACCGCTTCCGCATCGAGGTTAGTCCTAATTTCCAACAGTGGTATCAGAGCAAATGTGTTTTGCCTCTGCCCCCATTGGTTAAACTCCTGTAAATGTATGAATTTCGTTTTATACATGTCGTTTTATTGAATTTGTTTCATGAAAATAGAGAATTGTTTAGACATACTGTAATTACATTGTGGTACATATGTGTTTAGTACACAGTTTATTTTCACCGAAATTAGACCCAGCAACCCGCGGCCTATGTGGCTGCTCCCCAAACCTATTGACAAACCCAAACAAAAACGAAAATTGAGACTCACCGTATGGACGGTGGCGCGTGTCAGTCACGCACGACGCCGTTTCGCTTTGCACTGGCTTTCGTGGCCGATCTCTGCATCAAAGTCGATCTTTGGGTCCTCCATGGCGGCGTGAATGTGTCACCCAATCCGCCTGCGCCTATCTACCGCATCTACGTGATGGTGGCGCTCGTTTTGATCGATGCTGATTATTGCATGTGCTCTAGCTGTGCGCTGGTATCATCCCCCGTTCGATCAGCGATCGACCCGACTTGGTGTTGGATTGATCAATCAATGTTATGGGTTCCCAGATCAATTGTCCTGGGCAACATATTTGTCTAATTTGAGTGATTTTGAGGGTAATGATGAGTTTTGTACTCACTTGATCTAATCGATTGTGTGTTGATTCGATCTAATAATCTTATTTCATTGTTCTTCTGTGTGAAGGAATGAAGTGCGTATGATACAAAAGAAAGACATGAATGATGATTTTGTTTCCATTACCTTTTGGTGGGTCGGCTTTTGTGGGCTTGTGGCTGCCGAGTGAATTTGTTTCTTTCGGCCACTTGTATTGCACTAATACTTGTTGTCTTGACTCTTGAATTTGTGCCTAATTTGTTTAGAAATACGGTACCCTTGTAATGTATGTCTAGTTAAATACTCTATGCATTTGTTTTTGCGTTAATCTCGATTAAAATGATTTAGTATCGTAGCCTAGATTAACATTGCTCATATAGCTATTTTATACAATTATGTATTGTACGTTTAGCCCCAATTTATGGTGAATATGTTTCATTTAATTTGATTATGTATCGAGTGTTATATAGATTTGTTCTTAATATCTTAGTGATATCGGGTATTGCGCTACTTAGTATAGCGAATTCATATGAGCAAATGCAAAACAAGTCTGTTGTATAGACCAATCTATGAATTTGTTTCATCTAATTTGAATTAGACTTTGTAAATTTGTTTTACGTGTCGGAATTTGTATATCTTAGTGATATGAGTTATTTTGCTAATTTGTTTTGCAAAATATGAGCTTATGAATTTGTTTCATAAGAATTATAAATACGTTTTATATGAGTAGTTAACATTCTTAGTGATTTTAACTATATTGTTCAACTTTTATGAATTAGTTTCATAACATATTAGTATGTACATGTGTTCTACATACTCAAGTTCGACGTCTTAGTGACATGTAGTCTTCGTGACATTTTGTCGTAACAATGGAATTTTATTTTGTATAAAATTGCCAATATCTTAGTGATAATTAGAAGCTAATTAGTTTGGCCCACTAATGGGTATTGAGTAATATTTAGTGTTAAAGTGTTAATACTATTCTTGTGAATCTTACCCATGTTGATGTGTATAAAGAAGAATTTGCATACGAGCAACGATTAGATATTTATGAATTTGTTTCAAAATAATTTAATCATGCTAGTATAAATTTGTTTTACATATCGGTCGTATCTTAGTGATTAATGTGCATGGAAGTTTGTCTTCATGATTTATCGATTCGATATATTATGTAAATTCGTTTTACATAAATGACTTAAATATCTTAGTGATAGTGTTTTTAAGTCGACCTAGTATCTCTGTGATTAGTGGTCGGTACAACTAAGTTTTGTACATGCAGACTCATTATACTTTTCAGACCTTAGTGTTTTTGTGACTAGTGGTCGGTACAACTTAGTTTTGTACAAGCAAATTAATAGAAATATTGTATATGTTACGATTAAATTTCTTATAATTTCTTACCGATTCATGTAAATTCGTTTTACATAGAACAAGTTAAATATGTAGGTCATATTTTTTTATGTTTTTGCTAATCAGTTTAGCAATCTTTGCAGGTCCAATGAATTTGTTTCATTTTATTATGTTAATTAAATTACAAAGTTTTCGATTCTATGTTTATTGTGATGATTATGAGCTTAGCGAAATTTTCGATCAAGCAACATAGATGAGGATATTCTGTGTAATTTAATTGTGTTGCCTAACGTCCAGTTTTATATATACTTGTAGATGGCAAACATTGACTTTAGTGATTTGTTCACTACTGGCAAGTTAGATGGCACGAATTTCGAGGTCTGGGGAGAGAAGATTCAGTATCTTCTCAGTAAGAACTGGGTTTTTGGAAACCTTGTCTACTACTATGACCGAGGCTGCTAAAGGGTAGTGCAATGAGATTTCGTATCAAAACTTGTTCCAAATGAAAGATCATGAGGCGCAGTCTACTATGTTATTTTGTATGCATAATGACCTGCATGCTGATTTCGAGACTTGCCCCACAACTAAGGAGATGTGGGATAAGCTACAAGTCACAATCGAGTTTGGGACTTAGTGCTCTGAACTAAAGTGGTTGAATATTCGTATTGAATCGCACGAGGATATTACCGAACACTTGCATGTCATGAGTGACATGACACGTGACTTGAAAGCTAGTGGACGTGATGTGACTGACGAGGAGGTGTTTATGAATGTGATTCGTTCACTTCCATCCGATTCTGGTGATTGGGAAACCTTTAAACACCACGTCATGTGTAATAGTGCACACATCCCCACGTTTGGAGAAGTCTCGCGGCTCATTGGGATAGAAGTAGCACGCCAAAAGGCGCTAAGGCCTTCTAGTTCGATGACACTTGGATCAAGGAATGATATAGTTAAACGACGCAAGGCTAAGTACCATGGAGAGAAGACTATAGCACGTGAGAGGTGTTATAGATAGATGCGCCAAAAAGGATCATTTCACTCGTGTTCGTCTCGAGTCAAAGATGGTATCCTTCTCGGCTCAACCTACGAACTATTTGTTTGTCCATAAGCATAAGTTGCTAATCTCTTCCCATTTTTTGAATTGTAGAGATAAGGACGAGCACGAGAATAGTTCCAAATTAAGATGATATTGTGGGCTTTCATCTTGTTGATAGATCCATAGTTCGTCTTGTTAGATAATGATATAAAGGAACACGTTCTTTATATTAGAAATTATCATCTTAATGGTGTATGTAAAACAATGTGTTGTTTTATGTTCCATACTCTACGCATTTTGTGTGCGGTGTCGTTTAATATTTCAATAAATTAGTTTTGTTGAAACGTTAGAGCTCTCATTCAACTCATAATGTAGTATTTTCGATCTCAAATGTAATTGGCAATATGTTATACCATAATTCTTGAGATTTTTGTACTCCCGACTCTTAATGTTGTAATTTGCCATTTGGCTATCTACGTTATGATTTGTTGTTTCCTTACATTTGTGGATTGCCTAGATTCCTTTAGAGTTAAATTCATTCTAAATAATTGTGGTCTTTTTGCATGAAAAAACGTGAAATATATGTCCAATGTGTTCTTCTTCGTCATATCTACTTCTTCGTGATATGGATTTTGTATCTTTTATCTAGTCATTATAAGCACTTGATACGTTCATACGCGTAATGACCGGAGTAGTATTTGGAAGATAGAGGTTGACTTGTAACTCCAATATGGTGGTTCATTTGATATGTTCAGTGAATCTATGACGATCGAGCAAGAAGAATTTATAATTGCTTATACTTTGGAGTATAGAGTATGGAGAATTCTTCCCCTATGGGGGAGATGCGTTGCATGCGGCAACCACCTTTCTCAATTGCGATTTATATTAATTTTTTGTCGTCCTTTATAAGTTATGGGATGATTTAAGTTTTTTTTGGACTTCTTGACGTTTTTTTTTCAGATTGGTTAGCTATGTGCGTCCCAGGACCCACAATTATAGACTCATTCTTGACTTGTGTGGTCAATTAGACTCTTTCTTGTATTGGTTACAAGATCTATCTCTTGGTGAGGGGGAGGAATTGTGAACTCTTCATGTCACCAAGGATAGAATAAGTTTTCCACACTTTATTGGATAGTGGGAGTAGTTCTACGATCCAAATGGTGGAAATTTGTGTGCTAAAGAATAACATGAGGTTAGTCCTTAAGTTCTTATATCTCACCCATATTTAGAATAGTGGGAGAGATTTCTTTAGTAAAGGTGTTTCCTCTTATACCTCTTTTGTTGAGGGGGAGGACTTACCAAGTAATAAAGAATGGATTAACTTAAGTAGGCATCGTGACACTAGGTTTTAGACTACAAGGGGACATGTTTCTTCTCATTTGTTGAGATCTTGAATTTGTTCGATTTCTTCTAACTTTGGTTGTCCATTTATACTTTGTGTTTTGCAAATGGACGTAAAGACTATATTTCTATACATCGATAAGTCTATTGAGTTCGTCTCAATAATTAGAATAACAAGTTAGTATCTTGTAACATCTATATCTACAGCGGTCTCCCAGTTGTGTTTCTGCAATTTCATGAAAGCCCTTCATGATTTCTTCTTAGTGAAGGTTGAAGAAATTTGGTATATATGTCAAGAAACAATTTGTATGTTTTGTGACGTATATGTTAGAAGAAACATGGAGATTAACTACACGAGTGATGCTAGGTAGGTTCTAGTTCTCTAAATTATGAGTGTTTGTCACATAAGTTTATACTCGTATTTTCTCCAAATTAGATACCCCTATGTCTTGTCCTGTGCTAGAACAAATGGGAGTAAGAAACAGATCATTCATTGCTTGTTGAATTGTGTAGTCGGAGATTTAATGTATGTCTTGTTGTGTACTTGGCTAGACATTAATCTCGTGGATAGATGGTAAGTAAGTCATTACCAAATGAATTCACTAGACTTACAAGCAATTGAGAGAGTCTTGTTTCACCTTTGTGGTGCGAGTAGCTTAGTCTTTTGTGGACGTATAAGCTAACTGACAAGATAGTTGCTGATACTTAATTAAGCATGTTGCAAAAATATTTGTTTCCAAGCTCCTTCGTAGAGCTATTTTGCTAAGAGCTTAATGTAAGTTTATAATCTTGTTGATTTCTGGACTTATATGAACATTTGTAGTATAAAGGTGCGTTCCTTTTTGACATGTTCATAAGCATATGTTGCTAGTTAGGCATGTAAAAATGTCACCAGGCTTTATAACACCTAGTCACACAGGTAGTCGCCTTGGCGCTTGAGTAGCGAGCAAGATGAGACTGAGTCATGTTAACACTAAGGGTGTTCATTGTGAAATATCTTTGTACTTGTGTTGTATGGATAAGATATTGACTCGATACATAGTCGCCTTAGTAAGTCTAAGATGAGACTCTAAAGAGTTGAGTATGACAAAATTCCTGATTCATACTAAAGCCTTAAAACCGAATATTGAGTGTCAGATTGGATGTTGAGCGCATCGATCTCGTGGCTCAAGTTAGACATTTGAGTGATGTCTATGATTCGCACGACATAGTAGAGTGACATACCCATCGTAGTGGGAGCTATGTTGTGACACATACATCATACTATGTGTGTTTTATATCGACCGTAATAGGAGTGATAAATGATTCCCTACTTTGTCACTGTGTGAGCCCTATGGACTTTTGGTGTCCAGTTAGAACGGTGCCCTTTGACTTAGAGCTGTGTTATGAAGTCGAGGCTTGATGTTGCTACTTTAGTGTGTCATCCAAGGGCCAGGACGAATGCGGTTCAGCGGACCACACTAGGAAAGCAGTCAAGTTGAGATGGATCATCATTAGTGTCTAAGGAATAATCGATTCGATTTCACCATATTTTGCCGGCCGGCGGTTATATTTGGTATATAACTATAATATGTTGATAGCATATAGGGACAGTGTATGCTAGCGGTGATTTCCGAATGATTTGGGGTATTGTTATCGTGAAAGTGTTATGTTAGTTTTGATGGTAGCTTAATATAACACTACTTGTATCTTTTTGGTCGCACACCCCATTTCCCGTATGAAACTTTAGAGATTGTTGATGGTGTTTTTTGAGTTATGGTATATTGTGCGTACTTGGTTGTGTACCCAAGTGGGAGTATTGACTTGGTTGTGTGACCGAGTGAACTTGGCTGTGTGGCCGAGTGGGAGTATTGAAAGTTGGACGGCCACAAGGTGGCTGTTACATGTCCATTCAATTGCTCACATTAATAAGACATTAATCTACCATTAAGTAAGATTAATTCCATATACTAAATGCTCTATGTGAGCCAATATATATGGGAAATCAGATTACCCATATGATGAGTGTACAAGCACGAATGCACTAATGCGATTAGAAAGAAAAACATACTCAATCACGTAAACCTCTCTAAGTTAGTCAAACCATCACTAGAGTGACTTGGGTCTTGGGGCGTGGACGCATTCCGGGACTCTAGTAGCCACCGGAGGAGAACCGACGAGGACCGTGGGCAGTGAGCAAGCACAACGATTCTAAACCGCTTCCGCATCGAGGTTAGTCCTAATTTCCAACACTAAAGAACGCGAAAAGTAAACAAACAAGGCCATTGCACGCCCCAATCACCTCATAACTATTGTCACAAAAATCCTTATCGTAAGGAAAAGAGTCCTCGAAGAGTCGTAAGAAATTGTAAATTTCTTTAGGTGGAACATGAGTTCGCCGAGAAGCTTTCGGGGGAACGAAAGCGTACCCAATGCTCTGATCCCAGTAGAGTTCTCTAGATTGAATAAAAAGCTGCTGATTTGCAGGTTGGCTCATCATCATCAGTGCATGTTTGTGGCGAAACGAAGCGGATTGAAGTTCCCCTGCCAAAACAGGATGATTGTCTAGTACAGGACTTAGGCGCTCAAGGGATTTGGTGGGCAATCGAAGGAAGATTTCGAGGATTAATTCTGGAGGTAATTCGACCTTTGTAGACGCCATCTTCTCCTTGCTGTTTGGTGTGTTTATTGTTAGGGTTTGTATTGTTTTTCTTAAATAAATTTATGCGCATATCTCACTATATCAACACAACTAAGGGCGTGTTCGGTATTTCATTTTTTTTTTTGGGTTAAAAAATTTAGTTAAATGGGTTACAAAATCCACTTTAAATTGTTTTATTATATAATAATCATGGAGAAAATATAATGAAAATTAATTTGAAAATGATATCAAACAGGCCCTAAACTATATTTTCTCTCATATAAAGAGAAAAACACACACTTATATAGATAGTATACTCCGTATAGTATAAAAGAACTTGAAGGCCAAGCTAACGTCTATACCAATGCTCGTTAATACAAATGTGATCTATGCTCATGAATAGGTTCGCGCTGCTCATCAAAATAATTAATTTGTGGGAAACGATAAGAAAGGAATGGAAAGCTCATCCTTTATTTATTCCTATGTACTTGTACTTGTGTTAATAATGTTTGGACACAATACCATTTAATAGGACGATAAGAATGTTTAACTACTTTAGAGTACTCAATAATTCGGATACGTCGAAATTGTATTGATTAGGAGTAGAAAATCTAGGTTGTCCTTAAGCTTCCACTTTATACACATAGGAGGTATGTTATGACGATAAACGAGTACAGTAATCATAATTGTTTAAATAGTTATCCTCGTATCTTCATATATCCAACATATATATAGTTGTTCCTTAGTGTGTGTGTAATTAACACATTGTATAGTGGCTAGCAGTTCAGTATAGACTATGATGTTTTGTGGCTTTGTGCATACCTATCGCCAAGACTGATGTTTAATGCATACCTATATATGGCCAAGTGAATCCTACGTTTCATGTGACACAAAGTTAAATGAGCAAGTCAAGAAGGAAAAGACAAATTAATGGTAAGAGTAAAAAGAGAAGAATATTATCTAGGGAATTAAGATGAAGATCCAGTTAAGTTTTCAATCATAGTGTGTAAAATATAGCAAAAATTCAAATCGAATTAGATAACTAATAGTGGGAACTTCAGAACTTGCTAGTCTAACTAAAATGTGAAATATACATCTTCACACAGTTTTGTAACGGCATCCTCAAACTAAAAGTCATGATCAATACATAGCAAGTTTCAGCTTATAATTTTGTTGTCGTCCTTCTTAGCTTTCTGCTGCAGGATGATAATCTCAGCTAGTAGAACCTATATTAGTTTTGAGCTTTAGGCTTTGTTGTTGACGTTCTTAACTTCACGTAATCCTCGGGTTTTGGGGACACTAATGTATCAACATGAACTATTCCTCGAGTTTTGTTTTCCCAACTTCGCTTATTCTCCTCAAAACTGAACTTTTTAGTCTTGAGACTCCAGCAACAAGATTGATTACCGGGGATGAACAAGAATTTCCCCGACTTCCACAAAGGATGGCTCGCAGACCTAATATCATAAGACTCAGGTAACTTCACGGTGAACATGTTTGTCCACAACTTTTGTCTTCCTCCATACTCCTCCATCACCCAAATCTCCACCTCTTTTGTTTGATCTCGAAAACAGGCAACCGAGAGACATCCTCTTATAACACCCAGTCTCAATTCGTGTTCAGTGGGTTCACTAGAGAAAGGAAGAGGAGGGTCCATATGAGTCAGAGTAACGCCCATGGTAGATAGATCAATCGAAAGAGTAGTTGTTTTCGATACAATCCAATGAAGATTACCATTAAGATAGTGCCCAAAATGAGCTACCGACCAATTATTACCTCTTAATATAGTCGAAATCACCCCAATTGATGTTAACCAGCTTATCATCTCTTTTCCACTCATTGGTGGATAGATCATAAAACTCAGTCACTGAGTCCTTGCCTATAACAACCTTATACGTCTCGTTCATGACATCGTATCCAAATCCACAACCAGGCAGATCACCAGGGTACTCATGAGTAAACCTGCCTTCCTTAAACTTAAAGATGAAATTCGGAGATGCCGGAAGAGCATGATGTTCCCCGGTACGCGGATTCCATATAATGATATGATTGCTCCATGTGCCAAAACCACGATACCATGGGCTACAGAACGCGAAAAGTAGACAAACAAGGCCATTGCATGCCCCAATCACCTCATAACCTACACATTGTTCCGTTCTGAAAGGAAGAGAGTACTTGAAGAGTGTTTCCAAGTAGTAAATTTCTTTAGGTTCAGCATGAGTTCGCCGTAAAGCTTTCGAGCTAACGAAAACGTGCATATTGCTCGGCTCCCAGCTGCGTATTCTAGGTTGAATCAAGACCTGTTGATTTGCAGGTTGGCTCATCATCTTCAGTGCATGTTTGTGGCGAAACGAAGCGGTTTGAAGTTCCGCTCCGAAAACAGGATGATTGTTTAAAACGGGAAGTAGGCGCTCAAGGGATTTGATGGGCAATCGAAGGAATATTTCGAGGATTAATTCTGTAGGTAATTCGACTTGTGTCGTAGACTGCATCTTCTCCTTGAAATTTTTTTATCTCTGTTGTTTGGTGCTTTGACTGCTTATGGATTAGGGCTGATTATAAGGAGGTTTGCAAACGATTGAGCTTAATTCCTACCCTATTTAGCTTGAAATAACAAAATATGAGCCGATTTTTGGAGGAATTGAAATCATAGTCATAGTTGAAGAATTAAGGAAATAATAAATAAATAAAATCTCTATGGAAAGTCTAATCTTTTTTTTTTCCTTCTTCAACTTATTACTTATAATGGCCAAACTACCAAAGTGGTTACAAAAAATAGGGGGCAAATGACAGATTGTTAAAATCAAAAAAAAAAAAAAAAAAAACTCCGATCCAGTGACACATTGCTAAAAAAAATTACTCGAAACACCAAATTAGCCAAAAACAACTCTCTCTTGGCCGAAATTGTTTCATCGAATACATTTCAGTAACTATTAAAATAAGTGAATAAAATGACATTTTTTTTCAAAGTAATGCAACAAAAAAAGTTAAACAAATTGGGTATCAAAGTAGTTTTCTTTTAGTAGTAATCTAACACGGAAGTATATAATTGTATCAAAGACGGTATATATTAAGTGATTTAGGTTCTGGTAGGAACCTTATGTATATAAGAACTTTAGGAACCAATCCGCGTGTCATTAATGGTAAAATCGTAATTACGCAGCTTTTTACATAACTGACGCTGAGTATGGATTAAAATAGAATAAAAAAAAAAACTCCCTTATTCACGTGACTAGTGTCAGAGACACAATCACACCACCACCTCCACTTTCTCACATTTATTTTTCTCTCTCCTGCATTTCATTTTCACTTTCCTATCTAAACTCCATGAACACAGAACACCATTGTTAATTGACGAAACTTTATGTTCATCAGATTGTCGTACATGTTCATCAAACCAAACTCATATGTTCATCACATCAATGATGAAAGTTCATCAACTTATTTTGTGTAGCACTAAAGAGGTAATCACACTTACGTCCCCCTCTCCCTCTTTTTTTTTTTTCTGAATATCTTGCTTACATATCATAATTAATCAGAGGAGCATCATCATCGTAATAAATTGATGATCATATATATGATCCAAATCGATGAACATTTACTAAAAAATCGATGAACATTGAAATAATAATCGGATCAACATTGAGATTGAATTGATGAACACCTACCATTTATTTGATGAACATGTACCATTAATTGATGAACACCACACGTTAATTGGATGAACATGGTATAATTGTAGGAATTAAACATTCAACTTTATAGTGAAATGTATTTGGAGTCAAACAAGACGATGGTGATGAACAGAAGAAATTGGCATGATGGACGTGTAGGTGGAGAATACTGGTGGATGTGGTGGAGTTGACGGTGTAGTGCGCATCTGTTGGCGAGGCCGGCGATGAGTTTGGTGGTGGTCTTAGCGGCAGTAGTAGAGGAGGTGGTGGTCGGAAGGGGAAGGGAGAGGTAATAGTTGGGATTTGGAAAAGGCTAACAGGGGAAGAGAGAGAAGATATGGAGGGAGATTGGGGACTCTTGGATTATATTTGATCTTATGGTTATAAATGGTTCTTAAGGTTCCTATATAATTAAGGTTACTACTTGAACCTGATCCTATATTAAGTGAAGTAAAAGGGCCGGCCAAAGTGGTGGTTTTAGCTACTTTGGTGTTTAGTGTCATTTTTTTATCAATTGAGTTTTTTTTTTTGTTTTTTTACTAATATTTTATTTGCCCTCTACTTTTTTTTTACCAAATTGATAGTTTGGCCAACTTATAATTACCACGCTTACGGCTTACCCCGCAAAAAATTAAAAAACAAAGATTTGGTGGGTTATTTTGCTCTGTAATTGAAGAAAGGAACCGTGTTTCGATTATTTCAATTGATATTATTTTCTATGCTTATTTGTTATTATGTTTGCTTATATGGAGTATGTGGTTTGTTTGTTCATCTTATTAGCGCAGGGATGTTAATGGAGTCCCACGAACAATACGAGTATCTATTAATCCATCAATCGATTTAAAGTTTGGTAAATGTACACACCCTTTGCCAATTATACATCTGTAAAATCATAATACAGAAATTTGGCAATTGGAGTAGCTGACGTCCATCGACAGGTACCTAGCTACATAGATAGACATCGTCGAGTCTAGCTAGAAACAACACTCTTATCACTAGACCGTGCGCATATCTTGATTATCCTAATTGAATTGCACCCAACTTATTTATTTACTGCAGAGCTATTCTCATCCCATAATTGTGACTCCTCCTGGACCACCAAAACAGAGAACTTGTCGTTGGCTACAAGATAGTTAGCAAGCACACCCAATTCCGGATACTCCATCCAAGCGCCGTCGAGGCCGATCAAAGGACGACACTCTGGATCATGATTCTTTCCGACAACTACAAGATCAGCTTCCTGTCCGAGCGAGTTTACAATCGCGCTAGTCGCAGATCCATCGTTGCAAATCACCTCTTGGAAGTCAATCTTTTTCCTGTTTCGGTTAAGATATTTGTCGAAGAATTCATATTCAGCCTTGGATGACCTGCTATCTGTCGGCTCAGAATTCAGCCATACTACAGTAAGCGTAATAAAAGGATGATTCGCAAAGTAATCGCAATATGCAATTGCTTCACGATCATCTAGACCTCCTATGTAGAAGACTGTGACTCGATACAAGTCGTCATTTGTTTGATTTAACTGAGCTTGGACCAAATCCTTGTTTCCTCGATCGATCAATAACGCGACTGAGCACGGGGCCTTTGCGAAAACCGTCTTGTTAACCTCCCTGATCGAGGATGAGGATTCTTCTATGGTGCCATCTATTGTCGACCACCGTACGTGGAATGGTATAATGATTAGGCTCACACTTTTCTCGTACGCAAGGTTACATATATCATTATGCATCGTAGCATAGGAAGCTACGGAGACGTAGTGTTGTAGGCGCACGTGGCCTCTAAACTTGCGTCCAAGGTACGAGAAAGCGTTAACTATACGATTACAACGAGCAATATTACCGTGAAGAGCTGCATATGATTTCACTTGGTGGAAGGGTGCCATGATAGGCAGGGAGCAACGCCCCGTGAGCTGTATGAGTTGGACCGTAACGACCGGGATCGGGTTTGTTCTTGAAGGATTCAGTGACTCCAAAAGCTGAAGAATTCCATGCACATTTTCTTCATTGTAGATGCAAGCTAGTGTTTTTAGACTTCCAGATTCAGCACTTGCCGCCACATTTTGTCGGAACACTGTATGATATTGCTCCGATGGCTCGTAAAGTTTTCTCACTAGCGGTAACACAATTGTAGTGGTGATCAATATATGAAGCGACATTACCGTGTACTGGAGTTCGGTAACGAACTGCAAAGTTTTCAACCATAAAAATTAATAAGTTATGATTAACATATTTAACCTACGTACCAATTCAATTACCGGTCATGCATGTATGTATGAATACGTACATAATATAACGAATCTTATCTTATACTATACTATATATTAAAAGCTGTGTTAGAGGCAACGACCACGTTCACTGGCTTCAATTAGGCCATCTTCCATGCCACGTGGCATGCCTCTTTAATTTTTACGTTAAAAAATCATTTAAAATGTCTTTTATGGTAAAGAGTGTAGATGGACATTCCATTATCCATGGTGATAAATAAGCGACATTTTACATATAAAAACCTATACAATATTTTTTTACTGTAAACAATTAATATTCTTTAACTTATTATTTTGTACCTTCCTTATAACTTATTTGGACTAGAATCACATCATCTTATTTGTACCTTCCTTATAACTTATTTGGACTAGAATCACATCATCTATATGGAATGTGAAGGTTTTATAAATGATAAAATGTATTGATAAAATTATTTGTTTACAAAGAATTAAAATGATAAAATATGTTTCGGGCGTAGCACGAGTAGTAATCTAGTATGTATGTCACTGATAACTCAAAACATGCATGCATGATCGATGACATGCACTGAATAAACTAAAATGAGTGTTACGTACGTACCCCAACTTGTTTAAAATTGTAGACAGTAATTACGTCGAAGAAACCTTTGCAAATGATGATCAAAGCAAGTGATACGGATTTCCGCCATGAAATTGATAAGCACTTGGCCGAGTATAGGGTAGCTAGAAACTTGCCAACTTGACCAGCGATAAGAACAACCTCGATTCCAGCCGAACTTTTAACATCCTTAAGAGACGAAAATTTTGTTTGATAACCATGCATTGCACAGAACATTGGAAAGAGAAATCCAGACGCCATAACATCAAATTTCTCAGCCAAAATCGAGGTTAATGGCTCTTGCGGTATGAACAACGCGAACAAGTAGACCGCGAATTGTTGTCCCATAAAGTCAGTCGTTATCATGATAACAAATAGAGTAATGATTAGGGCGATGAAATGTGTCTGCTTCATAGGATGTCCTTCTGGAGTCAGACTGATGATTTTTAGCATTACAGGTCTGCATACGAGGAATATGAAAGCAAAGCCTCCTGTTACTATGACGGGTTGCCAGTAATTGCCATGTAAAATTGCAAATACAACATTGAATCCGAGAAATGTCCCCACGATACTAATGATGTCGATAACAAGTGTAACTGTCGAAGCCAAACGACCAAGTTCCGAGTTGCTGATACCGAGATCATTAACGTGCGAATTGGTGACTGCGAAGAAGTTCTGAGATTGAAGAAGAATCATCCTCATCATTTGCGGCGCTATAATTGTACCAGGTAAATACATATTGTAGAGTTGTATTGAGATTAAACTTAGCGCAATACATCCACCAACTCCTGCAAAACAGATTGTAAACGACTTCTTTCCGATTCTTCTTATGATACCCATGTTCGTTTCTACGCCCAACATGAATGAATAAAGTTGAAAACCAAACCATGCAATGGTTCTTAGTGTGTACAACACTGGCTCTGGTAGTAATGGGTGGTCACTCGGGTACTTGGCTGGGAACAATAACCCCATTATAATCACTCCTCCCTACATCAAACACCATAAAAACCTCCATCAGCCGCTTAATCTTATCTTATCTTATATCTATATATAAAAGTGAGTTTAAGCGGTGTGGTGAAGACACTTGGCGACTTTTTATTGGTTATAAACTTGCACATTTGTACATTGTATTTCAACCCTTACTAATATTGGTCAGGTTCATCGTATTTCAATCCTTACCAACATATACATGTTCTAAGTACAATGTTGTTGAGAAATTACACGTACATCGTATTTAAACCCTTACCAATAAACCATCACAAGACATGCACTTAGGCTATAACTGAACTAGATAAATAGAATGAAGGTCAAATTCAGATTAAACGAACATATATATAAACTATGAAGATATAAATCATATTATGATATTAATATTAGAAACATAAAGTTAGCATATAGTGCGATGAATTTTCTAAGTTTGAATATATCTACTTTAAATTTAATTTTCAGTTATCCACATTATATGGAGTACGCAGTACATAGTACATGAATAACTTTATACATGAATTTATGTAGTTTGAGATATTCAAAGTACCTTTTTAATTGCATGAATGTATGCAGTTTGTGATATTCAAAGTATATCTTTTTAATTGCATGAATGTATGTCGTTTGTGATATTCAAAGAACTTTTTTAATTGCATGAATGTATGTAGTTTGAGATATTCAAAGTATATGAATTAAAGTGTACATACAATACAAGTATAAATACATTAGTTTTACCCTGTCAAACTTACATTTTGTATTTCGTGTCTTTTGCAATTGCATAACAAACAAACTTTTGTACACTCTCATAAAATATATGTATCATATCAATTTACTTATTCTAGCATGAAAGTAATGCACTTTTGTGACGAGTAGTTGATATTAGGTTAGTGTTTGAAAGAGAGGTATTTGTGTTAGTTATCGTTTTCTATTTGTTGTTTAAAATGATTAGTTGTGGTTTAATTTCTACTTAAACATGAATGCATGCATTATATTATTCAATCAAAGTTTTTACTTATCAAAGTTTCCACTTAATACAATCATTCTTATGGTTGATTTAACATTATTGATGTCATTATTGTTATAAAGGGTGCAAAAAAATTTCTAAATTACCCAAAATTTTAAGACTTAAATATAGAACCTTATCGTGCAAAGCACGAGATACTTTCTAGTTATTATTATTATTAAGGACGCTGCTACAGATTCAATGCCTCGGTTGAGATTAGAAAACTTCATCATTTTATCAATTAGACTATCTATCCACAAAATGGTGCCTCTTAGACACAAACAATGCCAAGTACGTAGGGCTGGCCTGGCAAACCCGACCCGACCCGATTTATCTATCCGAAAACCTGACTCGATAACGAAACTCTGATCAACCAAACTCAACCTGGTTATACCGATGATAACCCGACCTGAAGCAATATTTATACAGCTCTGATTCATATATATCAGATCTTAGTTGAATTATACGAGACCTAATTGTATGATATTAAAATATTATTTTCGAATTATTATAAGATTGCCTAATATGGAAAGATATACTATAAGAATGAAAAACCTGTTGAATAGGTCAAACCACAATGATAAAAGACATATAGTAAAATCTTAGGGGGGGGCGAAAAAAAAAGAGGGTTCCATTGTAGAAATCATTAATTCATTTGGGAAGAGAAAAATGAAATTCAAGTAAGAATTGAAGGGAAAAGATGAAATAACTTACAATCATCTGGGAATGAATGGGCAAACCAAGAGGCCTGAGGACGAAAGAGGTGCATGTAACCCCCAACAAAATTATACTTATTTGTAATAAGCACATTGCGATAGTAGAACTACTAAGGTAAGAAATGTTGGAAAATAAGCCATTGGCTCCTATACGAGTTTGTATACCATCTTGGCATACTAATGTCACGTTCGTCATTATTACACATTGAGCCCATGTACCTACAGATGAAATATTCTCGCAAGTTACGTTCTTGATGAAAACCGCCGCCCCGTCAGCCATGTTAAAGAAATAGGGCTAGAAATACGAATATGAATAGAAATTCACAAAAAGAGATTATTTGTGTTTTTCATTTGAAATGAGAAAGGTTATTTGATCTTTAGATAATACTAAAGAATTAAATATGTTAAAGAAATAGGGCTAGAAATTTGAATATGGATATGAATAGAAATTTACAAAAAGAGATTATTTGTGTTTTTCATTTGAAATGCAAAAGGTTATTTGATCTTTAGATAATAAGTGTAAGAATTTCATATGATACTATCCAATTTAAGATGCCTAAAAAAAGCATTATTGCTTATGCTTGTGACCTTTAAAGGATTGGTAACGCCTATATTTAGTTTAATATATATTGGCCACCAGGATGTTTATCATTATTTTTGTTACCTATATAGATCTATTAATAGGGAAGCACCACAGTTTCACGCAAGATAAGGGTGACTATATTAATTGTGTTTTGCATATATTAGCGAAGGATTTTCGTGGTGGCTATGTAGAATTTAGGTATGGGGTCTTCTAGAATTTAAGGGTCTGTTTGGTATCGTTTCTGTTTTCTGTTTTCTGTTTTTTTTTTTTTTACGGAAAATTCACGTGGTACCCTCGAACTTTGACGAGTTGCATATGGTACCCAATTTTACAAAATTCTGCACATAGTACCCCCAAACTTTGTGTTTTTACACGTGGTACCCCGATTGATTGACACCGTTATAACGGCGTTAGATAAAGCATACATCACCAGTTCACCACAATTGAAAAAAAAAAAAAGTTAACCCCAACTTTTCTCATCAGCTTCCTACTGCCATTCCCGTCACCCTCAAATCTCAATCTTGCTTCCTCTCTCTTCCCCCACCCTTCCAAGCCGTACCACCGCCTCCTCGGATCACTCCATTCTCTCTCCGCCATATCTCGAAACATAGTTTTGATTCAAGGTGCCACTGAAATATATACACCCAGAATAGAAAGGTAACAATATGAGCATATTGATCACAAAAAAAATGTGAATCAAATCGAAACAATGATAGTCACTCTCTCCAATTTTATACCATATGATTCCTCGAATCGGTACACCAATTTGACGATGCGACGACGATAAGAGTGGCGGTGTACGGCGTGCGCAACGGAGAAGGTGGTTGGATGGGAAAGGGAGAGGAGAGAGTAAGGGATTTTAGAGGGAGGGCCGGTGGGGGATTTGTTTTTGTTTTTAGAGTTCATAAGTTTTTGGTTATTGGATTATTGTTTAATTCAATAATGACATGTTTAAGCCCTT
This sequence comes from Spergularia bocconei, assembly GCA_963457585.1. Lineage (NCBI taxonomy): Eukaryota > Viridiplantae > Streptophyta > Magnoliopsida > Caryophyllales > Caryophyllaceae > Spergularia > Spergularia bocconei. Next base: position 5,557,587 of record OY734942.1, on the reverse strand, counting down.
AATTATATATTTAGTCCTTAATTCTAACACCGTTATAACAAAAGTTAGAGTGAGGGGTACCACATGCAAAATCGTAAACTTTGAGGGTACCATGTGCAGATTCTTGCGAAACTGGGTACCATGTGCAACTCGCCAAAGTTTAAGGGTACCACGTGAATTTTCCGTTTTTTTTAAACCAAAGTTCCGTTTTTAAAAACCACAAAAAGTGGTTTTCAGTTTTTAGTTGTCAGTTTTCATTTTCAGTATGTCTATTATAAAAACATACAATTAAAAATTATTTTTGTCACTTATTTAACCAAATATTTTACAAAAAAAAAACCAAAAACTGAAAACGGCAGTGATACCGAACAGGCCCTAAACTATTTGTTTTTTTTTTTCTTTCTCACTTCTCGATAAACTATGAAATCATAAACAAAGTGATGATTTGGGGCTTGATATCAGATGATTTGCTTAAGCTCTTTAAACTAACTATGCTTTTAATTGTGAAATTATTGTCGTGCTTTCTACCTTAGCCTGATATTCTTCTTCTTACTTTCTTAGAAATTCTAGCAAGGTTTCTACTTGATTTCTGTGATCAAGAGGATTGAAAATGCATGAAGCGGTAATTTTCAAATGTCTCGGGCAAGGAAAACTAACTCCATATGTCAATTAAAGAGAGTAAATGGAGAGAATTTGCGGTCCAACAGCCAGTGCTCCAATCATCAAGCCAGAAATGAAATAGCCAACTCATCAGCTTCCCCTAGCTAATTAACTTCTTGATTGACTGTTTTCAGTACTCACGTCAATTACAATTATCAATTGACTATCAATTATGTCTATTTCACCGGTTTCTGTTTAACTGTTGATTCAAATGTTGATTGCTCACACTTGACTATCGATACAATGTTGATTCAGGTCCGTATAACATTATCACTTACGTCACAATACAACTATAGCCCAATAAGATGGGAAGTCACCTTTTGACCCGTATATCCTCATTTATTGGGCCTTCAAATGTCAAAGTTTTGTTGGTAGTCTGATGGACGAATCTATCATAAACATGCATATTGCTAAAGGTCTACAGTGTAGACACAAAAAATTTGTCTACAATGTAAAATTAAGTTAATTGTAGTAAAATTGAGATTGGAGTAGTAAAATAATTTGTGATGAAAAAATCATGAAGTAAAATTATTTGTGTGAGTAGTAAAATTTTGCTAGTGTAGTAAAATTAATGCTAATCGTAGACACTTTCAAGTGTCTACACTGTACACCTCTAGCATTGTCCCATAAACATATCATAAAAGTCTCAATTTTTTATGTGGGACAAATAAAAATCTATAAACCACTTTCCATCATCTTGAGATGTTATATTTTCCTTGCTGATAGATGATGGATATAGGAATAGTCTATAATAGAAGATTGTAGAACTAGGGTTAGGGTTGAAATCCTCTCCTATTGTACTATATAAAGACTTGCCTCTTCAATAATATTAAGTTGATTATTAGAGTATATTATCATCTTACACGGTATCAGCAGTCTAGGTTTAAACCTCTCCATTCAAAAGTCGATCTCGTGCTTTCGCTCTCCCGGCCAGTGATGATGCTACTCTCCTAACCATCTCCGGCCAGGTTCTCTACTTTTCAGTTTTCTTTTTTCCATGTTTTAGGAATTAGGTTTGATTAATGCAAATGAACAATCTCAATATCTCATGTTTGGCCTTATATAGCTTATACGTGTAGGTTTAGTCATCATCATTTCATAGAGCCATCTAATCTTTTTCCTTGAATCTCTGTACTCTGCTCTTCCATATGTGGTTTACAAGGCATGATGCCCTCAAAGCAGCCTCCAAGGAGACCCGCTGATTGATCCGGACACCACCTTGCAGCCCCTGACAACCCACGTTGTCGATCAGCCTCACCCACGGATCATCGACGATTGCTTCGCACAGCCCACAGCCGCGCAGCCCGCTTCGCTGCTCATGTCGCACACTGAGTTGTCCAAGACAGACACTCCGCCGCCTAAGCCGTTGTTTCCGCTCCATCGCTGTTGCCCAAGACTTTCGCAGATGCCGGGGTAGCCCTTCGCACGGAATCAAACACTGGTATGTGGTTGTGCCTCTCTGATCATGTTGTGCCTTGCATCCAGCTGAACCGTTCGTATAACTGTCGTTCCGACTGCGGGGGAGTGATAGATGATGGATATAGGAATAGTCTATGATAGAAGATTGTAGAACTAGCTAGGGTTAGGGTTGGAATCCTCTCCTATTATAATGAGGCTTGCCTCTTCAATAATATTAAGTCGATTATTAGAGTATATTATCATCTTAATTACCCTTACATCCTGGCATTCCCCTCTCTCCTTGTTTCCACCCACCACCTCTAAATTTTAATTTGTTCCACCCCATCATGCTCTTTTTGTGTCCTTCCATCTAGTGGCGGACCCAGGGGGTGCATAGGGGGACAGGTGCACCCCCATTAATCTGGGTAATCAAAGATATATGTTTAAACAATCCCCTAATATGCATATATGATAAGTTGGAGTAGCGGTAAGGTGAGTATGTGTGTGCAGAAATGACGCAGGTTCGAACCCTGTCACCACCAATTTGATGGTTTTCTTTCTTCTTCTTTTTTAAATAAATAAATCTCCGACATTGGGTTACCGATTTTGTGCACCCCCACTCCCCAAATCCTGGGTCCGCCACTGCTTCCATCCTCAAATTCAATGTCCGATAGTTCTATAGCAGAAACTCCATGTATTTTCCCTAGAGGCTCTCCCAAATCCTGGGTCTGCCACTGCTTCCATCCTCAAATTCAATGTCCGATAGTTCTATATATAGCAGAAACTCCATGTATTTTGGCTAGAGGTTTGAAACTGAGTGTATCCAAGGTCAAAGCTCTTTTCTCGATTTTTGTTTCTTTTTCCAGATTTTTTTTTATCACTATTCATGGCAATATGATTTTGTTGGAAATGCATTGCTTGTTTTGCTTTTTTCCTTGTCCCACATCGGTTGGGTAAAGGGTCTTTTGTGGGTATATAAACACTTTGTTTCTTGTAGTGAGTAATGAGCAGAGACCTGGGACAGCCCTCGCGCGCGCCGCTGCCGCCGTCGTTCGGCTCGGCTCGTGTTCGTGACACGTGCGCGGTGTGGTGGGGCTTCCTTTTTGGCCGGAGGTCAACTGATGGTCCAGTTTGTTATGAGACTTATCAGTTGACGAGTCTTTGCTCTCGTCTTTTACTCAGTCTTCCGATTTTATCGTATTGACTGAATCTTCATTCTTATCCCACGTTTTTCTCAACAGAGCTGATTTTTTGCTCCATTATCTCCACGTTTTCTGCAGCTGGAGAACTGCTTCTCCAGTGTATTTATAACCCTCTTTCTCATTCATTTCACATATACAAAAATTCATCTTATACACTACTGAGCAATACCATGAGTTCCATCTCTGTAATTTCGAGTGCACGCAATTATGGAGCGCTGTGAAAACCTTGGGGGGCGTCGTCTGAGTTGTGGTTGCACCTGAGCCACAGGCGAAATTCGCTTCTAAGGCAGTGGTTCACCACGCCACAGCAACATCAACCCGTTCCGGCCAACATTCAGATTAGTATTTTACTTCTTCGTATTTCTTTTATTGTAATTTCATTTCCATTGTATTTTTTTTCAATTGTTGTTTAATTAGGTAGCAGTACCAATTTCGCCAACAATTTAGAAGCGACTTTTTATTTGTAATTTTCGAATTGTTACTGCTGTAATCATGGCAATTACTCTAGCCAAATCCCTTCCCGACATGTCCAAATTGGAGCCATTAGATGGCACTAATTATAGGCGTTGGTCTCAGCGTCTGTTGATTTACTTTCAGCAATTAGAAGTCGACTATGTTTTGTTTACCGATGGAGATGACAAGACTATTGAAGTCGACTCCGACTCTACTGATGGTACCCGGGCACTCACGGATCAACCTCACCATGATGCTGCTAGATCAGAGGCCGAAAAGAAGAAGTTCGAGAAAGATGACATGCTGGTTCGTGGTCATCTTCTCTCCCATATGAAAGACGTTATGTTTGATCTTTATTACAAGAAGAAGACTGCTGCTGCTATCTGGACAGCCTTGGAGAAGAAGTACTCATCAGATGATGCTGGGAAGAAGAAGTACGCAACTGGCAGGTGGCTCGAGTTTAAGATGGTAGACAACAAACCCATCATGGAGCAGGTTCATGTGTACGAAAATCTGGTGGGCGAAATCCTGGCAGAAGGAATGAAGATGTGTGAAGTGCTACAAGCTAACGTTCTCATTGAGCGCCTTCCTGATTCGTGGGCTGACTACCGGAATCGTTTGAAGCACAAGAAGAGAGACATGACCTTGGAAGAGCTGACCAATCACATGAAAATTGAAGAAGCCAATAGATTGAAGGATAAAGGAAAATCGTTGTATGAAACTGATGTAAAAGCTAATGTTGTAGAAACTTCTGCTAATGCTAATGACAGGTACAAGAAGAACTACAACAAGGCATCCAGTAGCGGCGGCTGGAAGAAGAACAACCAGAAGTCCATTGGTGTCCAGAAGCCGAAAATTGGGAATTTCAAGAAAGGCGGAAAGAAGAAGGATGGGAACTGCTTCGTGTGCGGTAGTCCTGATCATCGTGCATTCCAGTGTCCGCAACGTGCAGAAGCCAGCAAGGGTGCTGCTAAGGACCAGCGTCCACAAGCCCACTTAGCCGAGGAAGCCGAGGAGGTCATAGCCGCGGTCGTGTCCGAGGTGAACTTGGTCGGGAACAAGGCTGAATGGGTCGTGGACACAGGAGCTTCAAGGCACTTTTGCGCCAACAGAGAGCTTTTTGCCGAGTTTGAGAAAGTGCCAGAAGGGGAGCAAGTCTACATGGGAAACTCCAGCAGCTCCGAGGTGCTCGGAAAGGGGAGTGTTCTACTCAAGCTTACTTCCGGCAAATCTTTGTCTTTGCAAAATGTGTTTTATGTGCCTTCTTTGCGTAGAAATTTAATTTCTGGTGGCTTGCTTAATAAGGCTGGTATAAAGTTAGTTTTTGAGGCCGATAAACTTGTATTGACCCGTAATGGAGCCTTTGTGGGAAAAGGCTACATGCTTGGGGGGTTGTTTGTTTTAGAGACTGTTGTTGAGACCATTAATAAAATTTCCTCTTCCGCTTATCTTGTTGAGTCCTGTGATGTTTGGCATGGTAGATTAGGACACGTGGGTTTGAGTTCTATGAAAAGATGCATAAAATGAACTTGATTCCTAATCTAGCTTTTGATGGTTTTGATAAATGTGAAGCATGTGTAGAAGCCAAATTTACTTGTAAACCTTATAAGTCTGTTACAGAGAGGTCTACCGAATTACTTGAATTGATTCATTCTGACCTACCTGACTTTAAGGACACCGAGAGTAGAGGCGGGAAACACTACTATGTCACATTTGTAGATGACCATTCGAGATACACGAAAGTGTATCTTCTCAGGACTAAGGATGAGGCCGAGAACATGTTCCTTATTTACAAAGCGGAAGTTGAAAACCAGTTAGACCGTAAGATTAAGAGACTTAGGTCCGACCGGGGTGGTGAGTATCGTGCCACTTTCCTTAAAAAAGTATGTGAGAAGGAGGGCATCATTCATGAGTATTCTGCCCCCCGTACCCCTCAACAAAACGGTGTAGCTGAAAGAAAAAATAGGTCCCTTAAAGAGATGATGAATGCTATGCTCTTGAGTTCAAGTTTGCCTGTCAACATGTGGGGGGAAGCTGTTCTTTCGGCTAATCATGTCCTTAACCGCGTGCCTCACAAAAAATTAGATAAGACACCCTATGAGATGTGGAAAGGATATGCGCCTAACCTGAAATACTTGAGAGTGTGGGGATGTTTGGCAAAGGTTGGTTTACCTTCCTTTAGACGTGAGACGGTTGGTCCTAGGACTGTTGATGCTATTTTTGTTGGTTATGCTCAAAATAGCGCTGCTTATAGATTTATGTGCTTGCATGACAGGTCTATGTGTGAATCTAGAGATGCTGAATTCTTTGAAAATGTATTTCCTTTAAAGCTTAATGTTTCCCGTGCTGTAAGTGCTTCTACTTCTGTGTCTTTACCTGCTTCTGCTGTTGCTGTTGAGCCTAGTGAACCTAGAAGAAGTAAAAGACGTAGAATTGAAACTAGCTTTGGTTCTACTTTGTCTCTACCTTTATTGCTGAACATGATTTAGATGAGTTAAATGAACTTGTTGTTTATGTTCACATGTTAGAGGAAGACCCTAAGACCTATGAGGAGGCTATGCGGTCTGTTGATGCTAGTTTTTGGAAAGAAGCTGTTAACAGTGAAATTGATTCTATTATGTCGAATCACACTTGGGAAATAGTAGACTTGCCTAGAGGTTGTAAACCCATTGGTTGTAAATGGATCTTTAAACGGAAACTTAAGACTGACGGTTCCGTAGAAAGATTTAAGGCAAGACTTGTTGTTAAGGGATTCACACAAAAGGAAGGTATTGATTTCTTTTATACTTATTCTCCTGTCACTAAGATTGCTACTATACGTGCATTGTTTGCCTTAGCTTCAATTCACAGCATGCTAGTACATCAGATGGATGTAAAGACAGCTTTCTTGAATGGTGATCTTGACGAGGAGATTTACATGGTGCAGCCTCCAGGATTCGTGGTTCCTGGGCAGGAGCACAAGGTATGTAAGTTAAAGAAATCTTTATATGGCCTAAAACAGGCACCTAAGCAGTGGTATGAGAAATTTCATAGAACTATTTTGAGTTTTGGTTTTATTGTTAATGGTTCTGATGCATGTGTGTATTCTAAGATGTTTGGGTCAAACTGTGTGATTATCTGCTTATATGTAGATGATATGTTGATCTTTGGTACACATATTGATGCCATAAATGAAACCAAAAAGTTCTTGTCCTCTCGTTTTGAAATGAAAGACTTAGGTGAGGTAGATGTAATCTTAGGTGTTAAGGTTACTAAGACTACTGATGGTTTCACCTTGTCTCAATCTCACTATGTGGAAAAACTTTTAAAGAAATTTAATAGTTTTGATGTTTTGCCTGTTAGAACCCCCTATGACCCTAGTATTCATTTGAAGAAGAATCTTGGGAGTAGCGTATCTCAAGCTGAATATGCTAAGATTATAGGGAGTTTGATGTTCTTGATGAATTACACTCGTCCTGACATAGCTTATGCAGTAAGCAGACTTAGTAGATATACCCATAACCCTAGTGGAGAGCATTGGTCGGCCCTTAGACGTTTATTAAGGTACCTGAAGGGTACATGTGACTTAGGATTGCACTTTGTGAGCTTTCCTGGTGTCTTGGAGGGTTATTGCGATGCCAACTGGGCGACTGGTAATGATGAGGTGAGTTCTACTAGTGGATATGTGTTCACACTAGGAGGAGCTGCAATCTCATGGAAGTCTGCAAAGCAGACTTGTATTGCTCGATCTACGATGGAGTCGGAGTTCATAGCTCTAGACTTAGCTGGTCAGGAAGCCGAGTGGCTTAGAGGACTATTGGCAGATGTTCCTTTGTGGGGGAAACCCACTCCACCGGTCTCATTGTTGTGTGACTCACAGGCCGCAATATGCAATGCTAACAATAAAGCTTACAATGGTAAGAAGAGGCATATACATATTAGGCATGATTGTGTGAGGAACTTGATTGAGAGTGGAGTGATTACCTTACACTATGTGAGATCAGAGAGGAACTTGGCAGATCCTTTGACTAAAGGCCTATGTAGAAGGCTAGTCATGGATACATCGAGGGGAATGGGACTTAAGCCCGTTGGATGAGGAAATTGTGGTGGATACCCGAACTCGCTTCATGTGAGGGTGGTCTAACGAAGCCATAATGAGACTCATTATGTACACACTTGTCCCGTTCCTATGGTGTTGGTGTACTTTTAGGTTGAGCTTTTGCTCTTAATGAATTCATAGCCTTCGGGTGGTCCTATTGAGACGGACTTGATGGATTCACCGATCTTTGTTAGGGTGAGCTTTATGCTCTTAATGTCTCTATAGCCCTCTGAGGGTGGTCTATATGTGGATAGACTTGATAGAGACACCTACTTGAGTGTGAAGGATTGGCCTCCTTCTATGAAAGACATTTGGGCTGTCTTTCTAGAGCACTCATGAGCGTCCCGAGGTGTTTTAGGCCATTTGTTTGTTATATCGCGGAACTCATGGATCTAAGGTGAGATGCGTGTTGCCGAATTAATTCTCGATTCTAGGAGTTCAAGATTCGTTCACTCTCAAGATAGAGGATTGTTCTGCTTCACTATGTGTCAGTTCAATCGTAAGACACTGACATTTAAGTGTCAAACCTTTCCGTTGCTCAGTAGTATTCTGGTTTTGTTTTCGCATTGCATTTGTGGGGGATTGTTGGAAATGCATTGCTTGTTTTGCATTTTTCCTTGTCCCACATCGGTTGGGTAAAGGGTCTTTTGTGGGTATATAAACACTTTGTTTCTTGTAGTGAGTAATGAGCAGAGACCTGGGACAGCCCTCGCGCGCGCCGCCGCCGCCGTCGTTCGGCTCGGCTCGTGTTCGTGACACGTGCGCGGTGTGGTGGGGCTTCCTTTTTGGCCGGAGGTCAACTGATGGTCCAGTTTGTTATGAGACATATCAGTTGACGAGTCTTTGCTCTCGTCTTTTACTCAGTCTTCCGATTTTATCGTATTGACTGAATCTTCATTCTTATCCCACGTTTTTCTCAACAGAGCTGATTTTTTGCTCCATTATCTCCACGTTTTCTGCAGCTGGAGAACTGCTTCTCCAGTGTATTTATAACCCCCTTTCTCATTCATTTCACATATACAAAAATTCATCTTATACACTACTGAGCAATACCATGAGTTCCATCTCTGTAATTTCGAGTGCACGCAATTATGGAGCGCTGTGAAAACCTTGGGGGGCGTCGTCTGAGTTGTGGTTGCACCTGAGCCACAGGCGAAATTCGCTTCTAAGGCAGTGGTTCACCACGCCACAGCAACATCAACCCGTTCCGGCCAACATTCAGATTAGTATTTTACTTCTTCGTATTTCTTTTATTGTAATTTCATTTCCATTGTATTTTTTTTCAATTGTTGTTTAATTAGGTAGCAGTACCAATTCCAGATAGATTTTGCTCTAGCCATAGCAACGAGTCAAATCTATAGGAAAAATCGAACAATTTTCAGGTAGATTTTTGTGAGATGATTTCCAGGAACCTAGCTAAAGAGCCTCTCTTTCTAACATTTTTGTTATCGACTGATGTTTCATTTCGAAACACGGTAACAGTGGCCAATTCAATATGCTCACGAGTCACGATAGGACCACTTAGGGTTAGAACCGGTCCAACACCCGACCGAACCGACCCAATGATTGAATGCCATTTATATGTGGACCGAAACTCACTCAATCCAGTTCGGTCCAACCCCTTTTAACCGATTGGACCGTATATGAATAATGCACTTTTTGGTGGACCAAGGATCGTTTAATTATTATTATGAATGAATTTCCTTCTATTGAAAAAAAAAAAAAGTCTATGTCAGTAATTTTGCTATGAAGCCAGATTCAAACACAGACTTCCTCTATTATATATTTTCGAGACAAAAAAAAAACGTTTTTGAAAGTTATTCACGTAATATAAAAAGACATACTATTCTCCTTCAAATAAAAATAAGGGTTTTTTGCGAAACCCTACCTTTAAAAGACCAAATTTTGCGAAACCCTACCTTTTATAATAATTTTTGCGAAAGACTACCTTAAAACAAAAATAGTTTGCGAAAGACTACCTAATCACAGTTTCCGTCCAAGTTAACATCATTGACCGTTAGTTGACTTATTTGCACTCTAAAACATCATCCCCAAAAATCGATTTTGATATCATAAAATTAAACAAAAATATTACATAGTTACTTTCACATCTAGTACAAGAAATCACGTCACACGCGCGACACAAGTATGATCATATTCAACTAATCAAAGGGCCTCCGATCATCATCATAAATCATCATTGATCACCCAGAATTTTTGGTATAATTTCTGTATTTCTGCCCTACTAATTTTTTTAATTGAGATTAATTTAATTTGTTTTATACTCTCGTCTATGAAAAGAGAGACAAGATTGTTTGAGTTTTACTATGTTGATCTTACGACGACAACACTTTCTTGTTATCATGAAAAAATTGTTTTTTATCATTGGATTGCGAGGAGACGAGATTTTATACCCACGAAAGTTATTGAGACGTGGTACTCATGCCCTGATGATGATACTGTTACCGTCGAAATTTCCCTTTTAAAGGGGAAAAAACGTTGATGATTGGTTTGATTAATTAATTGATTATTACTTGCATTTGGTTCTTATTTTATCGATGAAAAAATTGTTTATGAAGTTTTTATCTTATCTTGTAATTGGTAGATAAATTAATGGAGACAGTTAAATTTTCTGTAGCTCATAGTTTTGAAACAGAGGTTGAAAATTGTAATGGAACTCATTTGTTCGGCTTTCGTAGAATTATTCTTGCGTGGTAGACTATGTTTATTTGACTTGGTTATAACTATCTAACATGGGGTACGTGTTCAAGTGTCGGAATTGACTATTTTCTCGTGAAAATTTGACGTGTTTTACTTAAATTTGATTGTGTGTGTGTGTGTGCGCATACCAATTAGAGTGTCGGTTGTCCAACACGGGTACTTTATAGCAAAGGTAGACATATAGAACAATGAGGGGTTATCACAGATATTGCATTTCTAATTGTTTTCTCTATATAATGTTTCTTACTAAAACTTGTTTTCTTGGGAATGTTCTTGATATGATGATTATGTTGTGTGATCTTTTTAAGACCGAGCTCAATCGATTTTTTATGCTTATGTATGTTGTGCATATTCATCATGTTCTTATAGCAATGTACAAAGATTAATGGCATTGATCAGAAAATATATAATGTAGGTGAATCATGGCAACTAAAGGAAACTCTGGAGACAATAAAACCAGGAGTCCTCTTTCGATCTTTATCGTGTTGGGACTGTGTGGCTTCTTTTATGTGTTGGGATTATGGCAGCGCAGTGGCTTTGGTAAGGGTGACAGCATTGCACAGCAGATTACAAAACAGACAGATGACTGTGGTATCCTGCCTGATCTGAACTTTGAGACACATAATGGTGAAGCTGGCACAAGTAGTGAACTTAAGGGTGAAGTTCAGGTCTTCAAGCCCTGCCCTGACCGGTTTATTGATTATACGCCTTGTCAGGACCAGGCACGAGCAATGACATTCCCTCGAGATAACATGAATTATCGAGAGAGACATTGTCCTCCACAGGAAGAGAAATTGCGTTGTCTGGTTCCTGCTCCAAAGGGCTATGTTACTCCTTTCCCTTGGCCTAAGAGCCGGGATTATGTGCCTTTTGCTAACGCGCCTTACAAGAGTTTGACAGTTGAGAAGGCTGTGCAGAATTGGATACAGTATGAGGGTGATGTCTTCAGGTTCCCTGGTGGTGGAACACAGTTTCCTCAGGGTGCAGATGCTTATATTAACGATCTGGCCTCGGTTATTCCTATGGACAATGGGTTGATTAGGACTGCTCTTGATACTGGTTGTGGGGTTAGTCATATCTACTTAAGTTTCTGCTGTCTTAGATGAAGTTTCTAGTACTGTACCTTTATCTGTAATTTCAGGTATTGCGCGGTTTTATCTTCATTTTATGAATGTGTAGGTTGCAAGTTGGGGAGCATATCTGTTCAAGAAAAATGTCATAGCTATGTCTTTTGCTCCAAGGGACTCTCATGAAGCACAAGTTCAATTTGCTTTGGAGAGAGGAGTGCCTGCAGTTATCGGTGTTTTGGGAACTATTAAGCTTCCTTATGCTCCTAGATCATTCGATATGGCACACTGCTCTAGATGCCTGATTCCATGGGGTGCAAATGGTGAGTGTCTTTGAGTTAATTTTGTGGCTGTATAGTTCAGGTTGTTTCGTTGTTAAGATCAGAAGAATTCGAATTGGATAAATTAAACTGCTGCAGATGTGTATGGTTTCGTAAACAAACTGTCAAAATAAATGTTTTTGTAGGTGGAATCTACATGATGGAAGTTGATAGAGTACTCAGACCAGGGGGCTACTGGGTACTCTCTGGTCCACCCATCAATTGGGAAAACAATTACAGAGCATGGCAGCGTCCCAAGGACGAGCTTCAGGAAGAACAAAGGAAAATTGAAGAGACTGCTGAACTTCTATGCTGGGAAAAGAAGTCTCAAAAGGGTGAGATTGCAATATGGAGGAAAAGGGAGAACTGTAAGGAGCGTGTTTCTCGTGCTACCATTTGTGAATCACAATATGCTACTGATGTCTGGTATATTTCTGACTGTTTTCTTTACATTTCTGACTGTTTTCTCTACTGATGTCAGAGTAGAACACATTGATTAAGCCTCGATCAGTAGATATGATTTCAGTAGAGATGATTCATTTAGGCCTTTTCTGTGAAATTAGCTTATAGTAACTCCGAGAATGTATGTGTTTCTCGCTGTTCTTGACAGGTACAAGAAGATGGAGGCATGCATTACTCCTTATCCTGATACTAGCTCAGCAGATTCAGGTGCTGGAGGATACTGGAAGCCGTACCCTGAAAGACTTAATGCTGTTCCTGATAGGATTGAGACTGGATCAGTTCCTGGAGTCTCCATTGAATCATATAAAGAAGATATCAAACAATGGGAAAAGCATGTCAATGCCTACAAAAGGGTAAACAAATTAATCGACACTGAAAGGTATCGCAACATCATGGATATGAATGCTGGCCTTGGAAGTTTTGCAGCAGTACTTGATTCCCCTCAATCTTGGGTTATGAATGTTGTTCCCACTATAGCAGAGAAGGATACCCTTGGCGTTATTTTTGAACGTGGATTAATAGGCATATATCATGACTGGTAAGATTTTTGCTAATTATCATTCCTTCATTTAGCTATATCATGTTCCTACATAGCACTTTTGGTTAGTCACCTGAGGGTTTCACTGAAATTATTCTTCCTCGAGTTAGCTAGTCGTGTTTTGAGGAAGAATTTTTCGCTCTGGACTGATCAACCCCAGAACTCTCAGTAGGCTGGCCTGGGATATTTGTTTTACTTCCTGTTAATCTCTCTGTCACTTTTACACAACTGTAAACATATTTATTTATGTCCACAAACTGGTCGCGGTGTATTTTGATGTTTAAGACCTAAGAGATAGATTGCCTGGTATTGTGAAGCCTTGACAGGTTAATTTTGACAGCATTTCTTTTTCTGCTGATCTGCAGGTGTGAAGCCTTTTCGACATACCCCAGGACATATGACCTGATACATGCCTATGGTGTTTTCAGCCTGTATAAGAACAAGTAAGACAATGTTTTTTGCTCAACTACATTATACTCCCAGCTTCCGGACTTCCCATGTTCTCTCAGTGCAGGCCTCATGGATCTTCCTGAACATTGTTTGCAGGTGTAATGCAGAAGACATCCTTATAGAAATGGACCGGATATTGAGACCTGAAGGAGCAGTGATATTCCGCGATCAAGTCAATGTTCTGATGAAGGTAAAGAGAATAGCAGCAGGAATGAGATGGAAGACCAAGATGGTAGACCATGAAGATGGACCTCTCTCTAGTGAAAAAGTGTTGTTTGTTGTCAAACAATACTGGGTTGCTGGTGAAAACAACTCCACCTCAACTTCATAGTAACTGAAAACCCTAACAATGAGTTTCTTTTGACCTAATCCTAGCATTCTACTCAGCATTTTTTCGCAGATGTCTTCCCTGGAAACTGTAGTTGTCACTACACAGGGTTCGTGAAAGAAAGGGTGAGCGCGAGGCCCTTGATGTGCCAGCCTTCCGCTTTCATTTTCTTCCCTCATTTTTTTTCTTACTTATATGTTTGGTAATCAATCTCATTATCCTGCTGCAATATTACAGCGCGATTTTTAGGCATTCATCTTCAAGTTTAACTGTACTAGAAATGAACCTGCTGATACATTTTGTAACTTGATCAGCTTCAGTTTCTTAGCCATGTTGAGCGAACTAGGCGAAACTGTGACATTTGATTGTCCATGTACACCTATTTGTTGATTCAATACCTCCATTCGTTCATATCTGACATTTTGTGGTGTTGTACAAGATTTACAGTTGAGACATTTCGTCATTTGATGATCTCTGTTGTCTGTTAAAATCTGAGATTTTTTGAGGACTTTCCTCAATTAAAAATCGATCATCCGTTATTAAACTTCTCGCCTATTAAAATTGCTAGCAAATTTCGCGAAATTATTTCCATGATGTTGTGCTCGAAAAAGTGAAAAATTACACATAAAACTGCTTGTAAATTGCAATTAGAGGTAAAAAGACTACAAAGTAAAAACTGTGGTATCCTGTTTCTAACAGTGGCTCTAATTTTCACTCATCTCCACACAACACGTAATCCGTGTTTTATGATCAGTAGCCCCGCTAAGAGCACAACTCACCAAGTGTAGGCCTGCCTAACAGTCCGAGGAAGTCTTAGTCGGAACTTTGAATTGTTAACGTCTTGTCTAAATTTCTCGACAATTGATCATTAGTGAGATGTGACAATTTCCTATCAGACACCCCATTTACTATAATTAACATTGCTAATTAAAGGTCACTTAAGTAGTTTGGGGACCCTCTCCTATATGAATGGCCGATTTTCTGCTCTTTGTTAACCACTTATTATTGTTACTTAATACTAATTGTAGCGTAAATTCGACAAGTACATGAGTTTCCTCTGCTCAAATCTTCATTCTTCTACTAGCAGGGTCCAATGGGCCATTTGCTCTGTTTATTTTGTAAAAGGCTAGTTACTTTGTAGTTGTGTTACGTACACGCCTGATGCATCTAGCTGTGTGACAGTAGTTGATCATACGCGGATACAATATATCACGCTGACTTCCTTAAAATCGGCTCAGGTCTACTCATCTACGATGAATGAGTCGGAATATATATGCATGTGTTACCATATAAACCTGTTCATGTAATGTTAAGAGTCACGACATACATCGATTAGATGCTCCATTCATGACTATGCAATTCAATCTATTATCGTGGAACTGTAAAAGTAAACAAGCTCATAAGTCAAGTGAAGTTTATAGTCGCGAACTTATAAATCAGTCTCTTCTCTTTTGTTTCATGGATCCTCGAAACTCAAATGTGGATTGTCGTTCATTAGGCACGAAACCTATCAAGATTATTCAAGAGAGAGTGTTCTCGAAGACACATAATAATTAAGAAAAGTTAGGTGCAAATTCAAGCAGCCAGGGACAATTTCAACCTTTATGGGATTGGAAGAGAATTTTATAGTGAAAGACAGATAAAAGATATCCTTGGGGCATTTCTTCTGAAGGTAAGGAAAAGGTCACAAATTGTCACTCAAGCGTCAAGCACAAGGCTCCACTCCTACAATATAAAACCCATTTCTTTGATAATTCTTACATATATACGTACGTGAATCAATACTACAAGAAATTGCCAAGGCCTAACTTTAGTATCTTAATCCCCTCTTCACATTCAATTCTTTTTCTTGTTTTGTTACATTATTATTATCTCCAATTGAGAAAACCATCCTTCACAGTCAATTTTCCATGACTATGGCCACATACTCACCCTACAAGGGTAACGAAGGCCGGCCGGCCTATCTTCGAGATGTATCGTTCTCATCGTACCTTGATACATCGGAGAGAGAATTCATTCGAAACCTGCCTGCATCAATTGATCATAACCGACAGTATTCTCCAACCCGAGATGTAAGTCCTAGTAGGTTAAACAGAATTTCACGAAATGGATTAGATGTTTTTGGAGCGGAGAGATACTTCAGCGAGAAGCTAGAGGATCAAAGGAGTCCGATCTACAGTAGAAATCGCGGTGTAAGGAGCCAACACAAGGATACAAGAGAAACAAGAGATGATGTATTGGAAAAGAGTAGCTTCAAATCATCAAATCCAACCCAATTTGGTGGGCTAAACTTATTATCTGGTTTACAATATAAGGGTGCTTGTTTTGACAAGAAATCTGTTTATACCACCAACACTACTACACAAAAAACAACCCAAACCCAATCTTCAAAGTTACGCAAAGGTGACAAAAATAGGAATAGGAAAAGCAAGGTTTCCCATCAAGAACATTTTTCATTCCCCATCATTCTCACTAATTCCTACAATCATTTGGAAGATCAACCAAGGAAATCATTGGAAGTTTTCGGATTCCACCACATAGCCAAACAAGACCTTGAGAGACAATTGTCAATTCTTACACAACACGATTCATTCCCATTCCCATTCCCATTTCCATTTCCTAGCACCAAGAAAACAAGTCCTAGTAGCAACGTTGATGATGAGCATGATGAATATGACGATGCTAGAAGTGATGCAAGCTCCGATCTTTTCGAGATCGAAAACCTTTCCGGCATTCCCACTAGCCAAACATCTTATGCAACTAGTAGTGAGGCCAGCATTGAGTCTAGCGTCATAGATACGGCTAGTGCAGCGGAGTTCAACGTCGTTTTGGATCGTTCCGAGAAAAGGTCTAATAATAATCCTTCGGAAGCTTGTAAGAAAGTGACGATCAAGGAGATTGTCAAGGTGCAACAGAACTCATCATCATCATCGTCCGGTGGTGGACTATTTGGTTGTAAAGGTCACAAGTCCGTAGATGTTATTGTAGGAAGCTTGAAGATTAAGAATAGTATTAACAAGAAAAGCAATGCCTAGATAATATTATTGTTTTGTGAAATTTTAGTTTTTAATTAATTTGATTTTTGTTTACTACTTAAGTATCTATCTAAGGCCTAAACTCATATGATGATGTAAGTGTATGATTACTGATTAGATAATATTACTGTTGAAGTAGTTTGGTTCATGAAATCATGTATTTGTCCTACCAAAGGAATTTTGAGACAAAATATATATAATCTTACTGTGAACTTATTTGATATAACTGTAGCGTCTAAATAATGTACCATACATGCAATGTATACTTGTTGATCGACATATCAAAACTCGTTGATGGATGTTGTTAAATTCGATTGTGGCTCAATCAGCATTACACAAATGTTTACACAATGATGATGTTAGTGTATGATTGGATTTTGATAATATATTTGAATTAATAAGCTCTAAGAATGAGCCATTAGTTATTTTTCTGTCCTACCAAGAAACTTGATGTGCAAAATGAAGCTTTATTCTTTACTTTCTTGTCAGCCAAAGTTACGGCATTTCAAGGGACAAGAAAAATGTGAACCCGGAATTTATTTCTTTCTTACTTAGATCATTAGATGGACCTATAAGTTGCACATTTGCCAAACCAATTTGGTCCCTTTAGAAAATAAAAGTGTTACATTGGCTACTTCTTGATTCACATTATCCCATCATATTTTTTTCCTACAATAATTAATGTGCTATGCGAAATCGGATAGTAAATTTAACAAAGATTTACCATTGGAGTTAAAACTTAATTAGTGCGGCTCTTATCATAAGTTTGTAACGGTCTTTAAACTATAAACATTACAAATGCTCAAATCGCAATTCAATTATTTTTATCATACACAGAAATCTGGAATTATTCACTAAGCTAAGACTTTCTATATTATCTCGACCTATCATTCGCTATCATGGGTTGAATTAAGCTCATTTGCTTGTGCCTTTCATTGCCTTAACCTGTGTCATTTGTATTTCATTCACACCATAACTAGCAGGATGAATTGATTAGCATCATTTGAGATTGCTTTACACTTCTCATTATTGCTTCTTATGATCAAAGGGGCGACACATTGATTCAATCAGCATTACATACACTTCTCATAATTGCTTCTTATATACGTACATATATAATCTTCAAACTAACATTGATTCAATGATGATGATATTGCTCATAAGCACACATCTTGTTACAGTGTTACACAATTGTAAAGATGATCGATGCAATGAAACATTATCAGGCCAGGCCACCATTAATTTAATTTAGTAATTAATTATATGATGATGACAATATGATATCATATAAAATTTTGACACAATAATGTTGTTATGGCTCCATAAGAGAAAATAAGTCAACTTATCCAACTATACTTTATGGTGTGGAATACAAATGACACAAGTTAAGGTGTGCGCGTGAAATACTTAATATGGTGTAGAATACAAAAATGATGACACATGATAGATGATGGTTTTATTTTTATTTTTATTTTTTTCTCACGTCTCATTTCTTATAATTGAGTTCAGAGTTTTGATGATCCTATTGTACATGTTATGGCTTAACTTATGAGGTTTCAAGCATGCATACATCATATATAGTACATATACATACGTACGCACGTACGTACGTTCACGAATGTAATATTATTAGAATTAGAAATATGCATGTGCACGATTACAAGGTACTTCCCCTCAGAAAACTAATAAGGATTACAATGTACCTAATTATTTATTTGGTGTATGTCCATGTACAATAATATTCAATGTACGTGAAGGGGCTACTTCAGCTAACGCAAATACATTTCGCTCGACATTCTCTAGTGGGGATACTTAGTGAAAGGTTAGATTTTGGACCTTTAGTTAAGGAGGTGGGGGACTACTAGTCTACTAATTGATGAGTTATATAATTACCATACGCTAAGGCTCTCTAAGGTCTAAGGCTCTAACATCATGTATGATCTTCACTACTCCATCAACTTCTACATTATTAAGGCCCTGTTCGGCAACACACTAACAAGTAGAAAGTAGCATTTTGACCGGGTCAAACTGCTACTTTACATGTTTGGCAAACATTTTGTTACTAGTATTTTAGGTAGTAGTTGGCATTTTAGGTAGCATTTGGGAAATGTTTCCCAAAGTAACATTTGGAGTAAACAAAACTAGCATTTCTATTTTTATTTTTCTATGTACTATATAGTTTTGATAAACTCAACAGCTACTTTTGCCGAACACGTCTACATCAACTGCTACTTCTGGAGCAAACTGCTACCTGCTACCTGCTACATGCTACCTGCTAGTTGAACAGCTACCTGCTACTTGAACAGCTACCTGCTACTCAAACAGCTAGTGTAGCCGAACAGAGCCTAAGTCGGTCATAACACATTACAAAGTGAATTTCCCATACAAAAGATGTGAGAATATTAAAAGTTATGTTGAATCTGGATCCCTTAACAATGAGCTATACAATGACCTGTTGTTTATTTAAGTGTCATTTGGCTATTTATCAATGAGATATTATCTATATCTTTGATGTATACATGAGGCTAAGTAGTCATTTGTTGCATACGGGAATTCGCAATTCCCATAAATTGAAGTTCCATTTTACTAAAAATACAACTTCACAGAAATTTCTCTAAATTGTTTGGTTAAATGTAACAACGAAGTCTCAATTACCATCGAGGGGGCTAGGTAAAATCAATTCTTTGTTAACTAGCGAAATACAAAATTCTTACAAATCCACATCTACCTGACAACGAAATGACCACTAAACAATATCGACACTATGCGTCTATGACCCGTCAAATTTTGTGAATCCAATCTTGAGTTATGCCTAACTAATGAGATTGGGCTTAGCTTAGCATTTTCAACCCAATCATTCATCATTCTCAACCCACATCAAACTCAATCAACCCAATACCCAATCAATTAAGCCCACTATACATAATAACCCAACGTCCCAAACTCCAAACCCAACATACCTAAACCAACACCTCTACATCCCCAAAACACCCTTCACAACTCCTCAAAAATTACCCAAACAGTAACTCTTCTGTGAGACGGGCCCAAAATGATAAAAGCCCACTCCCTACTCCTTTACAATAAATTAAAAAAAAATAGATTGAGAGATAAACGGATTATATCTTACAATTTGATGATGAACTTATCACAACTACCACTATTATATCGTAAATTTGAACTTTAATATTTTTTAATATTTTTTAGTATTTTTTTTATTTTTTTTAAAAAAACTTTTACACGATTGTCTTGAAACTGCAGTTTCTCAATATGAATGTTTGAGTTAATAAGTTATAACCTTGAGTTTTGTAACTAAATCAAAGAGTTACAAACATTTATACAAATTACAAATGTTTGAGTTGTAAACTTAAAATCTTGAGTTCTTAATATAAAAGTTTAATTAAACTTACTTAAAACTTTGAGTTCTCAATATGAATGTTTAAGTTTAAATCTCTACAAATATTTGAGTTTTAAATTTTTTTAAATCTTTGAGCTTAGAATACAAAATTTCTAGTTCTTACGGCATAAATTTGAGTTTAGAACCTTGAAATTATTACCGTCAAATCATGAATAATGGCTAGATAATTTTTTTTTGAAAGATTCCGTCAAAAAGAAAAAAAAATAGAAGAAGAAAATGAGAGATACTTAGGGAGGAGAGAACGAAATAGAAAAAACTTACGTATACGAGAACTAGAGAAGTTTGGAATGTGTGGGAAGGGTTAGTTTTCTTGTTTTGTATTTTGGGCCTTTCTTGTTATGGGTCCGTTTCACACTGTGAGACGGTCTCATACAAGAATTTGTGTTACCCAAAATACCCTCAGACTCTCCACGTGTAACACCACCATTCGCCAACAATTCACCTTTCCAAAAAAAAAAAAGCCCAACAACAAAAAAATCACCATAACAAAAACCCTATTAATTAATTCCACATTTTTTCCAACAAAAAGGAGAGTAATAAGTAGTAAAACACACACACAGTCACACACCCAACTTTCCCCCTAATTATTTTTCTCACACTTGATAATACAAAAGAAAAAAAACTCTAGGGTTTTAGGAAATCCAACTCTAGGGTTTTTCGGAGGAGAGAGAAAATACAAAAACTCCCCAACAATGGTGGCTGATACTAAAGGCAAGAAATTGAAGACTGATGATGAAGAAACCCCTGAGATCGACGGTGACCTTGTTCTCTCCATTGAAAAACTTCAGGAAATCCAAGATGAGCTTGAAAAGGTCCCATCTTTTTCCCCTTTTTTCAATCAATTTTATTGATTTTTTTTTAATTATTTTCTTATGATTTGTGGTTTTTTGTTGGTTTTTGCTGTTGATTATTTCTGGGTTTGTTGTTTTTGATGATGGGTAGTTGAGGAAATTGCTAATTTGTTGGAAAAATTTGATCTTTTTGTTGTTTTTTTGTGTTTCTGAAGATTTGAACTTTTGTGCAGAAATTATGTGGATTTGTTGGTTTGATTTTGATGGGTTTTTGATAGTTTGTGTTTGTGATGATTTGTTTACTGTGCATGTAGATTGTGTTGAAAGTTTGATACTTGTGTTGTTGCCAGATTTGTAGCAATTGGGTGAAAATTTGAGTTACTAGATTCGAAAAAGTTGGTTTTTTTTACAATTGTAGTGCCTGTTATTCATCGGGATTTGACAGAAGGTTGCGCGCTGTTTAGTTTTGCTGTTTAGATGTCGATTTTAGAGTGATTTTACTTGGTGTCGGGTTTTGTGACAGTTTTCGCGAATCGTTTCTGTGGAGTTGTTGTGGAATTGTAGTTGTGGTGTTGATTTGGGATATGCTCATGGGGAAATGTAGCTTTAAAACGGCCGGTTATTTACTAGTCACAGGTTGCGTATTGGCTAGAAAACTAACGAGTAGGGTAGTATCAGGCTGTTACGGCTGTTAAGCGGTTAGCTGTTGGATATGCGATTGGTGGTGATGGCGGTTGTTGGATTGAGTATCGGTTTGTAATGTTTAATAAAAGGAAAACCTTTATAGTCAGGGCCAGTGGTATTTCAAGGTCTAGATCTGTGCGACTGTAATCATTAAGGCGTGTACTATCCTGTATATTACCGACTCTTGATCAGAAATTAAATGTCATGTGTAATTTATTGAATCTTATAGCTATTATTGAGTCTGGATTAGGCTGTCGGGTGAATTGCTTAAGTCGACAAATATTTTGTGCATGATGTATTCTAGCAGAAGTGCTCTGTTAAATTTCTACCTTTTATGGAACAATTTTTAGCAGGGGTTGCTTTTTGGAAGTTTGAATCTCACTAGCTGGATAAGCAAGTAACAGTCATAGTCGAATGACCTTGAAATAGAGAGGCATAGTATGTCTTAACAAAAAGTTTCTACATGTTTGTATAGTGTCACATATATCAGCTCGTGGTAGAAAACATATTGTTATCTTCTAGCGTCATAGATAATATGAAAGACATTTGTTATATGATAGGTTGTTTGCACTTCAAGCAATCGATTAGAAAGCCCGGATAGATAGTGACAGGATTTGGGATTGCTGTGCACAGAAACAGTGTACAGGGTCAAGAAATACTTGAGATATGTTGAACTTTGTAACTTGAATGTTGTCTTTAACTTGAGACGTGCTATATAAACCTGTTAACATGGTTAGTTCTTGAATCTACTCTTCTAGATTAATGAGAAAGCCAGCGATGAAGTTCTAGAGGTTGAGAAGAAGTATAATGAGATACGTCAGCCAGTTTATGACAAGCGAAATGTGATCATACAGGCCATTCCCGACTTCTGGCTGACTGCTGTAAGTTCTTTACCTTTTCGACATAAGTAGTCTTCCAGTGGAAGTTATAATTGGTATCCGATAGTTAACTTATATCTTCCTAACCATAACTTTGTTCTTTCTGATGTGTAGTTTCTTAGTCACCCGGCTCTTAGTGAACTTGTGACTGATGAGGATCACAAGGTATCTTTTGTTTTTAATTCGTGAACTTTTTTCTTTTAAATTCCAGGAGCTTGGCTTTTATATGGAGTATAATTTATGGGAACTTTTTGTTTTTTGATTACAGAACCCTTGTTTTGGTTTTGATGTGTACTTTCTTTTTAATTGACTTTGCCTTTGTTGAATAGATTATGAAGCACCTAACTTCTATTGAGGTGGAGGATTCTAAGGATGTCAAATCAGGATACTCCATAAGTTTTGTAAGTATTATGTACCTAATGCAAAGTCTCTGCACAGCCTAGTATTGTGATATATTATAGTGAGAAAACTGACGATCTGTATTTCTGCTGTTTATGAATCCAGAACTTCAGCACCAATCCTTATTTTGAAGACACAAAACTTACCAAGACATTCACCTTCCTTGATGAAGGAACAACAAAAGTCTCAGCTACTAATATACAATGGAAAGAGGGCATGGTAATAGACGTTCTTGACTTCTTGTGGTCGAAAATTATCTGATTGATTCTGTTCCTTTAGTGTGTTTTAACTTTTGTTTCATGAACATATCTAGGGGATTCCAAATGGTGTCGATAATGAAAAGAAAGGCAACAAGAGAGCTCTTCCAGAAGAAAGGTAATTATCTTCTTGTGACTTATGATACTATTGCCTACCTGCCATGCTAGATGTAGTGAGGACTTTCGGTCTTGAGAAGTTTTTTGGTTTCTACTAGTCACCTCTCTATGTTTCCAACATAAAGGGGGTAAAGCATGGGTACATCCGAACCCCTCCTCCCCCTCCCCCCTTCCCCTCACAAACCTTGCCATAGCGGGAGCTTTTGAGGCACTGGGGCGGTGTTGTTACTGGACAGTATGAGATGGTAGTATTCTTGAATTCTTCTGTCTTTGCTTCTGATTTTGTTTCAAGTGGGTAAGTTGAACATATTTCATGTATAGGAATTAGATATCTTTTTATTTGGTTTCGGACATCCTTTCTCTTTTAACCATTGGGCATTTCTGCTTTGGCACTTCATATAGAAAACATTTACAAAGTCTGTTGCTGCTCTAATTTGTGTGTTTGTTTCCTGTATTTGTGTTAGATCTTTTATGTAATAGCCCATGATTAGTCTTGTACTCTTGTCGCTTACCTCTAAGTTTTAAGCATGAGCTTGGCTTCACCAAGTGTTTCCTTTGTTTAATTTTATAATTAGTTGAAACTGTGTGTTTATTTTGAAACCATTGGCGGAAGAGTAAGGATAGGGAACCTGGTTTGAGCTAGGATCGTTGAGATGCTGAGCATTAGTTTGGACTGGAGGGTGAAAGTTTTGACCTAGCATGTGGTATGCTGGCTGATTCCAAATCCAGTCCTGATCTGGGTGGATTAAATGCACCCTTGAAGGGAGAGGAAAATAAAATGGGTGGCCTAATTCCTTCGGGATTTGAAGGGGGGGAATGGGAGGGGCCGAGTCGAAGTTACGTGATTCAAATTCGGGCTCTTCGGTTGGTTAAGCCCTCACTGACCTTCAGCCAGGATCCTGGATTTTCCTGTCCTAGGTATTTAAGATTGATCTGAGCTTTGTCAAGAGTTAATGTAAGCTGAGAGGATATTGAGTCGTCTGTCTGGCTCATCTCATTTACATTCATATGCTTTGTGTAAAGTGAACAAGAGGCAGTGTCATGTTTTTAGTGCTTGCTTCTGCAGTTTTTTTTTTTTTTTTTAAAAAAACTACTCTGTTTTCCCTTGCAATTTTGATAGTTCAGCTTATCACTGATCACTGGATAATACATATATCACTGTCTTTGGATGTTCTTAGCTCTGATCATAAAATTTACTACTTGTACTTTGGTTACGGAATTAAAAGTATTGTATCGCACACATATTATGCAGCTTTAAGGAATCAATGTATAAATTAATCTATTGCTTTCTCATTTTCGCAGCTTCTTCACTTGGTTCGCTGAAACACAACAAAATGATGATGACATCCATGACGAGGTAGCTGAAATCATCAAGGAGGATCTCTGGCCTAACCCACTGACATACTTCAACAATGTAACTTCTAGAACTCAGCCCTATCATTTGTAGCCCTTGTTTGGTGATCACTCTTTCTTTGTATACCATTAGTACATTAAATTACCCATATGACTTAAGTTATGATCCTTTTTCCAGGATGCTGATGAAGAGGATTTCGAGGAAGATGATGATGATGAAGAGGTATTCATACCCATCTTAACATTATAGACAGACTATTCCTTAATACTTCAATGAAGTTTGATCATGGTTCCAACTAGCCTTCCCTGAATAACGTTGTCTCGATGTGTTCTGTAGTTTTCCTTTGTTCTGTATTTGGACCAATCTATTTTACCGTCTCATTTGCTTCGTCAATGTGTTGTGGTGTGTGCATGCCTTGCCAATTACACTCTAGGAAAGGATGCGGCCGCTTCTCTAGTCATACCAATTCTGTTTGGATGCGGCCGTTTCTCTAGTCATACCAATTCTGGTTGGATGCGGCCGTTTCTCTAGTCATACCAATTCTGGTTGGATGCGGCCGTTTCTCATATATGCCAACATTACGCACTTTTTTCATGTGTTTATACTCTATCTAGGGAACTTAATGCCTACATTTACCCCTAGCTGAAAT
This sequence comes from Spergularia bocconei, assembly GCA_963457585.1. Lineage (NCBI taxonomy): Eukaryota > Viridiplantae > Streptophyta > Magnoliopsida > Caryophyllales > Caryophyllaceae > Spergularia > Spergularia bocconei. The sequence goes on along the minus strand of OY734942.1, from coordinate 5,532,352 downwards.
CATTAGCTCTGCTGCTAGGAAAGCCATGAAAGTAATCCATGTTTACCTTTCACAGGGAAAAGACGATGATGATGAAGATGATGATGATGATCAGGATGGTGAAGATGAAGAGGAGTAAATGTAGCAACGTAGAGATTACCTACTATCTGCAGCTTGTATTCGAGCTTGATTTTGCTGTCGCGTATTATCTGGATATTTATAGTTTTTTGTAAAGCAGTTCTTTAGCTATGGGATGGTTCCGAAATTATTAGGCGAAGATGATGACGATATGTGGCTTTGTTTAGATGTTACCTATGCGTATGCGTGATTTAAATGAAACCCAAGCTACACAGTAACTGAGTCTCTTATGCATGCTTAATTATGGTCTGTACTCTGTACTTCTGTAGCCTATACATCTGCAATGCTCTCTAGTTGCCGACTGGCCTGTTGGCTGTGGCCACTCTTTTGCAGCGTGATTGTTACGTTTATAGTACTCGTACAACAGTATGTTTGGCTTGAGGTTGTAAATGCAGGAAATAACGGAACGTGATTTAGAGTTTGGGTAAAGAGTGTCAATATGAACCAATTGTATTTGCTCGAAATCATTAAGTTCGACGCATATTATTCGAACACTATCAATTAGTAGAACCCGTGTTATAAGAAAAGGAGGCCTTCCATTCAAAGCTTATAACACTTTTCCTTCCGACCTTCCAGCACCGGGCAGGTGTCAGACTCTATACATCATGTTACCACTTAGCAGAGTCCTGAGAGTAGATTGTAGAAGGTTGGATTGTATGATGATATCCTGGACCGACATTTAACTTGTTTAATTGGTATAATAACCCAATGAACTTCAGAATGGCCATAGTTTTCTTGGAGTTGAACTTGTTTTCCCAAGAACAACATTAGATTTCTTGGACTCTAACTTGTTTTAACATTGTCGAAACTGATGCCAGCCTATATTGTCCTCAATTGTGGAGAGAGAATTTGTGTAAGAGCACGTACTCACAGTGGTGTGGTTTAAGAGAATGGAGAGTTAACTCTCCATCAACATTTGATGTAGCTAACTCTCCATTTGCAGCATACAAGTAGCTAGTTACAACTTTCTCTCCTTTTACATACACCATCCACTCTCATATAATATGTTACCAAATTACGGCAATCAATCACGATTTAATTATTTTATTAACTTAATAAATTTCGAGAATAATTATTATAATATATTATAATTCTAATGTCGACTTATTTTATGTGATATTGAAAAATATTCAATTTATAATGATTATTTGAGAATAAAATAGTAAAAAATGAGTGGAAAGTGAGAATATGTGATGATATAATACAACTGGACCCACTAAAAGTGAGGCGGAGAGTTACACAGAAGAGTGATAGCATTGTAGGGGTGAAATAAGGTATTGATTCTCCAAGGAGAGAGAGTGTGTTGAAGAGCTAGTGTTTTATGGGGAGTACGCTTCAGTTTTGTACATGGTCTAAGAAGTCTCACTGAAACATCGTGTTCCCAAGGTTTGGGAATGTAAGTCCATGCAACAATTGTTTTGTACTCTTTACTTTCTCTATTATGGACACTTTGGCAGTTAGCAACTTTGCACCTTTCAATGCTTATACTCCATATCTTAATACCTTGGGTAAGACATGGCATAATATCGAGTCACGACTGATTTATAACCTAAAATGGTGAGTGTATCTCTTGATTTGTTAGCCTTTAAACATGATTTTTTTCTCCAAATGCAATAGCAAAATGTGATTAGTGTCCTTTAATGATTATTTCAATTAGATACCAGATTAGTAGCACCTAATGATTGTAATCTAATCCAAAGAGATTCTAATTGATTCCTCCCCTAGATCAAATTATCTGGTAGATACTATGAACTTTTAAACATTCGATATTGACATTGAGATAATATCGAAATCAGTACCACCCTACGTAGTCAGAACAAAACCTCCCCTTTATATACATACTCCTTAAACATCCTATGCATTCGAATCACCAAACAATCTTAAAACTCAGTCTCTTCTAATACAAAAGAATTGTCATGGCTGCTACACCTTTAATCCCAACAATAGACCTCTCCCCATTTTTCATAGCCCAAAGGAACAATGAGCAAGACGAGTCGAGGAAGGCGGCCATAAGCAGGATCAAGCAAGCGTGCTCAGAGTACGGCTTCTTCCAAGTCGAGAATCATGGAGTTCCATTCTGTTTGATGAACCGCGCACTCGAGATGTCGAAATCGTTCCTGGAGTCCCCTGATGAAGAAAAACTCAAATTCAGTGCTTCACATGATGCTCCTCTTCCTGCTGGTTATTTCAAACAACCTGCTCATTCTGCTGACAAGAATGAGTTTGTTCTTATGTTCACCCCTGCTGCTGGCCTCAATGTCTATCCTACCCACCCTCCTGAATTCAAGTACGTTTGTTTTATTCTCGTTCCTTTAAATTGTTCACGTTTTGACTTTTTGTCATGTTGAGATTTCATTTTTCTTATAACGAAATTAAATGACAGGGAAGTTTACGAGGAGATGTTCAACTCTTTTGCCAAACTAGCCTCGCTCGTTGAAACGATCATGAGCGAATGCATGGGACTTGGACCAGACTTCTTGAGAAACTACAATCCAGATAGAAACTCGGATTTTATGGTTGGGCTCAGGTATTTTCCTGCCACAGCAGAAGAAAATACCGGCATTAGCCAGCACGAAGACGGAAATTGTTTCACTTTCGTCCTCCAGGACGATGCTGGAGGACTACAGGTGAAAGGCAAGAGTGGTTGGGTTCCGGTTATCCCGTCCCCAACCAAGTTGGTCGTCAATGTAGGCGATGTCATTCAGGTAATTGATCCATCACAAAACTATTTGCCCTTCTTATATTGTGAAATAACATACAGTTGAATGAGTTGATGTGATTCTCAAATCAATTTTTAGTACGAGTTATCCATTAGCAGTCTCTCTATATTTTCAATATATATAGGGGTATGGTTGGCGTACGTTCCATTCTTCCTTACTCCGCCTCATGACAGGAGCCTTTAAAGCAGTGGGGTAATGTTGTTGTTGTTGTTGTCGTATTAGAGTCTCGGTGAACTAATAAATCGCGACATGCATTACTGTGAAGGTGTTAAGTAACAACAAGCTCAAGAGTGCAACACATAGAATACTGAGGCCGGAAGGAAGGAACCGTTACTCGTTCGCATTCTTCCATAATTTGAAGGGAGACAAGTGGGTCGAACCACTACCGGAGTTCACTAGCGCAATTGGCGAGGCGGCTAAGTACAAAGGCTTCTTCTACAAGGATTATCAAGCACTTAGATTGAAGAACAAGACTCATCCACCTGCTAACCCTGAAGATGAGATTCGCATTACTCACTATGCTATTTAGGTTCCCCTGTTTCTGGATTCTTATTCTGTATGTTCAGTAGAATAATTGGTCTGTTGCTTTCATATCATTGACAAACAACTATTTAATCAAAAGAACCAAATCGCTACATTTTGTTAAGAATTTATTCCTTTGATTGTGATGGTGTCGAGATATGTTACCCACTACATACACAGCGAACCAGTATTTCATTGGTGTCATCCTCTCATAAGTAGTACTTGTCTCATCACTGTGTTGTAGCATTGCATTAGAGGGAAAAAATGCGGGAGTGGTGGGATTTTCACCCATGGCCTACCGTTTCCTCCATTTGCCCTCTAATACTGCGCCCCAGCACTGTGCTGGAGCTAGCATTCCTCGAGGAATGGGCTGATTATAGGTTAAAATGTTAAATCAAACAGATATTTTCAAGCTTCATCATCAAGTTTCCAACTTTGCAAAACAAAGACAATATACAATGGAACTGGCCTCTTGGGCTTTATGAAAGGAGGTGAACTCATGACAAGGTAGTAGCCTTGTTTGCTAAACCAGGGCCCATGAGGCCTGAGATGTTAATTGGGCCAAGATGATGTTGTTTAGTTTCTTAAACATTTTGGCAATGCTTATATCATGCACCACGGTGTACCATGCCCATGGTGCACCTCCTCACAATAGAGGAGTAGGGACCACACTTAAAATAATTTAAATTATTTTAAATTATTTTTTGTGTGGTCCCTACTCCTCTATTGTGAGGAGGTGCACCATGGGCATGACCGCATGATACACCGTGGTGTACCATATAATTTGCGACATTTTGGGATGGCCTAAATTTAAGAGGAAAATTTTGGAAAGTGATAAAATCAAGGATTATTGATTTGAAAATGAAATTCTTCCAATTGATTTTCTACCGATATCGTAAATTTACCGTAAGTCATGAAAATTTATTGTAAACATCACATTTTTTTACTATGTACCAATTGAAATGTAACCAGATTTTATATGTTTACAAATTTACATGTAGACTTCTACAATCACTCTTAAACAAACTCGTCGTGTGAGAATGATTATGAGTTTAGGAATCCAAAAATACCAAGGAAAAAAACCAAATGGGCCAAGGGCATGTCAATTTTCCAAATAGTGGTCACTTTGTATAACCTCGGATCAAATCAACCAAAGCCTACAGTCACCACCACGAAATTAACAAACAAGTGGCACTTGACTGATCTATTTATGATGATAAGTAGGGTTGTTTAGTGCAAATCAAGTAACTCCCTACATATTGTTTTAAATTTAGTGACCGTTCTTGAAATAGTTGGGGCCTCAAAATGTCATATTCTAGAAAAATTCAAGGCCCTCAAGTTTTTCACAAAACCCTCATGTTTTGTTACACTTTTGCCAAGTATGTAGGTCATGTATGTGGGTATCCCAATAACTATATAGCTCATTTCCAACTCTTATGGGAAGATCTTATATTATGTAGCTTAGGGAACAAGTAGCCAAATTCTAAAATTAGCCTTTAATTGGCCAAACAACTTTTGAGAAAGTCAAGATTAACTTGATAATTAGGAAATGCTATAATCATAATCTTTGACAAAGACAAATTAGTTTGTGATGAAACAAAATTAAACTAGTCATGAGACAAAGCTAAGATAGAGTTAGGTATGAAATCTAGAAAGACACAAAAAACCCAATAATACAATAATGTGAACTTTTCCTTTTTATTGATTGGAATTTCACATCACCATTAGACTAATCAAAGAAGATAATATTCAAAAAAATGTAATATTTATATTTTATGTTAAAGATCCCAAGAATATGAGTTGTTAAAAGAAGCAAGATAAAAGTAGAGAACGAGAAGAAAAGTTGTCAAATTAAAGTAATAAAGCATTATTATTATTATTATTGTTATAATTAATCTATAAATCATATCGGCATAGCACTAGAAGAGCCATTGAAGAGAGGAAAAAGATAAGAGATCTTGTGTTTCTCTTTTAGGGGAAACAACGCTTCATTCCAGATTGAGACACTCGAAAGTGACTCCTATGTCATTCATGAATCATGACAATTTAATTTATAACGTTTATCCGGTTGTAACGTCGGGCGGTCGGAATATACTCATGAAATATATATCAGTGCAGACATCTTGCCTAGCTATCTCGCCTCTCGGACGTAGGACACGATAACACGTCGTTTGATCAAATAATAGCTAATTATCACCCCCGGAACCAATATCTAAGGTACTAATTAAGCTCGTAACAATATATAGAATACTACCATGCATACGGCCATACGGGTCATCATCCAAACCAAGTTGAGATTTTACTTTTCAATCTTGATCAATGACTTGTCTACCTTTTAGAATGACTCGTATACATTGTTCATGATATTGAAACCGATTTAATGAGTAAAACTCTTATTATCGGATATTCCGTCCCCAAACTAAGAGTTGTGGTATTGGATGTGTACTGGTATATGTCACTTAAACTAGGCAACATTATATTGATTGTCATTGTCTCAAACATATTCTTGGATTTGTTTCACAAGGATAATTCAAAACAGATGGAGACAATTTCTTGCATGTCTACGTGGATGACTCTGATTGGGTACAATGGGCATGATTGGATAAGATATAGTCTGACGTGGTCTTCGTCTTGTAATTATTGGACTCCTTAGTGGAAAGAAAAGCCATCGAAAATTATATTTTTGTCCATGTAGCACTAATATGAAAATTGAAAGCAACTTAATTAATTCGTTTGTTCTAATTCTAATTCAAGCCAATTAGTATACGTTCTTTCGAAATGTTGGAACATTTGGTAGAATAAGTTGCTTGGCTCAAGATTTGATTAGCTGAATCACAAGGGAACTAGGGCCTAAATATAGTTATTGGTCCACTTGATGAACCCACAATCGGGCCGATTACCATGGACCGAAATTCGCCTCGTATCCGGTCTAGTTCACTAGAATTTAATTAAGGTAGTCGAAAGCAAAATGTTAGTTGACGTAATATCGATATCAAGACCACTAAACGTCGAGTTTCAGAAATAAGTTTGGGAAATATTCAACCGTACAATGGACTTCCTATTTAACAGCATGTCTAACGACGAGCATATTTAACCGTACGCTAACAATTTAAGAGGACGAGAAATTGTGGAGTGTTCTCTCGAAATCCCGATAAATGAATCAAACATTGGATATAAGCGGATAGAGGGCATAACTAAAACCAAAAATGGGCATCTAGTTGAAGAATATACAAATAAAAAAAAGAAAAGTTTGATGTTGAATTTTGAAGTGAAAGGTTTACTTAAATTCCATTAAGATGGCAAAATTAAAGTATAGCTTACTTGTAACTAAAAGTGGCGGGAGTCGTTAATAAAGATTGCAGAGGAGATTTGGCGGGCTGCTTTTCTTTTTTAGCCCAAATTAAATCATGGTGATGTGGCTCAAGTCACTCAACTCATTGTTACCGACTTAATCCCTTGACAATAATACATTTTTAATTATAATTACTGTATTTGCTTATGTAAGCCCTAAATTTGAGAGAAGATCGAAGATTCCAATTGTCTACTCCCACGAGGTCTTATCCCTCCTTTTTCAAGCATTTCATCATCACACCACTTGTTCCATGCTTGATTGATTATCCTCGACCAATTTATACCATTTGCACAACTTATTACCAGCTAGTATTGTTTGCATTTAATCACATCCATCAATAATCGAATAATCGAATTGTTTGTATACGCGATTACAAACATATCTCGACAATCTCATAAGTGTTTGTGATGTTATTATTTTTGAAATGCTATGAATATAAGGCAATCAAATACTTCAAATTGGTATAAAAGAAGCCGATTCAGATTTGACCCCTATTTCGATGAGAAATCTAGAACAGTTGTAAACTTTGGTTGTTCCACAGCTCCACATGGTTTGGTCTCTTTCCGTGATTAACTTGTTTGAAAAACACTATAATTGGATTAGTTCTATACCATCGTGTCTTTAGGTGTTTTTTTTTTTCCGACTTAATATCTTGCAATGGAAGTGACGATAAACGAAAGACACTAATAAAGGGTCGGGTAAGACCCATAATGTCGCCGGGTGAGGAGGAGAGAGATATGTGAGTTCAAAAATCCGACAAAGAGCAAGGAGAGCACAAAAAAGATAGGAGGGGATTACTGTAAGATTTATGGTAAGACGTCGTAGTCAATGACATCTCATTTCTTACTTGCTTTCTTTCTCATTCATTCATTCATTCTAATATATCACTGTGGTTTCTTAAAAGGTAGCAGTGAGCCCAAATAACCTGTGGTGGGGGCCCATTTCCATAAGTAGCCAATTAAGTCAAGATTTTTCCACTCACGTGGCCTTCATTCCTACAGTACTGCCTATTATTATCTGCCCTTCTCAATTATCACCCCCCACTCTATTTTTTACTAGAGGTGTGACATGATCAATTTTTGCGTGAACCCGTTGTAACATAACTCGTAAAAAAATGAGATGTAAATTGGATTAGTCGAAACAATTTCGTCTAAGTAAGATAAATAATGACTTTTAACGTGTGTTCTAGCCATCGTGGGGCATAATAGGGGGCCATATGAGGCATGAATCTCAACATTGCAATCGAACGGATTAAGTGGTCAACAACAATACTTTTAGATTAAGCACAAGAGGGCCAACAATTTTACAACAAAGCTTAATAATTTTATTGGTCATATTCAAAACACAATATACTCACAACTTAAACTCGTACTCAAAATACAGTATACCACTATACCCACACACATCCACACTTGAACTCGTATCCAAAACACATGCATGCAATATCTCCACAACTTAAACTTATATACGAACACGACATGATCGAGCACAAATGCGTACCAGCAAGCGCTTTAGCTGATATTGGTGAATAAAAAGTTAGATACATGTGAAGTGAAGGTAAGTACTTTTTTGGAAAAATTGGAGAGTACGTACTTGTTGGACCATACATAGCGTCATTTTGACAGTAACAATCTTAGTAAACACACGAGGAAAGTGGGTAGCACAATTTGAGAGAGATGCTACCATTTCACTCACACACAACACACAAGTCATGGTGAACTCTCATAGTTTTCATATAATTGATGGACTGACAGTGATAGTGCCCTGTTTTCAATATATACTCATAGGTCCAAGATTTTCTAAAAGTTAGAAAATAATTCCACATTATACTCCCTCCAATTTTTTATGATTTTCCAATTTAGTCGAGCAATACTGAGTTGCCATATAAAAAGCTACTCGCAGTCTAACTTAAAGACTTGTTTGCCTTAAATTCTACAACAAGAAAACGACGATGCATTTAGTTTAAAATTAAATAGCTCGCAACATGACGACTTAAAAATGCAAAACGAAATAGGAAAATTTCTTGTTAGGTAGGAGTTGAATACTCCTATAAAATTGTTAAGTAAATAGATAAAGAAAACAAAAATTTTCATGTCGAAATTTCTATTTGTTTAGAACGGTATATCTATTTAATTTTTATTTACCTTGTGTTGTGAATTTCATAGACTCTAATCACTCCATAGAAATAAAATTTTAGAGCATTATCCTAACCAATATCATTATAATTATACTATATGGTCCCAAATATGTAAGTATTCAGAAGAAGGGTCAGTTTGTTTCTCTAATATATAGTTCGTACGATTTCAACAAATTAGTAGACCTTGCCTTTTTTTTTTTTTTTTTTTTTTTTTTTTGAGGTCAAGTAGACCTTGCCTTTAGACTATAGGATATTTTCGAAAAATTATACGAAAAGTAGCCATTTCTGAGAAATCTACAAGCTTGCAGTTTATTTGTGGTATCACTCACAGACAAGTCGCACCATTCAACAATGTCGTCGTACCCTCACTTTCATTTATGTTTGTTAGACTTACGTGCCTATTTTCATTGGCTTATATCTTTATTTCTTTGTCATTATTGTTGTTTCATTACTTTGGTTGACAGTTGGATTAGAATTCTCAATAAAGTTTGAGGATGACACAAATAATTTCAGCAAAATACAAGAAATTTCCATCTAAAAAATAGCTAGCTAGCTAGATAGTAACTCTTCTTGAACAAAAATTATGCTCCGTACTATTTAGTCTTATTCAAAGAAATTATGTGATCGATAATCAGAGTTTTGTAAATTATTAGATGACATGCTGGTAATGAAATCAATCAACTAACGTATCATAAAACATAACTCACATCACCAGAAGCGCCAATCGACTATTCATATCACAACTATATGAGAAATAATGTTGCAACTTTAATTAAGTGCTAGTTTAATTTGCAATTGTGTAATGCGATTATAGCTAACATTTCTTCAATTCTTCACAGCTATATGTCCAATGTATGTCATAATTAGGGCAATGATGATGAACAATATGATTGTTGATTAGGTTTTCGACATTGAACTATACTACATTGATTCTGCAATTAAGTTTTGAATGGTATGTATATACTGTGACTAAATAGTATTTAGTGGAAATAAAAGGACAATGCATATATAGGAAAAGTAAGACATCAAAGAATAAAAACCTTAAACTCTCCAAAACTACTACCGTGTGCAATAAGATTGGCCCCTCTTCGTATATGCATAATAATTATTAGCATGATGACAGGAAATCAGTAAAACAAATCACGTACAGTCAAAAAAATTAAACTACCATTTACATTTCGCGTAAGTTTTCTTTTATATAGGGTCCAAAAGTGCACTTATTGGATCCCATGGGATACCTATCTGTACTACTACTAATAAATAACATTACTCATCATCAACTCTCGATCAGGAGACAGTAGACACTGGCAAAAGGAAATAGATTGCAATCTGGTGATGATTATGACCCCTCCTTGCGTCCTGTTAATTACATTGATTTTAAGTTCAGCTAAATATCTCGTGTTTGGATTATTCGAATTTGAGCCGGGAAATGTTATATGAGTTATAGAAAGAGACATAGAACCGTCTCATATGGATCACAACTTTTTCGTTTCAATAATGATCTTGAAATAAACTCGACACTTACTACGTAAACTAAATTAACGTTGTATCAGCTCATCTAAATTTTACCAAAACGCCCTCTTATGAGTCTCACATGCAATTGTGTACTTTATTCATCAGTAGTTTTTATATAAGAAAGGCTATTTAGATATGAAATATGCAGTTTGTTAGTAGTTCTTATATTGTATTCCGCTCATTTATTCACTTTGTAAATAATTAATAACATAATTCCAAACGGTAACTAATGAGAAAAAAACGGATCAGAACCTCAGAGGGAGTAATATTTGCATATATCGAGATCGTTTCGAGCCATAATAACAACAATGCAAAGGCGCAAAGCATGATACAAAATTACAAAGAATGGGCGAATTGAAGTAGAGGCGTAGAGCGCAGTGTTGAACTGTTGAAGAGGTCAGAATAAGGGGGCCAGCCGCCATGCATGTAGATCGGACCTACTAAGAATATTTGCAAACTCAGGCTCAATATTATCATATGTATAACCTAAGATTTTGTGTTTAATACAAATATTGGGTATGCAATACTAATAATGTTTACTATAATCTAACAAATTAGCCCTTTTTCTTTCTGACCTAACAAGGTTGGTTGTGTTAATCATTGTTGGATTAATTTTTGCTTGTAATCTTACAGAAGAGGGATATTCTTCTGATAATGCATGTTCTACAAATTACAAAGCAATAAGCATGCATGCATGCATGTGAGGTCAAGCAGTAAAAACCTGGCAAAGTAAATCGATCAGACGATCAATATTCTATCTAACCAATTAATCACTTTTTTTTTCCTTTTTACTTTTCACTCGATCCCAACATGTAAAATTGTCTTTGCTGGCCTGATCAATCACTTTAATTTGTTGGTGTTGAAAACTTTTAGTTTCTAGTGTGAAAAATGGTTCAAAACAATTAAAGGAAGGACATTATACGCTACCCACGTAACAAAATAAGTTCGGATGTACATAACGTATTATCGGAATTATATACCTTAGCTTATTGGCATTTATTGTAAATGTTGCGACATGAGTTGATAAAACTACAGTCACACATGCATGTTGAAGGATTGTGATCTTACGTTCATATCGTACACGGTACACCCCTCTTAAGAAGGAAATAGAATTGAAGTAGAGGACCACAAGTATACCACTTATTAGAATCCAACAATATACTTAGACAAGGTCGGCAAATGTTTTGAGTACTAATAAGCTACGGCCTTGATTGAAATAGTATGACGTATGCATTGCAAATGAGAGCACTTCTTATCACTTACATAGACACACTCGTTCGATAATACTTAGCCTACATATATAATGTTTGACATTCGGCTTCATCACATAACTGCTTACTAAATTAAGTGTCGACGTATTGACATTATTACGCCTGATTTCTAAACTCTTTCTTACGAATGGATTATTTGATCACATCGGCGCACGACAAATAACAATTGGAGCTCTCAACAAGCAACATTAGAACGTCACACTTTTCCACTATTTATTTTGAGATGAATGTACCAATACATGAGTATGCAAGCTAAGCTAATAATGTTAGCAAATGTCAGCGATCCTACTAATTCAAAGGTGAAAAAGGTCAAGATTTCTACTTTTATCATCCTTAGACAAAGCAATGTGGCGCAGAAAATGAAAAAGAAAAAAAAGGTACAAAAAGAAGAAGAGGACATTAGTCAGTACTATACCCAATAATTAATGATCGAGGCTAGAAATAAAATGTATATGACGTCCCATAGTTAATCAATTAGAAATGCCAAATAAATATAGCAATATAGTATATAACTTTAGGGTTAACATCTAATGTTATATTTTTTGCTATTATAATCAAAAGTAGGGCATACTCTATGCGTCTTATATGTATAGAATAGATAGATATATATGATCAAGTTAATTTTGCTGTCAAACCAACCCGACGACCCCAAAAAACATGGGGCAATGACCCTCACAAAATCACCTGAAACTGAGAGTGGAGGCCCAAACGAGGCCCATGGATGCGGAGTTCATCTTGGAAAGAGGAGAGAGAAAATGATCGATAACGAGGGAGGTGACTAGGTGAGGAAGAAGGAATCCCAAAGTCGTAGGCCAAACAAAGGTGCAGAACAAAGGAGAAAGGGCCAAAGGCAGCTTGAAATCATTACTTGAATGACTTGGGTCCCATCCTCATAATCTTTCCTTTCTTAGAGGGGTCCTCTCTTTCACATTTGTTTTTTAAGCCAACCGCTACGGTTATCAGTGTGGATCCTCTATCCCGTTTTATACTCATTCTACAGTACGGTACGATTTGTTTCATGAGGTAGCGGTTGCGCTTATACTTAACCGGAGGTCATTTTTCATCCAATTGTCGATATTTACCTTGTTAGCTACGAGTAGTTGTTATTCTCCTTCATTTTCTTGTATCACTAGCGTACCTAAATCAAAAGTAAACTTACAATCCTAGAAGACGAAAGAACACTTAGTAACTCATGAGCACCTAAGCTGGCGCGAGATAGAACTAGTTAATCCGACATCTCGTTGATGTGTTGTTGGCTCATGACTCATGAATAGTATGTACTACGTAGCATATGATAGTTCTAGAACTCACAACTAAAAATTTCGCCACCACGTGTGATCCTATATGTATACACTTCAGTATTAACGGTTGTTTTACTTGTTTACTTGAAGTCACTAGAACTATTTTTATTACTTATAATATACAAGTATATTCTAAATATTTTTTCATAATTTTGTTTATTTTCCTGTTTATAGCTCGTAAATTCAACCGTCTAACCCGTATACCATCTTTATTACCCCGTATTTACAAGGACCATGTTTAGTACTTGTAAGTTGTAATGTAGTTTTGTTTTTTGTGAACCTTACTTCTAATAGTATACTAGTAGCAGTTTTATGTATTTAAAAACACATTTTCACAATTTAAATTATTATTTTTCCTAAAATTTTAAGTTTAAAATTTTAACTTGAGTATGGGCCCCCTCACCCGGCCACCATTGTCTTTATGGATTGAATGATAAAAAGAGCACCTCACGTGGAGTCTGAACCAAAGGGGCTGTCCAACCACAATAAAAGGAGGGAAGACCACCCTCCTGATTACTTACACCCAATTTCCCATTTTCCCTTGTATTTTTTTTATTTTTTTATTAAAAATAAATTCTTTCTCTATAAATTCTTTGCTCTTTTTTCTTTTTTCTTGAAAATGAAATATTACACTCCATAATAATACTCCCCCAACAACAACAAATAAAGCAATTTTCTTTTCTAATTTTTCTTTGCTTTTTAAAGCTCTCCACTCTATAATTCCCACTCATTATCTTTGCTCCTTGTAGCTTTTTTTATTTCCTCCTACCCTCCTTATCACCTCTCATACCTCACCTCCAAATTCTCAAACAAAAAAATCACACTTGTATGAGAAAGATAGAGAGATATTCATTCATATATATAATTGTTGATCCCATTAGACCCACCATAGCACAAAAATTATACACTTATAAAACCCAAAACTTCCAAATAATCACATTTTTTTGCCTCTCTTCTCCCCTTTGGCCAAAAGAGCCATCTCATCACTAGGGATGATGAAGCTACTAGTATAAGCTAAGCTAAGCTAAGTGTTTGAGAGAAATAAAAGAAGGAATCATCATTAATTATTACTCATCATCATAATCCTTCTTAGCTTAGCATAGTGGAGTGTTGTGTAGTTGCTTCATCTATACTCTACATACTACTAGTATTAGCATTCCCTTTTACAAAAAGATGGATGGAAGTGATCATCATCAGCACCACCATGAGTATCAGCAGCAGCAGCAGCAACACCATCATCGCCCGAACTTCCCCTTCCAGCTATTAGAGAAGAAGGAAGAGGAAGCGTGTTCGAGTTCTTCACACTACCCGTCTTTGGCAATCTCACCCTCCGGCCCCGGCCCGTCCACCCCAACACCACAGCCTCAGCTCCAGCCAGTAACACTGTCTGGAGCTGGGGCTGCAGGTGCGTTGGACTCAGGTGGAACACCCGGGTCAAAGAAGCCCGCACCAAAGCGGACTTCTACGAAAGATCGACACACAAAGGTGGACGGGCGGGGCCGGAGGATAAGAATGCCCGCGCTATGCGCGGCCCGGGTGTTCCAGCTGACTCGAGAACTAGGGCACAAATCTGATGGAGAAACAATAGAGTGGCTTCTCCAACAAGCTGAGCCAGCTGTAATAGCCGCAACCGGAACCGGAACCATCCCCGCCAACTTCACGTCCCTCAACATATCTCTTAGAAGCTCCGGGTCTTCACTGTCGGTTCCGTCACAGTTACGCTCATCTTCTTCCTACTTCAGCCCCAACTTCACCTCCGCCGCGTCTGCCGCCTCTCGTCGGAACTTCTTCGCCGGAATTGGCCTCTCCTCCGACGCTTCTCCTTCTTCAGCACTACTTAATTTCCAAACTGCCACCCTAAACCTAAACCCTGGACTTCTCCAAGCTAAGCATGAATACCGAGATACATCAACAACTTCTACTACAAGTAACAACAACAACACTGGCGGCAGTAATAATCATAATCACAGTAACAACCCGAGTAATCAGCAACTAGACATGTCGGAACCGGGCGACGACGGCAGCGGCGGCGGTGGTGGAGGGAGAAAGCGACGGTTAGAAACGGATATGACGGCGGCGGGAGGTGGAGGAGGATATTTGTCGGCGGGCGGTCAAATTCCGGCGGCCAACTTTTGGATGGTGACAAATAGTGGGAACCACCACCAAGCGGCGGCGGCAGCGGCGGTGATGAGCGGCGACCCAATTTGGACAATTCCGTCGGTAAATAATAGTGCTGCGGCAGCTGGGTTGTATAGAGGGAGTGTACCAAGTGGGTTACACTTTATGAATTTTCCTACCCCTATGGCCCTGCTGCCTAGTCAGCAGCTGGGCCATGCAATGGGTAATGTCGGTGGTGGTGGTGGTGGTAATGGTAATAATAATTTAGGGTCCAGCGAGGGGCACTTAGGGCTCCTCGCTGGACTTAACCCGTATCGGACTGGGATGTCCGACTCGCAAGCGAGCGGGTCTCATGGTGGTGGTGGTGGTGGCGGTGGCGATGACCGACACGATACAACAAGTCATCATAGTCATCACTCGTAAGTCACAAGTCATAATTAAGTATCAACATTCGCCCGAAGGAAAGAATGAAGCAAAGGCATGCAATGGCTAAGGTGCACAATTTGTGTAGCTATTAATTTGATGTGTAGCACACACGTGAGGTTTGGATTTAATTTAATTTTGCTTCTTTTTTTTTAAGATTATTTTTTGAGGTTTTGATTTATTTTTTATTTTTTAATATCATGTGTGATTAAAAAGATGATGAGGAGGGGTTTAATTAGGGTTTGATAAGAAGAAGGCAAATTATTTCACATTTGGCCTTTCTTTAAAGCTCAATATATTATTTTTTTGAGTGGTGATGTTTTTAATTTCTTAGAGGAAAAAAGAAATTTGAAATCTTGTTTGATCATCTCCCTCCTTAATTCATGTAATTTTTGGCCCCTCCACTACTAAATAGTCATCATTGTTTGTGCATCTTCTATCTAAAGGGAAACTTTGTAATTTATGTTTATGGTCCATTAATTTTTAAATTTTTTTTGTTGAAGATGACATATCTCCAAATATGCCTTCTCCTAAGAGTTGGTCCTAACTTGCTTTGTAGAGCTATTGTGATTTCATATAAACCCTCAGTCTCTCTGCATTTACAACACATTTCCACTCATTTCTTGCTCACATTGTACTCATTTTTGTGAAACTTTAGCCAAATTTAGACCACTAGTCAAAGTTGAGCTTTATAATTGGATTCCTCCTAAATCATGAAAGGTACAATTCTATTAATCTGAAACAACGCTAAAACATAATCTTAGTATTATACAAAGCCACTTAATCTCAATCAGACGGAGTCAAATATTTTTATATATAGCTAGTAAGTTAATAGTCATGGTAAAATATGAGAACCTGGTTAGGTCCCAATTATTACTACCCTTGGAACGCAAGATTATAAGTTATAACATTGTAATATCGTACCGACAAAATTGTCACTCACAATTAATTCATGTTCTGCAAACACTATAGAGGTAAGGTTTTGTACACCTAGCTCGTAGTGTGTGCGTGTCCAAAACGCTATTTGAGGTACAAATCTAAGTGCATTGAGGGAGTGTGGAATTGTGTATGGTAAAAAAGAGCTAGCAGCATTCAAGTTGTTGTTCTTCTCATTTCTACTGTACTGTCCTGTAAATCAATCACACGTTTACAGCCCAAAACTCCATGATATTTCTCGCAAAAGGGTAAATAGGACGGGCCTGGGCCCACACCTTATCAGTTCCAGGTATTGCTCAGGTGGTGTGGCCCACCTGCTGGTCTTCGCCCTTCAACAATGTACATTGTCACTGACATACAGGTGGATCATTCCTCTTTTATTTATTTTTTTAATATTTATTTTATGTTTTTGCTTAATTCCCCCTTTTTACAAAAGGAAAAATAAATTTATGTAAAAAAAAAATCTGGGTTTTTATTTTTATTTTTTTATTTTATTGAAGATATGATGTTGGTTTTGCTGGCACAATGAGGGATCAGTGGTGGGTTTTAAAGTGACCCTACTGTGTGTGGGGCCCAGGGCCCACAAGGCCCAATATGTTAGTCTGCACCATTCAATTATGTGGGCCAGACTTTGATGGGCTCACTGAATGATTGGGTTTGGGGTCACACTGGTAAAATACTACTTACTCCTAACTTTCTCTACAAAATGTAAGAGAATGAATCTTATTAAAGCTCTAGTATGGTTTAAGTTTAGGTTAAAGAGGAATAGCCAACTTGTTATCATTCTGAAACTCCGAAGTTTGTTGTTATACATATATCAGGGAAACGACTTTGATTCATGAGATGAAAATTAAACCACTGAGACGACTGAACGATAAAGTCGATTAGTCGATAATGCAAACACCCATGTCGTAAAGGGAGTGACAGTAGTGTTTTGTTGGAGGAGATATGAAGTTGGCAAAATGGGGCGGGCCTATCCTTTACAGCAGAAATTGCATTATTGGGGGGTAGTAGTCTAAATGATGGAGATAGATAGGAGCCAACTCACAGAAAAATTTAAAACAAAAGTAGTATATTGATTGTTTGAAATTTGCATGGGATAATGATAGAGGTCTACAGTGTAAACACACAAAAGTGTCTATAATCACGAATAATTTTACTACACTATCAAAATTTTACTACACTCACAATTAATTTTACTATCTGAATTTTTCATTACAATTAATTTTACTACTCCGATCTCAATTTTACTACAACTAACTCAATTTTACATTATAGACAAATTAAGTGTGTCTACACTATAGACCTCTATCAATATGCATTTGCATATTAGTTCAAATATATTTAGAGGTGTCTTTTTCTATTACGGCAAACATGATAAGATAGTTGTCCTTCACACATATGGGAATTGCTCAATTAATGTACAGTAATATACCCTGTTGGCAGCAGTCTAAGCCTCTAAGGTGATGTTGAAAGTTGTAACTTTTAGAAAGTTTCATTGCCTTTCTTTTGAATTTCAGCATTTCTTTGTCACACTCTCTTATTATTAGTCTCTTTATGTACATATTAACAACATATGTCAATATAATTGTCTGTGTGTTAAGCTGCAAAATTATTGACTAATTAAGTCTCAAGTCACATGCGAGTATTAATTACTTACGTTAAAACAAGGAAAGACATACACGAGTGCATCTTAGGATCGAGTTTTCCGTTTGTCCACGGTCGTGAAGCTAAGAGGAATGCCTATATCATTAGAAAGGATAAATGCACCCTATCCTTACTTTACTGTTTGGGGAGCTAGGAAAGACCGGTATTGATTCATGTATGTCCACTGTCCTTAAGTCTAACATCAATTAACAAGATTATATCCGAATAATAAAGTCGGAGAAAATTAAACCCTATCTGAATTGTTCTTTATTAAATGAACTAATAACAATGATATGATATTGAACACAAGCTAATATAAGCTCTTGATGCGGGACAACAACTCACACATTCACACGTTATTGACAATTAGTCATACAGAGTAGTCTATATATACGTATATGAAAGAGTTTACTCGCATCCAAACTGACTTCTCTCGGTATACCAGAGAGAAATCTCTGAATATGTCTGATACATCATCAAGTTTACCTTGTTGGGATAAACACACAATGTATAACTTCCTGCAACTGATAAAGAAGTGGAGTGTAATGCTTTTATTATAGTACAGGCAGGATATACCACTGATATTGTCACATTCTCACATTAGAATTTAGAGTTACATACGTAGCGTACTGAGACAAGAGTATTATTGCTTGGCTACTAGAGGCGTGAAACTCGTGAGGGTCACTAATTGCTGCTGATGTTACTTGTAATTCACTCCCTTTCAATTCGGGTTCGTTAATCCATTGCTCCGACGAAGAGCTATGTTAGGGTCTAATGGGGCTTCATATCAAATGTCAATCAAATATGCTCAGACATATCATCACAAATATATTTAATCACACGCAAGCTCAATTACAACTACATACATACGCATATTCCCGAGAACACACGCATACTCCAAATTGAAAGGCAACCTAATACCTACGTGCAAAATGTAATATAACTAGCCCGTACAAAATAATCAATGGCCGAAAACTACATATACGTTCTCCATAAATATGCCTAAATGATGAAAGAAAGAAAAGAAAAGGGAGCACGTGAGACAAGTACCCTAGTTCATAAGACATGCAAACAACCCATATGTGAAACTCAGACATGTTTTTATAAAGATGAAAGGTTCACTTTCAGAATACAGAGGCCTTTGTTTTTTGCATTTATGGCCATTTTATTTAGGGTTAGCATTGTTGTTATAAAAACCCATAATTGTGATATTGAAGCTTGGTCTCAATCGTACACAAGCTGCACATGTTCGTTTTTTCACTAGTCTACAAAAAAAACACCACTTTGTGGTCCCTTTGATTTATTTATTTTTGCCATGTATCCCTTATATGGTAGGAGTGCCCCAACTTGATAAGACCACTCTCCCCTTGAGAACCCGTCTCCTTCACCTTTCGTTTCTCATTTTCAGACCCTGAATTCATGAAAACAATGTTTGCCATCCCAATTTTGGCAAAAAGAAAATTATGCTTCTTATACTTGTGAGGCAATGTGACATTGGTTGGGTTTGAGGATATGCGGTAGAAGAGACGATGTTAACTTATATCGCAAGTTTTAATTGATTTGACTCGTTAAATGATAATCATCATATATTTACCTTTCGTACTAAAATTGTTACTTGTGGAGTTGTGGGTTAAACAATTATTTCTGTGTTAGACACATGCTACATATTGTCGAAGTACGTCGCTGCATATGATTTCAAAGTTTATACTTCCGTATATGCTTATGTCGTCATTAGTTTGGCTTAGTACGTGATACTCGATTAGTTACGATTGTACATCTTTTAGCAAAAAAAGGACATATAGTGCCATACGTAGTACACTTTTTGGTAGATTAGTCATCACCACCTTAGTATTCAGTTGAAGATGGCTCAACTGCTACGAGACCGGTGATTATCTCGCATATGCTACTAGAAAAACTACCAATGGGCCCTTAAGCACAAAATTACCCTCTACTTGTATAGTTATACACGCTGAGAATCGAACCTTTTTAGCTCTGTGTTGGAAGAGTCGGAGAGCTCTCACATCTTGAGGGGACAATGTCCTAATTGTTACTATGTACGTATTAAATTTCCTATTTCAACTTGAGCCATACTAAGGGTTATTCTTTGATTTGTCTGTAAAACAGTTAAATAAATTCCAAATCTTTGTGTTGGTTGTTAATTAGACAGCTTTTTCATCATTGAGTAGAGTTTTATTCTGTTTTTGACATCTTCAACTTCAACGTCCATGGGCCTCTTTAAGTGCATCGCAGCTTGACAACAGCATATGGCCCAATCCAAAAACTGCATCCACTGATCACCCATCATTGCATCCATCGTGCCACGTGGCTTTAACGCAACGGTCTCATATTAAACTTTGTGATAGTATAACTCTACTCACACGAGTATGTCATTCTAAATTAGCATCCTACTTAGTATTGAGTATTGGGATTGTGTTCAAGTTGGAGAAGTTTTCAATATGATCCTAATATAGTAATAACCCTAATATTTACATGATACTTGTGTTATTCATTTGTTATAGCTCAGTTTGGGCAAGTGTCATCTAATACCGTTTCTTATTGACTCATATGTCGTCATATAACACGATTCATGATTTAGATACAGAAAAATGGTGTTAATTAACATTATATATATACTTTGTAAAATAAAAACAAAAATAAAAATAAAGAAGTAAACGGTCAAAACAACCGCTACAAAAAAACACAAAATGACTTCACGATAAGTCTACAGTATAATTTTCCGATAAATGTTTCTCTTTTCTCTTGATCCAACAGTCGAGCCTAACTAGAAGTGTAGAGCAAGATTAAAATGACCAAACCCCAATTAGATTATTTTTTAATAAGGCCTAAAAAAAAGTGACTTTTACTGTATGATGCAAGAGTGTTCTTTAGTCACCTGGGAAAACATCTGGGACAACACAAACAAATTTAGGGTAATTCGTAAATTGGTAAAATGGGAAGAGTGAGAAATTACTGCATGCACCCAAAACGGGCTTCTTTGATCTGGGTTCTCTCTGTTTTCCTCTTCTTTTCTGCATTCCAGATGCTTCTCAAGAATTCATCCTCCCAAAATCACAGTAATTCTATTCACGGTAAAAACAATTCACCTTCTTTTCCACTTTACATGATGTATTTACCTCAATAATCTTCCAAGTTTAATGCTTTACTTTCAAATGCTGTGATAATTATACAATATGATTTAAATTTGGAAGAGAGAAATTATATGTTGTATTTTTACTCTTGGTTTATTCTGAATGTGGTAGTTGTAACTTGTAAGTTAAGCTGCATTTATTTCCTGAATTCTTGATGAATTTACCAATGTGTGATGCTGAATTGCTGATTTCCTAAGTTTTATTTCATGGCTAAACATTTGCTTAGTAATTGTAAACTGAAATTTAGATGGAAATGAAAGTGTAAATAAGCTTGACTGCTTGAGCTTGGTGACAATTCTACAACTGAGAGGTTTTAGGTGTGTAAGATGAATGTAGGGGAATGACAAGGGAAGGCTTGCCCCTTATACACCCTTGTGGTGGAACAATTCCCCGGGCCCTCGACTTGCAGGGACGCCAATGTGCACCGGGCTGCCCTTAGATGAATGTAGGGAAATAGGGACTGAACATGGAATAACCAAAAAGTTAAATTCCAGTGACCTTCACATGAGATTCATGGTGATTTCCTTGGTAGTTTCTGGATGGACTTGTAAAGCACTTTAGTAATAGGGAAATACTATAATCAGGACAATTGATACAGTACCGGGTTATGTATGTGAATTTCTGAAAACTTGGTTTTGGTATGTGGAATGGGATTTACTACTTTGTGTTTTAGAGTGGTTTGTTGATGGTTTCTTATTTAAAAGGAAGAATCTTTGTGTGTTTTATTGTTGGTCTCTGCATGTTATGGGTTGAATTTGTCGAAAAAGAGATTTGTCTGATAAGTAGATTGAACAACTACCGAGGGATGGCATGGACAGCTTTGTATGGTGAGGAGAAACATTCTGTCAAAATGTGAATTGTTCCGAGGAAATGGTGTAGATTAGAAATGGGAAATGGATATGGTGTGGAGTTGCGTTGATGAGTTCTGGAATCTTGGTTACAGGTGCTCCCACCTCAAACATGGAGCGGAGAGCCAGATTGTATGACAAAATGGCAAGGGATTTGAATGAGCATGGGGCAGCTTTCCTTAAGCACGGCAAAACTTCTCAGTCATTGTCACTTTCTGAACTTTTTACAGTGAAGGACGGTGTTGTAAAATCTTACCCAAAGGTGAGACATTGAAGAGGGTCAGTGGTTGTGCAGTTGAGCTTGTTTTTTCTTCCATCTATTCATCTCCTGGAAGGTGTTTATGACTTGGTTCCTCTTTTGCAGCCAGCTAATCCCCCTGTACGAGCAAATGTTTTGTATCTAAATCCGGAGTATTCAGTACCTATCTCGTAAGTATGTATTTGTTTAGGATATACATTTTTTGTTTTCTTACACACTTGAGGAATGCGATTCTATTGTCATCTTCTGTGTTACCTTGTGCAGAAATGCAGTGAAGAATGTGTTTTCGCCATACTTTGACAAGGGTAAAGAACTTTCTATTAGATAATTTCATTATCATGACCTCGTTTGTTTGCATTTGTGTTTCGACACTTAAAACCATTTCTCATTTCACTGGTATCTCCTGTCCCCTATCCCTTACACATGTTTCTGTTAGCTATCTGGTTTCAGAACTCGAGTTTATACCACTTTAGCATGGTCCATGCTTCACATCATATCTCTCCTGTACCTGCCACACATGAGGAAGTAAGCTCTTAGTATGTTTGTGTAGTTTGTTCTCGTCCATAATTGAAATGTAGCTTTGTTGACAAACAGAGATTCTTATCCATCTTTATCAGATTGAAGCAGAAGCTAATGCCGTTAGAAGCATAGTTTATTCTCTTTGCCCCTTGAATATTGTTTTGGAAAGGGTGGTTTTGACTTCAACAGGTGTCCTTCTTGGATGCTGGCAGGTACTTCCTATAATGTATTGGTGATTGCTGTTTGCTTGTGCTTACGATTTCACACGTTATATTTGTACTTGTCTTCGCAGAATTCGTTTCAAATTGAAATCCTAATAATCTGAAATCATTATGGACTGGATAGTGTTGTTGTATCCTTTTAATTTGTCTTTGTTTCTTCCTGACAGTCATGGGCTGAGAGTTGTATGCCTGCCCATGTGTCTTTGGAAAAAGTACAGGTTGCTTAGTTGTGAGCATGCACATTGCTAGACACCCTCTAACCGAAAATGCCCCTATATTTTGAAATCTCTAATGTCTGTAAAGGGCAGCCCGGCGCACATTGGCGTCCCTGACAAGCGAGGGTCCGGGGAAGGGTCCCACCACAAGGGTGTAATGAGGGCAAGCCTTCCCTTGTCAATTTAATTGGCAAGAGGCTGCTCCCAGGACTTGAACCCGTGACCTATCGATCACACGGCAACACCTTTACCGGTGTGCCAAGGCTCCCCTTCAAATCTCTAATGTCTGTATGATTATAAATTTATAACTAGTAACTAAACTAGTCATTATCCCTCTTGGTTTGAGAAGCAAAGATACTAGCTCCTTGCATTCTACCATGCTAGATATCCAACATACTAAATCTTTTGAATGAGGGTTGCTGTAAAATTTACTTGGCCTTTTGTAGGTGAGCTCAGGTTCCGATCCGACCACCATACGGGATAAGCTAAGGAGTGCCCTACCACATGCACCAGCAAAACAGCTTGTAAGAAGTTTCTGTTCCCCCTTTCCAGTCTTTCCCACTTACATCTTTTTATTATAATCCACCGTCTTCTTTGCGTGGCCTTCTTATGAGGAGGCGGAAAAGAATGAAATGCTTGTGCTGTTTATGCTGTTGAAGCACAAGCAACCGATGTATACAAAGGGAGAATCCCTTCTGTTGCTTCCATATCTTTCTCTGAGCACTCAAATAATTGCGCATGGCTATACTTGATAAATATGGACCAATTCTATGAACTTAATACTTCCAGTGATCAAGTCTTATACATATCTCACCCAGTGATTTGATGAACGCATTTCCAGCATTTGAAATGTATTTGAGTGGCCCATGTGATCTTTTTCCTTATCTTGTTATATGACCGTTATATTAAGAAACAATGTGGAGATTGGTACTCCTGAAATTGACGTCTGACAAATAAACTCAATATTGTTCTGGTTGATGCAGTATGATGCTGCAATACTTCATACTTCATTTGCAAGGCTAATGGGTCCTCCAAGAGTCCCCGGAATGGTTAGTATGTTATGTTAATACTGGCAAGTGGCAACCCATCTCGCATTGTAGATTTACTGTATTTTGTGTACTTTCATTTGGACTCTGGAGTGTGAATATCCCACCCTGTTTACTTGAACTTTTAGCAGGAATATATGACAATTGGAACTCTAGTCACATTCTAGTATCTGTTTGTGAAATTATGCTTTTGGAGTTTTCATAGAACATTTATTTTAGTTTTGTGTCCAAGAGTGCTGACATTTCGTAATCCATGGAGGCCCTAAACTTTGATCAAACCATGCCAGATTATTACAAATTTCATAGGGGGCTGAGTTGACAATTTTCTCTTTCTATCCAGTATAAAAATACCTAAGGGTCATTTAAAAAAAAAAAAAAAAAAGGAACTAAGGGTTGCTAAGATGCAGCTCCGGTCTAAAACAGAGAAGCATTGAATTTCATGTGTTATGTCTAAACTTTAGTGCTTGATAAATGAAGATAGCTTATCGGCGTTCATTGACAGTACATGTGCGATCATATTCATTGGGTGGTGTTTTTCCCATTCACGAAGATTGAAACTCCTGGAATTCCTAACTTAGATAAGTTTTGAAACAATTTGCCACGTCTTTCAAATCATGAGAATTCTGTTAAGTTGTTAGCCCGCTACCGCTTACTGTTAGAGAACAAATGTATTCACAATTAGAGGGTACTTTAGAATGGGTTTCGTTTTGTTGTTTGTCCTCTATTTACCCCATTACTTTTCTCTGAATTCGTTTTCCCTTCATATCTGTAACGATCTTTGATATCATGTGTAGGGACTACGTAGAACTTCAGATGATCTCCAATTGTTTCATGACTTGGTTGCTCGCTTGGATAATGAGATAAGTGGTTTTCAGGTAATGCGACTGTGAGACTGAAAAAGTTGCGTACATCATTTGAGATATATGTTCTTCCTTTATCTCGAAATTGGTCTGTGTCATCTTTTACTAGGGGAAAACTATGCAATTAATTCAGAGTCATCCTACAACGAAAAATGCCACACGGTAATCTATACCAATAACAAATGTGACCCTAAATGTGGAGAAAATTTTCTCCCGGCACCCCTCTCTCCAAAAATTAGGAAGCAACTTGAGCGGGATTAGTTTTATGTTCACTGATCTTCCGAATAGCACCAGGGTTTCCATAGTGTGTATCTTTAATGCAATAGATCTAAGATAATTGCTTCGGTGATTTTTGGTGACGTGCATTGACGCTTTTTAGAAGCAAAGCTAGTTCTAAGTTAGACAAGAAATTTTTTTGCAGGTGGTTCTATTAAGAAACACTGTTCTTCTTTTCGAGTACTTTTCTTGGGGGCTAGTGGTTTCAGACTTTCAGTAGCTGGGAGGTATCATTCCAGTCACTGAAAACCAAACATATGATGTGAGATAAGGGAAAATATGTGATCTTGTTGTTGTCTGTGTTCTGTATCTTATTGTTGAGCGATTTTATCCATGCCGGAATGGGGGTTACTGTGTTCCTAGTGCAGTCATTCTCAACACTGGTCAGGAAGTGTAGTAGTTCACAATCTACCTAGTCATAATAATGCTTCTATTACAATCTTTTACACCCATTTTGATATTTACCTTTGTCGATTTGTTCGCTTTTCTTTTGGTACAACTTACAAGGCTACTATTTCCGAGTTGTGGTATGTGGAGGAGCTCGATGTGCTTGCTCTTGCAGTGGACGGAAGAATGAAGGTTCGTCGATTTCAGCTTGGCTGCTCAAAAGTCTAGGACTTGTGAAACTACACAATGCAGTGATGCACAATTGGTTGCATGATCCACCTTGGGAGTAGTTTTACCCTTTAGCGAGAACAGGTCTAGAAGCTACAATGACATTCTGAGGTGCATTGTTAAAGATGTATATGGAGTACATATATAGCAACATAGTTGTCCAAAAACTTCTGAGCTACGTATACGAGTAGCCGATTTTGTAGTTGTTGGTATCATAACTAGTTTTAGCTGAAGCGCGGTGCACAGGACTCTAACCGATGGGCTTAGATGGTCCATTGGTCCTGATCTTGTAGAGATGTTCCATAGTAGTACGGCTAGTACCTATCAGGCTATCACCCTCGCACCCCTCCTCCCCAAGGGGAATATACCATTGAATTTGAGTTTCGGATTTCTAAGACTTCATATACCGTTTTCATTCATTTCCATTCGACCCGTCTTATTGTTACACGAGTCTCTTATTTGAAATAACATGTCATTTAAATAGAACGGAGAAAGTAGTAATTCAAGGATCATCGAAAAATATGACAACATGATCTATAGAGTACAATATTAGAATCGACCAAGAGAAATTCAGGCCTAAGATTAACATATAGGCGAAAGCACACAAAAACACGACTTAAAAACACGACTGTTACTCGAGATTCCTAAAACGGGCAAAAAAAACGACGTGTGAGATAAGTACGACACACGCATTTGCGATCAGGTAGTAGCATAGCATTTCGTTTTCCTAATACAATGCCTCTACCCTACGTCCCTACTCCAATAATAAAGGACACTCACAAGAAATAGAAAAACAAAGACACACACAAAAGTGTGACAAACACACAAAGAAAAGAAGCCAATACACATCAGATTGCATAATTCATTAATTCCACGACCAAATTCACAATAAACACAAAAAATGTCATGTTTGTTTAAGTCTTTAATGTGGTTGGGCTTGTGGGTGGCGTGAGCATTACAACAGTGACATCCAAAAACTCTGCTAAATGCACTCCATACGTTTGGCTGACGTCCACGTGTCAAACCTCACGTCTTCTCTCTCCTCTCCACGTTCTTTACTTCTTCCCTCCACACGCCCCTTCCTTCTATTTCTCTGTCTTTTTTTTCTTCTCATTTTTTCATTTTTTTTCTCCATCATCATTTATCAGGTAAAGTATACTATATGATCTTTGTTTATAATTTTTATATGAATTCATAGTTTTTTGTTGTTTATGATATGTTTTTTTGAGTAAGTGAATAATTTGTGGGTTGGATTGATATATATGATGATGATGATGATGATGATTATGATATATGATTATGATTATGTTGATGATTATGTTGATGGTGGAATTTGATTAGTTCAAGCTTTATTTGAGCTTCAAAGGCTTAATAAATTTATGGGTTTTGTCAAGTTTTAATCTTTTTCTCTTAATTTGAGTGTGATTGACTTGTTTATTGTTGAATTATGCAAATTGGGTTTTACTAATTTGTTGCATATTTTGAAGAAATTATGAGTTGATTGATTGTTTTGGGTGAGCTGTGGTTGTGGAGGTTGTGTGTGTGTGAAGTTTCCTGCTTTTGTTGGGGGGGGGGGGAATTGGATTGGTTGAGCTTAGTTTTGTGACATTGGTTTCATTTGGTCAAGTTTTGATCTTTTTTTCTCTGGATTTAAGTGTGAGTCAGTGAGTGACTTGTTAATTATCAAATTATGCAAATTGGGTCTGCTAATTTTTTGCATATTTGGAAGAAATTGCGAGTTGATTGATTATTTTGGGTGGGCTGTGGTCGTGGAGGTTGTGTGTGTGTGAAGATTCCTGCTTTTTGGGGGGAAATTGGATTGGTTGAGCTTAGTTTGACATGGTTTCATTTGGTTTGTTACAGGGTGAAAATTTTGAAGCTAATTTGAACAATTAAGGGTGTTTTAGTTGATACTATCTAGTAGAGAATGGTGATGGATGTTTCGGATGACGACCGCCTTGTTAATGAGGAGATTGATGCAGCTGAGGATGCAGTTGATGATGGGTTAGTTTCAAATTTGAGTGATTTTGGTCTTATATGATTATAAATCATGGTTTTCTGCTGTATTAATATTTCATTAGCTCATTAGTGGCTGGAATGTTGAAAGGTGGTAGCTTTTAAATCTTATGGATATCAGTTGTGTAGTAATTTTGTGTAATTCTCGGTCGGTCCAATGTATTGCTTATTTAATGATAGTAAGTTGATAAATGATTAGGTGTATTATAGGACACGAGTTTAGTTAGTAGTCATCAAAGTGAGTACTGTAGGTTGGTAGAAGCGCGACAGCATAGGAAATGCAGTCGTCCTCATTCCTGAATATTGGGAATTTTGAAAGACATTGAGAATGATAGTGTGTTGGTGAAATGGTGATCAAATGGTGTAAGAAACTGGATAGCTTGGATAAAATTCGAGTGATTGATGAATATGAGTGAGCTTTTACTAGTATTAGGCTCAATTGAACTAAAATTAACAGGCTTTGTTTAGCAACAAAAGAAAAGGCATGATTCTGGGATTTGTTGAGTTTACTTGCATTATGACTTGACTCTGCACTGTCAGCCTTGACTTCTCGTGTAAAGATTTCAGTTTTTAATTTTGTTAGTGTTGATTGCCACTAATTATGAGCCTTTTTCAATTTGCAGACCTCGCCCTAACAAAAAGAAGCGTGGTAGAGTTCCGAAAAGAGTTCTGAAAGCTGAAAGAGAGAAATTGAAGCGTGAGCAATTGAATGATCTTTTCGATAACTTGGGTAGCCTTCTTGGTAAGTTTTCTTTCTTGTCTAAATGTTAAAAATTGGGTATATGTGTTCCTGTGTCGGTGCTTCCAGACCGATTTTCCTGAGTCTTTCCTTGCATTCTTCTGCAGAATTGAGTGACCAGAACAATGGGAAAGCCTCTATACTTAATGAGACTATACGGCTTTTAAGAGATATGATTTCTCAGATTCGGAGCCTCAGAAAGGAGAATGCAACTTTACTGTCAGAATCTCAATATGTAAGCTCACGGACTTTTGTTCATCATACTTTTAGTATTTTGTTCATAATTCATGCTCTTCCTGAATAAATTCTTCCTTGTTTTTTCTCTTTCCCATTCATATCATGTTGTGGTACTGTTATGCGATTCAGGCTGTGCATGTTTATTACTGTATTAACTTGCTGCAATTGGTGGATAATAGTGTAAGTTTATGAAACTCCCTGAGGGATTTCTGTATTGCATATCGAATATATATAGCATTGTACAAGGAGAGTTATGGTAATTACAGAATAAGGGAAGTACACAAATATAATTTACACTTATATTCTATCACACCCCCGCAGTCGGAGCGGGAGAAGGACGGACGCTCAGGCTGGAGCGAAAACGAAGAAACAACTGCCGTGGCAGGCCCTTCGTAAAAATATCGGCGTACTGAAACTCAGCAGGAACATGGAGTACGCGGATGTGACCAACACGAACACGCTCACGCACAAAATGTATATCGAGCTCGACATGCTTGGTGCGTTGGTGTTGTACCGGGTTGCCGGAAAGATACACTGCACTAATGTTATCACAGTAAACAACGGTAGCTCGACGCAGTGGTAGATGAAGCTCAAGAAGCAGATTACGGAGCCACGTGGCTTCAGCAACAGCATTGGCAACCCCCCTATACTCAGCTTCCGCACTAGAACGAGACACAGCAGGACTAGAACGAGACACAGCAGGTTGACGCTTGGACGACCACGACACTAAATTATCACCCAAAAATACACAATAGCCAGAGGTGGATCGTCGAGAATCAGGACAACCGGCCCAATCGGCATCAGAATAAGCAGTCAGACCAGATATACGGGAAGCTGAAAGAGTTAAGCCATGATCTAGAGTGCCCTGAAGGTAACGCAGAATGCGTTTAAGAGCCTGAAAATGGCACTCCCGAGGATCATGCATGAATAAACACACCTGTTGGACGGCGTAAGCGATATCCGGACGAGTAAACGTCAGATAGTGGAGTGCACCAGCAAGACTCCGAAATAATGTGGGGTCCGAAACAGCAGGTCCAGACGATGCACTTAATTTAGAACCAACATCCACAGGTGTCGCTACTGGCTTACAATTAGACATGGAAGCACGAGCAAGAATCTCCTCAGCATACTTCTTTTGCGACAAAAACAATCCTGACTGATCACGAGAAACCGCAATGCCAAGAAAATGATGAAGAGAGCCAAGATCAGACATAGCAAATTCCCGAGATAACAAACCAATAAAGTGGCGCAAAAGAGCATCAGAAGATGCAGTGAGTACAATATCATCAACATACAAGAGGAGAAAAGCTGTGTCAGAACAAGAGCGATAGATAAAGAGTGAACTGTCACACAGGCTGCCTTTAAATCCACACTGTAACACATAAGTCGCAAACCTGTGATACCAAGCCCGAGGAGCCTGCTTCAAACCATAGAGAGATTTGCGAAGGCGACAAACATGATTAGGTCGAGCAGGATCAGCGAAACCCGGGGGCTGGAACATATAAACAGTCTCCTGTAAATCACCATGAAGGAAGGCATTCTTGACATCCAACTGGTGGATTGGCCAAGAGCGAGAAGCAGCAATGGTGAGAACCGTACGGATCGTTGCAGGTTTAACCACAGGACTAAAAGTCTCTTCACAATCAATACCAACCTGCTGCGATTTGCCGTTAGCAACCAGACGCGCCTTATGGCGCTGAAGAGACCCATCGGCATGAAATTTATGGCGAAAGAGCCACATACATCGTATAACATGAGCATCAGGAGGGCGCGGAGCGGAACCAGGGTCCACGTGCCGGTCTCAATCAAAGCATCATACTCAGATTGCATGGCAGCTTTCCAGTTAGGGTCCGTGAGGGCGGAAAGGTGGGACGTGGGAAGCGGGGAAATGGAGGGAGGGGTCTGGGTGTGAAGGCTTTGAGGCACCCTAGGCTTATGGATGCCGTGCATAGCGCGGGTGGTCATAGTACGGGTTGGGGGTGGTGGTGGTGGAGGCACGTGGGGGAGTCGGGAACCGTAGAGGTGCGGGTGCGGCGACGAAAGTAGGTGCGAAGAGGAGGAGGAACAGAGCCAGACGGGGGGGATTTAGTGGACACGCGACGATGAGGAGGAGTATAGAGAGGTGGGGATGATGGAGAAAGTGACGTAGGTGGAGAAGGAGGTGGCGGAGTAGGAGGAGGTGAAGGAGGGTCAGGGGTTGATGGGTAGGCATAGGGACCCGAAAGAAGGGGGGAAGGTGGGGATAGGAAGTCGAGGGAGGTTGGGGAGGGTGGGGTGGAGCTGGCAAACGGAAATGTGGATTCATCAAAGGTTACATGACGAGAAACGATGATTTTGTGAGTGGTGAGATCGAGGCAACGGTAACCTCGTTGATTGGAAGGAAAACCGAGAAACACACAACGAACGGAGCGAGGGGAGAGTTTGTGAGGAGCTTTAGCGGAGATGTTAGGATAACACAGGCATCCAAAGGTTCGGAGATGATCATAGGTAGGTTGGCGAAGGTAGAGAGCGGAAGTGGGGGAGCGGAAGTGAAGGATTTTGGAAGGAAGTATGTTGTGGAGGTAGACGGCCATGTGGAGGGAGTCAACCCAAAAACGAGGAGGAAGTGAGGCATGGGTGAGAAGAGTACGGGAAATGTCGTTAACACGGCGAATCATACGTTCGGCTTTCCCGTTTTGAGAGGATGTTTGTGGACAAGAAAAACGAAAAACAAGGCCGTGTTGTTGAGCAAAGGAGTGAAAGGGTGTATTGTCAAATTCACCCCCTAAGTCACATTGGAAAGATTTGACCTCTTTTTCAAATTGGGTGCGAACAAGTGCGCGAAAGTCAAGAAATTTGCGGAACACTTGTGATTTATGACTGATTGGGTAAACCCAAAGATAATTTGTGAAGTCATCTAATAACAAAAGATAGTAACGAATGCCAGTAGAACTAGTAACAGGAGAAGTCCAAAGATCACTATGAATAATATCAAAAGGAGACAAAGTCACCGAGTTCGAGTCATAAAAGGGTAGACGGACATGCTTACTAGTTTGGCAAGAGTGACAAAGATGGGAGTTAGACTCCTTATTACAATAAATAAACTGATTGCTACGTAAAACAGAAAGAATATTGGAGCCGAGGTGGCCTAGACGACTATGCCAAACGGACGAAGGAAGAACAGCAAAGGATGAAGCTGGCTGGGACGACGGAGGAGGTGAGTCGGTAGTAACTGGGTAGAGCTCTCCGGCACTAGGGCATGTCATAAGAATCCTCCCAGTAGTCAGGTCCTTCACACAAAAACCATTAGGGTCAAATTCCACAGAAACATTATTATCAGTGGTAAATTTACGGACGGAAACAAGATTTTTAATTATGTCAGGGACAACTAATGTGTTTTTAAGGTGGAGAGGACGGGACGGGAGGTCAAAAGTTTTAGTACCGGTGGCGGTAACTGGAATTGAGCTGCCATTACCAACCAAAATAGAGCGAATAATACTCGGATTGAGAGCAGATTGAAGATTACCTGAGTCCGAAGTGAGATGTGATGTAGCACCGGTGTCCATGTACCAGTTCTCGTCCGGGGGATTAAGTGACATAGAGTGGTAGGCCTCGGCAATATCTTGTGGTTGCAAATAATGGGAAGTGGGTGCAATATAGGATTGACCAGATGGCTGACCACGAGGAGCACG
Organism: Spergularia bocconei; assembly: GCA_963457585.1. NCBI lineage: Eukaryota > Viridiplantae > Streptophyta > Magnoliopsida > Caryophyllales > Caryophyllaceae > Spergularia > Spergularia bocconei. Next base: position 5,499,622 of record OY734942.1, on the reverse strand, counting down.
CATCATATTGCGATCGAATCGAGGAGCTGTACGCATCAAGGGTGGCTGGCGACCACTCGGAGGCAACCAATAGGGTGTGCTCGGGTATGGGCACGGGGGAATCGCCCACCAAGGAAACCACTGCTGCGACGGAGGTTGGGCATAGACCGGAGCCGGAGACTCAGCAGGTGGGTCGCGCGAGGTGAACTGACAGCGTGGACCGCGATTTTCGCGGTTGTTGGAGCCCCGACCGCGTCCACGACCGGAGTTCGAGCGGCCACGCCCACGGTGTGCAGAACCCTGTCCACGACCAGGTGAGCCAGACCGGGATGATGATTCGTCCGAAACTGGATCTGGGCGTGCGGTGGCAGCGAGGGCGGCGGCACCCGAGTTGAGTTCCTGGGTTGCACGACGTTGTTGCTCGTTGCGTAACTGGGTGCACGCATCTTTGAAGTCGGGCATGGTATGGTGGAGGAGCGAGGCGGCGACGTCATATTCAGAGGGTAGGCCATTCACCAGTTGAATGACGAGCCGCTTGTCATCCATCGGAAAGTCGAGGGCCTTCAACCGATCGGCTAAAGACTGCAACTTGTTACAATAATCATCGACATCAACGCAATCAACCATCTTGAGGGAGACGAATTGGTTTTCCAGGTAAGCTGCACGCGAACCCTTGTTGTCCTGAAATATGCGCTTCAGGGTGTCCCAAATTTCTTTGGCGGAGTCAGCCACAGTGACCACTCGTAGCACAAGTTGCTCCGTCATTGTGGCAAACATCCACTGACCAACAAGTTGGTCCAACTTGGCGTGAGTGGCCTTATCTGTGCCCGAAGGGGCAGGCTTGCCTTCAAGATGGTGAGTTAGATCATAGGTGCCGAGGTGGCGCTTAAACAATTTGCACCAAGCGACATACTGATCGTTGTTCGGATCAAGTGTGATCGGGACAAATTGTTTGATGTTAGTGACGGCAAAAGCAGGGTGGATGTGCTTGACGCCGGAGTTGTTGGTTTCACCAGTCATGATGGAGGGAAGGTGGTGCTCGGCGGGGAGAGGCGGCGAGTCTTAAAGAGCGACGGCGTGAGGCTGTCGTCTAGGGTAAACAGAAGGTCGTAACCTAGTCTGATACCATGTAAGTTTATGAAACTCCCTGAGGGATTTCTGTATTGCATATCGAATATATATAGCATTGTACAAGGAGAGTTATGGTAATTACAGAATAAGGGAAGTACACAAATATAATTTACACTTATATTCTATCAAATAGACCAACGCAGAACTGTACGTCTGTACTCACTACCCAGTATCCTAGCTCATTTAGGCTTTGCATATTATGTCTGTTAATTTTGGGATGACTGAAACCTGCAAAAGAGATTGTACTTGTGTACTAAACACTTGAAGAGTGCTGTGAAATCTGTGTGGAGAGTGGTTTAGCCACTAGCCCACTAGTCACCAATGTTGTAGCAGATAGTGCGCTCATCCCTTTCCCTTTTGGTAGCTGTAGGTAGCATTGATGCACCATGCTCACATGCTGTATACTGTACACAGCACGAAAAACCAACCATATATCGTCCCAAGCTGATTTTTTTTTTAGCGTTTCTAGATGTTCTTTGTGGCCTCAACTCTCTGTAATACACCCATATATCTTCAATATATCTGCTTATAAGATTGATATGTGAGCAGGTCGCAACAGAGAAAGATGAGCTAAAGGATGAAAATTTAGCACTTGAAGTGCAGATCAAGAGTATGCGAAGTGAATTAGAAGAGAAGCTGGGTCAACGTAAGCCTGACCTGAATGTAACACCTCCCGACTGCTGGCAAGCAGAAGCAGGTTCCCCGTTCCTGGATGGCCGTCTTCCCCAACTGGCCCCTACCAATCCCTCAACACTGCAACCCCCAGTTCTTGGCCCGCTGTATGTTATCCCTATAAATCCAGACTTCCAAGCTTTTCAAAAGGCTGATACCGCCCCTGTGCCACCCGTAGCTGTTAGCAAACCTCACCCTAGATATCCAACACCAGCAGACTCTTGGCCATTGCATCTGCTGTCACAGCAACGGGAAACAACAGCAGAATCTACAGCATCGTAGTTCTAGCATGTAGCGCTGTAGACATAGCCTTACCTTGGATAGCTAATTGGTGGGTTCGATTTGGACATTCAAGTACTTTCGCAATACATACAAGCAACCAGACAACCAGTATATCAGCTTCTTTTACCTCTGCTTACGCAGTCGATCAGTAAGATTACTGTAATATCATGTATGCTTCAATTGAGCTGCTGCATTTGTCCAAATTTTGTCTCATCTTTGTAAATGAATCACAATTTTAAGCCTCTATATAGCAAAATGTATAGTCTCTGAGTTTCAAGGAAGTTAAATGCTGATTACTTCTTTGCCTCCTTGATTTGTAAGTCCGAGAGATGCAAAATTAACCAAGTCCATATGACATCTGCTTAGGAGAATTGTGTCCTTGGCACGCAACTACGCATACGCCTTGCCAATGCAACCACCGCCGTTCAAAGTTTCAAATGAAATTTGAGCCGTCGCCTGGTGGACGGCTGATTTACCAGGCCACGGCCTAGTTTTCACAGTGGCTAGCCAGTATGTATATACAAAATACTTACAACAGTAATTCAGATGAGCACCAATATTTTAGGGAGTTCATGACGCCACGTTAGAATCAACTAATTCACGCTCTTTTTACGTTCGGCAAGTCATGGACCCTAGCTGTATTTGACTTGTCGAACACAAAAGAGCGTGAGCTGTTGATTATAGCGTGACGCCGTAGCATTATTATTACCCATATTTCAACTAGTTTTATCATAAATTCGTAACGGCTCATATTAACGCAAGTTAAAAGCCTATTAAATGCCTTATCTAAACGCGCACCGGGTTTCCAAATCAAGGAGTAGCTCAATTCTTACAATGGACATTTCCTCGTTAGCTCAACAATTTCACACTTTCACCGAACCTTCGAAGAGAAGTAGACTTAATGTTTCCTTATTAGTACCTACCGACGTACCAATCTCTATCTTACACCCAATAATTTCCCACTTACCGACTTTCCTTAGTTTTCCTTTTCATTAAAAAAAACTTTGTCAAATTTTCCTGCCTCATAATCTGTGTTTTCTCTCTCTTACATCACTGAAAATTACCTTCTTACTTACTCTACTTGTCTAATACTCTTGACAATCAAACTCAAAGCTTTTTTTTCTGCAGAATTTGTATCTTGTAGATCACGATAAGTTATGGGAGGAGGAAGTGGAGCTACTGCTTTTATCAAAGTGGTTCTTCAGAACTTTGATGTTCTTGCTGGGTTTGTACTTCTTCTCTCTCCCTTAATCTTCTTTCTCAAGCTTTTTGTAGTTTAATGCTCAAAATATGTGATGGGTTCATCTTAATTATGGATTTTATTACTTTAATTTTCGAAAGATTTAAGCTTTGTAGATTAGTGCTGAAATATTGTGATGGGTTAGTCTTAATTTTGGAATTTATTGTTATAATTTTTTATGGGTCAACAATTGATGGAGTTTGGTTCTATGTGTGAGAAATTTAATTAGGAGGTATAGGAAACTAGATTGGGGTTTTGAATTGTGGGATTTTTTTGAAATTGTTTATAGTTAGCATGGTTTGGTTACACTTACGGGGTAAGATTTGCGTACATCCGACCCTCGGACCTCGGTAATGCTAGTAAGACCATTACTGGGTGGTGGTGGTGGTGTTTTTTTTTACCAATTGATTTAATTTATGGTTGTTAGTAATTGTTGTGATTGTTTCTGAATTTTGGATGATTTGTGGTTTTTGCAGGCCTGTGGTTAGTCTTGTTTATCCACTGTAAGTAAAACTTCTAATGCTCTCTTTGTGTTTTTTTTTTTCTTTTTTCTTTTTGCTTGTACATTGCTTCACTAGTTCACTTCCTCTTAAAGTTACTACAAGTGTTAGATTGGACTGCCTATGAATTATGATATCATTCATGTAAACTTGAGAGGTTGCTCCTTCTGACCGATAATCTAATCAGAAACTTAGGCCAATTGAGCCACTAATGATGCTTAATTTTAAGTCTTGACATACTCGTAGTAATTTGGAATCATCACGTTATGGAGTAATTAACACTTCTATGCTGATAAAGAAAAAGAGGCAACTTTGCGGATTGTTTGGCAGTAATATTTGTGCCTATTTCCTGTCTGAGACGAGTTTGTGAGTCTGAAATTCTGAATAATGTAACCTGCGTCAAGATCAAGATGGCATAAGGATGTCTTTTTGCGTATTTAAAAACAGCGTGTCTTAGTTGACTTCGATTGAGAATTTATGAGTTTTGTATTACGGATAGGTATGCATCAATCAAAGCTATTGAAAGCAAATCTCCCATTGACGACCAGCAGTGGCTTACGTACTGGATAATGTATTCACTAATCACTCTTTTTGAGCTCACCTTTGCAAAATTAATTGAATGGTAAGATTCCCTTGTGTTTGTCCTTTATCTTTTGGTGAATGGTATTGGACCTTTATCCTTCCTTCACTTTATTCTGTTATTTTTCTTTTGAGCCATTCTATTATGATTAGGTGAAATATAGTTGCAAGTTCACAACACATCGGAACTGTTAGTAGCTTAAATTTTTTAATATTTCTCTAAGAGGAACTATCAGTTCATGTTAGTGGTCGAA